>OW284519.1:27640000-30140000 GCA_935413205.1 Polydrusus cervinus
CACCACGCGGAGACCCAAAAAGACTCCCTACAACCCCGCTCTAAAGTCAACAGGGAAGCGAACATTTGGACAGTCTCAAACTTTCATAGGATTTCCCAGTTTACAATAGGACCAAAAACATTGCGTTCTCTTGGCACGAATGAAATCCTGGCCATGTTTATAATTGTATTTTTTTAAACTTTTTATATTTGGACTTTACAGGCATTGGAGAGTGCCAGAGTCTCCAATATCGGTAAAGTCCAAATTTAAGTATTTTTTTTTAAAATCCGTACATAAACATGGCCAGGATCTAATTTAAAATATATAGATATAATTTCGCAGGGAGCTGGTAACTTTGTAGAATAATTTAGAAATATGGGTAGGGCGCTCTTAAACATTTTTTTAGCAGTTGAATTAATAGCCAGTTTTTACCACATAATATATACATACACTATATTGCCAATACAAGCAGCCGCACGAAGCAAGAATACACCCATCGTGCGATTCAAAATAACCTGAGTTGGGGGCTGTGGCGCTTGCGCACTAGGGAAAAAATTAAGCAACCCACACGATTTCTAACAGAACGTAAACAGAACCCAAGGTTTCTTGAACAGAACCGGCTCGCCGTTATATTCTTGTTAGCCGCCATCTTTTGTTTCGTTCATTCGTGTGTTGTTATAATTTCCAAGTTTTGGGTGTTAATATTTATAAAACTTTACTTTACACATTTTTTTTTTGTTAGTTTGTAAGTTATAGTCGTTTCCATCTTTTTTACGTTGTATTCGTTCGGATGTTCCGTGTGTGATTGTGGATATTATTTTAAAATTTTGGGTGCGAATTTAGGTATAAAACTTTACCAGACATTTTGTTATTGTTAGCGACTTGTGTAGATGGTTAGAAAAAAGTGCATGATCTTTTTTTGCACGAATCGCGGTTCAATACAAGGAATAAGGTATTTCAGGTATGTAAAATATTGGTTACTTAGTTTTATTTGACCATAAACTGTGCACACTCGAACTAAACGGGTGAATTTAAATAAAATCTTGTAAAAATATTTTGAAAGTCGGCCCTGTCAAATGTTTACATCAAGAAGCAAATTTCCGATCTGCGCAAACTCAACGGCCCCTGATCATCTGCTTACAGTGGTGTCATCATTGACTTATGGTATTAGCAATATAGTGTATGTATATATGTGGTTTTTACCAGCCAAAAAAATCCCGCTATTCGATTTTTCAGACGCTAAAATCTCGGTAACCACTGATCCCTGAAATCCGAATTTTGCTTCGTTAGAAAGAATGATACTTGCTGCTCAATATAAAACAGTTTTTTACCAAATTGTGTTTGTAGTTTCAGAGAAATATTCCTTTGTAATATCGTTTAGCGGGATTTTGTTGCTTGCCAAAAACTGGCTAATGAAAAGCTACAAGAGGAACGTTATTATACTTAATTGATTATGTATCATGTCTCAGTCTCACTCACTATTTTTTCTTGGGCCGTTCTTGATCATTGCGGTTGTACGGTCGTTTGATTTAGAAGGGGCAAGGTCGCTATTATAAGCAATGTGTAATACTAATAATAAATATTTTATTTATTACTAACGGATCAGTCGAAGACTGAAAAAACGATTACATAATATAAAAATAAACCGATTGCGGTTGTTATAAGTGTTGTGATAATTTAATGTTTGTTATAAAATTATTGTCTCGCTTTTTTTTAATATTGGTTTACGTCAATGGATAATTATAATTTTTTTATGTCCTAATAGTTTTGGTGATCCTTCAAAATTTATAATATCAGGCGCGTATTTAAAATATGGACGGGCTGGAATCATGTGCGCGGGGTCAAGGACTTTTCTGTTTAAGTGGACCAGTGGCGGCTCGCCAGGTGAAGTAGGTGAAGGGGCCGAAAAAAAATAAAACCAGGAGAAAAATTTTTCGACAATATTAAATATTAATGTACCAATACAGCTACCATTCTACCCCTTAAAAAATAATTATGTTCGAATTAATAATAATAATAATTTAATCCGAATGTAGCTATGCATAATAGTGCCACGGTTAACTCCGATGGACAATAATTATAAACACTCATGCATTTTGGCGCGCCCCAGCGACCGTGTCCGTTAACTCAAAGCAACTGAAGACCCAAGGCCCAACATGGCTTTGATATTTACCGTTGCTATGGTTACGTAACGTCAGTCACGCAAACAGCATGTAACAATTTGCATTATATGATGAAGGGCAATTTAAAAATAGATCAGTCGTATGCATTGGTTCGCCTAACCTTAAGGTATTTATTTTGAGGCTTCGTAAAACTTACGGTTATAGATATTGTTTGTACGTGATTTAATGTGTGATTAAAAAGTGTTGTCTTTATTTTTCAGTTAATTCAGTAGTGTAAAATTAATCAATGTTTGTTTAAGTACCCGCACTATACCTAGCTCTTCACCATTTTCTAAGACCGCGAGCCGCCACTAAAGTGGACACAAACGCGCTAAAATTTGCTGTGTTAAGTTGTGGGTTTCTTGGTCCGAATTACAAAAAAGTCTCATCAGAAAGCCATATCCTGTAAGCAATTCCCAACACAACGAATCTATGCTTTCAAGATATTTTAAAGAATAAATATATGATGATAATCTACTATCGTCATCTGTAGGAATCAACTCAATGCAAAAGATAGCCATGAGACAGGAAACAATGAAACTAACAACCAAGTATGTTAGGCCAACAAAATTACATTATTTTCAAAAACCCATATTTTCATCAAAATTCAATCAATCCGTTCCATTTTCAGTGTATTGGGTAGGCTGTCTCTTGGACCGCTAAGTACAATGATTGTTACTTCACTTTATGTCTTCACGTATGCTAAATGTTATATTTAAAAACTTACCTAAACAAGACTATTCCAGTAGTTTGTGTTGTAGAAATCACTCGTTGTTATTGCGGACATTGGGGCCGAAAAGACATATTTCTTGACCGAGAGGACGTAGCTGGCGCTAACTAGCTAACCAGGCTATTGGCCCTAATGAATCAGTCTTCTGTAGGTGGCGCTGTGCTGACTAGAAACCTAAGAATAAAGATTAGTATTAGTTAACAAGTTTTGAATTTAAACTGTTGAATTTTTTAAAAATCGTGAAGATCCTCCTAAAATGAATTAAAGTAAACTCACCTAACCCCTCATTCGGCTATCTTGTTAGCAGGTATTGGGCATTCTTGGTCTGTGGGTATGGAACCATCTCAGTACATACATACGAGTTGCTCCTTTTAGTGCTAGGCATGGTTCTGGTGAATACTAGGATTATTTTACTGCTGACAATACTAACAAGAAAATATATAGAATTAATAATATGATATATTTAGAAAAATATCCAAAATATTCAGTGAATTTTTGAAAAATCAACCAACTTGTTTAGTACCTAAATTACTAATTCATTTTAATGATGGATTTTTCATTCCAATTCACCTTAGCAGAACCAGCTGGCTGAAGTATTTAACATTATCAGTTTTATTGGCTTGCATCATGATAATATATCGACTGTTTCTATTGGGCATCTCTGAGCTGTATGTATGTGTGGCTCCCAAGTAAGCATGGATGACTTATAGACCTTCCTCATCCAATCCTCGACATGATTTAGAACTACAAGACAGCTTGAAGACCTGTAAAAATAAATATACTAACATATTAGTAAACCCAGTTTCTGCGAACCATCAAGTACCCCCCACGAGAGTAGGTACTAAATCTATACAAACCCTTCTTCAAGCTGTGTTTCTGTGTTGCACTTCACTAACACAAATTTATTGTTCAACTCTACGTCATCATTGTTATCACGCCCGATTCGCGACCTTAAACCGCATAATATTATATCGCTTACCAGTCTTTCCAGCCAACTGCGACTGATGATTGTCCTAGCTATGGTACCCCATCTTCGTTTTTAGAAAATACTAATTGGAACCCAATGGCTTTAACACAAAAGACAATTGCCTTTTAAGCAAACAGAGTCCAAAGGAGTAACAATTAAGACTTGGCTATCAGACCCTAATACAACTTATTTTTTCTCTTGTCGAAAACAAACTCAGAGAAAATCACTTTTAAATCACACATTTAATTAGAAATAATTCTCTGATCAGTCTTAATGCCACCTTCTAACCACGAATCTATCTGTCAATTAATCGATACATTTACCTATTTATCAATAGTCAATATATCAACACAATTTATATTGTCTGGTCTGCCTGCAGCAGTTTTTACTTCCATTTTATGTATGCTGACCTGCGGTCTTTAGGATAGGGCGCTATTGGACGCAACATCAGGCGTTCGTTTGAACACAGATACATATAGAGATATCCGCTACATCCTAAAATATACATATCTATAGATTTTCTATCTAAATTTATACACCTTTATTTCTGCGTACCAATATTTATCTGTCAATCTATTTATCTAATCATCGTTTTTAGCCCTGCATGGATAAACTGCCTGCAGCAGTCTTTACTTCTATTTTACATTTTTTAACTAATAAGGCCTGCGGACCCTATTGGAAGCAAACCCAGTTGCTCATCTGATAACTATTAGATAGAGATACACGTACTCAGAATATTTTACTTTAATCTTTTATTTTGCTGGACACAACTTTACCCAATAGTTTTTCTGTCGAGTCGACATATACTATAGTATACTATGTTAAACAAGAAAAAAATTAAGAACCCAGAAGTTAAATATTTTATGCAACTTAACGTAAGTAAATAATCTGCGTGCCAAGTAAACACATAACAAACCTAAAGTATAAGTTTGCTAAAATTCAGATATTACTGTAATTTCCAAGTTTGTCTTCGCAGAAGAAACATGATTGGATTAAGGAAAAATGCTAAGCCTAATCGATTCCAAAAACCACGACGCGGTTGACTCACCATTCACTTTATCAGACGACGAAGCCCTGTTTTTCGAAGACGACAGAAAGCAAAATGTACAGAGGCAAAAAGAGGATATGTCTGTTTTTGGCCAAAAATAAGATAATACTATAAATAAATTATTTGAGACATTCACGGTAGAATATTTTATGTTTTGGTGCAACACTTTAGAACTTGATAAACCTATGTTACCACCTATTAATATCATACCTGCTGCTGCAAAATATACTATTCTCGTAACCAAAACACGATCTTAAGTTGGGATATCATTCCCATCTTTTTAAAATATATAATAATTGTTAGACTGAGCACTAACTAACACCGAATAACTTAGCAACCGAATGGTATGAATATCATATCTGCTTCTACAAAATATATTACTCAAGAAAACGAAACAAGATATTAAAGATTTTTGACCAAATGAAAATCTGAGCACTGTTACCGAAGAACTCAGCAAACGATGATATGAATATCATACCTGCTGCTGGACCTATTGGGCTTGGGTGCCAAGCCACAATATTTATTCAATTAGTAATATTAATTAACGAAGAATTTGCAAGAATATTATACCAGTCTCTTTAAAAACACTAGTAACGTAGTTTAAACAAAATTTTAAAGTTTTTCTTTCAATTTAAAAGGAACACCACGTGAGCTTGGGTTATGAATCACAACATTTAATTGATATATGTTAGACTGAGCACTAACACACCGTTTAACTTAGCAACCGAATGGTATGAATATCATATCTGCTTCTTCCAAATTATACTACTCACGAAAACGAAGATATTAATGATTTTTAACCAATGAAAATCTGAGCACTGTTACCGAAGAACTCAGCAAACGATGACATGAATATCATACACCTACTGCTGGACTTATATTATACTTAAGTCCCTCCATGGGCTTGGGTGCCAAACCACAATATTTATTTAATTAGCGTTAATCTAAACACTTTTTCCTAAGAATTTAATAAAGAGTTTGCAAGGAATTTATAACCGTCCCTTTTAAATTTTGTTTAAACTAGTCATAGTATTTTTAAAGTTTTTCCGACAATTTATATTAATAGAAACATCACGTGAGCTTGGGTTCTAAATCACAATATATGAAATATTAATTATGAAGAGGTATTTGTATATTTAACTCAGCAATTGATATATATTTCTATAGGTAGTTTAAAAAAGCTGCGCTTTGAAATATTACATCTTTCCCTGCGGGAAGTGGCGATGAAGAAAACGTTAATAGAGTTAGAAAGAATGACTTTTAAGGACTTTGTTAGCTTTTAAAAGTATAGCTTTTATTAAAGTTTTATTAGCATATGTAGCTACAAATGTGCTTTGCTAAAATTTAAAATTATAGAACCCCCCTTACGCCTCTGTACCATTAATTAATAATTTAGTAAACTCGCACTTTCGAGTCCCTTTGAACTAACCGGACAAAACATCGCCCATTAAAAGACTTTGATGCCTCATCTCGGGGTTTACCTTCTTAGGACTGGTCCTTGCAGGGCAAAGGGAACCCTTTGCCCCCACAAGTATCAGCTCCAAAAAGCCCTTGCCCCACGTCAGCCCTCGGGGACCACCGCGACCGACGTGATATTTTAGAATTTAACTCACCGATTAAAAGAACAGGGCCAAGTTAGGATGAAACGAAGTTAGTTGCCAGAAAGAACCGGAGAACCACTTTTAGATGCGACGTAGTTGCCCAGGCACAACCATCTTTAAATGGAAAGAATCTGAAACAAATAAGAAAATAATTTATTTAAATTTAAAAATAAAAATCAGTGAAGGAGCATTATTTAATTTCTGCTTATCATAAAGCTTATTTCCTTTACTTTTAGTTTTAGTAACTCGTTTATTCCTGATGATGATTTTCACTTCTCTTCTACTTTGAAGTAGAGACTCTCATATCAATAGTATTATTAAAAAATGTGTGGTTTAGATTTAGACATACTTTTATTCCTATGCTTAATGTGAAATATGTTTTAAATTAAACTCTGTTCCTTGATGATGTGTCAATATATTAGGAAGTGTTATCTAAGCTCATTTTATTAAGAAAAGTTGGGACTGCAGCCCCATAGCCTCCTCCCCTGGCTGCGCCACTAGTATTGCTATGATAATAAATATAAAAAGAATAAACTAACCTTAACATAAACAGAATTCACATGTCTTCATCCTGATGTTTGATTTGGATTCTTGGACAGTTCTTGCATTTTGTGCAAATCGGTGGACATTTCTTGATATGACAGTGTTTGGGCCTTTCCACGTATTTGAAGCTGACGTCACTGTGTAGCTCCAGCTGTATCTATAAAAGAACAAAAAGTAAGAATTGATTTTCGAAGGATTTTAGGCAGTTCTGCGTTTTTGCGTCACCCTGTACAATCAAAATTAATTTTAAGTTGTTGGTTATTTAGTAATCCTTAACATTTTTTTATAACAGTTTTTAAAAAATTCCGATGACTTCCGGAGATATCCGAAAATATTAATTTTTGCTTTTATTCTTTTTCCCGAAAAATACTGATTATTTTGTAAACCTAAGAGCATTCTTTTGAGGCATTTGTTTATTCTCTTGCAGGAAATAACTTTATTCTTTAGGTACGATGTTTCGTTTTTGAGATAAGAACACAACATTTTTGAAATACAGACCTGAGTTTTTTTTATTTTTGAGTAGCTTTTGACCTCTCAAAACTAATATGCCTTCAAACACGTATTCTTTTAGTGTTTTAATTTGGGTATATTGTGCTAACAACACAGTTTCCAAGTTTTTAAGAATTAAAGCTTCCTTTGGGCAGAGCTTATTGATTTGACACTTCGTAAATGTCGTCAAAACAATAATTATACTAAAAAAATTACCTTAACATGAACTACTGACTCGATTTCAGCAATCTTGTTAGCGGCGATTGGGCATTCTTGGTCTGTGGGTGTGGAACCATTTCAGCAAATACAGATGAGTTGTTCCTTTTAGTGCTGGACATGGAGCTGGTGAATGCTAGCATTGTTTTACTGCTGACAACCCTAAAGAGAGAATATTCAGAATTAATACTAGTATAATTTATGTTAAAAAACATCTAAAATTATCAGTGAATCTTTGAAAAATCAACCAACTTGTTTAGTACCTAAATTACTAATTCATTTTAATGATGGATTTTTCATTCCAATTCAATATTCACTTAAAAAGTTTTTAATAATAGATATCTCACCTTAGCAGAACCAGTTGGCTGAAGTATTTCACATTATCAGACTATTGGCTTGATCGTGATAATATATCGACTGTTTCTATTGGGCATCTCTGAGCTGTATGTATGTGTGGCTCCCAAGTAAGCATGGATGACATATAGACCTTCCTCATCCAAACCTCGACATGATTTAGAACTACAAGACAGCTTGAAGACCTGTAAAAATAAAAATATCAACATATTAGTAAACCCAGTTTCTGCGAACCATCAAGTACCCCCCACGAGAGTAGGTACTAAATCTATACAAACCCTTCTTCAAGCTGTGTTTCTGTGTTGCACTTCACTAACACAAATTTATTGTTCAACTCTACGTCATCATTGTTATCACGCCCGATTCGCGACCTTAAACCGCATAATATTATATCGCTTACCAGTATTTCCAGCCAACTGCGACTGATGATTGTCCTAGCTATGGTACCCCATCTTCGTTTTTAGAAAAGACTAATTGGAACCCAATGGCTTTAACACAAAAGACAATTGCCTTTTAAGCAAACAGAGTCCAAAGGAGTAACAATTAAGACTTGGCTATCAGACCCTAATACAATTTATTTTTTCTCTGATCAAAAACAAACCCAGAGAAAAACACTTTTAAGTCACTCATTCAATTGGCAATACTTCTCTGATCAGTCTTAATGCCACCTTCTTCTAACCACGAATCTATTTGTCAATTAATCGATACATTTACCTATTTATCAATAGTCAATGGATTAACACAATTTATATTGTCTTATCTGCCTGCAGTAGTTTTTACTTCCATTTAAGGTATGCTGACTAATAAGACCTGCGGTCTTCAGGATAGGGCGCTATTGGACGCAACATCAGGCGTTCGCTTGAACATAGATACATATAGAGATATCCGCTACATCCTAAAATATACATATCTATTCGACTATCTATAGATTTTCTATCTAAATTTATACACCTTTATTTCAGAGTACGAATATTTATCTGTCAATCTATTTATCTAATCATAGTTTTTAGCCCGGCATGGATAAACTGCCTGCAGCAGTATTTACTTCCATTTTACCTTTGTTAACTAATTAGACTTGCGGTCTTTCGTGTGGCACCCTATTTCTTCTTCTAATCATAGTTTTTACTATTATGCGATGGTGTAAATAAGATAACTTAAAATAGAAATAATTAAGAACGCAGAGATTAAATATTTTATGCAACTTAACGTAAGTAAATAATCTGCGTGCCAAGTCAACACATAACAAACCTAAAGTATAAGTTTGCTAAAATTCAGATTTTACTGTAATTTTCAAGTTTGTTTTCGCAGACAAAAAATTATTGGATTAAGGAAAAATGCTAAGCCTAATCGATTCCAAAAACCACGACGCGGTTGACTCACCATTCTCTTTATCAGACGACGAAGCCCTGTTTTTCGAAGACGGCAGAAAGCAAAATGTACAGAGGCAAAAAGAGGGAATGTCCAAAAATGAGATAATTGTATAATTGATTATGTGATAAATCCACAAAAGAGATTTTTATATTAAGTGTTACTTTGTGGACCGTCGATAACTAAGAGTTGTCTGTAAGTTAATATTTAATATCAGTTAGCTCAGTAAGTATACATTTCCATTATTTGGTTGGGAATATTGCTTTTTCCCTGCGGGAACTGGCAATAAATTAAAATTAGAGACAATGACTGGAGTATCAACATTTTTCCCTGCGGGAACAGACCATAAGTAATAATTAGAAACATCGACTAGTGTATCACCATTCTTCCCTGCGGGAACTGGCAGTAAATGTAATTTGAATTAATGACTTTTTAGAATTTATTTATTTAAAAATATAAATTTTCGTAAATTTATTTTGCGTATATTGCAAGTTTTTCCAGCAACACCTCTTCTTTGGTAAAAATTTGAAAATAAAGACCTCCCCCTTTTTCCCTGTACCGTTAAGTGAAAGTTTAGTACAACCGCACTTTCGAGTCCCTTTGAACTAACCGGACAAAACATCGCCCATTAAAGGACTTTGATGCCTCATCTCGGGGTTTACCTTCTTAGGACTGGTCCTTGCAGGGCAAAGGGAACCCTTTGCCCCGACAAGTACCAGCTCCAAAAAGCCCTTGCCCCACGTCAGCCCTCGGGGACCACCGCGACCGACGTGATATTTTAGAATTTAACTCACCGATTAAAAGAACAGGGCCGAGTTAGGATGAAACGAAGTTAGTTGCCAGAAAGAACCGGAGAACCACTTTTAGATGCGACGTAGTTGCCCAGGCACAACCATCTTTAAATGGAATTGATCTGAAACAAATGAGAAAATAATTTATTTAAAAATAAAAATCACTAAAGAAGCATTATTTAATTTCTGCTTATCATAAAGCTTATTTCCTTTACTTTTAGTTTTAGTAACTCGTTTATTCCTGATGATGATTTTCACTTCTCTTCTACTTTGAAGTAGAGACTCTCATATCAATTGTATTATTTAAAAATGTGTGGTTTCGACATACTTTTATTCCTATGCTTAATGTGAAATATGTTTTAAATGAAACTCTGTTTCTTGATGACGTGTCAATATATTAGGAAGTGCTATCTCAGCTCATTTTATTAAGAAAAGTTGGGGCTGCAGCCCCATAGCCTCCTCCCCTGGCTGCGCCACTAAGATAATAATTTTAAAAAAATAAACTAACCTTAACATAAACAGAATTCACATGTCTTCATCCTGATGTTTCATTTGGATTCTTGGACAGTTCTTGCATTTTGTGCAAATCGGTGGACATTTCTTGATATGACAGTGTTTAGGCCTTTCCGCGTATTTGAAGCTGACGTCACGATGTAGCTCCAGCTGTATCTATAAAAGAACAAAAAGAATTCATTTTCGAAGTATTTTAGGCAGCTCCGCGTTTTCGCGTCACCCTGTACAATTAAAATTAATTTTGTAAGTTTGTTGTTGGTTATTTAGCAATTTTTAATATTTTTAATAACAGTTTTTAAAAAATTCCGATGACTTCCAGAGATATCCGAAAAAACCGAAAATGTTAATCTTTTTATATTTTTTTCCTTAAAAATACTGATTATTATATAATTTTATACCCCAAAAGTGCTTTTTTGAGACACGTGTTTATTCTCTTTTTTTTAGATACGATTGGAATACCAACTTAATTTTTTTTTAAATAAGGAAATGATTATTTGTTATTTTTGAGTAGCTTTTGACCTCTCAAAACTAATATGCCTTCCAACACGTATAAATGTTTTGAGAGAACGCTGAGGGTGGGCATCACAAATCCCCTCTACTTACAACTAAAACGAAGAGTATTCACAAAACGATACCTTAAAATACATTTTTGTGTTTATACTGAAGATTCTTTTAGTGTTTTAATTTGGGTATATTGTGCTAACAACACAGTTTCCAAGATTTTTAATAATAAAAGCTTCCTTCAGGCAGAGCTTATTGATTTGACACTTCGTAAATGTCATCAAAACAATAATTATACTAAAAAAATTACCTTAACATGAACTACTGACTCGATTTCATTCTGATACACGCAATTACAGTATCAGATATTTTGCATCCTGATTTGACCTGCGGCCGAAAGGACAAAACTTCCTGTATAAGGCGTAGCTGGCGCTGGCCTGCTAACCAGTCAAGTGGCCCTTATGAATCAGTCTTCTGTAGGTGGCGCTGTGCTGACTAGAAACCTAAGAACGAAGATTAGTATTAGTTAACAAGTTTTGAATTTGAACTGTTGAATTTTTTTAAAATCGTGAAGATCTTCCTAGATTGAATTAAAGTAAAGTCACCTTACTCCTCATTCAGCAATCTTCTTAGCAGGGATTGTGCATTCTTGGCCTATGGGCGTAGCAGGGATTGTGCATTCTTGGCCTATGGGCGTGGAACCATTTCAGCAAATACAGACTAAATGTTCCTTTTGGTGCTGGACATGGAGCTGGTGAATACTAGCATTATTTTACTGCTGACAACCCTAAAGAGAGAATATTCAGAATTAATACTAGTATAATTTATATAGAAACAAATCTAAAATTATCAGTGAATCTTTGAAAAAACAAACTTGTTTAGTACCTAAATTACTAATTAATTTTAATGATGGATTTTCCATTCTAATTCAATATTCACTTAAAAAGTTTTCAATAATAGATATCTCACCTTAGCAGAACCAGCTGGCTGAAGTATTTAACATTATCAGTTTTATTGGCTTGCATCATGATAATATATCGACTGTCTCTATTGGGCATCTCCGAGCTGTATGTATGTGTGGCTCCCAAGTAAGCATGGATGACTTATAGACCTTCCTCATCCAATCTTCGACATCATTTAGAACTAAAAGTGAACTTGAAGACCTGGCTGTCAGACCGTAACACAATCATTTTTTTCTCTCACATATTCAATAGCAAATGCTTCTCGGACAAGTCTCAATGCGACCTTCTTTTGACCTACGCGGAATATGTTATCTTGATTTTTTTTATCTATCATTTCGTCAATCTATCTAACCACGAATCTATCTATCAATTGACCGATACATCTAATCTATCTATCATAATAGCCAATATTAACACAATTTTTGTTGTCTGATCTGCCTGCGGCAGTTTTTACTTCCATTTTACGTATGCTGACTATTAAGACCTGCGGTCTTCAGGGTAGCGCGCTATTGGACGAAATATCAGTTGTTCGTCTGATGAAAGACACATAGATACATCGGCCTACATCCTAAAATATAAAAATATATCGACTACCTATAGATTTTCTATGTGAATTTATACACCTTTCTTTCTGCGTTCCTATATTTATCTGTCAATTTATTTATCTAGTTTTTATCCTTGCATGGATAAACTGCCAGCAGCAGTATTTACTTCCATTTTCCCTTTGTTGACTAATAAGACCTGCGGTCTTTCGTGTAGGACCCTATTTCTTCTTCTAATCTTATTATTATACTATAGTATATTATGGTAAACAAGATTACTTAATTTGATCGACAGAGAAGGCTTAACCAGCCTTAACTAGAACTCAGGAGCAGCCAAGCTGCTTACCTCTCATGTGTCGAATAAATCACCGACAACAATGAGCTAAGGAGTCTAGAGGATCAATATGATAACTGGACATCGAACGTGTCACATTGCCAAGCCAGATCACTGATGAGCACTCAGAATCAGAAACAAGGATGACCTCACATTTCATTTTAAGTGAGGCAAGGAATGTTAACATCAAATTAAATGACAGGCTAGCCATGGTACCTGCAAAAACCCGATGGGCGTACCTATCGGTAAACGATTCGTTTATTGGTAGCTCTCCACGGCGCTGAGCGTCCGGGGTTTGTACGCTGTGCACCCCTTCGTCTCTTACCCACTGTCCCTCACCTTGTTAGTGGGAAATGGCAGTTTACGGGTCGATATGACTCACTGCTACCAACGGTATGCCCTGTCTTCATCCGTTAACATCTCCATCCTTTCGTTGTTTCGTCCTACTGGGACTCATCAGAGACGAAGGGGTGCACGGCGTGCAAACCCCGGACGCTCAGCGCCGTAGCGAGCCACCAATAAACTAATCGTTTACCGATAGGTACGTCCATCGGGTTTTTGCAAGTACCATAGCTAGCCTGTCATTTAATTTGATGTTAACATTCCTTGTCTCACTTAAAATGAAATGTGAGGTCATCCTTCTTTCTGATTCTGAGTGCTCATCAGTGATCTGGCTTGGCAATGTGACACGTTCGATGTCCAGTTATCAAGCTGACTTAAAACAAAAATAATTAAGAACCAAGAGGTTAAATAATTTATGCAACTTAACGTAAGTAAATCATCTGTGTGCCAAGTAAACACATAACAAATCTAAAGTATAAGTTTGCTAAAATTAATATTTTACTTTAAATCCTCACTTTGTCGTCGCAGCCAAAAATATGATTGGATACTAGATTCCAAAAAGCACGACGCGGTTGACTCACCATTCTCTTTATCAGACGACGAAGCCCTGTTCCTCGAAGACAAAAGAAAAGAAAATGTACAGAGACAAAAAGGGGAATGGTTTATTTCTGCCCAAAGATGAGATAATATAAATAAATTATTTGATACATTATTCACGGTAGAATATTTTATGTTTTGGTGCAACACTTTAGAACTTGATAAACAAATGTTACCACCTATTAATATCATACCTGCTGCTGCAAAATATATTACTCAAGAAAACGAAACAAGATATTAAAGTTTTTGACCCATGAAAATCTGAGCACTGTTACCGAAGAACTCAGCAAACGATGATATGAATATCATACCTGCTGCTGGACTTATTGGGCTTGGGTGCCAAGCCACAATATTTATTCAATTAGTAATATTAATTAACGAAGAATTTGCAAGAATATTATACCAGTCTCTTTAAAAACACTAGTAACGTAGTTTAAACAAAATTTTAAAGTTTTTCTTTCAATTTAAAAGAAACACCACGTGAGCTTGGGTTATGAATCACAATATATAATTGATATATGTTAGAGTGAGCACTAACACACCGTATAACTTAGCAACCGAATGGTATGAATATCATATCTGCTTCTTCCAAATTATACTACTCACGAAAACGAAGATATTAATGATTTTTAACCAATGAAAATCTGAGCACTATTACCGAAGAACTCAGCAAACGATGACATGAATATCATACCTGCTGCTGGACTTATATTATACTTAAGTCCCTCCATGGGCTTGGGTGCCAAACCACAATATTTATTTAATTAGCGTTAATCTAAACACTTTTTCCGAAGAATTTAATAAAGAGTTTGCAAGGCAATTATAATCGTCCCTTTAAAATTTTGTTTAAACTAGTCATAGTATTTTTAAAGTTTTTCCGACAATTTATATTAATAGAAACATCACGTGAGCTTGGGTTCTAAATCACAATATATGAAATATTAATTATGAAGAGGTATTTGTATATTTAACTCAGCAATTGATATATATTTCTATAGGTAGTTTAAAAAAGCTGCGCTTTGAAATATTACATCTTTCCCTGCGGGAAGTGGCGATGAAGAAAACGTTAATAGAGTTAGAAAGAATGACTTTTAAGGACTTTGTTAGCTTTTAAAAGTATAGCTTTTATTAAAGTTTTATTAGCATATGTAGCTACAAATGTGCTTTGCTAAAATTTAAAATTATAGAACCCCCCTTACGCCTCTGTACCATTAATTAATAATTTAGTAAACTCGCACTTTCGAGTCTCTTTGAACTAACCGGACAAAACGTGCCCATTAAAAGACTTTGATGCCTCATCTCGGGGTTTACCTTCTTAGGACTGGTCCTTGCAGGGCAAAGGGAACCCTTTGCCCCCACAAGTATCAGCTCCAAAAAGCCCTTACCCCACGTCAGCCCTCGGGGACCACCGCGACCGACGTGATATTTTAGAAGTTAACTCACCGATTAAAAGAACAGGGCCAAGTTAGGATGAAACGAAGTTAGTTGCCAGAAAGAACCGGAGAACCACTTTTAGATGCGACGTAGTTGCCCAGGCACAACCATCTATAAATGGAAAGAATCTGAAACAAATGAGAAAATAATTTATTTAAATTTAAAAATAAAAATCAGTGAAGAAGCATTATTTAATTTCTGCTTATCATAAAGCTTATTTCCTTTACTTTTAGTTTTAGTAACTCGTTTATGCCTGATGATGATTTTCACTTCTCTTCTACTTTGAAGTAGAGACTCTCATATCAATTGTATTATTAAAAAATGTGTGGTTTAGACATATTTTTATTCCTATGCTTAATGTGACATATGTTTTAAATTAAACTCTGTTTCTTGATGACGTGTCAATATATTAGGAAGTGCTACTTAGCTCATTTTAATAACAAAAGTTAGGGCTGCAGCCCCATAGCCTCCTCCCCTGGCTACGCCACTAGTATTGCTATGATAATTAATATAAAAAAATAAACTAACCTTAACATAAACAGAATCACATGTCTTCATCCTGATGTTTGATTTCGATTCTTGGACAGCTCTTGCATTTTGTGTAAATCGGTGGACATTTCTTGATAATAAAGTGTTTAGGCCTTTCCACGTATTTGAAGCTGACGTCACTGTGTAGCTCCAGCTGTATCTATAAAAGAACAAAAAGTAAGAATTGATTTTCGAAGTATTTTAGGCAGTTCTGCGTTTTTGCGTCACCCTGTACAATCAAAATTAATTTTAAGTTGTTGGTTATTTAGTAATCCTTAGCATTTTTTTATAACAGTTTTTAAAAAATTCCGATGACTTCCGGAGATATCCGAAAATATTAATTTTTGCTTTTATTCTTTTTCCCGAAAAATACTGATTATTTTGTAAACCTAAGAGCATTCTTTTGAGGCATTTGTTTATTCTCTTGCAGAAAATAACTTTATTCTTTAGGTACGATGTTTCGTTTTTGAGATAAGAACACAACATTTTTGAAATACAGACCTGAGTTTTTTTTATTTTTGAGTAGCTTTTGACCTCTCAAAACTAATATGCCTTCAAACACGTATTCTTTTAGTGTTTTAATTTGGGTATATTGTGCTAACAACACAGTTTCCAAGTTTTTAAGAATTAAAGCTTCCTTTGGGCAGAGCTTATTGATTTGACACTTCGTAAATGTCGTCAAAACAATAATTATACTAAAAAAATTACCTTAACATGAACTACTGACTCGATTTCATTCTGATACACGCAATTACAGTATCAGATATTTTGCATCCTGATTTGACCTGCGGCCGAAAGGACAAAACTTCCTGTATAAGGCGTAGCTGGCGCTGTCCAGCTAACCAGACAAGTGGCCCTTATGAATCAGTCTTCTGTAGGTGGCGCTGTGCTGACTAGAAACCTAAGAATGAAGATTAGTATTAGTTAACAAGTTTTGAATTTAAACTGTTGAATTTTTTTAAAATTGTGAAGATCTTCCTAGATTGAATTAAAGTAAACTCACCTTACTCCTCATTCAGCAATCTTGTTAGCGGCGATTGGGCATTCTTGGTCTGTGGGTGTGGAACCATTTCAGCAAATACAGATGAGTTGTTCCTTTTAGTGCTGGACATGGAGCTGGTGAATGCTAGCATTGTTTTACTGCTGACAACCCTAAAGAGAGAATATTCAGAATTAATACTAGTATAATTTATGTTAAAAAACATCTAAAATTATCAGTGAATCTTTGAAAAATCAACCAACTTGTTTAGTACCTAAATTACTAATTCATTTTAATGATGGATTTTTCATTCCAATTCAATATTCACTTAAAAAGTTTTTAATAATAGATATCTCACCTTAGCAGAACCAGTTGGCTGAAGTATTTCACATTATCAGACTATTGGCTTGATCGTGATAATATATCGACTGTTTCTATTGGGCATCTCTGAGCTGTATGTATGTGTGGCTCCCAAGTAAGCATGGATGACTTATAGACCTTCCTCATCCAAACCTCGACATGATTTAGAACTACAAGACAGCTTGAAGACCTGTAAAAATAAAAATACCAACATATTAGTAAACCCAGTTTCTGCGAACCATCAAGTACCCCCCACGAGAGTAGGTACTAAATCTATACAAACCCTTCTTCAAGCTGTGTTTCTGTGTTGCACTTCACTAACACAAATTTATTGTTCAACTCTACGTCATCATTGTTATCACGCCCGATTCGCGACCTTAAACCGCATAATATTATATCGCTTACCAGTCTTTCCAGCCAACTGCGACTGATGATTGTCCTAGCTATGGTACCCCATCTTCGTTTTTAGAAAAGACTAATTGGAACCCAATGGCTTTAACACAAAAGACAATTGCCTTTTAAGCAAACAGAGTCCAAAGGAGTAACAATTAAGACTTGGCTATCAGACCCTAATACAACTTATTTTTTCTCTTGTCGAAAACAAACTCAGAGAAAATCACTTTTAAATCACACATTTAATTAGAAATAATTCTCTGATCAGTCTTAATGCCACCTTCTAACCACGAATCTATCTGTCAATTAATCGATACATTTACCTATTTATCAATAGTCAATATATCAACACAATTTATATTGTCTGGTCTGCCTGCAGCAGTTTTTACTTCCATTTTATGTATGCTGACCTGCGGTCTTTAGGATAGGGCGCTATTGGACGCAACATCAGGCGTTCGTTTGAACACAGATACATATAGAGATATCCGCTACATCCTAAAATATACATATCTATAGATTTTCTATCTAAATTTATACACCTTTATTTCTGCGTACCAATATTTATCTGTCAATCTATTTATCTAATCATCGTTTTTAGCCCTGCATGGATAAACTGCCTGCAGCAGTCTTTACTTCTATTTTACATTTTTTAACTAATAAGGCCTGCGGACCCTATTGGAAGCAAACCCAGTTGCTCATCTGATAACTATTAGATAGAGATACACGTACTCAGAATATTTTACTTTAATCTTTTATTTTGCTGGACACAACTTTACCCAATAGTTTTTCTGCCGAGTCGACATATACTATAGTATACTATGTTAAACAAGAAAAAAATTAAGAACCCAGAAGTTAAATATTTTATGCAACTTAACGTAAGTAAATAATCTGCGTGCCAAGTAAACACATAACAAACCCAAAGTATAAGTTTGCTAAAATTCAGATATTACTGTAATTTCCAAGTTTGTCTTCGCAGAAGAAACATGATTGGATTAAGGAAAAATGCTAAGCCTAATCGATTCCAAAAACCACGACGCGGTTGACTCACCATTCACTTTATCAGACGACGAAGCCCTGTTTTTCGAAGACGACAGAAAGCAAAATGTACAGAGGCAAAAAGAGGATATGTCTGTTTTTGGCCAAAAATAAGATAATACTATAAATAAATTATTTGAGACATTCACGGTAGAATATTTTATGTTTTGGTGCAACACTTTAGAACTTGATAAACCTATGTTACCACCTATTAATATCATACCTGCTGCTGCAAAATATACTATTCTCGTAACCAAAACACGATCTTAAGTTGGGATATCATTCCCATCTTTTTAAAATATATAATAATTGTTAGACTGAGCACTAACTAACACCGAATAACTTAGCAACCGAATGGTATGAATATCATATCTGCTTCTACAAAATATATTACTCAAGAAAACGAAACAAGATATTAAAGATTTTTGACCAAATGAAAATCTGAGCACTGTTACCGAAGAACTCAGCAAACGATGATATGAATATCATACCTGCTGCTGGACTTATTGGGCTTGGGTGCCAAGCCACAATATTTATTCAATTAGTAATATTAATTAACGAAGAATTTGCAAGAATATTATACCCGTCTCTTTAAAAACACTAGTAACGTAGTTTAAACAAAATTTTAAAGTTTTTCTTTCAATTTAAAAGGAACACCACGTAAGCTTGGGTTATGAATCACAACATTTAATTGATATATGTTAGACTGAGCACTAACACACCGTTTAACTTAGCAACCGAATGGTATGAATATCATATCTGCTTCGTCCAAATTATACTACCCACAAAAACGAAGATATTAATGATTTTTAACCAATGAAAATCTGAGCACTGTTACCGAAGAACTCAGCAAACGATGACATGAATATCATACCTGCTGCTGGACTTATATTATACTTAAGTCCCTCCATGGGCTTGGGTGCCAAACCACAATATTTATTTAATTAGCGTTAATCTAAACACTTTTTCCGAAGAATTTAATAAAGAGTTTGCAAGGAATTTATAACCGTCCCTTTAAAATTTTGTTTAAACTAGTCATAGTATTTTTAAAGTTTTTCCGACAATTTATATTAATAGAAACATCACGTGAGCTTGGGTTCTAAATCACAATATATGAAATATTAATTATGAAGAGGTGACGCATACAGCTATTTAATTAGCTAGGCGTCTTTAATGATATATTTTGAATATATAATAATAGTTTGAATGTTATATTGTACACAAGTTATTTATAATTATTATATTTATATTTATATTTATATTTAAAAAGCGAAAGCGATTTTAAACCAAAATCAACATTATTAATTTAATATTAAAATCTCACCTTTATTACAATATTCACATTTATAAATTCTAAAACTGAACGGTCTGCACTCTACACTTTTTCTATAGTGTGTACTTAGACACATTTTACTTTTAAACAATAAATTACAAATTTGTATATTTAACTCAGCAATTGATATATATTTCTATAGGTAGTTTAAAAAAGCTGCGCTTTGAAATATTACATCTTTCCCTGCGGGAAGTGGCGATGAAGAAAACGTTAATAGAGTTAGAAAGAATGACTTTTAAGGACTTTGTTAGCTTTTAAAAGTATAGCTTTTATTAAAGTTTTATTAGCATATGTAGCAACAAATGTGCTATGCTAAAATTTAAAATTATAGAACCCCCCTTACGCCTCTGTACCATTAATTATTAATTTAGTAAACTCGCACTTTCGAGTCCCTTTGAACTAACCGGACAAAACGTCGCCCATTAAAAGACTTTGATGCCTCATCTCGGGGTTTACCTTCTTAGGACTGGTCCTTGCAGGGCAAAGGGAACCCTTTGCCCCCACAAGTATCAGCTCCAAAAAGCCCTTACCCCACGTCAGCCCTCGGGGACCACCACGACCGACGTGATATTTTAGAATTTAACTCACCGATTAAAAGAACAGGGCCAAGTTAGGATGAAACGAAGTTAGTTGCCAGAAAGAACCGGAGAACCACTTTTAGATGCGACGTAGTTGCCCAGGCACAACCATCTATAAATGGAAAGAATCTGAAACAAATGAGAAAATAATTTATTTAAATTTAAAAATAAAAATCAGTGAAGGAGCATTATTTAATTTCTGCTTATCATAAAGCTTATTTCCTTTACTTTTAGTTTTAGTAACTCGTTTATGCCTGATGATGATTTTCACTTCTCTTCTACTTTGAAGTAGAGACTCTCATATCAATAGTATTATTAAAAAATGTGTGGTTTAGATTTAGACATACTTTTATTCCTATGCTTAATGTGAAATATGTTTTAAATTAAACTCTGTTCCTTGATGACGTGTCAATATATTAGGAAGTGTATTGCTATGATAATAAATATAAAAAGAATAAACTAACCTTAACATAAACAGAATTCACATGTCTTCATCCTGATGTTTGATTTGGATTCTTGGACAGTTCTTGCATTTTGTGCAAATCGGTGGACATTTCTTGATATGACAGTGTTTGGGCCTT
Organism: Polydrusus cervinus; assembly: GCA_935413205.1. Taxonomy (NCBI): domain Eukaryota; kingdom Metazoa; phylum Arthropoda; class Insecta; order Coleoptera; family Curculionidae; genus Polydrusus; species Polydrusus cervinus. Next base: position 27,661,261 of record OW284519.1, read on the forward strand.
TCCACGTATTTGAAGCTGACGTCACTGTGTAGCTCCAGCTGTATCTATAAAAGAACAAAAAGTAAGAATTGATTTTCGAAGTATTTTAGGCAGTTCTGCGTTTTCGCGTCACCCTGTACAATCAAAATTAATTTTGTAAGTTTGTTGTTGGTTATTTAGTAATTTTTAATATTTTTAATAACAGTTTTAAAAAAATTCCGATGACTTCCAGAGATATCCGAAAAAACCGAAAATGTTAATCTTTGTTTATATTTTTTTCCTTAAAAATACTGATTATTATATAATTTTATACCCCAAAAGTGCTTTTTTGAGACATGTGTTTATTCTCTTTTTTTGATACGATTGGAATACCAACTTAATTTTTTTTTAAATAAGGAAATGATTATTTGTTATTTTTGAGTAGCTTTTGACCTCTCAAAACTAATATGCCTTCCAACACGTATAAATGTTTTGAGAGAACGCTGAGGGTGGGCATCACAAATCCCCTCTACTTACAACTAAAACGAAGAGTATTCACAAAACGATACCTTAAAATACATTTTTGTGTTTATACTGAAGATTCTTTTAGTGTTTTAATTTGGGTATATTGTGCTAACAACACAGTTTCCAAGTTTTTTAATAATTAAAGCTTCCTTCAGGCAGAGCTTATTGATTTGACACTTCGTAAATGTCATCAAAACAATAATTATACTAAAAAAATTACCTTAACATGAACTACTGACTCGTTTTCATTCTGATACACGCAATTACAGTATCAGATATTTTGCATCCTGATTTGACCTGCGGCCGAAAGGACAAAACTTCCTGTATAAGGCGTAGCTGGCGCTGGCCAGCTAACCAGTCAAGTGGCCCTTATGAATCAGTCTTCTGTAGGTGGCGCTGTGCTGACTAGAAACCTAAGAACGAAGATTAGTATTAGTTAACAAGTTTTGAATTTGAACTGTTGAATTTTTTTAAAATCGTGAAGATCTTCCTAGATTTAATTAAAGTAAACTCACCTTACTCCTCATTCAGCAATCTTCTTAGCAGGGATTGTGCATTCTTGGCCTATGGGCGTGGAACCATTTCAGCAAATACAGACTAAATGTTCCTTTTGGTGCTGGACATGGAGCTGGTGAATACTAGCATTATTTTACTGCTGACAACCCTAAAGAGAGAATATTCAGAATTAATACTAGTATAATTTATATAGAAACAAATCTAAAATTATCAGTGAATCTTTGAAAAAACAAACAAACTTGTTTAGTACCTAAATTACTAATTAATTTTAATGATGGATTTTCCATTCTTATTCAATATTCACTTAAAAAGTTTTCAATAATAGATATCTCACCTTAGCAGAACCAGCTGGCTGAAGTATTTAACATTATCAGTTTTATTGGCTTGCATCATGATAATATATCGACTGTCTCTATTGGGCATCTCCGAGCTGTATGTATGTGTGGCTCCCAAGTAAGCATGGATGACTTATAGACCTTCCTCATCCAATCTTCGACATCATTTAGAACTAAAAGTGAACTTGAAGACCTGGCTGTCAGACCGTAACACAATCATTTTTTTCTCTCACATATTCAATAGCAAATGCTTCTCGGACAAGTCTCAATGCGACCTTCTTTTGACCTACGCGGAATATGTTATCTTGATTTTTTTTATCTATCATTTCGTCAATCTATCTAACCACGAATCTATCTATCAGTTGACCGATACATCTAATCTATCTATCATAATAGCCAATATTAACACAATTTTTGTTGTCTGATCTGCCTGCGGCAGTTTTTACTTCCATTTTACGTATGCTGACTATTAAGACCTGCGGTCTTCAGGGTAGCGCGCTATTGGACGAAATATCAGTTGTTCGTCTGATGAAAGACACATAGATACATCGGCCTACATCCTAAAATATAAAAATATATCGACTACCTATAGATTTTCTATGTGAATTTATACACCTTTCTTTCTGCGTTCCTATATTTATCTGTCAATCTATTTATCTAGTTTTTATCCTTGCATGGATAAACTGCCAGCAGCAGTATTTACTTCCATTTTCCCTTTGTTGACTAATAAGACCTGCGGTCTTTCGTGTAGGACCCTATTTCTTCTTCTAATCTTATTATTATACTATAGTATATTATGGTAAACAAGATTACTTAATTTGATCGACAGAGAAGGCTTAACCAGCCTTAACTAGAACTCAGGAGCAGCCAAGCTGCTTACCTCTCATGTGTCTAATAAATCACCGACAACAATGAGCTAAGGAGTCTAGAGGATCAATATGATAACTGGACATCGAACGTGTCACATTGCCAAGCCAGATCACTGATGAGCACTCAGAATCAGAAACAAGGATGACCTCACATTTCATTTTAAGTGAGGCAAGGAATGTTAACATCAAATTAAATGACAGGCTAGCCATGGTACCTGCAAAAACCCGATGGGCGTACCTATCGGTAAACGATTCGTTTATTGGTAGCTCTCCACGGCGCTGAGCGTCCGGGGTTTGTACGCTGTGCACCCCTTCGTCTCTTACCCACTGTCCCTCACCTTGTTAGTGGGAAATGGCAGTTTACGGGTCGATATGACTCACTGCTACCAACGGTATGCCCTGTCTTCATCCGTTAACATCTCCATCCTTTCGTTGTTTCGTCCTACTGGGACTCATCAGAGACGAAGGGGTGCACGGCGTGCAAACCCCGGACGCTCAGCGCCGTAGCGAGCTACCAATAAACTAATCGTTTACCGATAGGTACGTCCATCGGGTTTTTGCAAGTACCATAGCTAGCCTGTCATTTAATTTGATGTTAACATTCCTTGCCTCACTTAAAATGAAATGTGAGGTCATCCTTCTTTCTGATTCTCAGTGCTCATCAGTGATCTGGCTTGGCAATGTGACACGTTCGATGTCCAGTTATCAAGCTGACTTAAAACAAAAATAATTAAGAACCAAGAGGTTAAATAATTTATGCAACTTAACGTAAGTAAATCATCTGTGTGCCAAGTAAACACATAACAAACCTAAAGTATAAGTTTGCTAAAATTAATATTTTACTTTAAATCCCAACTTTGTCGTCGTAGCCAAAAATATGATTGGATACTAGATTCCAAAAAGCACGACGCGGTTGACTCACCATTCTCTTTATCAGACGACGAAGCCCTGTCCCTCGAAGACAAAAGAAAAGAAAATGTACAGAGGCAAAAAGGGGAATGGTTTATTTCTGTCCAAAGATGAGATAATATAAATAAATTATTTAATACATTATTCACGGTAGAATATTTTATGTTTTGGTGCAACACTTTAGAACTTGATAAACCTATGTTACCACCTATTAATATCATACCTGCTGCTGCAAAATATACTATTCTCGTAACCAAAACACGATCTTAAGTTGGGATATCATTCCCATCTTTTTAAAATATATAATAATTGTTAGACTGAGCACTAACTAACACCGAATAACTTAGCAACCGAATGGTATGAATATCATATCTGCTTCTACAAAATATATTACTCAAGAAAACGAAACAAGATATTAAAGTTTTTGACCCATGAAAATCTGAGCACTGTTACCGAAGAACTCAGCAAACGATGATATGAATATCATACCTACTGCTGGACTTTTTGGGCTTGGGTGCCAAGCCACAATATTTATTCAATTAGTAATATTAATTAATGAAGAATTTGCAAGAATATTATACCAGTCTCTTTAAAAACACTAGTAACTTAGTTTAAACAAAATTTTAAAGTTTTTCTTTCAATTTAAAAGGAACACCACGTGAGCTTGGGTATGAATCACAATATTTAATTGATATAATATGTTAGACTGAGCACTAATACACCGTATAACTTAGCAACCGAATGGTATGAATATCATATCTGCTTCGTCCAAATTATACTACCCACAAAAACGAAGATATTAATGATTTTTAACCAATGAAAATCTGAGCACTGTTACCGAAGAACTCAGCAAACGATGACATGAATATCATACCTGCTGCTGGACTTATATTATACTTAAGTCCCTCCATGGGCTTGGGTGCCAAACCACAATATTTATTTAATTAGCGTTAATCTAAACACTTTTTCCGAAGAATTTAATAAAGAGTTTGCAAGGAATTTATAACCGTCCCATTAAAATTTTGTTTAAACTAGTCATAGTATTTTTAAAGTTTTTCCGACAATTTATATTAATAGAAACATCACGTGAGCTTGGGTTCTAAATCACAATATATGAAATATTAATTATGAAGATATATTTGTATATTTAACTCAGCAATTGGTATATATTTCTATAGGTAGTTTAAAAAAGCTGCGCTTTGAAGTATTACATCTTTCCCTGCGGGTAGTGGCGATGAAGAAAACGTTAATAAATAGAGTTAGAAAGAATTACTTTTATGGACTTGGTTAGCATTTAAAAGTATAGCTTTTATTAAAGTTTTATTAGCATATGTAGCAACAAATGTGCTTTGCTAAAATTTAAAATTATAGAACCCCCCTTACGCCTCTGTACCATTAATTAACAATTTAGTAAACTCGCACTTTCGAGTCTCTTTGAACTAACCGGACAAAACATCGCCCATTAAAAAACTTTGATGCCTCATCTCGGGGTTTACCTTATTAGGACTGGTCCTTGCAGGGCAAAGGGAACCCTTTGCCCCGACAAGTACCAGCTCCACGCCCTTGCCCCACGTCAGCCCTCGGGGACCACCGCGACCGACGTGATAGTTTAGAATTTAACTCACGGATTAAAAGAACAGGGCCGAGTTAGGATGAAACGGAGTTAGTTGCCAGAAAGAACCGGAGAACCACTTTTAGATGCGACGTAGTTGCCCAGGCACAACCATCTATAAATGGAAAGAATCTGAAACAAATAAGAAAATAATTTATTTAAATTTAAAAATAAAAATCAGTGAAGAAGCATTATTTAATTTCTGCTTATCATAAAGCTTATTTCCTTTACTTTTAGTTTTAGTAACTCGTTTATTCCTGATAATGATTTTCACTTTTCTTCTACTTTGAAGTAGAGACTCTCATATCAATTGTATTATTAAAAAATGTGTGGTTTAGACATATTTTTATTCCTATGCTTAATGTGACATATGTTTTAAATTAAACTCTGTTTCTTGATGACGTGTCAATATATTAGGAAGTGCTATCTTAGCTCATTTTAATAACAAAAGTTAGGGCTGCAGCCCCATAGCCTCCTCCCCTGGCTACGCCACTAGTATTGCTATGATAATTAATATAAAAAAATAAACTAACCTTAACATAAACAGAATCACATGTCTTCATCCTGATGTTTGATTTCGATTCTTGGACAGCTCTTGCATTTTGTGTAAATCGGTGGACATTTCTTGATAATAAAGTGTTTAGGCCTTTCCACGTATTTGAAGCTGACGTCACAGTGTAGCTCCAGCTGTATCTATGAAAGAACAAAAAGTAAGAATTCATTTTCGAAGTATTTTAGGCAGTTCTGCGTTTTTGTGTCACCCTGTACAATCAAAATTAATTTTAAGTTGTTGGTTATGTAGTAATTTTTAACATTGTTAATAACAGTTTTTAAAAAATTCCGATGACTTCCGGAGATATCCGAAAATATTAATTTTTGTTTTTATTCTTTTTTCCGAAAAATACTGATTATTTTTAAAAACCAAAGAGCATTCTTGTGAGGCATTTGTTTATTCTCTTTGTTTATTAACTTTATTCTTTAGGTACGTCGTTTCGTTTTTTAGATAAGAACATCAACTTTTTTGAAATACACAACTGAGTTTTTTTATTTTTGAGTAGCTTTTGACCTCTCAAACTTAATATGCCCTCAAACACGTATTCTTTTAGTGTTTTAATTTGGGTATATTGTCACAGTTTCCAAGTTTTTTAATAATTAAAGCTTCCTTCAGGCAGAGCTTATTGATTTGACACTTCGTAAATGTCATCAAAACAATAATTGTACTAAAAAAATTACCTTAACATGAACTACTGACTCGATTTCATTCTGATACACGCAATTACAGTATCAGATATTTTGCATCCTGATTTGACCTGCGGCCGAACGAACAAAACTTCCTGTATAAGGCGTAGCTGGCGCTGGCCAGCTAACCAGTCAAGTGGCCCTTATGAATCAGTCTTCTGTAGGTGGCACTGTGCTGACTAGAAACCTAAGAATGAAGATTAGTATTAGTTAACAAGTTTTGAATTTAAACTGTTGAATTTTTTTAAAATTGTGAAGATCTTCCTAGATTGAATTAAAGTAAACTCACCTTACTCCTCATTCAGCTATCTTGTTAGCGGCGATTGGGCATTCTTGGTCTGTGGGTGTGGAACCATTTCAGTAAATACAGATGAGTTGTTCCTTTTAGTGCTGGGCATGGAGCTGGTGAATGCTAGCATTGTTTTAGTGCTGACAACCCTAAAGAGAGAATATTCAGAATTAATACTAGTATAATATATGTTAAAAAACATCTAAAATTATCAGTGAATCTTTGAAAAATCAACCAACTTGTTTAGTACCTAAATTACTAATTCATTTTAATGATGGATTTTTCATTCCAATTCAATATTCACTTAAAAAGTTTTTAATAATAGATATCTCACCTTAGCAGAACCAGTTGGCTGAAGTATTTCACATTATCAGACTATTGGCTTGATCGTGATAATATATCGACTGTTTCTATTGAGCATCTCTGAGCTGTATGTATGTGTGGCTCCCAAGTAAGCATGGATGACTTATAGACCTTCCTCATCCAATCCTCGACATGATTTAGAACTACAAGACAGCTTGAAGACCTGTAAAAATAAAAATACCAACATATTAGTAAACCAAGTTTCTGCGAACCATCAAGTACCCCCCACGAGAGTAGGTACTAAATCTATACAAACCCTTCGTCAAGCTGTGTTTCTGTGTTTCACTTCACTAACACAAAATTATTGTTCAACTCTACGTCATCAATGTTATCACGCCCGATTCGCGACCTTAAACCGCATAATATTATATCGCTTACCAGTCTTTCCAGCCAACTGCGACTGATGATTGTCCTAGCTATGGTACCCCATCTTCGTTTTTAGAAAAGACTAATTGGAACCCAATGGCTTTAACACAAAAGACAATTGCCTTTTAAGCAAACAGAGTCCAAAGGAGTAACAATTAAGACTTGGCTATCAGACCCTAATACAATTTATTTTTTCTCTTATCAAAAACAAACCCAGAGAAAATCACTTTTAAGTCACACATTCAATTGGAAATACTTCTCTGATCAGTCTTAATGCCACCTTCTTCTAACCAAGAATCTATCTGTCAATTAATCGATACATTTACCTATTTATCAATAGTCAATATATCAACACAATTTATATTGTCTTATCTGTCTGCAGCAGTTTTTACTTCCATTTTACGTATGCTGACTAATAAGACCTGCGGTCTTCAGGATAGGGCGCTATTGGACGCAACATCAGGCGTTCGTTTGAACATAGATACATATAGAGATATCCGCTATATCCTAAAATATACATATCTATTCGACTATCTATAGATGTTCTATCTAAATTTATACACCTTTATTTCTGCGTACCAATATTTATCTGTCAATCTATTTATCTAATCATCGTTTTTAGCCCTGCATGGATAAACTGCCTGCAGCAGTATTTACTTCCATTTTACATTTGTTGACTTATTAGACCTGCGGTCTTTCGTGTGGAACGCTATTTCTTCTTCTAATCATAGTTTTTATTATTATACGATGGTGTAAATAAGATAACTTAAAATAGAAATAATTAAGAACCCAGAGGTTAAATATTTTATGCAACTTAACGTAAGTAAATAATCTGCGTGCCAAGTAAACACATAACAAACCTAAAGTATAAGTTTGCTAAAATTCAGATTTTACTGTAATTTCCAAGTTTGTTTTCGCAGACAAAAAATTATTGGATTAAGGAAAAATGCTAAGCCTAATCGATTCCAAAAACCACGACGCGGTTGACTCACCATTCACTTTATCAGACGACGAAGCCCTGTTTTTCGAAGACGTCAGAAAGCAAAATGTACAGAGGCAAAAAGAGGGAATGTCCAAAAATGAGATAATTGTATAATTGATTATGTGATAAATCCACAAAAGAGATTTTTATATTAAGTGTTACTTTGTGGACCGTCGATAACTAAGAGTTGTCTGTAAGTTAATATTTAATATCAGTTAGCTCAGTAAGTATACATTTCCATTATTTGGTTGGGAATATTGCTTTTTCCCTGCGGGAACTGGCAATAAATTAAAATTAGAGACAATGACTGGAGTATCAACATTTTTCCCTGCGGGAACAGACCATAAGTAATAATTAGAAACATCGACTAGTGTATCACCATTCTTCCCTGCGGGAACTGGCAGTAAATGTAATTTGAATCAATGACTTTTTAGAATTTATTTATTTAAAAATATAAATTTTCGTAAATTTATTTTGAATATATATTGCAAGTTTTTCCAGCAACACCTCTTCTTTGGTAAAAATTTGAAAATAAAGACCTCCCCCTTTTTCCCTGTACCGTTAAGTGAAAGTTTAGTACCTACAACCGCACTTTCGAGTCCCTTTGAACTAACCGGACAAAACATCGCCCATTAAAGGACTTTGATGCCTCATCTCGGGGTTTACCTTCTTAGGACTGGTCCTTGCAGGGCAAAGGGAACCCTTTGCCCCGACAAGTACCAGCTCCAAAAAGCCCTTGCCCCACGTCAGCCCTCGGGGACCACCGCGACCGACGTGATATTTTAGAATTTAACTCACCGATTAAAAGAACAGGGCCGAGTTAGGATGAAACGAAGTTAGTTGCCAGAAAGAACCGGAGAACCACTTTTAGATGCGACGTAGTTGCCCAGGCACAACCATCTTTAAATGGAATTGATCTGAAACAAATGAGAAAATAATTTATTTAAAAATAAAAATCACTAAAGAAGCATTATTTAATTTCTGCTTATGATAAAGCTTATTTCCTTTACTTTTAGTTTTAGTAACTCGTTTATTCCTGATAATGATTTCCACTTATCTTCTACTTTGAAGTAGAGACTCTCATATCAATTGTATTATTTAAAAATGTGTGGTTTAGACATACTTTTATTCCTATGCTTAATGTAAAATATGTTTTAAATTAAACTCTGTTCCTTGATGATGTGTCAATATATTAGGAAGTGTTATCTAAGCTCATTTTATTAAGAAAAGTTGGGGCTGCAGCCCCATAGCCTCCTCCCCTGGCTGCGCCACTAGTATTGCTATGATAATAATTTTAAAAAAATAAACTTACCTTAACATAAACAGAATTCACATGTCTTCATCCTGATGTTTCATCTGGATTCTTGAACAGTTCTTGCATTTTGTGCAAATCGGTGGACATTTCATGATATGACAGCGTTTAGGCCTTTCCACGTATTTGAAGCTGACGTCACTGTGTAGCTTCAGCTGTATCTATAAAAGAACAAAAAGTAAGAATTCATTTTCGAAGTATTTTAGGCTGTTCCGCGTTTTTGCGTCACCCTGTACAATCAAAAATAATTTTAAGTTGTTGGTTATTTAGTAATCCTCAACAGTTTTTAAAAAATTCCGATGACTTCCGGAGATATCCAAAAATATTAATTTTTGTTTTTATTCTTTTTTCCGAAAAATACTGATTATTTTGAAAACCTCAGAGCATTCTTTTGAGGCATTTGTTTATTCTCTTTAAGGAAATAACTTTATTCTTAAGGTACAACTTTTTTGAAATACAGACTTGAGTTTCTTTAATTTTTGAGTAGCTTTTGACCTCTCAAAACTAATATGCCTTCAAACACGTATTCTTTAAGTGTTTTAATTTGGGCATATAATGCTAACAACACAGTTTCCAAGTTTTTTAATAATTAAAGCTTCCTTCAGGCAGAGCTTATTGATTTGACACTTCGTAAATGTCATCAAAACAATAATTATACTAAAAAAATTACCTTAACATGAACTACTGACTCGATTTCATTCTGATACACGCAATTACAGTATCAGATATTTTGCATCCTGATTTGACCTGCGGCCGAAAGGACAAAACTTCCTGTATAAGGCGTAGCTGGCGCTGGCCAGCTAACCAGTCAAGTGGCTCTTATGAATTAGTCTTCTGTAGGTGGCGCTGTGCTGACTAGAAACCTAATAATGACGATTAGTATTAGTTAAGAAGTTTTGAATTTGAACTGTTGAATTTTTTAAAAATCGTGAAGATCTTCCTAGATTGAATTAAAGTTAACTCACCTTACTCCTCATTCTGCAATCTTGTTAGCAGGGATTGGGCATTCTTGGCCTATGGGCGTGGAACCATTTCAGCAAATACAGACTAAATGTTTCTTTTGGTGCTGGACATGGAGCTGGTGAATACTAGCTTTATTTTACTGCTGGCAACCCTAAAGAGAGAATATTCAGAATTAATACTAGTATAATATATGTTAAAAAAAATCTAAAATTATCATTGAATCTTTGAAAAATCAACCAACTTGTTTAGTACCTAAATTACTAATTCATTTTAATGATGGATTTTCCATTCCAATTCAATATTCACTTAAAAAGTATTTAATAATAGATATCTCTCCTTAGTAGAACCAGCTGGCTGAAGTATTTAACATTATCAGTTTTATTGGCTTGCATCATGATAATATATCGACTGTCTCTATTGGGCATCTCCGAGCTGTATGTATGTGTGGCTCCCAAGTAAGCATGGATGACTTATAGACCTTCCTCATCCAATCCTCGACATGATTTAGAACTACAAGACAGCTTGAAGACCTGTAAAAATAAAAATACCAACATATTAGTAAACCCAGTTTCTGCGAACCATCAAGTACCCCCCACGAGAGTAGGTACTAAATCTATACAAACCCTTCGTCAAGCTGTGTTTCTGTGTTTCACTTCACTAACACAAAATTATTGTTCAACTCTACGTCATCAATGTTATCACGCCCGATTCGCGACCTTAAACCGCATAATATTATATCGCTTACCAGTCTTTCCAGCCAACTGCGACTGATGATTGTCCTAGCTATGGTACCCCATCTTCGTTTTTAGAAAAGACTAATTGGAACCCAATGGCTTTAACACAAAAGACAATTGCCTTTTAAGCAAACAGAGTCCAAAGGAGTAACAATTAAGACTTGGCTATCAGACCCTAATACAATTTATTTTTTCTCTTATCAAAAACAAACCCAGAGAAAATCACTTTTAAGTCACACATTCAATTGGAAATACTTCTCTGATCAGTCTTAATGCCACCTTCTTCTAACCAAGAATCTATCTGTCAATTAATCTATACATTTACCTATTTATCAATAGTCAATATATCAACACAATTTATATTGTCTTATCTGTCTGCAGCAGTTTTTACTTCCATTTTACGTATGCTGACTAATAAGACCTGCGGTCTTCAGGATAGGGCGCTATTGGACGCAACATCAGGCGTTCGTTTGAACATAGATACATATAGAGATATCCGCTATATCCTAAAATATACATATCTATTCGACTATCTATAGATGTTCTATCTAAATTTATACACCTTTATTTCTGCGTACCAATATTTATCTGTCAATCTATTTATCTAATCATCGTTTTTAGCCCTGCATGGATAAACTGCCTGCAGCAGTATTTACTTCCATTTTACATTTGTTGACTTATTAGACCTGCGGTCTTTCGTGTGGAACGCTATTTCTTCTTCTAATCATAGTTTTTATTATTATACGATGGTGTAAATAAGATAACTTAAAATAAAAATAATTAAGAACCCAGAGGTTAAATATTTTATGCAACTTAACGTAAGTAAATAATCTGCGTGCCAAGTAAACACATAACAAACCTAAAGTATAAGTTTGCTAAAATTCAGATTTTACTGTAATTTCCAAGTTTGTTTTCGCAGACAAAAAATTATTGGATTAAGGAAAAATGCTAAGCCTAATCGATTCCAAAAACCACGACGCGGTTGACTCACCATTCACTTTATCAGACGACGAAGCCCTGTTTTTCGAAGACGTCAGAAAGCAAAATGTACAGAGGCAAAAAGAGGAAATGTCCAAAAATGAGATAATTGTATAATTGATTATGTGATAAATCCACAAAAGAGATTTTTATATTAAGTGTTACTTTGTGGACCGTCGATAACTAAGAGTTGTCTGTAAGTTAATATTTAATATCAGTTAGCTCAGTAAGTATACATTTCCATTATTTGGTTTGGAATATTGCTTTTTCCCTGCGGAAACTGGCAATAAATTAAAATTAAAGACAATGACTGGAGTATCAACATTTTTCCCTGCGGGAACAGACCATAAATGATAATTAGAAACATCGACTGGTGTATCACCATTCTTCCCTGCGGGAACTGGCCATGAATAATATTAGAAACAATAACCATTTTTCCCTGCGGGAACTGGCAGTAGATGTAATTTGAATTAATGACTTTTTAGAATTTATTTTTTTTAAAATATAAATTACCGTAAATTTAATATGCGTATATAGCAAGTTTTTCGAGCAACACCTCTTCTTTGGTAAACATTTGAAAATAAAGACCTCCCCCTTTTTCCCTGTACCGTTAAGTGAAAGTTTAGTACAACCGCACTTTCGAGTCCCTTTGAACTAACCGGACAAAACATCGCCCATTAAAGGACTTTGATGCCTCATCTCGGGGTTTACCTTCTTAGGACTGGTCCTTGCAGGGCAAAGGGAACCCTTTGCCCCGACAAGTACCAGCTCCAAAAAGCCCTTGCCCCACGTCAGCCCTCTGGGACCATCGCGACCGACGTGATATTTTAGAATTTAACTCACCGATTAAAAGAACAGGGCCGAGTTAGGATGAAACGGAGTTAGTTGCCAGAAAGAACCGGAGAACCACTTTTAGATGCGACGTAGTTGCCCAGGCACAACCATCTTTAAATGGAATTGATCTGAAACAAGTGAGAAAATAATTTATTTAAAAATAAAAATTATTGAAGAAGCATTATTTAATTTCTGCTTATATTAAAGCTTAATCCCTTTACTTTTAGTTTTAGTAACTCGTTTATTCCTGATGATGAGACTCTCATATCAATTGTATTATTAAAAAATGTGTGGTTTACACATACCTATGCTTAACGTAAGATATGTTTTAAATTAAACTCTGTTCCTTGATGACGTGTCAATATATTAGGAAGTGCTATCTCAGCTCATTTTATTAAGAAAAGTTGGGGCTGCAGCCCCATAGCCTCCTGCCCTGGTTGCGCCACTAGTATTGCTATGATAATAATTTTTAAAAAATAAACTTACCTTAACATAAACAGAATTCACATGTCTTCATCCTGATGTTTCATTTGGATTCTTGGACAGTTCTTGCATTTTGTGCAAATTGGTGGACATTTTTTGATATGACAGTGTTTAGGCCTTTCCGCGTATTTGAAGCTGACGTCACGATGTAGCTGCAGCTTAACCTACAAAAAATAATAATTAATTTTCGAAGTATTTTATGTACCATTGTATAATGCGTTAACTGATTATGAGGCTTCACAAAGAAACAGTTTAAGCAAAAGGATATATTTTTTAACGTACAAGTTTAACAATTAAACTAGAAGTTGTTGTTTTTTAATAAAAAAATGTGCAAACAATTTGTACTATCAGTAAACTGTAAAAAATTCAATTTATTCAAATATCAGCATCTCAACAGTGCCTTTTGGGGATAGACAATATCATAGCAAATTTACTTGAACTAATTCGCAAAATTTAAAAATAAAAATATTCGGTTATATGCACAAAACCAAATTTAATTCAACCATGCGTTAGTTTAAGGGGGTCAGGGTAATAATTTAATTTCCGAAATTTACAAGCATTTTTTTTTCTTTTATTCCTGATGGTGATTTTCACTTCTCTTCTACTTTGATGTAGAGACTCTCATATCAATTGTATTATTAAAAAATGTGTGGTTTAGCCATACTTTTATCCTATGCCAAATGTGAAATATGTTTTAGATTAAACCCTGTTCCTTCGGCCACTAGCATTGAAATAACAATAATTTTTTAAAAACTCACCTTAACATAAACAGAATCATATGTCTTCATCCTGATGTTTCATTTGGATTCTTGGACAGTTCTTGCATTTTGAGTAAATCGGTGGACATTTCTGGATATAAAAGTGTTTAGGCCTTTTCACGTATTTGAAGCTGATATCACTGTGTGGCTCCAGCTGTACCTATTAAAAAACATATAATCAAAATTAATTTTCGAAGTATTTAAGATAGCATTGTATAATTGATATAAAAGGTTTCCCAAAAGAAACGTTTTAGCAAAAAAGAAAATATTTTTTAACGTACAAATTTAACAGTTAAACCAGAAGTTGTTGTTTGTTAATAAAAAATGTGCAAGTAAATTGTAAAATGCCTAATTCGCAAAATTCAAAAATAAAAATATTCGGAAATAGAGAATAGATGGATAGACGGAAATGGGAAATCTGTTTCGTCGATATTTGATATCTCAAAAACATATTTTCACTATTACAACACGCGCTACTCCTTTCCGGGAAAATAAAAATAAACTCACCCAAAAAATGAAACGTTTTGCTTCAAAGGAATCGCTGGATTTCATCCTGATGTTTGTTCTTGTATTTTCTGGAAATCGGTGATGGCTATTTCTATTTAAATTTTCTGTTTGAAGTTGAGGACTCTAGGTGGCTCCAGCTGTACCTAATCAAACCAGAAAAAGACAAAATTAATTTTCAAAGTATTTTAGGTAGTACAGATAATTGTTAAGTATTTTGTCGTAAAAAAACAATAGAAAGAAAAATTAATTTTTTCGGATATCTCAGGAAATAATCGGAATTTTTTAAAATTTCTTTTTAATTAGTTTTTCAGCATTAAGATATGCTACTTTTCCTCCATTTAACCAGCTCTCTTTCTCCTCTACACTGCCTCCATTAATTATGAACCAGGGAAAGTGAGTTTAAATAGTATACCGATTTTTGTAGTTAATTTTTTTTTAATTGACAAGCTTCGTATTTTAGAAACATCAATTTTAAAATCAGTTAATCTTAATAAATCCACAACAGAGATTTTTATATTAAGTATAACTTTGCGGACTATCGATAACTAAGAGTTATTTGTAAGTTAATATTTAATATAAGCTCGGTAAGTATACATTTCCAATATTTGGTTTGGAATGTTGCTATTTTTCCTGCGGGAACTGACCATAAATAAAATTAGAAACATTAACTGGAGTATCATCTTTTTTCCTGCGGGAACTGACCATATATAAAATTAGAAACAATGACTGGAGAAAAACCATTTTTCCCTGCGGGAACTGGCAATGAATAAAATTAAAACAACGACTGGAGTATCACCATTTTTCCCTGCGGGAACTGGCGATAATCCGGGGGAAAGTTGCTTTAAATAATATACCGTTTTTTAACATTAATTTTAAAATCAGTACATGTTACACAGCTTGATATTTTAGCCATCACCCTGTATAAAAAAGATATAAAGTGAAGTCACACATATTGTATTTAGTGGTCCAAGCAACAGCCTACGTAAAAAAATAAAAAAGGGAAAGGATTGATTGAATTTTGATGAAAATATAGGTCATTAATTTTTTAACATAAAAATAAGGAGTTTTTATTTAAAAGTTGACTTTACTTCCGGTTAAACCGGAAGTTGTTTCGAAGGTTTGAGTTGGTCCGAAAATGGCAATTTACACATTTATTAACGTCTAACATTTTAAATCTTAACTTATTTGAAAACTTTTTTACAAGGTGTATAGGTATAGGGTTTTCCTGAAAATTGAAATAACATACCTTACTCCTCATTCAGCAATCTTGTTAGCAGGGATTGGGCATTCTTGGTCTATGAGTGTGGAACCATTTCAGGAAATACAGACTAAGTTGTTCCTTCTAGTGCTGGGCATGGAGCTGGTGAATACTCATATTATTTTGCTGCTGACAACACTAAAGAGAGAATATACAGAATTAATAATAGAATAATATTATGTAAAAAAAATGAAACAATAAACAGTGAGAACGTAAAGGTTTTCATTCACACTCACCGAAAAATACAATTTTTTTTTAAGTTTACATTTTTATGTATAAAAACAATCAGTAGGCGATGAAAATTTCAAAAAAACAAGCGACAAAGTTAGTTAGTCCAAGTGTCGGTGGCGTCGTGTGGCGGCGCCACTATCGATTGAGTTTAGCAGTGCGAAAAATTATCAAAATGTTTTTTTTATTAATAAATTATCACTACAGCTCGTAAAACGTACCAAAAATAAAACATTTCCCCCATAAATTTTAAAGCAAGTCCATTTTTTCCCCAATGTGGGGGGTAGCGTCCCCCCTAATATTTTTTATGCGAATTACTCACTTAAAAATAACATATTAAACAATTTTTTTGCTACAATAGGTAGTGCTATACCAAGAGTTATAGAAAATGATAAAAAAGTTTTAAAAATCCTGAAAATAAAGCTCCGAATTGCAAAAAACTTTTTTTTTCAAAATGGCGCCGACCGAAACGCGAAATAAAAAGTGTCTTTTTACCTTTAAAAGCAATCAGGGGATGAATAATTGTGTTTAGAATAACACCACACACTGCCAGCTACACTTTGAACACATTTATAGTAAAAAAATAAGAAAAAGCTGAGAAATAATGTAAATGATATACAGAGATAAAAAGAACTTTCTTAAAATGCGGCGATTTCTACAGCATTCTGCTACGAAAGATACCAAAAAGTTCCTAAAACTGCCGTCGAGTGACGCAAAAAAGTTTCGAAAATGTCCGTCAAGTGTCGCGACGATCGAAAAACGAAAAAATTTTATAAAAAAAAATTCAAATTAGTTTTAAACATGTATAAAACAAGTAATTTAAGACCTATTTCTGGTAAAAATATTAATAAAGCGTGTTAAACTGCACATTTTTCTTGTAAGTTTGTAAAGGAACCCCATTTTTTCGCCAAGAAAGAGGGTAGCGTCTGCGTCTCCTACATGTTCAAAGTTAAATATCTCTATTAAAAATTTAAATTACCTCAAAATAGATTTAACTTAATGAAGCCGTAAAATAAAAGTAACAAAAAATGATAAGAAATGCTGTGAAAATACTAAAATTAGAGCTAAAAACTACAAAAAACTTTTTTTTTCAAAATGGCGTCAAAAAATGTAAGAAACTAAAAAGCGATTTTTACCTTCAAAACTGCGTAGAATGTGGTTCGCAAGTATTGTATATAACACTTAACACTATCAGCGAAACGTATCTGTAATTTTTTTCAATTAATTTTGGAAAAAACCAGGAAAAATAATTAATCTAACGAAGACAATGATGTTCAATGTTCATTAAAAAGCGGGTAAAAGATTGTGCATTCTACACTTACAAATCGGCGCCCTGATTGGGCTACGAAAAGTGACGTCGCATCCTCATTCCTGGTACGACATTGGATACTTTGAAAAAGAAATCACTGAAATGTCTCTTATCAAAGAGAGAAAAAGGGTCGTATTGTAGTTCATACTAATTAAAAATGAATATTTTCTAAAAATAGCAACAAACATGCTTTGAAAATAACTCAGCTTCAGAGAAAACTACGGGAAAAGTATCACTTACCTTTCAAATATGTAGAATGGCGATTTAAAATTTCCAACCAATCAGATTATTTAGCCATAACAAATTTCACTTTGAAAAATCGATATTGACCGGTCGTCAGCTGTCATCACCTACTTTGTTTTTCAAACTCAGGAAACGTCAAATTATTGTCGAATGTAATTTTTTTTAGCAAAACTTATGGTTTCAAGCACTAAAAACCGTGTTATATCTTCGAAAATAATCGGGTACCTCAAGTATTCTTAGTGAAGACACCTTTAAGAACCGTTTTCACAACACTGCAATGACTGACAATCACGGGGTGCATAGATTTTACTTAACTTTTGCAAACTTTTTATTTCTGTAGTCAGCAAAAATAAAATCCTTGATGAATCGTCCTTTGCTTAGTGGCAAAACTGACTGGGGTTCCTGTGGTATCGCCGTATCTACCAATGTATCCCTATCAGCAGGAAAGGTACCCCTTGGTGTCGACGTCCAAAGATCCTTCATAATTATTCTTCTTGGTATTGTAATTTTATACCCCCTTTTAACTCTTGCCAGTGCTACCTTGGAACGCAACATTTTCTTCTGTGTGTTGTAAGCTCCGGCCCCCCAAAATGTACTTGTATTAATTTTTTTGCCAGTGCTAATAACTTCACAAGATTGACTATAAAAAATGTTTTACAAGAACTGACAATGATCACCATGTCCATAAGTTTTCAATTTTTTTAAAGCTATACTTCCCAGATAAAAAAATAAACGTACTTCTTTAAACTATCAGGAAATTTCAGTTACTTTTTAAATTTGTATAATGGAAACCGGGCAAGATATGTCAACAAGTGCATATTTCCTTAATACGCATGATCCCCATCAATCAAAACGTTTGTCGCGTATGTATCGGCTTGCTCTGGGCTAGAACGACGTCGGTCTATCATCCCGTGGGCTAGACAGACGTCGGTCCATCATCGTTTCTATAAATTATATGCGTATTTTAATACACCCTATACTAAACGGTAAAAATTCGTGACTTTATATGAAGAGTATAAATAGATACAAAAGCAGACATTTGACATTTTTTTTTCAAAATCAGTAGCTATCGATTATTTTGTAAAAGGAATGTGGTTTACTGGCCCTTACAAACCAAAAGACTATTTTTTTTATAAACTTTTACATAAATGTTATTATGTTAGAAATTCAGAAGAACGTACGAAAAATCACAGATCGTGGTGACATTTTGCCAACCGCTAATCGATTTTTCAAAAAAATTCAAATCTCAACACTGGAAAGAATTATATTTGCCTCTGAATACGAAACAGGTTTTTAGAAAACTGTTTGTGTGGATTCCGAGAAAATCACGTTTGAAATATCGGTTAGCGGAATTTTGTAGGTTGGCCTACTGGCCTATTGAATCGTACACAGTATATTATATTTATTAAAATATTTGCTACATATCAGTACCTATCAAAACTAGCTATAGTCTATTTCAGAAAGGTATAGAGTAATAAAATGGGAAATTCCGTCCAGTTCGGCTCGATTTCGGTGTCGGCCATAGGCGCAGGTAAATTTTATGCAATAAATTATTTATGATAGCTAACCAAAGAAAAATAAAGAAGATAATTTGATAAAGAAGGAACTATTAGCTATAGCAAATTTACACAAAAATCGTTTTATGAAATATGCCGTGAAAGATATAGATGAAAAACATAGTGTAACTGTGCTGCACACACCGCCATATCATTGCGAACTAAATCTTATAGAATTTATATGGGCGCAAGTGAAAGGATTTGTAGCAAGACACAACACGACATTCAAAATGAAAGACGTTAAGCTACTGTTTGATCAAGCCATTAAGGAAGTGACACCAGAGAACTGGCGAAAGCAGTCCATCATGTCATTAAAAAAGAGGAGAAGATGTAGGATCTTGACCACCTGATCGATCGGACCGTCGACCCGTTAATTATAACATCAAGGGAAGATGACAGTTCCTCAGATGACGAAGAATATTATGATTTTTAAAAATTTAATTTCTGTATAATGTATTTTTTGTATTTTGTATTTTTTTATAATGTTTACTAAAAAATAAGTGTATATGTATATATAATGAACATATATACATAATGAACGCCTTTGTCACACCATTTTCAGTGTTTCTGAATGGGTAACAATAGGCAAAACCCATAAATTGACCCACCCCGGGTGGTACCGGGGCTACCTACACTTGATGAAAATAAAGAATTTTGCAATGAAATCAATGCCAAATTATGAACGTGGCTTAAATATTCGTTGGGTCACTCTGTAGTCCCTTTGCATAACTAATAAGCTTTTATTACTCTACACCTTTCAGAAATATACTATAGAAAGGTTTTTTTAGTTTTTTTTTTCACCAAAAGTGTTGGTAATACTGCAAAGGGAATAAGTGTGCGTCGACCAATGGGCAGCAGACTTTCTTTCCTATGCAATTTTTATTTTGAGAGTTTTTCATAGTTTCAGAAGCAACCGATTTAAACTTTTCTATCGCATGCACCATTCTTCACATACATAATTTTAAATATTGCCAAGCAAAACAAAGTTTTGAAGTACATTTCAAAGTCCTTAAATGCACTGGAAGCAGGGCCGTTCTTAGGGGTGTGCAGGTTGTGCAGGCACAAAGGCGGCCAAACTAAAAAGGGCGGCCGCAGGCAGAAACTGTAAAACACCCGCAAAATTGAATTTCATACACAAAGTAGTCCTAAAAAACGACATGTCACAGGAACGACTCACAAATTTAGGCATAATATCGATTGAAAATGACATCTGTGAAAAGTTAAATCATTCGCAACTTATTGACGAGTACGCATCTATAAAAGCCAGAAAAATATTTATTTAATAAAGTAGAAAGATATTTCTTTTTTTTTCCTACAGCAACCCAGACTGGGAGTGTGATTATGAGTTTTGTTATTTTGTTTGTTTTACCTTTATATTTTTGTTATAGAGTTTTAAGTTTTTATTTACTTTTATTTTGTATTAGAAAAAGAGATTAAAGTTTTGGTTCATATTTTGTTTTATTGGTTGTTAAATATTACTTAATATTTAAATAAATAATACTTTAAAAAATTTAGTTGTTTTAAATATACGTGCGGCCGAGGGGGCGGCTTTTCGATGCTCTGCACAAAGGCGGCAGATGGGCTAGGAACGGCCCTGACTGGAAGCGATCCCGTATACTCTTAAATAAAAGCTGATCTAGGTAAAAGGTAAAGATGATTGAAAAAAACAACTGTCAAATTGTAGAATGGTTGACGATCAGTGAATTAATGTAACACGGGGCGCCATTCAGGTTTTTCAATCAGAATTTCTACACATATAGTGTAATTCTATACCAAATACCGTTCTGTTTTGTCTTCCATCTCGTTAAATTTCTGTAATTATTCCTTGTGAAGTTTACCTTGTCATACATATTACGTACTACATCTCCTCAGTATGATTGATGCACAGTCAAGGTACAGCTGCATTCAAGCAGATAACAAAAATGCCGCGACGCGTCATGAGACAACGCGACGGCCTCTGTGTGTTTTAAATTTATAGTGTAACAGATGCTCATATAGGACAGTAATCCTAAAAGAATTTTATCCGTTACTTGGGTCGTCACTGTCATCAGTCATCAGTATTGCTATTTATTGACAAAAATCTCCACACTTTACCCTTTGCTTATTTAAAATTAAATATATCCATCCCGCATCGTACTCGTCTATGCCTGTATATCGTTCGTTGCCTATAATTCTATTGATGGTGTCCAACTTTAATTTATTTAAGTTCCTTTTCGCTGTCCCACGCCCCGTTGCATATAAAATAGTTTTTTTAAATTACATTTTTTGAAAAATTACCAGGAAAATTTATATTTGTTAAATAAATTTGAATGCTAAAATAAATCAGTGCAAAAAAAGTGATACAAGTGCGAGAGAGTAAGACTTTTTGATTATTAAATGGCAATAACTTGGCCCTTTTTAAAGGTTTACTTGGATCTTGGATCTATCTATTTTGGCCCACCTTTATGGTTTCCACAATTTTAAAATAGTGTTATCTACATGCTAGACTCGAAATTATAAACCGAATTTAATCCAAATTTGTTCGATGGATGTCGACAAACCTTCTTAATTTGAAGTAGCTCATATTGTTTTTTATTTAGACCCCTTATTTATTGCCACCCGCTACTGCATGTTTATTTCATATCAATAAAGGGGGTTAAATTGATGGGTAACATTTCAAATGTCAAACCTTTAAGCGTTATGTCATTAAAATTTAAAAAAATCCAATAAAAATGATAAAAATCCATGTAAAATTTCAAAATTTAAAGTCAATTTGAACTTAACACATTAAAAACTGTAAGTAAAGTATTCTTCCTCTCTCCTGCCTAAACTGATTTGTTATTAATGCATTTCTTTTTGATTAAAATGTCATTTTTAATCAGTTGATGCAAGTGTTCCCATTTAGAACGACTACTTATACTTGTAATTTTTTTTCCGAGAGCCCGTCCGTGTGCCGGATGCACTTAGGCCAGGTTTGGTCCATTGTGCTCACTCTGTGTGGTTGTTACACCCACTCCGTGATCCCAGTTCTGTGCACTAGTTTGTGTAGGTCAACTGGAGAGAGGGTAAAGATGTCCTCTGGTTCCAGTTTTGGTTGCCAGAGTATTTGTTGCCCCTTCCGATCTAGTGACTCGCAATGGCAAACTATGTGCTGTACTGTTTCCCTGTCTTGTCCGCATAATCTGCAGTCAAGGCCTCCATTGTACAGTTGCATTCTGTGCAGATGTCTCTTGACAGCCATGTGTCCTGTCAGCATTCCTGTAATGGTTCTCAGCTGATTCCTGTTCATTTGAAGCAGCTGTTTCGTAAGTTTTGGGTCTGGATGCCCGTTGAGGCTTTTGCTGTGGTGTCATCCCTGTCCGTTGCTCCAGTGGATTTTGTGTTCACTCCTGATCCATCGTTTGATGGCATCTCGTACTGTACTATTGTGCCGATAAAAAACTGGGACAAGAGATTTACAAAAACAATGTAAGAAATACATATCCCCTAGACTATAAAAGGTGTCTGGAGCTAAAAAGGAAAAACATTCAAAATTTTAAAGTAACCTAGGTTACATAATGGAATGTTTTGTATTTTTCGATACGGGGTGGTTAAATTTGAGAGACATGATATAATATGGATAAAGTAAATTTATTAGATTTTTTTAAAGTCAAATATTTTATGAATTATTATATTTACCATTACCACAAAATAATAAATAAAGCTAATACAGGTAATAAAATACATTTAATAAAAAGAAAAAAATTGCGAACACAAAGTTTGTCAAAACAACACAAAATTAATATTTGGTCATAGAACCATTTCTGTTTATTACTTTTTGGAGCCTTTGTGGCATACTTAAAACTAGGTTTCTACATAATTCGACAGTTATTTCATTCCAAGCTTGATTTATCCTATGACGTAATTCATCCCTGTTTCTAGGTTGAAAATCATGTTTATACATAGATTTGACCATGGCACCCCAAATGTTTTCTATCGGGTTCAAATCGGGACTCTTCGAAGCCCAGGGAAGAACTGCTATGTTATTTTCTTGGAGAAAATTTTGTACAATGCGCGCTGTGTGTATTGGAGCATTATCATGCTGAAATGTGTAATTTTGACCGTATACAGCGTTTACCGATGGTATCATCACTTCGTTTAGTATATTAACGTATACTGCTGCAGTTAGTCTTCCTTCGACGATTTGGCAAAGTCCTGGTCCTCTAGCGCTAATCCAGCCCCAAACATTTATGGAGAAACGCCCACTTTGGTTGGTTTTGTGGGTGTATCTCTCATCATACCGCATGCCGGAAGGCCTATACACCCGAATTCTCCCATTATTGCATGACTGAAAAGTTTTCTCGTCAGAAAATATAACTGTTTCCCATAAATTTATTTGATTAATATATTCATGTGCAAATTCTAACCTGCCCTGTTTATTTATTTCCGTTAAAAAATTTTTATTGGCAGCACAACGGCTTCGTATATCGGAATTTCGAACCCTGTCTCTAGCGGTATTTGCAGAACCTGGAAAATTCGTCTCTTCTTTTGCCTTGATTGCAGTTTCGAAGGGATGATCCCTTAGATAATTAACCAGTCTTCTATCATGATCATCAGTAGAAATTTTAGGGGGACCAGAACCTGCATTCCTAATAATAGTCCCATGTCTTGCTATTTTTTGTTTTGCCAATAGCACGGTATTCTTGCTTACTCCCAGTTCATCTGCAATATCCCTAATAGCAACACTATCTCGCAACCGACTATAAATAATTGCCTTTTGCTGGGGGGTTAATTGTGGCATATTTACAAATAATATATGATTGTATGTTTGACGAGTCAATCATAAAGTGACAATCTTTATTGACATGCAAATTTTCATGACATTTTACTGGTACCAGGCTTGATGTAAAATTATTCTTAATAGTCTAGGAGAAAATAGAAAAATTTCCTGTCCCAGTTTTTTATCGGCGCGATGGTACACCTTGGTACTCCGAGTGCCGGTCCTGGACCAATGTATGTATTTTCTGAGCCTTTACTTGCAAGTTTATCGGCTTTTTCATTTCCTGTAACACCTTCGTGTCTTGGTACCCACTGCAGTATTACTTTGTTTACTTTTGCCAGGGCCTCCAGTTCCTCTTGACGTTTCCATATCAGTCTTGAAGTTACCTTGTTGCATATTAGCATTATTGTCAGAATATATATGAATCCGCTTATTGAGGCAAGCCCTGTTATTGTTTTCGTACGCACATTGCAATATGGCGTAGATTTCTGCTTGGAACACTGTGGGATACTTTTCCAGAAAGAAAAACGCATTTTCCTCCGGTCTTACTCCGTCTAACCCCGCTCCGGTACCCTCTTTGGTTTTGGAGCCGTCCTTGTACCAGATTATTGCCCCAGGGGTAGTTTCTGGTGTCAGTGGCAGCTCGCGGTCTTAAATAATATAGTGCGGGTTCTTAAACAAACATTAACTAAAACCCTGTGTAACAAGACGTCTGTCTTATTCCCATCTGTCCAACGACTGAATGGAGTTTTCAACAAATTACAAACTACAGTAGAATCCCGATTATCCGGATCAAATAAAACCAGGGGTATTCCGGATAATCGAAAATCCGGATAATCGATTTCAAAGCATATCAAACAATTTTAGTAAATATTTATTATGTTATGGGGTTATGGGGTTTTATATGCGTCGTTTAGATAATACGATATATAAAAAACGAGCTACATATAACGATATGTAGTTAATGAATTACATAATATCTATGTAATTTAAACTTTTGGTTGGAAATAACTTGTTATTGATGTTTGACGTAATTTATCACATCTTTTCATTGCAGCCAAGTCCCTGATGCGCTGAGACTAACGAGTCCGGATAATCGGATGTCCGGATAATCGATGTCCGGATAATCGGGATTCTACTGTATGTCTTTAATTGGGTTCATTTTTAAAACACACAACTAAGTAGGTACGGACACTACTGAATGAACTGAAAAATAAAAACAAAACTTTTTAATCACACAGTAAATCACGTAAAAACGATATTTATAACCGTAAGTTTCGCGAAGTCTCAAAATAAATACCTTAAGGTTAGGCGAACCAATGCTAAAACAATGGTGCATAGGACTAATCTATTTTTAAATTACCCTTTGTCATATTGCAAATTGTTACATGCTGTTTGTGTGACTGACGTCACGTAACCATAGCGAAGGTGAATATCAAAGCCATGTTGGACGTTGGGTCTTCACTTGCTTTGAGCTAACGGACACGGTCGGCTGGGGCGCGCCATAATGCACGAGTGTTTATAATTATTGTCCATCGGAGTTAACCGTGGCCCTATTAAGCGTAGCTACATTCGGATTAAATTAATATTATTAATTCGAACATAATTATTTTTTAAGGACTAAAATGGTAGCTGTATTGGTACCTTAATATTTTATATTGTCGAAAAACTTTCCTCCTGGTTTTATTTTTTTTTTTTTGGTGACTTCACCTGACGAGCCGTCACTGTCTGGTGTTTTGTTTTTCCATACGTTTCGATCATCAATTACTACCTCATATGGTACGTCATAATGCATTTCTTTTTAAAAAAAGATATATACAGGGCGAATCATAACAGGCTACGTGTATCAATTTTTTTCTTTAATGAAAGTGCGAAAACGTAAAATAATTAAAATGTAATTTTCAATCAGCTGATGCAAGTTTTCCTATTAAAAACGACCATTGTTACTTGCAACGTGCATCTAATGTAAAATGGCCTTAAGAAATAGCGCTCTGCGTGACTGATACCAGCATGGTCGGCATAGTTAAATCTTATTTATGGAGTTTTGACGAAACCCATTAGGAATTTTTGTATTTCTTGATAATAAGTCTGAGTATAGAAAATGTAAAGGAAGGATTCAGTCTAAGAGAACGACTGTTGCCTTCCAATTTATCCATAAAATAAGAGAAACACATTTTGAGTAAAAATAACAACCATATCCATATTTATTTTTATAATAAACGCATGACAGCAAAAATATATAATATTACATAAAAACGTGACCTTAATGTAACATTTAAGATGCCCTTTAAGAAATAATTATTTATATTTAGATTAAACGTGACGTTTCAAATTATTAATTTAAATTGGGAAAGCTAATATTTTTATACATTGTCGCTTATTTTAATAATCACTGGCGTTGCTAGAATTTTATCTTGATGGGGGACAGACTCGCGACATGAACGCAAGATAAACAAAAAGCGCCGCAGGCGAAAAAATTTTGAGTGCAGCGCTAAAAAATGCCTTGTTTAGTTTATCAAAAAAATTATATATCCGGTAGACAACGAATGTTGTTACCCCCCCTATTTTATGCGTAGTTTTATTAATACAATATTTAAAATTTCAGGAGATTCTAAGTGTATATTTTGTTAGTTTTTAGTAAAGTCATAGTTTTAAAATCACTTCCGGTTTGACCGGAAGTGGTATCAACTCTTTTATTTTAAATAGAAAACTATTATTTTTATTCGATATTTGAATTATACGGCAAATTTCCTTTAAAATGACATATCACACAGATCATTTGTTTCTAAATTGGCTTCCAGGAAAAAATTTTAAGGAAGTCCTTAGATGGCCATGGACTCGCTAATATAACATGACTTTTTGAGAGTGGGCCATGAAAGTTTTAAAGTGGTTTATTTTAACCTGTTTTATGTTAAACAAGTAAGCTATAAAATATTCTGTGAAATGACAAAACATTTTTAAAAAGATAATTTAATAAGCTATTTTTTGGTCCTAAATGAATGGCTTGTTGCCATTTAAAAATATTGAGTAATTCTCATTATTTAAAAAAATATGACATATCTAAAATATTTTTGACAGAAGCATCTTTCGCAAAGAATGTTATTGTTTAACATAAAACCGGTTAAAATAGACCACTTTAAAACTTCCATGGCCCACTCTCAAAAAGTCATGTTATATTAGCGAGTCCATGGCCATCTAAGTATTTCCTTGAAAATTTTTCCTGGAAGCCATTTTAAAAACAAATAATAATGTGTGATATGTCATTTTAAAGGAAATTTGCCGTTTAATTCAAATATCGAAAAAAAATAATAGGTTTCTATTTAAAATAAAAGGGTTGATACCACTTCCGGTCAAACCGGAAGTGATTTTAAAATTATGACTTTACTAAAAACTAACAAAATATACACTTAGAATCTCCTAAAATTTTAAAATTTGTATTATTAAAACTACGGAAAAAATAGGGGGGGGGGTAACAACATTTGTTGTCACCCGGTATATTATTAATTAAAACATGGTACAGGGTGAGTCAACGATGTAGTTTTCGCCTTTATCTTAAGAATTAGATAAAAATTCGAAATACAAAAGTTGTAGAGACCATTGAGTGCACATTTTTAAATAATGCTGGAGTACCTATACAGGGTGGCCCAAAAAAATGTAGCGAATATAACTTTTTTTTTTTTAATGAAACACCATATATATTGTATTATTTTCTGATTCCCCACAAAATCCTACGTTTATTTTGTAAATGTCATATGTCTAAATTCAATTGTTTTGACGTTTAAAATATGGCATTTTTAGACTTTGACAGGCTGTAACATTGGAACGGTTCATCTTAGAGAAAAATAATTTTCACCTCCCTATCTTAGTTTTTTATTCTCTTTATTCTATGTTAAACCGAAAGTTGTATCTTTTAGATAGAGAGTAAAAAATTAGGATAGGGTGAAAACCATTTTTCTCTAAGATGAATGAAGAGGAAAAAATTACACAACAACAAAAAATAAGGAAACTATAATACCGATAGACGCTTTTTTTTGTATTAATTTTTAATGTATTATTTTGTATAATATTTTTAGTCCTGGGGCGGGCGGCAAATACCCCTTTGCCCCCCCCCCCCCCCTAGCTACGCCACTGATCTTAATTAACTAAATATTTTAAAAAGTCGAATGTAAACCGTCGTTAATCAACTGTTTTAAAGACACTTTGTCTATAAACAAGCAAGTAAACAAAACATTTCTATTGAGAAAATTTATGTTATTCAATATCCATATCGTAACGTACCACCTTACACAACGTTAATTATTATTAATCGAAATTTTATCAAACATCTTAGTCTTTAATCTCTCCACGCACAGTATTATTTAGCAAAATAATTTCAAGGGCATGGATATACTGTGACATTCGCGATCTATAATATAGAATTAATTATTTAACTAATATCAATGACAGAGTGAATAACTATTCTTGTTAAATAACAGACTTCCAGAAGAATTAATTGTGACCAATTATTTCAAACAACAAAGTGAGAATTATGGCGTTGGCTAATGGTAATAATTATTGTGCTTGCAAAAATGGCACTATTGAAGAAGGAGAATATGATTCTGCAGAAACTAGGTATTTTCATATTTTAAATTTATGTTTTATTCGTTAGTGTTCAAAATATGAATTACAGGGGCATTAAAAAAAATTTCGTCCCGAGTAAAAAAAAAATTATACAAAATAATATTTGGTGCATAAATATTTTAGCCCCTTATTGTATCTATAGATTATTGGGTTATCGATAATTTCGATAACCTTGTTTTAAAAAAATGCATGTCGCACAGATAGCAAAAAATCGCAACAAAAACACTTATAATAATCAATATTTACATGTTAATAAATTAGATAATTATGATGACAAATATTCGGCATTTAAATCCTATCCCTTAGTAACAAAAAAGGTCTCTAATTTACAGTCTAAGGTCGAACTAGGAGCAATATTTATATGTTCTTCTCCAACGTTACCAGCTCCATGCGAAAAATATCCACAGGGTGTCCCAGATAAGAATGCACTCTGCAGGGATCTCGTAAACCATAGAATATACAGTGATGGTTAAATTAGAAAAAAGTTGCGTCCTACTAGATTCTACGACATTGTGTTTTCAAATTTAAAACGCTCCGAATCCTTCCGAAGATTTTTTCGTTTTTCTTTTTTTCTGACTATACTTGAAGAGATATGTTAAGATAAAATTTACATTTCTGTTACGTTGTATGTATATAAAGTGTTAATAATATTTAAATTATTTCTAGATATCCCGATGGAACTGTCAAACTTAGAAACCCCCATATCGAATTTATGGACCAAGACATCCTGTACCATATTGCCCTTGGCAGCGGATCACACGACTTGGTTGAGATGTTCGGGGATGTCAAGGTATGTTTTTGTGATGAAATGGGTAAAAAGTCTTAAGCAAAAGAAAAAAATATCAATACCATCATGGGCGGTTTCCCTATTATTGAATTTATCATATTCAGCACTAACTTATCGAACTAAAACCTATCTCAATCATAAAAATCTTTTTAGAGATCACAAACCTTTTCTATAATCTATTTTAGAAAGGTGTAGAGTACCTAATAAAAGCTTATTAGGTATGCAAAGGGACTATATAGTGACCCAACGAATATTTCATTCCAAAATTGTTTCTTTTCATCAAGTGCAGGTAGTATCACCCGGATTTGGGTCAATTTATGGATTTTTCATATTGTTATCCATTCACAAACACTCAAAATGGTGTGACAAAGGCGTGCATTATGTACATAGTATTAGGTACACTTTTTTTTGTTATACAAAAGAGAAAAAATACATTATACAGAAATTAAATCATAATATTCTTCGTCATATTAGGAACTGTCATCTCCTCTTGACGTTATAATTAACGGGTCGACGGTCCGATCTATCAGGTGGTCAAGATACCACATCTTCTCCTCTTCTTTAATGACAAAATCGACTGCTTTTAGCCAGTTCTCTGGTGTCACTTCCTTAATGGCTTGATCAAACAGTAGCTTAACGTCTTTCATTTTGAATGTCGTGTTGTGTCTTGCTACAAATCCTTTCACTTGCGCCCATATAAGTTCTATAGGATGTAGTTCGCAAAGATATGGCGGTGTACGCAGCACAGTTACATTATGTCTTTCAGCTATATCTTTCACGGCATATTTCATAAAACGATGTTTGTGTAAATTTGCTATAGCTAATAGTTCCTTCTTTATCAAATTATCTTCAAATTCAATACTTTAGGTTGTTAACCAGTCGATAATTTCTTGTTTTCTCCAAGGTACCTGTTAAACGCAAAACGTAACTTTATAATCTAGTACCTAGGTTAGGTTAGGTTAGGTAAGAGTGGCAGACCCTTGGTTCTGACCAAACAGTCTCACGTGGTCCTGAATAGGTCCGTTGTGACCACACGTGTTCCGTAGAACCCACCTTCATCAGATCTCTGATGGTTAGTGCGACGTGACCGCGGAAGGATTTTAACAACTTATTCAAACCAGCCACTACTGTTCAGAAATCTGCTCAGCCGTCCAAGTTGTAAGTTGCTTAGTTCCTCCAGGCTATCGAAAGATGATTCACCCAGAGTAGTGAACCTCCTTCTTGCGAGGCCAGGGCATTCACACAGAAAATGTTGAATACTTTCTTCCTCTTCCTCATCTCTGCAACTTCTGCAGAAGTCGTTAGTGGGTATTTGCATACGTTCGGCATGTCTACCGAAGAGGCAATGTCCGGTAACAACCGCAGTAATATTTCTCACGTCTTTTCGACTGTGTCTCAATAGCTCTGCGGTTCTCTTTTTATCGAATGTGGGCCACAGTTACCTGGATGTACTACAGGTTGTCAACCCTGTCCATCTGTTCTGTGCAAGCTGCTTGGCCGTGTAGTCAATCTCCTCTTTGACCAATCCCAGTGGTTTGTTTACTGTATTGTCTGCTAGATCAGCTGGCATGCCTGCGCCCTCTCTTGCGAGCGCATCGGCAGCCTCGTTGCCATCTATTTTGGAGTGTCCAGGCACCCAGCACAGAATAACTCGATGTTGGTTGCCAAGTGTGCATAGATTGTGGCGGCATCGCTTTACGAGCTTTGATTTAACGCTGCTGGAACAGATTGCCTTAATCGCCGCCTGACTATCACTGAAGATGGTGATTGACGAGGCTACTCCCTGATCTATTACCTAACTAATCCCTTCACAATATTTCGATTTTGACACTTCAGGCCAGAAAACATACCTTTCCTAATCCTCTTACGTAATTACTTGAAATTATAATATTACAATAATACTATTTTATCTTAATACCCGTTAACCTAATTCTCTAAAATTTTTGTTTAGTCATCGTAAATAATTTAATGCACAAAATTTAAGTGCGCCTATGGTCGACACCGAAATTGAGCCGAATTGGACGATGTTTCTCATTTTGATTACTCTACACCTTTCTGAAATTGACTATAGAAACAATTAAATATTCTTATTAATTATCTTCTTCCGTGCCACATCTTACTGGTGTGTCCCACCAAGTGCTGCCTTAAGTAGCTTCGAGATCCCTTTTCTTTTCGTCGGATCCTAGCTCTACTGATGAGTCATGATATGACGAAACGCGTCTAGAGATGGATCTGGCGAAATGAAAAGGAAAATCTTCTTCTTTACTCATTGTTTTCGGTTAATAAACCGATGTGAGTTAGCGCTGCCTAGCGGGACTCCTGTAATTGTGACGAATGTCTTTACAGGCGATTTCCTCTTAACATTTACTTATTTCTATAAGTTTGTTAGAGGTGCTGGTATGCTCAAGAGTGTCTAACAGCGACACAGATGGCGCTCCGTGCCACTTCTTACTAGTGTGTCCCACCAAGTGCTGCCTTAAGTAGCTTCGAGATCCCTTTTCTTTTCGTCGGATCCTAGCTCTACTGATGAGTCATGATATGACGAAACGCGTCTAGAGATGGATCTGGCGAAATGAAAAGGAAAATCTTCGTCTTTAATTAAATATTCGGCGCGAAACCGGGAATCCTATTAACCGCGCAATTCTTATATTTGCGAGTCGTGCGACCAATTGTACTGTTATCTTTATTTCGATAACTTTAATAGACAAAGACAGTTAAAAACGGGAAAACCAGACTCGAGACTTCACTCAGGTATAAGTGCGTCATTTACAAAGCGATCCGCTGATGCCATTGCATGAACTTGTTATGACGTATTTTCTAACTGATACTTTATATCTTGAAATATATTTTAGTTCGTCTGTATGGGTGGTACCCCAAAGAGGATGGAAAGTTTTGCCCACTACATAATGGCGGAAATAGGCTACAAATTACCTACTGGTACCGCTTTAATGGATATTAGTCAATACTCCTATCGGTACAGCATGTACAAAGTAGGACCCGTGATTTCAGTGAGCGTAAGTATTTAAAAATAGCGACTTATCTTTGATTGTTATCAAAAAAACATATATTTTTGTAGCATGGAATGGGCGTACCCTCGATTGGAATCCTTCTCCATGAAATGATCAAACTTATGTATCATGCCAAAGCAAGGGACCCGGTTTTTATCAGAATAGGAACGTGCGGAGGCGTGGGACTCGAACCTGGAACTGTTGTAATTTCAGACGAGGCTATTGATGGGTTAGGGAACCACTATTATTCAATAGTAAGATTTTCCAAGTCGTTTTCCTGGATTTAATATGTTAATTTAGCATGAAAAGAATCAAAAAATGCAGTTAATAACATAATGTGTATTTATATTTTCAGCCAGTACTTGGAAAAATTTTAAAAAGGCCTACGATACTTGATAAAAAAATAGTCAGAGAATTAAAAGCTCTAGCCAGTCCTGACGATCCTTACGAGACAACCGTTGGTACGACGTTATGTGCCGAAGACTTTTATGAAGGTAATTTTTTAATTCATCACTCACATATATTCATCAAATAAAATTCATTAAAATCTCTACATAATTCCCCTTCTCTTAATTCCTTCTCATCAATAATAGTCACTCTCACATCATATCTAATTTTATCCAATCATATAAGTTCTTTAATGCAGATTTCCGGTATTATTGTGGAGTGACCCTTAGTCACAGTTACGAAGAACCGGTTTATAACTCCGTGACGACGAACACTTAGATACTCTCGGCCACCGCCGTTCATTGAATGTAGACAACTGCATACTCTATACGTGATATTTTGAATAACTTAAACAGAAATAAGTCTGTCTACATTGTTTGAAGTGAATACTTGTATACTATAGCCCCCTTCTAGAGATATTTTTAAATTTATTTGTGTTTTAGGCCAAGGAAGGGTGGATGGAGCATTTTGCGACTACACAGAACAAGATAAACAAGCGTATTTGGAGGGTTTGTTTCAACAAGGTGTTAAAAATATTGAAATGGAAGCTGTTCCGTTCGCTGCTTTAACGCATCAAGCTGGCATTAAGGCGGCTATTGTTTGTGTGGCTTTGTTAAACAGGCTAAAAGCAGATCAGGTAAAGACATTGCTGATGTTGCTACTTAATAAGGTCGAAATTTACTGCAGTCCTCTTCTTTCTAATATTTTCACTGTCTTCTGAGATTTGGGGAGGCGTGAGTGAAATAGTGAAAGAAAATACAGGGGTCTGACGGACGTCTATCCCTAGATCACGCTAATTGCTGACATGGAGGTCACCACTGTCCGTTAGCCCTCTCTCTGCTTGTATCTGAACCTCACTGATCCTGTGGTTACGTCAATGGGCCGTAATGAAATGGCTAGAAATTCTATCTCACTCACTCCTTTCACTTTGAGAAGATTATAACCTGTCAGCCGGACAAACTAATACAAGAAGGAGGTCAGGGGATATAGTTAATCGCCTATAATTATAGTTTAAAATCAAACCATATCGTTAGATCATTAACTTTGAGAAGGTTGTAGCCTGTCAACCTGACAAACTACTACATAAAGGAGGTCAGGGGATATAGTTTTTCAAAGGTTATAGTTTAAAACCAAAGCTAGGCCTTTCAGTTTAGGAAGGTTATATAGCCCGTCAGCCTGACCAACCAATACATAAGGGAGGTCAGGGGATAGAGTTTATCGCCTATAGGTTATAGTTAAACCACAACATATCGTTAGACCTTCACTTTTAAAAGGTTTTAGTCACAAAGTTAGGGGATATAGTCTATCGCCTGTTAGGTTAGGGTTAAGATTAGAGAGCATATTATTAGACCTTTCACTTTGAGGAGGTTATAGCCCGTCCGCCTGACAAACTAATACATGAAGGAGGTCAGGGGATAGAGTTTATCGCCTATAGGTTATAGTTTAAAACCACAACATATCGTTAGACCTTCACTTTTAAAAGGTTTTAGTCAGCCTGACAAACTAATACACGAAGGAAGTTAGGGGATATAGTCTATCGCCTGTTAGGTTAGGGTTAAGATTAGAGAGCATATTATTAGACCTTTCACTTTGAGGAGGTTATAGCCCGTCCGCCTGACAAACTAATACATGAAGGAGGTCAGGGGATAGAGTTTATCGCCTATATAGGTTATGGTTTAAAACCAGGGCATATTGCTAGACCTAGATACATATGTTATTGTTTTAGGTTGCTGCCCCAAAAGAAGTAATGAACGAATACCAACAGCGCCCTCAAGTATTAGTTGCACGTTACATAAAAAGGTACCTCCAGACAAAGGGACGATTAGGGAATTTTGATGGTCACGGTTCTATCGCCGTGAAGAGCCCCAGAAGGTTCAAATTGGTTCAACAGGAGTCGCAAACTTTTGAATAATTTATTTTTAAATTCATCTATCTTTTTTAGTAAGTTAGTAATAGCGTAGGAAGATGGCTTGGCAATTCGAACAATGAGCGTTATTTTTTTTTAATATGAAGAATTCGAGTAAAAAAAATATGTTAAGGATAAATATTATAGAAAATAGGTCGTTTATCAGAAGTGGGAAGAAACATAATATCTGGACACAAGATACTGAGATTGGATTTTTTTTTAACTTCTGAATAGGTAAAGGAAAGAAATAAAACTGAATTAAAATACAATTAGTAAACTCAAGGTACATAATATACAAATATTACATTTCAAAAGAAAAAGAACAATAACGTAAAGGTATGCCAAGCAAAATATTATTTTTGTATTGATTCTTTTAAGTATAATTAGATTAGTATACTTAGCTAGTTTTTAATTTTAAGGGGATATTTAAGTAGCTGGGGCAGGGAACAGCACAAAAACGCGACAAAACAAGATGTCGATAAAATTTATGAAAAAAATTATATAGATATAGCAAGTTTTTTAAGTAATCCATATACTATAGCGAAACGGTCGAGTTGTGTGGCGACTGTAAACAGTAAACTTAATAACCTAAACACAAAAGACATACCGGCAAACGGACGGCTTGACGTGGCTAGACTAAAAATTTTGCAGCTCTGTATGCATACGCATTTAATTTACGCTCTAAATACTATAGCAGATATTACGGCCTAGAAACAATTCTCATTTGCCATTGGTCGGACTTGTTTTGTGACGTATACTGTCATTTCGACAACGAACAGTATACGTAAGGTTTTAGCATGAAATTCTATGGATGGCCGCGACTGATTGTGGACAAGACAAACCACATGGATAAAAATTATACTTAAATAAAATTTAAAATGTTTGTTTTGCAAATGTAGGATACTTAACACACAAAGAATAGAAATATATAAGTATTTTCATATTATCAGAACAGGTGACGCAGTTCTTATACATCTAGCCGCCACTGCGAACAACTATATCAAATAAGGGATTCAAAAGTGTTATTTATTTATTTTCATTAAAAACAACCTTAAAATTGACATTTTTCTTATAAATATTATACGACAACTTTGTTGCACAAGTCGTGTGGTTATATTTATTACATTCCATCGCTATATAATTGTTATATAGAATAGAAAGAATATTGTTATTGTGAAAAACGCACTATATATAAGTATTAAGTATTCTAGTTGATAAGGAACAAATGATTTAACTATAAGGGACTATTATTTTACCGTAAATTTGTTAATAATTTTAGACTGTATGTAATATGCTGCCTGATGATTAAATAAGGAAGAAAAAAAATATGACGGATCAAAAAGTCAGAAGTATTGTTAAACATATCATATTATGGGTAATTTTGACCTGTTATCCAACGACCCCCTTTTTTTAGGGCAATAAATTCTAATTTACCACACGTCTGACTGATTTAACCGTATTTTATTTTTAGGTGTTATAACTAAAAGTCTGCTTTACAGTGGCGGCTCGCGGTTTTAAAAAATGGTGAAGAGCTAGGTATAGTGCGGGTACTTAAACAAACATTGACTAAAAACCCGTGTAACAAAACGTCTCTCTCATCCTCATCTGTCCAACGACTAAATGGAGTTTCCAACAAATTACACACTATGTTATTAATTGGGTTCATTTTTAAAACACACAACTAAGTAGGTACGTACACTACTAAATTAACTGAAAAATAAAAACAAAACTTTTTAATCACACAGTAAATCACGTAAAAACGATACCTATAACCGTAAGTTTCGCGAAGCCTCAAAATAAATACCTTAAGGTTAGGCGAACCAATGCTGTGGTGCATACGACTGATTTATTTTTAAATTGCCCTTCATCATAATGCAAATTGCTAGATGCTGTTTGCGTGACTGACGTCACGTAATCATAGCGACGGTAAATATCAAAGCCATGTTGGGCGTTGGGTCTTTACATGCTTTGAGCTAACTGACGCGGTCGAATCGGGCGCGCCAAAATGCACGAGTGTTTATAATTATTGTCCGTCGGAGTTAACCGTGGCCCTATTATGCATAGCTACATTACTTTTTTACTACAATTAAATTAATATTATTAATTCGAACATAATTATTTTTTATGAGCTAAAATGGTAGCTGTATTGGTATGTACATTAATATTTAATATTGTCGAAAAACTTTCCTCCTGGTTTTATTTTTATCTGGTGAAGAGCCCCTTCACCTACTTCACCTGACGAGTCGCCACTGTTGCTTTAAACGTTTTTGAATGTATATAGACTATAATATAATTAATACTTACAACATTGATGTGTTGGCAACGCAAAAGTGAGACAACGTTAAAACATTAAAATCACCTAGTAATATTTTTGCCAAGCTAACAAAAAAAAAATGGTTATTGTTATATTTGAATTACCAACCCAAAACTATTAGCTTCAATGCACTGGGTAAACATCTACGTGCTGCTTTTATAATAATGTATTGTTGCTCATGCGTTGTCTCGGGCGCAGTGAAACTTACGACTTGCGCACTGCAAACAACACAACTAAATTCGTGATTGAGATAAACTATACCTTCTTGTGAGTATTATTATCGATGCCCATCTTTAAAACTAGTATAAGATGTTAAGGAATAAACTGTTTCTAAGTGTGCGTCATTTACATAATATGTATTTTAATATTAAACAAGTATAGTTTAATAAATATATCATAAATTAAAGACTAAATTAAAATATATTCATATCCATATGTCTTTTAGGTATCAAGAAAATTAAAATTTCTTATTATGATCAATACTAGAAGGAGTACGCTGTACTCACTCATCGTACTAGTATAATCGGTTAAAGTACTCAAGTCTAGTCTAGTTATTTGCGAAATTAAGGAGTTTAAGCGTGAACTTAGAACTCTTAGTTCGCCAGTTATATTTTTCAAGCGTGGCTTGTGAGGTTTTTACAGGTAGGGCAACTAGTAACGTAACAAGCAAATTGTAGTTTTTTTATAAACATAATACGAACTATACCTAATAACACTATAGTTCAGCTAAAGCAATATATTACTTACCTACAAATAAATACTGCAAATACATAAAATAGTCTAAGATGTTCACAACAAAACACACGTTCTTAGGTCCCAATTCATTCTTGTCATCTTCTATTTAATATAAATCCATAGGATCAATTGTTGTTCTAAGTAAAATACGACCGAGGGCTTCGATTTACATTGGGGAGTTCTCGAGTTACACTTACACTTTGAATCTTTTGCATTTTGTGAAGGATATAATTATTTTTTTGTTTTAAAAACTGAATTAACAAGGTGGGTCCAGTGGCGTAGGCAGAAGTTATGCTCGGGGGGGGGGGGGGGGGGGCTCAGTGGGCCTAAGTTGGACATCTAGAGAAAGGGACAGTCAGGACTACATGTATTTCATGAAATTGTACCTAGTGAAAAAGGTAGAAAAGCGCCGCAAAATTCACCTAACTACTATCAAATTTCGAAAATTAAATTATTACCTCTCCCCGTCTGCATGGTTGGATTAAATTTGTTTTTGTAAATGTTTTTTTTTACTTTTTTTTTTTTTGATATTCCTAGCTGGCTCTTTATTTAAAAAAAAAAACCATTTTTTATATTTGTGAAAAATATGAATATTGGTGTCAATCCAAAATTTTAACATAAGACGTATTTATGACTCTAACCAGCGTTTTTCGGGTTCGGTTTTTCATGATTAAAAATAACGTAAATATCGCTCACCACGCCAAAATTGATGATTTTTTCAGAAATCATGTATTTTAGGAGCGTAGATCTAAGAGCAGTTTTTGGTGCAAATGCTTAGGTTTTGAAATACTCCTTCTTAAGTGCCGTTTTGTATATTCATAATAAAGCATTCTCGTTTCTTCACGCAGTAGTTTTTATATTATAAATTATCACACTTCTTCCATAAAAAATGTTTCAATTAAAACTTTTCACTTTAATTTGTCTCGTTAAAAATAAATACCTGATTTTTTTTTGTTTTGGTTGTAAAAATATTTTATTGCATTGGGTTATATTTTTGCTTATTTAAAATAACTCTAAAAAAGGGAAAACGGAACAAGTATATAATAGAAAAATACTATAAAATATTATTCTTTTTACTCGTTCTCCTTTAAAATTTCATCATAAATCAATAACTAAAACAATATGCGTCTGAAACCTTAATATCTATATAAAACGGGACTTTTAGAAGGAAACGTTTAAACACTAAACATTCCCTACAAGACCTTTGTAATCTAAGCTAAGAATACATTATTTAAAAATTTAAATTAAGTGTCCAAGCGTGAGACGAAAAATTAGGTTTCAATTAGACTTTTAGACCCGAGCTCAGGGGAGGGGGGGGGGGCTGCAGCCCCCTTAACTTACTTTACTTTTTCGTGTCCAAAACAACAACTCATTTTCTTGTTGTTGCTTTGGTGGTGAAAGGATTAGCCGTCGTTAGACGTTTCCAGGGGACGCCGACAACAGTTATAGGATTCTAGGCTGTTGTACGCGTGGAGGCTCCTTCCGTGTCCCCCTTAAATACGCCACTGGATGGGTCAAATTTGTAGGTGGTTTATTGCCCAAACGACCTTATAGACAAGCCGCGCCTGATATATTTTTTTGGTAGGTACCTATGTGCTTTCTTTCGTTATTTACTGTCGTTAATTATAGCATTACGTAAAAACTAAATGTTAAAGTTGACAATACACTTGTTAAGTTTAAAAAAAACAGTTAAACAACGACAGAGGAAATGTTAACATTTTTTGTATTCCGAAATGCCTAAAGTATACATGTGTATAAACGTTGATGTTGTTATTGCAATGTTTTTTTTATTAAATTTATATATTGTCTGTGTTTAATTCATAAAAATACTAATACTAAATAAACAAATCGACATTTGAACTGCATTTATCATAAGACAACGTAGTTATTCGCATTCATTAAGTCATTCATCAGTAATTAATAGAAAATAAATGAATTAAAGACGCTAATATTAAGTCACAAATAATAATTTTAATGATATCATTATTCGTTATAAGTGAACATTGTGTATTTGCCTTTCAATAAAAATATTTAAGAAAAAGTACAATAGTTGTTTATTTTCGATTGGGCATTAAAAAAATTGTTCCACCTAACAAGACAATAAATAAAAGGACTGCCATGGGCTCAACAACCCCTTAACCCCGTCTATGGGAGAAAACTACTCCCTTTTCTTGTTCGGGTTGAGTCATAGCTGTCTAGGAAAATGGGAAAGGGCTTGGAAGTATGACAGGAGAATGTTATTGTTATCAATCCTTGAGGATTGAAAATACCCTTAGAATACCCATTTTTACTACGAACTGGCGTCCTCCGGCCAGCCGACTGAACCTGAGTAGACTCCTTTGTAGCTGCAGAACGACCAGTGTATTGTTCCAATTTCGTAACAGATTATTTTATTTGAACAACGTGGTATTCCCAGATTTCCAAATATAGGTATTTGGAGACGTAGGTTTTACATAGGTTTTAGGGCTGCAACTCAATCAGTGTATTGTTCGAATTTCGTGACCGATTATCTTATTTGAACACCGGGGTATTCCCAGATTTCCAAGTATATTTGTTTTATTATCGAGCTATGACGGAGAAGTCTCGCGTTAGTTGGGCTGAAGCTGTTTTATGATAAGCAAGTAATTGTTTCATCATTTACAAGTTTGATTTTGTTTGCTTGAGGTATTATTGTGATAAATAATTAATCAAAAGTGATAATTATGGCTGTGACAACTGGTAAGAAATCTGCTTCTTGTGAAATTAAGACAACAGAAGATGACTCCAATTATGCCAAAACTAGGTAACTTAATTGTTTTTTTTTGTAAATATCCGTTCAATATAAAAATGCTGATGATTGAGGCATTTTAGAAACGCTTTCACTGATTCTTTAAAAGTTAAGCGACGTGTGTTAACTTTAATTTTTTTAATAAAAAACATTAAAACATATATTGGTATATTATATATTTACATCTTAACATTCTACAATCTACTCAAGACATCCACCGCCCTCACCATCAATACCATAATGTAATAACTAAATATAGTGACAAGAGCTGGAACCAGTGGCGGATTCAGGATCTTGCTGAGGGGGGGGGGGCACACTAAAAAAGTTACTTTAAAAAAAAGAGCGTATCCTGACTCTAAAATGGTTCTTATCCTCAAAAGTAACTTCTGTCCTATGTATGAACAAAAAAAACAGATTGTCAAAAAATATGACAAAATAATATTTAACACACATTGACGATTGATGTTGAATTTTTTGAAGGTGGTAGATAAGCATTACCCAAAGAATAATTTGGTCGGACTTTCATTGCCATTTAGCTTATACTAACCCACCGATACGTTGTGTTCTGACAATGGAAGTATGACAAAATCATTCTTTGGAATGTTAATAATGTAAATAATTTCTTGTAGATATCCCGATGGAACTGTCAAACTCAGAAACCCCCACATCGCATTGATGGACCAAGACGTTCTGTACCATATCTCGCTTGGTACCCAATCACATGACTTGGTTGAGATATTCGGGGATGTTAAGGTATGCAAAACAATATTTGTTTTGTGACAGGTAGAAATTTTAAACACTTTCTAAAGAAAGTATCAACTTAAAACGTTATTTAATTATAGAAAGAGGACAGAGTAGTGGGTCTATATTTTGCGTTAAAGTACACAGGGACGCTAAAGGTAATGGGTTCCCTGGGGCACAGGTAGACAATGACAGGCTGTTTCGTCCCTGTAGAGACTCATCAGAAAGCCATAACCTGTAAGCAATTCCCAATTCAGGGAAAATATTGTCTATCTGTGTCCCCAGGGAACTCATTACCTTTGGCGTCAATGTGTAGGAGACGCATTACTCTGTCAACTTGCACACTAAGTTTTCTTTCCATTTCACTTATTTAAATTGCATGCCTTTTACAACCAGTTATTAATTGCCCTGCAGGGCGTGATTTAGAAAATATCATCGCGCTCCCTGCTCAACAAGTTATATTATATCTTAAAATATACTTTAGTTTGTTTGTATGGGCGGTGGCTCGAAAAGGATGGAACATTTTGCCCACTATATCATGGCAGAAATAGGCTACAGATTACCTATTGGTACTGCCTTAATGGATATTAGCCAGAATTCCAATCGATACAGCATGTATAAAGTAGGACCAGTTATTTCAGTTAGCGTAAGTATCTCTTTCGATCCTTAGTAAAATAAAAAGTGTATAACCTATAAACTGGTCTTAGAATTGAAAATGTGTCATTGTTCGAGTTTCCCCTACTTTAGAGTTGTAACCTGCTTAAGGGATTGTAAAATAAGAACATATAATCCCAATATTAGAACTTAACTTATGCACTGATCTTGGAAATACCATATATTTTCAGCATGGAATGGGCGCTCCTTCAATCGGAATCATCCTCCACGAAATGATAAAACTTATGTACCATGCCAAAGTAAAGGACCCCGTTTTTATTAGAATCGGAACATGTGGAGGTCTGGGGCTCGAACCTGGAACTGTTGTTATTTCGGATGATGTTGTTGATGGATTAGGGAACCACCATTACTCGGTGGTAAGAATATTCGAAGTATTTCTATAAAGTTAATGTGATGTACTATAGTCTAATTAGTCCTAAACTAAAAGACTGTTATTATTACATAATATTATTAGTTAAGTCCTACTTAAAGTTGTTGGTGAAATACATTAGTCTGCAACCTTTTATCATCTATACTTTATGCAAAAAGTACAGAAGATCATTTACGAAGAATATATCCATATTTTTAGCCAGCGCTTGGGAAAATATTAAAAAAGCCTGCGATACTTG
Organism: Polydrusus cervinus; assembly: GCA_935413205.1. Taxonomy (NCBI): domain Eukaryota; kingdom Metazoa; phylum Arthropoda; class Insecta; order Coleoptera; family Curculionidae; genus Polydrusus; species Polydrusus cervinus. Next base: position 27,703,733 of record OW284519.1, read on the forward strand.
ATAAAAAAATAGTCCAAGAATTAAAAGCTCTGGCCAATGAGGATGATCCTTATGAGACAACAGCTGGTACTACGCTATGTGCGCAAGACTTTTATGAAGGTATTTTTTTTAACTCACACCTGAATAAATTTTAACAAAAAAAATTAAAATGCCCATTGGAAAATTCAAAAAGAGTTAGAAGAGAGAAGTTACTACATTTCCATTGTTCTATGCATAATAATCCCTTCTCATCCATAATCACATAACTCTCGCGTCGTATCTAATTTAACCCAATCAAAAAAGCGTTTATTTCTGTGGGGTGACCCTTAGTCGCATTTACGAAGCTCTGGGTTTAAAAGTCCGTTCCTCGAACCGTTCATTGAATGTAGGTTACTAACTCAGTACTCTTCGTGATATCTAGTCTAGCTTAGGCCAGTACAGCAAGATTCTAGAGGTATTTTTTAAAGTTCTATATGTTTAAGGTCAAGGAAGGGTGGATGGAGCATTCTGTGACTATACAGAACAAGACAAACAAGTATATTTGGAGGGTTTGGTACCGCAAGGTGTTAAAAATATTGAAATGGAATCGATCGCTTTCGCCGCTTTAACGCACCAAGCTGGCATTACAGCGGCTGTTGTGTGCGTGACTCTATTGAACAGGCTAAAAACTGACCAGGTAAACACATGTTGCCGAAATTGGTATGTTTTGTTCATGTAGAATTTAAAAATGTATCAAAAACCGTTAATAAATACATGTCAGATTAATAAACTAATAGTACTAACACATGGAGGACTATACAGGGTGTTCCTTAATGACGTGCTAATATTTTAGGGTGTGATTCCTCAAGTCATTTTATGAAGAAAAGTTCATATAAACATATGTCCTAAACGGCTTAAATTTTTTGCTACAGGGTGTTAAATTATTTTTTTTAATGCGATTTTTGTAATATCTCCGAAAGTACTTTAGATAATATTTTTAATTTTGACATGTGCTAATTGAACATAAAACTACATCTTTTAGTAATAAAAGTTATTTTTTGTCCCACCAGTGGCGTCCCTGCAAACATTTCCTCTGATATTTTTTAGAAGAAAAGTGGTACGCCACTGACATTTTTCCATGTGGATATCATTTCGGATAAGCCCGGTCAATTCTGCATAAAGATGGTCTATTGCGTTTTTCTCCTCAGGCACACCGTTTTTAATTAAAATAATTAAATTAGCTCTCTACTATTTATTATTATCAACATTGATAATGTAAAATTTTGATTTATAAAAATTGTTGGAAATAACTAACTTCATTTAATAGGCATGCCTGCGCCCGCCTAATTTAATTTAATTATTTTAGTTAAGAATGGTGTGCCTGAGGAGAAAAACGCAAGAGACCATTTTTATGCAGAATTGATCAGCCTAATCAGAAATAATATCTACATGGAAAAATGTCAGTGGCGTACCACTTTTTTTCTAAAAAATATCAGAGATGTTTGCAGGGACGCCACTGGTGGGACAAAAAAATAACTTTTATAACTAAAACATGTGGTTTTATGTCCTATTAGCACATGCCAAAATTGAAAATATTATCTAAAGTACTTTCGGAGATATTACAAAAAACGTATTTAAAAAAAAATAATTCAAGAACCTGCTAGCAAAAATTTAAGCCGTTTAGGACATATGTATATATGAACTTTTCTTCATAAAATGACTTTAGGAATCACACCCTAAAATATTAGCACATCATTAAGGAACACCCTGTAGGTATAGAGTATAGTCTAATCTCTATAGTTATCCATTGTTTTAGTTAGACTCTTGGCAGACTATAATATAGAGTATAGTCTAATCGCTAGTTATTCATTGTTTTTGTTAGACTCTTACACTTAATGATGTTCTTTTTTAATAGGTGACTGTCCCAAAAGAAGTCATGGATGCATATCAACGGCGTCCTCAGGTATTAGTTGGAACGTACATAAAAAGATTCCTTCAGACAAATGGCCTGAAAGGGGATTTGGATGGACACGGCTCTATTGTTGTGAAGAGCCCCAGTAAGCTCAAATTGGTTCATCAGATGTCAAAAACATTTGAATAATTATTGATATTTTATTTCAAAAGCCGCGATATTCCTTAAATGATTTTAAGGGATTGATCACCTCCTCAAACTCAATTACTGTAGATCGGTGACCCCTAGTTCCATCCAAGCCGTATTACTACCAAATAGTAAGCAGGGAAACCAGTATAAGTCTTTTTTTTGGTTACATCCACCCACAAATCCATTTATTTTTAAAATAAAGATCTCTTATTAAACTTGCGTGTATAACTTTTCTCTCTACTTTCAAAAAAATTTTCAATAATAATATCTGGTAATGCCGGGCTATCTTTTCCTTTTAATTCGATCTTTTCTTCGTAAGAACATTTAAAAATCTCTTCACTTAATTAAATTAAAGACAAGTAGTTGTAAGCGATACACAAAAACAGAGTATCACGCACGCACTATAATATTTTTGTCGCGTAAAAATTCGATACAAACAGCCGATTACACCCAATACCGCGCTGGACCGCATCTCCCTTGTCTATGTGCTGGCCATGGCAGTTTCAAAAAAACGCTATGGGCTGTTCCTCTATTTAAATTAGTGCATGGGAAAAATTATACACACATTTCTTTAAATTATTTATTGATTTTATAGGCTCTACCTTCATTACTATTGAATTTACGTACTCTAGCCTAAAACATATACATATTTAACTAAATATACATTGTTAAAATAACACAAAGACGTGAGCAAAGGGAGATCTTTTAATATAACCATTTATATATAGATATTATGTATTTACTATAACTTGTATAGGGTTAGAATAATTGTCTTTTATAAAATACAGGAATGGTACAATTAAAACGGCACTTTTAATCTCTTTGAATGGTACAACAATTTAAAATAAATGCTTTGGTCTTTTATAAATCTTCAAACAAACACACGAGTCGGAAGCATAAGTCCAACTTTTTCCAATCAAAGTATCAAATGCAATACCTTAAAAATATTCCTTACGTTAAATAATGCTTTGGTTCACCTATGTTCATTTCATTATACGTAATTAAGCACTAAATACTTCTCCTTTTTCCTTCTCCACTACATATATAGCAAAAATACACATCTTAAAATTTCATACGACAGCAAGAGAGTAAAAAGTATACATAGATACAAAATTTACAAAAAAAAATTATGAATGTATATGTATATATGTAAAATTAAACTTTCTATTGTGTTGTTCGTTAAATATATTCCACTATATGTTCATACAGGGTGTCTGAGTTGAGTAATATAGTACGAAGGACGCCCAAAGTATTTGTGTCTATAGTCTAGTTCAGAAAGGTGTAGAGTAATAAAATGGAAAATTCCGTCCAGTTCGGCTCAATTTCGGTGTCGGCCATAGGCGCACATGGAAGCGAAGAGGGATTTTTAAAAGAAGGTTTGCTAACCTTTCAGTCGTTCAATACGGGAGATTACCACGAGGACATGAATTCGAATGGTTTTGAGGACTATTTTGGTGAAATGATAAAATATCTTCCAGCTGATTCAGTTATGAATAACGCAAGCTATCATTCACGACACACAAAAAAGACTCCAACTTCATCTTGGAGAAAACAAGAAATTATCGACTGGTTAACCACCAAAAGTATTGAATTTGAAGATAATTTAATAAAGAAAGAACTATTAGCTATAGCAAATTTACACAAACATCATTTTATAAAATAGGCCGTGGAAGATATAGCTGAAAAACATAATGTAACTGTGTTGCGCACACCGTCAAATCATTGCGACCTAAATCCTATAGAACTTATATGGGCGCAAGTGAAAGGATTTGTAGCAAGACACAACACGACATTCAAAAGGAAAGACGTTAAGCTACTGTTTGTTCAAGCCATTAAGGAAGTGACACCAGAGAACTGGCGAAGAGCAGTCCATCATGTCATTAAAGAGGAGAAAATGTGGGATCTTGACCACCTGATCGATCGGACCGTCGACCCGTTAATTATAACGTCAAGAGGAGATGACAGTTCCTTAGCTAACGAAGAAAATTTTTGTATAATGTAGTTTTTGTGTTTTTTTTTAAATGTTTAATAAAAAAAGGTGTACCTACCTAATACTATGTACTTAATGCGAGGCTTTGTCACACAATTTTCAGTATTTGTGAATGGATAACAATAGGCAAACCCCATAAATTGACCTAACCCCGGGTGGTACTACCTGCACTTGATGAAAATAAAAAATTTTGCAATGAAATCAATGCCAAATTATGAAAGTGGCTTAAATATTCGTTGGGTCACTCTGTAGTCCATTTGCATACCTAATGAGCTTTTATTACTCTACACCTTTCTGAAATAGACTATAATCATACCTTTTTCTTTTTAGTAATACTGTCCGAGAAATAAAAAAACTATAAAATTTTTACACTAACACTCTAAACTAGAACACCCTATATCAATATTGTTAATATTATACCGGTTCTAAAAAGTACCTACCTTCCTACGTTACAGCCTTTTATTTGTGGTTCCAACTATACAAACCCATGCCAGAAGATAAGCATTACCTCAATCACATGCCCATCACGGTATATGCCCATATAAAAAAAATATCGTTGTTTTTAGGAAAAACTATAAAATGCTAGTTGTACGTTGCATATTAAACCTGTGTAAATTATCAAGGGCATATTTTTGTTGATTTAATATAGTAAATATACTCTTGGACGAAGAAAACAGACACCTTGAATTTTTTGCTCAGTTAGATCTTTTATAACTTTTTTGTTTTTAATGCGATTTCTTTAGTTCTTTTAGAATTTAATAGACAACTTCATTAGGAATGTGCTGTACATTTTTAGTGGTTGGTCATGTTCAATAGGGCGATAATATACCGGGTGAACCAGAGTGGGTTTTTATTCTAAGTTTTTAACAATCTGTAGATAAATTGGGACTGTTATTTTTCATACTTAATCGGTGAATAATGTATATTGATGCAGGAATGCTGGTCCCTATGTTTTGAAATTTGAATATTTAGATAAGGTTAGTCTTAGACGGTTATACTGGCCTGCATGCAGACCAGATTTGAACCCCATTGAACATTTCTGGGATCAGTTAAAGAGAGCTGTTCGTCATTGCACTAGGAACAACAGGGTAGAACTCCTATGGGTTCCTGGTCACTCGGGGATAGCGGGCAACGAAATAGCTGATAAGCTGGCTAGAGCCGATTCATCTCAAAAACTCAGGGGCCCTAAACCCGCCCTAGGCATGTCAAAACAGGCAACCAAACCAATATCAGACAAAAGCTATCAACTGTAATAATAATAATAGGTTTATTTTCAATATTTATAATATAATAAATTTGTTTATTTATCTTCCTTAATAAACTTCTTCTTTGACCCTCCGAAGACTTGCTTCTAACGCGCACCCAGCTAAAACAAGTGGTCGGCCTACTAACAGGCCACTGCCCCTTAAGAAAACACCTACATCGAATAGGAATATACAATGGTCCCATTGAATGCAGACTTTGCGGCGAAGAGGACGAAACCGCCTCACATATCATGTATAACCGCGAAGCAATGATCCGAAGAAGATTCAAAATCTTCGGAGGAATCCAATGTGGGGATAACCTCCCGCATGACAAACTTAATATGAATTTACTGGACCTTATAAAAGAAACAAATCTTTTCTAGCAAGGTAGGGGGGCACAATAAGCCACTAGGCTGCAGTGCAGGAAGCTTGGGCCGAACGCCCGACCCCCGCCTTAAACCAACCAACCATCGATGCATTCAAGTAATTTACAAAAGCTACAAATACCACATTGAAAAAAATTGTTTAAAAATAAAAAAAATTATAAAACATCAAAAAAAGCAAAAATTCAGGGTGCAGTTTTTTTTTGTGCAGGAGTTTATACAGATAATGCATCTTACTATGTTTTTATCATACGTAGGAAATACTATTCTACACAGCACTGTTTACCATTAAACAAGAAATCTACATTAGTGATATATATTATCATATTCATCACTTGGAAGATGCTTTAAAAGAATAAAATACATCAAAAGAATGTCAGTTCTATAAGTAAAAATAAATGTATACTAAAGAAGAAGTCTTTGGTAGAATGGCTAGGGTCAGTGACTTACTCAATGTCAAATTTTTAGTTATAATTTATAACGTCACGATGTAGGTTACAGGGTGAGTCAATGATAGACTAAAGTTTACTTTGGCCTTTATCTTAAGAATTAAATAAACATTCGAAATACAAAAATTGTAGAGACCATTGAGGTGCACATTTTAAAATAATGCTGGAGTATACGTGGTGACCCAAAAAAACGTAGCGAATATAACTTGGGTTTTTTAAATGGAACACCCTATATATTATATTATTTTTTGAGTTATATTTGCCACGTTTTTTCTTGCGCCACCCCGTATATTCTATATATAATTTTAAAATGTGCATCTCAATGATCTCTGCAACTTTTGCATTTCGAATTTTTATCTAATTCTTAAGATAAAGGTGAAAATGAACTTTACCCTATCGTTGACTCATCCTGTACAGTCCATAGTTTGACAAAATCGACCTTGCAGAGCGTTTTTGTTCGTTAAATGTCAAACCCACGAAATTTTAACTTGTAGAGTTACCCTAATCATAGATTTACACGTGTTTGGCCTATTGGAAATTTACCAGGCGATTCCAGCGCCTTGGCGGCGCAGAGTGGAACTTTCAAGAAACGCTGCTAGGCTGCCCCACATATACAGTGTGTCCACGTAAGTTGGCAGCATATGGGAAACTTTTTTATTATTAACTTTACGAAAAAAAGTTATTCTTCATAAAAAGTTCTGCATGGTCCAAAACCTAAAATGCAACCATCAGATGTTAAAATTTTTAGTCGTATACGAGGTTTGTCAAAAACGATGAATTTTGCCCAAGAGTAAAGTACCTTTATTTTTGACAATATCGAAAACTGTAATAATAAAATGTTGTTCGGCATTAAAAACTATGTTACAATATGGAATTATACTGAAAAATATTTTTTTTATTTTTACAAATTTATCCGCAATTTGAGACAAAATTTGTAAAAATAAAAAAATATTTTTTTAGTGTAATTGCATATTAAAACATAGTTTTTCATACCAAACAACTTTTCATAATTACAGTTTTCAATATTTTTAAAGATAAAGGTACTTTACTCTTGGGCAAAATTCATAGTTTTTGACAAACCTCGTATACGACTGAAAAAATTTAACATCTGATGGTTGCATTTTAGGTTTTGAACCATGCAGAACTTTTTATGAAGAATAACTTTATTCGTAAAGTTAATAATAAAAAATACATACACTATATTGCCAATACAAGCAACCGCACGAAGCAAAAATACACCCATCGTGCGATTCAAAATAACCTGAGTTGGGGGCCGTGGCGCTTGCGCAGTAAGGAAAAAATTAGGCAACCCACACGATTTCTAACAGAACGTAAACAGAACCCAAGGTCTCTTGAACAGAACCGGCTCGCCGTTATATTCTTATTAGTCGCCATCTTTTGTTTCGTTCATTCGTGTGTTGTTATAATTTCCAAGTTTTGGGTGTTAATATTTATAAAACTTTACTTTAGACATTTTTGTTTTGTTAGTTTGTAAGTTATAGTCCTTTCCATCTTTTTTACGTTGTATTCGTTCGGATGTTCTGATTGTGGATATTATTTTTAAGTTTTGGGTGCGAATTTATAGGTATAAAACTTTACCAGACATTTTGTTATTGTTAGCGACTTGTGTCTCAAGATGGGTAGAAAAAAGTGCATGATCCTTTTTTGCACGAATTGCGGTTCAATACCAGGAATAAGGTATTTCAGGTATGTAAAATATTGGTTACTTAGTTTTATTTGACCATAAACTGTACACACCCGAACTAAACGGGTGGATTTAAATATAAGCTTGTAAATATTTTGAAAGTCGGCCCTGTCAAATGTTTACATCCAGAAGCAAATTTCCGATCTGCGCAAACTCAACGGACCCCGATCATCTGCTTACAGTGATGTCATCATTGAATTATGGTATTAGCAATATAGTGTATGTATATATGTGAGCTGCCCACATATAAAAACTTCCCATGCTTTTTCTTTAGTTAATTAGGAAATTCAATATGGCGGTTGATGGCAAAAAGCATTGAGTCACCCGTTAAATCATGTTTATGATCACGTGTATCAATGACAAAGCAGTGTTTGCCAATAGCCGCCATTTTTGACACATCGTTGGATTAGACCAAGGATTAGACAAGGACAACCATTGGCTGTCAAATTGTCCCGTCAAATTTTGAAGTCTTGTCAAGTGAGAATATTTTTCATTGCCTGCAAGCCAAGAGAGCTTCCAAGATTGCCAATAGAGGTCGTAGTTCTTAAGGTAAATCGCCAATAGCAGTTTTTCTATATGAATTACATCCATGACTAGTATGTTGTTATTATCTAAGGTGTTACTTATTTTAATGAGTGATTCTTTCCACTGAAAGTTGGTCAAGGAATCATCCATTAAGGTATTAGGTTACACCATGTATATATTAACTGTAGAAGTTAAAATTTCCCAAGGTTTATGCTGCGTACTTAGCAATGTTTAAAAAAATTCAAATTCATGACATAATCAATGAATCGACGCTTTTTTAAATTATCCATAGTACACAGTATACAATGTGGCATTACTACACGCGCACACCATCAATAATTTGATCACGAAACTAGAAATTACAAGCCAAACCTCACCTTACTTCACTGACCAAACAAGAAATTAAACTAAGACAGTTACACAAAACAAAAATGACTAGATCCTAGCGCGCTGCTAGTAAGTGAAAGTGTTATGTCTAGGAAAAATAGCGGTAGCTTTAAGCTGTCCATCGGGATCCGACTGGTTACGAAACCGCTTCGTCAGGAAAACTCCCGCTATCTAAAAAATAAAAAATTAGGTAAAAACATGATTGGGCTGGAAATAAAGTTCTATTAATTCTCCGAACACATGAAACTCCAAGAGGAAATACACCGGTCGTCATCTTTAATGTCTCAACACCCTGTTGGTAGCACATTGGTTGATAATGTTATTATAAATAAACTCAAATTTATGTCAAAGTCTATGTCAGACGACCACATTTCTGTAACGTTTTTACTGTTTGTTTTTTTTTATACAAGGTACTGTTACATGCATTTCCTCTTGTTAATTTTCATCGCTCGGTGTCTTATCTATACAAAAAGCTTACTGATTAACACGAAATTAATTACAGACCCTACACGATCAGTCCTGAATAATATAAATCCTAGGTCATTATCGAGTGAGACTTATTTCTAATGAAAATGAGAATTTACATGAGTCCGGTCATTTCCTTATTAGATCTGATTGATTGTGTAGAGATGTAGAAAAGCAAAAAATGTTAGCTAAATGTTGTCTATAAAAAAATACAAAGTGCAGTGCAAACATAAGCAACAAAACAGCAGTGCGCTGAAGCCATTTGCGGCTACTTAGTATACAAATAAAAGTGTCAGTGTGTGCATAGCCTTATTTCAAGCAACAATATTTCTACTTATTAGACAATGTAAACCCACCATTTTGTACAGAACTTTGAACGTTATGGCACTATAGGAATGCGCTTGGGTTAGCTCTGGGATCTTTCTGGTTACGGTAACGTACTGTTAGCAAGACGCCCATGAACTGCAAAACATAACATGCCAAACCCTTTATGTTATACCATCACCGTTATTATATTTACATTATATTGTTAAAAAATATATCTAAATTTTTATTTTCTTTATTTTTTATTTTTTATTTTTTGCTTTTTTTGTGGGTTTATTTTATAGGAAAAAATAATTTGTGGGGCCAAAATCAAAATTTCAATATATCGACTAATTTTTTATATTTAGATTCATCAGATTTATGCTGAATTACAAATAAATCCCTTTAATATCATTAAATTAGTGTAAAAAATTTATTATTGTTGTGGGTACCTCATAAATATCAGATGTGTAGTATGAATAAACGGATTTTGAGCAATACCTACTCACAATAAGTCAGAATTATTAGTTTTAATATTAAAAAACCTGGTTAATATCAACTTAATACAAATTTACATATTAACGCAATAAAACTTTAAATAAAACATACCTCGGTAAAGCTAAAGAATAGTCCAATCCAACCACACAGCTTGAAAGCATAGTTTATAGTACTTTGTAATTTGTCCAGGCATCCAGGGCAACTACATTTTTCATTTTGATCGTGACAGCATTTGCTCTAGAATTAATAATAAAATAGGTAAAATATATAAGTTTGCAAGGCATTATAAAAGATTTTCATAAGGATTTTGGGTAATATTACAATAACTACAACTTTTTGTTCTGCATTTTTAATTTAGATATGTAAAACGGGTATGCCCATGGTTGGAATACAAATATTTCAGCTTTAATAATCATTTAGTATACCTCCTTGGCATAACTTAAGTTAAATAATACATGGGCGTAGCTAGAATAGGGACAGCAGGAACTACATGTATTTCATGATATTGCACCTATAGGGGAGAAGGCGAAAAAGCGCCGCAAGCGAAAATTTTTTGGGGCCATGCCCAAAGTTCGATTAAAATTCACCTAACTACTATCAAATTTCTAAAATTAAATTATTACCTCTTCCCTCAGCATGGTTGCATTAAATTTGTTTTTGTAAATGTTTTTTTAAATTTTTTTTTTATATTCCTAGCTGGCTCTTTATTTAAAAAAAAAAAACATTTTTATATTTGTGAAAAATATGAATATTGGTGTCAATCCAAAATTTTAACATGAGACGTATTTATGACCCTAACCAGCGTTTTTCGGGTTCGGTTTTTCATGATTAAAAATAAAGTAAATATCGATCACCACGTCAAAATTGATGATTTTTTCAAAAATCGTGTATTTTAGGAGCGTAGATCTAAGAGCAGTATTTGGTGCAAATGCTTAGGTTTTGAAATACTCCTTAAGTGCCGTTTTGTATATTCATAATAAAGCATTCTCGTTTCTTCCCGCACTATTTTTTTATTATAAATTATCACACTTCTTCCATTAAAAATGGTTCTTTAAAATTTTTACTTTAATTTTTTTTTTAAATAAACCTAGGCCTAATTGTTTTCTGTTTTAGTTATAAAAATATTTTGTTGCATTGGCTTAGCTTATATTTTTCCTGATTTAAAATAGCTCTAAAAAAGGGAAAACGGAAAAGACATGTATATAATAGAAAAATACTATCAAATATTGTTCCTTTTACTCGTTTTCCTTTAAAATTGCATCATAAATCAATAACTAAAACGATATGCGTCCATAACCTTAATCTCTATATAAAACAGGACTTTTAGAAGGAAAAGTTTAAAAACTAAACGTTTCCTACAAGACCTTTGTAATCTGAGCCAAGCATAAATTATTTAAACATTTAAATTAGGAGTCCAAGCGTGAGACGAAAAATTAGGTTGCAATTTGACTTTTAGACCCGAGCTCGAGGCTCGGGTGGGGGGGGGGGGGCTGCAGCCCGGCAGGCCCCCCCTAAATACATGTAACATATCCTACTTAAGAGTTTAAAAAATAACCTTTTAGTATATAATAAGCCATTCCTAAATGTAGAAAATATAACCCACATAATAATAAGTTTGAGACATATAATTACTAACTACAAAAAAACTACTTACATATACATTTTCACATGAGGGGACAAAAACAACTTTATCAACTTCCTTGTCAAACCCGCAGCAAGTAAAAGTGTTCTGTACATTTGATTTTGTATCATTGCCTACCCTAAAAAATACACAAAGTCTATACTAATTAATGCTTAGGTCAAAATGCAATCACTCACAAATTTAAAATAATGGTCTACAAAAAAGAACCATTACAGTTTTTATCCTAGAGAGATATTGAGCATTCAACTCTACCACAAGTTAGTAGCAGTTGCATAGCCTTGTAGCCAACTATATTTTTTATTTACAATGAAACAACTGTACCTACCTGACCCATCCTTGTTCGGCAAGTTGTTCTTGTTGTGACTGGTTAACTCCCAGACAAGCACAGGCTACTGAAAACTGTATCAAGAACAGTAGGAATAAAATTACCATGTACTAAATAAATGTTAAGGTTGAATTACTTTCTGGGTTGAATATAATTTTAATAACACCGATGTAAAACATCTTGGGTAACTAGTTAACTGGTTATAATTATGTTATAACACCTACCCATACAGGAGATATGTTTAATTGTGTTAATAAAGCATGATATATGATGTAGCCTTAACCAATTATCTACCCATTTTAAGTAGATAATTTGTATAATGTCGAAAAAAGAATATTCATTTTCCAAATTATGACATATCACTCCTGTTAATTTCAATTATAAACTTAAATATAATAAAGTTAAATAAAAGAAAAATAGCCTTCAACTTCCTACACACTGTAAGAACAATTTAAGGACAAAGTATTTTATAAGAAATAATTGTAATGTAACAAGAGCTTATAAATTCTTTGTAGGCTATAAATTGATATTTAATATTAAATACAAACATCCTCTTTTATCAATTGTATCTTATCTCTGGATATTTTTAAGTTCAAAAACAACTACTTAACAAAGGATACAAAAAACAGTACAACTTGGTGGTGTTGTACGGCCCCCATCAGCCCCAGCACCGAAATAAGGATAAGTATTATCCCACATGCTAGAATACCTCCCACAATGGGCAAATTAGTTACAAGGGATGCAGCCCTTCCATAAACTGCGACCCCTATTAGTATAAATGCGACGACCTACAAGAAAATATAAGGGTTTAAAAGCGATTTTTTTATAGAAAGCAAGTTTTTACTTACTATGTAAAGTACATTAAGGGCTATGAGAGCGTTTTTGGAACAAGTAAAGCCCCCACACATCTTTATATACACTCAAATTTCTTAAAATTTTAATCGAATTCACAGAAGGTTATCAATTTTTAGTTTTCCGATAAACGTCACTGTCAGTGTCCAATAAATCATGTAAACAAAGCCCGCTTTCAACATCCCTGACAAAATTAACAGAAATCTCTTCTGTCGAAGACATTCTCGTGTTTTGTTTTGACAACACTCATAACCTAACAAATTTTCCTTTAGAATATCGTGTTTTCAAATAAAAATGTTAAGTTTCCATAAAGAATTACGATATTTAACCAGGTTAAAGCATACCTGGAACCTGCCAGACGGCCACAGAACTCCAGTAAATCTATATAATTGCGTGACTAGGCAGAAGGAGCCTTTAATAGTGAAAAATAAGGATCTCGTTACATGGTATACTTGCGGGCCCACGGTTTATGATGACTCCCATATTGGACACGGAAGTTGTTTCGTAAAATTAGACATTATACAAAGAATACTAAAACAGGTCTGTGGTTTAAATTTGGTTACATGCATGAATGTTACTGATATTGATTCAAAAATCATTAAAAAAGCAAGCGATACAGGAATGACCTGCCAGGAAGTATCCAAAAGATATGAAAAAGATTTTTGGGAAGACATGGATAATTTAAAGATCTCTAGGCCTGACATAGTAGTCCGAGTAACAGAAAACATTTCTCTTATTATAGATTTCATTAAAAAGCTTGAAAGTGATGGTGTAGTTTATAAGAGTCAAGATAGTTCAGTTTATTTTGATGTCGCCAAAGGCTGCCAACAGTATGGTAAACTTCAGAATCTTGGAGAAAACCCTCAAGACCCCAAGAATCCTAATAAAAAATCACCCATAGATTTTGCATTATGGAAAAGCTCCAATGAGCCGTCTTTTAACAGTCCCTGGGGCCCAGGAAGGCCTGGATGGCACATAGAGTGTTCTGCATTAGCGTCCAATATATTTGGACATAATATTGACATACATGCTGGTGGAATAGATCTGAGATTCCCGCATCATGAAAATGAGGAGGCCCAGAGCTGCTCCTTTCATCATAACAATCAGTGGGTGAACTACTGGGTACATACAGGGCATCTATATCTAAAAGACTCAGAGAAAATGTCTAAAAGTCTCAAAAATACCATCACAATAAGAGATATGTTAAAGAATACCAGTCCCGAGGTTTTCAGACTTGCTTGTGCTATGTCCCATTATTCTAGCCCTATTGAATACAGTTCAGATTTAATAGAGACCGCAAATAATCTTATGAATGTGTACAAAAACTTTTTCAACACTTGTACGGATGTGGAGAGGGGTTTTCTTAAACCATCGTTAAATAGAGATGTCCTAAGTGACTTGTTACAAAACTCTGTAAAAGATATTAATGAAGCATTGTGTGATGACTTTAATACTCCGCTTGTACTTCAGATTTTAAGCCAAATTATTTCTAAGACTAATTCTGCGGTTTATTCTACAGCTAGTGTAGTAGATGCTAGGAATTATGTGGACTATTTATTTGCCATTAAAAATACCGTTTTTAGAACTTTGGGTATATTTGGAATTGATGTAAAAGACTCTATTACTAACGTGCAAAGTCAGGATAGCTCAGAATTTATAGAAATGTTAGTGAACTTTAGACAAGAAGTTAGAACTATAGGACTTGCTGAGAAAAATAAAGATTTACTAGGTATCTGTGATAACATGAGAAATAGCTTGAGTAAAGTGGGGGTTAGAATTAAGGACCATGGTAAAATAACTTCTTGGAGTCGATAGTTTATTAATAGAATACATTTTTATGAAATAAAAATAAATTTATTGTAAATAGATCTATAAGGACTAATGTGATGTTTTACTGAAAACCAATTCATTATGTTGAGGGTCAAATGTATGTGTGAAAAGTGATGCACCCATTACTCTGCCTCGTGGCACAACCATTTGTGCTCAGCGCTTGGCGCCAATGATAGAACTCGATTAATGGTTTGAAACGGCTGGCAAACTATTTTAAACCAATCGGAAGAGCGTTGACCATAGATGTCATAAATAGCGTTGGGCTAGTCTGAGAGTGTTGTAGGAACAAAGCTATGTCTATTAACAACACCTATGTTATGCTTAGACAAATGTTATGTGATAAATTATTATAGTACCGTTAATAAGTGAGTTCTTTTTGCTTCTTTTTCAAAAATATATAGCTAACTTTTAACGAAAGTTGATTATGTAAAAGGAAAGCCGCTTGGCTATGCTAATTAATAGCAGGTAAAAGGAACACATTGTAGCGGTCGACCCTAGATTTTCTCTGTGCTTCGGTTCTTGATTGGGCGGCAACGTCGCATAATTTTCATAAATTCCATTTTGTATTTGCAAAATTTTTTGTATTATTTTTGTTCAAGGTTGTTTTTCGGTTTTCTACCTGTTTTTAAACAATTCGAAACTTTAATCTTTCTTATCAATACCCAATATTGTATTTCAATAAAGAACTCAGGTACTGCTCAGGTAATCCATCCTACATTTTATCGGCGGGAATGCCGAATGAAATTCTAGTGAAACTGTGTTACTTACTGTGTATCTGGGAAACACCAGTACAAAATCTGCCGTGTTAACAAGATTTACAGCCAACATGGTTTACGTAAGTATTAGCTTCCTTATTTACCTTGATATACTATTAAGTTAAATTATTATCATTTTGGTTAGAATTTATAATACACAAAGTTATACAATTTAATTGGGTAATGTTTAAATGTACAAGGTCCATAAACGCCAATAAATAGTTTCAAAAGTTGGCTGTTAAAGAAGTGTATACTGATTAGGTCTAATTTATTGCTGATAGCATGTTTTGTAATCAAAGTGGATAAGAAAATATGTCTGGGTAGGGTGGATTAGAGTATCAAGGCAGAGAAGAGAGGAGAATTCCTTACTTCTTAAAACAAATATTATCTTTTATATGATTTATTTATTACTGGAGGGGTTGACCGATTACCCAAAGTACACCACAGTAGGTTGATGTGTCATGTATCCTGACGGGGCTATTTTGTACCCATACTGAGTGGTTAACGAACTATTCTGTTAAATACTTTTGAGAAAAATCTTGTTCTAATCTGTGTAGGATAGTTTTTATTATTGTTTATTTAGCAGATAAGGGACATTAGAATAATTAAATTGAAGGATGGTCTTTTAGTATTAGAATTTACCTACAGAACATTAGTAAAAATGTACTTCTACCCATAATAAAATATTATTTTATAGTTTTGTAACATTTGCGACTCTGAAGAAGACGATGACTATCATAGATCTTCTCAAATACATCGATTCAACTATGCTTTGGAAAGTTATCACAGAAATAGGTGAGTCTTATTGAGAAGTGATTTTTTAAGTTTTTATTGCTCCTGTTATGTTAAGGTTTGTTGGGCTTCACCTACAACCTCTCAAAAATCAAAAATAGAGCTGTAGTTACCATACTTATTCAGTATTCACCTGAAGACGACTAAAGATGCTTACCAGTTGAAACGTAGTGATTCTAAACAAATAAAGACAATGCAAGTCCAAAACTCTACTGCCGTTCTCTCAAATCTTGTATATCTTAGGTAGGTCTTCATTCTAATGTAAAAGGTACCTAATATAAAAAGAAACATATATTTTTCTATGGTATTTCCTATTTATATTATCCAACATGAAATTTTTTTCAAATAAAGAATTCTACATCATCAATATTTTTAGTAAAATTATCAGATAATAATATACTAGATAAATTAATAGTTACCTACTCATACATAAATGCAATTTCCTTTATCTTAAAGTCTTTATGTTTTGCATTAATGTGTTATCTTGAATTTATGGAATGGCTAATAAATAATGCTAAATGATTTATTACCATTTCAAAAGTGGGGGAAAAACCTACCTGTAATAGTAATAACAATACTAATAACTTTTAACATTATGAATAACAAGAAATTCAACAACTCATGACACTAATTATATGCTTAGATTTTTTTCCTTAGTCTTGTGTGGGGTTCAAAGGAAAAATGTCATATTTCTAAAAAATTGATAAAAAAAAAAATATTTTTTTAAACATTTTTTTTTTATATTCTTTAGACATACTCTTCGTGGAAACAGACATGGCGTTGATTTAACAGTGGAAGTTGTCCCGCTCAATGGATTTGAGTACGATTACACAGTTCAACCGGATAAAAAAGGACGTTATTTTTTAAATGTATGTATCTTATACCAGAGTAACTGATATTGGAGATATTATATAAAATAAAACAACCTGTAAAGTTTTCTGTTAACAATTATATTTTAAGTTGTTCAGTAGTTTTGTCCAAGGTGCATAGTGATACCACTCAGGACTGTCAGTCTGTTGAATGATCGTATAGAATCTCCAATACACATTTACATGTTTATGCTCTGCCAGGGTTGCAATAAATCACGATTTTTTTGAAAAAATCAATAAACCTGATTTTTTATCAATTTATACTGATTTTTTCCTTAAATATGGCACTAATGAACTTTAAAATCCGTTATTTTCATTATTTTGTTTTTATTCGCCCAAAAATATTTGTTGTCTAGATTTACAGTTAGAAAATCTCCTCGGCGACATACAAAATAACTTGTATTGACATACAAATTTTCGGCAGCGTGCAGCGTAATTTATGAATATTTTTTACGCTGGACTGATGACGATAGTTATGTTTTTACACTTACATAATGTATCTAAACACTTCGTTTTAAATAAACTATCTTCCTTTTTTTTTAAATTTCCTGATTTTAGTTATTTGCTTCGGCGACTTGTTTTTACAGCAATTTATAATTTGATTTAAATCGTCGCAACCCTGTGCTCTGCAAAGTAAAGATTGAAGAAGAATTGTTCTTATTAACAAACCGTTTTTCACTTTTTTTTGGTTTTCGTAGATAACGCCCGAAAAATTTCGATCCCACAGAAATCAGATTGAATTCAAATGCAAAATAAAAAATGTGAGAAGAAGGATTGATGACCCGATTGTGATTACTTATGCCGGGGTTTTGCATCCTTACAAACCCTTTTCAATGAACGACCCAAATCATAATCTCGATAACGGACAGTTTGTTTCTTTAGAGTTGGGTAAGTTTGTGCCAAGGTCGGTTGTGATTATGTACGAAACCCGACAACGCATCGTATAACTGGGATGGGTGCAATCATGTGTCATCCCAGTTATAAATAGAGCTGTAGTTACCAAGTTTTCATCTGAAGACGACTGGAGATACTTACCAGTTGCAAAATTGTGATTTAAAAACAAGTAAAGACAATGCAAGTCCAAAACTCTTTTATTATTCAAGAAACCTTAGACCTTTAAGCAGGCACCCTGTATAATATTATTTTAGATCTAAAAATACACAATTGAAAATAAAAACTCTTGAGCATTTTTCTGGACCTTTTTTTTCTTTAATTAACATTAATTTTATGGGGGACTTTAGGGAGACCTAGTAGATACAAATATAGCAGTTTTTGTTTGTTTTCAGGCACCGTCTATGAAGTAATAGTGAAATTATCACTGACAGAACACACGGTCAGCAACTTCAAAATACCAATATACTTTACCATTCAGACCTATACGAATAAAAAGGAAATGGAATCTTTTTCTATCGCAAGATCAATTGTAAGTATATTTTGAGGTCCTCCCCTTAATTTTTTTAGTGTTGTTATCAAAATCTGACAAATAAACACCATGTTTATACAGGGTGTTTACGAAATTACCGTGCGATATTTCTAGGCGTAAAGTATATAAAAAAATATGACAAAAATGTGCCATAAACATACTCAAAGAAATATTTTTTTAGGAGGCTAAAACCCCTCAAAAAAGTTGGGGGGGTTGTAATTCTGTAGTTTACAACTTATGGGTTGTAAGGCATGTTGTATTGTTATAAATAGTTTTATAATAAAATAAATTAAGGTAGAGGAGAATATTGAGACAAGCTGATACAAGCTTTGATGCTGTAGTGTCAATACTGATCTTGTCAATAGTATTGATCTACTCAGCAGTCTTAGCAGGGCCACTACGTTTCATGCAAAATGTTTTCCTAACTTGTGGATAGGAGAAGTTGTTGATTGGCCGGCAATATCGCCAGATCTTAACCCTTTTGAGTATTTTCTTTTATTTCTTGCAGATTGTACAAATCCACGATGATAGTAAGGATGAGGAAGTTGTACCTGAGAAGAGCCCTTTTACAAACAACAAATGGGATAAGGTTATAGTTATACCTCCAAATAAGAAGTAAGTAGTCTTTCTTTCTGTTTCATAAAGTCTAATTTATAAATAATCAAGTTTAAATGGACAAACTTCAAAATTTTATCCGCATTTGGTGAATACATGTTGAATGTTGTTTAATTTTAGTTTTCGAGGAAGTGATCAGTTTCCTATTCCACGTGGTTACTTTAAAACGCTGATGTTTGGCCTGAAGAAGGATTTTGGTGATGGTGTTCTTCAAGAGATATCGTAAGTTTATGTTGTAAAATGGTGGAGAATTTTTTATTTTGAAAATGCTTTTTGCATATCTAGTCTTATTCCCAAGACTATTTAGTACAAAATATGAGACTACAGTTGCAAAACTTACAATGAACCTGTCTATTTTAACTGGGAAATCGATTAAGAAATTTGTGACAATGGAACTTTGTTTAGTCAAGCGCTCTTTTTATCATTGACAGTTGTACGGTATGGCGAAGCGCAGGGGACTACTAATCACGTATGTGTCTCAATGTGTCAATACCTATTTATTAACTACTCTGTACCGTCAATAACCAAACAAATTTATGTTTTTTTAGAAAAAAATTGCATCCTGGATATTTAACCGTGCACAACTACAATCACGTCTTCCATATATTATTATGGTTAGAAGAAGTTTGTTCCATCATTGGTCTCAGCTGTTATAATATGGAAAACGTAAGTATTGAACCGTTGGTGCCTTGTGTGGCATAATTCCAGGGAAGTTCTTAGAGAAAATATGAAATTTTTAGGTGAAGTTAAAATACAGACCAGGCGATATTTTGGTCCTCGAAGTGCCGGGATTGGCCGAAAAAAGGCCATCTGTAGTGAAGGGCGATCTAATAGAAATCAAGATTCATGGTGATCACACTTCCTACCAAGGTGTAATTCAAAAGGTCAACGACAGAACCGTGGAGATTCATTTTTTAAATGAGTTGTAAGTATTTGCAAGTTTGGATTTCTGAATTATGTTAAAACCCCTTAAGACTAATTCGTAGCTAATATTGAAAGTTTCATTTGTGCCAAAATTTGAATCTCTATTCTTTAAAACTGCCAGATTAAAGACTAATTCGTAGCTTACATTGACAGTTTCATTTGTGCCAAAATTTGAATCTCTGTTCTTTAAAACTGCCACATTAAAGACTAATTCGTAGCTAACATTGACAGTTTCATTTGTGCCAAATTTGCATCTCTGTTCTTTAAAACTGCCAGATTAAAAACTCATATTTCTAATTTTCTAGCATTCTAAAAGCGGTACAATATCAACCAGACTTGGAAATTGATGTCAGATTTGTGTTGGGTAGAATACACTTCGAGAGAATGCATCAGGGCATCGAGCAAGTCGTAATAAACAGGTTTCATAAAAATTTGTTTCCCATCGAGAAACCGAATAGGAGAGTCTATGAACCCATCACCATATCTCAAAATGAGTAAGTTAGCAGCTCCATGCGAAATTATATCTATTATATTAAATTAGTCTGTTGGATTCACTTAAAGACGATTTAGTTTCGCTTCATAACTTCCCAATCATGAGGGAATGCCTTGTGAATTGCCAGAGAATACCAGACGTTTAATGTTCATGAGTTGCGGTGTTGCCAGATGAAACATAATTTCCTAATAAATCAGATATGACTGGCAATCCCGCTCCGTAAGATCATTTCTTTTATCTGGGAACTCTGATGTTG
The DNA here is from genome assembly GCA_935413205.1 of Polydrusus cervinus. Classification (NCBI taxonomy): domain Eukaryota; kingdom Metazoa; phylum Arthropoda; class Insecta; order Coleoptera; family Curculionidae; genus Polydrusus; species Polydrusus cervinus. The sequence continues at coordinate 27,724,517 of OW284519.1, forward strand.
AGTTTCAACTATTTCAAGTAATAAATCGTACTTAATTTGACTCATCTGTGTTGTAATAATTGTTTTGTCGTCGAAATTTTGCTAATTTAAATGCACAATGTCAGGTAACAAAGGAAGTAGAAAAAAATGTATATCGGCAATGTTTTGCGGATAACAGATATAAATACCGATATTGGTCGATCCTTAATATGGTTGTATAATATTTTTTTAGGTTGTTTAATAAGAATATTTACACAAATCAAGAACAAATGACTGCCGTCCTTAAAATAGTGAACAACACATCCAACGGGGCCCCCTATATTGTATATGGACCCCCTGGAACAGGTAATGTTTACATTTATTTATTAGGGTGTCGATGAAATATGGGAAGGGCGAACCCGTTTCGGTATTGTCTGAAGTTAGTAGGAAAAAAATACTAACTTTATTATTTTATATATACGCTTAGCCGCAAAAATAACGCACAACCAAAAGTTATGCTCAATTTCAAAGTTGATTTTCTCGCGAACTGAAAAATCGATTTCCGTAATTTCTTTTTAAACTGTAGCTTTTTTCTTTGGTAATTGCACTGTGATAGAATTTTTTATTCAGATTTCAGTTTTAGGCTTATGCAGGGTGCAAAAATGAGATTAGTTTTTTTACGTTAAATTTTTGGCACCCTGTTGTAGGAAGCATTAGCTGCAACAACGGATGCATGATGAAATCATACTGTAGCCTCATGTTTTCTTTATTAAATATCTCTGATTTCTGTAATTTCAAAGAAAATATACAGTTTTATGTCAGAATTATTTTTTTTTAAATTAAAATAACATTCTGACAACATTAAACTAAGAATAACACTAACAATAAATAGCAAAAAGTACATTAGAACCGCGTGTTTCCACCTTTATTTCTAATGACTGCTTCACATCGCCTCGGCATACTTCATGTTAATTTGAATATTTGATTTTGGCCAAGACCATTCCAAATATTGGTAACCATTATTTGGATATGTTGCAGGAGGGGGTTGATGCTGTCTCAGTTCCCTACCAATAATATCCCATAAGTGCTCTATAGGATTCAAATCGGGACTGCGCGGTGGCCAGTTTATAGTTCAAATATTTACTTCATGTAAATATTCATTGACGATGCGCGCTACATGAGGTCTTGCGTTATTGTGCATTAGTAAATATGTATCCCGAATGTACGGAGCGAAAGGGACAACGTGCTCAGACAAATGTCACTGATATACCTTTCGCTATGATTTATTATAGACTAATTTGTTTGTTAAACCAAATAAGTACCCAGTAAAATTGTGATTTATCAAAAAAAAACATGTTTTGGTATAAAACTGTATTTTTTTAGTTATTACAGATATCAGAGAAATTAAAAAACAAAATGTTTAGAATACATGAGGCTACAGTATGATTTCATTATGCATCCGTTGTTGTTGCTAATGCTCATTACAGGGTGTCTCAAATTTAACATAAAAAAAACTATTCTCATTTTTGCACCCTGTATAAACCTAAAATTGAAATCTGAATAAAAAATTCTATCCCAGTGCAATTACCAAAGAAAAAAGCTACAATTCGATAATAAATTATCGAAATCAATTTTTACGTTCGCGATAAAATCCACTTTGAAATTAAGCATAATTTTTCTTAAAGTGTATTTTTAAAGAATGAAATAGTCGCAAGTGCTTTGCTCTTATATCAACTGGAATACTTTATGGTAGTAATAATTTCTATTGTAGGAAAAACAGTAACTATTGTGGAGGCAATTTATCATCTAAAACGTGGCAAAAATCACAAAATCTTGGTTTGTGCGCCCGCCAATGCGGCATGCAACATGCTTACCGAAAAACTGGCCGCGTTTTGTAACGTGAAGGAACTGAGGAGGATAATGTCCGAGAACTGTGATACGTAAGCAAATCCTTCATTTGTATACTTTTGTATTTTACCTAGAATACTCTTAATATTAAACATCAATACCTGATTATTATTATTTGTTTTATTCACTTCTGCAAAATTTATCCTGAATAATCCATTATTAATGTTCACTTTCAGGGAGACCATACATGATAGTATTATTGACTACTGTAATATTTATGATGATGGGGATGAAAAAGTAGTTGTGCCTTTCCCAAAAGCGGACCTCAAAAAATATAGAATTTTAGTAACCACTTTGGTTCTCGCAGGAAAATATACCAGGTAAGTTAAGAAGGTAATAAAATTAGTTACATTACAGCTCCGAACTGACTTAAAAAAAGGAGAATGTTGCTACTTTTTTTAACATAAAATTTTGACTGAAATTTTCATTTTAGAGAATACCACCCGGATATTGTGTTCATTGATGAAGCTGCTCAAGCTCGCGAACCTGAAGCTTGTTGCGCTATCGGCTTGTTGAAGAATACTAAGCAGTTGATTTTGGCTGGCGATCCCAAACAGCTAGGACCAGTGGTCCATTCTCAAATCTGCAAGGATTACCATTATGGTATGACTATTTTATCTATAGTGTTGTTGTTCCCAACGACGAGAACGCAAAGATAGACCCCGCATTTCATTCATAAAATTATTTTTGCGCCGAGTCTACAACTCACTGTTTATAAGAGGGCAATAGCATGTGTAGACTACTATGAAATCCAGGCACTGAATCTGTTAATTTGCAAACCCGATACTGTCTCACCATATTGTTTTTTATAATTAACTCACAAAACTTTCAAACACTAAAGTCTCACCACTTTTTATTTAATAAAGCTGGAAATAAATAATTTATTCTTTATGTCAAAATTCTCAATTTTCATTTCCGTATTTTCACTTGCTACCGCTTGGAGGTAAACGTTGCCAAGTTTTGCACGATCGTCGTTTTGCGAACTATGCGCTAGTGTGGAATAATCCGAAAAATAAATTTATTATGACTGTTTGTTGACTGTATGTTAAAGGTAATTTTAAAATGTCATCGTAATGCTGGTTCACTGTATTTTAAAATGTATATTTACTTCTTGAATTCATGAAAAATAGGTGACTATATAGTATACTCAAATCGTTTGAACAAGATAACTATTTTATAATTAATTTTTACAGAAGTTCAGCTTAAAAGTTAGGTTAAGTTATATCAAACTTTTCATTTAAATCTCGATACGGATACAATTAGAAAATATGCCAACTCGGCCTTGTTTAATCCAACTCATTACCTGTGTTGGTGTAATTTTTAATTCGCTACGTGGATTCAGGTGGATTTATGTAAATAGGTACTTCCTGAAAATGTGGTAAATTATTAGGAATGCGAAAATAGCACCTCTGGTGGCAGCCACAGAAGCTCTCTTAGCTGTCATTTAATGAGAAGTTTTCTCGAATTGTTTGCCGTTATTAGTAGTTTGACCAGTTTGAGGTTAGAATATGTTTTAGGCAATCCAACGATGTGTTTAATTAGGTATATTCTTTTTTCACTGGTTTCAACGAGAGAGAGAGAGAGATCGTAAAATAATTAACGAACCGGTCGACGACGTCATTCCATTATAATATTTAAAAAATATATTGATGCTTTTTTAGATATTTCCATGTTGGAGAGACTAATGGAACTGCCGGTCTACAAAAATGACCAGGATCACAATTACATAACAATGTTAAAACTGAACTTTAGGTCACATACTGACGTACTTCGCCTTCCCAATAAAATGTTCTATGATAACCATTTACAGGTATTTATTTCATGACTTATTTTAAATATATTTATTAAAGGGATTTATAATTTGGTATATTCCATCTTGTTGTAAGGTATTTTCTTTCTTGCTGGCAAAAATTTATATGTTTTTGAAAACATAGTTTTAAATATTTTAGGCTGTATCAGCGAGTGCCTTAAGCGATCCTCTAGCAAAGATATTCGTATACAAATTGATCGTAAGCGCAGGGAAAAACCTCCACAAAGGTGCTGCAGTAGAATTTTGCTCTGTTTTAGCCCAAGAGCGACGAGAAGGGCGATCTCCCAGGTATCAAGCGATTATTTTTTTTAATTGACTTTATCTTGCTGTGACTTTAAAAAAACAATAAAAACTATGGGTTATTATTGAGTCGTTTACATAAATAATCACTTTTTAGCTATTATAATCCAAGAGAAGTTACTATGGTTTGCAAATACATTCAAGCATTGACGTCAATAAAGTTCGAAAATCCTGACCACGTAGTTACTCCAGATCAGATTGGAGTGGTTACTCCGTACATTCGTCAAGTAAGTTGGTTGTTTCATTCAGTGGCGACTCGTCAGGTGAAGTAGGTAAAGGGGCTCTTCACGAAAAAAAGAAATAAAACCAGGAGGAAAGTTTTTTCGACAATATTAAATATTAATGTACCAATACAGCTACCGTTTTAGCCCTTTTAAAAATAATTATGTTCGAATTAATAATATTAATTTAATCCGAATGTGGCTATGCATAATAGGGCCACGATTAACTCCGATGGGCAATAATTATAAACACTCGTGCATTTGGGCGCACCCCAGCGACCGTGTCCGTTGTTAGCTCAAAGCAAGTGAAGACCGAACGCCTAACATGGCTTTGATATTCTCCGTTGCTATGGTTACGTGACGTCAGTCATTCAAACAGCATGTAACAATTTGCATTATGATGAAGGGCAATTTAAAAATAGATCAGTGGTATGCACCATTGTTTTAGCATTGGTTCGCCTAACCTTAAGGTATTTATCTTGAGGTTTCGGCAAACTTACGGTTATAGATATGGTTTTTACGTGATTTCCTGTGTGGATAAAACGTTTTGTTTTTATTTTCCGTTAATCCAGTAGTGTACGTACCTACTTAGTTGTGTGTTTTAAAAATGAACCCAATTAATGACATAGTTTGTAATTTGTTGGAAACTCCATTTAGTCGTTGGACAGAGGATAAGAGAGACGTTTTGTTACACGGGTTTTTAGTCAATGTTTGTTTAGGTACCTGCACTATACCTAGCTTTTCACCATTTTTTAAGACCGCGAGCCGCCACTGGTTTCATTCAGAACTAAAAAACCTCTGTTAGTAATTTATGCTGGTCGAAATATGCCATTTTTAGTAATTATTTTTTTCCAATAAGAGGCTAAAATTAAAAATCTATTACATGAAATGGAACGTTTGAATTTTCAGCTATTCAATGATACCAAATTTATACTTATTTCATTAAACTTTACTGTTAATATTGTGTATTATCCTGCAACTATTTTTTAAATATATAACTTCGTTTGTTAATGGTACAAATGTACAGAAATTAACTCTGTATTTATTAATAAAATTTTTCCAGATGTGCAAGATACGCGAAGAACTACGTAAATCTGATTATCACGATGTCGAAGTTGGAACCACCGAAGCTTTTCAAGGTAGAGAGAAAAGAGTGATGATAATTTCTACTGTCAGAGGTCAAGAAGACCTCTTGCTGTATGATAAGTTATATAGACTAGGATTCGTCCGTGAACCAAAGGTAAGATTGGTATTATACAGGGTGTCCCAGATAAAGATGCACTCTACAGGGATCTCGTAAACCTTATAAGATACAAAGATGGTTAAAGTAGAAAAAAGTTGCGTCCTACTAGATTCTACGACCTTGTGTTTTCAAATTTAAAAAACTCTGAATCTTGCCTAAAATATTTGGGCAAAACCCAATTTTCGCGATTTCGTTTTTATTTTTTCTGACTCTATTTGAAGAGACATGTAATAATAAAATGTACATTCTCATTGCCATTGTGTCTCCTTTATAAGTTGGTGTACTTAAAATTTTAATCTGACATTTGCTTTTCTAAATACAGACATTTTTCTATTTTACAGAGATTTAATGTAGCTATAACAAGGGCCAAGTCCAAGATCATTGTTATTGGTAACCCTCTAGTGTTGTCCACGGACCCGAAGTGGAAAGACTTCATTATGCAAGCCAAAGAAAGTGGAACGTTCTGTGGGGCTCCATACCAAGAACGAACACAGAGAGTACAAGATGACATCTCGAACAGATTAAACAAGGTTAAGCTAAAGGATGTCCTACTTAGACATGGACAATAATAGATGTTGTGTTTCAAAGATAATTTTAAGATTACTAGAGGCTGTTCTGTTAAAATTTTAAAGGGTTTAGTCCTGTAAAACTTGTGCCTTAAAAGGTAACTATTTCCAACGTATTTTCGTAAAAATATGTTTATGGTGCTATAATAAAAAAAACAAAACGTAAATTGTAAACATTTTTTCCAAGATTATATTTGTAGATTTGTTTTTAAACCGTGTGTCACTAGTACCGTAACTTATTAATATTATTATGTAGACTGGTACGTTGGGATATAAAATTTTATTATTATGATTTCTCTATTCCATACGTTCGTTTGTTCTCTTATATATTATAAGTTTTATAGACATCGTTTTTTTTTCATTGGGAAAACGGAGGGGTGTTAATCGTCTGTGTTAAAAGAAATACTGTTACAGCAGAGCGTTTTTCTGCTGTTAATATGTTTATATAAACACCATGATAGTGTGGTTAACTTAATTTACATGCCGTTTTATTTCCAATGTCTATTTATTAGGTTAATAGTCAAGTTTTTCCTGATCTAGTTTCAGGGATTTTACGCTTAAAAATAGTACTGTTACTAAATCCACTATTTTTATTATATAGATACGTATTAAAGAATGTGTTCGTCGTTAAATCGTTTAGAATTTAATATTTTTATACTTAAGTTTCACGTTTTAAAGAATTTTATATAATTTTTATGCTCAATAAACGATATTTCTAATTAACATATTTTTTTTTTACATGGCCAAGTACCACTCATGCTTATCTAAGTAGAGTTTACCCTTTTTACATTATAAACAAAACTTAAAATACGACATTTCCTAATGGTCACGTTAATTTTTATATTTTAGAAATTGAACTTTTTTAAGTCATGTTTTTTTTTTGCATATCTACTAGCATATCTCAAAAACGAGTTGAGCTATCGACGTAATCTTCTCGTTTTAAAGCCCATATTTAAGCGCTTCTTTCAAGATATTACAACAAAGGTATTCTTTAAACATACTAAAATCACCGATGATTTTGGATGATTAGAAACTCTCGAGCAAATTTTCAGTAATCGAAAAAAAATTTATTTTTGGAAATTTTGTATTACAGACGAGAAGAAAATGTAGCCAAAAGGCCGAAAACGTTTTTGGTATTGTAATTGTTATAGTTTAGGCGCAACGATGCGATCCTACGGTATGCCTAATGAATTTTGTTTATGGTTAACCAGCTTCCTTAAGAACCGTTCTCTGCAAGTGGCGATTGACGGGTTTCTCTCAGACACCTTCACCATCAATGCCGGTGTTCCTCAAGGGTCCATATTGTCGCCTACTCTCTTTTTACTGTATATTAACGACCTTCTAGTGAAAACACAAAATCCAATTTATAGCTTTGCTGATGACAGCACACTTGTCTCATTTTTTACCTTGACTCCCCAAACATCCGCTGCCGACGCACATCTTCGCAGGCAGCATGAAGTATTGCGCCTCAACAATGACCTGGAAGAAATCTTGGCTTGGGGTGACAGTAACCAAGTCGAATTTAATGCTAAGAAAATCCAGGCAGCAGTCTTCTCCAAAAAGGTTAACATTGCAGAACCGGATATAGTCATGGCAGGACACGCAATTCCCCTGGCACCGTCTATTAATTTGCTGGGGGTCAATCTGGGAGGTAATATGTCTTGACATGATCACGTTGCCGCAATTGCCAAGGCAGCCGCACAGAAACTTGGTGTACTTTTCCGCACCAAAAGGTTGTACACACCTCATCAACTTTTGACACTCTACAAAGCCCAGATTCGACCATCATTAGAATATTGCTCTCATGTCTGGAGCTCTGCACCCAAGCACGCCCTTCGGCTACTGGATTCCATTCAAAGGAGAGCCGTTCGTCTGATCGGCGACCCCGAGCTGACCTAGACCCTCGATCATCCATATGTTGTTCAGCTTAGTACTCCTCGAACTTCATTGTTCAAGAATTCTTTCATCTGGAGAACGTCATCTTTGTGGAATGATCTTCCTGAGGTCGTGTTTCCCAATGAATACAATCTTCAACGTTTCAAGACCAACGTTAATCGCTTTTTTCGCACTCGCACCGCTCCCAGAGCGCCTTAAAGGATTTTTCCTACAGTGCAGGTGTTTTATCATAAAAAAAAAAAAAGATTTTTTATATCGCGAGTTAAAAACTTTGAGGCGAAATTTTTCAAAATTAACATTTTGCTGCTTGGGGTCTTTTGCTTCTAACCCCTTCAATTGGAAAATGTTCGTTGTTTACTGCTAAAAAATATTGAATAATAAAATGGAGCGCTTTTTTTCCGAGGGCCCGTCCGTGCGCCGGATGCACTTAGGCCAGGTTTGGCCCATTGTGCTCACCCTGTTTGGTTGTTATACCCACTCTGTGATCCCAGTTCCTTGCATTAGTTTGTGTGTAGGTCAACTGGGGAGAGGGTAAGGATGTCCTCTGGTTCCAGTTTTGGTTGCCCGAGTATTTGTCGGCTCTTCCGATCTAGTGACTCGCAATGGCCGACTATGTGCTGTAGTTTCTCTGACTAGTCCGCATAATCTGCAATCAAGGTATCTCTATTGTACAGTTGCATTTTGTGCAGATGGTTCTTGACAGCCATGTGTCCTGTCAGAATTCCTGTAATGGTTCTCAGCTGGTTCATTTTTATTTGAAGCAGCTGTTTTGTGATGATGTGTTTTCGGATGGAAATGGAGTCCTTATGTATATTATGCGGTGTAGTTTTGGAGGAAAAAGAAAAACTTGTGAATAATAAGTCTTGGAAGTAGGGTTTAGACGCAATTATTAAGGCTGCAGAAAGTTGATATCAATAGAAAGTTTCGACTCTTCATGTTACTTTTCAAAATTCCAGTTGCTTGGTGCAAACTTTGATATTTATTTGGAGTGATTTATTTCTTACAGACACAAACAGGAACAGTTTTACAAACCCACAGTCGAGTGTCTTGAACTGTGGGTTTTTGTTTGTTCCCAATTTATTATTGGTGATTATATACAATATGTATCATTGTTAAATAACTTTTTATATTTAACCAAATTGGTTATTTATTTGTGAGAATTTCTAACCCTTTCATTTCGGCACTTAGACAGATCGAGGTACGGGGACGTCTTTGAGGAGGCATCCTTTCCAGAGCCAGTTATTTCTTTGCTAGCCAAATAAAGGGCTGCGACCTGTGCCAGCCCCATAGTAAAAGTCGAATCATTGTTTTTTTTATTAACCAAGGTAGAGAGAAGGCTTGCCAGCCCTTTTAAAGTACTTGCAAGCACTGTAAGAGTACTTGGCAATGTTTAAAGTGCTTACAAGCACATTTTCAAAGTGCTTGCTTGGGTTTGGTTGGTTATAATTAAACAAATATTATTTCATAATAAATTTTTATTACACTCAAGATGTAGAATGTGTTGCCATTACCCTAACTAAATTTATATCACTTATCAACAATAAAACCACTATTTAACTTGAATTCTTACAGCTCGAGTAAAAATTGATACTATATTTAAAAAATCTAATATAAATAAATAAAAAAAAAATCAAAAATAGTTTAAGTCCTATTCTAAATAATAGAATCGAATCGAGATTTTTACCGTTTTCTTAACTAAAACCGTTTGCTTGCTTTAGTCAGCAGAACAAAAATAGACCTAATTCAAACATTTTTTTAGTCAACGAAAAAAAAAAAATTGTAAAAATTTAAAACCATGTATCAAGTACAAAAAACCCACATATATACATACACTATATTGCCAATACAAGCAGCCGCACGAAGCAAGAAAACACCCATCGTGCAATTTAAAATAACCTGAGGTTGAGGCCGTGGCGCTTGCGCAGTAGGGAAAAAATTAGGCAACCCACACGATTTCTAACAGAACGTAAACAGAACCCAAGGTCTCTTGAACAGAACCGGCTCGCCGTTATATTCTTATTAGTCGCCATCTTTTGTTTCGTTCATTCGTGTGTTGTTATAATTTCCAAGTTTTGGGTGTTAATATTTATAAAACTTTACTTTAAACATTTTTTTTTGTTAATTTGTAAGTTATAGTCGTTTCCATCTTTTTTACGTTGTATTCGTTCGGATGTTCCGTGTGTGATTGTGGATATTATTTTTAAGTTTTGGGTGCGAATTTAGGTATAAAACTTTACCAGACATTTTGTTATTGTTAGCGACTTGTGTCTCAAGATGGGTAGAAAAAAGTGCATGATCCTTTTTTGCACGAATCGCGGTTCAATACCAGGAATAAGGTATGTAAAATATCGGTTACTTAGTTTTATTTGACCATAAACTGTACACACCCGAACTAAACGGGTGAATTTAAATAAAAGCTTGTAAAAATATTTTGAAAGTCGGTCCTGTAAAATGTTTACATTAAGAAGCAAATTTCCGATCTGCGAAAGCTCAACGGCCCCTGATCATCTGCTTACAGCGGTGTCATTATTGAATTATGGTATTACCAATATAGTGTATATATGTGATAAAACCGTATTATATAAAACAACGCATATTCTCATTCCACTGACTAAACTCAAAAGTATGCCCCTTATCTACCTAACTTTCATGTCTTTTTTTTTTAAATTTATGTTCCTAATCTCTGACTGGCTGGCACCCTCTTCTTACGCCTTCTACCGCCACCGGAGTTTCCGTGTGTCGTCAACCAATGCTCATAATGTCTCTCATTGGCCAACCAGTCCTGGTATTTGTACCACCATTCTTCCCATTTTACGTAGTCATCTAGTGAGAGATCGCGTAGATAGCCTAGAAAACATCAAATTATATAACACTTGTATTTATCAAATTTTTTTATAGAATAGTTAATTTGGAATAAACTTATTTTAAAGCAAAAAACAAAATATTAAGAACGTTGCCTAAAGCCGTGTAAAAATCCAGCAGTACGGCAATGTAATGGTAAAGCATCCCCCTTAGACAAGATCAACCAAAATCTGCCACCACATAAGGTTATTATTCATTTATTGTGCTTAATGGCGTATTTAGGGGGGAGGGGGGGGGGGGCTCCCCCCGCCCGAGCCTAGGAAGGAGCTCGGGTCTAAAAGTCTAATTGCAACATAATTTGTCGTCTCACGCTTGGACTCTTAATTTAAATCTTTAAATAATATATTGTTGGCTTAGATTACGAAGGTCATATGTTTAGTTATTAAACTTTTCCTTCTAAAAGGCCTGTTTGATATAGAGATTAAGGTTTCGGACGCATATCGTTTTAGTTATTTGTTTTATGAGCAATTTTAAAGGAAAATGAGTAAAAATAATAATATTTTATAGTATTTTTCTATTATATACTTGTCTGTTCCGTTTTTCCTTTTTTAGTGCTATTTTCAATCAACAAAAATATAACCCAATACAATCAAATATTTTTACAACAAAAAACACAATTAGGTATTTATTTTTAAGGGGAAAAATTAAAGTAAAAATTTTAATTGAAACATTTTTTATGGAAGTGATAATTTATAATAAAAAAAATAGTGCGGAAAGAAACGAGAATGCTTTATTATGAATATACAAAACGGCACTTAAGAAGGAGTATTTCAAACTCTAAGCATTTACACCAAAAACTACTCTTAGATCTACGCTCCTAAAATACATGATTTCTGAAAAAATCATCAATTTTGGCGTGGTGAGCGATATTTACATTATTTTTTATCATGAAAAACCGAGCCCGAAAAATGCTGGTTAGAGTCATACATATGTCTTATGTTAAAATTTTGGATTGACACCAATATTTTTCACAAATATAAAAAATGTTTTTTTTTAAATAAAGAGCCAGCTAGGAATATCACAAAAAAAAAGTAAAAAAAAACATATAAAACCAAATTTAATCCAACCATGCAGAGGTGGAGAGGTAATAAATTAATTTTCGAAATTTGATAGTAGTGCCCATGAGGATAGCACAGGATTCAAAGTTTTAAAAATTATTACAGGATAGATCAAAACCAGATAAAAAATGTTTTCTTGTCAATTTCTTACCTAAATCTTTATAATACTGATACCGCACTCTGACGTCATCCCAAGCGGCCAGACGGGAAGGTCCTGATGGCAGAAGTTCATCGGGATAATGTCCCTGAGGAACTGGCGATAAACTGCAAGAACATTTTGAAAATTATTTACAAACATATTTAAAAATCAGCACTTTTATTGCCTTTCCCTCCATGTATGAATATTATAAGAAAATAACATTGTAAGATAGTCCAAGCCTGTAAAGTAACTAATTTAATTTTAGATTTAGAATTTTCATTTAACAAATAAGTGTTCATTCATAGACATGTTATAAAATAGAAAAAGCACAATTATAACTAAAAAGATGTGTCGTCCAAATACACACCTGTATCGTCTTGGAGGAGTTCCATATACGAACTCGTCTTCTTCCACCATTACTTTCATGTTGCTTCCAGTCTTTGTGATCCTCATGTTTTCAATGTCCCTTCTTTCTCTATCGGCGGACCATTGAGCTATTTTGCCGAACCTTTAACAAAAGAATGAGTCTTAACAGCCACCATAGTTTTATAAATAACTAATATACACTCCGTTGGATCTATAAAAACTTAGTGAATCAAATTTTGCCAAAGCTATATTTTAAAATAGACTAATAACAAATAAAACAGAGGAAATATTTACCTTTCTGACAAAGTCATAGCTGTAGTTGCCACTATAGGAACCGAAGCAGACACCCCACTGTCCTCAGAACCGGAAGATTCAACCCCAGGCGAACCAGGGCGCTTCTTCCTGGGGGCACCCTCCTTTTTAACGCGAGCAAGAAGTGCCTGAAAAACATTTGCTGAAATAAATTCATACTGACATACTCAAATTATTAAAATTTAACTTAAATGTAGATAAGTGTGCCTGTATGCCGAAAAATATTGTTCATTGGCTATGACTCTGTACAATTTAAGCGTCCCGGCATGGTTATTTATTATTGTCAAATGGCAAGTGACAGCTTCAATGGCGTCATAGCCAACTAGGAGCAACTGAACTTAAAATCTGCTGCAAGATCGCCATATAAAAATACTAAATTGGAAATATTTCGAAAACTAAAAATTTTTGAGATATACAATTTTACACAAACTTACCCTTATTTTTAATGCTAAATAAGAAATAATTATAAAATTTGGGTGTTTCCATTTGAAAATTTAGACTTTTTGCGGTTTTTTCAATTTCATTTTTAATCTTATTTTTTAAACACCCTGTATTAATAGTTATCAAAATATTATAAAAAATCTATTAAAGCAGGTCCTTTATAACAAGGAATCCCACTTAAATTAAATAAATAAGGCTTCTTTATAGAAAAAATTGATAATTATTCCAAGGCTTGCAAACGTCATTTTTGACATAAAAATTCAAATATGTCAAAAACGTTTAGACATAGGTATAGGACATGGTATACAAAATCTGCCTAGAATCTTGCGTAGAATGCAAAAATGTAATAATATATAGGGTGTCCCGTTTAAAATAAGCAAGTTGACACTTACTTCCGGTATAACCGGAAGTGCCACCATTATGAAAATATTTTAGCCCGGTCGCCCCCATCAGCATCAGCATACTGTCAAATTTTCAAAATTTTTCTATGTATAGTTTTCTATATATAGATCGATTCGGTTCCAGGTGGGACACCCTGTATAAAAGGATACCCATATTATATAAGTCAGAGCTGGGCAAAGCACACGAAAAAAGTGCTTCAACCACCAAGCCCCTTGGAAAAGTAATTGCCAGCATCAAACACTTTGGAAATTTTAAGTGCATGCAAGCACTTTAAATGGCTTAAAATGCGAAATTCAATTACCAATTACCGAGTACTGTGTTTTAAAAGTGCTTGCAAGCACTGTGCCCGAAGCACTATTGTGCTTGAAGCACCTTTTCAAGCACTTTCGAGGTAATTACTGCCTAGCTCTGATAAGTAAATACCCATATTATATCAAAGAAAATGTTTTTATTATCATACCGGTTGTCCAGGTGCTTTTTCTCCCAACTTGGGTCCAGGCTTGGGAAACGGCCTTGGCGGCGGAGGCCTGGTCCTGGGATCAGTTGGACGATCGCTGGAAGTAGGCCTGGGCATCCTTTTTGCCACCGGCGGGGTAGTGGGACGTGGCATTCTTCTCGGTGGCGGTGAGGGAGAAGGACTTGGAGGGCGGGGCCGGGCCGAGGCGCTGGGCTTGGGAGGAGGAGGCTTGCGGACTACGCTGGAAGCGGACGGACGAGGGGGAGGGGAAAAAGATCGGGACCTGTAATAAATAATTTAATTGAAATATTTACAATACATTAAAGGATTATCTTAAAAAATGCGGCTTACCTTGAACGATGTCTTGTTTTCGGAGAACATACTGAGCAAGAATCGTCAGAACAGCTGCTGACACTACTTGCAGAGGCTGATCTTCTGACACACCTGTAATAAAATAGAAAACACTGCTTTGCAATATAAAAATTAGGCACCGCCACAAAAGAAAAACAAGCTACGCGGTTCAGGTCATTTCTTTAATAACATTTTGGTTAGCTGTGAGTCGTAAACCCTTCGATAATTGAACCAATAGATATAAAAATAAACAAACTTGTTTGGCTCAAACATAAATAGGGGGGGGGGGGGGGGGGCAAAGAGAAAATTCCCCCTACTGGCTGGCCATATTATGCATTTTGTCGTCAGAGCAAAGGCAAATAGAAAAAATGTCCATTTTCATTTACTATATATTTTCTGCTAATAGGAATAAATCATATTTAGCTATAATTTACTAGCATCAAACAATATTATTGAATAGTTTATTACATTATTATAAAATTATATTATTAAATGGCAAAAAAAATTGGGTAAGGACGAATCAACGGATTATTAGGTTCTTTGTCTCACTAATGCACTAATCAATAAAAGAAACTAAACCATTTACCCAACAACCAATAAGTAATTCATTTTTCCCGATTTTGACAATAATAAGAATAAAATCTGGAAACGCATTTTTTAATTGTCATTTTGATAATGCCAATTTTTGAAATTTAAGATTTGAGAAGATTTATTGAGGTTATTAAGCATTTCTACTAATTTTTGTCAGTTTAAATTACTATTATCATATAAATAATATAACACAGCACCGAAGCAGTGTGACGGCTGTAGAAAATTTGGCAAATATAGGCCAAAATCGTGATTTTCCGGGTAAGTATACATTTTTTAATTTTCATTGGCGTGGATCGGTGAGTTTTTATACATTTTTTTTCTACTGAGCTATGTTAGTAGAATAATAAATGTCCATTGTAAAAAAATATTAGATATGGGCTTGGCTCAATATTTAATGTACCTGTGGTTTTACCGTTCCTTTAATTATCTACACAAAAATAAACTTATAAATTTAAAAATATATATTTTTAGTTGGCCCAAAATTACTGAGAGAAGAAACAACAAAGCAAAAGCAACCAGGGTAAATATAAAACGGAAAATTACACCAAAACAACATACCTTTTTCCCTTAGGCGAAGGCGGTGTTCTCGGCCTCCCGCCCCCTCTATACCCTACCGGTGGCGACGATCTCCTACTAGTGGGAGGCGACCTAGGGCTGCGTCCCCGCGGCGGGGGACTGCGGGGCGAACGAGCCCTCGGCGGCGGCGAGCGAGGCGAACGCGCGCGTGGAGAACGTGCGCGACGAGGGGAGGGGGACCCCCCACGACGAGCGGACGAGAAGGAGCGAGAGCGGGATCTGGAGCGGGACGAGCCGTCTAGGTAGAGGGATTTGTAGCCGGAATGCCGCCATCTGGAAACAGATAAAAACGAAAATTTGATAAATATTTATGGTTTAGGTATGGAATAGTTATTTATGCATTATAATAAAATCTTTTTTTTTTTTAAATAAAGTTTCAGATAGACTTGCCGGTTAGAATCCTTAGCCTCGACTTCCAATAATCGTTTTTCCCAAATAGCACTTGAAGTTGGCGAGTTCTGGGCCCTGGCTTTTTTCATTACGTTATCTATTTCGCGTCGTCTCCCAGCTGGTAGACTTGGATCTTTAAAACAAAGTAATAATATAAATTGTAAAATTATTTCTTACTAGTCAGGTGGTAGCAAAAATTTAAGAAAGCATGAAAAATAAATTTCAAACATCTTATCTATTATTTATTATTATTAATAAGTTTATTTTTAATATTTATAATATAATAAATGTGTTTGTTTATCTTCCTCGATAAACTTCTTCTTTGATCCCCCGAAGATGTGCTTGTTAGGGGCAAATCTTAGTATTTTAAATTATAAATATATAGGAATATTAAAATATGTTTTTAAAAATATTTGTTAATATTTATATAAAAGTTAAATTGCAAATAAAAAACGTTTAACTATATGTAAGTATATAAATATAAACGCAGTTTTTTTTTTGAAGATATAGGATATAAAAATTTTAATGAGTTTTAACTAATGCATATTATAATATTTCCATATTATGTTTTATGTTCAAATTTTTTTTAATGTTTCTAAAAATTGGTAGTAAACTTCTTAATTTTTTAATCAAATATTCTAACAGTGTTATTATGTTAGATGAAATACCCCCTTATAGTATAAGGCTGCTTCAGTTGGTTATTTTTCATGCTTTCTTAAATAAAAATATAATATAGATATAAAGCATTTACCTGTTATTCTTTGAGGAGGAACCCTATCATCCATCCGAAGTTTGGATGAGATGTTTTTTCTGTCTTTGCTTCGGCTTCTTCTACGAGACGACATTTCAAAGCTATAGGGTTATATAAATGAATAATTAATTTAAAAATATTATGAAAACATTAGGTCTTAAAATATTATTAATGAATGAAAGAAATTAACAAAACTAATAGATATTCAGTGGTATATATACATAAGGTAAGTAATCTTAGCAAATGCGATAGTTTTTCCTACTATAGTCTTTCAGAAAGGTGTAGAGCAATAAAATGGGAATATTCGTCCAGTTCGGCTCAATTTCGGTGTCGCGGCCATAGACGCACGTAAATTTTGTGCTTTAAATTATTTATGATAACTAACCAAAGAAAAAAAAAAGATAATTTGATAAAGAAGGAACTATTCGCTATAACAATTTTACATAAACATCGTTTTATGAAATATGCCGTGGAAGATATAGCTAAAAAACATAGTGTTACTGTGCTGCGCACACCGCCATATCATTGTGAACTAAATCCTATAGAACTTATATGGGCGCAAGTGAAAGGATTTGTAGCAAGACACAACAAGACATTCAAAATGAAAGACGTTAAGCTACTGTTTGATCAAGCCATTAAGGAAGTGAGACTAGAGAACTGGCGAAAAGCAGTCCATCATGTCATTAAAGAAGAGGAGAAAATGTGGGATCTTGACCACCTGATCGATCGAACCGTCGACCCGTTAATTTTAACTTCACGAAGAATATTATGATTTTTTATTATTTAATTTCTGCATAATGTTTTTTTCTATTTTTTTTATAATGTTTAATAAAAAATAAGTGTACCTAATACTATGTACATAATGCAGGCCTTTGTCCCACCATTTTCAGTGTTTGTGAATAGATAACAATAGGCCAAACCCATAAATTGATCCAAACCCGGGTGGCACTAACTGCACCTGATGAAAAGAAAGAATTTTGCAATGCAATCAATGCCAAATTATGAAAGTGGCTTAAATATTCGTTGGGTCACTCTGTAGTCCCTTTGCATACCTAATGAGCTTTTATTACTCTACATCATTCTGAAATAGACTATAAAGATATAAATACTTTTGAATTATATAAAACAGTTTTTTGGCTCAATCTTTTACACACTAAACAAATTACTGTACCTAGTTGGTTTAAAAAAATGAGCACAAGAAACTGAACAGTGCTAAAAGATAATCTAAATGTGTATAAAACGGTATTAACAATTGAAATACTTATGTATACAGGGTGATTCAAAACAAGTATTCTTTAGAATTTTTGGGAGAACCACTGAAAATATTTTTATGAATCACCCTGTATGCAGTGCGGATCTATAATCATTTCCCACTGATCAACACTCAAAACAAATCACTATTTTATAAACATTTTTTGACAAAACAGCCAAACAGAGCTGAACTTATTGATGGCCATTTTATAGTTAACCAAAGGGGCCTTGATTTTATAGATATGCACTGAAGATATTGAAATGTTCACCCAAAAAATGATCATAAAAAATACCTCAATCCATTGTATCAAATAGTGTGAAAACAGTAGCCATATGGGGTACTTATATCTTGGTAAGATCCATCATCTTTAAGAACCCAAAAACCATATTTTTTTCATCAGAGTGTGGCGCGAAACCGACGGGCATAGAAAATACCGAGAAATGTAACATTTACCCATAGACGATATGATTATTCTAGGTAAAGTTTGTTATAAAAGGATGACATTGAGTTTAATACTTTCTTTTTGTTCGGTAAGTACTCGCAGACAAGACAATTTAGTTGGGCTAGTTAATAAAGGTTAGTCAACTACCGAAAAAGCGACGTGCTCCGACTATATCGGGACCGACAATACCCGAAAACAAATTTCATCTCGCGACGTTATAAAAGGTATCCTCTTTTTGCTGGTTTCGTCTGAAGACGTTTAGTGTTAGTTCTCTACGCCCTTACCATGGCGACATATCACACTCACACAACATTCACCCAGTTCTCATTCATTCATAAGATTCCTTACGAACCAACCAACACCATTTGTTTCCGAAATAGCCGACGTTTCGTACGTAAAATCTTGAAGATGATTGCGACGTTGCCATGGAGCGAAAATGCAGCGCAGCCAGCGCGACGTGCAGTTTTGCCGAATCGACGAACGGCATTGCCAAACGGGGCGTGTCACGAAATCGGTGAAAGGTGAAAATGTTTCTACTGCAAAGAATAAACGGAACAAGGTCGAATATCGGTACCATACGGTATTTCGCACTAGAGTTTATGCAATTTTCCACACGAAAATCGTTGAAAAACGACGGAATTTCAACGACGAAACAGCGTGATTTCGAATTCGGACGGTCTTTCCGTTTTCGGAGTCCATATTTGTCCGTGCAGAAACTGTAAAAATCAATACACCAAAAACTTACACTACAAAGGCCACTTACGTTTCGAAAATTGATTAAAAACTCGCCTGCAAATGTAATAAATGTACTACACAGGTTTACACGAAAAAATTTTGAACAAGGTCTAATATTTCTTTATTTTTCCATTCGGAGATTTAACACAAAGAACTTAGGAAAGCCAGCGGACATTTGTAAAAGTGACAGCACACAGCTGAGTATGCGCAAGTTTTTGACGTTTAAACACAGAGTAGTTTGTGATGGGTAAGGATGGCCACTTGTCCTTTCGAATAGTCAGACAGCTTGTTCTTGGACCTACAGTTTAACGTGGGTTCCCAACCACGATCCTTAATCATGCGACACCCCCTAAAGGCTATTAACAACTCTAGGTTTATTGCATAACCTACCGATTGGGGAGTGTTTCTTGTTCCGCACTATACACGACCTTAAATATAATACATTTTACACCTACTAAAATTCGGACGTACTCGTCGTGACACAGAGGAATGATAGGTCCTTGCTGTCGCTATACGTCGTAGTCAAAACGAGCTTTTTCTGTGACCATCTGAAGGAATAAAACGAGTGGTTGGTTCAATTTAACGTAATAAAAATATACCTACACAAGAGCTTGGTAGGAGTAAAGTAGTATTTATTAGTATTATTCCTAACACTATTAATTTATTTCAAATTGGAAAAGGGTGAAACAAATAAAAGTCAAGAATTGGACAAAAAATCTATTAAAAATAATTTAACAATCTTATGAAATAAAACACAGCATTTGAGTTTTTATACCTGCATTTTATTCAAACACAAGTCATTTTATAAAACTTAAAAATTACGATCTTGGTCTTTCCTTCTTTTCTTTATACAAAGCTAACAAGGACACATTGGCAACCTTAACAACCTGAAAAGAGAAAAAATATATATAAAAATTGCTTAACTTTAAAAATATTGATTGTATTAAAAAATTCCAGTCAGACCTCGGATGAGGTATAATCATTGAGAAATCATGGGATTGGCTCTGATTTTTCATCATAGAAAAAAAAATAACCTTAAAAAATGTCCCACCACCACATTCATTCATACAGAAAACAATTATTACAGAATTTCCCCTATTCATAATTAAAATCAAAGTTTAATAATATCTTACCTTAAATCTAACTCCGGGAATATCACCAACGGCATGACCTTTCCTACCGAAACCTGCAACTAGAACTTCATCATTCTCTTCAATGTGATTTAGGCAACCATCTCGGGGCACGAATGCTGTGATCTTTTTACCATTCTTGATAAGCTGTACTCTGACACACTTACGGATAGCAGAGTTAGGTTGCTTAGCTTCTACACCCCTGTTAAAACAGAAAATTTATTAATATAAATAATAATAATGGCATTTAAGATTTAATTTTTATAATATTAACAATATACAGACCATTTCACAAAGGTAGCCTTGTAGAATGGGGCCAATGTACCGCACAGAATTCTCCTGTGATTGGAATTGCAAACACAACCAGTCACGAGGGAATCCTGCGCGACACAATGACCAAAACTCCAGCTGCTGTCATTTTTCTATCTTCTGGTATAGCAATTCCATTGTGTAACATAATATAGAGTAAAGCCATATAATATTTACATAAACAATAAAAAAATTAAATTTTTGATGAAGGATGTAGGGCACATATCAGAGTGGTTAATTGATTGAGACAACTACCCAATGGTTCAGAGCACAATCTATCTAGCACTACTACCTTCAAAATGTTTATATTTTTAAACATTTCCTGTGTATAATAGTGCGATAGGCTTAGAGAATTAAATTTTTTACTTACACTTTTTCAAGAACAATTCCCTTGGCGTGAGAGGCGCCTCCAAAAGGATTGGCCTTCCATCTAGTTCCCAAATGGGCTTTTTTGTAATCCTTATCTGCCCATCTTTGATCCCTTCTGTGGTTAACGTGTTTTCTGGCTGTCCTTAATCCACGGGGTTTACCTTAAAAAAAACTTATTAATTAATTTTAATTTTGCTACAATATTTGGCGGAAAACATGCTTTGGAGTTTATGAATTATGTTGTTGATTAAAAAAGTCGAAATAGAATCATTATTTTTGAGATGATTAAAGATAAAAAAATTCTATCAGATTTTGGTTAAGTTCAGTGCACCCGCCCAAGCTTTTGAAAATTTGGACCGACAACGACCCTTTTACAAACCTAATATATTATGAAAGTGTTAATTAGAGTTTCTTAAAGATAAGCACTAATAATTTCACATTAAAATTTAATATTTACCGTAAAAAACTTAAAAAACTACGGTGCAGGACACTCACCCATGTTGACGATTGCTTGAAGATGACGAAAAAGAACTGTCAAAATTTTGGAGGTACAAATACCAACATTATAAAAGTAAATAATCAGTGAGAAAATGTTGGCAGCGTCACAAAGTAAATGCAGAACGTAACGTTCACCCGAGTAAAAAGCAATTTTGATTACATTTTAAAGTTGTTTACTCAGTATTGTCAAACGTGACAGTGACAGCACCGACGAAAAAAAGGTAAAAATTATCTTGTGATGAAATATTTTAAGTAAAAAGTGATTGTAAAATCCATTAAAATTGGATTTGAACATAAATTAAGGCTTTATTACATTGATTTAATTGTAAATCAGGTCATGTACCTTTGTGCTGGTGTTTTTTAGGTCTTTTAAGTGCAGTATAAAGAAGGTATGTTAAAAATTTTTTAATCCCTTTGGCTATAAAGTTGTGAATCATTGTACAATGCTGGTAAATAAAATTATTTATCGGTATCTAATTAAGTCTAGATTGGTATTTGGTACTTTTCATGGTAACAATTAATTTTCAATCTTATCATTGGAAAAAACCAAACAAATAAAGATTCTAGAAAAATCTCTTTACAGGGAAAACATCAAAGTTGCATGAAACGGCATAGATATAGTTCCTCTTTTTGTTTGAGTCTACATTTTAATAATATATTAACTATATATAGTGATGTTATTTTCTTCCAGAATTATCCTATAACAATGTCAAATTCCTACGTAGATGAAATTAAAGTGAAAATATCAGAAAAATATAAGCCACCTTGTAAAATAAGTATGCCAATGTCATATTCACAACGATTAACATTAAATAAACAACTGCAAGATAATAGACCTGCTTACGACTTCAGTTTGGAAAAGAATGTTTTAGAAAGAACACAAGAGTTAAAAGACTTCAGAAAAAAAATAGTAAGTTTACTTCCCAAGAGCAACAGGTAAAAGTGTTGAGGTTTTTATTAAAATAAACCTTTTATTGTAGGTAGAAGAAAGGCAGGAACGCCTTGATCTTGCCAGAAAACAATTTGATGAAAGAATTCAACAAGAAAAAATTGAAATGCTAGAAAAAGAACAAGCTCAAGCTCAACTTTTAGAAGAAACTAGGAAGATTGAAGCAAATGCAGAACAGCAAACACAAAATACTTATTTAAATACAGCAAATGTTGATCAGAATCAGCAAAATTATGTAGAAAATCAGCAAACATATTTAGACCACAGGGCTAGTCAAAACCAACAAAATTACTTTACCAAAAATGGCATACTTATGCCAATACCAGTATCTAGTTACTCAGCAAATTCTAGCAATATTCTTAACCCTATTCAAATATCAAATGTAAACTTTGAACCTCAAAAACCTAACATCAAACCCTTTAACTTATCTGATTTTGAGTCTGATACATCCAGTCCATTTGACAATATGGAGCTAAAATCAATCAATGATTTGGAGGAATTAGCTCAGGTTTTAAAGAGTGATAGAACGAGTTATCAACCAAATATGTATCAGAATACAAGTATTTATCAAGACCCCATGAGTTATAATAATACAGGGAACAGTTACAGTCAGTTAGCATCGAACACAAAGAGTTATAGTAATTTTTCTCAAAATATGACACAACCTTCAAGAGGCTATGAACAAAATGTCAATGTTTCTCATGATTCTAGGATATACCATCCCAATGCCACTGCATCACAGAGCGCAATAAATTATAATCAAATTCCTAGTTCTTATAGTCAAGTTACCACCAATTTTAATCCTAACCCTACTTTTAGTCAATATAACTCCCAATACCATCCTCACAGCTCTGTATCTTATGTTTCTAGTGCAGTATCCAATTATAGTAACTTAAATGGATATTATTATAATACTTCCCAGATGCCTAGTAATGTGCAACTAGGACCTACACATTCAACATATACACCATATGTGTCTAGTGTTACTCAACCTTCTATGCAGAAATCTAGCTGTAAAAGCGTCCCAGATTTAGTAAAATCAGTGGAGAAGGAACTGGATACCACTCATTTAAATGACAAGTCAAATATCTCAGGAACTGCTCAAGATAGAAGCAAAAATCCATTTTATACTACTACTAACGTCCCTATACCTACTAGACCGAAAAGTACTGATGCTGTGTACATAAAATCTAAAATCAAAGATGACATTTTTAATCCGTTTGACAGGTTGTCTAAAGAGCAAAAAGAAATTTGCAGAAATGTCAGTGTTATGGGGTTTCCTTTGGATAGAGTAGCTAGAGTTTGCTTAGTCTTTGGAAGCGATCAAAAAAAGGTAAACTATTCTAAAACTAGTGACAACTATAATAAAATAATTTACTAACAACTACTCTGAGTCCATAGAAATAAAGGTACATGAATTTCAAACGCCCATATTTTTTTACGCGGCGATCATGCTCATACAGATCCAGTGGAAATTCAATTTTCATTGCTGTGTATTTTAGAAACATTAATTGGAAGTCGACAGATTTTAAACAACTTGATATTTAAGCCATATTGTACTATCTATAGTCTATTTCAGAAAAGTGTAGAGTGATAAAAGCTCAGGTATGCAGAGGGACTACAAAGTGACTCAACGAATATTTAAGCCACTTTCATAATTTGCCATTGATTTCATTGCAAAATTGTTTATTTTCATCAAGTGCAGGTAGTACCACCTGGGTTTGGGTCAATTTATGGGTTTTGCCTATTGTTATCCATTCAAAAACACTGAAATGGTGTGGTAAACGCGTGCATTATGTTCATAGTATTAGGTACACTTATTTTTTATTAAAACATAAAAAAATACATTATACAGAAATTAAATTATAAAAAATCATAATCATCTTTTGACGTTATAATTAACGGGTCGACGGTGCAATCGATCAGGTGGTCAAGATCCCACATTTTCTTCTCTTCTTTAATGACATGATGGACTGCTTTTCGCCAGTTCTCTGGTGTCACTTCCTTAATGGCTTGATCAAACAGTAGCTTAACGTCTTTCATTTTGAAAGTAGTGTTGTGTCTGGCTACAAATCCTTTCACTTGCGCCCATTTCGCAATGATATGGCGATGTGCGCAGCACAGTTACACTACGTTTTTCAGCTACACGGAATATTTCATACAATGATGTTTGTGTAAATTTGCTATAGCTAATAGTTCCTTCTTTATCAAATTATTTTCTTTTTTTTCTTTGGTTAGTTTTCATAAATAATTTAATGCACAAAGTTTACCTGCGCCTAAGGCCGACACCGAAATTGAGCCGAACTGGACGGAATTTTTCATTTTATTTCTCTACACCTTTCTGAAATAGATTATAGTCCAAGAGACTGGTACCTAAAATGGGATGGATTGATAGAATTTTGATGAAAATAGGGGCGTTTGAAATTCAAGTACTTTTTTTACTAATTTCATACTTTGCAGTGTATTTTTTCCTAATACAGCTTTGTTGTATGTTCAATTGTAGATAGTAGATCATTTGTTAGCACTTTCGGATCTCCTGGACTTAGGATTCTCAGAAAAAGCGGCCTCAGACGCGTTAGCAAAAAACGATAACGACAGAGACAAAGCACTGGACATCCTCATCTCCTAGAACTAGTAGTCGACTATTTGAATTTTTGGCTGTGGTGTCATGTATTTATATAAATAGATTTATTTATCTAAGATTGCAGGTATCGATTCCAGTTTTTTAGAGAGAAAGACTCATTTTATTGTCTTCACACGTTTGGACACTATATCCGCGAAATTTATTTAATCGCTTGAACGTATTTTATAGAAACTTGTGTGCGAATGAAACTTATAATGAATACTCAGAGAAATACAAGCGTTTATCAATAAAAAAATATTGGAAATGCACATTAAAAATACCGATTGTAAGAACTATGATATGACTTATACGGGGTGGTACTTTGGTAAATTCTAACCAGTAATTTTTACGAATAGTGGTTAAATAAATAGTTACCACGCTGTAGGTATATATAGGGTTACATTTGACACATTAGTATTGCCTATCTGGGTAACTATAAGAGATAGAGAATTGGTTAAATGGATGCAAAGTTGCTTACTTTAATGATGAATAATTTGTTAAAGAAAAACTTTCGGAGATGTGAAAAAATCGATTTTTGTTATATAGAGGGTGTTTCGTTAAGGTCGACGAGCGGCCATATCTCGGAAACTACTGGGCATAGAAATTCAGGAAAAAAATTAATAACCAAAGTGGCCATAAGAAAATCCTGGAAATGATTTTAAGTTCCGCATTTTGCCGCAAGAGGGCGTAATTGAAAAGTAAATTTTAAAATTTTACATATCTCCGAAAATTCCACATTAACATTAAGGTATATCTGTGATAACACCATTAAAAAGCTTGGACAATTATGCATCATTTTGGTCTTATGCTCATTGGCGTTCCGACTTTAATAAGAGGGGGGAAGCTGTTGAAAGTGTAATCAGTTAAATCGCTGTAACTTATAAACGACTTATCCGATTTTAGCAAACTAAAGACTGTTTGGAAGAGAAATGTGTGCACTTTCACCAATCGTATTTAGTTGTCCATAATAGTTCTAAAAAAAACGCTAGAGGGCGCAATTTGTAATAACACATTTTTTGGTTTTACTACATGCTTCCGCCCGTCTAATTTATTTTTTTTAATTAACAACGGTGTGCCTGAGGAGAAAAACGCAAGAGACCATTTTTAGGCAGACTTAACCAGGCTAATCAGAAATAATATCCACATGGAAAAATATCAGTGGCGTACCACTTTTTTTCAAAAAAATATATAATGGCTTCTTCATATAAAGTTTTAAAAATTATTCTATTGGCGATAACGCTGAAACGAACGGAGATATCGAGATGCGGTTTAAATATTTTTTCTAGCAAATTTCATCTACTTTTCGATTATGGTATCATAATTATACCGTATGATTTATTTTTTCGGAGTAAAATCAAAAAATTTGTTATTAATGCAAATTGCGCCCTCTAGCATTTTTTTGAGAACTAATATGGACAACTAAATACGATTGGTGAAAGTGCACACATTTCTCTTCCAAACAGTCTTTAGTTTGCTAAAATCGGATAAGTCGTTTATAAGTTACAGCGATTTAACTGATTACACTTTCAACAGCTTCCCACCATCTTATTAAAATCGGTTCGCCAATGAGCATAAGACCAAAATGATGCATAATTGTCCAAGCTTTTTAATGGTGGTATCAAAGATATACCTTAATGTGGAATTTTCGGAGATATGAAAAATTTTAAAATTTACTTTTCCATTACGCCCTCTTGCGGCAAAATGCGGAACTTAAAAATTATTTCCAGGATTTTTCATGGCCACTTTAGTTATCAATTTTTTCCCCTGAATTTCTATTTCTAGTAGATTCCTAGATATGGCCGCTCGTCAACCTTAATGAAACACCCTGTATACTGATTGTTTTGAAAAACCAAAAAAAATGTATGCTCTTCAAAAAAATAATTTTATTTTTCAGATAGGTACGACGTTTTGCTTTTTAGATACCCACATCAACTTAATTTTAGTAAATATGAACCTGTGCTCTTGGTTTTCAAAATAATCTGTTTTTTTTGAATGACCGTGTAGGGTCTGCCTATTAAGCTCCCGTACAAAAAAAAATAAAAACAAAAATTGATTTTTTCGGATATCTCCGGAAGTCATTGGAATTAACAAAATTTCTTTTTACCAAATTGTTCAGCATTAAAATATGCAACTTTGCCTCCATTTAACCAACTCTCTATCTCTTGTAATTACCGAGATAGCAATGCTAATGCATCGAATTTAAAACACACCCTTTATAAGTACGAAATTGTTTTTTATTTTTTATGTGCGTTACCAAAAATTTCCTATTTATTAAAATTAGTGTTTTATTGATTTCCTATAGCGCTAGAACGGACATTAAAAAGTCCAATTTTATTTGTCCTACAGTGATCACTTTAAAAATTCTTGATTTTCTGTTTAGTTGGTTTTTCCTCTACATTTTTAACCACAGACTCTTCTGCTATCAGCAAATGACATCAAATAATAAACACACATTTCAAACACAATCATGTAATCCTTTATTTCATCTTATGTTTTAAAAATTTGAAGAATATAAAGTCTAATATTGCAACAGAAAAACATTCTCTTAAATTATGTTTACTTAAAAGCTTTTTAAGCCGAATTTTTTCGAGCATACATACTACGACTTTACACACGTCTAGCAAGGCGAAACCTTGGTAAAACAATGCCATATGAAGAAGGGAATATATTATATTGAAGTAGTCAAAGCCACATGTCTTGGCATTACATTTAAGACTCTAATGTCGGGTTGTACAAAGATTTTTAATAATAACTAACTAACCAGCATCTGTGACGCTGTGACAGTAATATATTTCTCACAATCACAGTGGCCCGTTAATTTTTAATTTAATAATCAGGTAGCTTTGATTGTGAGTACATGTCATTTATATCACAGTTGAACTTGCTGGTAAGTTAATTATTGTTAAAAATATTTGTGCGACCCAACATTATGCACAGGTTCCGGAGAAATCACAGGGAGACCTTCAAGGCCGTCATATGACAAGCCTTATGTAAAATTTATAAAATGTACCTGGCTGCCACTAAGGTCTAAGATGTATCAATAACTTTCAATCTTTGAGTGGGTACAGATAAAATTATTCTTATAATCAACAGGTAAATATAATGTCTAGTTTCGCTCCGACAGACGTGTATCAATATCCCGAAAACCGAACACAATACCTTCTAAAAAAGGGCGATACTTTTTTGGAAAACAATTTCTACAATAAGTAGAAATATATCACTCTTATAACGATTTTTAATCACAATTAACTAACCAGCAAGTTGTGTCTGTGACATAAACGACATTGACAGGCATCGCAATCAACGGTGCCTGATGAGTAAATTAAAAATTAAATACAACCGGGTCAGTATGATTGTGATAAAATTATTTCTGCCAATATCATTTATGTCACAGTCAACAACTTGCTGGTTAGTAATTTGTGGTTAAAAATCTTTATACAGATCTGACAACGGCAAAAAGTTACCGATTCCCAACGAACAAAAAAACCCTAAATATTTTAACTGTTTTCCAAAAAAAAAAACGTCCGTATTAATTCACTCAAAGTAACCCACGATAATAATAATTATAAAATTAAACACAATGCAAAATAATGTAAAAACTTTGTACAAAGTCAAATAATATTTATATAGGTCTGTATTAATCGAATTAGATCACAGTAAAAAACTTTCGGAAAATAAATAAAAATAAAGTATAAAGTCTATTGCAGAATCTACGCGATCAATATTACTGTCATTCTCTTATCAAGACTGTCAGTTTGAATGACCGTGTAGGGTCTGCCTATTAAGCTCCCGTACAAAAAAAAATCGGCACCCTAAAGTTTGATGTTTTACACCTGTTTTGTTTTTAACTCAATTTCTTCAATTTTGTTACTTTATAGATATTAGGAATGTGCTAATATAGTATACCGAGTGGCACAAGAACTAAGAATAGCACTTTCTGAAGAATTTAATATAATTTCTGTTATTTAAGCTAGAGGACGTACACGTTATTATTTTTTTTTAATTTCATTACTTTTTTAAAATTATTCAATTAAAAAACTTTCTAAACATATTTTTTATAAAATTCATATATTTTCTAAAAATGAAGATATCGTGACGATTCAAAAAACAAGAAGTCAAGAACACATGGAACTTTATCAAGATATGATTAGTTTAAAAAAATAACAGTCCCAATTTCTCCACATGGTGTTCAAAACTTAGAACAAAAAACACATTTTAATTCACCCCGGTTTAATACCGTCCTATCGAACGTGACCCATTATTAAAAACTCACAGCACATTCCTACTAAAATTACCCATAAAATGATAAAAGAACTAAACAAATTGGATTAAAAACAAAAAAGTTATGAAGGATCAAACCAGGATATCGATTTTTTATTATTCGGGAGTTTATTTAACAGCTACTTCATGGAAGTAAGCAAAAAAAACCATATAATACAAAGTCACAGGTTTTGTTTTAGAGACCCTACACGATCATCCATGCTTCTGAGAAATTACATCAGTATGGCCATCAATAAAATTTGCCCTTCTATTATCATTCCCTTATTACTAAGGTCAGTTTGAGTGATCGTGTAGGGTCTGCATTTGATTCCTCAATTAAAAAGCTTAGACTAAGTAAACCTAAAACTTCGCTAAACGTTTGACGTAACTCCGAACGGATTTGGACTCCAAAATTAAGAGCGGTAAATTTTTACATTGAATAGCTCCTCTTGGTTTCGTTTATCTATGATAATATGAACACAATATTGGGTTCTACATAAAGTATTTTAATTGATACTGTTTTATTCTTACTACCTTCAAAATTATTCTAGTTTCACTAGCGCCAAAAAGTACGGGGTATGTTAAATTTCTCTCTCTTAAAACCATAAATAAAAAGAAATTACTTAAAATGTCAAGAGCTGATTTTAAATTGTCTGTCGTAACCACATATATACATACACTATATTGCCAATACAAGCAGCCGCACGAAGTAAGCCATCGTGCGATTCAAAATAACCTGAGTTTGGGCCCGTGGCGCTTGCGCAGTAGGGAAAAAATTAGGCAACCGACACGATATCTAACAGAACGTAGACAGAACCGGCTCGCCGTTGTTTGTATTCTTATTTGTCGCCATCTTTTGTTTCGTTCATTCGTGTGTTGTTATAATTTCCAAGTTTTGGGTGTTAATATTTATAAAACTTTACTTTAGACATTTTTTTTTTGTTAGTTTGTAAGTTATAGTCGTTTCCATCTTTTTTACGTTCGGATGTTCCGTGTGTGATTGTGGATATTATTTTTAAGTTTTGGGTGCGAATTTAGCTATAAAACTTTACCAGACATTTTGTTATTGTTAGCGACTTGTGTCTCAAGATGGGTAGAAAAAAGTGCATGATCCTTTTTTGCACGAATCGCGGTTCAATACCAGGAATAAGGTATTTCAGGTATGTAAAATATTGGTTATTTAGTTTTATTTATATATAATAAAAGCTTGTAAAAATATTTTGAAAGTCTGTCAAATGTTTACATCAAGAAGCAAATTTCCGAGCTGCGCAAACTCAACGGACCCTGATCATCTGCCTACAGTGGTGTCATCATTGAATTATAGTATTAGCAATATAGTGTATGTATATATGTGGTCGTAACTCTGTTAAAATAATTGCCAATTAAAAGCTCAAAAATCGTTAAAAAAAACGTTCGCAAAGCCGCGAAAAGTAGCAGCGACTGACTGTCGAACACCAAAGTGTTCCATAATAGTCAGTTTTTATTTTTGATACAAAATACTAAAAACAATTTATTTCAATGTGACTTCAATGACTTGGTAATAGTTATTATCATACTTAAAACAAACATCCCGTGTATTTTCTCTCAATCATCACTTTTGCATTCTTTTGTTGCTAAGCATTCAAAAAAAGAAATGAATTACTTCTAAATATTTTATGTACAAAGAAGGTATATAAATATACAGGCCAGGTGTAACCCTTACCACTGCTACAAGATATACAGGGTGTCCGGCCGTGAACTGCCTCGATCTAATACGATACACTAACACACATTAAGGTGTTAGTGTATCGCGCTCCTTTGTATAGTTTTCCATATATAGATCCAGGCGGTTCCCGGCGGAACACCCTTTATACGTATCGGGAATAATTTCATGTGACCCGCACATGATCACATTGTATAGGGTAAAAATTAACATGGTAAAATAAGCACAAACAACGTAAGGGACAATTTGGTTTGACAGAGTTGGAAGTTACACCTGCAAGTATACATACACTACGCGGTAAAAAATAGGAGGTAGTAACTGCATATAGAAAGTATCGTTTCTTTTAAACCAAATCAATCTAGCCGTTTCTAGTCACAAAAATTACAGTCAAAAGTTCCTGATAATAACCCCACTTTTTTACCACCAATGTACATATACTATGTCAATTTAATGTTGACATGTTTAGCATATACAGGATGTTAAACATCCTGTATACCTCGCACGTGTCACTAATAATTTTTACTATGCTCCGCAGCGTCGAAAAGGGCTACGTTACAACAACGTACAATTTTTTTATTTAGAAAGAGTCTCTATATACACTAACGAATACCGGTATAGAGACTCAATACGCTTCTAGTCTCTTTTTGAGACCGCGCCTTACTAAACACATTCCAAAACCTAAGAGTCTCGTCGCCGGCCCCGGTCACTATAGCCTCTCCATCCGGAGATAGAGCTAGATACAATACTCTATACGAATGCCCGGTTAATTTGGCTACTTGGGTTAAGCTGGGATATTTCCATACCAATATTTGGTTTTGGGAGTAACCGTGCGTCGAAACCAGTTCCGAACTGTGTTTGGACCATGCCAAGTTACAAACTTGTGAGCCTGGAAAGAAAAAAAACTATTAAGAGGGAGTCTATATGAGGATCAAAGTTAGGCTAGTTTACAAAAAGATGAATTAACCATACCAGTAGTCAATGGCGTATTTAGGGGGGGGGGGGGGGCTGCAGCCCTTCCCCCCTCCCCAGCCTAGGAGCTCGGGTCTAAAAGTCTAATGCAACCTAATTTTTCGTCTCAAATTTAAATTTTTAAATAATGTATTCTTGGCTTAGATTACAAAGGTCTTGTAGCAAATGTTTAGTGTTTAAACGTTTCCTTCTAAAAGTCCTGTTTTATATAGAGATTAAGATTTCGGAGGCATTTCGTTTTAGTTACTGATTTATGATGCAATTTTATAGGAAAACGAGTAAAAAGAATAATATTTTATAGTATTTTTCTATTATATACTTGTCTGTTCTGTCTGTCTGTCTGTTTTCTCTTTTTTAGAGCTATTTTAAATCAACAAAAATATAACCCAATGCAATAAAATATTTTTACAACAAAAACAAAAAATAATTAGGTATTTGTTTTTAAAGAGAAAAGTTAAAGTGAAAATTTTAATTGAAACAGTTTTTATTTATTTTATTTATTTATTTCAAAGCATCAACAGCAAAAAGCCAATTACAGACACTCAACTTAAACTATAGTCAGGCAGCACAACAAAGTCATAAATAACAATAGGCTTAGCAAAGTATGTATAACACAGAATTTATAAAATACGTCACAATACAACAATTAGTTTATAAGTAATTTATCCTGTATAAGTTTTTTAAAGTTTCTCAGATTTACAAGGTCGATATCAATATCAGAAGCATACAAATTAAATAAATGACATAATCTATACAGGAGGGAACTTCTGTAAAGATTCGTTCGCGGAAAGGTCAGATAAAAAACATTTCGATTTCTAGAATTAACGCGATTGAAAGTAAACGGAAGCTGTTCAAGAATATCAGGACAGTCAATATCACCCTTAAGGATTTTAAACATTGTACACAAGAATATCCTTATCCTTCTTTTACTTAAAGATAATCTGTTAAAAATTTTTATGGAACAAGTGTGATAATTTATAATAAAAAAAATAGGGCGGGAAGAAACGAGAATGCTTTATTATAAATATACAAAACGACATTTAAGAAGGAATATCTAAACATTTGCACTAAAAACTGCTCTTAGATCTACGCTCCTAAAATACATGATTTCTGAAAAAACATCAATTTTGGCGTGGTGAGCGATATTTACTTTATTTTTAATCATGAAAAACCGAACCCGAAAAACGCTGGTTAGAATCATACATACGTCTTATGTTAAAATTTTGGATTGACACCAATATTCATATTTTTCACAAATATAAAAAAAAAATTTAAAATAAAGAGACAGCTAGGAATACCAAAAGAAACATTTATAAAAACGAATTTAATCCAACCATGCAGAGGGGGAGAGGTAAAGTAATTTAATTTTCGAAATTTGATAATAGTGAGGTGAATTTTAAACGAACTTTGGACGTGACCCCGAAAATTTTTCGCCTGTGGCGCTTTTCCGCCTTCTTCACTAGGTACAATATCATAAAATACTAGTCCCGACTGTCCCTCCCCCACCTATACCAATAGTATAAATAAAACAGTTACTATACCTGTGTCAACACACTGCATAGGTTGCCCAGTCAGAGTATTCCAGAACCTTATACATCTGTCAGCAGTTCCCCCACCCGAAGCTAATAATCCATGGTGGTGGGGCGACCAAGCTATCGCTTTGACAGCTGCCAAGTGGTCTGTGTACGTTTGAACCGGCGACAAGGACTGCATGTTCCAGACGTACAGTCGATTGTCATTACCGCCTAAAAAATTATGTGAGGTATGATTTATATAAGCAAATCAAACAATTAGAGAAAAAAATTAACAGTTTGGTGTTATTCGGGAAATGACGACTCCCTCGGACGGTTTCGACCATTTGAGGCCTCATCAGAGAGGGCATCAGAAGTGGCATTGGCGCTTTGCGACAGAACTTTACGGTTTATGTTCCATTGCGTGTCAGGGATTTTGGTCTCCTAGTTTTTTTTATAATAGAGTATTTATATTTTGAGTGGGACACTATACACATCTTTGGAAACATTCAGTTTTTGTCTAAATGAAATTAGTTGCTATAAAAAAAATTATTACTCACCTGATGCCAGATACTGATTGTCAGGGGACCATTTTAGCCCACAAACTTCTTGTCTGTGTCCTATCAGGCGTCGTTCTGTGACATTTGCTACAAAAAAACAATACTTCAAAAGAACATACTATTA
Organism: Polydrusus cervinus; assembly: GCA_935413205.1. Taxonomy (NCBI): domain Eukaryota; kingdom Metazoa; phylum Arthropoda; class Insecta; order Coleoptera; family Curculionidae; genus Polydrusus; species Polydrusus cervinus. The sequence continues at coordinate 27,758,548 of OW284519.1, forward strand.
TTAACGTCAAAAAGATTTTCCTTTCGTCCGATCCATCCCGGAGACGCGTTTCGTCTAACATGGCTCATGAAAGAAAGACTGGATAGAAACCAAGAAAAAAAAGGAAATAAAGGAAAGAAGGGAACGAAGAAAAGGGAGAGAAGAGAGGGAATGGAGAGAAGGGAAAGAAAGGAAAGAACGAAAAGAAAGGAAAGAAAGTTAGAAAAGAAAGGAAATAAAGGAAAGAAAGTAATGAAAGAAATAATTCTAAACTGCTTTAGCAGTTTTTGATGAAATCCACCAGCAATACATGGAGCGACATCTAGCCATAGTGCCGTTGTTAGAAACTCTTAAAGCATACCAGTTTGTTAGAGGTGCTGGTATGCTTTAAGAGTGTCTAACCACATTATTATTATTATCGCTTTGGGATGCGTAAATATTGAGCCATAAGACGAACATAAGGAAAAAGATGAAAAATACGAAGAATACTTACGTGGCGTTCTAGTATCTCTTTGCAAAATCATTCGGTCTCGACTACCAGAACTTAAAACGTCACCGTTCCATGCCAAGGCCCCCACTCTAGCGGAGTGTCCCACTAATTTGTTTACTTGTTTATTGACGGTCACATCCCAAACCTTGAAGAAAATTCACGTTTATATTATCAGTTGATAGAAGATGGGATAATTTGTAAAAAAATATTTTTATGATACAGATGCTTACCGTGACATATCCATTATGTGTTCCTACAGCTACTAGGTTTCCCCGCTCACTCCACGACACCGAAGTGACCACGTTTCCATCGCTAGATAAGTCACATAATCTGGTGACTTGACTTGTACACGCGCTCCACAGATACACACAACTACCTAGACCAACGCTTAGGACGTTTTGTACCGACCAGTCTACGAGGTTTAGGTAAAAGTCATCTTGTAATTCAGGTGCGTCTAAAACCTAAGAGAAAGTACGATATTATTTTTTTTAAATCTAGATCTTGGGAGAATTGGAAAATTTAATTTATAATAAAAAGTTTGTCATCGGAATTATTAAAAAGCATAACGTACTTTAAATGGAATTCTGGATATCTTTCTGGTAGCTTTGTGCGGCGACCTTAGTAATCTTTGGCTGCTTGTACTAATGGGTGATAACGAATAGGGACTAGCTTGACATTTCATTGGGGTCCTGTCAATTTGGTAGATGTTTTTCTGAAAAAAAAAGAACTTTATTGTAATGGAATATTCTTTAAAAACCTATTACGTTTTTGGGCAGAAATTGTGTAGATTATCAATAAGGACTTATAAATAGTAAAAACTGTTTTAAAAACAGCTGCCACCTGGTATCTGGTAGAAGTAGCAAAGCCGAAAGCATAACTATATACCCTAATAGTGCCCTAACCCGATTGCGACTCTTCACTCTCGATAAAATAAAGCATCATATAAGGATCTGGCCAGACCAAACAAGGCCGACATCCTTACGCGTCAGTAAGAGAGGGCGATATATCCATTGGTGTTATTATTTCTCTCGTACGCGTTTAACATCGGGCCAAATACAGAGTTGGCCGGAGCAGCGTGGCGGCAGAGTTTTTGCATAGTTAGGCGTTACCAGATATCAACGTCTTAAATTATTCACATTTACAAAAATAATGAAGCGTAGGGAGACAAAGTAATAATTATGAGTGTGAAATAAAAAGCCTTAGTGTACAGGTACTACAGGTAGGTATATATGGAGCCATGGCACTGTGGCCCTACTGTACAAGCCGCCACTGAAGGATAATTTTGCTCCCCGCTATACAACCAGGGAAGGAACAGCTTTGGGTTTTTATTGCCTTTTACTTTTTCACCTTGCCCTGTACATTTTCACGTTTCGTCTTGTGATAACAAAAGTTATATTACCATAGAACCTATAAAAACCGACCATACTGTATTATCTTGGTTGTAGATTGCAAATTTTTAGTAGTAATTTATTATTGTTATTATTACTTCGCACTCTAGCCACCCGGCGCCGTTCAAAGTATCATAAATATGAATAATAAAACGTACAAAATTTAAAATTGCACAAATGTACCTTCCTTATTGTACGAGTGTCGCAGGTTACACTTAATTGAGTACCATACAATTTAAACGAAAAATTACACCTATTAACAGTTATTTGGGTCATTGCTATGAAAACATTGATAATACCATCATATAATGCAGGTCTATGAATAAAATTGTATATTAAAAATTTCTTTTTCGTTTTATTGAACGTTTGACACTGAGACCTTTGATAAAAAGTCAATTAATTTACAAGAAATAGGATTTTAGTTCAGTAAACCAGATAAAGCAGTGCCAAGAGTAACCAAAAAATGCAGCATTTTGTTTTTAATAATAATTTTAATTAAAAAAAATAAGAAGTGGATGAAGTAGTTGTAAATAATAGTATATTCTATTATTATTATTATATCATATTATATATGATGAAAGTGATACTTTTCAAACGAGGAGTAATTTAGCACGAGGCGTTAGCCGAGAGTGGAAATTCTACGAGTTTTAGAATAATCACTTTTACACGAGTAATGTACACTATTTTTCCTACGACCACAAAGAATTAATAAAAAAAGCATTTGATTTGCGAAAAAAAATATTTCACCACTAGTGTTGAAAAAAAATATATCAACACTAGTGTTGAAATTAGCATACTTAGGATTAGGATTATGTTCCACTTAAAATATAGTTTCATAATAGGCTTTTCCTTTATTTGTAGTTTAACTTTTTCATTTTTAATATATCATAGGAAGAACTAATCCTGGATTGACTTCTAGATTAACCAGAATGAACAATTTTAAATTTAATCAAGGAAAGATGCATTAAATATAAATTTAAAAATCCACCCAACAAGGAAGATTTCAATTTAAAATAATTCTATAAATTATTTAATGTTTTTATAAAAAAAAAGTCAAATACTCCTGATGGGATTTGAACCTGTGACCTTGCGATCTGTAGGCTAGAGCTCTATTCTCTACGCTATTGCTACCGATAAAGATTTGTTATTTAATACGTGATATTTTCTTCAGCACGATTTGTTTTTTCTGGTAATAGATGTTCCAGCATATTATTAACATTTTTATAATTTCAGATGGCGTATTTTCTGAATCACTCGACAAATACACGATAAATAAGTTAAACACTTTACAATTACTGCTTTCTAAAATTTTTTTTTAATAAATAGGGGTTGTCTGTCAAATTGGCACCATGATTAAATTAAATGGCGTGCCTTCTATTTCAACACTAGCGTTGAAATATTTTTTTAACACGCGTGTGATATACCTACGGCGCTTTCTCATGTGGTCGTAGGAAAAATAGTATACGAACCTCGGCGGAAAGTTTCATTACTATCTCGAGATTTAGTTAACCTCGCCGCATCGCGCCTCCTACCAACCCTCTTAACGGTAATGTAACACTTTCCACCTAGGTACGTAATGTATTATTTTCTCTACTCGTCATGACATCTAAATATATACATACCAGGATGTGCATCATTTTAACCCAACAAAATACACATGCAACAACTATGTTTTTAGTTGTTATGGCAAATTGCATGTTTTTATTTACCCATTATGCAAGAATTATTACATCGTACTATTAAAATGCATCTTCAACGTTATTGCGTGGCAAAAAAACGATGAACTAGCAACAACACATGAAATATTAATTTTATGATCTATTATTGTAAAGATTATTCGTCATTGAAATTAGTTTTTTCGAGAAACATAAATAATTTTCCGCTGGATGTTCCAATCTATGATTTCACTTTCCTTGAAGCTAAAGAAAAATGATTAGATTTAATATAATTGGAAAATTAAATAAAATGTACTTCTACCATTGTTTTCTGCTATAGTCTATTTCAGAAAGGCGTAGAGTAATAAAATGGGAAATTCCATCCAGTTCGGCTCAATTTCGGTGTCGGACATAGGCGGAGATAAATTGTGTGCATTAAATTATTTATAATAACTAACCAAAGAAAAAAAAAGATAATTTGATAAAGGAGGAACTATTAGCTATAGCAAATTTACACAAACATCGTTTTATGAAATATACCGTGGAAGATATAGCTAAAAAACATAGTGTAACTGTGCTGCGCACACCGCCATATCATTGCGAACTAAATCCTATAGAACTTATATGGGCGTAAGTGAAAGGATTTGTAGCAAGACACAACATGACATTCAATATGAAAGACGTTAAGCTACTGTTTGATCAAGCCATTAAGGAATTGACACTGGAGAATTGGCGAAAAACAGTCCATCATGTCATTAAAGAAGAGGAGAAAATGTGGGATCTTGACCATCTGATCGATCGGACCGTCGACCCGTTAATTATAACGTCAAGAGGAGATGACAGTTTTTCGGATGACGAAGAATATTATGATTTTTTATAATTTAATTTCTGTATAATGTAGTTTTTGTATGTTTAATAAAAAATAAGTGTACCTAATACTATGAACATAATGCACACCTTTGTCGCACCATTTTCAGTGTTTGTGAATGAATAACAATAGGCAAAACCCATAAATTTACCCAAACCCGGGTGGTACTACCTGCACTTGATGATAATAAAGAATTTTGCAATGAAATCAATACCAAATAATGTATAAGTGGCTTAAATATTCGTTGTGTCACTTTGTAGTCCCTTTGCATACCTAATGAGCTTCAATTACTCTACACCTTTCCGAAATAGACTATAGATAAACCTAAGGAACATCCTGTATACATAAATCGGGACTATCTATATAAACAACTGCATACAAATACAGGTACGCTGCGATACCTTTATTTAAAATATTGATTAATTTCCAAAGTATTTATGTATTCATGTCACTTGAATTGATAACGGCATTCGACTCTAGAAATGGCATATCCGTTTTTTTAACGGAAATAATTTACCATCGTTTAAAGTTTATAATTTATTGCTGATATATGTTTATTATTGTCAGATTCCATAAGAAATAGAAACAATGGCGCCGATAGTACTGTTCTGAACAGGGGCGGTTCTAGACCCAAATTATTGAGGGGCACCACATTGGCGTAGTCACAAAATATGCTCGGGGGGGGGGGGGGCCGTTTTTTTTCTGAAGAGAGGGATAGTCGGGACTATATGTATTCCATGGTATTGTACCTAGCGAAGAAGGCGCCGCAGGAGAAAAATTTTCGGGGCCACGCCCAAAGTTCGTTTAAAATTCACCCAACTATACTATCAAATTTCGAAAATTAAATTATTATCTCTCCCCCTTTGCATGGTTGGATAAACATTTTTTTTTGTTTTTTTTTGATATTCCTAGCTGGCTCTTTATTTAAAAAAAAAACATTTTTTATAATTGTGAAAAATATGAATATTGGTGTCAATCCAAAATTTTAACATAAGACGTATGTATGACTCTAACCAGCGTTTTCCAGGCTCGGTTTTTCATGATTAAAAAAAAAGTAAATATCGCTCACCACGCCAAAATTGATAATTTTTTCAGAAATCATGTATTTTAGGAGCGTAGATCTAAGAGCAGTTTTTGGTGCAAATGCTTATGAACAGGCCCCCCGTAGAACCGCTCCTGGTTCAGAACACATGACAAATTTCAATATTTTTGAGCGCTTTGGTAAATCGTAAATTTTTTTATTTTATATGGCACCATGTAAACTAGTTAAAAGTAATTAGAAAAAAAATAAACGAAGGTCAATATGTGTTGTAGTTATAATACACAATATACGAAAAACGTGTTTAAATGTTAATATATAATTTAACAAAAAATACATCCTTCAAACGAAATTGTGGAAATTGACTGAGAGACATTTTCAATGTACTAATTTCCCTCGTATTATCAATAAAACGCCTACGCAATTGGTAGATTACTTAAAAAATTACGTTAAGTTTACCATTCTCTAGTCCTTGACAATTCTTCACAAGTCAGAAACCCCAATTTTTTTATTCGTCTGTAAGAAATTGTATTAAAAAGCAAATGATAAAATTCTATTTTTATCATAATCTAAGAGTAGTCCGTGTCCAAGGTACTTGTTATGGGTATAATATACATTTATCATGTACAAATTCTGCTGTCGGAATTGAAGGAGCTATAACAATAACCATTAGATTCTATACATCCTCTTTAAGGCAGAATACGAAGGGTATTTTCTACTTATTTCCTCAGTATGATGCCTAGTCCATGGTCTATGGCATTTACTCTTTAGCACCAACCTCCTGAGATCATTAAGTTGTATTTCCAGTAGCTGAGTACAAAGAAGAAAGGAAGTCTATGCCTCAAGCCGAAATTTTTTTCTATTACACTTTTAAATACCATCAAGACTCTTTGAGAAACAAATTGCAATTTCAGGCTAGAAAGGAATGATCTTTTATAACCTTTGCAGTACGAGATGCCATAAGGCGATGGATCGGGAATGAATACAAAACCCACTGGAGCAACAGACATGGATTACACCACAGCAAAAGCTTCATTGGGTATCCAGACTCAAGACTTACGAAACAGTTGCTTCAAATGAACAGGAACCAGCTGGGAACCATTACAGACATTCTGACAGGACACATGGCTGTCAAGAACCACCTGCACAGAATGCAACTGTACAATGGAGATCTTGACTGCGGACAAGACAGGGAGACTGTACAGCACATAGTTTGCCATTGCGAGTCACTAGATCGGAAGAGGCAACAAATACTCGGGCAACCAAAACTGGAACCAGAGGACATCCTTACCCTCTTCCCAGTTGACCTACACAAACTAGTGCAAGGAACTAGGATCACGGAGTGGGTGTAACAAACACACAGAGTGAGCACAATGGGCCAAACCTGGCCTAAGTGCATCCGGCGCATGGATGGGCCCTTGGAAGAAAAAAAAGACTCTTTGAGTAACAAATGGCAATTTCAGGCTAGAAAGGAATGATCTTTCATAACCTTTGGAGCGAATTGACAACAAAGGTTTCCACAATACTTTTAAAAATTGAGATTTAATTTGTCTGAAGAGACACCTTTAATTCGACCTATGTTATTGGCCTATAGTCCAACTATAGACACCCAAAAAAGACATTTCGGAATACCCACAATTTAGGACGGGTGAACCCAATACCGGCGTCCTTGGTGTGAATGGTTTTACATGGTCTACGGCGGGGCCAACCGTCTGCAACCCAGAGGGGCACTCTTTCATTTACAAGCTCGCCTTACCATCATAATGGGATTTAATTAATTGTATTGTTTTGTTTTAATTTATGGAATTTTGTTTTAACATTTTTTTAAATGTATAAACAGAAACAAGGTGTTAAGTATTCGTATATACATACGAAAATGAAAAATGTATTAATATTTTTTGGTTTTCTGGATTAGCGGGACACTAAAAAGAAAGTTGTAATTCGAATTTTGTATATACAGCGTGATGTTAAGGGTACGGAGCGGCCATATCTCGGAAACTACTGGGCATAGAAATTCAGGGAAAAAAATGATAACTAAAGTGGCCATGAGAAAATCCTGGAAAAATTTTTTAAGTTTCGCATTTTGCCGCAAGAGGGCGTAATTGAGAAGTACATTTTAAAATTTTACATATCTCCAAAAATTCCACATTAAGGTATATCTTTGATAACACCATTAAAAAGCTTGGACAATTATGCATCATTTTGGTCTTATGCTCATTGGCGAACCGACTTTAATAAGAGGGGGGGAAGCTGTTGAAAGTGTAATCAGTTAAATTGCTGTAACTTATAAACGACTTATCCGATTTTAGCAAACTAAAGACTGTTTGTAAGAGAACTGTATGCACTTTCACCAATTGTATTTAGTTGTCCATAATAGATCTAAAAAAAAAATGCTAGAGGGCGCAATTTGTAATGATAACACATTTTTTGATTTTACTCTGAAAAAATAAATCATATGGTATAATTATGATACCATAATCGAAAAGTAGATGAAATTTGCTAGAAAAAATATTAAAACCGCAGCTCGATATCTCCGTTCGTTTCAGCGTTATCGCCAATAGAATAATTTTTAAAACTTTAAATGAAGAAGCGAGTGGGACGTCACTGATATTTTTCCATGTGGATATTATTTCTGATTAGCCTGGTGAATTCTGCATAAAAATGGTCTCTTGCGTTTTTCTCTTCAGGCACACCGTTCTTAATTAAAATAAATTAGCTCATTGATAATAAAAAATTTAGTTTTATTAAAATTGTTGGAACTGACCACCTTTATTTAATAGGCATGCTTGCGCCCATTTAATTATTTTAATTAAGAACGGTGTACCTGAGGAGAAAAACGCAAGAGACCATTTTTATGCAGAATTGACCAGGCTAATCAGAAATAATATCCACATTGAAAAATATCAGTGGCGTACCACTTTTATTCTAAAAAATATATAATCGCTTAGTTTTAAAAATTATTCTATTGGCGATAACGCTGAAACGAACGGAGATATCGAGCTGCGGTTTTAATTTTTTTTCTAGCAAACTTCATCTACTTTTTGATTATGGTATCATCATTATACCATATGATTTATTTTTTCAGAGTAAAATCAAAAAATGTGTTATCATTACAAATTGCGCCCTCTAGCATTTTTTTTGAGAACTATTATGGACAACTAAATACGATTGGTGAAAGTGCATACATTTCTCTTCCAAACAGTCTTTAGTTTGCTAAAATCGGATAAGTCGTTTATAAGTTACAGCGATTTAAATGATTACACTTTTAACAGCTTCCCCCCCTCTTATTAAAATCGGTACGCCAATGAGCATAAGACCAAAATGATGGATAATTGTCCAACCTTTTTTATGGTGTTATCAAAGATATACCTTAATGTGGGATTTTCAGAGATATGTAAAATTTACTTCTCAATTACGCCCTCTTGCGGCAAAATGCGGAACTAAAAAATTATTTCCAGGATTTTCTCATGGCTACTTTAGTTATCATTTTTGTCCCTGAATTTCTATGCCCAGTAGTTTCCGAGATATGGCCGCTCCGTACCCTTAACTAATCACGCTGTATATGGTATGAACTGCGTTAAATTAGGACCTAAACCGTTCCAAAGTAACAAACGATGCGTAAAACATTGCAAAAACTTTCTAAAAAATGCGGAAATGTGCTAACCAGCTAGATAGACACGGTACCATTGAAAAAATCCATGCGTCTCACAAAGCCATCGAAACTATTATTGGTTTTTCTATTAGTGCGAGGTCCTAATTAGCTTTTAACCAGGCATATAGATAAAATGCGTACTGGTATTTAGGGAAATTATATAAAAATTAGTATCCTTATTTGATTTATTCCTATCGTGGTGTCATTAACTTCGACTTGTGGGATTTGTTATTGGGTTTATTCATTAGTGTCCGCGTTCTATTGGCTAGAAAAGTGGGTTGTATGTATCAAGTTATAATGGATTTTTAACAAGCGGGGCTCAATTGAGGTGTTCTATATGGTCGATCGTACATTTTTTAATTTGGATATTAGATAGATCGTTCAGGTTTAGTTGTATATTCAACAGGATATCGTATAATTTTATACAAAGTAATCGTATACTATTTTTTCTACTCACACATGGAAATTTGCTGTTTCCTTTACACTTAAGCGGCGAGAAAAGTAGGTTATTCCGGTTAACTGTGCGGGAATATTTCATTTCCATCCTAGATAGGTAATGAAACTGACCAATCACAGTGGTCAATTACAAGGAAACCAAATTTACATGTTACAATAGGATGTACAGTGTTGCAACCTTAAAAATTAAATTTCCCATTTTTATAGAAAACTTTCACGAATGCAAACAATACTAAAAAAGTCTTTTATTAGCAGATTACAACCACAAGTGATCCTAAAGAATATTCTACAAATATAACACTGTGCGTAAAAATTTCCCTTTTCCCTTTGGAGACAGCGCCGACCTATCATTCCTCTGTGCTTTGTTCTCACGAACCCGGAAATTTTCCATTAGTTGACAACACTGTTATGAAAATTACATTTCTTTATCTTCTTTGTGGTGTATTTAAAAGCACTGACCAATCACAGTATATTATATTTACTGAGGCTCCGCCTTCTTTTTCAAGACACTAAATTTGTTCTTAATTTGTTCAATATAATAAAATCTAGACGTATTTATAATAGATTTATTAATAATGCAACCGGCTGCATGAGCATAAAAAATTAATTTCATGTAGCATCATTTATCAGTTGGCTTTCCCACGATTAGCTTAAGGTCTCGATAGTCGAGAGAGTTATGGCGTTGTACTATGGATCCAATGGTCGTGAGTTCGAGCCCGGCAACAGGAAAATTTTTTTTTACATTTTTTAGCATTAGCAAGGTTTGTAAGTTTGGTCGTAGAAAAAATATACTGTTTAACTCGAGTGGATTGTCCATATTGCCCTCGGAATTTTAAGCACTCCGCCTACGGCGTCATGCTCAATTTACTTCCTCGTGCGATATGGACATCATATCCACTCTTGTTGTACAAACTACTATTTCCTACGACCACCTATTAAAATGAGAAAAAAAGCACGGTTAATTCGGCTAGAAAGCGCCGTATATCACACGCGTGTTGAAAAAAATATTTCAACACCAGTGTTGAAATATCAAGGCACATTATTTAATTTAAACGTATGGTGCCAATTTGACAGGCCACCCCTATTTATTAAAAAGAACAAATTTTAGAAAGCAGTAATTGTAAAACGTATTTATCATGTATTTGTCGAGTGATTCAGAATTAGAGTGTGAAAATACGCCATCTGAAATTATAAAAAATGTTAATAATATACTGGAAAATCTATTACCAGAAAAAACAAATCGCGCTAAAGAGAGTGACATGTATTAAACAACAAATGTTTATTAGTAGCGGTAGCGTAGAGAATAGAGCTCTAGCCTACACATCGCAAGATCACAGGTTCAAATCCCATCAAAAGTAATTGACTTTTTTTTATAAAAACAGTAAATAATTTGTAGAATTATTTTGAATTGAAATCTTTCATGTTGGGTGGATTTTTAACTTTAAAAAATGAATAAGTTAATCTACAAATAAAGGAAAAGCCTATTGACAAACTATGACACCAGATAAGTGGGACATAATCCTAAGTATGCTAATTTCAACACTAGTGTTAAAATATTTTTTTCGTAAATCAAAGGCTTTTTTAATAATTCTTTGTGGTCGTAGGAAAAATAGTGTACATTACACGTGTGAAAGTGATTATTCTAAAACTCGGAGAATTTCCGCACTCGGCTGATGCCTCGTGCTAGATATCTACTCGTTTGAAAAATATCACTTTTATCACTTGTTATGTAATATACTATTGTAACTGAGTTGTCAGACTCTTCTATTAGTACGCATATGACTTGAAATAGGTATACGCACATAACAAAATCAAGAACCATGGTTCCTTGTACGCACTTATTTATGTATCAACTAACGGTACCCACCCACTCGCATCTGATAAAAAACTGTAACAATGGCCTGAAATAAGGTACCGACCTTCACATCCATAAGACCTTGCAATAAAGGATTAATAAAAAATAATAGTTTTATTGTAATGGAGGGATGGAAAAAATATATAAACGGTATAACACCGGAAAAAAGCGTTATGCGACAATACATCCGGGTCAAATTGTATATATTCTTTCTTGGATAATATAATAATAATAATTATTATTATTATTTTAAGAATTTATATTATACAAGTGTGACTATTTCACTAGAGTCTTTTATACTGGCAAAATATAAAAAAACTCTTAATTACATCTACCTGGATAAAATCAGCAAGATGGTTTTTCAGCGGCAAAATTTTGATAGATGTCAGGTAAAAACTATTGTTAGTCTGACAAATGTCATTCTGGTTTGAAAATCAAAATGAGTAATTTAAACGGAAATGCAAGGTTTCGGTGCCAATCTACCCAAGAAATTAAAAAATCGGTAGCTGAAAATAATCCACTTAACACACGGAAGTCCAAGAACTCAATTTGGGCACAGTTTTTAGAGTTTCTAATGGTAAAAAATTATAAACTGGAAGAATGTCTTACTGTGATGGAACTCGCGAAAATCCTGAAAGATTACGCCTTTAATATGAAGAAGGGAAATGGCGAAGACTATAAAGAATCTTCTGTAAAGGCTATATGGAACACTACAGCAAAAATGATTCAAGAAATGTATTTTACAGAATCCGAAATGAAGATTGACCCTTTTAAAGATATTTCCTTTAAAAATGAGCGAATGGCAAGAGACACAACGAGAAAGCAGCTTCAAAGTTGTCGGGAAAAGAGGAAAGTAAGTTCAAAAGCATTATCTACCAAAGATAATGCAAAGCTACAATGAAGAAAATCCCGATGAAGCACAAAAAAAGTCGATTTCTTCTCATTTGAACTAGCTTAGAGAGGCAGTGAGGCCGTAAATTGCAAAATTCAATATTTTCAAAAGGAGTTTGATGCCATGGGAGAATTTACCGGACGAATTGAATATAACAGCATATTTTCCAAGACAGCTCAAGGTGGATTAAAAGGATTGGCAAACAGCAAATGGTTGGTAAGAAATTCATCAAACAAAGACTTATGCCGTGTAGGATTATTTTTAAAATTGTTGGAAAAAAGAGGACCAAACATTTCCACAAACAGACTATTTCTCTCCGTTCCTCAAAACTGGCAGAAGGGCTGTTGGTTCAAAAATACTCCACTAGGAATAAATACAGTATCTAAGTGGACCAAAACTTCAGCGGAAAGAATTGGAATTGATACGAAGAAGCATATAAAATAAATCATTCTCATCGATCTTCCGCTGTGTCTGCCCTATTTAAACACGGTGTTGGGGAACAAGAGTTGCTTAAGTTAACAGACCACTCAAACGCAAATTTCCTGAACCCATATCTGCAGCTGGATCCTAGCCATCATCTGAAGCTCATCGAAAATCTCAGAACAACAAATGAAGCATGTTCTGGACCTTCGACTTCTCAAATGCAAGTCAACCATACCCAAAACCATGCTTTGATAGAAAAGAATGGACAAACTATTAACTTATACGTTTAATATTAGTAATAAATAAATAAAGTTTCTAGTTTGCTAAATAAACAGTGTTTTTTTTGTTTTCTCGTGAAATAGTCTTGTCGAATATCATTCGAGAGAAAATTTTGTTGCTTATTGGTAATTTTGCCCAGCAACAAACTTTTATCGGCAAAATTTTCTCTCTCATGATATTATATGCGACAAAAAAATGCACTGCAGATATTTTTCTACTCTATCTTAGAAATCCCTAATTAATAATAGCAAAAAGGGCACTATTAAAAGTTCATTTTACGATAATTCTCCGTATACAAAATAAACGTTCTCCATTCTGGTAACTTTTAAAACCAGACACTATGACCTTTTTACAACAAAATAGAGATAAACTTACGATAAAAATAAATCAAAACCGAAAAATCACTAAATATGTATGGGTGCTTAAATTACAAACGATAAGGGCATGGACCCGCCCTGAATTTTATGGTAAAAAAACACGGTATATATTACCATATCTTAATAATGCCCATATTGTAGTAAAATGGAAATTGTCATGCGTAAGCCGATTAAAATTTATTTATTTAAATAAATGCTGAAATATAAAAAAACAGTAATAAATAATGTCGTAAATGGTAAGAATAATGAGTATTAATATTATCAAATCTATTATCAGTTCAATGACTGAGCTTCATGTCAGTTGAAGGGTATGTCATGTACCGGGTGATTCATTAAGGGTGACGAGCGGCCATATCTCGGAAACTACGGGGCATAAAAATTCAGGAAAAAAAAATTATAACTAAAGTGGCCACATGAGAAAATCCTGGAAATAATTTTTAAGTTCCGCATTTTGCCGCAAGAGGGCGTAATGGAAAAGTAAATTATAAAAGTTTACATATCTCGGAAAATTCCACATTAAGGTATATCTTTTATAACACCGTTAAAAAGCTTGGACAATTATGCATCATTTTGGTCCTATGCTCATTGGCGTACCGACTTTAATAAGAGGGTGGGAAGCTGTTGAAAGTGTAATCAGTTAAATCACTGTAACTTATAAACGACTTATCCGATTTTAGCAAACTAAAGACTGTTTGGAAGAGAAATCTATGCACTTTCACCAATCGTATTTAGTTGTCCATAATAGTTCTCAAAAAAAATGTTAGAGGGCGCAATTTGTAATAATAACACATTTTTTGATTTTACTCCGAAAAAATAAATCATACGGTATAATTATGATACCATCATCGAAAAGTAGATAAAATTTGCTAGAAAAAATATTAAAACTGCAGCTCGATATCTAAGTTCGTTTCAGAATTATCACGAATAGAATAATTTTTAAAATTTCAAATAAAGAATATTTTTTAGAAAATAAGTGGGACGCCACTGATATTTTTCCATGTGGATATTATTTCGGATTAGCCTGGTCAATTTTGCATAAAAATGTTCTCTTGCGTTTTTCTCCTCAGGCACACCGTTCTTTATTAAAATAATTAAATTAAATTAAATTAGCTTAACTATTTATTTTTTTTATTAACGTTGATAATGAAAAATTTAGTTTTATAAAAATTGTTGGAAATGACCACCCCGCCCGTCTAATTTAATTTAATTATTTTAATTAAGAACGGTGTGCCTGAGGAGAAAAACGCAAGAAAACATTTTTATGCAGAATTGACCAGGCTAATCCGAAATAATATCCACATGGCAAAATATCAGTGGCATCCCACTTTTTTTCTAAAAAATATTCTTTGTTTAAAATTTTAAAAATTATTCTATTCGCGATAACGCTGAAACGAACGGAGATATCGAGCTGCAGTTTTAATTTTTTTTTTAGCAAATTTTATCTACTTTTCGATTATGGTATCATAACTATACCGTATGATTTATTTTTTCGGAGTAAAATCAAAAAATGTGTTATTACAAATTGCGCCCTCTAGCATTTTTTTAAGAACTATTATGGACAACTAAATACGATTGGTGAAAGTGCATACATTTCTCTTCCAGACAGTTTTTAGTTTGCTAAAATCGGATAAGTCGTTTATAAGTTACAGCGATTTAACTGATTACACATTCAACCGCTTCCCCCCCTTTTATTAAAGTCGGTACGCCAATGAGCATAAGACCAAAATGATGCATAATTGTCCAAGCTTTTTAATGGTGTTATAAAAGATATACCTTAATGTGGAATTTTCGGAGATATGTAAACTTTTATAATTTACTTTTCAATTGCGCCCTCTTGCGGCAAAATGCGGAACTTAAAAATTATTTCCAGGATTTTCTAATGGCCACTTTAGTTATAATTTTTTTTTCCTGAATTTCTATGCCCAGTAGTTTCCGAGATATAGCCGCTCGTCACCCTTAATGAATCACCCGGTACATGGAAAGAAGTCTGCAGATCAGATCCTCAGACTTATACGTGAAATTAAGAATTTTTTTGACGCCCTCCACACGTTCCTCCCTTTTTCTTCTGAAAGATCCGTCTCACTCAGATCAAAAAGACATAAATATATTAGTGTATCAAGTGCCAATACCGTGACAGGAAAGGCCGTGGCGACGCCTGTTGATCAAAATACCACTTAAGACGACAATACTTCGAAACCATAAAAGTTCAATAGATTTTCAGATAATGGGCGTGTTAAAAAAATATATTTCCCCTTGGCGAGCCATTCCGAGGATTGAAAACTACCACTGTGTGATTCCAGGCAGCAAATCTGCCCTCGTATGCCCTTTTACTTAAAAAGTAACGGTAAAATAAGGTAATTTACATTATATAGTTAATAATGAAAAGTCTGTGCTCATCCGTACGGAGCGTCTACTATTTTTACAAGTCGAGTTCGTTGCATTGCTTGCATAATACGTTTAGTTTGAATAATTGTTACTGCAAGTATGCTCCATGAGATAATCATAATTGTAAAGTAAATAGTTCGAGCTCGAGATACTTTTACTTTTTTAAGATTAATCAGTGAAATTAAGAGCTAGAATATTATGGAATATAGACAGATACATTAGCGGCGAGCGGACAAAGTGGTGTATCTGTCTCCACAGGTCGACAATGACGGCCCGTCTCGTCCTTATTAGGACTCTGCGGAAAGCCATGACCTAAGTAGCAACTCCAGACTTAAAGGCCTTTTTACATTAGGTGCAATTGCAAGAAAAATGGCCTGAAAGCATGCGCTGTGACGACGTTTTGATCAGCTGATGCAAGTTTACTTTCTTGCAGCAGGTCTATCGTGATTGCGTATAAGCATAAAATGTTCCTAAATTTTCTAGTAATATTCTTTACTACCAACTTACGAACATAACCCTCAAAAAAGTGTTGTTGGACGTTGACTTCGTTCGTTTTGTTATTTATTTTGTGGCTTTGTTGTTTAGATTATTGACTATTTGGGTATATTTTTTGTGAATTTAAATTAAAGTATGTCGCAGAAAAAAAGAAGAGTTCTTTGTTGTTGTCTCGATTACTAATGGCCCCTTGCCGCACAGAAGAAAAAAGGGTTTCCTTACCGTCTTCAACAAGTTACTTTTAAGGCGGAACTTTGTGCAGCAAGAAATATATTTGCAAGAGAGTCTCACCCGAAGTGGGCATACTAGCGAGCTTATGACGTGGTGAAAAATATTCCGTAAACATCGACACACACTGAAACCACGATGCAAGGCGGTAGGTTCTTTATTATGCTAATGAGTTTTGGTTGATTTTATTTCGGAGACCAGAAATTTGTTTTGTGGGAAATAAGTATTTTACTTGTTATTGTATTCTAAGTTAAAATAATGCATCTAATCGTTATACGGATTCTTATTTTATTAATATGTACAAAAAATAAAATTAAGGAGAGCAAAAAATTTTGGAAAATAAAATCTGTTAATTTTATAAATTCCTTGGAAAAGCTTATTATAATGATTTTAATGATTTAAAAAAGGTAATAAAACTTCTGAAATCGTATTCTAATTTTTAATATAGGTACCAAGATACATGTCTGTTAATCTTATTATTACCTACCGACTAAAGTGTTAATTAATTAATAGTAGGTATAAGAACACCTGCATATATGCCAGTGGCGGCGTCAGGGGGGAAGAAGGCACAGGCATACCCTTAAATTAAAGTTGCCCATCCAAATTAAGTTTAGGTACTTAGGTAGTTTATACATAACACAATGTACAAACTGTTTTATTGTGAATTTTTCAGCATTGGTGTTGAAATATTTTGTAAGGTCAATAGTTTTTGAATTAAAATTCTCTCATATGAATAATTTTTCACCATGCTTATTTATTAAACAAGAGAACAAACGAAGTACCTAGACCTTTTTTTTAGAAACACAGTACCGTATCGTCGCACCTATACGAGAATGGAATAAAATAATTGAATTTCAGCGCCAATCCGATACAGAATATACATGTGATAATAGAATAGATGCAATGGTCTCATCGGTTTTACCGCTTACTATTGCTAAATAATAATAATAATAATAATAATAATAATAATAATAATAATAATAATAATAATAATAATAATAATAATAATAATAATAATAATATTAATAATAATAATAAAAAATCATGTTATTCTCTGGAGCTAACGCAAAGATAATGCGACACGAGTAGAACCGATAGATATTGTATATCGCATCACACGGAAAGCGTCAGCAAACAGTACCAATCGACGAAAAGTCGTGTACCTACTTTTTAAGCTCAAAGGTTTAACTTTTCGTCTAGAAAAGCGATAAAAATATATCTACAGTAAAAACTAAACAATAGCTAGATACCAGGATCTTATATGCCTACCTCAAAAAAATCGGATCCATTTACATTTTTCTAGCACCTCCACGCCACTGATATCTGCTACCTAAGTACTTAGCCTATTTTTGTGAAAGAAGGTTTTTATTTTGGTAATTGGAGTATAATTGAATATAAAAACTAAGAACTACATAGATTTTTATTCATTTGTGATTTGAACTGTTCGTTGTGAATCTATTGTGAAGTTGTATCTACAGTGTGTTTCTATTTTATATTATCAATATGCCGCAAAAGTATACTAGCACAAATCGTACTCCGTGTGGCCGTCGACGAAGTATTCAACAAAAACTTAAATTACTCAGGTGAGTACTTGCAATCATTTTAGAAATAATTGCAAAGTTGTATAATTTTTATTATCATATATAATATAACAAGTGCATTGAAAATTATCGGTAATTTTAGGAAAATATGCTTGAATACAATTTGGAGCCAAAAAAAGCATGAGTGCACGTAGTGCACGAATGCTTTTGCTTGCTCCAAATTGCATGACGGCATATTTGGCTAAAATTACCGGTAAATTATCAATGCCCGCGTTATATTTGTAAGGAAATTTCATGGACTGATGTTGCTTTTTGTTTGTTATGACTGACAAAAAGAAAATATGTCAAAAAATTATCACGATAATTTTTTGCAACAATAGAATAACCATGGTAACACAAAATAAAATTATGGTATTTAATTGTTAAAATATGAAATTTGACAGGTGAATGAAATTCTCAAGATTATTGATTTTGCTCCTTTTCATATGCTGTAGAAATAAAATAGAACATAACGTGCATAACCGTTTCATACGCTCAGTTTTAAAAAAGTACAAGTAAAGCCGTACAGAAAGTTTAAAATTGTTAGTAAGTGACATTTTGTTAGTTGTTTTTGTCATGTTACGTTGTAACGTTGTTTTATGACCTACAATATTTCGGGAGTATTCGAATTTTTTTTAGGCCCTAGGCCAAGAATTATCCTAATTATTTTAAAAAAGCATCCGTTTTGGACACAACTACTGACATCAGCCCTATGATGCTTATGTACGCTGTTTGTTTTCTATTACAAAAAGAGGTAATTGATATCTCGATTAAACTCCTAGGATAGGTATTATCCAAAAATGTATCAAGAGATCCTAAAGCATAAAAACAACGTTTTTACAAAAACATAAACCTTTCATAGCTATCTTTTTTAAATTTTAATAACGCAATTATCTTAACTTTTTCTTACTCTTTGTAATTTGAGTATAATATGTAACGAATATATTTATTTTCTTATTTATTTTTTATGAAAAAAAAAATTAGTTTATTTGAAAAAAAAACACAGTGTAAACAAGCTGCTGTCACTAGTTGTGTTCAGACCAGCTGTTCTTTCAAATTAGATAATTCTTGCCCTAGGATATAAAACAAAAAAAAAACGAAATTATCCTGAAATATTGATTTGTGATGTTGTTTTCCAAACTACACACCTAAAAGTGTTAAAAAAAATTTGTCGAACATTATGATGAGTTATGAGACATTTCCATTGATACCAGCCAGTCAACCGATTTCCAGAATCCCTTTTCTATATACTAAGTAGTTTTTTGGTAAATTCAGTTTCTTCTAAATTAAAATACTGGGATTTATCTCTACGTTTTATAAAGTGTGAACAGTGCTGTTATAATAAGCTTAAATACTAAAGAGGGATATAAATTATTTTTATATAAGGGTCGAGAAACTTACTCACAATTTTCAACAATTTGTTTAAACAAATAATACAGCTGAAAAAGAATCAAATGCTTGTTTTAGAAATATATTAATATTGGTGTAAATTTATGCTCCCCATTTGGTGATAAACAGAATTCTCCTGTAAAAAATACTGGTTTTATCTTACCTAATATTTCTTTAGGCAACGCAAAAAACTGACAACTCAGGACACCGCCACCCCAAGTAAAAAAGTTGTCAGTATTTCTAATTTTGCCATGGATTTACCTACTTCGGAAGTTGCAGGACCATCTCATGATAGGGTTGAGAGCAGTAGAGATATGAAAAAACTAAACTTGATAGATTATGACAGTGATGATAGTAATTCCAAATCGATTAGTCCAGAACAAGTTTCTAGTTCACAACCCGAAACAGAAATTTCAACCGAATATTCTGAAAAGGTATCCCAAAGATGTCAGACCATATGTGATATTTCCGGAAGAAGAATAATTGATATTAATTTCTTCTTTAACGAAGTAACTAATTTTAAACATTTGGGCATTTTTGGTTGCGAGAGTACAAGTTTAAAAATAACAAAAGAAATATCTGTTGGATTGCAAAGCACGTTTGTAATTAAATGTTCCATATGCCACGAAGAAAAAAGAATATGTACAGAGAACCCTGACACTGCAGACTTAAACAAATTAATCGTTTTGGGTATGATTTCAACCGGCGGAGGCTACAGCCAAATGCAAGAAATTTTCAGCTACTGCGATATACCGATTATGTCAAATTATACGTTTTTGAAAATTCAAAGTGAAATAGCTGATGCAATTCATGCAACCGCTTGGGAAGAAATAAAGAAAGCTGGCGAAGAAGAGAAAGCAATTGCCATCGAAAAGGGAAAAGTTGATCCTGATGGTATTCCATATATAACCGTTATCGCAGATGGCGCATGGAGTAAACGATCATATAAAGTTAACTATAATGCACTTTCTGGAGTGGTAAGTTATACATATTCTTTTAAGTTTCGTTTAATGGTGATGGTTTTATATAATTTAAAAACTAGACCAATTGTAGTCCAACCTATCATAAAGCATGTAAAAGGTAAACAACATTAACGTTCTGGTGGAAGGTAAATTATAAATAACATTTTTATTTTAGGCAATAATTGTTGGACAAGAGACAAAGAAAATCCTATTCCTGGGAGTTAAAAATAAATACTGTTGCATATGTACAAGAGCACAGAGCAAGAATATTGCCGCAAAAGACCACATTTGCTACAAAAACTGGGACAAAGCATCAACAGCTATGGAATCCGAAATTATTGTACAAGGATTTTTACAAAGTAACGAACTGCACGGAATAAAATACGGTTATTTGGTTGGAGATGGAGATAGCAGTGTGACAAAAAAGTTGGCAGAGGCAAGACCATACCAGAATAGATCAGTTCAGAAAATTGAATGTAGAAATCATTTGCTAAGAAATTTATGTACACGCCTTCGAGAGTTAGCCCAAAAAAGAACCAGTTCGAAGAACAAAGTAGTTTCTATAAAGGAAAGAAACATGCTTTCTAATAATGTTAAAAGAATAAGATATGGAATTGTAGCAGCAGTCAATTACTACATTGAAAAAGAGGATCTAAGCTACGCTCAAAAAATTATTCATTTAAAGCGTGATATTACAAATACTTCTAGTCACGTCTTTGGAGATCATTCAAAATGTGCTAACTACTTTTGCCAGGGACCAAAAGAAAATGAGATAGATTTTACCAATATTATGAGAAGTTCAGGCTTATTTTCAGATATTTTAGTAATCATTGAGAGAATAGTTAGAAATTCCGAAAGTTTATTATTAAACATGGATAATAACGCTGCTGAACTTTATAATGCCTTATTAGCCAAAACAGTTGGTGGCAAAAGAATTAACTTTTCTTTAAGAAGATCCTACGAAATGCGTTGCGAGAAAGCTGCAATTTCGTACAATGTTGGAGCTGAGTCATCTCGACTTATTCAAAAGAAACTTTGTGGTCGAAGTCCAGGAAATATACATACAAAATTTATTAAAGAAAAAAAACACAAACGGAGTTGGACTAAATGCCGTAGACAATTATTTCCACAAACTCACAAAAAAAAACACGAAGATGCTCCTCCCGACGAGGATTACGGCTTACCAGCCATAGATATGGACGAGGATGAGTACAAACTGCAACAATCTTTCTTCATAACTTCCATTACGGTAGATAAAGAAACTGCACATAAATTAGAACGTGATACAGTCGGACAAGCAGACACACTGTTATGGATGGAAGAACGTGGAAAAAGACTAACAGCAAGTAATTTTGGAAAAATTTGTAAATTACGTAAAAGTACACATTGTGCAAACACGGTAAAAGCCATCTTATATAGCAGTTTTACCAGCAACAGTGCTACAAATTGGGGCAAAGAGCATGAAAAAATCGCTATAACCCAGTTTGAACGAACCACCGACCTAATAGTTGAGGACTGTGGACTTTTTGTCAGCACAAAGCAATGCTACCTTGGGGCATCTCCAGATGGTCTAATTGGACAAAATGGAATTATAGAAGTTAAGTGCCCCAGATCCTGTAGTACCAAAACTCCTCGTCAAGGCATCGAGACTAAAACAATAAAATTTGCTACAATTGAAAATGGAAATTTTACATTAAAACGAAATCACCACTATTACTATCAGGTACAGGGACAGTTACAAATAACGTCAAGGCAGTACTGTTATTTTATTGTATGGACACCTCTACAACTAGAGTATGAAAAGGTAATGAAAACCACTTTTAAAATAGTTATTTTCTAGGAAACGATGGGTTTATAAATATTATGTCTCTATCTCAAAAACAGAACAAAAATTTTTTTTTTAAATACATAGATACTCAGGAATAATATAGCCAGAAAGGTAAAACCAACAAATTTTCAAATTTTTACAAACCGTGTAAAGTTTTCCTCACAGTGCAATTATTTTCTATTGGAAAATATGAGATTCTTATTCCAGAAGTATTAAATGGGGATAAAACTAGTTTATCCTATTTAGCCTTCAAAGATAAAAAAAATACTCTTCTCAATATTTTCTTTAAAAATTTAATGGCTGGGCATAACTTCATCAATTTACGAAACAAAAAGTAAATAAGAACACTTTTTAAAATATTTAATACATTCATTTCATATAATATTTGATCGTATAAGTATCTATGATTTACAAATTTTATGAAATAATAATTAATGTAATTTTAACAATAATAATTTTGTTTCAGATATACAGAGATGACCAATTTTGGCAAGAAAAGATGGAACAGCAGTTAAAAACTTTTTTTTTTAGTTGCCTTCTTCCCGAAATGATAAATCCTCAATACCCCAACAAGAGAAAAATTAAAGACTTAAGATCGCAATTTTTAAATATTTCTGGTAGCTAATAATATAGTTATTGTAGTATTTTTTATTTTAATAAGTATTTTTAATTTGTACCATGAAAGGACCAACTTTATTGCCTACCTGTATTTTTAATAAAAATTTACAATATTATGAATGTTTTTATTTAGGGTATACTACCTAATAATAAAACCTACCAACATAGGCACACATAGAGTGGAAGGGGGGTAGCCAAAAAAAGCGTGTAAGTTCTTAAAAGTGACTTAAATAAAATATGTAGCAGCCTTTTCAACACTTCCTCCACCGTTCAAAAGTGGCTACAAAAGAAAACAAAACGTTCGTTTTCAAGAACTTCTATCAAAAGTGATTCCTACAAAAAAAATGCCGCATTCGTTTCATAAACTCACCCTAACAAAAAGTAAAAACCTTATCTACGCCCTTGGTCAAGAGACGGGGGCCACTGCCGCCCTCTCTATGGGCGCCCAAGCCTAACAAAATATTGTATTTTATTACTCTGCCTGGCATACTGTCCAATTTTTATTTAGTACTTAGCTTCTTAGAAGCATTGTCACTATACAGGAGTCAGGCTGCACCAAATTATAGCTGCCAGCCAACAAGATGGACAGAGAAATCTCATGTGACCAACGCCAAATTCGTGCCTGAATACTACTTTTAAATCGGTAAACCATGGATAAAATAATAAACACATTTCACCTTTAAGATGAATTCATATTTTAACAGGTTCAGACAGAAGCTCACTACATAAGCAATATATAGATCCCGTATAATAAGCATAAAATATAAAAACAATCGAATATGCAACAGTTGGTTACTCACTAAGAAACGAAACAAAAAATTCAATATAGCCCATTTTTGATTGCAACAAATCGACCGGATTTCGTTCAATTCTTATCCTTACCTAACATGAATAAGAAATTTTGAAAGCCCAAACACCAGTTTTGACAAAATGGTGAACGCGCCTTGAACATTTTGCCCTGCGGCGCATTATAAACCATCCCGGTCTAAGCCGAAAAATGTATGGTAACCCGAAGTTAATAGCACAACTACTAGTTACGTCTTTTTAATATTAACGCTTAGATATTCTGTTATTGGCACAGACAATACAAAAAGGAAAACATAAAATTTAGCCCAAAATTACCCCCGAAATAACTTCTTGTTCGACCACCTATAATTTTTTTCAGTGTATCATTATTCTCTCTGGATGTAAATTGTTTCACGTCAGCCTAGAATAAATTCTGCTGTATATAGGCAACTTCTATAACATGACAACAAAATTTACCTAAAACATGAGTTGCGCGCTGCAAGATAACGGACTTATTACGACATTGTTTTGTCTCAATTTTTGAATTCTTAAAGATAAGACATGGAAGTTCTAAGGTACATGGCTATTTTTTTGAAAAAAAAATTCTTAGCTACGATATTAACCTTGGAAAAGTGCCTAAAATACGCACCTTTAGTGGGCATTTTCTTATACATATTCTTATTTTTTTCAAAAAAGGGCTTTGTACCTTAGAAATACAAACATTCCTTTATTAAATTTTAAATTGTCCCGACAAATATTTCAAATAGCCTTTGCAGAATCCTGCAGTAGCGAAACGGTGTTTTTCATCCTCTAAATTTGCGCGTGGTAGAGCCTTAAAGTAACTAAGTGTATAGTTACTCCTAAAAAGTAACTAGATACAAGTTACTTTTCAAAAGCAACAAATAATGCACACCATCAGATGATGACCAAGGGACGATCGGCGGCCGTTAATCAGATTTTCACGAAGGGACGAGCGGCGAGTCGCGAGCGTTAAACAGCAAACTGGTTGGAACGCAAAATTTTTGGAAAGCATTTTATTCTACTTGTTCGTTGTTCGAATTAACACTTCTTAGTTTAGTTTTCTGATGGCAATAGTGGTAGTGTGTACAGGAAAATGAATTATCACTTCCTGGTAAATTTATGGTATCTAGTTCAAAAGCATCTTAGTAACTTTTAGAGTTTTGTAGTTACAATTAAAATAACTAGTTAGTCAAAAGTATCTTAGTTACTTTTAGTAACTAGTTACAATCAAAGTAACTAGTTACTTAAAAATTATCTTAGTTACTTTAAAATTATCGTAGTTACAATCAATGTAACTAGTTACTGTAAAAGTATCTTAGTTACTATAACTAGTTACTTTTACTAAGTAACTAAGAACTAAGTTACTTTTAGGTAAAAGTAACTATTTTTTATAAGTATCTAGATACATTTGGGCAAAAGTATCGAAAAAGTAACTAGTTACTTTTCTGAAGTAACTTTCACAGCTCTGCATGTAAGAAGGTTGTAACATCTCTCGTGCCATGAGCGGGTGCTTCATCTTGCTGAAACCAAATTTGTTGCAGCCGTGCAAGCGAAATTTCAGATAAAAGATCTTGGAATGTATTATTTAAAAATACTAGATAATACTCCCCTGTCAGTCGTTGTGGTAAAAAAATAAAATAAATTTCCAATTTTTTTTTCATCATAGGCCAAATTGGAAGTTCTTGTGAATCAGTAAAACTTTTGTATTAAATTTTTAATTACACAAGCCAGGAAACGATATCGAGTTTCACGCTGGTTTGGAAGATTTAAGATTTTTGACTCACTAAAACTACTGTTAATTAAAAATGTAGTTAATTAATTTGAAGAAAGAAAAAAGAAAATCTTAAATTGAGAATTTGTCTATGAGGGGAAACCAATAAAAATAATTATTTATTTTTAAACCACGAATGATCGTGCAAATATATATACAAAAAATACTGTTAATTAGATTAATTATGTGTATTTATCGAATTAATATAAAATCTTTGACCCTTGAAGAGTAAACGACCCTACAATGGCCAAGTCAGCAAAATTTTACGCTCGGTTGCATAAACAGATAAAAGTGCATAAAAATATATGTTCGACAAATCGTAACTTGTTTCTTTATGTCAACATGATACTCTTTTCCTCCATATCAAATTCCACGTTGTTAACACGGTCATAATGTTCCAATTGAAAAAGTCTATCTATAGTCTCTTTCAGAAAGGTGTAGATTAATAAAACATAAAATTCCGTTAAGTTCGGCTCAATTTTCGTGTCGGCTATAGGCGCAGGTAAATTTTGTGCATTAAATTATTTATGATAACTAACCAAAGAAAAAAAAAAGAAGATAATTTGATGAAGAAGGAACTATTAGCTATAGCAAATTTACACAAACATCCTTTTATGAAATATGCCGTGGGAGATATAGCTGAAAAACATTGGGTAACTGTGCTGCGCACACCGCCATATCATTGCGTACTAAATCCTATAGAACTTATATGGGCGCAAGTGAAAGGATTTGTAGCACAACACAACACGACATTCATAATGAAAGACATTAAGCTACTGTTTGATCAAGCCATTAAGGAAGTGACACCAGAGAACTGGCGACAAGCAGTTCATCTTGTCATTAAAGAAGAGGAGAAAATATGGGATCCTGATCGATCGGACCGTCGACCCCTTAATTATAACGTCAAGAGGAGATGACAATTCCTCAGATGACGAATAATATTATGATTTTTTATAATTTAATTTCTGTATAATTTATTTTTTTATAATGTTTAATAAAAAATAAGTGTACCTAATACTATGTACATAATGCTAATGCACGCCTTTGTGACACCATTTTCAGTGTTTGTGAATGGATAACAATAGGCAAAACCCATAAATTGACCCAAACCCGGGTGGTACTACCTGCACTTGATGAAAAGAAATAATTTTGTAATGAAATCAATGTCAAATTAAGAAAGCGGCTTCAATATTCGTTGGGTCACTCTGTAGTACCTTTGCATACGTAATGAGCGTTTATTACTCTACACTTTTCTGAAATAGACTATAGTAACTAACAGTCTAAACTTCTACTAAACGGCTTTCTTGTGGTAACGTCGCTTAGACCGTTAGAATTTAGTTGGGACTAAACATAATTTCTTGAAATAAATTGATATCAAAATATTAAAATTGTTGTAAGTTTTAAAATATGAAATAAAAGTAAGATTAGAGAAATTTAGCAATCTTGTTTTTGTGCTAATTTGTGTAAGATATGAGGTTTTTAATCAAATATTTGAACGTAGTATCGGATATCTGATAAGAAAAATACACCTTACAAGTGCATGTGAACAACACTTGCAGAAAAAAACTAAAAAATTACTTTATAAATGAAATTAGGGGAAGGTGGGCAAGTACAATAATTACTTATTTTACTTTACCGTAGCTGTCACTAATGTCACAATTTTAATCGGATCGACGTCATCAAGTAATCGCGCCGGTTTTGCGTTTTTAAAATTTGTGGAATCTGTGCATGTTTTCAATAAACTGCAAAAAATTCATGGTATGACCTAGCAATAGTTTTATTGGTGATAAACTCCTATTATAGCACCGACTGAACAATTTAAATGTCAAAACTATCAAATATGAGAATAGTGAAAAAGCCCATTGGAAATTGCAAGCACTTAGAATTTTTCAAGTAGTTGATGATGGCAATTACTTTTCCAAAGAACTTAGTGCTCGAAGCACCTTTTTCGAGTGCTTTGCCAAGCTCTGTACCGGGTGGTCAACTAAGAATGACCGCCGGCCATATCTCAGAAACTAGTAATCGTACAGCATCCGGGTAAATTTTTTTATGACACAAAAGTGCCCAAGAGAAAATGCTGTAAATTATTTTTAAGTTCGGCATTTTGCCGCAAGAGGGCGTAATTGAAAAGTAAATTTTAAAATTTTACATATCTCCGAAAATTCCACATTAAGGTATATCTTTGATAACACCATTAAAAAGCTTGGAAAATTATGCATCATTTTGGTCTTATGCTCATTGGCGTACCGATTTTAATAGCTCTACTATTATTATTAACTTTGATAATGCAAAATTTTGTTTTATAAAAATTGGTGGAAATGACCACCTTCACTTAATAGGCATGCCTGAAGCTAATTTAATTTAATTATGTTAATTAAGAACGGTGTGCCTGAGGAGATAAACGCAAGAGAACATTTTTATGCAGAATTGACCAGGCTTATCAGAAATAATATCCACATGGAAAAATATCAGTGGCGTACCACTTTTTTTCTAAAAAATATATAATCGCTTAGTTTTAAAAATTATTCTATTGGCGATAACGCTGAAACGAACGGAGATATCGAGCTGCGGTTTTAATATTTTTTCTAGCAAATTTCATCTACTTTTCGATTATGGTAACATAATTATACCGTATGATTTATTTTTTCGGAGTAAAATCAAAAAATGTGTTATTATTGCAAATTGCGCCCTCTAGCATTTTTTTTGAGAACTATTATGGACAACTAAATACGATTGGTGAAAGTGCATACATTTCTCTTCCAAACAGTCTTTAGCTTGCTAAAATCGGATTAGTCGTTTAAAAGGTACAGCGATTTTACTGATTACACTTTCAACCCCCCTTCCCCCCTCTTATTAAAGTCGGTACGCCAATGAGCATAAGACCAAAATGATGCATAATTATCCAAGCTTTTTAATGGTGTTATCAAAGATATACCTTAATGTGGAATTTTCGGATATGTAAAATTTTAAAATTTACTTTTCAATTACGCCCTTTTGCGGCAAAATGCGGAACTTAAAAATAATTTCCAGCATTTTCACTTGGACACTTTTGTCATAAAAAAATTTACTCGGATGCTGTACGATTACTAGTTTCTGAGATATGGCCGGCGGTCATTCTTAGTTGACCACCCCACGGTACTTATAGATATAATTTAGCATGGAGCTGGTTGGAGAAGAATTTAGAACGGTTGGATGCTCTTGAATTTAATAATAGTAACACAGTCCACTCTACCCCACCTTCTGCTACGATATTCCTATTTTCAGACTGCAAAACCAAAAACAAACAAGATTTCTAAAAACATGTCTAAACCAACACAAATTCCAAAAATGTAGGTACATTTTATCAAAATTATCAGAAATCTAACCAATATTTGTAGATAATAATAAGTCTGACGAACAGAATTTACATTATAGATAATAACACCGCAGAATATATTGTTTATTAATAAGTAAATGCCAAATCCATGATGACTAAAATTAAATAAAAATTAAAAGAAGGGGTGGGGATGTATGTAAATGCCTGTATTTGACATACCTTTGTAAGTGCATTGGTCATCGAAAAAGTTATTGTCCTCAATAAATTTGTTTACAACAATAATTATTGTTTAAATGATTAAATAATGTTTAGTATAATTTTCTACAGGGTTCCTACAAAAAGATAATTTTAATAATTAGTATAGTCTATTTCAGAAAGGTGTAGAGTTATAAAAGCTCATTAGGTATGCAAAGGGACTACAGAGTGACCCAACGAATATTTAAGCCACTTTCATAATTTGGCATTGATTTCAATGCAAAATTCTTTATTTTTATCAAGTGCAAGTGGTACCACACGGGTTTGGGTCAATTTATGGGTTTTGCCTATTGTCATCCATTCACAAACACTGAAAAAGGTGTGACAAAGGCGTGCATTATGTACATAGTATTAGGTACACTTATTCATTATTAAACATTATTTAAAAAATACAAAATACATTACCTATACAGAAATTAAATTATAAAAAAAATCATAATATTCTTCGTCATCTGAGGAACTGTCCTCTTGACGTTATAATTAACGGGTCGACGGTCCGATCGATCAGGTGGCCAAGATCCCACATTTTTTCCTCTTCTTTAATGACATGATGGACTGCTTTTCGCCAATTATCTGGTGTCACTTCCTTAATGGCTTGATCAAACAGTAGCTTAACGTCTTTCATGAATGTCATGTTGTATCTTGCTACAAATCCTTTCACTTGCGCCCACATAAGTTCTATAGGATTTCGTTCACAATGATATGGCGGTGTGCGCAACACAGTTACACTATGTTTTTCAGCTATATCTTCCACCGCATATTTCATAAAACGATGTTTGTGTAAATTTGCTATAGCTAATAGTTCCTTCTTTATCAAATTGTCTTCTTTTTCTTTGGTTAGTTATCATAAATAATTAAATGCACAAAATTTACCTGCGCCTATGGCCGACACCGAAATTGAGCCGAACTGGACGGAATTTCCCGTTTTATTACTCTACACCATTTGTTGGATATATTTACCTAAAAGAATAATGTTAGATCGGGTCGAATGGACTCGTGGTCTTGAAAATAAAACTTCTTACAAAATTGCTTCTATCAAAAAATATCTATTTCTTCTTGTTATTTTTTTAACACAAAATTGTTCATGACAACTTACAAAAAAATGACATAATTTAAAAAAATATACAGTGTAAATAAAAATTAACTTTAAAATGTGACATTCTTCTACACCTTTCTGAAATAGACTATAATGAACATTACAGAAAACACCACAGACCTATCAAAAATATAGTATACCATGATATGATACATTTTTGTTCCATCCTGTAGCACAACCGGGGCTAATTTGATAATTAGTGAATAAAGCATATAAAAATAACCAGTTTTCGAGATAATTGTTTTAAATTCGCCGTGGATCGCATCAGCTGATCCCACAGCTGATATTACGCGATACGACAGACCAAGCGTGGGGCCCCTCGCTCTGTCCATTCACCAAGAAATTTATTCTCGGAATTTCGCCCAGGCACTTCTTGTAGCACCGCTAAATTAAGAGAGTTACATTATAATATGGTCCTGTCTAGTCGGTATCTAAGAATAGAATCTTTTTGGCAATTTAGGACTGTTTCATGAAGTCTTTTTTTAGCCCAACGGGGAGAGGAAGTAAACGCCGACAATCCTGGAACAATTCGCTACGGGAGGACATAAACATATCGCTCGCATGGCGATATACTGGGTCTCCCAAAAGTCCCGCATAAAATTAATATCAATTAAAGGAAAAAGATCTAGAAAAAACGCTCGGACCCGTAAATTTTTATTTTTAATTGTGCATTTTTTGACATAAAAAAATATTATACAGGGTGTATCATAGAACTGTCGTCACGTCTTTGACAATTTTTTTTTTAATGGAACTTAATATTGTATTATTTTCTGATTCCCCACAAAATTCTACGCTTATTTTGTAAATGTCATGTGTCTAAATTCAATAGTTTTTGAGATTTTGACGTTTAAAATATGGCATTTTTGGACTTTGACAGGCTGTAACATTGGAACGGTTCATCTTGGAGAAAAATTTACGGGTCCGAGCGGTTTTCCTAGATCTTTTTTCTTTAATTGATATTAATTTTATGCGGGACTTTTGGGAGACCCAGTATAATACCACAATCCGAGGTAGTATAATAGTTGGTTATACAACCAGAGTTTATATGATGTCCATATCGCACGAGGAAGTAAATTGAGCACGACGCCGTAGGCGGAGTGCTCAAACTTCCGAGCGCAATATGGACAATCCACTCGAGTTGTACAGTATATTTTTTCTACGACTTAACTTCCGAACGTCAGACTAAAAATTTTAAAAA
The DNA here is from genome assembly GCA_935413205.1 of Polydrusus cervinus. Classification (NCBI taxonomy): domain Eukaryota; kingdom Metazoa; phylum Arthropoda; class Insecta; order Coleoptera; family Curculionidae; genus Polydrusus; species Polydrusus cervinus. The sequence goes on from OW284519.1 coordinate 27,789,829, forward strand.
AATATTTAAATTAAGCATCACAACTTGTCTTTTTAGTTGGCCGGAAACTTGTGAGGAAGATAATAAAAAACAATTGAAGAAAAAGTAATATGATATCATATCCGTTCAGTTAACCGGGAAAGCCCACTTTTCCAGTCACTTTAGTGTAAAGGAAACACAAAATTTCCATGTGGGAGTAGAAAAAAATAATTTTGATGCATTTACTAACACCCCCCCCCCCCCCTCCCTCTTGGATAGACCGCGTTTCATATGTACTTTATAGCACATTCATACGGCCTATTTTTTTGTTATCGATTACATATTATTCTTTGATAAAACTATAATCACTGTGGCATGTGCCTCATTATTGATTATCATTATTAATCATTTCCCATAAAAATTCTTCTGTTCTGTTTTAATGGTTAGTACCAGACATGTTTTTACTTTTATCTATAGACTAGTTGATAAAAATTAATAATAAATAAATACTTAAAAGGGTTAGGGTTAATTTGGAAACATTTTAAAAGGTTTCTAATGATTGTTGAACATTTCCTTAATGTTTGTCAATAAATATAGTATTAGTCCTGTCTCTGCTGCCCAGCAAAGATATGATTCAGACTCATTAGTTGACAGAAGTTTTTATAAATAACAATGTCATAACTAGGACACATATTTAAGGTAGCTTTCACACACGTTCGTGGGAATAGTTATTTACGATATAAGTGTTGTAAAGATTCATACTACAACACGAGATGTTAAAGTTGTCAAACGAGGCGTCAGCCGAGTTTAATAAAACATCGAGCGTAGTTATATGAATTTACAACAAGAATATTGTACAAAATTTTATCTACTTTCATCTATGAATAAAAATATTTGGCAAAAGGCATTTTTAAAAATAAAAATGCACCTGCTATTAAGTTTACTAATCAAGTTTTTTATGTTACCTTTCGCATAGTTACTGTTTCGCATGGTTACTGTCGAAACTTTGTCAAACAAATTCAAAAATATAAAAAACGTTTTTCAAAATGAGCGATTCTGATGGAAGTTTACCCTCTGATATAGAAGCAGCGGCAAGCGAAGCCATCTCAAGTTTAGTTTCGACAAAATCCAGGGCGCGGTATGAGTTGGAGTATCAGAAGTTTGAAGATTGGTGCAAAGCTAACAAAATAAAAGAGGTGTCTGAGAAAATCCTTTTGGGTTATTTTTCCGTAAAGCAACGCTCCCAGAAACCATCTACACTATGGACTCACTACTCAATGTTGAGAACTATGATTTCAGTCAAGAAAAATCAAGATATAAGCAGATTTTCTCAACTAATCGCATTTTTGAAAAGAAGTTCAGAGGGTTACAAGGCCAAAAAGTCCAAAGTTTTCACAAAGGAAGACGTATGTAAGTTTCTTAGTACTGCAGATGATGAAGCATATTTACTTCTGAAGGTTGTTATGATAATCGGCATTTTTTGGGCTTGTCGGCGCGAAGAACTAGCTAAGTTAATGTTGGATCATATTGAACACAATGATTTGTATATAAAAATTGTGATTCCATTCTCGAAAACCAAAATTATGCGAGAATTTGTTATAACAGAAGGAAATGTAACAGGTGTCAACTGTTTAAGTATTTTTCGAAAGTATGCTAAACTCCGTCCTCTTAATGCAACTCACAGGCGGTTTTTTGTATTCTATGGAAAAGGAAAATGCACCTCCCAGCCTGTCGGAATTAATAGTTTTGGAAGTATACCAAAAAAGATTGCAACAAAACTTGGATTGAATAATCCCGAAGGATACAGTGGACATTGTTTTAGGAGGCCCTCAGCCACTATTCTAGTTGATGGTGGTGCAGATATGCAGTTGTTAAAGCGTCATGGGGGCTGGAAATCCTCTTCTACGGCAGAAGGCTACGTTGAGAATTCTTTAGAAAATAAGAAACAAATAGCAAAGAAGATCATGGGGTCAGACACGGATTTAATGATTGGAAATTCGAACGTAAAGGGCTCCATCACATCCACTTCTGGTATACAAATTTCTAAGCACTAGTGCTGTAATAGATGCCCTTACAAAACGATTTACAGAACTGTAAAATTCATATTACTAAATGAAAGTAGATAAAAACATTTTCAAACGTACTGAAGCGACAAAGAATTGAACGACCGACATATTTCTAAATAATATAAAAAAATTCAAGACGAATAGACTGGAAAAAACAGCTGTTTCATGCATCCATAAAAATTAAAAATACCAGAGTTGAACGTCCAAACCACGCCAACATTTTTATAACCGGCATTTACATAAATTATTTTGTATGTCCATATTTTATTCCGTGGTAGACGAACAATTATTTAGTCACCCGAAAATTCTTCGGCTCTACATTTTTTTTTACCCATCACGAGGCCAAAATGGGGCAGAAGGACACCAAACCGTATTAGAGAGCTTTAGCATCAGTCAAAACAGAACATTTTTTATATACAGGGTGTCCTGAAATTAGCGTAAAATATTTCTAGGGACTAAAGTAGATCAAAAAATATAGTCACCGTAATTTATAACTTATCGGTTGTAAGGCATGTACCAACTTTCGTGCCATTATTTTATAGTCTATTTCAGAACGGTGTCGGGTAATAAAATGGTTAATTCCTTCCAGTTCGGCTCAATTTCGGTGTCGGCCATAGGCGCAGGTAAATTTTGTGTATTAAATTATTTATGATAACAAAACAAACAAAAAAAAAAGAAAATTTGAAAAAGAAGGAACTATTAGCTATAGCAAATTTACACAAACATCGTTTTATGATATATGCCGTGGAAGATATAGCTAAAAAACATAGTGTAACTGTGCTGCGCACACCTTTATGTTATTGCGAATTAAATCTTATAATAGGACTTATATGGGCGCAACTGAAAGGATTTGTAGCAAGACACAACACGACATTCAAAATGAGACGTTAAGCTACTGTTGCTACGGTTTGATCAAGCCATTAAAGAAGTGACACCCGAGAACTGGCAAAAAGCAGTCCATCGTGGCATTAAAGAAGAGAAGAAAATGTGGGATCTTGACCAACTGATCGATCGGACCATCGACCTGTTAATTATAACGTCAAAAGGAGATGACAGTTCCTCAGATGACGAAGAATATTATGATTTTTTATAATTTAATTTATATTTAATGTATTTTTTTATAATGTTTAATAAAAAAATAAGTGTACCTAATACTATGTACATAATGCACGCCTTTGTCATACCATATTTAGTGTTTGTGAATGGATAGCAATAGGCAAAACCCATAAATTGACCCAAACCCGGGTGGTACTACCTGCACTTGATGAAAATAAAGAATTTTGCAATGAAATCAATGCCAAATTATGAAAGTGGCTTAAATATTCGTTGGGTCAGTCTGTAGTCCCTTTGCATACCTAACGAGCTTTTATTACTCTGCACTTTTTTGAAATAGACTATAAACAGTTTTCATGCTATCCCCGACCCCCTTTGAGGGGCTCCAGCCCCCTAAACAAGCATTTCTGATGTTTATAGGATATTTTTGTCTTGTATGTACTTTTTCGCCCTAAAAATATTGCACGCAAATTTCGGGATACCCTTAGAGCGTTTTCACACGGCACCATATATCGCGCGCGATAAATGGTGCCGTGTGAAAACGCTCTGGCTCTGTAAATCTCTTGATTTCAAGCGTGAAACTTTGATATCGCATCAGGCGTACGCTAAATATGGTAAGTCGCTGCGAATATTCTTACTCGGCCGCCAAGCGGTCGTTTACACCGGTAACCAGCCTATTTAGTTTATATTTTTCGGTATTACATATTAATCGAAAAAAAAGAGGCCCCTAATATGTGGGTACGGGTAACGTTGGCTTTTTCTATTATACAGTTTTTAATTGTTTAGCCCATAAGATGTATCATTAGAGTATTTACATAATTAAGTAATTAGTCGAACTATGCCGGGTCTAGTCTAGACCATGGAAAATTTTTCTGATAAAAACGTATTCAACGACGTTTTAGTGTTTCTATAAGGTTTATAAAAAATATTAGTTTGTCCATATCGCACAAGGAAGTAAACTGAGCACGACGCCGTAGGCGGAGCGCTCAAACTTCCGAGCGCAATATGGACAATCCACTCGAGTTGTACAGTATATTTTTTCTCCACGACCATTACTGAATGCAATAATTCCAAAATCATTTTGGATAATAGAATGTAAAAATTCTCGCTCTTGAGTTGGAATATTTATTCTGAAACACTTGCTTTTTATGCGTTTTGCGTGTATTTTCATTCCATAACAAGATACGGAATGAATATTCTGTAATTGATCTAAACGACATAGGTTGCCATGAATTTCGAAACTGTCAATGTCAGCAGACAAATTTTAGTGCAAGTCAAAATATGAGTGAAAAATCGGATGAATCAGATATGGAACTGGATAATACTCCACCTGAAATTACAAATATTGCGAATAGAGAAAATATAGTCTGCTACTCGGTTAGAATGAAAATTCGATACTCGTGGTTCCTCACGCTCGCTACGCTCGCGTTCGGAATCTTCCACTCGGATCAAATTTCCTTCCAACCTCGTTACAGAATCTACTATTCTACGACTCAATTTTCGAATTTCATACTAAAAAATATTTAAATTAGGCATCATAACTTATGTTTTTAGTTGGCCGTGAACTTGTGAGTAAGATGATAAAAAACTATTGAAGAAAAACTCATTTCATTGGTAAATCCATGGACCAAATTACACTGTAACATATTTATCAATTTGGGTCATTTCTTATATTTCCACAAAATGATTTTGATGATCATTCTCACAATCGGCCTTTTACAGAATAACAGACAAAAAGCGATATATTTATTAATAAAAATGAACAATTTCTTTTTGTCAATCATAGCTAGTTTGATTAAATTGTTCTGCTGAAATGCACAGAAGAAAAAAGGGTTGTTGGTTTTTCTTTCTGCTTGCGTAAGAATTATAAATCCAAAAGTACAACAAAACAACTGTAGAATTCGTTTTAAACAGTTAAAAACAGTGTATGTGAATTAATACGAACTTTTCACGTTCGCTATGGTAAAGTTTTTCAAAATAATCGCCAATTTGCAAACTAGCAACACTGTTAACTTAGAAAAAGAAGTGGCAACACTGTTGACACGAGGCCGTAGGCGGAGTGCTCAAACTTTCGAGCACGCAATATGGATAATCCACTCGAATAACATAACCTACTTTTTTTTAGACATAAGACATTTTATAATAAGCCTAAAACCTTGTGGGGAATTAGAAAATAATATAATATATAGGGTGTTCCATCATAAAAAAAGTATATTTGATATGCCCTGACTATTTGGGACACCCTGTATGATTTAAAATAATTTTAGAACTAAAAACATTTAAAAAAAATTAAACACAGAAAATGACAATCGAATAAAGTTATTATCCCTTTAAATGAAAGCAGATAAACTAAAGATCTAAAACTATAGTACCTCCGTCACGTGTATACTATTATAACCACACCACACTGTCTACAATACCTATTTATAGACCCCAAAAAAGTGATTATCATTTTTCTCATGTTGAAATTTTTGTTATTCTGTTATTACCCAAAAGTGTACCTTTTAAACAATGTTAATTCATTATGCCAAGTGTACGCCTTGTATTGTCATGGGCAATGCACAATTCAGCAATGTAGACTTTTTTGGCACGTGATAATAAGCAAATTATACCATTTTCTCTGTACAGGAAGCTCAAGTTTATTTTTTGTGGCTACCATGCAAGGAGGAACTAAATTACCCATTATGGTAATTCTTCGTTTTGTCGCCAAATTACGAATATAACACCTTAGTTTTATATATAGGGTGACTCATAAGAACATAATAAATCACCATGTATATTTAGTCAAAAAATGAACATAGTATTGTTGTGTAATGTTAAGGACGATGACAGGGTGGTACCAGACACCTATTATAATGATCAACAAGGACTTTTTTGTATGCCCAAATTCTTATACTCTTAGTTAATTTATTTTAGCCACTCTATAGTATGGCGAGGAAGAAGGTCATGTTTACAATACTTTTTATTATCACTTTCCTGTCTGTGTCCTGCCTGTACCGCCGCTGGTGGTTATTATGACTCCCAAATGTGGTTTTGTCACTTTTGAAAATATTTTAATTTACTAACTAAGCAACATTGAAATTGAACACAATTTATTAATATTACTCTAGAATTATACAGTGGAAGTTGTACCCATCCTATGTTAATGACCTCGGTGTTACTTAACATAGTAATTTTTCATTCAGGTTGCACATTGACAATATTATTTAAACGTTTTAGATTAATACAGCAAAATGCCTGATGATTTTTTAGTACCTACGGTCTAATAGTTTTATATAATATTATCTACACGTTTAGTTATTTATCAATACCATTCCTTGGCTGAATTAAAAAGATTTATTAGATATACACAATTTTTTTGCAAAATTAAAAATTAAGGTCACAGGTCATTAGAAATTAATAGTAAACATGCTAGGGTGAAATGCAACTGCGCATTTTAATTATTAATTAAATAATTATTATCTAAAAGATAACTAAGTAAGTACCTAGTTTAATTATGATAAGGTGAAATAATTTTAAATACCTATTCAATGAGAAATTAGAATAATACTTTAAATTACTAATAGTCCAAAGACAAAACCTACGTAGGACTATATGTTTTACTAAATTACAATAGGAATAAAACTTACCTTTGTGGGTGTACCATATCTAAATAAATTTCTACTCTTAATAGGGGTCAAGGCTTGTCTATCATCACACTGATTCTTCACATCCTCAATCTTCTCCCCCAATATTTCATTTCGTAACAGGATATTGTAAACAGATGAGTCTCTTGTATTTTCACCACTTTCCCTACTCGTCTTCTTACCAGTTTGTGGGGCCTTATTTGGATCGGGCATTGTAGCAAAACTGGTTTCCCAATTATTATTAGTCCTGCATGGGATAAATCTGTCATAATTGCCTACTGGAGTTTCTCTAACTGTGTCAAATAGATTACGAGAAACTCGTAATTTGGTTTGTTGTAGTACTCCAGTTTCTCGATTTTCGAAGGACATTGTTAATGTCACTTATGTGTATATATCACAAATTATGGTAGAAAAGATGTATAAAGAGTTATAGAAGCTGCACTCTATGTAAATCTCATGGTTAATGACTTACAATAAGTTAATGTGTCACTGTGAATACTAGCTTTCAGTCAAACTGATGCATGTCATTGGAATTGGTTGAATTAATGTAGGTGCTTAGTTGTTTGGAAGGTGGTAGCTTGTTCTTCGGAGTGATGTTTCTATTAGCTTTCCAGCAATCTAATATAGCTATAATTGATGGGGGCCTGTCTAAATTGTGTAGCAACTTTCAACCATATTATTTCCAGCACAGCTTTATTGTTACACAAGTTTCGAACCTTCTTTTCTTCAAATATCTATCACTTTTTCTATTAGGAAACAGCCACAGAACACTTCTTATGTTGGGTACAAACACTAAAAATTCAAAGACCCGTACTTGAAAAAATCCTTTGGATAAGTGAAGTAGCTGATAATGGATAGAGGCAAAGTTTATTACGAAGCTCATTAACAATACCCCCACTTTTTTAGAGCTTTAAATATTTAAATGCTGGATAAACAACATGGCGTCCCAACGACGATTTTTAGGTTGACATTTGGGCTGGATGACAAGTGACAAGGCATGACAGTTTCCAAGGACACAGAATAAAGTTTTGATTATTAAAATAATAATAATTAAATTTTTAATCATAATTTTCTTAATTAGTGGGTCGATTTTATTTAGTCTGCTTAAACCGTAATAGTATAACATAATTTTTCAAGTTTTAATCCAGGGAATAGGTAGGTAGGCGTAATAAACTGATTAAAGTCTGCTGTAGGCACAGAGAAGATATAGGTGTAACTTAGACACTGTTATGTAAATACATTTAAAAAATAAATTTGGCAATGACGCTTCATATACTATATAAGAAAGCCAACGTCATAGTGACGTTTTACTATGAACAAGGTTGTCAAGTTGTGAGAGCTTTATTCATCGACAGGGAAAAATGAATATCCGTATAGGAATCGAACAAACCCCAGTGACTAACCAAAAAACACTTCAGAAATGACACAATCAAATGTCTAAGCTTTTGTGTTGTTTTTAGTTCACGATTTTAAACTAATTAAAACCAATTAAACCACTATTTAACACATTTATGAGTAACCGTAATAGATCCACGACATTATTTCACGTTAAGTCCTCAAAATGCTTTAAAATCTTACGCCCAAAATAAGCCATACATAGGTTACTAACCCCGCAGTGTTCTTTTAGTTTTGTTTTTATTTTTGAGTTTTTTAGTGGTGTTTCTATATTTATTTAGGTTTTTAGACATTCGTTTCTTTGTGCATTAGCTCAGTTTAAGAATATAAAGGTCCCACCCATCATTCCTACTTAAACCCAAAGTTGTTACTACTTGTATCTTAAAGGTAGAATCTATTTTAAATACATTAAAATAAAAAGGATAGTTCCCAGAAAATGACTGAGTACAAACTGGTTGTTGTGGGAGCTGGAGGCGTGGGTAAGTCAGCATTGACTATTCAATTGATCCAGAATCATTTTGTGGATGAATATGATCCAACGATTGAAGATTCATATAGGAAACAAGTTGTTATAGATGGGGAAACTTGTCTACTTGATATATTGGATACTGCAGGTAAGCTGTAGGTTTATCTTACTCTAATCTATTCCTATTCTGTTCCGCTACCTCAAACATAAGTGTAGGTATAGTTATAAAACCTGATCTTTTATACCACATACTAGTTTTGCTTAAGTATCTACTATTCTTTCCCTTGCAGGCCAAGAAGAATACAGTGCAATGCGTGACCAATACATGAGGACAGGTGAAGGCTTTCTCTTAGTGTTTGCTGTTAACTCTGTTAAAAGTTTTGATGACATTGTGGTATATAGAGAGCAAATATTAAGAGTAAAGGACACTGAAGAGGTACCGATGGTGCTAGTGGGAAACAAATGTGATCTGCCAGCATGGGTTGTCGATATGAATAGGGCAAGAGATGTAAGTGTATTAAATCTGTGAAACTCATTTATAAAGGTTAGGAAACCTAGGCTAAATTTTTTTATTTCTGATTTCTTTCAGATAGCAAAACAATACGGTATCCCTTTCATAGAAACGTCAGCGAAGACCCGTATGGGTGTGGACGATGCCTTTTATTCGTTAGTTCGTGAAATTCGAAAGGACAAGTTTAGCAGGGGCAAAAAGCCACACAAATATCCGGGATCAGGGCGAGGATTTTCATTTAAGTTTCCAAAATGCAGTATACTTTAGATAGGGCTTTAAAAAATTGAAATTTAAGCATTGTTTGCTGAGTTTTAAAAGGAACTCTAAGGGTCGGTACTATGCTTTAGATTTTTCAAAAGTTTGGACTGTATCAATGACCAAAATATATAAAATTATTAATTGTTTAGTTCAAGATCTTTATGTGTCAGTTTGACAGGTACAACGGACTCAAATGTAGGATTGGTAACATTGGTTGATAGATAATACAATGCTCCAATGATACCAAAGCTACACTTTGTGCTGTAAAAGGTAAATAAAAGCCTGCCAGGCTAATAAAGTGACACAGAGGTCTTACATAGTCAAGGAGGCAGTGACGATTTTCGGTACTTATTTTCCCAGTCAGCAAACATGGATAGAATTATTGGGTTTGTTATACTAAGCAAAATTCATATATATGTAGGGGGGGGGGGGGTTCCGATGGGTTGAGGCGGAAAATGCGTTAGAAAGTACAAATATACTGCACTTTTTTTCCAGTGATAAAAATAGTTCTATTAGTGAGAGATACAGTAAATTTAAGAAAAAATAGTCTGGCTAATTTGTGAGGATGGGTAATATGTCTGGCAGGTGGAAAATTGGAAAAAATTTAGCGAAACCATTGCCCTTATTTTCGCAGTCCTAAAAATTTGTCAGATGATAGTTTATATTATAATAACAGCTAAAAATATAGTCTGGCTAATGTGGAACACCCCGACAGCCTTGCCAGACTCGTCCAACGCTCGACAGGCGCACTAAATGCGGCATGTTCAATTCAACCTTGCCGAGAAGGTAGCCACGTAGTTATAAGCCATAACTACGATCTCTAAAATCTAAATGCGAGTAACTGACAGAGATAGGGATATAAGGGACTAGGGGCTAGACAGCTGCTCTCAGGTCACTCGCATTCCAGCGTCGTTACCTAAATACGCACCTGCCGCTTCCTCTCCTCATTTAACTATCCGACTTGTGAGTCTGGCGGGGCTTTAGTGATTGTAAATGATAGCCAGAAGTGTATTTTCTATGAAATTATAGTAGTATTTATCATGTGACAAATTTTCAAATCTTGGAAAATAAGAGCAAAAATTTTGTAATTTTCACGATTTTCAAGATGCCGCCAGACTCATTTGCCAATTTCGTAAATCAGCCAGACTTACTTTTGATTATAGTTGATGATCGTACCAAATGATACGATAAATTTCAAGCATGGGAAAATAAGGGTTACGGATTCCAAAAATCGGTGAAATTTTTGCATCCGTAAATTTTCAGCCAGACAGACTTTCCTCCACTTGGGATGTGCCAGACTGTTATTTCCGTTAATAAAATTACTCACTTTAATTAATGTCAAATATTTATGACTGGGAAAATAAGTGGACTTGACTTTTTTTTTTATCTCGTGCATCCATCCGAAAATTTTAGCCAAACTCACAAATTGTCGTTTTGTGTCACCATCCGAGCAGACTACTTGATATTCACCGACTGGGAAAATAAGTACAAAAAAAATTCACTGCCTCCTGGACTAACAGCATTTTCCATTGAGAGCAGAATTGCTATAATTTTCTATAGAGTTGATAAAGGACAGAAATATGTTTAGTATGTCCTGCCATCTATGGGAAATGCTCTTAGGTAAATATTTAGGTTTAACTAATGAAGTATCTTTGTGTTTTTGATTTTAAAAAATGTTTTACTATCTATTTTAAGGATGAAGAGTTTTATACTCAAATTGGGGTCGCGGTCACCCTAGAATTCTTTATAAACTCGGCAAAATTAAGATACCTTTCAAAAAATATTGTTAATTGGGGAAAGTAAGTTGTGTGTTTGTATGCTGTGGCTTGTAAGTTTGTAAGACTTGAGAATTTTAAAAAGAAATGATAATATAATCATGTAATAAGTATTGTAATCAATGAATTATCTACATGAACAAAAAGTGAAAAATTATTTTTGATTTATATTTAAGTTATATAAAATTATGTAATATTTATAAAATTCTTTCAGTTAATTTTCTTTGTTCTTTCCAATTATTAATAGGAAAACATATTTACATATCAGTAGTGAAAGAATCGAAAATTATCAATAAAAAAAATGTTTATTTTACCTAAAAATCTGTTGTCAAGACGGATTTTTTTTGACAATGGTATACAAAAATTTACAACTTTATCTTTGTTGTCTTGGTTTTATACAGGGTTTTCACTTAAAACTTCTAATGCTTATATCTTTAAAACTAATTGAAATAATTAATTTCTGTAAAAAGGTCAATTATCCCTATCAATTATCAGTGTTTGCTTAGGCGTCGCGACGTCATAAAAATATTAATCTATGGCACATACCTTGAGAGTATTATATTACAGAAGTTTTTTTTAAATTCTAAGAGAGTCTTACACTTTGCTTAAAGTTGATAACTTTCCTCGTTTTTGAGATACAATTGGTCACACATAGGAAACCATTATCAGCTAAATTTTGTTAAATGGTTTATCAAATTATTACTTTTAGAATAACTTACATCTGATACTGGTGATGAAAAAAACATTAACAAGCAGTGGCCGGCATGATCACCGGACTTGACCCCGCTGGATTTATTTGCAGTGCAAGTTTTAAGTAAAAATATCCAGTATACAGAGTGGTACAGATTCGATGCGTTAACAGATAGAGAGTTGGTTAAATGGGGGCAAAGTTGTATACAGGGTGTCCCGAAATTAGGTGACAATATTTTAAGGGGATAAAGTACATCCAAAAATAGGACTAAAATCCTTTATTAATATATCTTCAAAAACTCTTTATTATAGGGATAGAGCTCCCCGAATGGAAGCTATGATAAGCGGTTTTTTCACAATATCTCAAAAACTGATTGAATTATCAAAACAAAATTTGATACATGTTTTACCCATGACAAGATTGACAAGACGCAATAAACGGTTTGTTTAGCTTAGGTGTATTTCTTCCAGTGGCATCCCACTGGGTAGGTAGTGAGGAGAATATTGCCCTAACTTTTTTATTTGTAGGATTTTTTAACGCCAGGTGCAATTTTTAAAAGCACTAAAGTCTTCTATTGAAAAAAGATACTCTTGCTTTATTTCGGTAAGATTTACCATTTTTCAGTAAAATCGATTTAAAAATTTTCGGTTTTTTACAAGCCGTTGAAAAGGCTAAGGTGTTTTTTGCATATCTCAGCAAACACTTGATATTAAAACATGAAATTTATTAGAAGTTCTACTAGCGACAAGGCATATTTATTAAAGGATGTAACATTAAAATATTTTTCCAGTGGTGTCGCACGGATTGGAGCCTAAAGTAAATATTACTATTTTTTTTTATTTGAGGGGCTTTCCTTTTATACCATTTTCAAATTCTCCGTGCCTCACAAAACATAACACGCAGGTCTAGATTTTGCATCCAACAAAATAATGGAAGGTTTTATTAACAAAAAATTTCAAAAAATTACATTAAAAGTATGAAAGCCCCTCAATTAAAAAAAAATTGTAATATTTACTTTAGGCTCCACCCCGTGCGACGCCACTGTAAAAATATTTTAATGTTACATCCTTTAACAAATATGCCTTGTCGCTAGTAGAACTTCTAAAAAATTTCATGTTTTAATATCAAGTGTTTGCTGTATGCAAAACACACCTTAGCTTGTAAAAAACCGAAAATCTTTAAATCGATTTTACTGAAAAATGGCAAATTCTACCGAAATAAAGCAAGAGTATATTTTTACAATAGAAGACTTTAGTGCTTTTAAAAATTGCACCTGGCGTTAAAAAATCCTACAAATAAAAAAGTTAGGGCAATATTCTCCTCACTACCTACCCAGTGGGACGCCACTGGAAGAAATACACCTAAGCTAAACGAACCGTTTATTGCGTCTTGTCATGGGTAAAACATGTATCAAATTTTGTTTTGATACTTCAATCAGTTTCTGAGATATTTTGAAAAAACCGCTTATCATAGCTTCCATTCGGGGGGCTCTAGCCCCATAACGAAGCGTTTTTCAAGGTATATTAATAAAGGATTTTAGTCCTATTTTTGGATGTACTTTATCCCCTTAAAATATTGTCACCTAATTTCGGGACACCCTGTATTTTAATGCTGAATAATTTTTAAAAGACATTTAAAAAATTCAGGTGTCTTAAAATTTTTTTATAATAATACAAAAAATTATGATAAAAATTTTTTTTTTACAACAAAATATTGATTATTTTGAAAACCCATTACCACTTTCTTATGGCACTCTTTATGCTCTTCAAGAAAACAATTTTATGTTTCTGACACGACGTTTCGTTATTTAAAAATAAAATTATTTTTTGAAAAAAGTGTCTTAAAAAAATAAAAACTTTTTCGGTTTTTTCGGAAATCTCCGGAATTCAGGGGAATTTTTAACAAATTATTCAGCATCTGTCTCCATTTAACCAACTCTCTATCTCTTGTAGTTACCGAGATAGCATTGAATCTCTAACACTCTGTTAATAGATCAAATCCTTATAAATTTACAAGCCTGGTGACGTAATGCTTCCATATAATTAGTGGAGGTTCAAAGGTGAAAAGAGAATTTGGAAAATAAGCTTTATTAAAGGTACGAAAATTTAATAAAATACAAGTGTCCATAATATAGGCTAGTGACTACAAAAAAATGGCAGAAAAGTGAATTTTCTATGGCACACTCTATATGATTAGTTTGACTGCGTTACTAAAATAGTAATATCATACATTACTCTATATGTTATTCATAGATAATCATGTAGAGTTTCCTTAAGAAAACTGTAAAAAGTAAAAACATATATTTTTTACCAGTGGTAGCAAAAAACGTTGAAAGCGGCTAAATAGCATATTTATAAAATTGTGTTACAAAAAAATTATTGTGGAAGTTATTTACTAAAAAGGTCTGTTGCCACAAGCAGGAGCGGTTCTAGACCCAAAATATTGGGGGGGCACCACATTGGCGTAGCCAGAAAATATGGGGGGGGGGGGTGTAAGTAGGACATTTTTTTTTCAGAAGAGAGGGATAGTCAGGACTATATATTGTACCTAGCGAAGAAGGCGCGAAAAATTTTCGAGGCCACGCCCAAAGTTCGTTTAAAATTCACCGAACTACTATTAAATTTCGAAAAAATTAAATTATTACCTCTCCCCCTTTGCATGGTTGGATTAAATTTGTTTTTAATGTTTTTTTTTTTGATATTCCTAGCTGGCTCTTTATTTAAATTTTTTTTTTAATAATTGTGAAAAATATGAATATTGGTGTCAATCCAAAATTTTAACATAAGACGTATGTATGACTCTAACCAGCGTTTTCCGGGCTCTGTTTTTTATGATTAAAAGTAAATATCGCTCACCACGCCAAAATTGATGATTTTTTCAGAAATCATGTATTTTAGGAGCGTAGATCTAAGAGCAGTTTTTGGTGCAAATGCTTAGATTTGGAAATACTCCTTCTTAAGTGCCGTATATTTATATTCCTAATAAAGCATTCTCATTTCATCCCGCACTATTTTTTTTATTATAAATTATCCCACTTCTTCCATAAAAAATGTTTCAATTGAAATGTTTACCTTAATTTTTCTCTTAAGAAATAAATACCTAATTGTTTTTGTTGTATTGCATTGTTTTATATTTTTGTTGATTTAAAATAGCTCTAAAAAAGGGAAAACGGAACAGACAAGTATATAATAAAATAATTCTATAAGATATTCTTTTTACTCGTTTTCCTTTAAAATTGCATCAAAAATCAATAACTAAAACGATATGCATGTGAAACCTTAATCTCTATATAAAACAGGACTTTTAGAAGGAAAAGTTTAAAACCTAAACGTTTTCTACAAGACCTTTGTAATCTAAGCCAAGAATACATTATTTAAAGATTTAAATTAAGAGTCCATGCGTGAGATGAAAATGCAGGCCGGCAGCCCCCCCCCCCCCCCTTTATATACGCCACTGGACGCAGCCACAATTTTTGGTAGCCTTCGCAAGCAAATAACGCCACAGCCCAATATTTTTTATAATCATGCTCAAATTGTATCAAATTATGTAAATAATAAAGCACCCGGAATTTTTTTTTATCAGTGGCATGAATTTTATAGTTTTTTTCAGAAATGTTGGGGGTCCTGGGCCCCCCAGGCCCCCTCGTAGAACCGCCCCTGGCCACAAGCAATCACGGACAAGTAACTGACAGTTTTCTAGCCAATCTAAACATCCAGAAATTCGCGTCCAAAGCTCTGTTCCCACAAGCAATCACGGACAAGTTACAGACAGTTTGACAGTTCTCTAATCAATCCAAACACTCAGAAATCCGCATCCAAGTTTATTGCGCAGAATCCTGATTGCCACGGACTATCCGTGGATGGGTTTGTTCCCACAGCAATCACGGACAGGCCGTGACAATCACGATTCTGCGCAATAGACTGGGACGCGGATTTCTAGGCGTTTGGATTGGTTAGAAAACTGTCAAACTGTTGATAACTTGTCAGCGATTGCTTGTGGGAACATACCTACTGCTGTGGGGACAAACCCCGAGTCAATTGCGTCGTCACGGACTGCCCGTGATTGCTGTGAGAACAAACGCTAAAAGAACCTACTTTAATATTATTTTACGGCATAATATCAAAAAACTCGCAAGTTATTTCTGTTTTGTGAGTTGCTAGCTTATTCAGTTCAAAACGTTAAAAATATTCTAAAAAGTGTTCTAATAAGGAAATATCTAAATATGCTGTATATATTGTAAGATCTTATGACGTTTCGCTTATGTTTTAAAATTATTTATAGTGTGATCAAATGGGTTTGCAACACGCAGTGTCGAAAGTACGCTATCGGAGCTAGTCTGTGAGGAAATTTGCGCTATAATCTTACATCGACGAATGAATTTGACTACTGTCATCTTTTGACAATTAGGCAATCCAACGATGTGTCAAAGTGGCGGCTGGATGGCAAATACTGCTTTGTAATTGGTACACGTGACCATAAAAATATTGTTGCTGGTGGCATTTAACTGGTGACTCAATGCTTTTTGCCATCCAACCGCCATATTGAATCACGTGGTTTGGATTCCCTAATGCTATAAGTTTAAAGCGATGTAAAATTGATTACAGAATGGCACCTTTAAGCTAAATTTATAAACTCGAAGTTCTCGTCGGCGCTTGAGCTGGCGTTGGCGCCGACAGTAGAACTTATATGCCGAACCTTTTTGGACGCACTATACGTATATTCACGCACAGTTTTTGTGATGTACTCGTCTTTTATTTTAATTATAGAGATAAATATTTAAATTTGTCACAGGGGGATGAATTAATATGAGATTTGGACATGCAATGGTACAAATAATGATGTATTTTTTTCCATATCTTTATTGGTTGTAAATAAAAAAAATATAATGATGCTGAAACTGGCCAGAGACCTAATTCTCGAAATCGAGGAACAGCCTTGTCATGAGATAAATGGGAATCGAATTATCTTATGAAAAGGCTGTTCCTCGATTTTGAGAATTAGGCCTCTGAGCCAGTGGCGGGTTGTGACCTGTTAAAGAGACAATGCTGCAGAGCGTAGGTATTAACAATAAAAATTTAACAGCATAAAAATTGCGCCTTTATAATATATCGTGTCAAATTTTCTTGGGTCTGTTTATTTTTGTTACATATTTCGCCCGAAACCATCATCATCATAAGCACATCACACAACAAAAAATACTATTTTTTTTTAACTCACAGCCACACATCCACCCGTATTTTTCATATATATTTTTATTCAAATTTCTGGTATAACGTTCTCCCAGGCTTGTGAAAAATACTTCAATATTTAAGTTGGACTTAGGACGTAATTTCAAGTTTTTCGTCAATGTTCAATCTTTGAAAAGTCCTTATATTTTTTAATTATCAAAAGCAAAACAGTCAACTCAATAACTTAAAACACAAAAGACAGACCCGGCAAACGTTTTAAAGCCACGGCTACAGTAGACTACTAGACTGAAAATTTTGGTGCTCTGTATGTTAACGTTAACATGCTCTTAAAACTATTGGAGACAATCCCTGGCTGGAAACGATTCTCATTTGCAATTGGTCGGTGCAAGGTCGACCACTTGTTATGTGCCGACATTGCGACGAGTAGCATATGTCACCTTTCACCTTTGATTCATTCGATTAATGTTAGGCAGCCGTGACTGATTGCGGATAAGACAAACCACATGGATGAAAATTATACTAAATAAGGCGCTGCAGCTCTGAGCTTTTTTCTACCCGTATAAATGCCCACCTAAAAGATCTGGAACATTTTGTACTTAAAAGTTTTCAATTTAGGGGCAATATACATGAATAAAATATCCCCCTTTAACAAATTTACCAGAACATTGCGTATTATACAGGGTGGAACGAAAGTTTGTATGTTAATTTTTTTTAGGAACTCTGTATAAAAATATTTTTTAAAGTAGAACGAAAATAGTTTTTTTCTTCATTCGTCAGATCCATCCCTAGACGCGTTTCGCCATATCACGGCTCACCGGTAGGGCTAGGAGTGGACGAACGAAGGGAAAAGGTCTACCGTTAGCGTTTTTATTAGGTTTATGTTAATCGTTAGATCGGAATATCCGTTTTATTCTGAAATTTTCTATTAATGAGATTTATCATTTTTATTTTTCTGTAAACTACTAATAAGAAAAAGAAAATATTTTGCCTTTCCTATAAATAAAGTTATAGCAATTATAGATTCTAGGTAACAAAACTACTAAACTCTATTATTAATAAAAAATCGTTAAAGAAAATGCAGTTTTTTTCGCAACCAGAAAAGTCGTCTACAGTGGCCCGCCAGATCTCCAGACTTCACCCCTTTAGACTTTAATTTATGGGGACATTTAGAAAATAAGGTTAATTGGAGATTGGCCCATTGTGCTCACTCTGTTTGATTGTTATACCCACTCCGTAATCCTAGTTCCTTGCACTAGTTTGTGTAGGTCAACTGGGGAGAGAGTAAGGATGTCCTCTGATTCCAGTTTTGGTTGCCCGAGTATTTTTTGCCTCTTCCGATCTAGTGACTCGCAATGGCAAACTATGTGCTGTACAGTTTCTCTGTCTTGTCCGCATAATTTGCAGTTAAGGTATCCATTGTACATTGTGTGCGGATGGCTTGACAGCAATGTGTCCTGTCAGAATTCCTGTAATGGTTTTCAGCTGGTTTCTGTTCATTTGAAGCAGCTGTTTTGTAAGTCTTGGGTCTGGATCCCCAATTAAGCTTTTGCTGTGGTCTAATCCCTGCCTGTTGTTCCAGTGGATTTTGTGTTCATTCCTGATCCATCGCTTTATAGCATCTCGTGCTGTGCACCTTGGTACTCCAAGTGCCGGTTCTGAACCAATAAATTATTTTCGGAGCCTTTCCTTGCAAGTTTATCGGCTTTTTCGTTTCCTGTAATACCAACGTGACCTGGTACCCACTGCAGTATTACTTTGTTTACTTTTGCCACGGTCTCCAGTTCCTCTTGATATTCCCATACCAGTCTGGTAACTTAATATAATGTAAAATAGCATGACAAGTTATGACCAGGTTGATCACGCTTAACTCGAATTTTACTTTCAATTCCACATTATAAAATGATGTTTAACATTTCTTCGATTTAAACTGGATCTCGGTTTAAATCGAGAAAAGAATGCACCGGATAAATTATTTTTACGGACTTGTTGGGAAAACTATTGCTTGTAGACAAGAGTGACTTAACGTTTAATCGGGTTTGTTTCCACAGCAGTCACAGACAGTCCATGACAATCAGTATTCTGTGCGATAGACTCGGACGCGGATTTCTGGGTGCTTGGATTGGTTAGAGAATTGTCAAACTATCGATAACTTGTCTGTGATTGCTTGTGGGAACAGACCTTCTATCTCATTGGAAAAAAACTGATTTCTGTGGGATGTTAGTTTTTTTGATAGGATAGTTTACAGGAGAGATAAAAATTTGAGGTTTAGTTAAAATAAAAAGTTTATTATAGACATTGTTTCAAAAACACAGTGGGTTGCATTAAGAAAAATCGTTCTCGGTTCTCGGACAAAATTTAATCGGATTGGCAAGGCCTACTGCGTGTTTGCGCAAAATTGCCTTAGATTTTGCAAAAGATGGCCGCTGTCACTGCTGTCAGATGCGAGTTTTTGTAAAATATAAATCTATTTTGCACAAATACGAAGTTGGCCTTGCCATCCTCTGATTAAATTTTGTCTTGTTAATACGCGGTGTAGCTAAACGAGAACTATATTTCTTAATGCACCGTTAATATGTCATTCTGCTTCCCAAAAATAATGGTCCGGTTTTACCGGTTTAATAGGCTTAAATTACTGTATTCTTAACATAAAAATAGTATAGAGAAGTATTCGTAATAATATACTAACAATGAAAATTTAATATTCAAATTTTAGGACCTTAACCTTAAGCGAAAATCGTAACAACTGGGCACTTTTAGTGATGGAACAGTCTCAAATTTGTAAAGGACAACACGATGTTGTGGTCGTTACACGCCTTAACGACTTCGTCGTCATTTTTGGACCCAGAGGGGCTTCCCACATAAGATACACCACTCTGAAACAATAAAAATCACTTTACCCACGGCCTTGAATTTATTACTTTCTAAGATACATGGTTTCTATGACTTTTTTTTAGCAAATTAATATTTTACAGAACAGACTATATATAGTCTATTTCAGAAAGGCGTAGAGTAATAAAATGGGAAATTCCGTCCAGTTCGGCTCAATTTCGGTGTCGGCCATATGCGCAGGTAAATTTTGTGCATTAAATTATTAACGATAACTAACCAAAGAAAAAAAGAAGATAATTTTATAAAGAAACAAGTATTAGCTATAGCAAATTTACACAAACATCGTTTTATGAAATATGCCGTGGAAGATGTAGCTGAAAACATAGTGTAACTGTGCTGCGCATGCCGCCATATCATTGCGAACTAAATCCTATAGAACTTATATTAGCGCAAGTGAAAGGATTTGTAGCAAGACACAACACGACTTTCAAAATGAAAGACGTTAAGCTACTGTTTGATCAAGCCATTAAGGAACTGACACCAGAGAACTGGCGAAAAGCAGTCCATCATGTCATTAAAGAAGAGGAGAAAATGTGGGATCTTGACCACCTGATCGATTAAACCGTCGACCCGTTAATTATAAGGTCAAGAGGAGTTCATCAGATGACGAAGAATATTATGATGTTTTATAATTTAATTTCTGTATAATGTATTTTTTTATATTGATTAATAAAAAATAAGTGTACCTAATACTATGTACATAATGCACGCCTTTGTCACACCATTTTCAGTGTTTGTGAATAGATAACAATAGGCCAAACCCATAAATTGATCCAAACCCGGGTGGTACTAACTGCACCTGATGAAAAGAAAGAATTTTGCAATGCAATCAATGCCAAATTATGAAAGTGGCTTAAATATTCGTTGGGTCACTCTGTAGTCCCTTTGCATACCTAATGAGCTTTTATTACTCTACATCATTCTGAAATAGACTATAATTTTAAACAAAAAAGGGCTCTTTAATCTTTCTTTTAAAACTTACAGTTTGAAAGAAAATAATTAAAATTATAATTAATACAGGGTCATTATGTCAAAAAGGGATGCTTAATTATTATTTTAATTATTTTCTTACAAACTGTAAGTTTTAAGAGAAAGATGAAGGAGACCTTTTTTTTTGTTTAAAATTGAATGAAAAGCAATTGTTTAGAAAATATCATTAGCGTAACATCTTTTTGGGGTCCTTAAACCACAGCTTTGGGAAAGAAAAACTTTGTGGGTTAAAAATATGTGTTTTTATATCGTTAAAGTCTATACCAAATTTTACTGTAATATCTCAAGCGGTTTTTGTGATTCTCGATAAAAACCCAGAAAAAAAAACAGCCTGTATATCGAAAACAAATCATTTCAGGAAATATTTAAATTATCATACAATATTAATTTTTAGTAGGCAAATTTTCTTACCAATCTAGCTCTATCAATATTATCTCTGAACGGGAAGAAGGCATCTGAAGCCAGAGCAACACCCGACATCTCCTTCAACCAGTCTGCTTTGTCCTTTTCCGTTAGTTGCGAAGGGACTTCGTCAAACATGGAGTTGAATGTTTGTTGATCCATATCTTTCCCTAAAAAAATATACAACAAACTAAAAACATGCGACAAATTACAAAAAATTTGGTGTAAAATTTGTATTGTTAAAAATGTCTTTTGGAGTAGGAAAGCTATACTTACCAACAGTTCCGTTCACGTAATTATCAATAGCATTCGATATTTCGGCCCTTTTCACCCCTTTTTTGAATTTCATGCCTAACACTTTGGGATTTCTTCTCAACCACCAGTTGTCTGCTTTATCTCCAGCCAATCTATGAACGAAAAAAATATAATTAATTTTTTTTTCCTGTTCCTGAAAGTTGTAGTATATTATACAGGGTGTTACGTAATGATAGGCCGTTATATCACGGGTGCATTCCTGAACCAAATTCAAGTAGAAAAGTTCATATAAACATGTGTCTTGAAAAGTTTGGTTTTCACACCCTGTACCTATAGCACAGGAAAATTGTCCAACATTTTTGAAATAATACATTTCACAACTAGTTACACATAAAACTAAGTAATTACCTTGTACAATGAATCCTGGACTGTTGTCCTGCTCCGATACCAATCGTCTGACCATTTCTAGCATAACACACAGAATTACTCTGAGTATATTTTAAAGAAATCGTCGCCACAATCAGATCTCTCACCGCACTTTCTGTCAGATCTTTGTTACTTGAAGCGATGTTTTTGAAAAGCGATGCATCTATCACGGCATCGTTGCGTTTTTGCTCCAAAGTTAAACCGAACAATATTTTGCGTTCGATTGGATCAGGTTCGTAACTAGGATCGATCTACAAAAAACTGTTCTTAAGAAAATACAATGTCGATTGAGGTGCATGTTTTATTACCTGCAATACGCAATATCCACCATTTTTCTTCTTAGACAACAAACTTAGAGCTTCCGGTGTGTAATCGGGGGCTATTACACCATCGGAAACTTCTCTGGAAATAATCTTAGCTGTCACTTGATCGCATGTGTCTGAAAGAGCAATGAAATCGCCAAAAGATGACATTCTGTCGGAACCTCTCGCTCTGGCATAGGCGGAGGCTAGAGGGGTGAGGATTTCGTGTAGGTCGTCCACCATACATAATTTTGCCTAAAAATATCAATGGGCTCTTTCACTAAATTTTGATTTTGGTTGTAGCGTATAAAGGAATAAAAAATAAAATTTTCTGTGTTGGTACTTTTTGATATTTTAAAGCCCTTACTGAGAAAATAAATAAATAAAAATCTATTGAAACAAAAACACGGACTTTATCGAATAAATGTCATGAAAACGGCAGCTTGCCAATGTAAACGGAAGGGAGGTCGGTTGTACGCTGTTTTTTAATGAAATGAAAGGTATTTTTTGTATTAAGCGTAATTTATTTTCTATTGCCTAGGTACTTAGGCCTACTGGAAGGCCATCTTCAGGGCTTAAGATCTACAAGAACATATAACGGTAAAAACATTACTTATAGGACAAAGCCTTGAAGATGGCCTCAGTAGGCCGAAAGCGCTAGGCAATAGAAAATAAATTACGCTTAATACAAAAAATACCTTTCATTTCAATGTTGCCAATGTTCTCTAAAGTTTTTATATTCTAATACAATGACAACGCCTGGAAAGTAATACATACAATAGAAATAATTGTCCAAAACAAACGTATGCGGAAAAATCATATTATTTCCAAAATGTTATCTATATTTTGTCTTAAAATAAGCTATTAACGTTCTAGGAACAAAGTATATTTTTGAACTAGCATAAAAGGTTTCACATGTGGCCACACCGAAATTATTGACAGAAGACCAAGCTAATGAAATGACAGTTGAGAAAAGTCTAACCTAAGTTACTTGTCGATCTTTCTGCTCTATGGGCAAATAAATAAAAATAACAGTTATTTTAAACAAAAATGCATCAAAATTCCACAATAATTCGGATGTAAACAAAAACACCGACGTGACAAGTGAAAGATAGGTAACGATGCTCACTGTAAATTTTTATCGGATCGACGTCATCGAGTAATCGCGCCAGTTTTGCGTTTTTAAAATTTGTGGAAATTGTGCATGTTTTCAATGATCTGCAAAAAACTCATGGCATGACCTAGCAATAGTTTTATTGATAATAAACTTCTATTATAGCACCGACTTAGCAATTTAAATGCCAAAACTATCAAATATGAGAATAGTGAACGAGCCCATTAGTTATTATGTAAACTAGACCTAGAAAAAATATTTATTTAATCTACAGGTCATATTTTTATAAATCTTTATGTAAAATTGTTTCCAAATAACTTTTTATGATGAAACCAGGATCAACAGAAAATAAGATAATTAACTAATCTAAAAATAATAAATAATACAGAAATATTTCAACACTAGTACTCTTATCACTTTGATAAAAATTATTTTACCCCCAGCAAAGACTGAACATAAAATTAAATAAAAAAAATATTTTTTTTTATCATAATTATTGAAATTAAATATTTTATGTTAAGCTTAACAATTAGTGTTAATCTTTTCTAAAACACGTCAACAAAGTTGTTTAACTTAAAAGATAAATTAAATGTATTTTAAAATGTTTATACAATTAAAAATAGTTTCTTAGGTCTTGTGAAAGACATTTTGATCAAATAATCAGAAATAGTTTTTTTGGTTTTGCTAAAAATACTTGCTAATTTTGGAAGTATAGATAATGAATTTAACGTTAATAGTCAATAAACTATAATGACATACTTAATTTTATGTTTATAATTATAACTTAACAAACATGTTGACAAATAAAAAATGTTTTTCACAAGATATTGTAACTTATTATTGTAAATTAATATTTTTGATAAACTTATATCTTATATTATTTTTAGATAATACAATTTTCCTTTGGGGTAGGTTGTCACAAGAACGGCAATCACTAACAACATGTCAACATAGCAAAATTCTTAAAGATTATTCTTACCTCATCCACACTGAGCTGAGTACCTACAGCTGCGCCAGCTGGTGATACATGTTTGAAGCTAGTGGCTGCAGGTAAACCTAAAAATAACTTTACTTATAAGAAGCCTACAATTAATGAAATTGAAAAAATTACAATTATTTGCTAATAAATGTTTCTACTATTACAAAAGTACATACGACGCTGTTATGTTTGTAACCGACGAGGTTTGTATTTATTTTGAACAATATTTTATATTTTAGAGCTAAAATTAAAGAAGTGTACTAAACTGCTGGACAATTGCTTTCGAGCAAGAAAAATTTCGCCTTAATTTAACAGTTAATATTTTCTGAACCAGATATGATATCGACCTACGGTTTTGAATGGTTGATAGATTCATCCCTTGGGAAATAATTGTCAATGTTGGATTTTCTTTAACTATCAGAAAATTTTATATACTGTTAAAGAAGACGATGATGTTTCCTCCAATTTTAATGGCGTGTAACTTTCACAATAATATTTTTAAATTTTATCACTCTACGTCAATTGAGTCGCTGGTTCATAGCAAAGAAAGTGATTTGTCAAATTTTTGATATCTGCTATATTTTAAGAAATACCGATTTTTTTGGAAAACCTTGCTTTATTTCAACTTATTATTATTACTTAATATTGTTTTTTTTGTGATAATCTCGATTCAAATTAATACACTCGGATGTACGGGGTTTGGTTTGACGGCAGCTAGTGATATTTAATATCAAAGTCTTTTTCAATTTTAGGAATAATGTTAGAAATTAATAAATACAGTTTTTCCAAAAATTAAATTAAAAAAATTATCTTTGTTAAAATTTTGTAAACACGCTGTATAATATACCTGTATACGAATTTAAAAAACTAAAAAATAAGAAAAAATTTACCTAATCTAGGGGCAAGTATTTTCCAATATAAAACAATCGTGAAAAATTGGGAGATACTCGTAAACCATAGACATATAGGTGTTTATAAGTACGCCACTCTACATTATAACATTTAGGTACAACTATTGTTACTGAATATAATCAAGCTTTTCATAAGGTATAATAATCACTCGTGAAGTTTGCACGATACAACGCACAGTGAGATCTAGCTACCAATAAGTTGAAATAAAGCAAGGTTTTCCAAAAAAATCGGTATTTCTTAAAATATAGCAGATATCAAAAATTTGACAAATTATTTTCTTTGCTATAAACCAGTGATTCAATTGACGTAGAGTGATACAATTTAAAAATATTATTTTAAAATTATATTAAATTAAAATTGGAGCAAAAATCATCGTCTTCTTTAACACCCTGTATATAAAATTTTTTGACAGTAAAATAAAATCCAACATTGACAATTGTTTCCCAAGGAATGAATATGTCAACCATTCAAAACCGTAGGTCGATATCATATCTGGTTCAGAAAATATTAACTGTTAAATTTAGGCGAAATTTGTCTTGCTTGAAAGCACTGGTCCAGCAGTTTATGTTGTACAAAAATATGAGCAAAGTAGACTTTTAACATTACCTAAAGCATTTTTGAGTTCCTTGACAAGCTGCCATCCATTAAGAGCGTCACAGAGGTTTATAAATCCTGGGGAACCATTTAGTACCTTCAATGGTAACTTTGGTAGTATTGTGAAAAGCTGAGCAGGTTTTTGATGGGGATTCATACCATATCTGGAGAAAAACAGTACTGTTTGGTATTGTCAAATAGTATAAAATTAAGGTAAAACTTTTGTAGGTAAAAACTTTGACTTACCTTAAAGTTATCTGTGCAACATTTGGTGAATACTGTTTTCTAAAATAGTCTGTTATGGCTAAATCATACTCAGAAGTGTGTGTAAAAGCTTTTAGGGCCAAATTTTTCCTAAAACACAAGGTAAATTTTAAAAAAGAGATATTCAAGGGTAATTTGCACTCAGTAGCATAGGTACTTATTTTGTTGTGTAAAAAAATAATTTCCTACCTAGTTTCCAAAGATGTATCCTTAGTAGAGTTATTTTTAATTTCATCAACAATTTTTTCATAATCATCTGGATCACAAACTATTGTTACCCTGTCATGATTCTTTGCGGCAGCACGAAGTAATGTAACTCCACCTATAAATAAAGAAAGTTATAAAAAGAAACAAACCAGAGGCCTGAGGATGAAACTATCAATTTCAAAACATTGTTAATGTAAAATAAATCTCACCTATATCAATATTTTCCACTGCATCAGCCACAGTAACGTCTGGTTTGGACACTGTCTGCACAAATGGATATAGATTGCAAACAACAATTCTAATCATTTCAATTTTCTGTTTCTTCAAATCTTCTTGATCGGAAGGAATTAATCTTAATAAAATAAACATTACTACAATAATTTCTTATAGAACAAACTGGGTTAGTACTTAAACAACCCTTGCATTTTATTTCTACTCACCTGGATAAAATACCTCCATGTACGGCTGGGTGCAAAGTTTTTACCCTGCCCCCGAGAATTTCAGGGGCGCCTGAAATATCTGAGACATCCTGAACTGGCAAACCCACATCTCTCAGAGATTTCGCTGTGCCCCCACTGGCAACTAATTTGAAACCCAAGTTATGAAGATTCTTGCCCAGTTCAATTAAGCCGCGTTTATCGGACACTGATAGTAGAGCTATAAAAAATACCTAATGAATCGAAATTCTTAATGAAAAAGACCTAATTTGTTATTTAAGGCTGTGTGTATACGTTTCATTTCTTTATATGCATAAATTTAATAAATATGTTTAATGCCTTACCCAGATTTCCACCTGTTGATGTCATATTTTAAAATCGGTGTTTTGCTGATATTATACAGACGCAAGGAGCGTTCTTTTTTGAATTAAGACACTCTGTGGGGGGTTCTTTATAAACTGATAAAGTTATTTGGTACCTCAATTATTTATAACAATACAAGAGGTCAAATATATTAAATTTTGATAGCCTGTTGACTAAAAGATAACCTCACAAATCATTTGTAAACAAAACGTCACAGTGATCACATCAACTCCACGTGTTTTAAAGCTTTGGCTAGTTATCGTTACTACTATATATAAAATCACTAAACTAATAACGATTTCGGTTTACAGATCTCGGGCACTCTGAGAGCGCTCTGTGACGTCATAGATCTGCCCGAGATCTATCATAGCCATATAGTGAGATATCTCGATTTCGATAATCGAACACGCAAATCTCGGGGAGAGCACTCTCAGAGTGCCCGAGATCTGTGAACCGAAATCGCTATAAATCTAAATCTGACAGTTGAGGTTATGTTTTTGGTTTAGACAACACAAAATTGAAAAATAAACCTTTTTTTTTCCTAAAAAGGAAGTAAAAGTAGGAATACGGTATATACGGGTTTTAAAATTGTGCCAAATGAATAACTATACCGAAAATGAGATTTTTTTATTGCTACAGAAGGCGGAAAGCATTTGCAGGCTTTGTTTTTCTAAATTGGAAACCAACATAACGTTTTATTCAATTTTTGAAAATAAAATACAACATTTTTTTCAGTATTGTATGTGGAATCAGCTAAAGGTTTGTTTTGTTACCTTACGTCTTTTCTCGTATATGCTATTTCTAATATATATTTATTTATAAACAAAAACATTTTACATAAAAACATAGTATGTTCATTCTAAAATTAACACAAATGGAAAATAACATATCAAAGTAATTTATAACACCTAGGTGTGGAACACCTGTATGTATGTAGAGCTGGTATACAACTTTACACAAAGGTATCCTGTAATTTTTAGTTTATCAACGATGATTCAATACCAACTCTAATATGTTTAGAATGCTACACTTCCCTGAAAACTACATGTAATTTCTTAGAAATAATTATCAAGTCTGAAGATATCATAACAAAGTTTGTAAAACAAAAAGAAACATTGGCTGACAACACAGACAATTCTTCAGAAATTAAGGAAGAAGTTCTACCGTTTGATACACTTGATGATATAGATATAGAAGATGATTTTTTAATAAAGTACAAAAAATATAAAGATGAATCTTACCCATCTGCCAAATTAAAACTAAAGAAAAGCGGAAACAGAGATCACAAAAACACAATCAAAAGCAAGAAATGTTGTGGTATGGAATTTAAAACTAAAACAAAATACAATATTCATGTTAGATCACATGGTGTAGTAAGCAAAAGCTATGAGTGTTCAGAATGTAATAAGAAATATGTGTCTCACTTTGAACTGAAGGTAATATTATAAAAATATTATTTCCATAATTTTAAACCTTTAATTTTTTTAGGTTCATTTAAGAAAACACACTGGAGAAAAGCCATTTAGTTGTAGTCATTGCGAAAAATCATTCATTGACAAACGAAATTGGAAAAGACACGAAAAAATTCATACAGGTAACAAAAATCATAAATGTCCCATCTGCGAAAAGACATTTCTTCACTTATTTACTTTGAAAACCCACGAGAGGACCCACAGCGGTGAGAAACCGTTTGTGTGTGAAAATTGCGGTAAATCTTTTAATACATCAACTGAATTGAAAATCCATATAAGAACGCATACTAAGGAAAAGCCTTATTTATGTAATAGTTGTGAGAAGGTAAGTTAACACAGTTAAGGAAATATTTATGAAGTTATTAATTAGGTACCATTTTGTTAGGCCTTTTCTAGTAAAGCAGCCTTAAACACCCATATACTGGTTCATACTGGTGAAAAAAAGTATAGTTGTACCCTGTGTCCTCGAAAATGTAGATCATCTTTTGATTTGAAAACTCATTTGAGATGTCACAGCAACGAGAGGCCGTATATCTGTATATATGGCAACTGTGAGAAAAGATATAAGAACAGTAGTCAGCTGAATGTACACTTAAGGACTCATAAAGGTAAAATCATATTTTTCCCCTCTCTCTCTCTTTCTAGTACCTGATGTGCCAAAACACTTTTCCATTTAAAAGTGACTTCTAAAAAAAATTCACCTTATCAAACAATTCTCACCTGGCACCTCCCTATGGGCGCTTATGCTTAGGTATATTTAAACTTTTCAATTTAATCCTTTATGATAAGTTATGCCCTCTGTACTGTAACATTTACATTGGGCTTTTTTAGAAAATTAGCCTTTAAAACTAATAATTTTTTTTAGGGGAAAAGCCTCATCACTGTATGGTGTGCTTTAAGCAATTTGGAGAATCCAATACGTTAAGAAGACACATGGGAATACATAAAAAAAATATAGAAAATATTACTTGAAAATTTTTATATTTTTATATCTATATACAGGGTGACACAAGAAAAGTGCTAACACCCTGTATATGGTAAAATTGGAATTTTGCCTGAAGTTTTTAGTATATAAGGTTGTAACAGATGAAAAATAAAACGCCAAATAACACGAAACATTTTATTCCATATTTTTTGTTTGTATTTACAAATATTTTGTGAGAAAATGTATTCTTATAAACATTTTTAACATGTAATAGTAGGAATAAAAAGTAATGATTTCATATAAAATTGGTAATAAACTATAAAAATCGTATTCCTTGTATTTAAAAATTACAAAATAGAATAAAAGGTGGTTTTTATACCTATAATAATAATTCATTTCAAACTCTCTAACAGTTTTTTTAAGGTGGCTGTGATTTAAACAAAAACAAATGAATGGAAAAGTAAAAATGGCCGACTTTGAATGCTCTGGCATTGTCTGTATGCAAGAAAACCAGTCATAAAAATTGTACAAAGTGATTTAGTGAAGATATAAAGTGAACTATATTGGGAGAAAATTCTATATTATGGAAATTTAAAAAAATTACGTTCGAATTACCCCCCGATTTCGAAAAAATTAACTTTGAAGCGGTAATAACAGGGACAGCCCATATGAAAAGTGATTAGGTAAGTTCTTTTATAAGATGAAATTACACATATATCCTGAGCTACAAGTATTTTGCAATGCCTCCCGAAAAAAGCACAGCTATACAGCCGAAATTTAGATCTGTAGATAGAAATGCTTTTCTCGTCTCCTGTTTGTAATAATCAAATATCACATTGCTATGTACAGTTTAGCCATATACCATATATTGGCTACATGTTGCCAGCTATATAGCTGTCTAGCTCTTAGAGTAATTCCGCCTTGCACTCCTAAAAAATCAGCGGTGCGCATATTATTCCTTTTTCTGTAATATGCATAAATATGATAGATTTTTACACTTACTTTTTACACCCACTGTATACGGTTTAACATTAATGTAATATTGTAGTAATATACAATTATGTAACAGCCATGATCCACGTGTAGGTAGATCGTCAAAAAAAAAAAATCGTCATTTTTTATACGGGGTGGTCTACTATACAAGCGGTAATACATACCAATATTTGGGAGCCGGGTATAAATAAATAAACTACATCACACACCACTCAGTAGTAAGCAAGTAGTTGATTAACATGTTTAATAATATTTATTTTGTTTCTGGATCTTTGTTAACATCTGTTTTGTATCAGGGTTTGGCCAATAAGGTGACCCAGTGATACTCTTAAGTTTTATTTAAAAAGTAGACCATCCTGTATAATATACCAAAGACAGGAATGCGTTTTAAGAAACACATTTACTTATTGACACATTTGAGAAAGTATGAAACTAACTTAAGTAACTTTCTTGACAGCATCACGTCTTAAAAAAATATATGTACATAATCACTACATTTAATATATCACTAATAACAAGTTTTTAGGCGTTTGGGTTTGAAGCACCAGTATTTACAAAATCTGATTCTTTTTTAGTATTCCCAGTATTTCCAAAAAATAGTGTCATATATAGTATTCACAGGAACTACAATTTAAATTTTTTTGAGAACGTCCTCAAGTATTTTGTTTACTTGCAAATTTGTTGTTGTATCTCTGTAAATTAAGGTCACTATAAACTGTATTGTAGTAGCGTATTTAGAAGGGGGGGGGGGGACTATTAATTTAAATTTTTGAATAATGTATTTTTGGCTTAGATTACAAAGGTCTTGTAGGAAATGTTTAGTTTTTAAACTTTTTCTTCTAAAAGTCCTGTTTTATATAGAGATTAAGGTTTCGGACGCACAGTGGCGTATATAAGGGGGGGGGGGGCAGGGGGCCCGGGCCCCCCGAAATATAAAGGTTTAAGCATATATTCAAAAATACTCAAACCGAATTTTGTTATCGGCCGCCTTAAGACAAAGCCTAAGTTCACCGTTGATCCCACCCCGATTGATTTATTGTCTCTGTCTGTAGTCTGGACTCTCTGCTCTGGCATCTTGTCGGTCAGTTAATAATAAATGTAGTAATTGTAGTCGAAACATTTTTTTTATTTAGGCCCCCCCCCCAAACAACAAAAACAAAAAACAATAAGGTATTTATTTTTAAAGAGAAAAATAAGTATACATTTTAATTGAAACATTTTTTATGGAAGAAGTGTGATAATTTATAATAAGAAAAATAGTGCGGGAAGAAACAAGAATGCTTTATTATGAATATACAAAACGGCACTTAAGAAGGAGTATTTCAAAACCTAAGCATTTGCACCAAAAACTCCTCTTAGATCTACGCTCCTAAAATACATGATTTCTGAAAAAATTATTAATTTTGGCGTGGTGACCGATATTTGCTTTACTTTTTAATCATGAAAAACCGAGCTCGAAGAACACTGGTTAGAGTCGTTATGTCTTATGTTAAAATTTTGGATTGA
Organism: Polydrusus cervinus; assembly: GCA_935413205.1. Lineage (NCBI taxonomy): Eukaryota > Metazoa > Arthropoda > Insecta > Coleoptera > Curculionidae > Polydrusus > Polydrusus cervinus. The sequence continues at coordinate 27,821,847 of OW284519.1, forward strand.
CATCAATATTCATATTTTTCACAAAAAATACAAGAAATGTTTTTTTTTTTAATAAAGAGCCAGCTAGAAATTAAAAAAAAAACATTTACAAAAATAAATTTAATCCGACCATGCAAAGGGGGAGAGATAATTAAATTTTCAAAATTTGATAGTGGATAGTGAGGTGAATTTTAAACGAAATTAGGGCGTGGTCCCGAAAACTTCGTCTGCGGCGCTTTTCCGCCTTCTTTAGGTACAATATCATGAAATATATGTAGTCCTGATTGTCCCTTTCTCCAGAAAAAGAGGCCTACGCCTACTGAGCCCTCCCCCCCCTGAGCATATTTTTTGGCTACGCCCCTGCTGAATTGGTTAGTTCAAAAGTTTTGTGACATAGGCCGGAAGGATCCTTAGGCCGGACTTAACCTCAGAAACTAAGTAGGTACTTATGGAACTTACAGTGGGTTGCATAAAGAAAAATCGTTCTCGGTTAGCTTAAAATTGCCTTAGATTTTACAAAAGATGGCCGCTGTCAGATGGCAGTTTTTATAAAATATAGGGTTATTTCTCATGGCCTTGCCAGTCTCTGATTAAATTTTTTTTTTATATGCGGTTCAAGTAATCGAGAACTATATTTCTTTACGCAACCCACTGTTAAACTTTTACCTACACTTCCATTCGTGGACCAGCATTAATTGATAAACAAATATGAATTTTCGAATTTGAGAATGGAAAACCAATTTGGTTTATCTTTGGAGTTGATCCGGAGAAAATCGAACATAAAGCGAGTTTAACGTAACCAGCATCGTAAAGCTGCCATTTATTTACAGGTTTAGGTACTTCCAAGGAAGTCAATATTAATTAATTAATTCACATACTAGATCCTAATCCACAGGACATGTCATGCACGACGTTCTCGACTTATTTATGTTCTCTTAATAATAAATCTCACTTTCATCTTCTCTGTCATCAGACAGTAATTTACAGTAGCTCATTCACTTGCTTCATATGATTAACCAAATCAGCGCAAACCAAGTCCATCTCATCGGTGTCTCTTAGGCTTGAGTTGCTGATGGTATGCGCTACCTTACTAAGTCTAGTCTGAGTATTATAATTGTGACCTAATCCGAATTTAAAGAACCTTAAAAAGCGAGATTTGAACGATCCACACGTAGGGTTAGCATCACCACGAACAGTCTTCAGTTTAGCTGACGAGCCTTTGTTGATGAACAAGTGGGAACTTTCTATTTTGGAGGAGGAAAAGCTGGTCTCGCTCGTTTGCGGCGTCAGTCTGGAGGATCTTATGGACGATTTGTTCCAGTTAGAGTTATAGGAAGTTCTCGCATCGCCCGTTTGGACTGGAGGCGCAGCTTCCCCTAAAAAATTGTCCGGGTACTTTTTGGTGGTGAGTCGAAGGGGGACCGAGGGAAAGTTGCGGTTGCGGTTTTTACTCCTGGAGCAAAAATTGTGGAATGTTTTCTGGAAAATAAAAAAGAAATTTGACATTAATGAATAGTTGGCATTCATACCCAGAGGCGGATTATACTACAAGCCTATAGGCTTGTAGCGCCAAATCTGAAAGGGGCGCCACATTTTCCAGCGCCAAGACTCCAAGAGAGACTAAGATAACCAAACAATATATGAAACTAAGCAATTTCAACCGTGGTTAGAAAAAAACGGCGTTTGATTAACCAGTTAATTTTTAGCTAACATCACACGCCATGTATATTATTCTGTAATAATTATTGTAGCTTATTTTCCCAGACTAATACGCTTCGCATCGCGACATAGGCATCTCTTTGGCAGCGGGCGGCGCAGTGGCTACGCTAGGGGGGCCAGAGGTGGTCCGGGCCACCCTAAAAGTTTTTTCGGACCCCCTAAAATAAATTTAATCTTAAGAAGCTCTTGAAAAAGTTATTCACTTACTTTATGTTACCAATACCTACATAATATTGGTAGTTGTAATATACAAAGTCTATTCTTGTGCTTTATTAACGAACCTATTTTTCTTCAAATTTCGAATTAACCCCCCCAAATCCCTACTGAAAGTTGCCACAATATATTTTTTAGCGATAGCGGTCAAAACTCACAGATTAAAAGAGTTTTTTAAAGTCTTGCATATTGCCGCAGATTAAGCTTTATAGTTATTTAAACCTAAAAAAGGGTGTGGTACGCAAAAAAGCGCCTTCGGCGCAATTCCATTTCGCCCCCCCCCCCTAGAACAAATCCTAAATCCGCCACTATAGAAGGGGGCGCAAAAATGTCCCAGGGCTTTGGGCGCTTCCAAGTGTTAATACGCCTCTGTTCATACCAAAGAAAAGAAATGTTTCTGTACGGAATATTATATTACATAACAAGTTATGAAAGTGATACTTTTCAATCGAGGAGATATTTAGCACGAGGCGTGAGCCGAGTGCGGAAATTTTCCGAGTTTTAGAATAATTACGTTCACACGAGTAATGTACACTATTTTTCCTACGACCACAAAGAATTATTAAAAAAGCCTTTGATTTGTGAAAAAAATATTTCGACACTAGTGTTGAAAAAAAGATATCAACACTCGTGTTGAAATTAGCATACTTAGGATTATGTTTCACTTAAAATCTGGTTTCATAATGTGTCAATAGGCTTTTTCTTTATTTGTAGTTTAACTTTTTCATATTTTATATATCATAGGAAGAACTAATCATGGATTGACTTCTAGATTAACAGGATGAAAAATTTTAAATTTAATCAAGGAAAGATGCATTAAACATAAATTTAAAAAATCCACCCAACAAGAAAGATTTCAATTCAAAGTAATTCTATATATTATTTAATATTTTTATAAAAAAAAAGTCAAATACTCCTGATGGGATTTAAACCTGTGACCTTCCGATCTGTAGGCCAGAGCTCTATTCTCTCTGTCGCTACCAATAAAGATTTGTTGTTTAATACATGACACTCTCTTCAGCGCGATTTATTTTTTCTGGTAATACATTTTCTAGTATATTATTAACATTTTTTATAATTTCAGATGGCGCTTTTTCACACTCTAATTCTGAATCACTCGACAAATACTTGATAAATAAGTTAAACACCTTACAATTACTGCTTTCTAAAATTTGTTCTTTTTAATTTTTAGGGGTTGTCTGTCAAATTGGACTAGGATCTTCATTGATTAAAATTTTAAGCAAGGCTAGGCCTATAACTCCTCTTAATTATTGATAAAACATTAGCTTAAAACTAGTACATTATGTTCGTGTTGTGTGAGGGGTTTGAACCTGGGTCCCTCATTGTCGTGGTAGCCTGTATGGACCTGCCTGGTGTTGTGGTTGGTGGGAATGGCGGATTAGCGGGCTCTGGCTTTGTTCTGCTATGTTGAAGTAATTGTTGCTGGTGTTCGTGATGTAGTCTTGAATCGTTTCCATTTTAAGGTCTCTGTGTAATGTAGTATTACGTACAAACCATGGTGCATTAGTTATTATTCGTAGCAATTTGTTTTGATATGTTTGTATTTTGCTTTTCCGCGTCATGCAGAGCGTTGGCCATGATGGGGAGGCATACAGTAGTGCTGGTCTTATGCATAGTTTGTAGATGGTAACTTTGTTGCGGGTGTTTAGCTTGCTATTTCTATGTATTAGTGGATAGTACTGGTGTAGGAGCCTGTTTGCTTTGGTTAATGTTTGGGCCAGGTGTTCCTTCCAGATAAGCTTGGAGTCGAAGTGAAACCCAGATATTTTTGGACCATGTCAGTTGGGTGTTATTTAATATGATTTGCCTGGGTAGCGGTTTTCTAGATTTGGTGAATATAATGGCCTGTGTTTTTTGTGGGTTTAGGGTGATTTTCCATTTGGTCATCCATTTGGCTATTTCGTTTATGTGTTTTTGGAGTCTTACTGCAATGGTGTTCATATATATTGCTGTTGTAGCCATGGCTGTATCGTCGGCGAACAGAAACAGTTGGTTTTCGGGATCATGTGGGATGTCTGCCATGTAGATGTTAAACAGGTGGGGCGAGAGAGGGGAGCCTTGGGGGACTCCTGCTAGAATATTTTGGGTGGCTGATTTGTGATTGTCTGCTTTTACAATGAAGGTTCTATCTGCTAGGAATGATCTGACCGTTTTGATCAGGTATATGTCGGATATCCTGCCCTTATCATTTTTAGTATTATCGCTTCGTGCCATATCTTGTCGAAGGCTTTGGAGATGTCTAGCAGGAGTGCTCCCGTCTGTCTCTTCCTGTTGAATCCTGATATTATGTGAGTTGCAAGTCTTGTTGTCTGGTGGATGGTTGAATGGTCTGATCGGAAGCCGAATTGGGCGTCTGGGAGTATCCTAGTTCGTTGGTTTTATCCTGTAGGATTTGCAGGAATGATTTTTCAACTAATTTTCCCAGGTGTGACAGGAGACTGATCGGTCTGTAACTGGTCGTTGTTTTTGGGTCTGAGCCTGTTTTTTTTCAACACTAAAGTTAAAATATTTTTTTTCAACACGCGTGTGGTATACGACTCTTTCTAGCCAAATTAACCTTGGTTACAGTTACAGAGATAATATGCCCTTGTATGGAATGTTTTTTATTCGCTAAGGTTAACTTTATTGACAGAAAATGTTCCGAATTGGCGCGTATTGTCGAAATAATTCAGTTTCAAATGTATGAACAGTTCGAAATGTAGAATGTACTGAAAACCGCGTAATTAGCACAATTGTTAACATTTCGACGATGCAATTGACTTTATATAGGAACGAGGTTGTAAACAAATCCGAACTTTCCGAACAATAAAGCTGTTTCGAAACACGTGCATAATTTACACTATTTCTTGACATAGAAAATGCCCGCGGTGTTATTTTTGTATTTGGAGATTTTCTTTTTTAAAAAGAGGTGCCTTCTAATTTTTTACTTTTACAAAAAAAATAAAAACACTCAGTTGATTTTTATTCATTGAAAGTTTTCGATCAATATTTCTAAATTCTTCTCCAAAGTTACCAGCTCCATGTGAAATTATATCTCGAACACAAAAACTTTGCTTTTTTAAATAGCCGAGAAATTTTATTATACCGGGTCCGCCAACGAAGCGGGGACGGAAATTTAAATCATTATCGAGGAACTTATCAAAATTACTAAAGCAGCATGAGGTATGGACTTAAAAGCGGCATATTTTAAAAATATTTTACATTATACAGGGTGGCTCGAAAAAGTGTGGCGGACTAAACTTGCATTTTTTTAAATGGAACACCCTATATATTATATTATTTTCTAATTCCCTATACCAGCGTTTCTCAAACTGGGGTCCGCGGACCCTTTGGGGGTCCGCGATCAACCCGTCAGGGGTCCGCGAGTTATGTAACCACTGAAGAAAAATCCTGGATAATTGGATAAGGCCGCAACGCCACTGCAATTAAATTACGTACTTATCGTTTAAGCGCCAATGACAGGCCTAGACTTGTTTGGCAGCACGATATAATAGTTTTATATTTTAGGCATTAGAAGTAACCGGTTGCAGTTATTTTAAGTTAATACAAGTTAGAATATTTGGTTAAATACGATATTGTGTGGGTTCGAATAGGTTGTGAAGCCTTTTTTTTATATGTAACATGGATATGTGGCTAAAACGGCCATCCAAATCCCCTGCTAAGGAATTGGATCAAATATCCGAAGATCCAAGGTAAGTATCTTAAAAAGTGTATATTATTTTTTATTTACGTTGATTCATTTCCAGCATTAAAACAGTTTTGGAAAGAAGAATTAGAGAGGAACATACCCGATCAACTTATTAATGAAATCTATCAACATTTAAATGACGTGCTTTATTCAGTAAAAGAGTACTTTCCAGAGAGCCAGGAAAAAAACCTTCAAGAATATAAATGGGTTCAAAATCCCTTTGAAGTAACTGAAAAGCCAACAACCCTCCTAGCAGCTCAGTATGAATCGTTGATCGATTTAACGTCTGATTCAGTTTTAAAGACGAGATTCATAAAGGAGCAATTGGTAGATTTTTGGTGCAATATTGAAGGTGAATACCCAGATCTGACTCAACAAGCAATTTTAGTCCTACTGCCATTTGTGACAACATACTTATGTGAAGCCGGATTTTCGACATATGTTGCAACAAAAACAAAATATCGTAATCGACTTAATGCAGAACCAGACATAAGGCTGCAGCTTTCTTCAATCAAGCCCAACATAAGGAAATTATGTGGAAGTAGAAAGCAGATCCATCCATTTCACTAAAAACAGTTGCTGCAACCAGCTTACTACTTACTGATGTTTTTTGCTTTGTTACAAAAAATAACCTTTGAATAAAAATGTGTAGATTAACTACTAACTGTAAATTATTGGGAATATCATTCTGTACTGTGTCATTTTGTACTAATGTAGCAAGCGCGGGATGGGGGTCCACAACAAAATTCCGAAATCAAAAGGGGTCCGTGGTCAAAAAAGTTTGAGAAACGCTGCCCTATACAATTCCACGTATATTTTGTATAAAATGTCATATGTCTAAATTTAATTGTTTTTGAGTAATTGACGTTTAAAATATGGCATTTTTTGACTTTGACAGGCTGTAACATTGGAACGGTTCATCTTAGAGAAAATGGTTTTCACCTCCCTATCTTAGTTTTTTATTCTCTATCCAAAGAAACCAACCTCCGATTTACTATGTTAAACCGTTAAAACCGTGAATAACGTCTAGCTACGGCCCTGAGTACCCGCACTATACCTAGCTCTTCACCATTTTTTAAGAGCGCGAGCCGCAACTGTCCCGGCTCTAAAAATCTTCCCCTTCCCTGGTCAGGCTCTGGGGGGCGAAAGTGCCTTTGTCCCCTTCCACCACTGGACCCGCCCCTGACTGAACTTTAAATTGAATAAAATACTGCATTTATCTTATACAGCAAATGCATTTCCTTAACAAACCCCTAAATAAACTTTGCGTATATCGATGAGAAGTTATATAAGCGTTGAAGATCTTATTTTCACAACGTAAACAACATACTTAACAGTCCTTTATATGCAGTTCAAATATTTGAAGAGGAAATTCGCTTGACTAGAACTAAAGAAAACAACGGGAAAAAGTGAAACTTGAAAAACCCCAAAACTCTGTTTTGCAAAGTTGTTTTTTTATTAATTTTGTCTTTTTGACGACGCAGGATGTCGTTTTATTGGATAAAAATGTAAAAACTTCGAGTTTTAAAAGAAACAAGGTCGTTTCGCGAAGATTTCACCGTATAGTATAGAGAAAATTTAAAAGCTGTATTGATCCTACGGGATTAATTTTTGTGGAAAAAATATATTGAAGCGAAAGAAACGGTATATTAACTGGGTCAAACGCGGATATACAGGGTAATTCCTAAGTTGTTACTTTTTTTTAGCTGTGTATAGAAGGCATTAAAATAAACATTTTCAAAAAACTCAAAAATAAAGTACTTACATTCATTTATCACACTATGGATCAAATACGGTTCTGCCTAACTTAAACATAATCTCAAAGCAGCAGCCGCACTTTGACTACACTCACCGTAAATTAGCACCATATCTACTAGTTCATTATTTTCAAATTTTACCATTTTCACGTTTCACCAGTTTAATATTAACTCGCTTTAGAAAAACACATCGCATCGAATTGCCAAATAACTATATAACCACTAAATAGTATGACTAATAGGAGATAAGACAAACAACATAAAGTATAGCAGGCTACGTTTTGATGACCAGGCCCGCACTTAGATTTTTTACTCCTGTATCTCGCCTATTTTTAAGTTTTTTGAAAATGTTATTTATTTTCATGCCTTCTATATACAGCTAAAAAAGAAGTATTAATTTAGGAATCACCCTGTATAAAAAACTTTTAGTAAAAGGTTTTATGGAACCTTTAAAATTAAATTTATAATAAAAATACTCTAAACCTATCTCTTACGTGATTTCAGCGAAATCTCTTAGATTATAGCTCTGGTTTCTTTAGTCGTAAATTTCCAGACTAGTTATAGAAATAATAAAATTGTTTTACTGGCAATATAATTTCCATTTGATACTGGGGTTATTAATTTTTCGCGAAATTATTAGCTTGTTCAATGATTTATTGCCGAACTATCAACCGCAAAATAGTATATTACATAACAAGTGATGAAAGTGATCCTTTTCAAACGAGGATATATTTAGTGCGACGCGTCAGCCGAGTGCGGAAATTCTCAGAGTTTTAGAATAATCACTTTCACACAAGTAAGGTACACTATTTTTCCTACGACCACAAAGAATTATTAAAAAAGCCTTTGATTTGTGAAAAGAATATTTCAAGAGTAGGGTTGAAAAAAAATATCAACACTAGTGTTGAAATTAGCATACTCACGGTTATGTTCCACTTAATATCTGGTTCATAGTTTTGTCAATAGGTTTTTCCTTTATTTGTAGTTTACCTTTTTCATTTTTTTCATATTTTATATAGGTATCATAGAAAGAACTAATCCTGGATTGACTTCTAGAATAACCAGAATGAAAATTTTAAAATTTAATTAAGGAAAGATGCATTAAACATAATATTAAAAAATCCACCCAACAAGGAAGATTTCAATACAAAATAATTCTATAAATTATTTAATGTTTTTATAAAAAAAAGTCACTCCTGATGGGATTTGAACCTGTGACCTTGCGATCTGTAGGCTAGAGCTCTATTATCTACGCTATCGCTACCGATTAAGATTTGTTGTTTAATACATGACACTCCCTTCAGCGCGATTTGTTTTTTCTGTTAATAGATTTTCCATTATATTATTGCCATTTTTATAATTTCAGATGGCGTATTTTCACACTCTAACTCTGAATCACTCGATAAATACATGATAAATAAGTTAAACACTTTACAATTACTGCTGTGACGTGCATCCAGCCAGTAATTGTACGGATTGAATTGAGATGAAGCACAAAATAAAGTATCTTTTATTTTTCTATATAAAAAGTATCTTCTGTATCTTTCAATGCAGTTGTTGGTCTGTCGGTCATTTTCTTGTAATATTCTTATAAGAATAGAAAACTCAATTTTAGAAGAATCGCAAACCTGATAACACAACGTTATTTTTCTCTTTCTTGGCCATTCTGTCTATTCTCTAGCATAGAGTCGAGATACCACAAACTCGTTTCCACTTACATTGTCTAACTTCTCTAAATCATATTAAATTAAAAGACGCAGATATTTCCTAAAAATATTACTGTTTTCACTGTGTTTGTTTGGATATCTCCATTGGCTTCCCCTTCTAAGATCCTTATATATTCTTTGAGAAACATATATAATACAAGGTTTTAACATAAATAACATATTTATATTCATTCTGGAAATAAAATAAAATATGCATAGAGAAAACCGTGCGATGTCTACCTCATTTTAACAAGGATAATAACATCAGTAGGAAATGGGTAAAAAATTTGGTTTGGTTATACTAAAAAAGCACATTATACTCTTTTAAAAAAAAAGTGATCGTCAATTATTGTGAGATATACTTATATTTCGCACAAGAAGATGTTTTGAATGTTCAGCTACTTGTACTGTGCTTTTTTCTAACTCAAATATTCCAGCGTCTGATCTGTTATATAACCGGTTATGAAGGAAGTGGCATGTGAAGCGATGTTTGCTTAAATGTACTGTAATCAATCATACAGCTGAGTAAATAAATTAATACACTTCACAGTGGCGGCTCGCGGTCTTAAAAAATGGTGAAGAGCTAGGTATAGTGCGGGTACTTAAACAAACATTGACTAAAAACCCGAGTAACAAAATGTCTCTCCTATTCTCATCTGTCCAACGACTGAATGGAGTTTCCAACAAATTATATACTATGGCATTAATTGGGTTCATTTTTAAAACACATCACTAAGTAGGTACGTACACTACTGAATTAACTGAAAATAAAAACAAAACTTTTTATTCACACAGTAAATCACGTAAAAACGATATCTATAACCGTAAGTTTCGCGAAGCCTCAAAATAAATACCTTAAGGTTAGACGAACCAATGCTAAAACAATGGTGCATGACTGATCAATTTTTAAATTGCCCTTCATCATAATGCAAATTGTTACATGCTGTTTGCGTGACTGACATTATGTAACCATAGCAACGGTGAATATCAAAGCCATGTTGGGCGTTGGGTCTTCACTTGCTTTGAGCTAGCGGACACGGTCTGCTGGGGTGCGCCAAAATGCACGAGAGTTAACCATGGCCCCATTATGCATTATACATTCAGATTAAATTAATATTATTAATTCGAACATAATTATTTTTTAAGGGCTAAAATGGTAGCTGTATTGGTACATAAATATTTAATATTATTAAAAAACTTTCCTCCTGGTTTTATTTTTTTTATGATTTTTTTTTTACTTCACCTGACGAGCCGGCACTGACACTTCATGAAGTCTATTTGGCACTCTAAATTAATTTCCACATCTTATATGTAATTAAGTATAAATAATGGTTTGCAATTTAACTTACCTTGAATGCATTTCTGTATTTATTCGACATTATGTGGTACAAGAGTGGATTAATACACGTTGACAGGTAGTACAGCACGCCACTGGTGTACATCAAATACAAGTACATCTGAAAATAGGTATTCTGGGCTTCCGCAGAGGCGTCTGTTAGATAGACTGCCAGAAGACGCTGTGAGTGGAAGGGGGCCCAGCATATGAAGAATGCAGCTACAACAGCAACTGAAAAAAATAAGACGTTAAAAAAGGAAGAAGAAACAGAAAAGAGTGTCTCCGTATTATATTAATTTGATAAAAGAAAAAACATAATTTCAAAATTAACTTTTTGATGATAACATTATTTTCCGTCGACCGTGTATTTACATCCGATATTAACGTTCCCAAAATCATTCATTAATGACCCCTATTAATGCATGATTTTCTGTAAATGCACGATTTCCCAAAATCATTCATTAGTGACCCCTATTAATGCATGATTTTCTGTAAATGCACGATTTTGGTAATTAAAATTAAAGGCAGCCATGCAAACAAATCAACAAAATAATAAAACGTCAATCCAAAACGTCGTCCGCTGTCATTAGTATTTGTAGAATTGTGAAATCTGGATTGTAAAATAAAAGTTGTTAACTGTTTTTCTTCACTTTAGTAAAAAATACGGTCGACGAAAAAACATTGTAACCAACTCTTACATTAAAATGCGATTAATGATCTCGAACATTAACGCGTTCGCTACGCTCACGCGTTAAAATATTTCGATCATTAATCGCCATTATTAATGTACTTGTTGGTTAAATTACTATTAACAATGTTACTAGACCACCTGAAATTTTTACATATTGAGGGCTATCGGCGTCGTACACACCTACGCCGAAACTGGCACATACACAACAAGATAAGGCCTTTTGAATAAAAGTATACAACTCTGTATAAAATATAAAAACTTCACCATCCCATTTTGTTCACTCGTGTGTAACAGTCCCCTTTTTTTTTATAAATCATAAGTTTAATTTTCTCCTTGTTGGGTTTGCTTCCAGTTCATGTCAATCAATTTTCTTCTTTGTCCAATCACTGTAAAAATTAAATCTATTTCTGTTGCGACGTTGGTTTCTGATACATATGGACAAAAGCATCGTTACGTCATATACAGGGTGTCCCACCGGGAACCGAATCGATCTATATATAGAAAACTATACATAGGAAAATTTTGAAAATTTGACAGTATGCTGATGCTAATAAGGGCGACCGGGCTAAAATATTTTCATAATGGTGGCACTTCCGGTTATACCGGAAGTAAGTGTCAACTTGCTTATTTTAAATGGGATACCCTATATATTATTACATTTTTGCATTCTACGCAAGATTCTAGGCAGATTTTGTATACCATGTCCTATACTTATGTCTAAACGTTTTTGACATATTTGAATTTTTATGTCAAAAATGACGTTTGCAAGCCTTAGAATAATTATCAATTTTTTCTATAAAGAAGCCTTATTTATTTAATTTAAGTAGGATTCCTTGTTATCAAGGACCTGCTTTAATAGATTTGTTATAATATTTTGAGTAGTATTACAGTATTAATACAGGGTGTTTAAAAAATAAGATTAAAAATGAAAATGAAAAAACTGTCAAAAGTCCAGATTCTCAAATGGAAACACCCAAACTTCATAATTATTTCTTATTTAGCATTAAAAATAAGGGTAAGTTTGTATAAGGTTGTATATTCCAAAAATTTTTAGTTTTCGAAATATTGCCAATTTAATATTTTTATATGGGGATTTTGCTGCAGATTTTAAGTTCAGTTACTCTTAGTTGGCTATGACGGCGTTGAAAAACAATCAAATGCTAAAAAAATCTATGCTTATTAATAATCATTCCCGGGCGCTTAAATTATACAAACGAAGATTATTTAAACTTATTCATTATTTATGGAGAATGTGATAAAGTTATATCATGTTACATTTGCCATTCGATATCCGCAAAAACAGAATATTTTACAACTTATCGGTTGTAAGGCATGTACCAATTTGCATGCCATTATCTTAAACGGTTTTCATGCTATTACAAAAAAAGCTTTCCCCGCGATCCTCTTTGAGGGGCTCTAGCCCCCTAAAGAAGCATTTTTCGGGGGATGTTCTTCGCGACACCCTGTATACATACTGTATAACGATAACAGCCAAAACATATTTAAAAAAAAAGTGATCTAGACTTTAGGGTCAAGTTCATAGTTATAGTCCATTTAAAGCGCCAAATCCGGTTTAAATCATAGATTGTCAGATATGGTCGTTTTATAATGTGGGATTGACAGCAAAGTTCAATTCAAGAGAGATCAACCTAGTTCTAGTCATAACTTGATATGTTATGTTACATATTAAGTTATAACCAGGTTGATAACTGTTATTAAATCGAACTATGCTGTCAATACCACATTATAAAACGATCATTTCTGGCAATCTATAATTTTAACTGTATCTTGCTGTTAAATCGACTTGATAAAATTGGCCCTTAAGGGTAAAGGTTATTAGGGTAAACAATATTGCCTCTGTTTTTATATGAAAATAATATGGAAAAATCCCGATCGTGTGCTCTAAATTTCTAGAGGCAAAATTTACATAATATCGTTTATAGTTTCGCATATTCTGTAGCAATTTTCTGCGGAAAAGCTTTCAATCTTTCAATTTATTTTTATCGACGATGCGTGGATGTTCCGTTTAGAGCAAAATCTCAAATAGTTCCTTAGCAACTGATTTATCTGCGTAATATTATCTATGTACTATGTACTATTATCTATGTATAAAGAAATATTTATATTTACAACACAATGACCTGCTACAATTGTATTTTTTTTTACAATACGTAGTTAATATATATTTTGTCTTTGTTTTTGTCTTTGGCGTTGTCTATACAAAGGAAAAATTTGGCTTCACCACTTCCCTTTACTATTTAAGGTTAGAATACAGAACACTTCACCTCAGTATCCTTATTTGCCTTTTTATGACTAGATATTATCCTATCTTGTTATACAAAACCTAAAACTAGCCGAAATGTATTCAGGGGTAACCGATAGTGTTGGTGTGTGTGTCCCCCAATAACCCCCCTTATCTACGGCCTTTGCTTGACACCCCATTTGATTGGATATGATTTAAATATATATACAGGGCGGTATGGAATTGACACATTATATCTAAATGGGTGACTCCTTGGGCGTGCTAGAGAAACATTCCATATTTTATGTTTTTTTAAACGACCGTCTTAAAATTTGGGCAAGTACTCCTAAATCGGCCAATGGGCGCCTTAATAATGCAATCGGATATAAATGACGACAGACAGCCGACCGGCCATGTGTTTAACGTTTTCAGCTAAGAAAATTTACGTTTCCAGTCGAGTCTACGCGTTAAACGGGGCATCAGCGTTCGGTTTTTTGGCTTTACACTATTTAAATGTTTTTGTATTTAAAAAAATATTTTTCAATACCGACTTGCTTATAGAGCCCAGATATTGCAGAGCCATTGGGCACCGTTGTATTTTGTGGTGTGATGTAGTAAATAATTGTATACTGAATTTATAGGTATTGTTTTTATTATGGTTCTAGGAGGTAAATATAATTTTTTTTCGTAACTTGCCTACACTTACAAGTCAATTATAATGTGTTTTTTAGAAATAAGCGACGCTCTGTCGAAATTAACCTTTCTCGATTTAAGATAATCGTCAGATTGGTGGCGGACGTGCAAAAATTTGTAAATCTCAATTAAAACGTAGGCAACCTTTTGAAAATCCCACTTGTTATATACACAGCGAGCATTTTCAAACTGATTACCTAAATACATATTGTTTTCCTTTAAATTGGGAAACTATAAGCTGTAATAAATCACGAAGCGAAAATTAAACCACATCTAAAATGCTAATTCTGGACAAATGTTTGCTAACATTTACATTTAAGTAACATTTTGGGTAATTTAAATTTCTTTGCCCTAGTTTTATCTTTGGAAAAAACCGAGCCCAATATTTTCTCGCGGACAATAACGCATTAAGTGATTATATGAGGGCAAAAAATGTGTCCAAGGGCAAAGCTTATAAATATTAATAAGGTTTTTTTAACTTTATAAACACTTTTAACATAAAAAGAAATTAACATTTTTTATACCAGTTCTTGCTCATAAAGAAACCATGGATAATTATTTAAACAATAGAAACTGCGTCTCTAAGATAACATGTTTACTATATTTAATATATATTTAGAATTTACCAATCAATAATTCTTTTTCTTTAAGACACGGAAGCAAAAACATTTTTTCACTAGATTGGATATTATTAAATAAATTAAAACTGATATTTTATTATTTCAAAAGTTCTTATTACAAACGGCACGTGTTGTTTTTTTTAAGGCTTCGTTTTTAAAGAGAAACAATTCGAAGGTAAAGCTTAGTTAGAAATACCTCTTCTGTATTTATAACAAAGATTTGCTACAAAATAATTTTAAAAAAATATATTTTTTTACTTACTCAACATTTTAACCACTCTATTCTGAGCTTGAGTATGTCTCAGTCGCTTTTTCGACGGTTCTGAGCTATTGTGATGCGCTGAGTATCCTGTAGCTGTTGAACTGCTGTTGTGTTGAGTTAAAGATGGCCGTTTAGCAGTTGATTTTTTAAGTTGTCGGCCAATTAATATGTAGAGGACCGTTATGAGTGTCATTGGGGCTACGAAAAATACTATCGTCGAAACCTGAAATAAATAAATATTTAAGTTTATCCCAACGCGCTCCTTAAAAGTTACTTGGGATATTTGGACAGTCCAAAACTTGCAGGGATTTCCTATGTTTTCAGCCACGATGCACCACCCGGTGGATGGAATTGAAAACAGAAATAAATCTTAAATTAGTTTTGTATAACCACCCTTTTTTTATTATTTAAACAACAAAGGTCACCTTGCTTCTTAAGCATAATTATAAACACAACTATACATCATAATATGACGTACATTTTCTTCTTAGCGTTACAACTGCTTGAGTTACGATCGACATGTCCTTAATGCAATCACAACTGTTTATGTTATGATATGCATCTTTTAAAAAATTGTTTTCGAAATATTAAATTTCTTTAACTAAAAACAGGAAACTACAAATCAATAGTTTGTTTATACGCGTGTAGGTTATTTAAGTATTTGATAGTTTACATCAAAGTTTTGGGGAAACTCACGCGACACTTTCTTACATCCAATAAAACAGGGCATAAAAAATTACTCGTAACGACCCTATCACGAGAAAGTCTCGTTTAAAAATGTCCTCATTATGTTACATGGTTGCTATTTCCGACAAATTGAGTTAAATCGAGGCAATTTGTTATATTTTATCCATAACAAGCTACAGTTTTGTTTTAAAATGCGCAAAGTAAAGTGTCAATTGGAGAAGACAAATTTGCGAGAGAGTATTTATATAACAATATTTTCTTGGTAAAATTGATTGTTTTTAATGTGGACTCAGTGGGCGTAAGTAGGACATTTTTTTTCTGAAGAAACTACATGTATTTCATGATATTGTAGGTACCGGGTGATTCAATAAAAAAGGACGCCGGTTATATCTCGGAAACTACTGGACATAGAAACTCGGGGAAAAAAAAATAATAACTAAACTGGCCATGGAAAATCCTGGAATTGATTTTTAGGTTCCGCATTTTGCCGCAAGAGGGCGTAATTAAAAAGTAAATTATAAAAGTTTACATATTTCGAAAAATTCCACATTAAGGTATATCTTTGATAACACCATTAAAAAGATTGGACAATTATGCATCATTTTGGTCTTATGCTCATTGGCGTACCAACTTTAATAAGAGGGGGGAAGCTGTTAAAAGTGTAATCAGTTAAATCGCTGTAACTTATAAACGACTTATCCGATTTTAGCAAACTAAAGACTGTTTGGAAGAGAAATTTATGTACTTTTACCAATCGTATTTAGTTGTCCATAAAAAAATGCTAGAGGGCTCTTTATTAAAAAAAAACATTTTTAATATTTGTGAAAAATATGAATATTGGTGTCAATCCAAAATTTTAACTTGACTCTAACCAGCGTTTTTCGGGCTCGGTTTTTCATGATTAAAATTTTTTTCAGAAATCATATATTTTAGGAGCGCAGATCTAAGAGCTGTTTTTGGTGCAAATGCTTAGGTTTTGAAATACTCCTTCTTGAGTGCTGTTTTGTATATTCACGACAAAGCATTCTCGTTTCTTCCAGCACTATTTTTTTTTATTATAAATTATTATACTTCTTTCATAAAAAATAAATACCTAATTGTTGTTTGTTTTTGTTTTAAAAATATTTTATTGCATTGGGTTATATTTTTGTTGATTTAAAATAGGTCTAAAAAAGGGAAAACGGAACAGACAAATATATAATCGAAAAATAGATACTATAAAATATTATTCTTTTTATTCGTTTTCATATAAAATGGCATCATACATCAACAACTAAAACGATATGCGTCCGAAACCTTAATCTCTATATTAAATAGATCTTTTAGAAGGAAATGTTTAAAACCCAAACGTTTCCTACAAGACCTTTGTAATCTAATACATTATTTAAAAATTTAAATTAAAAGTCCAAGCGTAAGATGAAAAACTAGGTTGCAATTAGACTTTTAAACCCGAGCTCCTAGGCTGGGGGGGGGGGTTGCAGTCCCTCTCTCTTCCCCCCTAAATACGCCACTGAGTACATGTAATATTAGAGTAATACCGCTAGTATAAATAGAGCAGTTACTGTACTTATTTAGTATTCACCTGAAGACGACGGGATATACTTACAACCTTGTGATTTAAAACAAATAAAGACAATTCAAGTCAAAACGTTTCTATCATTCAAGAAACATAATTGTCTCGAGACCTCAAACAGACACAAAATGATATTTTATTTTGATTATAGAAGCTATTCCATCGAACAAAGTATCCACATACCAAATTAAATTTTTTTACATCGCTTCATAAAACAAATGATGCCGAAATGCCAGAGCTATTTAGTTAAGTATTTTCAGTACCAGTTAATTTAAGTGATAGCCTCATTTGCCGAAGCCAAAAGTCCGTTTGTTTTAATGTGTCTATTTCGTTCGAAAAACGTTCCGCATTTTCAAAAGTTATTTAGTAAATTATTTAGAAAGACATCGAAATCGTTTATTTAATTACGAGGTCTGATTGCGACTTGGAAAATGTTAATTCCCGACAAATTGTAAAATTAGTTTTAGAGGAAACCGGAACGAACTAGGTTATTTTTAAACTTTCCAACCTCGTTTCTGGTAATTTGAAATAATGTAATCTTTGAAAGCCCCAGTGACAAAGTCTTAGATTAAAAAAGTTTATCAAGATATGTGGGACTATTTGGCCGAGTCAGTTGAAGGTGATTCAATGGCGGCTCGCGGTTTAAAAAATGGTGAAGAGCTAGGTATAGTGCGGGTACTTAAACAAGCATTGACTAAAATCCCGTGTAACAAAACGTCTCTCTGATCCTCATCTGTCCAACGACTGAATGGAGTTTCCAACAAATTACAAACTATGTCATTAATTGGGTTCATTTTTAAAACACACAACTAAGTAGGTACGTACACTACTGAATTAACTGAAAAATAAAAACGAAACCTTTACACAGTAAATCACGTAAAAACGAAATTTAAACTGCTGGACAATTGCTTTCGAGCAAAAAAAAATTCGCCTAAATTTAACAGTTCATATTTTCTGAACCAGATATGATATCGACCTACGGTTTTAAATTGTTGATAGATTCATCCCTTGGGAAACAATTGTCAATGTTGGATTTTCTTTAACTGTCAGAAAATTTTATATACAGGGTGTTAAAGAAGACGATGATGTTTGCTCCAATTTTAATGGAGTGTAACTTTCACAATAATATATTTAAATTTTATAAGTCTACGTCAATTGAGTCGCTGGTTCATAGCAAAAAAAGTAATTTGTCAAATTTTTGATATCTGCTATATTTTAAGAAATACCGAATTTTTTGGAAAACCTTGCTTTATTTACACTTAATAGTAGCTAGATCTCACTGTGCGTTGTATTGTGCAAACTTTGCGAGTGATTATTATACCTTATGAAAAGCTTGATTATGTTCAGTAACAATAGTTGTACTTAAATGTTATGATGTACAGTGGCGTACTTATAAACATATTTAATATTAAAGTCTCTTTCAATGTAAGTTTAATTTTAGGATTAGTATTAGAAAGTTCAAAATTAATAAATCATTTTTTTCCAATAACTAAATTTAAAAAATTATCCTTGTAAAAATGTTGTAAACACACTGTATAATATACCTGTAGTGCGATATGAAAAACTAAAAAATAAGAAAAAATTCACCTAATCTAGGGGCGAGTACTTTCCAATATAAAACAACCGTGAAAAATTGTGAGATACTCATAAACCATAGACATATAAGTGTTTATAAGTACGCCACTGTACATCATAACATTTAGGTACAACTATTGTTACTGAACATAATCAAGCTTTTCATAAAGTATATTAATCACTTGCAAAGTTTGCACGATACAACGCACAGTGAGATCTGGCTACCAATAAGTTGAAATAAAGCAAGGTTTTCCAAAAAAATCGGTATTTCTTAAAATATAGCAGATATCAAAAATTTGACAAATTACTTTCTTTGCTATGAACCAGTGATTCAATTGACGTAGAGTGATGAAATTTAAAAATATTATTGTGAAAGTTACACGCCATTAAAATTGGAGCAAAAATCATCGTCTTCTTTAACACCCTGTATATAAAATTTTCTGACAGTTAAAGAAAATCCAATATTGACAATTGTTTCTCAAGGGACGAATCTATCAACCATTCAAAACCGTAGGTGATTATCATATCTGGTTCAGAAAATATTAACTGCTAAATTTAGGCGATTTTTTTTTTTGCTCGAAAGCAATTGTCCAGCAGTTTATAACCGTAAGTTTTGCGAAGCCTCAAAATAAATACCTTAAGGTTAGGCGAACCAATACTAAAACAATGGTGCATACGACTGATCTATTTTTAAATTGCCCTTCATCATAATGCAAATTGTTTCATGCTGTTTTCGTGACTGACGTTACGTAACCATAGCATCGGTGAATATCGTTGGGGTCTTCATTTGCTTTGAGTTAACGGACACGGTCGGCTGGGGCGGGCCAAAATGCACGAATGTTTATAATTATTGTCCATCGGAGTTAACCGTGGCCTTATTATGCATAGCTACATTCGGATTAAATTAATATTATTAATTCGAACATAATTATTTTTTAAGGGCTAAAACGGTAGCTGTATTGGTGCATTAATATTTAATATTGTCGAAAAAAATTCCCCCTGGTTTTATTTTATTTTTTTTGGTAAAGAGCCCCTTCACCTACTTCACCTGACGAGTCGCCTCTGAGCCGGGATAAATTCTTCTTTTTTTTGGAGTCACTTTTTTTTAAAATCCTGGATCCGCTACTGGCATACTCCCGAGTACAAACAAAAAAAAAGGTGGTAAAAATTTAATATTCAAAGAGGACAAGAAAAATATTTGTTCTGCGGTTAATTTAAAATCCATTCGGATGGTCTCGTTTGCTTCAAAACTTAATTGGTTCGGGAATTAAGTGACAAAATCAACTTAAAAGGTTTGATTAAACGCGGTTCGCCTTTTGTTAAGATAATCCAGTGCCGTGGGAAGTAAAAAATTAAAAAAAAAAAACAAGACTTAAAATGGAAGGTTCATGAATTATTAGCTTGTATTTTTTCAACACAAACTCAATTTCCAGAGTTTTTATTGTTTAATTAAATAAGTGAAAAAAATCACTAAAATCAAAATATACAGGGTGTTCCTTAATGATGTGCTAATATTTTAGGGTGTGATTCCTACAGTCATTTTATGAAGAAAAGTTCATATAAACATATGTCCTAAACGGCTTAAATTTTTTCCTACAGGGTGTTGAATTATTTTTTTTTAAGCGTTTTTTGTAATATTTCCGAAAGTACTTTCAATTTTGGCATGTGCTAATAGGACATAAAACCACATGTTTTAGTAATAAAAGTTATTTTTTATCCCACCAGTGGCGTCCCTGCAAACATGTCCCATATTTTTTAGAAAAAAAGTGGTACGCCACTGATATTTTCCATGTACCGGGTGTCCCACTAAGAATGGCTCTCGGCCGTATCTCGGAAACTACTGGGCATAGAAACTCAGGAAAAAAAAAATTATAACTAAAGTGGTCATGAGAAAATCCTGGAAATAATTTTTAAGTTCTGCATTTTACCGCAAGAGGGCGTAATTGAAAAGTAAATTTTAAAAGTTTACATATCTCCGAAAATTCCACATCTTTGATAACACCATTAAAAAGATTGAACAAATATGCATCATTTTGGTCTTATGCTCATTGGCGTACCGACTTTAATAAAAGGGGGGGAAGCGGTTGAATGTGTAATCAGTTAAATCGCTGTAACTTTTAAACGACTAATCCGATTTTAGCAAACTAAAGACTGTTTGGAAGAGAAATGTATGCACTTTCACCAATCGTATTTAGTTGTCCATAATAGTTCTAAAAAAAACGCTAGAGGGCGCAATTTGTAATAATAACACATTTTTTGATTTTACTCCGAAAAAATAAACCATACGGTATAATTATGATACTATAATCGAAAAGTAGATTAAATTTGCTAGAACAAATATTAAAACCGCAGCTCGATATCTCCGTTCGTTTCAGCGTTATCGCCAATAGAATAATTTTTAAAAGTAAGCGATTATATATTTTTTAGAAAAAAAAATGGGACGCCACTGATATTTTTTCATGTGGATATTATTTCTGATTAGCCTGGTCAATTCTGCATAAAAATGGTCTCTTGCGTTTTTCTCCTCAGGCACACCGTTCTTAATTAAAATAATTAAATTAGATTAGCTTCAGGCATGCCTATTAAGTGAAGGTGGTTATTTCCACCAATTTTTATAAAACAAAATTTTGCATTATCAATGTTAATAATAATAGTAGAGCTATTAAAATCGGTACGCCAATGAACATAAGACCAAAATGATGCATAATTTTCCACGCTTTTTAATGGTGTTTTCAAAGATGTGGAATTTTCGGAGATATGTAAACTTTTAAAATTTACTTTTCAATTACGCCCTCTTGCGGCAAAATGCAGAACTTAAAAATTATTTCCAGGATTTTCTCATTACCACTTTAGTTATAATTTTTTTTCCTGAGTTTCTATGCCCAGTAGTTTCCGAGATACGGCCGAGAGCCATTCTTAGTGGGACACCCGGTAGATATCATTTTTGATTAGCCTGATTAAAACTATTTTTTTTGCAAATTTAACGCTTATCAATTTACTTGATATAAAAACTATTTACTTACTTCAAAAGCATGATCAAATATTCTGGAGACAACGGTGCAGTGACTAAATTGTTTGCCGTTTTCAATAGATACTTCTATTCCGAACTGTATGGCTTGAGGTACTGCAAGGGTTAATGCAACTATCCAAATTATTATGATTATCCGGACGCATCTCGACAATTTGGACATTGTATGGGACAGGAACGGGTGACATATTGCTAGGTACCGTTCCACTGTAAATGCTGTGATGGTGAGAACCTGAAACAATGAAAAATTATCATGAACAAAAACGCTTTAGGAAATAAAATATGCACTATGAAATCTCTGGTTTATACAGGGTGATTCTTAAGTTGATACTTCAGGCAGGGCCGTAGCTAGACGTTATTCATGGGGGGGGGGGGGGGGGTTATTATTAAAGAAAAGTTGCATTTTTTGGGTGTCATGCCCTCTGTCAAATTCGAAAATAGCGCCGCGGCCGAAAAATTTTCCGGGCCACGCCCAAAGTTCGTTTAAAATTCACCTAACTACTATCAAATTTCGAAAATAAAATTATTACCTCTCCCACTCTGCATGGTTGGATTAAATTTGTTTTGGTAAATGTTATTTTTTACTTTTTTTTTTGATATTCCTAGCTGGTTCTTTATTAAAAAAAAAACATTTTTATATTTGTGAAAATATGAATATTGATAACAAACCAAAATTTTAACATAAGTCATATGTATTACTGTAACCAGCGTTTTTCGGGCTCGGGCTTTCATGATTAAAAATAAAGTAATTATCGCTCACCACGCCAAAATTGATGATTTTTTCAGAAATCATGTTTTCATTTTAGAAGCATAGATCTAACAGCAGTTTTTGGTGCAAATGCTTATAGGTTTTGAAATACTCCTTGTTAAGTGCCGTTTTGTATATTCATAATAAAGCATTCTCGTTTCTTCACGCACTATTTTTTTTATTATAAATTATTACACTTCTTCCATAAAAAATGTTTCAATTAATTATTTTTTGGTTTGTTGTGCAAATATTTTATTGCATTGGGTTATATTTTTGTTGATTGAAAATAGTGCTAAAAAAGGCAGAACGGAAGAGACAAGTATATATTGGAAAAATGCCATAAAATATTATTCTTTTACTCGGTTTCCTTCAAAATTGCATCAAAAATCAATAACTAAAACGATATGCGTCTGAAAACCCTAATCTCTATATAAAATAGGACTTTTAGAAGGAAAAGTTTAAAAACTAAACGTTTCCTACAAAACCTTTGTAATCTAGGCTAAGAATACATTATTTAAAGATTTAAATTAAGTGTCCAAGCGTTCAAAAATTAGGTTGCAATTGATATTTAGAGCCGAGCTTCGGAGCTCGGGGGAAGCTGCAGCCCGGCACCCCCCCCCCCTCCCCAATACGCCACTGGGTCGGACTGACCACCACAGAACAGGACTGACTAAACGCACTTGTCGGAAATGGAAGTTGTCCAACGGACGGACAAATAAAATTGTTAGTAAATCTTAAGGTGATGAATGAGGTAAAGCGAACGTGGAAGGACACACCTTGATTCATTTAGGTAAAATTGTTTTTAGTATCTAATATATTTTAGTAATATTTTTTTAGAAAAGAATCTTTTCTATCTTCTCTAGTAAGGCTAGGGAGACGATTTTTGAGTTGGGTAGTTCAGTCAAGTAATATATCATAAGGGGGGGGGGGGGGGGTTTGAACCCCCTAAACCCCCCCCTTACCTACGGCCCTGATAGAAGGCATTAAAATATACATTTTCAAATACCTTTTTTAAAAAAACCTAAAAATACTCGAGATACAGAAGTAAAAAAAGTGCGGGCCTAGTCATCAAAACATAGGCTGCTATATTTTATGTTGTTTTTATCCTATTAGTCATGCAATTTACGGGTCGGTGGTCAGTTATTCGTAAATCCGCTGCGGGGTGTTTTTCTGAAGCAAGTTAATTTTAAAGTGGCGAAAATGGTAAAATTTGAAAACAATGAACTAGTAGATATGGTGCGAATTTATGGTGAGTATCGTCAAAGTACGGCTGCTGCTTCGATATTATGTTTAAGTTAGGCAGAACCGTATTTGATCCATAGTGTAATGAATGAATGTAAGTACCTTATTTTTAAGTTTTTTGAAAAAAGGTATTTGAAAATGTTTATTTTAATGCCTTCTATACACAGCTAAAAAGGAAGTATCAACTTAGGAATCACCCTGTGTATAGGGTCGAATTTTGTTGATAAAGATCTATTTGCAGATCTAAACTATTTCTAATTAATAGCACATTAAATATAAGCAATTACCCCCATACAATAATTTATCTAGTTTGTCAATAAAAGAAACTCTCAGCAGAAAAAACATCATTATATCTATTTTCGTTGGGTTGTTTTTCCCTGTTATTCGTCAAGGGATAGAGGCTATTAAGTAAAATTCGTTCGGGAAAAGTTTTATTTAATTTAAAAGTTTGTATTCTTAATTTTAATTAAAATTTTGACTTAGCTTAATATTCTGCTCGTGTTAGAATTTTTCGCTTGTTGTGATTTGTATAAATACAGGGCCGTTGTTAGGTGGTGGGCAGCAAGGGCGAGGCCCCAGGGCGGCAGATAGCTGGACTCTTTCTTTTAATTATTATAGTCTGTTTCATAAAGATGTAGAGTAATAAAAGCTCATTAGGTATGCAAAGGGACTACAGAGTGACCCAACGAATATTTAAGCCACTTTTATAAATTGGTATTGATTTCATTGCAAAATTCTTTATTTTCATGAAGTCCAGGTAGTACCATCCGGGTTTGGGTCAATTTATGGGTTTTGCCTATTGTTATCCATTCACAAACACTGAGAATGGTGTGACAAAGGCGTGCATTATGTACATAGTATAAGATAGGTACACTTATTTTTAAAATTATAAAAGAAATACAAAAAATACATCATATAGAAATTAAATTATAAAAAATCATAATATTCTTCGTCATCTGAGGAACTGTCATCTCCTCTTCACGTTATAATTAACGGATCGACGATCCGATCGATCAGGTGGTCAAGATCCCACATTTTCTTCTCTTCTTTAATGACATGATGGACTGCTTTTCGCCAGTTCTCTGGTGTCACTTTCTTCATGGCTTGATCAAACAGTAGCTTAACGTCTTTCATTTTTAATGTCTTGTTGTGTCTTGCAATGATATGGCGGTGTGCGCAGCACAGTTACACTATGTTTTTCAGCTATATCTTCCACGGAATATTTTATAAAACGATGTTTGTGTAAATTTGCTATTTCTAATAGTTCCTTCTTTATTAAGTTATCTTTTTTTATTTCTTTGGTTAGTTATCATAAATAATTTAATGTACAAAATTTACCTACGCCTATGGCTGACACCGAAATTAAGCCGATATTTCCCATTTTATTACTTTACACCTTTCTGAAACATACGATAGATGTAGAATAACATTATACATGTAGATAAATTAATATAAGTATTATTTAAAAATGTATATTATTTATTTCTTTTTATTTAATTAAATTAATATAAACACATCATAGGAGTATAATTACTGAATTTCCTTAGTACGACCCTGTACTGCGCCTTTTTTTTACTTTACTTATTTATTGCCAAGCCACACAATTGGATCGACTTTTTAATTTTATCGCACTTTACCCCTTCTCTAATTATTTGACTTTGACTCTCCTTTTCCTATATAAAAATATTTGGGCCCCTGAAAATTATTTTTCGGACGCCCATGCCAATTGACCTCGGAGCTTCGCGATGTTTATAAAATAAAATTATCTTCTACCTCGGTGTAACATCCTTCTATTCATTTTCACCCTTCCTTACTTTACATTCTACTTCTCAATCAAACTTAATTATTAAGAAAACTTCATATAAAGTTATTTGCTTTAAGTTATGTTGAGAATTCCCCGTCTAATACATTGAGACATAGTAATTCTGTGAAAAGTCCTACTTGTAATACCCTTGGCTTAAACCCTTCCGTCTTATAAGTAGGTGTTTATAACGCTTTGCTTTTAAACTACGTTGTAAAACTGGGTTTTCATACTACCAACTTTCATTTGATGTTTTGAGGATGGATTAAATGAAAACATAAATTAAATTTACGTTTGTTTAATGATATTTTTAATTGAGCCTTAATATCAATGGCGGCTCGCGGTCTTAAAAAATGGTGAAGAGCTAGGTATAGTGAGGGAACTTTAACAAACATTGACTAAAAACCCGTGTAATAAAACGTCTCTCTTATCCTCATCTGTCCAACGACTGAATGGAGTTTCCAACAAATTACAAACTATGTCATTAATTGGGTTTATTTTTTAAACACACAACTAAGTAGGTACGTACACTACTGAATTAACTGAAAAATAAAAACAAAACTTTTTATTCACACAGTAAATCACGTAAAAACGTTATCTATAACCGTTAGTTTCGCGAAACCTCAAAATAAATATTTCCCTTGTACGCACACGAATTTGTAGCACCCTGTATAAATAACAATAGAATCCTCTCTTAACTCCAAAAAGTTTGTTGCCTCCATATTTGATTCTTTACCGACTTTCGTGTATTTTTTGACATTCCTTTCAGTGGAGCTACAAAGAGAACCTACTTCGCTCGCGAAAAGAATAATTAAAATTGGTTCCGCCAGAAAAATTTATACAAGATTTGAAATTTAAAAAAATCGGTAAACAAAATATTACAAGTTTTTACATTTGGGGGCAGGAAATTCTAGAGCACACGACCCCTTGTTCCTCAATAATACACAGGAACGCAAATTTCAATTCATTTATACTTTTGTGTCGAAAAGTATTGTTGTTTTGTTATTTTTTACACCCTAATCCACTAGCCAATCCCTTTCCTTCCCAACCCAATCCCTGCTTTAAGTGGTGGTTCTTTTGGGAGGAAACCCCCAAAACTTATTTATTGGTGACTGGACCTAATCCCAAATGTATTGAATAAGAAGAGCTAGATATAATAGAACAATTAAAAATAACTCTGCCCACACCGTTTAGGGACATGTTGTTGTAGTTGAGTGGGATTAAATTAAGTTTTCAAGTTTGTCAACAATAATACACCCATAGAGGAAAATAGAGAGATAAGAACACATCACTGAAAATTTAACAGAATGGAAAACTTTGAGTGTAAGTGATTATTTACTTCATATAGTTGTAATTACCCGTTATTGACGCATATGACCGGGCCGAATGAGAATAAAGAAGAAAAAAGCCTAATTTAAAAGAAGGATACGAAAGACCAAGTGTCCCTCTTACATAATATATTATAGAATATTTTCTTGTCACAGCATTATACATATATAATTTTGATTTATTAGAAATAAATTAAATCAGGGAAAAAACCCGTTAAAATTGATATTTTCCCGCAAATTTGTTTCCACACAATAAATTTAATTTTCCAGGCAATATGCCAAACCAAAATAAACAGTTTACAATAAATTTTAAATGTCTTCTGCTGATTAGTTATTTATACAATAACAACTGGTATCTAAACAAGATAATACATATATTTTTTTTTAATATTAAGCAGTAACCCAACCTAAACTTAAATATAAATTAAATATCAGAGGATTAATTGGAGGCACTTATAAGAGCCCTACACAAGCCAGAATTTCACGATACGACCCGGCTCGGTCAGGCCCGTCAACCAACACCGAGCCCAGGCAGGCCCGACAAGCCCGAAAAAAAATATTAGGGCTTGAAAATTATTTTACTAATATTTATTTTAAAAAAGCACATAAGCCACCTAAGGCTGGCCACAAAATTTCGGTCGGCCCAGCAGGCCTGTCAGGCCCGACGGACCCGAGTAAATTTATTGGGACCCGAAAACCCGAACCTTTAGTGACCAAGTGGCCGTGCCCGATCCGAGCCCGAGTGTCGGGCCGGGCCGCGTTAAGGTCCGAGATGAAAACCCGGCCTGTGCAGGTCTCTATAGTCTATTTCAGAAAGGTGTAGAGTAATAATATGGGAAATTCCGTCCAGTTCGGCTAAAATTTCTGTGTCGGCCATAGGCGCAGGTAAATTTTGTGCATTAAATTATTTATGATAACTAACTAAAGAAAAAAAAGGAGGATAGTTTAATAAAGAAGAAACTATTATATTAGCTATAACAAATTTACACTAACATCGTTTTATGAAATATGCCGTGGAAAATATAGCTGAAAGACAGTGTAACTATACCATATCATTGCGAACTAAATCCTATAGAACTTATATGGGCGCAAGTGAAAGGATTTGTAGCAAGATACAACACGACATTCAAAATGGAAGTTACTGTTTGATCAAGCTATTAAGGAAGTGACACCAGAGAACTGGCAAAAAGCAGTCATCATGTCATTAAAGGAGAGGAGAAAATGTGTGATCTTGACCACCTGATCGATCGGACCGTCGACTCGTTAATTATATTGTCAAGAGAAGATAACAGTTCCTCAGATAATGATGATATAATGTTTAATAAAAAATAAGTGTACCTAATACTATGTACCGGGTGAGTCAACGATTGCGCGGAGCAATTTTATGGCTTAAAGATAAAATTTGTCGACAATAAGCTTTTGTGTTAAGGTATGGTTGGATATCAGGCACATTTTAAAAATATTTTGAATTAGACAGGGTGCGCCCAAAAAGTAGGGTGTCAAAAAGGTACATTTTTTTAAACGGAACACCCTATATATTGTATTATTTTCTGATTCATCACAACGTTTTATGCTTATTTCGTAAATGTGAAATGTCTAGAGTCAATAGTTTTTGAGGTATTGAAGTTTAAAATATGGCATTTTCAGACTTTGACAGGCTGTAACATTGGAACGGTTCATCTTAGAGAAAAATAGTTTTCACCTCCCTATCTTAATTTTTTATTCTCTATCTAAACGTTACTACTTCCGGTTTAACATGTTAAACCGTTAAAACCGGTTTTTTGGTTTAACATGGTAAACCGGAGGTTGGTTTCTTTGGATAGAGAATAAAAAACTAAGATAGGTAGGGGAAAATCATTTTTCTCTTAGATGAACCGTTCCAATGCTACAGCCTGTCAAAGTCTGAAAATGCCATATTTTAACCGTCAATATCTCAAAAACTATTGAGTTTAGACATATGACATTTACAAAATAAGCGTAGAATTTTGTGAGGAATCAGAAAATAATACCATATATAGGGTGTCCCATTTAAAAAAATGTACCTTTTTGACACATTACTTTTTGGGCGCACCCTGTATAATTCAAAATATTTTTAAAATGTGCCTGATATCCAACCATACCTTAAGATAAAAGTTTATTGTCGACAAATTTTATCTTCAAGGCATAAAATTACTCCGCGCAATCGTTGACTCACCCGGTACATAATGCGTCACACCGTTTTTAGTGTTTGTGAATGGATAACAATAGGCAAAACCCATAAATTGACCCAAACCCGGGTGGTACTATCTGCACTTGATGAAAATAAAGAATTTTTCAATGAAATCAATGCAAAATTATGAAAGTGGCTTAAATATTCGTTGGGTCACTCTGTAGTCCCTTTGCATACCTAATGAGCTTTTATTACTCTATACCTTTCTGAAATAGACTATAGTAGATACCGTAAAACGGGGCTACTTCGGCCAGATTTTACAGTTTTTTGCATTTTTTAAGGGTAAAAACTTTTGCGATGCAGTTAATATTTTTTATGTGGGCTACTACATCCTTACTAGAGTACTTTCTAAAAGAATAAGGTGTTTTTTTTGTTCTAACATATTTTTTTTTTTTTATTGAAAAGTGTCCGAATTTACCCGACAAGGTGGGGCAAATTCGGACACCCTTTTTAAACCGAAAAATATTGAAGTAAACATGGCTTAATAGTTACTTCGGACACTAATTTAAGTTTTAAAAATATATTAGGTGGGTAGGTACTAAAACAAGTTAGCATAAAAGCTAGAAATATTAAAAAAAAGGCTTTTATATTTACCATATGACCTAATATGATATTTATTTTTACAAAATGAACAATATTTTCTTAGAGAAATATTAACAACAAAACATGTAAGTAGGTATATAGGTGTTCTCAAAAACAATAAAAAAAAAACTCTTAAAACAAATGAAAACAATCAACTTATTATTCTAGATGAATATTTGGCATGTCATGAATCCTAAATCGTTCTCTTCTTAAATGCTTTGGTTCGAGGATCACTAAAATATCTATTTATTGTGGATTTGGGAATCTTATAAAATTCCGATGCGCCTCTTAGTGACATTGCTTTTCGCCGAACCGCTCCAGCCAGCCATCGCTAACTTTTCGTCACCATAATTTCTATAGGGGCGACTCCTCAACTGCCTTCTGTATGTTCGAACCATGTCCGAAGTTGCCCCTCAAAATTGTTTTTTTTTGCTTAAACCTCTCTAAAAAAAAAAACATAGCAGCTATAAATCTCAAATTTTTTTAGATTGTCAACAACATATAAGACTACTAAAAGTTAAAATAAAGTTATCCTCTATCATAACTCGTTTGGGTTGTGCGCCAGTTACTTTTACCACTTTTGAAAAAGTTCCAAAAATGGCTTCATAATAAAATAACACGTGGAGACGAGACACTTACCTTTAAACGCTTCTATGAGTCAGAACATACAGAGGCAACTATTAAGACACATTTCTGAAGAGAAACAGCTCGCTTGCATTCTCTGTCTCCCCACCACTTATTATTTTACCCTTGAATATCGCGATGTCCGAAGATACCCGCAGAGTCCAAAGTAGCCCCGTTTTATGGTACCTATGTATTTCTTTTTATCTTAGAGAAATTCAGTGGAGGACCAAATTAATGTTTTCATGCATGCGGTGTGTGTTTCTGAAGCTCCCAATCTCATAATTGGTGTCTACTACAAGCCGTATATATAAATATGATAGCATCAAGTTTGTTTTATAATAAACAAAATTGTTTATTAATATTTAACAAAATTTTAACATAATAAAATGGCATCCGGTACATAATTTATTAAAATTCTTTGGATTAAAGGTGTTTAATAAATTAATTAAATATGAAATTAGATATCTAAACAAAAAAAACAATATTATTTATGATTTAGTATAAAAATATGTTTTCCACTAAATATAATTAGAAATTTATGGTTGTTTAAACTTTTTTTGTAAAACTATTATGTCTCAAATTAATGTCGTAAACATATTATACCTATAATTTCGTGTTAATTAGTTTTCTTTTGTCTACTTAGTCCGTAAATCAATTTCATAGAATACAGGTGGTCTTTAAGGTGCAGGCCACTCATTAAGAACATTGGATTTTCCTGGACTCAAGTTGTTAGACTAGAGTCCATGAGACAGAGGCGGCGCTTGGACGACTTATGCAGATCGTGTAAACAAAGTGTACTCGGGCTCTTCCTGAACAACCCTTTTAAACGCTACAACCATTTACATAGTATTAGGTACACTTATTTTTATTAAACATTATAAAAGAAAATACAAAAAAAATTATAAAGAAATCATAATATTCTTGGTCATTTGAGGAACTGTCATCTCCTCTTGACGTTATAATTAACGGGTCGACGGTGCGATCGATCAGGTGGTCAAGATCCCACATTTTCTTCTCTTCTTTAATGACATGATAGACTGTTTTTCGCCAGTTCTCTGGTGTCACTTCCTTAATAGCTTGATTAACCAGTAGCTTAACGTCTCTCATTTTGAATGCCGTCTTGTGTCTTGCTACAAATCCTTTCACTTGGCCATATGAGTGCTATAGGATTTAGTTCGCAATTATATGGCGGTGTGCGCAGCCCAGTTACACTATGTTTAGTGCTATAGCTAATACATATTTTCTTCTTTATCAAATTATCTTCAAATTCACCTAACTACTATCAAATTTTGAAAATAAAATTATTACCTCTCCCACTCTGCATGGTTGGATTAAATTTGTTTTGGTAAATGTTATTTTTTACTTTTTTTTTGATATTCCTAGCTTTATTAAAAAAAACACATTTTTTATATTTGTGAAAATATGAATATTGATAACAAACCAAAATTTTAACATAAGACATATGTATTACTGTAACCAGCGTTTTTCGGGCTCGGTTTTTTATAATTAAAAATAAAGTAAATATCGCTCACCACGCCAAAATTGATGATTTTTTCAGAAATCATATTTTCATTTTGGGAGCATAGATCTAACAGCAGTTTTTGGTGCAAATGGTTATAGGTTTTAAAATACTCCATGTTAAGTGCCGTTTTGTATATTCATAATAAAGCATTCTCGTTTCTTCACGCACTATTTTTTTTTATTATAAATTATCACACTTCTTCCATAAAAAATGTTTCAATTAATTATTTTTTGGTTTGTTGTGCAAATGTTTTATTGCATTGGGTTATATTTTTGTTGATTGAAAATAGTGCTAAAAAAGGCAGAACGGAAGAGACAAGTATATATTGGAAAAATGCTATAAAATATTATTCTTTTTACTCGGTTTCCTTCAAAATTGCATCAAAATCAATAACTAAAACGATATGCGTCTGAAAACCCTAATCTCTATATAAAATAGGACTTTTAGAAGGAAAAGTTTAAAAACTAAACGTTTCCTACAAAACCTTTGTAATCTAGGCTAAGAATACATTATTTAAAGATTTAAATTAAGTGTCCAAGCGTTTAAAAATTAGGTTGCAATTAGATTTTTAGAGCCGAGCTCGGGAGGAGCTGCAGCCCCCCCCCCCCCCCCCCCCAAATACGCCACTGGGTCGGACTGACCACCACAGAACAGGACTGACTAAACGCACTTGTCGGAAATGGAAGTTGTCCAACGGACGGACAAATAAAATTGTTAGTAAATCTTAAGGTGATGAATGAGGTAAAGCGAACGTGGAAGGACACACCTTGATTCATTTAGGTAATATTGTTTTTAGTATCTAATATATTTTAGTAATATTTTTTTAAGAGAAGAATCTTTTCTATCTTTTCTAGTAAGGCTAGGGAGACGATTTTTGAGTTGGGTAGTTCAGTCAAGTAATATATCATGGGGGGGGGTTTGAACCCCCCCCCCCCCCCCTTACCTACGGCCCTGATTACACCTACAAACACCTTTCTATAGAAGTCAATTACTCCAATCCGTTTTAAAGATATATTTACACTCTACTCTTTTTTCGGTGTAAGCATTATAAGTTTAAAGTGATAAACGGGAAAAAATATTCTGCCTCTTCGCGCCCGCATAAAAATATAACAGGTCAGCTAAAGTATGCTCCGAGGATGGTTAATCTACCTAAGAACAAGTTTTCCCGCTTTAACACAAACAAACTGATAAATCTAGAAAAGGAGAAACTCAACTGGAAATAATGTGATACTAAAAAAGGCCTAAGGAGCTTTATTTGGATCATAAAGTTTATAAGTACAACAATAAAAATTCGTTTGCATCTCGTGCAGAAAACGACTCTCTCTGTTAGCTATACGGAATATTAAAATGCTTTATGTAAAAATGGGCAATAAAAAAGTTTTAATTCTTTTTTTACTCTGCCGGAAAATAAAGCTAATAAAGGCTGCGACAGTATATTGCTATTTACTGTAAGTAAGAGCGTCATAACTTTATCCTAAATAGGCAGGACATGAGCCAAAATAACAAGCCAATAAGTCTTTGGCCTGTTTTTTTCTGGTTCAATCCGACCTTCAAACCCTCTTATAATGGATAATGTTTAATAAGAAAAGGGCTAGTAGTAGCGGTGAAATTGTTTGTTTAATATTATTTGTAGCCTATTATGTAACTCTGGATAGGCAAGTTTTTTTGCTTATACTGACAATTTTTGTATGTATACAGGGTGATTCACGTTGAGTGGCCTATTAGAAGATCTCGGAAACGAGTAAACTTATCTTTCTAAAAATTTAATAGCAGGTATAATTGGCTTTGAGCTTTTAAAACATTATTTTTTGAGGTTTTTGTTACTTCCGGTTATCTCGGGTTATACCGGAAGTTAATGCCAACTTTGCTATTTCAAATGAAACACCCTGTATATTTTAGCATTTTTGATTACGTTATTAAAATCTAAATAACTTTTGTTAATATTAATCTATTCCTATCTCTAACCGTTTTTGAGATATGAATTATAAAATGATTTTTTTAGGTAAAAACGCTCCGAGAAGAAAGTTTAGTAACTCTGAAACTAATAAAGCTAAACATTTAAAATTTTGTAAGCTTTCAAGTAATACATAGATCTCTAGTTTAAATTACTTAGGTTTCACGTTTTTTATACAGGGAGTTCTTAAAATTGTGCCAATATTTCCATTTAAATAAATGTACATAAGTCAATTTTTGCAAATGAAATACCCTATTTTTTAGCTTACTAACGTGTAGAGAATTAAATTTTCTATCTAAATGCTTTATCTGTTACAATCCACATTTTTAGTCGTTTTGGAATTATGAGCAATTTAAATAAAAAAATCTTAAAACTTCTGTTTGTGTTAATGCGACATTATTTTTGAAAAGAAGGCTTCGACTGGGATTTTCGTTTGACTTTGAGCTTTGTTACCATTTGTTATTAAGTGCCTATGTTCGTTGCTTAGCTATTTCTCATTCAAAGCCAAATCCTGCTTTGTAATTGGTCCACGTAACCATAATAATAATGTTGCTGGTGGCATTTTACGGGTGACTCAATGCTTTTTGCCATCCGACCGCCATATTGAATCACGTGGTTTGGATTCCCTAATTAGGGAATCCAAACCACGTGATTCAATATGGCGGTTGGCTGGTAAAAAGCATTGAGCCACCCGTTAAATGTCACCAGCAATATTATTTATTAGTCACGTGCACCAATTACAACGCAGTATTTGCCAGCCAGCCGCCATTTGGACACATCGTTGGATTGCCTAATAGCCGTTTAAAGGTTAGAACTGGCAAAAAAAACATTTATTTTCATTTTGAACGTTTTTCTAGGTTGTTTTACGATGGAAAAATCCTGCTTTGTGGCAAGCATTTGATCATAAGAAAAAAATTCACCGAAAATTTTCCAGTGCTTTTTCATTCGTACACAGACGTCTTTTTCTGTTTTAATAAAACTGTGGATTTTTCCATTTATGTTTCAGTTTTATTCGAAGAAAAAAAATTCAGAAAAATAGGCGGTATGAAATATTTTTTTATATAAGAGAAAACTGTATTTACACAAGTTTAACCAGCAGGAGTTTTTGGGCGCGGTTACATTTCAAATAGGTTCAAGGTTCGTTTTTCTTTTAGTAACTACTTGGCGACTTTTCCTTTTACGATAAATTATTTTAATTGGATGAAACAAGAAAAGTAACATAGAAAAACGATTCTACAAACTCTAAAAGGCAATTAAACAGGAATTTATAGTTCATAAATTGAAATAATAAAAAAAAACGTTCCCTAGTTCGGAAAACATTTAAATATAAACAGCCTGTTTACCGGGAATTGCCCTTTTTAATGGGATACTTTACTTCAGTTCGAGTTTTTGATTTTTCGTAAACTGCGGAAAATACGGCGTAATAAAGACCGGGAATTTGAAGGAAATCAGAAACATTACACCGGAATAAGGAGTCGCAACTTAGATGGCTTGAAAAGACCGGTTGCTTTAAAATTATGTCCTTTTAAACTAGTAAACGGTTGCAATAAATCGTGTTTTCAGACACGAAACGTTTTATTTTTTTTAAAGAGGAAAATTTATATCTTGTTGAGCAGTGGGGATCTTATCACAATTTAGGTGTATACAGGGTGGGGATTTTAAGTAGATCGCTGCTTATAGCGGCTCTGGGAATAAGATTTCTCTAAAATCCAAAAATACGTCCTCAAAGATTTTTTTCAGACCTCAAGGAAGGAGCGCAGCCCTCAGCAACTTTTTTTTTTATTAAAGGATACCACATGTGGCCCCTTTTTGGAAAGCGTATCGAAAAAGGAATTTATCTATTTTCATTTAGTAATATGAATTTTACAGTTCTGTAAATCATTTTGTAAGGGCATCTATTACAGCACTAGTGCTGTAATAGACGCCTTTACGGCACTAGTGCTGTAATGGAAAAAAAAGGTTTTATTAAAAGTTTGCTGTTAATAAAACCACACTTTTTAGAAGAATGATTTGTTATTAACAATTATAAAATTAATTACCAATTATTAATTAAAATATAACACTTAAGGTTTATTATAAACATTAATAATACACTTATTACAGTTAGAAATTTGTATACCAGAAGTGGATGTGATGGAGCCCTTTACGTTCGAATTTCCAATCATTAAATCCGTGTCGGACCCCATGATCTTCTTTGCTATTTGTTTCTTATTTTCTAAAGAATTCTCAACGTAGTCTTCTGCCGTAGAAGAGGATTTCCAGCCCCCATGACGCTTTAACATCTGCATATCTGCACCACCATCAACTAGAATGGTGGCTGAGGACCTCCTAAAACAACGTCCACTGTATCCTTCGGGATTATTCCATCCAAGTTTTGTTGCAATCTTTTTTGGCATACTTCCAAAACTATTAATTCCGACAGGCTGGGAGGTGCATTTTTCTTTTCCATAGAATATAAAAAACGGCCTGTGAGTTGCATTAAGAGGACGAAGTTAAGCATACTTTCGAAAAATACTTAAACAGTTGACACCTGTCACATTTCCTTCTGTTATAACAAATTCTCGCCTAATTTTGGTTTTCGAAAATAGAATCACAATTTTTATATACAAATCATTGTGTTCAATTTGATCCAACATTAACTTAGCTAGTTTTTCGCGCCGACAAGCCCCAAAAATGCCGATTATCATAACAACCTTCATAAGTAAATTAGTTTCATCATCTGCAGTACTAATTACGTCTTCCTTTGTGAAAACTTTGGACTTTTTGGCCTTGTAACCTTCTGAACTTCTTTTCAAAAATGCGATTAGTTGAGAAAATCTGCTTATATCTTGATTTTTCTTGACTGAAATCATAGTTCTCAACATTGAGTAGTGAGTCCATAGTGTAGATGGTTTCTGGGAGCGTTGCTTTACGGAAAAATAACCCAAAAGGATTTTCTCAGACACCTCCTTTATTTTGTTAGCTTTGCACCAATCTTCAAACTTCTGATACTCCAACTCATACCGCGCCTTGGATTTTGTCGGAACTAAACTTGAGATCGCTTCGTTTGCCGCTGCTTCTATATCAGAGGGTAAACTTCCATCAGAATCGCTCATTTTGAAAAACGCTTTTTATATTTTTGAATTTGTTTGACAAAGTCTCGACAGTAACCATGCGAAACAGTAACTATATGCAAAAGGTAACATAAAAAACTTGATTAGTAAACTTAATAGCAGGTCCAATTTTACAGGTGCATTTTTATTTTTAATAATGCCTTTTGCCAAATATTTTTATTCCTAGATGAAAGTAGATAAAATTTTGTACAATATTCTTGTTGTAAATTCATATTACTACACTCTATGTTTTATTAACTCGGCTGACGCCTTGTTTGACAACTTTAACATCTCGTGTTGTAATATGAATCTTTAGAATACTTATATCGTAAATTACTATTTTATTAAGTTTCTGACACATGGTTTGACAGATGTAAAAAAAATATATGGATAAATAAGCTTTCCAAAAAGTTGCCACAAGTAGTATCCTCTAATTTAAAAAAAAGTTGATTAGGGCTGCGCCCCCTCCTTGGGGTATCAATTTTTTTTACAAGACACAAGCGATGCCCATAAAAAACATTTGAGAACATATTTTTAGATTTTAGAGAAATCTTATTTCCAGACCCGCTATAAGCAGCGTTCCCCCCCACTCTGTATATATAGGTAACTATATCGAAAAAAAAACGCGTTTTAAGGACAGCGGCTACATTTTTACCTGTATCAATTTAATGCTTATTGTACTGTTATTAAGAAAATGGTATTAATGGGTTTATTGGCATTGTTCTAAAGGAATGGTCACCAAATCTGCGGACTGGTGATACTGCGGGAATGGGACAGACGGAAGATGTATTCTGCTGCCATTGGCGCCGTTCCGTCTATAAATAGATTGCTTATCTAGCAAAGCGTGGGTTACTAGAGATATTTTAGCTGTAAAGAAATTCAGTCAATGTTCGGTACATACGATTTTTCGGTAAGCGTTTAGTAAAAAAGTTTATTTGTTGATGATAAATTAGCGGTACACATTACTAAACCAATTACTTCTTAACAGGAATTAATAATATAGTATCCTTTAAATTAGGTATACTTATTAATAAATTATACCCAATTGAGAACCTGATGTCATTTCATAATTGATTTCATTACATTGCGTTTTGTTCTGTTTATAACATGCAAGGTTATGACATGCATTTTATAATCCTTTTTTTTGCTTTTGTTTTTCTTGGGCGTTCTTACAAATAAGCCTACCAATTAACAAAAAAAAATACATTTGTTATTTTGTCCCTTTTCAAGTACTACATTGATATAGGGTGTTATAATTTTTGATCAACGTTTGTTTATTTTTCCACAATTCCCTTTACCCCGAATTTTATTAAGCTCTGACGGTGTGGAGCGGTTAAACATTAAACAAGATGCCTGCCTCAATTTTCAAGTGTTTACATGAAAACGGCTGTCACAGACAGACAACTGAATCAACCCGAAGGGTTTCATTTTCACATTTTCGCACAAAACCCGAAAATATAAAAGGCAGAGCTTATCTCGTCTGTATTTAGTCGAATAGAAATTTAGCAGCATCGTTTGTCTACCTTTTTTTCAGTGGGAGTTTTGATCTTTGTTTTGAAACTGTAATTTTTTATTAATAAATAACTATTCGATATCCAATATTTATTTATACAAGGTGGGGTTTTTAAATGGAACGCTGCTTATAGCGGATGGATTTTTTATGGACCTCGCTTTGGTCATGTAAAAAGAAATTGGGACCTCAAGGGAGGGGAGCAGCCCTAACCAACTTTTTTTTTCAAATTAGAGGTTACCATTTGTGGCACCTTGTCGCCACGGTCGAATGCCACTGCCGTACATTTTTATTTAAAAAAATAACTATAATTTTATAATAATTATAATGCTAACTACAGGGGTGTCTTCCCTAAACCATAACCCTAAACGTTCACTGTATAAGTTTTAGTTACAAACCAGAACATTATCCTAATACTATCAAGTTTTCAAAACAAGTTATAATCAATTATTATGTTATTATATTTCTGGAAACAGATAACGCGCTAGGGTCGAATTTTCGAGGTCCCGATCCCCACAACCACAATCCTTAATAGCAAATGGGAGTTTAATAAGTTTCGTTATTCGGGGTGATAATTTTTTAAGATTTAACAATGTTTATGCATGAAGGGTAGAGAAAAAAGCATGAATATTTCTGTATACAGGGTGTCACAAATTCGACATACCAGCATTGGAATTACGGAAACCATAAAAGTTAGATAAACGGTTAAATGGGGGCAAAGTTGTGCAATTCGGTGCTGATTATAATGCCGTTTTAAAAGTTTTCAAATTCTGAATACTTCCGATTTTATTCGAATTTTAACCGAAATTTTGCAAAATCGTTTTTATTTTTTCCTGAAACAGATCAACTTGATTTTATTTTGTTTACATAATTGAGACAATTAATTAAAATTTACTTATATGGGTCACTTTGGATGCCCGTAAACTGTTCCTCACATAAAATAAAAAAATCTCCGCGTTCGTACTGGCGAGGAAAAAGTAATAGAAAGCGTCACGCGATAAAAATATAGGTCCCTTAAAAATTACGTCGCTGGAAAAGCAATTTGTTTTGTCGATGAGATGTGAAACCTTTTTAATAGTCGGACAAAAGGACAGACCGTGTTTACAAAGAGATGTTTTCACACATTTGATGCGAGTCAATAATAATTTCTAGACTTCGGAACGACGCGTATCTCACATATATACATACACTATATTGCTAATACCATAATTCAATGACGCCGCCACTGTAAGCAGATGATCAGGGTCCGTTGAGTTTGCACAGCTTGGAAATTTGCTTCTTGATGTAAACATTTGACAGGGCCGACTTTCAAAATATTTTTACAAGCTTTTATTTAAATTCACCCGTTAGTTCGGGGTGTGTACAGTTTATGGTCACATAAAACTAAGTAACCAATATTTTACATACCTGAAAAACCTTATTCCTGGTATTGAACCGCGATTCGTGCAAAAAAGGATCATGCACTTTTTTCTACCCATCTTGCGACACAAGTCGCTAACAATAACAAAATGTCTGGTAAAGTTTTATACCTAAATTCGCATCCAAAACTTAAAAATAATATCCACAATCACACACGGAACATCCGAACGAATACAACGTAAAAATGATGGAAACGACTATAACTTACAAACTAACAAAAAAAAAATGTCTAAAGTAAAGTTTTATAAATATTAACACCCAAAACTTGGAAATTATAACAACACACGAATGAACGAAACAAAAGATGGCGACTAATAAGAATATAACGGCGAGCCGGTTCTGTTCAAGAGACCTTGGGTTCTGTTTACGTTCTTTTAGAAATCGTGTGGGTTGCCTAATTTTTTCCCTACTGCGCAAGCGCCACGGCCCCCAACTCAGCAGCAACCAAATTTTTGAAGAAAACGTATCACTCGTTTTCCATAAACGTCTAACGTTCCAACCACCGTGAAACACTCTGTATATTACATTAGACAAAAGCGTTGCGTTCTCTTGGCTCCAATTCCGTTTATCCAAGTTCCCCATGTTGTTATAACCAGTTCTGGAGGAAGTGGTGTGTGGGGCAATGTGTGCTCAAATATACTGTATTCATAAAGCTTATCGATGCCATTCTAATTTTATTCCTACATGTATTATTTTGCTGGTAAATTTACAGTAGGGACAGTGCAAAAATATAACACCTATAAAATAAAGCAACTGCGAAAACTACCCCTCTATCCCTGTTTATCCCTGTGGAACATATGGTACACGGTACAGTCATTAAATATGCGTTAGGTTTTGCCTCTTAAAATATTAAATATTTATTATTTTCTCAGGTTAATTTTTTATATGAATATTAAACTTATTACAACAGAGGGGAATAAATTCTACGTTTAAAATATACCCAAAGGGGTGCTTTCGGAGCATAATTCAATTTTTTCCTAAATTTAAGGCCTTAATAATAAAATTATGAGAGTTTGGACAGATGTTTATTAAGTAATATAACCTTTTTTTGCTTACTTTATTTCGTTCAATTTAATATGAAATCTAATAACAAGATAAAAGGAGAACACTGATTATAAAGAAAGTATATTTTAGTGTCTGTTTAAAAGTTGGAGACAATAACGTTTGTTGAACGGCAGTAGAGTTTTGGACTTGCATTGTATTTATTTCTTTTGAATCACTACGTTTCAACTGGTAAGCATCTCCAGGTGTCTGAGTATATAGTGAGTATTCACCTGAAGACGACTGGAGATGCTTACCAGTTGAAACGTAGTGATTCAAAAGAAATTAAGACAATGCAAGTCCAAAACTGTACTGCCGTTCAAAGTATATTTTAGTTTTACACGTAGATGATTATTGTGTGATCAGGTAACTAGAAGAAAAAGAACATAATACAAAAATGTCCATCTTGCATTTATTTTTGAACCGCGACAATGGCTTAGTGGTTCGATCCTCGCAATATGCATACAAACAATAAAGAAAATATGTCCGATTTTAGTAGGTTTAAGAATATTCACGCCGGTAACCAGGCTGGATGAGATCGGACATCTCGTGGGGTGCTGAAGAAGATACACACTCCCCAATTGGTAGGTCATGTAAGGGCAAGAAACCGAGGGTTGATAGCCCTTGGGGGATCGTATGACTGAGGATTGTGGTTCGGAACCCACGTTAAGCTGTAGGTTCAAGAGAAAGCTGGCTGAATGTTGCACATGAAAAGTGGCCGTCAGTAACCCAGAGCTACACACATTTATTTTTGTGATAATTTGTAGAAAATACACTTTTTTTTAAGGTCGGCTATAGTCTATTTCAGAAAGGTTTGGATAGTAATAAAATGGGGAATTCCGTCCAGTTAGGCTTAATTTTTGTGTCTTCCATAGGCGCCGGTAAATTTTATGCATTATATTATTTAACTAACTATAACCAACTAAAGAAAAAAAAATAGAAGACAATTTGATTAAGAATGAACTATTATCTATAGATAGCAAATTTACACAAACCTCGTTTTATGAAATATGTCGTGGAAGATATAGCTGAAAAACATAGTGTAACTGTGCTGCGCACACCGCCATATCATTGCGAACTAAATCCTATAGAACTTATATAGGCGCAAGTGAAAGGATTTGTAGCAAGACACAACACGACCTTCAGCT
The DNA here is from genome assembly GCA_935413205.1 of Polydrusus cervinus. NCBI lineage: Eukaryota > Metazoa > Arthropoda > Insecta > Coleoptera > Curculionidae > Polydrusus > Polydrusus cervinus. Next base: position 27,863,857 of record OW284519.1, read on the forward strand.
ACTGTTTGATCAAGCCGTTAAGGAAGTGACATCAGAGAACTGGCCAAAAGCACTCCATCATGTCATTAAAGAAAAGGAGAAAATGTGGGATCTTGACCACCTAATCGATCGGACCGTCGACCTGTTAATTATAACGACAAGAGGAGATGACAGTTCCTTAGATGACGAAGAGTATTAAGATTTTTTTTATAATTTAATTTCTGCATAATGTATTTTTTGTATTTTGTATTTTTTTTATAATGTTTAATAAAAAATAAGTGTACTTAATACTATGTACATAATGCACGCCTTTGTCACACCATTTTCAGTGTTTGTGAGTGGATAACAATAGGCAAAACCCATAAATTGACCCAAACCAGGGCGGAACTACCTGCACTTGATAAAAATAAAGAATTTTCCAATAAAATCAATTACAAATTATGAAAGTGGCTTAACTATTCGTTGGGTCACTCTGTATAGTCCTTTTGTAAACCTAATGAGCTTTTATTACTCTACACCTTTTTGAAATAGACTATAGTTTGGTTGAGTTTAAATTTTTTTATAAGCCTCCTATTGTGTTTGGAAATTTCGGAGTGAGGAACAACTTTCAGTGTTAGCTTATGCTTGGTATAGTTGTTTTTCCGTGTACCGAATTTTAAACCATTAGTTATTTTAATTACTAAAATGCATTTGCACAACATTTTTATGGGTATAACATTAAAATTCGCCGAAAAAGGGAATTCAGGTTTGGTAGATTAAAATGACCCGGGTATATGTTTTTTCCATTAAATAACGGAAACATTCTAAACAATGGACTATACTCTGAGAACCAGGTATGCCATGATAAACTGTTTTGTCCCACATTAACACATCATATATCCTACAATACAAGGGACGGTAAAATAAATATTCCATATTAAAAATATAAGAGTTCCCGGTGGCGGCTCGCGGTATTAAAAAATGGTGAAGAACTAAACATTGACTAAAAATCCATGTAACCAAACGTCGCTCTTATTCTCATTTGTCCAACGACTGAATGGAGTTTCCAACAAATTACAAACTATGTCAGTAATTGGGTTCATTTTTAAAACACACACAACTAAGTATGTACGTACACTACTGAATTAACTGAAAAATAAAAACAAAACTTTTTAATCACACAGTAAATCGCGTAAAAACGATATCTATAACAGTATCTTTCGCGAAGCCTAAAAACCTTAAGGTAAGACGAACCAATGCTAAAACAATGGTGCATACGACTGATCTATTTTTAAATTGCTCTTCATCATAATGCAAATTGTTACATGCTGTTTGCGTGACTGACGTTACGTAACCATAGCAACGGTGAATATCAAAGCTCCGTTGGACGTTGGGTCTTCACTTGCTTTGAGCTAACAGACACAGTCAACTGGGGCGCGCCAAAATGAACGAGTATTTATAATTATTGTCCATCGGAGTTAACCGTGGCCTTAATATGCATGGCTACATTCGGATTAAATTAATATTGTTAATTCGAACATAATTATTTTTAACGGCTAAAATGGTAGCTGTATTGGTACATTAATATTGTCGAAAAACTTTCCTCCTGGTTTTATTTTTTTTTTGGTGAAGAGCCCCTTTACCTATTTCACCTGACGAGCCGCCGTTGCGAGTTTCTAATTTCTCATAGTCGTGCTATCTCTTCTAGATTGTCCTTAATTCAAGGCAACCCTTTTTAGAGCACAAGTAATCTAGAATAGAGCCATTTCTCTTTCCGTTTAAAAAGCTTTATTTTTCGCGTGGGCGAGACATGAAAAAAATGACGATTGCAATAAAAGTCACATCCGTAATCTGACCTAGAAATCCAATTTCGCTTGGAGTTAGCCTCGTTTATAAACACGAAACCCACCAGTTCCTTTGACGACGTGCATAACTTCCCTTTTGTATCGTCATTTGCTCTTTAACGGAAATAAAATGGATTTTCCATTTAATACAGGTTTGAATGAGAAGAGTAAGTGTGTGGGTTTTCCAAGTGACACTGAAGAGTACTCAAAAAATCAAGGGAATAACATGTACTTACTACATGCATGGAAATAAACATGTTTGTTACGTTTCGGGGATGTTTCTGTAGTTATTGAGTCCTCCTCTTTAATCTTTAATTTTAATTAACTCTCATTCTAGTTATCGCACTGCTCAGCTCTCATGAAGAAGCTTACGTAGAAGTGCGCCAATGTGGCGGCCTCAAGCAACTGGTATGCAAGGGTAACTTATCATTATCACTATAGTCTATTTCAGAAGGGTGTAGAGTAATAAAAGCTCATTAGATATGCAAAGGGACTACAGAGTGACCCAACGAATATTTAAGCCACTTTCAAAATTTGGCATTGCTTTCATTGCAAAATTCATATTCATAACCATTGAAAATGGTTTAACAAAGGCGTGCATTATGTAGGTACATAGTATGCCCTGCGTGTAAACGTTATAAAAAAATACAAAAAATACATTTACAGAAATTAAATTATAAAAAATCATAATATTCTTTGTCATCTGAGGAACTGTCATTTCCTCTTGACATTATAATTAACGGGTAGACGGTGCGATCGATCAGGAGGTCAAGACCCTACATTTTCTCCTCTTCTTTAATGACATGATGGACTGCTTTTGGCCAGTTCTCTTTCGTCACTTTCTTAATGGCTTGATCAAACAGTAGCTTTCATTTTAAATGTGGTGTTGTGTCTTGCTACAAATCCTTTCACTTGCCCCCATATAAGTTCTATAGGATTTAGTTCGCAAGGATATGGCGGTGTACTCAGCACAGTTACACTATATTTTTCAGCGATGTCTTTCACCAGGGGCGGTTCTAGACTAGTGTAAGTAGGACATTTTTTTTCTGAAGAGAGGGATAGTCGGGACTATATGTATTCCATGGTATTGTACCTAGCAAAGAAGGCGGAAAAGCGCCGCAGGCAAAAAATTTTCGGGGCCACGCCCAAAGTTCGTTTAAAATTCACCTAACTACTATCAAGTTTCGAAAATTAAATTATTACCTCTCCCCCTTTGCATGGTTGGATTCAATTTTATTGTGTTTTTTTGATATTCCTAGCTGGCTCTTTTATTAAAAAAAAAAAACATTATTTATAATTGTGAAAAATATGAATATTGGTGTCAATCCAAAATTTTAACATAAGGCAGTATGTATGACTAACCAGCGTTTTTCAGGCTCGGTTTTTCATGATTAAAAAAAAGTAAATATCGCTCACCATGCCAAAATTGATGATTTTTTTAGAAATCATGTTTTTTAGGAGCGTAGATCTAAAAGCAGTTTTTGGTGCAAATGCTTAGATTTGGAAATACTCCTTCTTAAGTGCCGTATATTTATATTCCTAATAAAGCATTCTTATTTCATCCCACACTATTTTTTTTATTATAAATTATCACACTTCTTCCCTAAAAAATGTTTCAATTGAAATGTTTACCTTAATTTTTCTCTTATGAAATAAATACCTTATTGTTTTTGTTGTAAAAATATTTTATTGCATTGGGTTATATTTTTGTTGATTTAAAATAGCTCTAAAAAAGGGAAAACGGAACAGATAAGTATATAATAGAAAAATTCTATAAAATATTATTCTTTTTACTCGTTTTCCTTTAAAATTGCATTAAAAATCAATAACTAAAACGATATGCGTGTGAAACCTTAATCTCTATATAAAACAGGACTTTCAGAAGGAAAAGTTTAAAAGCTAAACGTTTCCTACAAGACCTTTGTAATCTAAGCCAAGAATACATTATTTAAAGATTTAAATTAAGAGTCCATGCGTGAGATGAAAATGCAGCCCGGCACCCCCCCCCCCCCCCCCCCTTATATACGCCACTGGGCGCAGCCACAATTTTTGGTAGCCTTCGCAAGCAAATAACGCCACAGCCCAAAATTTTTTAGGATCATGCTCAAATTGTATCAAATTATGTAAATAATAAAGCACCCGGAATTTTTTTTTATCAGTGGCCCCCCAGGCCCCCCCGTAGAACCGCCCCTGTCTTCCACGGCATATTTTATAAAACGATGTTTGTCTAAATTTGCTATAACTAATAGTTCCTTCTTTACCAAATTATCTTGAAATTCAATACTTTTGGTGGTTAACCAGTCGATAATTTCTTGTATTTTTCTCCAAGATGAAGTTAAAGTCGTCTCTGTGCGTCGTTAATGATAGCTTGCGTTATCCATAACTACTACTGAATCATCTGGAAGATATTTTATCATTTTACCAAAATAGTCCTCAAAAACATTCGAATTCATGTCCTCGTGGTAATCTCCCGAATTGAATTACGCAATTACTTGAAATTTTATTATTACAAATAATTACTATTTTATCCTAATACCCGTTAACCTAATCTAAAATTTTTGGGTAGTTATCATAAATAATTTAATAAACAGAATTTTCGTGCTCATATGACCGACACCGAAATTGACCAAACTGGACGGAATTTCCCATGCTAATGCAGGTTTTAAATGGGAAAACGTGCATCAGCTGATTAAAACGTCGTCGAAGCGCATGCTTCCAGGCCATTTTTCTTGCAATTGCACCCAATGTAAAAAGGCCTTTAGACTTTAGACAAAGAAAAACGTATTACAAAATATGCGGATTATATTTGCATAACACCTTTAAATAGACTACTAGCCGCCACTGGTTTACAGCATAAACCCTCAATGTCTAGGGGGTATTTAAGGTGCAATTGTAAACGAATTTATAAATATTCAGGAAGAGTGTTCCCCAGAAAATTAGGTAATTTCAAGAAGAATTAAAAGTATAATTATGGAAAGCCTCTGGTCATCAACTTGCGTCTCCCCCTGTCATTAGGCGGTTTTAGAAATGAAGGGAACAGCTCGACTGTTTAGAACTTCCTTAGAGATTTTAGATAACTGACAGTAGTTAAAAAAGGTTTAATTTTAAAGTTTTAGAAAGACCCAATAAGGGAGGTTTCTTCTTTATGGGCGATTGATGTTAATATGTTTTTAACCCTGCTCGTTCCTATTACCAAGAGCAGGCGCGGATCCAGGCGGTGGGGCGAAGGCAGTTTCCCTTCCCTCCCCTTGACCTTTACCAAATCATTTTTTTTTACTATGAACCTTGACAATTGTAAGGCGCGTGAATGGTCAGAATTTTTTTTAGTCGCCCCTCTCCCTCAGCAAAATCCTGGATGCGCCACTGACCAAGAGCGGAGCGGAGCTTCTGTTATAAGAGCGAGGGGGGGGGGGGGGTGTTGTTCGTTGTAAATTTATATTAGATGTGACTATCCCTAAATTAACTATAAAAAAACTTCAATGGTCAAATTTTCTGAACATACATATTTGAATTGGCTGGTGGTCAACCGGCATTTTTCGAATCCACATTAATAGGCGAGTTCGGTTAATCATCGGCGAGGTCTCCGATCCCTCGGATTGTCAATGTCGTTCGTTTAATCGTTTCAGAGCTGACGGCTGACATTTATCTGCGTGCGTTTAAACCGGGGCAGATGATTCGGAGCGTCATCTTTTTCGTCAAAGGTTTTTGACCGAGGAAACCGAGGATAAAAGCAACGTCAGCTGATTGACAAATATTGCTTAAGAAAGTTGGGTGTTGGGTTAATAATTTCATTCAATTCAATTCATAATCAAATTATGGCCGATTTCAACAATTGGAATTAAACATTAACAAATAATTATCTATTTTTATCATGAAAGGCCAAAAGTGAGGTTATACTGTTTGGCAAATGAATATGAACCGTTCCGTAATTACCGACAACCTCGGAGTAATCAGCTGTTTTAAATCTGTGTTCTCCTTCATCTCATACGCGAGGAATAACCGAACTCGTCTTATGTACAGCTGAGGTCAGTGGCGGCTCGCGGTCTTAAAAAATGGTGATGAGTTAGGTATAGTGCGGGTACTTAAACAATCATTGACGAAAAACCCGTGTAACAAAACGTCTCTCTTATCCTCATCTCTCCAACGACTGAATGGAGTTTCCAACAAATTACAAATTGGGTTCATTTTTAAAACACACACAACTTAGTATGTACGTACACTACTGAATTAACTAAAAAATAAAAACAAAACTTTTTAATCACACAATAAATCACGTACAAACGATATCTATAACCGTAAGTTTTACGAAGCCCCAAAATAAATACCTTAAGGTTAGGCGAACTAATGCTAAAACAATGGTGCATACGACTGATCTATTTTTAAATTGCCCTTCATCATAATGCAAATTGTTACATGCTGTTTGCGTGACTGACGTTACGTAACCATAGCAACGGTAAATATCAAAGCCATGTTGGACGTTGGGTCTTCAATTGCTTTAAGTTAACGGACACGGTCGGCCGGGGCGCCCCAAAATGTATTATTGTTTATAATTATTATCCTTCGGAATTAACCATGGCCCTATTATGCATAGCTACATTTGTATTATATTAATATTATTAATTCGAACATAATTATTTTTTAAGGGCTAAAATGGTAGCTGTATTGGTACATTACTATTTAATATTGTCAAAAAATTTTCCTCCTGGTTTTATTTCTTTTTGGTAAAGAACCCCTTCACCTGAGGAGCAGCCACTGGCTGGGGTCATCTGGTAATTTTCCAATAGTGTTAAAAGGTCTATCTTGCTCGGTTCCTTATTGTTCAATCCCATTAAGGGATTTTGATAAGAATGACAACGTCTACAACCCATCACAAATTCACCAAAACTATCTGGGGACCTACATTTTTCATACAAAAGTATAGTCCGGTCCTTTAATCGTACATTAAGATTGCACAGTGGAAAATAAATAAAGATTTATTTAAGAAGGTTGGTCTGAAAGTCGACCTAAAACGCTTAAACCTAAAATATGGCCGAATAAAAGTGTTTTTCAATAAAAGGGTCATGTGCCACAATTTAAAAGCAAGAAAATCAGAAATTGCCCTAATTTATTATTTTGAGTGCTTATTATTCAACCCTTATTGGCAACAAAAAGGGTGCGATACTGGCGTCATATTGGGGAACAAACACCGAATGGAAATTAGTTCAGGAAATCTCTCTCGACACTTCACTTTTGTAAGGCAGCAGATTAAGTGGAACCGAACGCCTAAAATCCAATGTTAAATTGCGAAGAATTTTAAGATATTTGTCGAATGTTCTTAACGCTCTTAAATTTTGAAGGATAGTAGAGGGAGATGATTCGTTCTGCGCCAATTTGCGGAGATCCCTTCTGCGCATGCCCCGGCAGTGCGCAGGCGCCAGCTAAACAGCCCTGTTTAAAAACCGCTAGCGGTTTTTAAAGCTGGGCCATTTCCGAGGAGACCTACAGCTTAACGTGGGTTCCGAACCACGATCCTCAGTCATGCGACATCCCCCAAGGGCTATCAACCCATGGTTTATTGCCATTGCATGACCTACCGATTGGGGAGTGTGTACCTTCTTCCGCACCCCACGAGATGTCCGATCTCATCCGGCCTGGTTACCGGCGTTAATGGGGTGGGTTGGAAGATGATCCATTTTACACTCTTTCCTGCAATCTTAAACCTACTAAAACTCACCACCGCTGCAGTTTTTGATGGTTCTTGTTATGAGTCCTAACCTAAGTATCGGTTAATTATGTTGATGTCGGTAAAAGTTTATTTTTATCAAAACCCTAATTATTAATTCTAACTTTAATTAACTTTGTTTTATGTAAAATACTTCAGTATAAACAAAATGCGGGCCAAACAAAAGCCATATAATTAATATACCTGTTTTTAAGTGCTTTTCCGGACTGAAAGATTGGGAATAGATTAAATTTTATGTTATTGTGACAGGAGGAATGCAGAAACATCATCTTCATTACTAATTAGTCTTAATTTTATTTTAAAAATAATTTAGCCTAGCAGGAAATTTAACCGTAAAATAATTGAGTTTGAATTAAAAAAAATCGCAGGTTAATAGTTCTTCTCCTAGCAAAGTTATGAAATTTAGAAAAATGTAGAAATTTCTATAATTTTTTAATGGGTAAGTGATTATCTGGTTTATGGGTTTGTATTGAATTAGAAGATTACATAAATTAATTGAAAACTGAGAGCAAAACAGACATACGCGCTGTCGGAAGTCAAAAAGAGACGGAAAATTGACAAATCCAGTCGCCGACTTCGGCTCACTTTACGTTCAATCGACATCGGTGGTTCAATAGGAATTTATGGAAACACACTCGAACAGCTTCGTGAATCATACCATTTCAATCAAAACTTTGCGTTTGATTAAGAAAAGCCTATTACAAAATATGCGGATTGTATTTGCAACATTTTCATAAACCTTTTATTTCATTAGCAATGCCGAATCGCCCGTAGTATGTTCTTAATCCTTATTTAGTGCGTTTATGTATGTTTTTGACGTGTACTTATGTGTAAATTATAGTTTTTTATGTTTTTGCATAAGTGTTTATTAGTAATTATATAAAAAATCCTTGGCCAAACTATGCACTAAACTGCATTTTGCTTGTTAGGATACTGCCATCAACATTTTTTCGAAAAAATCAAGGAAAAAGATAGGTATTCAAAATTCCTAAGAATATTTTCTTCTGTGTAGTGGTAGTCGTATAAATACGAATTTATACGATATATAAGTAGATGATTGACTCAAAAACAATAATTTTTGGTATTTCTATCTGCTTGTATTCGTATAACCCTTTTCATATAATTAATTACTACACGACAATACTTACTTAGATATTTCGGCGGGGGATGATAATTTCCTTTGAACATTATCGAAATTAGAATGTGTGGGAGTTGGTAATGTCTTTAAAGATGAAAGTAATTTACTAAAGCGGTAATACCAAGCAAGAAATCGGATTGAATTTAATAACTTTTGTCAATAAAATTTGCCAAATTGTTTAAGTTGTTTATGCTGGAAAGTATTTTGTATTACTGTTAGTCTATTTCAGAAAGGTGTAGAGTAATAAAAGCTCATTAGGTATGCAATGGAGCTACAGAGTGACCCAACGAATTTTAATCCACTTTCATAACTTCGTCATCTGAGGAACTGTCATCTCCTCTTGACGTTATAATTAACGGGTCGACAATCCGATCGATCAGGTGGTCAAGATCCCACATTTTCTCCTCTCCTTTAATGACATGATGGCCTGCTTTTCACCAGTTCTCTGATGTCACTTACTTAATGGCTTGATTAAACAGTAGCTTAACGTCTTTCATTTTAAATGTCGTGTTGTGTCTCGCTACAAATCCTTTTACTTGCGCGCAGTTCTATACGATTTAGTTCGCAATGGTATGGCACTATGTTTTTCAGCTATATCTTCCACGGCACTATATAGCTAATAGTTCCTTCTTTATCAAATTATTTTTTTTTATTTCTTTGGTTAGTTATCATAAATAATTTAATGCACAAAATTTACCTGTGCCTATGGCCGACACCCAAATTGAGTTGAACTGGACGAAATTTCCCATTTTATTACTCTACACCTTTCTGAAATAGACTATAATTCTTATTATAGGTTTTCCCGCTTTTTACAATGACCGGCAATGGGAGATTAGAACTGTCACTCGCGTCAAACGGTTACTAAGCAACTTCCTCGAATGTGACGTCATGCGCAGAGATGTTCAAATTTTAGTTTGCTTATCGGCATACCGTTATAAGTGTATCGTGGTTTTAACCTATTCTAAATAAGATATTTTCCTTTTAAACGCGTTCCTTATCCTTTCATTATTGCCAAAACTTTCTCGGCTAAATTATAACTAATTTCTTCTTCAATAAACACGCACCGCATCGGTGTACGCAATTAGATTTAACCGCTGAATATGGAATGGCGGAAACTCCACGAGGGGGATGAAATGTCGCAAAAAATATTTGAAACATGAAACTCGGTACTTCTGGTTAGTTAACTTTCGTTTTCACTTTCGTTGTAGAAGTATTCGAGTGTCAGCAAGAGAATATAAACTGGAAAAAGTTCGTCTTTGGAGGGATATTTAAAAAAAATCCGCCGTACTGGGAGTATTTTGAAATATTAAAGTATAAATATTAAAATGTTGGGGTTTAGCAGGCGCGGCTCGGGAGTTTTTTTACAGATAGAGCAAATTTCGATGGCAGCAACCTAACAAGCAATTTAGTACATAGTTACTATTAGGCCAATAATTACCAATAAACACCGCAAAAATATAAAATACTAAAATGTACACGTCAAAACCACACATAAAGGCACTAAATAAGGGTTAAGGACATACTACGGGCGATTCGGCATTCCTAATGAAACAAAAGGTTTATGAAAATCTTACAAATACAAAACGCATATTTTGTAATAAGTTTTTCTTAGTCTAACGCAAAGTTTTGATTGAAATTGTATGATTTACGGAGCTGTTCGATTGTATTTCCATAAATACCTATTGAAGCACTGATGCCGATTGAACGTAAAGTGTGCCGAAGTCGGCGACTGGATTTGTCTATTTTCCGTCTATTTTTGACTTCCGAGAGCGCGTTCGCTCTCAGTTTCATTTCATTTATGTAGTCTTCTAGTTCAATACAACCCCATAAATCAGATAATCACTTACCCAATAAAGAATTATAGACGTTTCTACATTTTTCTAAAGTTCATAAATTTGCTAGGAGAAGAACTATTCACCTGCGATTTTTTTTAATTCAAACTCAATAATTTTACCGTTAAATTTCCTGCTTGGCTAAATTCTTTTTAAAATAAAATTAAGACTAATTAGTTATTAAGATGATGTTGTTTCTTCATTCCTCCTGTCACAATAACATAAAATTTAATCTATTCTCAATCTTTTAGCCCGGAAAAGCACTTAAAAACAGGTATATTAATTATATGGCTTTTGTTTGGCCTGCATTTTGTTTATACTGAAGTATTTTGCATAAAACCAAGTTAATTAAGGTTAGAATTAATAATTGGGGTTTTGATAAAAATAAACTTTTACTGACATCAACATATTAACCGATACTTAGGTTAGGACTCATAACAAGAACCATCTTTTATTTCAGAGCAGATAAAAAAATATCCTTCAAAATTTAAGACCATTAAGAACATAAGATAAGGATGCACTCTACAAGTATCTCGTAAACAATAGAAGATACAGGGATGGTTGAATTAGAAAAAAAAGTTGCGCCCTACTAAATTCTGCAACATTGAGTTTTCAAATGTAAAAAACTTCGAATCCTTCCGAAGATATTTGGGCACAACCGAATTTTCGCGATTTCGTTTTTATTTTTTTCTAACTCTATTTGAAGAGATATGTAAAAATGAAATCTACTTTCTTATTACCACTTTTTATCCTTTATAAGTTGGTGTAATTATATTTTTAATCCGACGTTTCATTCTTTCAAAACCATCATCAAATTTGATTTTTTTAAATAGTCGGGAAATTTTATTTTAATATTTTTAAATTTTCCTCCTCATTTATAATTCAATGACGCATCACACCTAATATTAATATTACGTTTCGGACTTAAAAACCCATCATCAATAAGAATAAGTTCTAATTCATCTTGTAACTATCAACTTTCTTTTGTTTTCAAAGCCAATAGAAATAATTTGACTCTGGACGTCGACTTCAAATCATATCCAATTTTTCATCTCTTATATAACATTCTATAAATTTTATTAAAAAGAAAACTACAATTGCACAATTCCTTATAAACATAAAAATTGTATTTCAAAGAACTTAGATAAAAATAAATTTGCACTAAACGATATTATTAAGCTAATCTGTCATTTGGCAAGTATTTAAAATTTATTTAAACAAGATGAATTTGCACTTATGCTTATTGATGATGGGTTTTTAAATTCGAAACGTGTTATTAATACTAGGACTGATACGTCGTTGAATTATAAAGGGGGAGGAGAGGGGAAGAGGAATTTAAAAATAATAAAAGAAAATTTCCTGACTATTTAAAAAAGTAAAGTAGATGATGGTCTTAAAACAACGAAACATCGGGTTAAAAATACAATTACACCAACTTGAATGGGACAAGAAATGGTAACGAGAACGTAAATATTAGCATATCTTTTCAAATAGAGTAAAAAAAAATAAAAACGAAATCGCGAAAGTTCGGTTTAGCCCAAATATCTTCGGAAAGACTCGGAGTTTTTTTAATTTGAAAACACAATGTTGCAGAATCTAGTAGGATGCAACTTTTTTCTAATTTAACCATTTCTGTATCTTCTATGGTTTACGAGATTCGTGTAGAGTGTATCCTTATCTGGGACACCCTGTATATATTAAATTAGACCAAAACATATCGAAGTATAAGGACTGTTGCAAACAGATTTAGTTTAAGTATTTCTTGGTAAAGTTTTATTGTTAAAATCAATTTTATGTCAATGGGTATGGTTTGGTAATAAACTTTGATTATTCTTTGTATTTTTGGCAATTTTAATAAAATGTTATGTCTCCTTGTCTCCACTTTGTAAAAGTTATATGACATTAACTATAGAAAGACGAATGATGAGGTTTATTGTCGTATCTAATGATCGCCATCATCGTTTGCATAGTAACATTTCGTTGCTTTGATGAAACTTGTTTGGTAAAGAACAGAAAGGGATCCACGAAGAATGTAATAAATTATACGGGCAAAAAATAAAAAAAGAGTAAATATTTTGAAGTATAAAACAGGTAGGTTTAATACGTCAAACTTGAATTAAAAAATTATGATTTGTGTACGAATCTATTGGCCAATTTTTCTTTTAAGTTGTTGCAATAACTTTGCATATAATTTTAAAAAGTTCAAAACAGATTTAGTTTAAAAATCCCATATGTCCTAAAAGGTATGGTCAATAATTAGGATTTAGGGAGATTGGATCAAAATAAGGTAGGAACTTCATATACAATTTTCTCCTATGTCCCCTACTTATCGAGCTAGAGTCCCCTAAAGGGGGGACTCTGATGATGGTTTTCACCAAACATTTTCGAAACCGTGGAAGATAAATTTACGAAATATTGAAGTTTTGGTAAACGTTATGCGCTGAGTCCATCTGTTATCTCTGAAATGTCGGTATTTCAAAATGGCGCCAAGAGGAGGGGGTAGTTTAGTAAAAATGGACATACATTTTTTTTCGTTGAGTTTTGTACTTTTTTATGTTGGACTAAAGAAATCTAATGTTTTTTTACAAGTAACAGGTATTCTTGTTGGACACAATTTGATGTAATACCGTTTTAGAGAAAAATCGACTTTAAAATTACCTTGTCTGCCAAAAATTACATATTTAAATAGCTTTAAAAATATTTACTATAAGAAAAAATATTTTTATTAAAACAATTAACCAAAACTAATATAGGTAAGTACTGTTCTTTTTTGGCATGCAATGTAATTTTTAGGTCGATTTTTTTCGAACCGTCCGACTAGAATACCTATTTCTTGTAAAAAATATTAGATTTCTTAAGTCCAATGTAAAAAAGTACAAAACTCAACGCAAAAATAAGTTAGGTCTATTTTTACTCCACTCCTTCCTTCTTTTGTGACCGCTAAATTAACTTTAACCTAAACTGCTGGACAATTGCTTTCGAGCAAGAAGAATTTCGCCTAAATTTAACAGTTAATATTTTAATATTTTGAATGGTTGATAGATTCATCCCTTGGGAAACAATTGTCAATGTTGGATTTTCTTTAACTGTCAGAATTTTTTTTATACAGGGTGTTAAAGAAGACGATGATTTTTGCTCCAATTTTAATTTGGTGTAACTTTCACAATAATATTTTTAAATTTTATCACTCTACGTCAATTGAATCACTGGTTCATAGCAAAGAAAGTAATTTGTCAAATTTTTGATATCTGCTATATTTTAGGAAATTCCGATTTTTTTGGAAAACCTTGCTTTATTTTAACTTATTGGTAACTAGATCTCACTGTGCGTTGTATCGTGCAAACTTTTCGAGTGATTCTTATACCTTATGAAAAGCTTGATTATGTTCAGTAACAATAGTTGTACCTAAATGTTATAATGTAGAGTGGCGTACTTACAAACACCTTGTCCAGCAGCTTAGTTTATTTGGGGTGTAGTCGAGTATCCAATAAGCCCCCCCCCCCCCCCCCCTAAATTGCGTTATGTATTTTATGAACGGTCCCTTGCCAGATATGTTATTCTAAGAAGCTTTCATTACAAATCCTTTACAAAAGGCGGATTGTTAAATACAATCCTTCTCCATCTCGCATATATTATTCCAACCCCTTTCTCTCACTAAGGAAATCAGATACCGTGGTGAAAATATTTATTTTCCATTTCAAATTTATGTTTTATTAAAGGTGTAATCCAATGATAAAGGAAGAATAGAAATGACCGTATTATCTTTGTCTCTGGGGGCGGTTTTATCATTTCTGATTCCTTAAACGAAGATCACTTTTCATAGCGTGGAGTTTTGACATTTAACAGAGGTAGTTGAAATTTGATCTTTTAAAACTGAGTTTGAAAAATCGATTTAAAACGTACTAAACTGCTGGACAATTGCTTTCGAGCAAGAAAAATTTCGTCTAAATTTAACAGTTAATATTTTCTGAACCAGATATGATATCGACCTACGGTTTTGAAAGGGTGATAGATTCATCCCTTGGGTAACAATTGTCAATATTGGCTTTTCTTTAACTATCAGAAAATTTTATATACAGGATGTTAAAGAAGACGATGATTTTGCTCCAATTTTAATGACGTGTAACTTTCACAATAATATTTTTGAATTTCATCTCTCTACGTCAATTGAATCACTGGTTCATAGCAAAGAAAGTAGTTTGTCAAATTTTTGATATCTGCTATATTTTAAGAAATACTGATTTTTTTGGAAAACCTTGCTTTATTTTAACTTATTGGTAGCTAGATCTCACTGTGCGTTGTATCGTGCAAACTTTTCGAGTGATTATTATACCTTATGAAAGGCTTGATTCTGTTCAGTAACAATAGTTGTACCTAAATGTTAGGATGTACAGTGGCGTACTTATAAACACCTATATATCTATGGTTTATGAGTATCTCACAATTTTTCACAATTGTTTTATATTGGAAAGTACTCGCCCCTAGATTAGGTAAATTTTTTCTTGTTTTTTAGTTTTTCATATCGCCCTACAGGTATATTATAGAGGGTGTTTACAAGATTTTGACAAAGATAATTTTTGGAAAAAATTCATCTATTAATTTCTAACTTTCTAACACTATTCCTAAAATTAAACTTACATTATTATTTTTGTTAAACTTTTGTAAACACACTCTATAATATACCTGTAGGGCAATATGAAAAACAAAAAAAATAGGAAAAAATTCACCTAATCTAGAGGCGAGTACTTTCCAATACAAAACAATCGTGAAAAATTGTGACATACTCATAATTTTTATTCTACACCTTTTAGAAATAGACTATATATTTTAAATTAACTTTAACAAACCTAAAG
This sequence comes from Polydrusus cervinus, assembly GCA_935413205.1. Lineage (NCBI taxonomy): Eukaryota > Metazoa > Arthropoda > Insecta > Coleoptera > Curculionidae > Polydrusus > Polydrusus cervinus. The sequence goes on from OW284519.1 coordinate 27,879,204, forward strand.
GAAAAAAGGAAAGACAACAAAGTCTCGGTCTCAGCAAATATAATTGTGTGGTTACGCGTGTTTCATCCTTTCGGGCATCATCAGACCCAGAATTTAAAACAGAAAAGAAACAGTTATAACATATTAAAATTTAAAAATGTTTTTTTTTTTTTTTCTTTTTTTTTTACATTTTTAAAATGTTATAACTGTTTCTTTTCTGTTTTAAATTCTGGGTCTGATGATGCCCGAAAGGGTGAAACACGTGTAACCACACAATTATATTTGCTGAGACCGAGACTTTGTTGTCTTTCCTTTTTTCCTTTGAATCTATATCCGGTCTCTTTGAGAAATATGGACGATTTCTTCGGTTTAACAAACCTAGTTTGTTAGTGGGGTATAGCCGAGTATTCATTATTGGTGGTGTTGGTGATTGTATCTATTTTTACACGAATTAAAATAAATCTTTATTAACAAACAAAAATATATTTTTTTTCGTTGCTGCAGATAATTTAAAATAAAATTCATCCATTAAAATTCAGAGATTTGGCGAAAGAAGAAAGAAAATTATCTTAATGTATTTTTCGCCCTTCTGGTTTTAACTGTTACTTTCGATTGATCTAACTCTCGCTTTCGGATGAAGTTTTATCAGTAATTTCAGGCTCGAAATTAGATTAAAATTCATATAAATTTCGATAAAATTTTTCCTTAATGGCGTATTAATGTTGACATATTTTTCATTTAATACAAAAATATTTCCGACGGGGAGAAAAGCCAATTAAAGTCTGTTATTAACCTTAAAGTCGAGTTGATATACAGATATTTTATACTTCTTAAAACTTTCTTTGAATTTACAAAGAAGCAAAGTTTGTAATTAATGAAAATTCAAGTTTTCTAACTTTATGTTTGCAACATTTGACTAACACAGCTTGCCATGATTCAAAAAGCCATATTGGAAAATATTTATAGTTAAATAATTAGTCTAATATTTGCCCGGTCCAATATCAAAATCATTGCCTGATCAGTCGATCGCCGCGCTATTTAACATAGTCGAAGTAGTTTGGGCTTATTTGTTTCGATTTTATCGCAGTCGCCACAGGCACAACTATACAGAGTTTCATCGCACGCTTCAGGCGAAATATATTGAATAGAGTCGCGTAAAATTTGTCAACGAGAAGCGCCGTCGAGTTCCGCTTATGGTTTTAGATTAAAAAGAAGTAGTACCATTAAAATTATTGGAAAAATATGTGCTTAAATGTCAAATTCTGCAGCACTTCCGGTTTAACCGTCCAGTTCGGCTCAATTTCGGTGTCGGCCATAAACGTAGGTAAATTTTGCGCATTAAATCAATAATGATAACTAACCAAAGAAAAAAAAAGAAGATAATTTGATAAAGAAGGAACTATTGGCTATAGCAAATTTATACAAACATCATGTCATGAAATATGCTGTGGAAGATATAGCTGAAAACATAGTGTAACTGTGCTGCGCACACCACATCGTTGCGAACTTATATGGGCGCAAGTGAAAGGATTTGTAGCAAGACACAACACGACATTCAAAATAAAAGACGTTAAGCTACTGTTTGATCAAGCCATTAAGGAAGTGACACCAGAGAACTGGCGAAAAGCAGTCCATCATGTCATTAAAGAAGAGGAGAAAATGTGGGATCTTGACCATCTGATCGATCGGACCGTCGACCCGTTAATTATAACGTCAAGAGATGACAGTTCCTCAGATGACGAAAAATATTATATTTATATTTTAATTTCTGTATAATGTATTTGTTGTTTTTTGTATTTTTTTATAATGTTTAATAAAAAAATAAGTGTGCCTAATACTATGTACATAATGTACGCCACTTTCAGTGTTTGTGAAAGGATAACACTAGGCAAAACCCATAAATTGACCCAAACCCGGGTGGTACTACCTGCACTTGATGAAAATAAAGAATTTTGCAATGAAATCAATGCCAAATTATGAAAGTGGCTTAAATATTCTTTGGCTTACTTTGTAGTCCCTTTGCATACCTAATGTGCTTTTATTACTTTACACCTTTCTGAAATAGACTATGGATTGGAATAGGATATGATACATATATTATGTTTAGAACTAGAATGCATACTATAAATATATACAGGGTGTTCTATTTAAGATAATAAAGTTGTGTGCACTTCCGGTTCAACCGGAAGGGATATAACGTATAATATATACATACATATAACATAATACATACAATGTGTCGACGTAAGTTGGCGGCATATGGGAAACTTTTTTATTATTAACTTTACGAAAAAAAGTTATTCTTCATAAAAAGTTCTGCATGGTTCAAAACCTAAAATGCAACCATCAGATGTTAAATTTTTTTAGTCGTATACGAGGTTTGTCAAAAACGATGAACTTTGCCCAAGAGTAAAGTACCTTTATTTTTGACAATATCGAAAATTGTAATAATGAAATGTTGTTCGGCATTAAAAACTATGTTACAATATGGAATTATACTGAAATTTTTTTTTATTTTTACAAATTTATCGGTAATTTGAGACAAAATTTGTAAAAATAAAAAAATATTTTTTTAGTGTAATTACATATTAAAACATAGTTTTTTATACCGAACAACTTTTCATAATTACAGTTTTCGATGTTTTTAAAGATAAAGGTACTTTACTCTTGGGCAAAATTCATCGTTTTTGACAAACCTCGTATACGACTGAAAAAATTTAACATCTGATGGTTGCATTTTAGGTTTTGAACCATGCAGAACTTTTTTTCGTAAAGTTAATAATAAAAAAGTTTCCCATATGCCGCCAACTTACGTAGACATAACGTATCAAAATTTGATAATAGTGACATTTTGCAACTCAACAAAATCCCTCTAAACGCTATTTCAAACGTGATTTTTTTCGGAATCCACAGAAACAATTTTGTAAAAACCTGTTTCATATTCAACGGCAATTAAATTATTTCCATCGAATCGAGAATCCGGTTTCAGGATCAGCCAGTGCGAAGATTTTAGCGCCTAAAAAACAATTAGCGGGATTTTGTTGGTTGGCAAAATGTCACCAATAATGTATTATTTACGAAGGACGTGACAAGCTGAGTAGTAATTTCGTTGTCACCCAACCGATATAGTCTCGGTAAAATTACGTGTATTTTTAGAGTATCGAAAAACTCCAATTTAAAACTGACAGTTCACTATTCTTGTGATTTTTTTAGACCTGTCTCAAAGTTATATAAATAGACACAAATAGAAATAGACTCGTTCGAACGAACGAAACCGTCCGAATTTAGAACACAATAAGCCGTAAATATAAGAGAAAAGAGACAGTTTAGATATTTTTCTGGATTTTACGTCTTCATTATGGGATAAGAAGTTCGGCAGGCGACTGGATTAATAAAAATAAATGCGATTCCCATAGATCTTTACCTTTCCAGCCGAAAGTAATAGGTTTGTTTCGATGAAACTATAAATTGTCGTCTATTCAGACGTATTTCCTTAAGGATTTCGGACCCTTCCAATTTCATCACATTAGATAAAGAAAGGGGAAAAACTGGTGGGATGATTTAGGTTACTTTCCTGCTTTTATACGGTAAAATCTTTTTTTTACTCCCACATGGATATTTGCTGTTTCTTTACACTTAAGTGAGAGAAAAGTAGACTATTCCAGTTAACTGTACGGCAAAATTTCATATTCATTACTGTCAGTGCCGCACAGTGTTGCAAGCTTTAAAAATAGAATTCCCCATTTAAAAATTTTTTTTTAGTTGATCACAGCCACAAGTGATCCTAAAGAATATTCCACGATTGAAACACTGCGCGTAAAAATTTCTCTGTTCCCTTTGTAGACAGCTCCAATCTATTATTCCTCTGAGTCTTTATTTCTTAAAAATCCGGAAATTTCTCTTTAATTGACAACATTGCTATAAAAAATTAGATTCCTCTGTGGCGTCCTTATAAAGTACTGACCAATCACAGTTTATTGTATTTACTGGGGCTCCGCCTTCTTTTTCAAGACAGTACGTTATATATATTATTTATAAGTTCATGGTACAATATATTATTAATTTGTATTTAGTTGTCCATACTAGTTCTCAAAAAAAATGCTAGAGGGCGCAATTGTAATAATAACAACACATTTTTTGATTTTACTCCGCAAAAATAAATCATACGGTAGTATGTAGTAGATGAAATTTGCTAGAAAAAATATTTAAACCGCAGCTCGATATCTCCGTTCGTTTTGTCTTAATAGGAAAGCTTCCGCCCGTCTAATTTAATTTAATTATTTTAATTAAGAACGGTGTGCCTGAGGAGAAAAACGCAAGAGACTATTTTTATGCAGAATTGACCAGGCTAATCCGAAATAATATCCACATGATAAAAAATCAGTGGCGTTCCACTTTTTTTTAAAAAAATATATAACCGCTTTTTCATTTAAAGTTTTAAGAATTATTCTATTGGCGATAACGCTGAAACGAACGGAGATATCGAGCTGCGGTTTTAATATTTTTCTAGAAAATTTCATCTACTTTTCGATTATGGTATCATAATTATACCGTATGATTTATTTTTTCGGAGTAAAATCAAAAAATGTGTTGTTATTATTACAAATTGCGCTCTCTAGCATTTTTTTTTTGAGAACTATTATGGACAACTAAATACGATTGGTGAAAGTGCATACATTTCTCGTCCAAACAGTCTTTAGCTTGCTAAAATCGGATTAATCGTTTATAAGTTACAGCAATTTAAATGATTACACTTTCAACAGCTTCCCCCCCCCCCCCTCTCTTATTAAGGCCGGTACGCCAATGAGCATAAGACCAAAATGATGCATAATTGTCCAAGCTTTTTAATGATGTTACCAAAGATATACCTTAATGTGGAATTTTCAGATATATGTACCATTTTAAAATTTACTTTTCAAGTACGCCCTTTTGCGGCAAAATGCGGAACTTAAAATTATTTCCTGGATTTTTTCATGGCCACTTTGGTTATCATTTTTGTTCCCTGAGTTTCTATGCCCAGTAGTTTCCGAGATATAGCCGGCCACCTTTCTTATTGAATCACCCGGTACAAACTACTATGTTGTAGTTACTGATATTTTGTAAGAAAAGACACAAAGTCTCGGCCTCAAAATTTTACGGTCTGTTTATTTATGTTGTGGCATGTTTCGCCTCAAATTGGCATCATCAGACCTAATAAAGAGTTAAAAAATCTTAAAATTGTCTTTAAAACAAAGGTTTATAAGGTCTGATGATGCCAGTTTAAAAGAAAAGAAAATAAACATACCGTAAAATTTTGAAGCCTAGACTTTGTGTCTTTTTCTTACAAAATATCAGGTCTCTTTAATTCTTCGAATTGTAAATACCGGCCGAAGACAATGTCTGGAAACAACACAATAATATATCGAATTATGACTATTTTTTGATTTTTATTACGTCATTATTTAAACTTTTTATTATATTAAAATCTTAATTGAAATTTACTCCTCCGTGTTATTTTTTTATTATAACCCATTATAAAAAGAGTTTGATTAAATTTAGCGTTTGGTGTACTTGAAATTAAATTTCGTTGAGTCTCTGCGCTCCCACAGATAGATTATCTCCGCGAAGAATTAAGTTTATTTGAGTCCATTATACTTTTGTAGCACTTAGCAATATTAAATTACACTTTGACATTTATTTAAAACTGTGTAAATTCAAGGAAGCTTTCGCCAGTAGCGTAGTAGTAGGGATCAGTGGCGGTTTGTCAGGGGAAGTAGGTGAAGGGGCTCTTCACCAAAAAAAATAAAACTAGGAGGAAAATTTTTCGACAATATTAAATATTAATGTACCAATACAGCTACCATTTTAGCCCTTAAGAAATAATTAGGTTTAAATTAATATAATATTAATTTAATCCGGATGTAGCTATGCATAATAGGGCCACGGTTAACTCCGATGGACTATAATTATAAATACATTTGCATTTTGGCGCGCCCCAGTCGACCGTGTCCGTTATCCTAAAGCAAGTGAAGACCCAACGCCCAACATGGCTTTGATATTCACCATTGCTATGGTTACGTGACGTCAGTCACGCAAACAGTATGTAACGATTTGCATTATGATGAAGGGCAATTTAAAAATAGATCCTTCGTATGCACCATTGTTTTAGCATTGGTTCGCCTAACCTTAAGGTATTTATTTTAAGGCTTCGCGAAACTTACGGTTTTAGATATCGTTTTTAAGTGATTTACTGTGTGATTAAAAAGTTTTGTTTTTATTTTTCAGTTAATTTAGAAGTGTACGTACCTACTTAGTTGTGTGTTTTAAAAATGAACCCAATTAATGACATAGTTTGTAATTGTTGGAAACTCCATTTAGTCGTTGGATAGATGAGGATAAGAGAGACGTTTTGTTACACGGGTTCTTAGTCAATGTTTGTTTAAGTTACCGCATTATCCATCCGCCCTTCACCATTTTTTAAGACCGCGAGCCGCCACTGGTAGGGATACACAGAAAAAATGTTCTCTTAATTCAAAGAATATTATCTAGATCCAAGAGAATCTCGACATCTCTGTAGTTCTAAGAAATACATTCTTAATTTGTGATGCTAATTTATTTATAGAGATTATATTAACACTAAGATCTGGTCAGTCAAAACAAGATAATTACTTGTACTCAAAGTAACATTTCTTGTTCTAATTTTAAGAAAACCATTGTTTAATATAATTAAATGGAAATGTTGTCTTTGTTAACGGTAATTTACATACAAAATCCAAAGATCAGGATATCAAAGTTTTTTATACTCTATTGACAAAAATAGTAGAGTTGAAAATTAAAACGGTGATTTTCTTAATACAAAAATACCGGGTGATGCATCGTGGTTGGATATATAGGAAATCTCATGTAAGTTTTAAACTGTTCAATTATTTTCTCTCCTGTTGACTTTAGAGCGGGTTTGTAGGGAGACTTTTCTGTGTGATAAGTGCACATGCGGATCAAGATTTTTATCTCAATTTAACAAAATAATCAATATATTTTTGAGTCCTTAGAAAACCTTAAATTGAGAGACCTTTTTTTTAAGGTCGAAACCCTAACCAGAATCCCAAGCACCTACATTTTTTTTTTAACATCTAAAAACATTTAAATCAAGCGATCAGAAATTTCTATTCTAAACTTACCGTAGCATTAGCCGACGTTTCGGCACTAAACCCCTGAAGGAAACACAATACATGCCCGAAAATATAGGTATCCGGACTCCATATCCTGTACATCTCGGGCGGTAAGCCCGATATCAGCAACAACATGTCAGACACGGCTAAGCTAAACAAATAGTAGTTAGTTGCGGTATGCATGCTTTTATTTCTCGCGATTACTATGCAAGTACTTATGTTGCCTATAACACCCGTTAGAAATATCACAGCGTAGACGATAGTGAACGGTATCACTAGTTCCAAGGGGTACATGGAGTCCGTGAGATTTTCGACGCTGTGATTAGTAGCACTGAAGTTTTGATCCATTGTGTCGTTGTCGGTAATGCCAAGGACCCCTTGAGGACTCAGAGTCGTGATGGTGCTGGTAAATATGTCATTGTACAAGTTCTTCTGTTGGGTCAAAGAGCTGTGGCTGCTTTGGGAATTAAGGGCCATTATTTCTTGTTAGGTCTAATTTTGCAATTGTATATTATGCTCCTACTCTATCGTCTCGTGGACTTTGCTGACGGGGTTTTTATGTTTTGTTGCAGGCGTATATGTCTCAAGGCGGTCCATGTTGTCTTCCGTCCTGCGGTTCTCGGTGGTTTTGAGATGGTTACTGGTCATTACTGAAAAAAAAAGGAGTAAGATGTACTTAACTAACACGGCAGTGGCTCAAAGGTGAGTTACTGGCATATTAATGTACTTAAGGACTAATACAGGGTGATTCACGTTGAGTGGCCTATTTGAAGATCTCGAAAACGAGTAAACTTATCTTTCTAAAAATTTGATAGCAGGCATGATTGGCTTTGAACTTTTAAAACATTATATTTTGACGTTTGTATTACTTCCGGTTATACCGGAAGCTAATGCCAACTTTGCTATTTTAAATGAAACACCCTGTATATTTTAGCATTTTTGATTACCTTATTAAAATCTAAATAACTTTTGTTAATAATAATCTATTCCTATCTCTAACCGTTTTTGAGATATGAATTATAAAAGGGAATTTTTTGTGTAAAAGCGCTTCGAGAAGAAAGTTTAGTAACTCTGAAAATAATAAAGGTAAACATTTAAAATTTTGTAAGCTTTTAAGTAATACATAAGTCTGTAGTTTAAATTACTTAAGTTTCACGTTTTTTATACAGGAAGTTCTTAAAATTGTGCCAATGTTTCCATTTAAATAAATGTGCATAAGTCAATTTTTGCAAATGGAACGCCATATTTTTTTAGCTTACTAACGTGTAAAGAATTAAATTTCCTATCTAAATGCTTAATATGTTACAACCCACATTTTGAGTCGTTTTGCAATTATGAGCAATTTAATTGAAAAATCTTAAAATTTCTGTTTATTTAATGCGACATATTTTTTGAAAGAAGGCTTCGACTAGGATTTTTGTTTGACTTTGATCTTTGTTGCCAATTTGTAAAGTAGGCTTTGACCAAAATGATTTTAAAACACAAATCCCAGTCGAAGCCTTCTTTTAAAAAAATATGTCGCATTAACACAAACAGAAATTTTAAGATTTTGTAATTAAATCGCTCATAATTCCAAAACGACTAAAAATATGTATTGTAACATATTAGGCATTTAGATAGGACATTTAATTCTCTACACGTTATTAAGCTAAAAACTATGGTGTTCCATGTGCAAATTGACTTATGCACATTTATTTAAATGGAAACATTGGCACAATTTTAAGAACCCCTGTATAAAAAACGTGAAACCAAAGTAATTTAAACTAAAGATCTATGTATTACTTAAAAGCTTACAAAATTTTAAATGTTTACCTTTATTATTTTCAGAGTTACTAAACTTTCTTCTCCAAGCGTTTTTACACAAATAAATCCTGTTATAATTCATATCTCAAAAACGGTTAGAGATAGGAATAGATTGTTATTACCAAAAGTTATTTAGATTTTAATAAGGTAATTAAAAATGCTAAAATATACAGGGTGTTCCATTTAAAATATCAAAGTTCGCATTAACTTCCGGTATAACCGGAATTAATAAAAACGTCAAAATATCATGTTTTAAAAGCTCAAAACCAATTATGCCTGCTATCAAATTTTTAGAAAGGTAAGTTTACTCGTTTTCGAGATCTTCTAATAGGCCACTCAACGTGAATCACCCTGTATAGCTTCGAAAAACTTTGTGTTTGGAAAATTGACTAGCGAAATTTTACTGGTTGGCCAAAAACTATCGATAATGAGTTGTATATTATTTTTAATAATTAATATGAAATATTCTTTGACGTTTATGCGGTGGAAAAAAAACTAGAAAAAAACTAAAGGCACACATTTTGTCCGTTAATATTGAACGTTTAAAATAACAAGCAAATAAACACATTTGACAAAGGGCCCAAATATAAAAAAAAACACTTATTTCAAATTATTATTTTTTTAAATTCCCTAATTGTGTTATTTTTAGCCTGCAATTTTCATAGTTGATTGCTTTGGCTCTGGCATAATAATATATTATTAAATTTTCCAATATTTTATTATTTTTTTACTCGGTGGCTTGTTGAATTATACAGTACCCAATTTTTTGGATCAATTATTGGGAAATACTTTTATATCTAGTTAGAAAAAATAATTAGGTATTAAATATACCCTTTTAGAAAATGTATTTATCATGTTCGGACCTGTGGCAGCAATGTATTAAAATTTATAAAAAATGTTCTTCAATAGGGCAGCGATTGTTTGTTTTGGGACGCTCATCGTTATTGTTTGTAGTGTAGCATATTCTACACCCTAAATTTAATATTATTTTCTAATTCCCCACAAAATTCTACGCTTATTTTGTATAAAATGTCATATGTCTGAATTAAATTTCGAGATATTTACGTTTATAGTATATTTCAGAAATGTGTAGTAGAGTAATAAAATGGGAAATTCCGTCCAGTTCGGCTCAATTTCGGTGTCGGCCATAGGCGCAGGTAAATTTCGTGCATTAAATTATTTATGATAACTCACCAAAAGAGAAAAAAAAAAGAAGATAATTTGATAAAGAGAGAACTATTAGATATAGCAAATTTACACAAACATCGTTTTATGAAATATGCCTTGAAAGATATAGCTGAAAAACATAGTGTATCTGTGCTACGCACACCGCCATATTGCGAACTAAATCCTATAGAACTTATATGGGTGCAGGTGAAAGGATTTGTAGCAAGACACAACACGGCATTCAAAATGAAAGACGTTAAACTACTGTTTGATCGAGCCATTAAGGAAGTGACACCAGAGAACTGGGGAAAAGCAGTCCATCATGTCATTAAAGAAGAGGAGAAAATGCGGGATCTTGACCACCTGATCGATCGCACCGTCTACCCGTTAATTATAACGTCAAGAGGAGATGACAATTCTTCAGATCACGAAATATTATAATATTTTATAATTTAATTTCTGTATAATGTATTTTTTTTAATAATGTTTAATAAAAAATAAGTGTACCTAATACTAAATACATAATGCACGCCGTTGTCACACCATTTATAGTGTTTGTGAATGGATAACAATAAGCAAAACCCATAAATTGGCCCAAAACCGGGTGGTACTACCTGCACTTGATGAAAATAAAAAATTTTGCAATGAAATCAATGCCAAATTATGAAAGTGGCTTAAATATTCGTTGGGTCACTCTGTAGTCCCTTTGTATACCTAATCAGCATTTATTACTCTACACATTTTTGAAAAAGACTATAACCTCCCAGTCTTAGTTTTTTAATTTTAATTTTTTTTGGTTTAACACGTGAAATAAAAAATTGACATTTCGATGGCTCTAAAAACGTGGTTTTTAAGGGGTAAGCAAACGACCCTTTAACGGTATATTTTTTTTTTTCGTATCCAATCAAGTGTATGTATTGAGTGATAACCTTTTTTAATTTTATTCAAATGTTTTTTTTTTTTTTTTTTTTTTTTTTTTTTTATGATAAAACATCTGCACTGTAGGAAAAATCCTTTAAGGCGCTCTGGGAGCGGTGCGAGTGCGAAAAAAGCGATTAACGTTGGTCTTGAAACGTTGAAGATTGTATTCATTGGGAAACACGACCTCAGGAAGATCATTCCACAAAGATGACGTTCTCCAGATGAAAGAATTCTTGAACAATGAAGTTCGAGGAGTACTAAGCTGAACAACATATGGATGAGCGGCAGTGGTTCGCCGTGTATTTCTGTTTTGCATTGCTCTAGGTGGAATCAAGTGGGCAATGTCAGTCGAACATCTGCCATGGAAATATCTGTAAAAGAGAGCCAAATCACCAACCTGTCTTCTATGCTCCAGGCTATCGAGGGTCTTGGTCAGCTCGGGGTCGCCGATCAGACGAACGGCTCTCCTTTGAATGGAATCCAGTAGCCGAAGGGTGTGTTTGGGTGCAGAGCTCCAGACATGAGAGCAATATTCTAATGATGGTCGAATCTGGGCTTTGTAGAATGTCAAAAGTTGATGAGGCGTGTACAACCTTTTGGTGCGGAAAAGTACACCAAGTTTCTGTGCAGCTGCCTTGGCAATTTCGGCAACGTGATTATGCCAAGACATATTACCTCCCAGATTGACCCCCAGCAAATTAATAGACGGTGCCAGGGGAATTGCGTGTCCTGCCATGACTATATCCGGTTCTGCAATGTTAACCTTTTTGGAGAAGACTGCTGCCTGGGTTTTCTTAGCATTAAATTCGACTTGGTTACTGTCACCCCAAGCCAAAATTTCTTCCAGGTCATTGTTGAGGCGCAATACTTCATGCTGCCTGCGAAGATGTGCGTCGGCAGCGGATGTTTGGGGAGTCAAGGTAAAAGATGAGACAAATAGAAACTATAATTCAATATATTCCTTCCTAGTGTTTTTGATTGTATTTTTTTAATTCTATAAAAATTGTAAAATTTTTATACAACTACGCGTCCTAGTACACAAGGTCTTCTAGAACAATACGCCTACACGTGAAAAATCATTTAACTTTTATATTTAAATTGAAAATATTCGCTTTTTCAAATGAGTTATTTTTAATTGCAAATGCAGATTTACTAAAACATCGAGTGAATTGATTGACGTTATAGTTTTATAGAAGTTTAGAATATTTATTCGAAGGTTTTTATTATTATTGTTTGGAAAATTGCCTTGTAATGACATTTACGGATAACAAAGTTCATACAACTTTGTAGAAATACCTTGTAGGTATAATTACAATTTCGTCAAGCGGAAACTTTGATATATTCTAACTGTCCTCGACAAACACTACTCAAATATTCTAATGTGCAAAATTAAATTCCTTAGCAGTTAAATATAACAATTAACCAGTAAAAAAAATGTTCGAAGTCTTGATTTGTAACAATTTAAAAAATATCCCTACTTAGGGGTTAGTCACTGATTTTGAAACACCAGGTGTAGAGTAATAAAGGCTCATTAGTTATGCAAAGGGACTACAGAGTGATCCAACGAATATTTAAGCCACTATCATTATTTGGCATTGATTTGATTACAAAAAATTTTATTTTCATCAAGTGCAGGCAGTACCACCCGGGTATGGGTCAATTTATGGGTTTTGCCTATTGTTATCCATTCACAAACACTGAAAATGGTGTGAGAACGGCGTGCATTATGTACATCGTCTTAGGTTGGTACGCTTATTTTTTATTAAACATTATAAAAAAAATACAAAACACAAAAAAATTATACAGAAATTAAATTATAAAAATTCATAATATTCTTCGTCATCTGAGACACTGTCATCTCCTCATGACGTTATAATTAACGGATCGACCATCAGATCGATCAGATGGTCAAGATCCCACATTCTCTCCTCTTCGTTAATGACATGATGGACTGCTTTTCGCCTGTTCTCTGGTGTCACTTCCTTAATGGCTTGATCAAACAGTAGTTTAAGGTCTTTCATTTTAAATGTCGTGTTGTGTCTTGCTACAAATCCTTTCCCTTGCGCCCATATAAGTTCTATAGGATTTAGTTCGTAATAACATGGCGGTGTGCGCAGCACAGTTACACTATGTTTTTCAGCTATATCTTTCGCGGAATATTTCATAAAACGAAGTTTGTGTAAATTTGCTATAGCTAATAGTTCCATCTTTATCAAATTATCTTTTTTTTTCTTTGGTTAGTTATCATAAATAATTTAATGCACAACATTTACCTGCGCCTATGGCTGACACCGAACTGGACGGAATTTTACATAAATATGGACAAACTTTTTCTATAAGCTTTCCAAAAAGGTGCTACAATTGTATCCTCTAATTTGAAAAGTTGGTTAGGGCTGCGCCCCCTTCTTGGGGTCCCAGTTTCTTTTTACATGACAAAAGCGAGGCCCATAAAAAATCTTTGAAGACTTTTTTTGCATTTTAGAGAAATCTTATTCCCGGAGCCGCAGCAAGCAGCGTTCTATTTAATATCGCCACACACTTTTCTTAATTTTTTTTTACTTTATCTAGAAATAATATTGTTATACAAATCGACTTACAAACACTCTGACCCAAAATAAAACAATATATTTCCAGCTACCTGAAATCCTCTAAAGGGATATCAAGCAAAAACTCGAAAGCTACTCAAAGCTTACTAATAGCCACCCAAGCAACAAACCTTATAATGGCTTCAGTCCTCGGGGACATAAAGTCTTTCCATTTCTAAAGGAATCCTGTACTTTTTTTGAACTACATTTAAAATAAAATCACTTTTCATTGGATTCTAGTACAGGTGATATAAAATAGGATATAAGATCCAAGTTTGTATATAGGAAAACATAAAAAATGTGTTATAATATTCTTCAATATTTTAGAGAACCCAGTAGATCAGGCTAAAACATAATATTTTTGTTAATTCTATTTGTGCCTTCAAATCTTCTATGAAAAGTCTATTTCAGAAAGGTGTAAAGTAATAAAAGCTCATTAGATATGCAAAGGGACTATACAGAGTGACCCAACGAATATTTAAACCACTTTCATTCATTTCATTGTAAAATTCTTTATATTTATCAAGTGCAGGTAGTACCACCCGGGTTTGGGTCAATTTATGATTTTGCCTATTGTTATCCATTCATAACCACTGAAAATGGTGTGACAAAGGCGTGCATTATGTACATCGTATTAGGTGCACTTATTTTTTATTAACATTATAAAAAAAAATACAAAATACAAAAAAATTATACAGAAATTAAATTATAAAAAATCATAATATTCCTCGTCATCTGAGGAACTGTCATCTCTTGACGATATAATTAACGGGTCGACGGTCCGATCGATCAGGTATTTAAGATCCCACATTTTCTCCTCTTCTTTTAGTGACATGATGGACTGCTTTTCGCCAGTTCTCTTGTGTCACTTCCTTAATGGCTTGATTAAAAAGTAGCTGAACGTCTTTCATTTTGAATGTCGTGTTTTGTCTTGCTACAAATCCTTTCACTTAAATACGCCCATATAAGTTCTATAGGATTTAGTTCGCAATGATATGGCGGTGTGCGTAGCATAGTTACACTATGTTTTTCAGCTATATTTTCCACGGAATATTTCACAAAATGATGTTTGTGTAAATTTGCTATAGCCAATAGTTCCTTCTTTATCAAATTACCTTCTTTTTTTTCTTTGGTTAGTTATTATAAATAATGTAATGCACAAAATGTACCTGCGCCTATGGCCGACACCGAAATTAAGCCGAATTGGACGGAATTTTTTATTTCATTTCTCGACACCTTTCTGAAATAGACTATAATGAAATTTTAAGAGAACTATAAAAATATGTGGTAAATTTAGCACGTTTATTAGCATAGCTATCTCGGTAACTGAAAGATATAGAGAGTTGGTTAAATGAAGACAAAGCTACATATTTTATTGCTAAATAGTTTATTAAAATTTAAAAAATTTCAATGACTTCCGAACGAATCCGAAAAAATCAATTTTGGTTTTTATTTTTTTTAGTACAAAATGCTGATAATTTTTTTAGGCACTTTTTTATGCTCTGCAAGAAATTAATTTTATTTTTCAGATTTTGACTTGATTTTTTTAAATTTATCATTAGTCAAAAGCTATTCAAAAATTAAAAAATGCAGTACAGTATTTACAAAAAATAGTATTGATATGGGCGGGGGATATGGGTAACTATAAAACGAAACGTCTTATCTGAAACCCCAAAATAATCATTTTACATAAGTAAAATTTAAAAAAAGTAACAATAACCTTGTATTAAGTTTTTAACATTTACCTACTGGGCGTATTTAGGTTGTAAGTAATAGCTATAGATTATAATAACAATTTTGTCATTATCAACTACTAATGCAGAAAATTATCCATTTAAAAAAAAATTATAATTAGCAAAAATACTGGTTGTTATTATAAAAAAAATAATCACTACTTGCTGACATCGGTTGCTTTATAATGGCCTTAGAAAAATGTTCTTATTTGAAATTTAAAAAACCAATTCCTTAAGTGGACCTGACCGAGCTGGAGTATGCCGTGTTATAATAAGAATTTAGAAATATCGGTTCTTAATGTCAACCGCTATGATTGGCTTGGCTTTCAGGCAAGAAAGTTGTTTAGACTGTCACTAGACTATAGTCTATTTTAGAAAGGTGCAGAGAAATAAAATCGGAAATTCCTTCCAGTTCGGCTCAAGTTCGGGGTCGGCCATAGGCGCAGGTAAATTTTATGCATTAAATTATTTATGATAACTAACCAAAAAAAAGATCATTTGATAAAGAAGGAACTATTAGCTCTAGAAAATTTACACAAACATCGTTTTATGAAATATGCCGTGGAAGATATACACTGTGGCTCAAATTAAAGGAGTACACTTTTTAATTTTGAATATTTTTCTAGATTTTGCACTGATTTAATTTATTTTTGGAGTGATGATGAACTGAAATCGTCTTAGTAAAATGTACAATTTTTATCAAAATATTTTGAACAGGGCCGGATTGACAGGTTTTTTTCAACAAACGTGCACTTATGCTCGTTGCAAACGAAAACTGATTTATTCATAATTCAGAAAATACGTTTTTTTGGTAGATTAACTATCAAAACTTCTTCAGTATAAGTCTCACTCTGAAAGATTCTTAAATTCAAGAAATACAATTTATTTTGTTCATTGATGTATTAAAACATTCCGGATATCATTTTGGAAATTTGAAGTCGTTTGAACCATGATAGCAGCATCCATGACCGTTATTAAAAATTAAAGTTTTTATGACTATTATTAAAATAATAAACAATGTTATTTTTGACGTTTTGTGCGCTTCATGACAGCTAATCCGTACAGAATGGCAGTTTTAAGTGAAGAGGATCGAATTCTTATCAAATATTTTCGACAAACACATAATTACGGCGCAAGAAAAATTGTAAAGGAGTTTCCTGAAAAAAATTGGTATGTTGGAACAGTTGGCAAGCTTTTAAGACATCTTACAGAAAATAATGGATCGATAAAAATAAAATTTGGAAGGGGAAGGAAAAAAACTTCAAGAACTCAAGGAAATATTACCATGGTAAGAAATATTATAGGAGAAACGATTAGAAAGATGTAATCTATTACTACGAAGATTCCGTTCTCGGCAAAATATCGCAAAGATATGGTTTTCACATGAGAAGATGTTTACTTGAGGCCGCCAAAAAATACTTACACAAAATAATCGGGTATACGCAAATGTGCGAGTAAAGAGGGAAATCCCATTGGAAAATCTTTTAATCGAGAGAAGTCACTTTTCACCTGGCGTAATGGTCGCGGTGGCAGTTTCCAAATTGGGGAAGTCAAGTCTCATTGTTGTAGATGCCGGAGTAAAACTCAACTCGGACGCGTATCAACAACAACTTTTACATCACTTGCTTCCTGAAATTGAAGCAATTTGCGACGATTACGTATTCCAACAAGACGGTGTTCCTTCCCATATTCTCGGAGTACAAGAATGTTTTTGTTTGAGCAATGCCCTGATTATATTGAACCGGAGATGTGGCCACCCAATAGTCCAGACTTAAAGCCTGTTGACTATTCCATATGGGGAATTTTCGAGGCAAATGTTCACAATAGTCAAAGGTTTAACACCATCGAAGAGCTAATGGAAAAGTTACAGTTCTGTTGGAATAATTTAAACCAGGACATAATGAATACAGCTATTGACCTATGGCGAAGGCGACTGCAATCCGTGATAGAAAATCATGGTGGTCATATTCATAACGTTATCCTATAAATATTTATACTACTTTCGATTTTAAGTGATAGTTAGTCTTGATATCAGTAATTCTTAATATTATTAAATTTATTATTAATATTGAACAAAATAAATTGTATTTCTTGAATTTAAGAATCTTTCAGAGTGAGACTTATACTGAAGAAGTTTCGATAGTTAATCTACCAAAAAAACGTATTTTCTGAATTATGAATAAATCAGTTTTCGTTTGCAACGAGCATAAGTGCACGTTTGTTGAAAAAAACTTGTCAATCCGGCCCTGTTCAAAATATTTTGATAAAAATTACACATTTTACTAAGACGATGTCAGTTCATCATCACTCCAAAAATAAATTAAATCAGTGCAAAATCTAGAAAAATATTCAAAATTAAAAAGTGTACTCCTTTAATTTGAGCCACAGTGTAGATGAAAAACTTAGTGTAACTGTGCTACGCACACTGTGAACTAAATCCTGTAGAACTTATATCGGCGCAATTGAAAGGATTTGTAGCAAGACACAACACGACATTCAAAATGAAAGACGTTAAGCTACTGTTTGATCAAGCCATTAAGGAAGTGACACCAGAGAACTGGCGATAAGCAGTCCATCATGTCATTAAAGAAAAGGAGAAAATGTGGGATCTTGACCACCTGACCGATCGGACCGTCGACCCGTTAACTATAACGTCAAGTGGAGATGACGGTTTTTTAGATGACGAAAAAAATTATGATTTTTTATAGTTTAATTTCTGTATAATGTATTTTTTATAATGTTTCATAAAAAATAAGTGTGCAAACTCGGGTGGACTACCTGCACTTGATGAAAATAAATAATTTTGCAATGAAATCAATGTAAAATTATGAAAGTGGCTTAAATATTCGTTGTGCCACTCCATAGTCCCTTTGCATACCTATGAGCTCTTATTACGCTTCACCTTTGTGAAATAGACTATAGAGGTCGTGTTTTTTAAGTTGAATCGCCAGGGTGAGCCACCCTGTATGTGGAATGTTCTTTCCTAATTAGGAGAAATACCTTAATATTTATCCAATCAAGAATAAAGACTAAAACAACTTTGTAAAATTTAGAACGCAATTATTAATAATCTAAATATGCAAATCTTCTTAATTTTATTAAATCAGTATACATGCGTGGTTTCTTGAAGGTGAATCTTATTTTAAGCGCAAAGAAATAATTAATAATTTTTGTAAAATTAGATCAAGATAAGAATACCTATTAAATATATATTTTGTAGAAATAAAAATCTGTCTACACCACAAATCTTTTAATTATAAAAATTGGATGGGTTTTTACATTAAAGTGAGGGAAAAGAAAAAGGATATTTTTCGACCTTAGTGAAGGTCATCATAAGCAATTAATAAGAAGACTTGAAGAATAGACACGCTATGAAACTATTAAGTAAACAGTGGTGAAATTTTTTTTTTTTATGATAAAACACCTGCACTGTAGGAAAAATTCTTTAAGGCGCTCGGGGAGCGGTGCGAGTGCGTAGAAAGCAATTAACGTTGGTCTTGAAACGTTGAAGATTGTATTCATTGGGAAACACGACCTCAGGAAGATCATTCCACAATGATGACGTTCTCCAGATGAAAGAGTTCTTGAACAATGAAGTTCGAGGAGTACTAAGCTGAACAACATATGGATGAGCGGCAGTGGTTCGCCGTGTATTTCTGTTATGCATTGCTCTAGGTGGAATCAAGTGGGCAATGTCAGTCGAACACCTGCCATGGAAATATCTGTAAAAGAGAGCCAAATCACCAACCTGTCTTCGATGCTCCAGGCTATCGAGGGTCTTGGTCAGCTCGGGGTCGCCGATCAGACGAACGGCTCTCCTTTGAATGGAATCCAGTAGCCGAAGGGTGTGCTTGGGTGCAGAGCTCCAGACATGAGAGCAATATTCTAATGATGGTCGAATCTGGGCTTTGTAGAGTGTCAAAAGTTGATGAGGTGTGTACAACCTTTTGGTGCGGAAAAGTACATAAGTGATAAGAGATTTTGTAAAAAATGTAAGATAATTATTGAATATTATATTTTCAAATAGGTGGATAGGAATGCAAGGTTTTATAGAGTGGCCGTCCAAATCTCTGGATATTACACCCTCAGATTTTTATTTATAAACAGACATAGAAATCTGGAAGACTTGAAGGCCAGGAATCGGGCCGGTGGCGGCTCGTCAGGTGAAGTAGGTGAAGGGACTCTCCACCAAAAAAAAATAAATAAAACCAGGAGGAAATTTTTTCAACAATATAGCTATCAATTTAGCCCTTAAAATAATTATGTTCGAATTAATAATATTAATTTAATCCGAATGTAGCCATGCATAATAGGGCCACGGTTAACTCCGATGGACAATAATTTATAAACACTCGTGCATTTTGGCGCGCACCAGCCGACCGTGTCCGTTAGCTTAAAACAAGTGAAGACCCAACGCCCAACATGGCTTTGATATTCACCGTTGCTATGGTAACGTGACGTTAGTCACGCAAATAGCATGCAGCAATTTGCATTATGATGAAGGGCAATTTAAAAATAGATCAGTCGTATGCACCATTGTCTTAGCATAGGTTCACCTAACCTTAAGGTATTTATTTTGAGGCTTCGCGAAACTTACGGTTGTAGATATCGTTTTTACGTGATTTACTGCGTGATTAAAAAGTTTTGTTTTTATTTTTCCGTTAATTCAGTAGTGTACGTACCTACTTAGTCGTGTGTTTTAAAAATGAACCCAATTAATGACATAGTTTGTAATTTGTTGGAAACTCCATTCAGGCGTTGGACAGATGAGGATAAGAGAGATTTTGTTACACGGGTTTTTAGTCACTGTTTGTTTAAGTACCCGCACTATACCTAGCTCTTCACCATTTTTTAAGACCGCGAGCTGCCACTGATTCGGGCAGAGATAGTTTAATCCAGCCAGAAGTTTTGGAAAGAGTAATGGAAGAGTTCTACCATCGGTTTGGTCTGTTCTAACATATTTATGGGGCATATTTTCAACAATTTCTATGCTAAAAAGGTGAAATTGCAGTTTTAAAGTTATTGTTAATGTAATTGTTCCCTAAATTGGTTTTTATTAAGGTTCACACATGGTTAGCCAGATGTAAAATAATATATGGACAAATTCCTTTTTCGATAAGCTTTCCAAAAAGATGCTACAAGTGGTATCGTCTAATTAAAAAAAAAGTTTGTTAGGCCTGCGGCCCCTTCTTGGGGTCCCAATTTTTGTTTACATAACATAAGCGAGGCCCATAAAAAATCCTCGAAGACTTATTTTTTCATTTTAGAGAAATCTTATTCCCAGAGCCGCTATAAGCAGCGTTCCATTTAAAATCCTCACCCTGTATGTTTCATATGATAAATTTGAACAAATTAACTACCTGCTAAATATCAATATTCATAAAAGCGGCAATCTAACCGATATAATTAAATTTTTGTACCTGCGTTTATAAGATTGATGATATCACTTTAAAAGCATATTGAAGATCTGATGACGACTTTTTTAATTAGTGCTTTATAACTTGATTGGTCCCTTTCCTTGTAATATGGATTCCCCAAAATTCATAGTAATCATATGGTGTGTTTTCCCTTTTTTTATATACTATAATATATATACCGGGTGTCCCATTATGGATGGCCACCGGCCGTATCTCGGAAACTACTCGGCATAGAAACTCGGGGAAAAAAAAATGACAACTAAAGTGGCCATAAGAAAATCCTGGAAATAATTTTTAAGTTTCGCATATCTCCGAAAATTCCATATTAAGGTCTTTGGTAACACCATTAAAAAGCTTGGACAATTATGCATCATTTTGGTGTTATGCTCATTGGCGTACCGACTTTAATAAGAGTTGTTGAAAGTGTAATCATTTAAATCGCTGTAACTTATAAACGACTTATCCGATTTTAGAAAACTAAAGACTGTTTGGAAGAGAAATGTATGCACTTTCATCAATCGTATTTAGTTGTCCATAATAGTTCTCAAAAAAAATGTTAGAGGGCGTAATTTGTAATAATAACACATTTTTTGATTTTACTCCGAAAAAATAAATCATACGGTATAATTATAATACCATAATCTTTAAGTAGATGAAATTTGCTAGAAAAAATATTAAAACCGCAGCTCGATATCTCCGTTCGTTTCAGCGTTATCGCCAATAGAATAATTTTTAAAACTTTCAATATTATATATTTTTTAGAAAAATAGTGGGACGCCACTGATATTTTTCCATTTTCTGATTAGCCTGGTCAATTCTGCATAAAAATGGTTTCTTGTGTTCTTCTCCTCAGGCACACCGTTCTTAATTAAAATAAGGTTTTTAAAAATTCATTAATAAATAAGGCCAGTATTCGGGCCAAGATAACGCAATGTTTTTGGTCTAATTTAATTTGATCTATAGTCTATTTCAGAAAGGTATAGAGTAATAAAATAGAAAATTCCGTCCAGTTCGGCTCAATTGTGTCGGCCATAGGCGCAGGTAAATTTTGTGCATTAAATTTTATGATAACTAACCAAAGAAAAAAAAGAACATAATTTGATAAAGAAGGAACTATTAGCTATAGCAAATTTACACAAACATCGTTCTATGAAATATGCCGTGGAAGATATAGCTGAAAAACATAGTGTAACTGTGCTGTGCACACCGCCATATGATTACGAACTAAATCCTATAGAACTTATATGGGCGCAAGTGAAAGGATTTGTAGCAAGAAACAACACGACATTCTAAATGAAAGACGTTAAGCTACTGTTGATCAAGTCATTAAGGAAGTGACAACAGAGAACTGGCAAAAATCATATCATTAAAGAAGAGGAGAAAATGTGGGACATTGCTACAAGGCTCCCAAAAAAACAGATCTTTTATTATCAAAAAGCAAAAGTATTTTACAATAAGTGTTGTCAAATTGAAAATACCCATTAAAGATTTTTCATCGGAAGAAACTGGAACTGGAAGCACTTTCTATTAAAATAAGGGTAAGCGAAACTTGGAACAAGATGATTCCTTAATGGCACAGTCTTATGTCTCTAAAATGTTATGGGTTATAAAGTTCTTTATGTTAGGGAAATTTTCAATCACTTCATTGTGTAATCAAGTGATGCTAATATTTGCAGACGGAATAATAAAAAAGAAAGTAACTTTTTAAAATCTTTTAAATTAAGAAGAAATTCGTAAAGAATATACAAGTTGCTACAAATTGTGTGTTGTGTAGGGTTGCCAACTTTTTAAAGCTGTTGTATATTTCCTCCAATCAAAAGTCTAAAAAAAAAAGGTCGCCCCCCTCCCACAATCTCATGGTACTTCCCAATCAAAGGTGACTTCTAGAAAAAATAGTAACCCTTCTCCCCGATACCCAGTGTGGTAGCCAGAAAATATGCTCGGGGGAGGGGGGCTCAGTGGGCATAAGTAGGACATTTTTTTTTCTGGATAGAGGGATAGTCGGGACTACATGTATTTCATGATATTGTGCCTAGTAAAGAGGGCTGAAAAGCGCCGCAGGCGAAAAAATTTCGGAGCCACGCCCAAAATTCGATTAAAATTCACCGAACTACTATCAAATTTCGAAAATTAAATTATTACCTCTCCCCTCTGCATGGTTGGATTTTGTTTTTGTAAATGTTTTTTTTTTACATTTTTTGATAGCTGTCTCTTTATTTAATTTTTTTTTAAATATTTGTGAAAAATATGAATATTGGTGTATAATTCAAAATTTTAACATAAGACGTATGCATGACTCTAACCAGCGTTTTTTGGGCTCGGTTTTTCATGATTAAAAATAAAGTAAATATCGCTCACCACGCCAAAATTGATGATTTTTCCAGAAATCATGTATTTTAGAAGCGTAGATCTAAGAGCAGTTTTTGGTGCAAATGCTTAGGTTTTGAAATACTCCTTCTTAAGTGCCGTTTTGTATATTCATAATAAAGCATTCTCGTTTCCTCCCGCACTATTCTTTTTATTATAAAATATCACACAAATTTTTCCCTTTAAAAATAAAAGTACGCCACTGTACATCATAACATTTAGGTACAACTATTGTCACTGGACATAATCAAGCTTTTCATAAGGTATAATAATCACTCGCAAAGTTTGCATGACACAACGCACAGTGAGATCTAGCTACCAATAAGTTAAAATAAAGCAAGGTTTTCCAAAAAAATCGGTATTTCTTAAAATATAGCAGATATCAAAAATTTGACAAATCACTTTCTTTGCTATGAACCAGCGACTCAATTGACGTAGAGTAATAAAATTTAAAAATATTATTGTGAACGTAACACGCCATTAAAATTGGAGCAAATATCATCGTCTTCTTTAACACCCTGTATATAAAATTTTCTGATAGTTAAAGAAAATCCAACATTGACAACTGTTTCCCAAGGGATGGATCTATCACCCATTCAAAACCGTAGGTCGATATCATATTTGGTTCAGAAAATATTAACTGTTAAATTAAGGCGAAATTTTTCTTACTCGAAAGCAATTGTCCAGCTGTTTAGATCAGTGGCGGAAGAATTAAAGTTTCTTATTTCTTTCCATTTAAATTCTCACTTCACTTCAAGAATAGATTATTTCTTCAACCAATCATTATGTTGTGTTTTTCCCGTGTATAGAAAAATTGAACCAAAATCTCCTTAAAAAATGAAATTAAAAAGTATCGATTTTAATTTATTTCTTGTATTTATTGAGCCGAACATTTTGACAGAAACACATTGTGTCAGTTTAGGCTTATGAAAGAGCACCTAACACGTGGAAATTTCTTTAATGAATGGAAAAATGGGTTTTAATCTGATTTTCCGATTGCAAAAAAAAGCTGACAAGCTAGAATCGGTTGCTTTTGAATTTTAGGAGCTTATAATTAGGTATATTTAGGATTATTTCGCAATCCAGGCAAATTATATATTAAAATATTATATTATATTATATTATATTATATTATATTATATTATATTATATTATATTATATTATATTATATTATATTATATTATATTATATTATATTATATTATATTATATTATATTATATTATATTATATTATATTATATTATATTATATTATATTATACAATGTGTCCCAAAATTAGGAAGCAATATTTGTAGGGCGTTAAGTACATCAAAAAATTAGTGTCCTTTAACTATACCCCCAGAAATTCTACTTTATGGGGCTAGATTCTCTCCTATATAGAACGTATATAGGCGCAAGTGAAAGGATTTGTAGCAAGACACAACACGACATTTAAAATGAAAGACGTTAAGCTACTGTTTGATCAAGCCATTAAGGAAGTAACGAAGTAACACCAGAGAATTGGCGAAAGTGAGGAATATTGACCACCTGATCGATCGGACCGTCTACCTGTTAATTATAACATCAAGAGGAGATCACAGTTCCTCAGATGACGAAGAATATTTTTATAATTTAATTTCTGTATAACGTATTTTTTATATTTTGTATTTTTTTTTAATGTTTAATAAAAAATAATTGTACATAGTGCACGCCTTTGTCACACCATTTTCAGTGTTTGTAAATGGATACAATAGGCAAGACCCATAAATTGACCCAAACCCGGGTAGTCAGTGGCGTAGCCAGAAAATATGTTGGGGGGGGGGGCGCTCAGTCGGTGTTAGTAAGACATTTTTTTCTGGAGAGAGGGACAGTCGGGATTACATGTATTTCATGACATTGTGCTAGCAAAGAAGGCGGAAAAGCGCCGCAAGCCAAAAATTTTCGGGGCTATTCCCAAAGTGCATTTAAAATTCCCCTAACTACTATCAAATTTCAAAAATTAAATTATTACCTTTCCCCCTCTGCATGGTTGGATTAAATTTGTTTTTGTAAATGTTTTTTTTTACTTTTTTTTTTAAATTTATAGCTGCATGTAATGTAAAAAAAAGAACATTTTTTATATTTGTGAAAATAATGAATACTGGTGACAATCCAAAATTTTAACAAAAGACGTATATAGGCATGCCTGTAGCCAGCGTTTTTCGGGCTCGGTTTTTCATGATTAAAAATAAAGTAAATGTCGTTCACCGCGCCAAAATTGATGATTTTTTCAGAAATCATGTATTTTAGGAGCGTAGATCTAAGAGCAGTTTTTGGTGCAAATGCTTAGGTTTTGAAATACTCCGTCTTAAGTGCCGTTTTGTATATTCATAATAAAGCATTCTCGTTTCTTCCCGTACTATTTTTTTTATTATAAATTATCACACTTCTTCCATAAAAAATGTTTCAATTAATTGTTTTTTGATTTGTTGTAAAAATATTTTATTGCATTGTGTTATATTTTTGTTAATTTAAAATAGCTCTAAAAAATGGAAAACGGAACAGATAAGTATATAATGGAAAAATACTATAAAATATTATTCTTTTTACTCGTTTTTCTTTTTTTTTTGCATCAAAAATCAATAACTAAAACGATATGCGTCTGAAACCTTAATCTCTATATAAAACAGGACTTTTAAAATAAACAGTTTAAAAACTAAACGTTTCCTACAAAACTTTTGTAATCCAAGCCAAGAATACATTATTTAAGTGTCCAAGCGTTCAAAAATTAGGTTGCAATTAGATTTTTAAAGCCGAGCTCCGAGACTCGGGGGGGGGGCTGCAGTCCGGCAGTACCCCCCCCCCCCCCTAAATAAGTCACTGCGGGTGGTACTACTTGCACTTGATGAAAATAAAAAATTTTGCAATGAAATCAATGCCAAATTATGAAAGTGGCTTAAATATTCGTTGGGTCACTCTGTAGTCCTTTTGAATACCTAATGAGCTTTTATTACTCTACCTACACCTTTCTGAAATAGACTATAGCAAGAAAAATTAGCTTGAGCGATCAACTCATTTTTTAGAATGGACTACAATCTATATAAAATGTTACTTGAGCCACCTCATTCTAGAACGTTTTATTTTCCACAAATAATCCCCAACATCTCTTTAAAAACCCTAATTCCACGAATAAAAGGACTTCGACGGGAACGGGTAACGTTCATTCATAAATCATGCAGCAGCAACAGATTGCCTCTTTCCCATATAAAACGGCCGGTAAATAAATACAGAAATGACAAACATAAACTCGAAACTCCATTAAAACATTTTCTTATTGGTTCTCGATAAGCAAGAGCCCCCTTTGAAATCCTTTGAGAAAGCGTTTTCTAATTTAGTCGGGTAATGTTACTTCTTTCACTTTTGTATGAAAGGTTTTTAAAAGATGTCTGTCAAAAACTGAAGAATGCTTACATTCTGTACTGTGTGTGTGTTTTTTAATAAAATATTCAGGAAGCTCTTGTAAGTTATGATTTTTTGACTATTCTCAAATTTTTTTTTTTACACTCTTCCCTGAGGCAAGAGCACGCCGTGTTCCCAAGCGGTCACCCGCCCAAGTACTAACAGCGCTCGACACAGCTTAACTTCGGTGATCTGCGGGAACCGGCGCTTAATATGTCAACAGGCCCTTGCCCTAAAAATATTATTGATATAAGTTACTGCTCAACATTGAACACCCTAACAAGGTTAAGTCAGGGGTTATAGTCATTGTCAGACGTGATGTAGTAGGACATTTTTTTTCTGGATAAAGGCGGAAAAGCGCCGCAGGCAATAAGTTTTCCAGGCCACGCCCAAAGTTCATTTAAAATTCACCTAACTTCTATCAAATTTCGAATATTAAATTATTAAAATTTGTTATTGTAAATGTTTTTTTTACTTCTTTTTTGATATTCCTAGCTGGCCCTTTATTTAAATATTTGTGAAAAATATGAATATTGGTGTCAATCAAAAATTTTAACATAAGACGTATGTATGACTCTAACCAGCGTTTTTCGGGCTCGGTTTTTCATGATTAAAAATAAAGTAAATATCGCTCACCACACCAAAATTGAGGATTTTTTTCAGAAATCATGTATTTTAGGAGCGTAGATCTAAGAGCAGTTTTTGGTGCTAATGCTTAGGTTTTGAAATACTCCTTCTTAAGTGGCCCTGGCAGCGAACGAAGAGGTAAAAAGTCTAATTCGAAAAAATGGCAAGAAATGACACAAACTATATTTTAAATTTACTGTAACAAACCTAGTTAGTTAGTGTGATATAATATAATTGAGTATTTATTAAAGCACAAGTTACACACAAACAAAACCCAATTTTATCTTTATATTGCTTGGGCGTGAACTGTACCGTTTAAAATATAAAAGCAAAAACTTCAGAGTACAATATTAAACCTTGTTTAATCTTCTTAAATAATTAATTCTCCTTTCTGTCCTATTCCTTTGTGTTTCTATTTAAAATAAGAAGCAGAATAGAGATTAAACAGGTAAGAGAGTGGGTAAGACTAATATCAGAAGTACAATTTAGACTTTCCAGAATTAAGCCCTTATCGAGAGTAACAAAGCTAATTAGGGTGTGGATAACACTATTTTATATTAATTTAATTAGTAAACTTGGGACATAATTTTCACCCTAAAACAAATGAACTCAAAGCTGTTGTTTTAATTGTTATATTTACGAAATTTTGTCGCTAATTTTAACTAAAATTTCCTTTACAAGGGCTACAATTTTTATCCGTTTATGTAAATGTAGCTTTTCTGTTTATTATAAACACGCGCCTTGCGTGTGTAATATTACGGCTTACTCAAAGACGATTAAAACTGAGATTAAAACTATTAAATATGCATATTTGTTAAAGGAGCAATAGTGAAGGTTGTGAATGATAGAAGAGTTTTGTCTTGCTAGAAAAGGTTTGTTCCTTTTATAAGGTCCAGAAAATTCCTACCAAGTTTGTCATGTGGGAGGTTATCCCCACATTGGATGTCTCCGAAGATTCTGAGTCTTCCTCGGGTCAGTGCTTCGCAGTTATATATGATATGTGAGGCGGTTTCACCCTCATCGCCGCAAAGCCTGCATTCAATGGGGCCATTGTAAATTCCTACTCGGCGTAGGTGTTTTCTTAAGCAGTGGCCTATTAGTAGGCCGACCACTTGTTTTAGCTGGATGCGCGTTAGAGGCATCATTCCAGTTGATAACTTTTTGGAGGGTTTTCCAATTGTGGCTATCGCTTGGGTATGACCAGGTATCCTGTTCCATCGGGATAGGTGTTGTTGTTGTGCCCACCTATCTGATGTTGCTCTGGTTGCCTGTTTTGATATGCCAAGGGCGGGTTCAGGGCCCCTGAGTTTTTGAGATGATCCGGCTCTTGCCAGTTCATCGGCATTTTTGTTGCCTGCTATCCCTGAGTGGCCAGGAACCCATGGGAGTTTTACCTTGTTGTTCCTTGCGGCCAAGTCTTTCAGGTCGTTTAGGCACTCCATTCCTCGATTTGAGTCGATTGAAGTTCAGGGCCTTGAGGGCAGCTTGGCTGTCTGACAGAATGTATATCTCTTGGTCGTGGTAGCCCTTTTCGATATTTTTCTGTACACATGCTTGTATAGCACGTATTTCTGCTTGGTATACTGTGGCAGCGAGTTGGTACTGTGTGATTCTTTCTAATTGCAGTAAAATTGAGTTTTTTAACTGCTCTTTTCAAATCTAACACTTTTATAAAGAAATTTTTTTAAATGCCCCCGGAGGAAGAAGTCGTTTGGTGAGAGGTCAGAAGACCTAGCTAGCCAATTAATTGTTGACTTTGGACCGACAACATGCCCATTCAATGCATTGTTTAGATATTCGCGTACCCCAAGCGAATTGTGGTCCGGGTAACCTTCCATTTGGAATGAAATCTCCTGATTTTCATCAGCGATTTCCTCCTTGATTTTGAGGAAGATCTAAATATGTTGTACCCGTAAGATTTCCGTCAATAAAAGATGGCCCAATGATGCGATGTCCAAAATGCCTGCCCAAACTTTCACTTTCTGAGGGTATTGAGATCGAGTGCATGCATGACGATGTTTTTTTGTAGACTCCAATACCGATAATTTTGTGTATGAGCCCATTATTTAATGTAAACGTGCATTCGTCTAAGAAGCAAATATTTCGTAAAAATTATCTGTTGTTGCTTGCTCGCTCTATTATTTTAAAACGAAAAAATGATCTTTGCTCTTCATCGCCTTCTAGCAATTGTTGCCCGAGAGGTATAGTGCTGATATTTTTATTTTCTTCGACGTGAAGGAAAATATTAGGATCTTTATCATTGTTTTCTTCAACTCTCTCATGATTCGGTGCTGTGCATTTGCAGTTATTTATTATAGTGCCTTTCGTCTTAAACTTAGTAATAGCTTTTTGTATTGCCGACTTGGTAGAAATAGGTCTATCAGGGGTATAAACGGAAAACATCAGATATAATATTTAAGCTTTTTGCCGCATAGTACCATTTTATCCTAGTGACTGTTTCTTTTATTGTGTAACTCATAATAATAACCGAGGTAAAAAAATTATTACTAGTAAAACATCTAATATTTTCAAATTACATTTGATAATGACAAATCACAGGTTGGCAAGTCCATTCAATGCTGGTGTCCGCAGCATACATTGGTCGTATGCTCCTTACTTCAAGATAAACATATATTTTATGACAGAATTACTTCAGAATCTCTTATTAGTCATTAAAATTTGCCTACCACAAAATGAATGTGCAAAAGTCACCTAGTTGATAAACATTCGCCTTATGTACATTTTAAGTGTAGTCGAGATCTATCTTTTTTTCAGCCGATCAAATGCGAATTCCTTTTAGAATTTTAATTTGCCACACTTAGGAATTTTATTTACAATCCAACTGTGGCGTATTTAAGGGGGGGCTGGCAGGCTGTAGCCCAAGCCTAGGAGCTCGGGTCTAAAAGTCTTGTAGGAAACGTTTAATTTTTAAACTTTTCCTCCTAAAAGTCCTGTTTTATATAGAGATTAAGGTTTCGGACGAATATCGTTTTAGTTATTGATTTATGATGCAAAAAAAAGAAAAACGAGTTAAAAGAATAATATTTTATAGTATTTTTCCATTATATACTTATCTGTTCCGTATCTATTATATACCTACTTGTCTGTTCCGTTTTCCCTTTTAGAGCAATTTTAAATCAACAAAAATATAACCCAATGCAATAAAATATTTTTACAACAAAAACAAATGACAATTAGGTATTTATTTTTAAAGAGAAAAATTAAAGTAAAAATTTTAATTGAAACATTTTTTCTGGAAGAAGTGTGATAATTTATAATAAAAAAAAAATAGTGCGGGAAGAAACGAGGATGCTTTATTATGAATGTACAAAACGGCACTTAAGATGGAGTATTTCAAAACCCAAGCATTTGCATCAAAAACTGCTCTTGGATCTACGCTCCTAAAATACATGATTACTGAAAAAATCATCAATATTGGGCGTGGTGAGCGATATTTACTTTATTTTTTATCATGAAAAACCGAGCCCGAAGAACGCTGGTTAGAGTCATACATACGTCTTATGTTAAAATTTTGGATTGACACCAATATTCATATTTTTCACAAATATAAAAAATGTTTTCTTTTCAAATAAAAAGCCAGCTAGGAATATAAAAAAAACATTTACAAAAACAAATTTAATCCAACCATGCAGAGGGTAAAGGTAATAATTTAATTTTCAAATTTGATAGTAGATTAGGTGAATTTTAAACGATCTTTGGGCGTGGCGCCGAAAATTTTTCGCCTGCGGCGCTTTTTGTCGTTTGCGTGAGCCTCCCCCGAGCATATTTTCTGGCTACGCCACTGCAATCCAACATCTATTCGACGTTACTCATCAGAACGCTTTTTCCGATTTTTAATTAAATTTTATCATTAATTACATAGATTTTTTTTGTCACACACCACATTGACGTCTTTTATTTTTCCTTATTCCCCCCCTTGACCCCTTTTCCACTATAACACGTGTGGTTTATTTAGCCCACGATCATCGTCCGCCAGAATAATTATTATTGCGTGTGAAGAAAATTAGATCTTATTGTTAGCTCAGGCGCTCTTATAATAAACATATTATTATAGCCCTTTTATCCGAAATGAGTTGTCTTAGGGTTAAAATGGCTAAGGGCTATGGCAGCTGAATTTTAAAAAAATGATCCAGTGGCGATCGGGTTCTACGAGAAGGTGGACTTGCAAATATATTTTTTAACGTGGATGTATTTTTTAAAAAGATACAGTGACGGGACTAGGATATTTATGACCATTTGGAGAATTTAGCTGTTGGTTAAATTTTAATTAGATGCTTCTTGAGGTTTGAAGATTCTTTCTTTTTTTGTGCGGAGGAGGGAAAATCTTGCATAAGACTTCCACATGTTGGAATTTGTGGGGTATGTCGGATTCCTACCGACTAAAAACCCTCCCCCTTTTTTCCTAGCACCTGGTACCGGGAGCCGCTTTCGCATTACTTCTGTACCCGGGCCGTTCTGTAGACTTAGACTCTGCTCTCTATTTCCTTGGTTTCTATGATTGTTCGTACAACTCTATAAGCATGGTTCCATGATTGTTCGTTACCTACTAGGTCCATCCTCACATTGGCTACATTGAAAAATCTGCCCGTTTCTACTCTATATACGATTCTAGTTTCTTCCCACCGGGGGCATTTGAAAAGTGTGTGCTCTGCATCATCTTCTTGGTGGCAGTACATGCAGTCTCCCGAGTCGGCCCTGTTGCGATCATATAGATACTTTCTAAAGCAGCCATGCCCTGACAGCGCCTGGGTCAAAAAATAGTCCACTTCCCCATACGACCGATTTATCCATCTTTGGAGGTCGGGTATTAGTTGATGGGTCCAGCGTCCATAAGTACCATTGTCCCATTTTTCTTGCCACTAGTTTATAAGAGTGCTTCTGGCTATTTCTTTTGCTACTCCGGTGTACCTCTCCCGTCTTTCATTAATTTGCAGCTCAATAGGTGGGACTTCGGCAACTACTCCCACCCCTTCGGTAGATATTGTCCTATAGGCACTGCATATTTTGATGGACATCATTCTTTGAAGTCGGGCCAGTTTTTGTATCAGCTTTTTGTTCGCTATTACTGCATGCCATGACGGTGAACCATATAGAATGGACAACGCTTGACAAAACCCTTCTCTTCGAGGCTCTTTGTCCTCCAATGTTTGACACTAGGCATGCCAGTGCTGTTACTGTCTTTTCAGCTTTTTGGATAGTCCTGCTGACATGTTCAGCAAAGGTCAGCTTCGTGTCTAGCCACACGCCTAGGTATTTCACCGCCTTACTAAGATTGACCGTTTTACCCTGCACCTTGAAAGTTATAGGTCTTATCTTCCTCTTTGTGGTTAGTAGCACTGCCTCTGTAGATCCTTTGTTGTGTCACTTACCGTGAATCACCTTGCTTGCGCGAAAATAATTTACGCAAATGGAGATTAACTAACATTAGCAGCTTATAAAACAGGACCTGAGAGTATATAGGTCATATCTATCCTTCTTTTTATAGAGAAAGATTAAAATTCAAAGCCTCAAGCCAAACGGAAAGGCGGCAGAGTGAACCCCAGATTATAAAAAGTTAATACTGTTCTCGAGGTAAGTGTAACGAGAGTCTATCAAACCTGGTATTTAAGCAAGCAAGTAAACAAACCTTTTTAAAATTCAAGTAACAACAGTAACAGTCAGTTTACATCTGGAAAAAATAAATATAAATAGCTAATAGAAATTGATTAAGTACATTAAATACTGGAGAAAAGTTGTTGTCATGAGTCACGATTCAAGGCGAATAATTTTGGAATTTTAGAAACATTAAAATTTGAAATTGGACGACCAAGAAAGCCGTATAGAATCATTGTACACAGTATGTATATTGTATACAAATGAACTAAAATTGTGGATTTTGATTATTTTTTACAATACAATGAACCAGTGGCGTCGCCAGAAAATATGCTCGGGGGGGGGGGGCTCAGTGGGCGTAAGTAGAACTTTTTTTCTGGAAAAGGGACAGTCGGGACTGCATGTATTTCATTATATTGTTCCTAGTGAAAAAAGCGGAAAAGTGCCGCAGGCCAAAAAGTTTCGGGGCCACGCCCAAAGTTTGTTTAAATAACTACTAACAAATTTCGAATTATTACCTCTCCCCCTCTGCATGGTTGGATTAAATTTGTTTTTCTAAATGTTTTTTTTTACTTTTTTTTTGATATTCCTGGCTCTTTTTTTTTATATTTGTGAAAAATATGAATATTGGTGTCAATCCAAAATTTTAACATAAGACGTATGTATGACTCTAACCTGCGTTTTTCGGGCTCGGTTTTTCATGATTAAAAATAAAGTAAATATCGCTCGCCACGCCAAAATTGATGATTTTTTTTCGGAAATCATGTATTTATGGAGCGTAGATCTAAGAGCAGTTTTTGGTGCAAATTCTTAGGTTTTGAAATACTCCTTCTTAAGTGCCGTTTTGTATATTCATAATAGACCATTCTCGTTTCTTCCCGCACTATATTTTTTATTATGAGTTATCACACTTCTTCCATAAAAAATGTGTTTATTAAAATATTTACTTTCATTTTTCTCTTTAAAAATAAATACCTAATTGTTTTATTTTTGTTAACATATTTTATTGCATTGGATTATATTTTTGTTTATTTAAAATAGCTCTAAAAAAGGGAAAACGGAACAGACAAGTATAATACAAAAATACTAGAAAATTCTTTTTACTCGTTTTCCTATAAAATTGCATCATAAATCAATAACTAAAATGCTATGCGTCCGAAACCTTAATCTCTATATAAAACAGGACTTTTAGAAGAAAAAGTTTAAAAACTAAACGTTTCCTACAAGACCTTTGTAATCTAAGCCAAGAATACATTATTCAAAAATTTAAATTAGGAGTCCAACCGTGAGACGAAAAATTAGGTTGCAATTAGACTTTTAGACCCGAGCTTCTCGGCTCGGGAGGGCTAAAGCCCGGCAGCCCCCCCCCCCCCCCCATACGCCACTTCAATGAACCTTAGTATCTATTTTTAGGGGGTTCAATGGCATAACACCATGTATACCTACTAACATTATTGAGTTTAGACATCCTACGTTTAAAATTGATTCATAAAATAATAAACACAAACATCGTTCTGTCTCTATATTTTAAATTTGAAAAACTGGATGTCGAAGTTAAACGTACCAAAGATTTTATTTTTTACGAAAAATAAAAAGTTCTAAAAGGGCACCTAATTTTATTGCATTTTCCTCTTTACTAGACATGCGAAATTACGTTACAGGGAGCATATTTTTATCAAGTTCCAAAGCGCTTTGTTAACCACTTTCCTTTTATATTTTTTTGCCTCTTCCAAGTTCAAATTCGCTTTTTTTTAAATGGGGCTGTTTAGTAAAGTTTTTGATGATTTAGTAAAACTGTGTACCGATGCGATGGTTGTATGTATTTTTTAGTAATATAGGATAAATTGATAAATATCTAAAAGGTCCTGTCATATGAGGGATAGTCCCTTCTGCCAATGATTGAATTACGCAAGAAAATAATACAAATCAGTGAGTTTTAATGTGTTTCATATTTGACCGAAGGGATTTTGGAAAGTAATATACCTGGCAGTTATCACAATTTATAAAGATAAAGATTTTCCTTTCATTTCGTCAGATCCATCCCTAGAAACGTTATGCGTGTGAAACCTTAATATCTATATAAAACAAGACTTTTAGAAGGAAAAGTTTAAAAACTAAACGATTCCTACAAAACCTTTGTAATCTAAGCCAAGTATACATTATTTAGAAATTTAAATTAAGAGTCCAAGTGTGAGACGAAAAATTAGGTTGAAATTAGACTTTTAGACCTCGAGGCTCGGGGGGGGGGGGCTTGGGCATCTTGGCTGCCCCCTCCCTAAATACGCCACGGAAGAGCACAATAACTCTTAAATATAATATTAAAAAGCAGGATAAATCTGTGGAAATCGAGGATTACATAAAATGTGCTTGGCTCAAATTATTTTTTTACGAAAATGTGTTTTAACATCTATAAATATAGAAACAAATGTTTTGAAAAAAGCAATCCTCGCAGCATTTAATTAAACCAAAAAACATTTAATATTTCACTAAACTCTGGGGGCTAAAATACCTTTTTAATTTAGAAAGCGTCGGAGAATATACATCTTCTTTTATTATTAAATGATTTATTTTTTCGTTAAACAAATATGAAACATTTTTTGAATAGGGAAAATTCTTCTCCAAGATTTTAATAACGTGATACTTGAAATTTTTTAAATTATTATTTCACGATAATTTCATTCATAATATAATATTCAAACAATAACAAATTCTTTCATTTTAAATAAAAGTGGGTAACCAAAAATTTGATTTCCCTAAATTTCATTATAGTCTATTTCAGAAAGGTGTAGTAGTGTAATAAAAGCTATTAGTTAGGCAAAGTGACTACAGAGTGACCCAACGAATATTTAAGCCGTTTTCATAATTTGGCATTGATTTCATTGCAAATTTTTTTATTTTCATCAAGTCCAGGTAGTACCACCCGGGTTTGGGTCAATTTATGGGTTTTGCCTATTATTATTCATTAAGAAACACTGAATATGGTGTGACAAAGGCGTCCAATAAGTACATAGAGTATTAGGTACACTTATTTTTTATTAAACAATATAAAAAAATACAAAATACACAGAAAATAAATTTCATCATCTGACGTTATAATTAACGGGTCCACAGTCCGATGGATCAGGTGGTCAAGATCCTACATTTTCTTATCTTCTTTAATGACATGATGGATAGATGGACTGCTTTTCGCCAGTTTTCTGGTGTTACTTCCTTAATGGCTTGATCAAACAGTAGCTTAACGTATTTCATTTTGAATGTCGTATTGTGTCTTGCTACAAATCCTTTCACTTACGCCCATGTAAGTTCTATAGGATTTAGTTCGCAATGATATGGCGGTGTGCGCAGCACAGTTACACTATGTTTTTCAACTATATCTTCCACGGCATATTTCATAAAACGATGTTTGTGTAAATTTGCTATAGCTAAAAGTTCCTTCTTTATCAAATTATCTTCTTATTTTTTTGGTTAGTTATCATTAATAATTTAATGCACAAAATTTACCTGCGCCTATGGCCGACACCGAAATTGAGCCGAACTGGACGGAATTTCCCATTTTTTACACTACACCTTTCTGAAATAGACTATAATTGGGGGATTTTAATGTAGACAATTATTTCTAAAACTCCCTTGATGATCTGTCTGTGGATTTTCTCGTTATTAATTAATAATCACATTCTTAAATTTAAAAAACCTTTTAACGTCAAAACTTATTATATTTTTATCCTATATTTCACCTCCCGTGTTTCTTTTAACGCTGCTTTAATTTTACCACCCTAAGATTTTAAAATTAAGGTACTTTTTTCATTTTCCGTCGCCTTTGTCTTTGTAAAATCCTTCGTTACGGTCCAAACGGAGAAATTTGTAGGAATTTTAAAGAAATAAATAATTTTTTATGTTTTTTCTTTAATCACTTTTTTTCCGGTATTTGGACAAACTGAAAATTGTAATTAAATTTTTGTTTTCACTTTCGAAATAAATTTAGCGCGGCGAATTTTAATAAAGGTCGTCTCGCTATTGGCCGATTCTAAAAGGACCTAATTAATTAGTTTGTACAAGTTATTAAGGCCCGAAAATTACCTGTAGGTTGACATAGTCCTTTCACCAGTTTAATAAAGGGGGAGTTCAAGGTTAAAACAACGTCTTGAACTTGAGTATCGCATTTTTGTTAGGGCCAATCGCAGTGGCGGAGCCAGGATTTTGCTAAAAAGGGGGGCGACTAAAAAAAAAGAACGTATCGTGGCTCTAAAATGTTTCTACTTTCAAAAGTGACTTACTTCTACAGTCTATTTCAGAATGGTGTAAAGTAATAAATTGGGAAATTCCGTCCAGTTAGGCTCAATTTCGGCGTCGGCCATAGGCACAGGTAAATTATGTGCATTCAATTATTTATGAAAACTAACCAAAGAAAAAAAATTATATAATTTCATAAAGAAGGAACTATTAGCTATAGCAAATTTACACAAACATCGTTTTACAAAATATGCCGTGGAAGATATAGCTGAGAAACATAGTGTAACTGTGCTGTGCATACCGCCATATTATTGCGAACTAAATCCTATAGAACCTATATGGGCGCAAGTGAAAGGGTTTGTAGCAAGACACAACACGGAATTCAAAATGAAAGACGTTAAGCTACGGTTTGATCAATCCATTAAGGGAGTGACAGCAGAGAGCTGGCGAAAAGCAGTCCATCATGTCATTAAAGAAGAGGAGAAAATGTGGAATTTTGAGCACCTGATCGATCATACCGTCGACCCGTTAATTATAACGTCAAGAGGAGATGACAGTTCCTCAGATGACGAGGAATATTATGATTTTTTATAATTTTATTTCTGTATAATGTATTTTGTATTTTTTTATAATGTTTAATAAAAAATAAGTGTACCTAATACTATGTACATATTGGACGCCTTTGTCACATCATTTTCAGTGTTTGTGAATGGATAACAATTGGCAAAACCCATAAATTGATCCAAACCCGGCTGGTACCTAATGAGCTTTTATTACTCTACACCTTTCTGAAATAGACTATAAAAAAATACTGACCATTCATACGCCCTACAATTTTCAAGGCTTAAAGTAAACAAAACACCCTCATTTTGTGTGG
Source organism: Polydrusus cervinus (assembly GCA_935413205.1). NCBI lineage: Eukaryota > Metazoa > Arthropoda > Insecta > Coleoptera > Curculionidae > Polydrusus > Polydrusus cervinus. Next base: position 27,917,089 of record OW284519.1, read on the forward strand.
CTCGGGCGCGAAACTGCTTTCGCCACCCCGCCCCCTGGATCTGCGATCTGCGCCGGGCCAATCGTCTAAATCTTTTCAAAAAAAATTTAAAATTTATTTATGTCGTCATTTTTAAGTACCTACACAGTGGCATATTTAGGGGGGGGAGGCTTTCGAGCTGTAGCCCCCCCCTACGTCTCGGAGCTAGGGTCTAATTGTAACCTAATTTTTCGTTTTGGTTATGATGCAATTTTAAAGGAAAACGAGTAAAAATAGTATTTTATAGTATTTTTCTATTATATACTTGTCTGTTCCGTTTTCCATTTTGTAGAGCTATTTTAAATCAACAAAAATATAACCCAATGCAATAAAATATTTTTACAACAAAAACAAAAAACAATTCGGTATTTATTTTTAAAGAGAAAAATTAAAGTAAAAAATTTTAATAAAACATTTTTATGGAAGAAGTGTGATAAATAATTTATAATAAAAAAAATAGTGCGGGAAGAAACGAGAATGCTTTATTATGAATATACAAAACGGCACTTAAGAAGAAGTATTTCAAAACCTAAGCATTTGCACCAAAAATTGCTCTTAGATCTACGCTCCTAAAATACATGATTTCTGAAAAATAAGCAATTTTGGCTTGATGGGCGATATTTACTTTATTTTTAATCATGAAAAACCGAGCCCGAAAAACGCTGGTTATAGTCATACATACGTCTTATGTTAAAATTTTGGATTGACACCCATATTCATATTTTTCACAAATATAAAAAATGTTTTTTTTTAATAAAGAGTCAGGAATATCACGAAAAAAAGTTAAAAAAAATTACAAAAACAAATTTTAATAATTTAATTTTCGAAATTCGATAGTAGTTAGGTGAATTTTAAACGAATTTTGGGCGTGTCTACGAAAATTTTTTGCCTGCGGCGCTTCTCCCCCTTCTTTACTTGGTACAATATCGTGAAATACATGTAGTCCCCCGACTGTCCCTTTCTCCAGAAAGAAAATGTCCTACTTACGCCTACTAAGTCCCCTTCCCCTCAGCATATTTTCTGGCTACGCCAATGTACCCACATACCTACAAACCGAACATGTGTTTACAATGATACTGTTTTTCCATTATATCAGACTATTTGTGTTATACGGTTACAAAACCCTTGACCCCCCTTGGTAATTAAATATTCTAGTCGTGGCTAATAAGTAGAATATGTGCATAAATTATAATATTTTATTTTTTACAACAGGAAAGTGGCATATTGAACAATTAAATGCTAGGATTATGAGGAGCAAATTATAAAATTATTTAAATAATATAATTAATTTTTTTAAAACAGTTAAATCGTATTAAGGATTTGACATTTTGGTAATTATTTTTAACTATTATCATTAAGCGTGTTCGGTTTTGAGATTTGTCAGATTACTCCGCGCCCGTTCGTTTATGGAACTTCAAGACTGGTATGTGAATGTCAAGAGGAACTGGAGGCCCTGGCAAAAGGAAACAAAGTAATACTGGAGTGGGTACCAGGACACGAAGGTATTACAGGAAATGAAAAAGCCGATAAAGTTGCAAGGAAAGGCTCAGAAAATACATTAATTGGTCCAGAACCGGCACTCGGAGTACCAAGGTGCACAGTACGAGATGCCATAAATCGGGGATCAGGAGTGAAAACAAATTCCACTGGAGCAACAGACAGAAATTACCACACAGCAATAGCTTCATTGGGGATCCAGATCCAACAGTTGCTTTAAATAAACAGGAACCAGCTGAGAACCATTACAGGAATTCTGACAGGATACTGCTGTCAAGAACCATCTGCATAGAATGCAACTGTACAATGGAGACATTGACTGCAGACTATGCGGACAAGACAGGGAAACAGTACAGCACATAGTTTGCCATTGCGAGTCACTAGATCGGAAGGGGCAACAAATACTCGACCAACCAAAACTGGAACCAGAGGACATCCTTACCCTCTCCCCAGTTGACCTACACAAACTAGTGCAAGCAACTGGGATCTGCAAAAACCAAACAGGGTGAGCATAACGGACCAAACCTGAATACTTTACCTGACGACGACTGGAAATGCTTAATAGTTGAAACGTAGTGATTTAAAATAAATAAAGACAATGCAAGTCCAAAACTCTACTGCCGTTCAAGTAGTTATTATATTTTCAGTTAATAAATTAGCATTAGGAGGTGCTTTTGATGTATAAAAAAAATAATAAGTTTCTGATTTTTACTTTAATATTTTGATTTTTTGTATCTAATTGCTATAGTTCCAAGGATTATTCCAATTAATGTTGTTTTTATTAAATGATGCAGGTAATTAAATTCTGTGAACTTTGATGTTAGATAGATTAACTTTTTATGACAATTAAAAAAAAATTAATTTAAAATAACTTTATTAAAATATGAGGCGTACCAAAATTTTTAATTATTTACATTGCGTTTTTGTTAATTTACTTAAAATTTGTTTTTCCTATGTCATTTTGACAGATAAGTCCATCAAACCCTGTATCATTGAATTTGTCTTTTCAGGAATTATTTTTGTTTAAATATACAGGATGTTCTGTGTTCTGTGACTTTTTACGATTAAAAGCACAAAAAAAACCTAAAAATAACTTTCTGACACTTTCGAATATCTGTAGCTCTTTTTTACGGAAAAACAAGTATTTATAGTATACAGGGTGTTACAAATTCGACATATCAGCATTGGAATCTCGGAAACCATACGAGTTAGAGAAACGGTTAAATGGGGGCAAAGTTGTGCAATTCGGTGCTGATTATAATGCCACCTTAAAAGTTTTCAAATTCCGAATACTTCCGATTTTATTCGAAAAAAACCGAAATTTTGCAAAATCGTTTTTATTTTTTCCTGAGCTCATTTGACTGGCTATTTAAAAATTAATGACACTTTGTCATTGCCACTTTTTCTCCTCTGCAAAATGACGTTACTAAACTAAAGATTCTCAGTTTCGTCTCCGAGCGGCCATCACCAACTTTACTTTTTTAAATACGAACCTGGATTTTTTTAAACCGATTTTAAACCCTCCTACCCTCAAAATGTAATGGCGATATTACTTTCTCATAATGATGAATTGACCTTGCTTATTTTTTAAATTCATATTTTTTACACTTCTTGTCAGTCCGGTCCTGGCAACCGATCACAATATTAATTAAAACTTTATTTTATTTAAAACATTCATACATAAGTAATATAATTATTTATAAGAATTTTCTAATAATTCTAAATTTACTAATTAAATCCTAATTTTCTAAATTGCCTTTTTGCTCAATAAAACGATCGATTTTTCTTCCAATTTTGGGCTTTAAATAAAACATAGTTTTTAATTAATATTGTGATCGGTTGCCAGGACCGGACTGACAAGAAGTGTAAAAAATATGAATTTAAAAAAATAAGCAAGGACAATTCATCATTATAAGAAAGTAATATCGCCATTACATTTTGAGGGTAGAAGGGTTTAAAAATCGGTTTAAAAAAATCCAGGTCCGTATTTAAAAAAGTAAAGTTGGTGATGGCCGCTCGGAGACGAAACCGCGGATCTTTAGTCGTCATTTTGTAGAGGATAAAAAGTGGAAATGACAAAGTGTCATTTATTTTTAAATAGCTAGTCAAATGAGCTCAGGAAAAAATAAAAACGATTTTGCAAAATTTCGGTTTTTTTCGAATAAAATCGGAAGTAATCGGAATTTAAAAACTTTTAAAGCGGCATTATAATCAGCACCGAATTGCACAACTTTGTCCCCATTTAACCGTTTCTCTAACTCTTATGGTTTCCGAGATTCCAATTCTGGTATGTCGAATTTGTAACACCCTGTATTATGTGAAATGTTTACGTTGTAAAATATAAATTTAACATTTAACCTTACGCCTACTACAAAGGAAAAAATAGTCGGTCATATTTGGAATGTCCTAATTAACTAGTAAAATTTGTTTTAGTCAACATCAACAAACGAATTTTAAGAGTCCTCTAGGAGCGTGCGGTGTGCTTCAAAGCACGAGAAAATATTTATATGAACTTATTTTCCGGGGCTCGCGTAAAGTTTTGTTGGTAGCAGTGGCGGCTCGTCAGGTGAAGTAGGTAAAGGGGCTCTTCACCAAAAAATAAATAAAACCAGGAATAAAGTTTCTCGACAATATTAAATATTAATGTACCAATACAGCTACTATTTTACCCCTTAACAAATAATTATGTTCGAATTAATAATATTAATTTAATCCGAATGTAGCTATGCATAATAGGGCCACGGTTAACTCCGATGGACAATAATTATAAACATTCGTGCATTTTGGCGCGCCCCAGCCGACTATGTCTGTTAGCTCAAAGCAAGTGAAGACCCAATACCCAACATGGATTTGATATTCACCGTTGCTATGGTTACGTGACGTCAGTCACGCGACAGCATGTAACAATTTGCATTAAGATGAAGGACAATTTAAAAATAGATCAGTCCTTTGCACTATTGTTTTACCAGTTGCTCGCCTAACCTTAAGGTATTTATTTTGAGGCTTCGTGAAACTTACGGTTATAGATATCGTTTTAAGGTAATTTACTGTGTGATTAAAAAGTTTAGTTTTTATTTTTCAGTTAATTCAGTAGTGCACGTACCTACTTAGTTGTGTGTTTTAAAAATGAACCAAATTAATGACATAGTTTGTAATTTGTTGGAAACTCCATTCAGTCGTTAGACAAATGAGGATAAGAGAGACGTTTTGTTACACGGGTTTTTAGTCACTGTTTGTTTAAGTACCCGCACTATACCTAGCTCTTTACCATTTTTTAAGATCGCGAGCCGCCACTGGTTGGTAGGTGGTTTAACTCTATTTTTCTTAACAGTTTCTAATTTTTGAAACAAAACTAAGCACAGAAAATTCGTCTTTTATAAATCCGGATACCTCTAAAGCGACACAGACCACTTGTTTCTTCTCGGCGGACTCAAACCTCTTGTCTGCTTCTTGCCTAAATAAAAATTCGCATTCGTCTGATACACATATACCACGCGACGCCTCGAAAACCAGCCGATCACGCAACCGAAGCGATCATGCCAGCTGACTTCCAGGTAAACAACCGCTTTAAAATCAAGGGGAAACCCGACCGACACTTGTTTCTATGTGTATTGGCAGCTTAGTCGCCGAGAAAGGTCGAACTGTGGAGGTGTGTAGGCGACGTCGCAACATACAGGGCCCTGCGCCTCACCTCCCGTCTTCTCTAGCTCACTTATTAATTAAGTCAGGATTTTGATAATTTGCAGACTTTACCTGTATCCTAGGGCGCTTTTCAGGAAAATATTTTTGTTTATACAGGGTGTTCCAAAAAAGTGTGACGTCATAAGGATATGTTTTTTAAGATTACATGCCATATATTTTCTTACTTATTTGGATGCGTCTTGTAGTTGCCTACATATCCCTAAAATTTTAATGAAATCGGTTCAGTATTATAGGCGAAAAAAAATAAAAACTAAAAAAAATCAGTTTACCCTTACCCTTACATTTATTTATTACACTACAAATCAAATACGGTTCTGCCTAACTTGCCCGTTGAATAACATTAGGAAAACTTCTGGATGTAGAGAAGAAACATCCGCACTTTTACGACACTCACAATAAATTATCACCATAATTAGTCAATTGTTTTCAAATTTTACCATTTTCACCATTTTCACTTAAAATTAATTGCTTCAGAAAACCACATCGCGCCGTGAATTGCCAAAATAAATAACTGACGACCTATCCGTAAAATGCATGACTAACATACAAAAAACGGAGAAAAACAATATAAAGTAAAGGGCTACGTTTTGATTACCAGGCCCGCACTTAGATTTTTTACTTCTGTAACTCGGCTATTTTTAAGTTTTTTGAAAAAAGGTATTTGAAAAAGTTGTTTATTTTAATGCCTTCTATACACAGCTAAAAAAAGAAGTACCAACTTAGGAATCACCCTGTATAGGGTGCTAAAATGTGCGTTAATCTATTATATACTCTAGCCATAAAACTAAAACACGCTACAATTTTACAGTTTCAAAAGCAATAAATTAATAAAAATAAGTCATAAAATTTGTATATTAATGGGTCAAAGAACTGTCCGTTGATCCGGTCCTTTTCGGGCTATTTTAATGATACACAAAATCTATTTTTATTACCTTTCACTGAATGTTTTTGGTAAAAGTATAAGTAAGTATAATTATTAAACTGTAAGCAATTTTAAACCCACGTAGCCACCAAAAAGTTTTGTTATTAATATGACAAGCCATCAGTCAGACATGTGCCAATATGCCTCTATTTGTAAAAAACTGCAATCTTTCGTCTTTTGTCCAATCGAACGTCAGAAAGAAACATCTTTATAATGTAAAAATAACTAGAGTACTGTTACCTCAAAGTTACTTATAATTTGTTACAGTGGCGTGCTGTGATGTTTTAACCAGGGTAGGCAAAAATTGCATTGAAGACTTAGGTAGCATTCAAGCATCTAAATTTGAAATTTTGTCACAAAGTGTCTTGTTTTTGAGTTTGTGGAAAGAATACTCTGGCAGAAGAAGAATAAAACGATATTACTTGTAAATAAGTTTAACACGGCGGACTTTACGTAAAAATTCTTTTAAAATATCGTCATAAAAATTGGTTTTGCTTTTTAAGTCCTGCAAAAGGTCGCTGTCCAGAGAGATTATTGTTAATAAGCGTGTCTTTTCTTGTGTGTTTCGTAAATAGGTATGAATTCATTTTAGTCCAGAAAGGATCGTTCTACAGACGCGCTGCTAGCCAGAATAGTAACAATTAACGCCTCCATATTTCTTTTTTTTTCCGAAAACCGACGGGGCAAAGTCTAGCAAAAGGGCGAAAACACTAATTATAAATTAAAAATCTATCATCCACCTGATTAAATCAATGTTGCCAAAAACGAAGTCAATTATTATGTGAAATATGATGATAAGCTTACTGATTATTAAATATACCAGATAACATTCCCCCAATCTTTGTAAAAAACTGTAGTCCCACCTTAGCATTTCCACTTAGTTACCTATTTCAACTCTCCCTTAGTTCCGGTCAGTTCCCCACTTTCTGGAAGTCTGCCTATGTAACTGCTATATTCAAGGGCGGCAGTAGAGGGGATGTAACTAATTATCGACCTATATCTGGCCTAGACTGTATGGGTAAGGTTCTAGAATCTATCGTCGTCGATGAGCTATTGTCAAATCTAAACAACAATCTTTCAGAACATCAGCACGGCTTCCTACCTGGACGATCATGCCAGACGAATTTATGTGTATATTCACATTACTTATCAACACTTGTGGACTCAGGAGATCAAGTTGACTCAATATATTTCGATTTTAAAAAGGCTTTCGACAGAGTAGATCATAACATTCTTATAAATAAACTAAAATCATTTGGCGTTACAGATCCTCTTCTATCATGGATATCAAGTTACCTTCGTAATCGTACTCAAATCGTTAAAATTAATGGTACCACATCTAAGGAAATAACAGTGACATCCGGAGTACCTCAAGGTTCACACTTGGGTCCGATATTGTTTCTTATATTTGTTAATGATCTAGCTTACATTTTTGCCAGTTGTGAATTTCTTTTCTACGCGGACGATCTAAAGATCTTTAGAAAAATCACCAACTTCCACGATTGTTTACTTTTGCAACTAGAGATCAACAAACTATTAGAATGGTGCTTACTAAATAAGATGGAGCTAAACATCTCTAAATGTAAGATTATAACTTTTTTACGTAAAAAATCCCAAATTCTACATTCTTACTTCATTTCATGCTCCCCTCTAGTTAGAGTTAACTTAATCAATGACCTAGGTGTAATTTTCGACTCCGAACTACGTTTTAATGAACACTTAAACTATATTTCGGCAAAGGCTTTCAAGATGGCAGGTTTCATAATGCGCCGGTGCTGGGAATTTTCCAACTCCGAGGTACTGAAAACTCTATATTTTTCATTGGTGCGTAGTCATCTTGAATATTGCTGCATAATCTGGTCGCCATATTACCAAACTCACATTAAGCGTATCGAACGAGTCCAAATAAAATTTGTTAACCTTTTACTATACAAAATGAGAATAGACAAGAGCCGTTTCTCACATCAGGATCGTTTACAACTAACCAACATCGATAGCTTAGAAAGGCGTAGAATTTTTCTTACAATTGTCTTCGGGTTCAAAATAATCACTAACGTCACAAATTGCTCTGAGCTTCTAGCTCTTATAAACTTTCGTGTACCTTCGCGTGATACTCGTTCACATGACATGTTCTTAACCAACAGATATCGGACTGACGTCGGCAGAAATAATGTTGCCAATCGCATTATGCATCTTTTTAACGCTTACATTCCAACTAACTTTGAGTTTAACTGTACAGCAACGACATTTAAAAAAAAACTCAAATTATTATTGTAATATCTCTTTCCGTAAAAAGAGACGTACGTCCTTTGTTCTTGTATATTTTTAATCTGTTATACTTTTTTATTGTTTCTCTTTAAGTTTATAGTATATTTCACTGTTAATTTTATACATACCAATTGGATATTGTTTCCGTAGTGTATTGATATTAATAAATAAATAAATATAATGAACCTATCAGCAAAAATTATTTTAATTGTCACAAAAGTGCTTCATATCCGTTATCTCTTTAAAAATATCTTAACTAAACTAATGAATAATAAAACTTATAGAGGCGTGTTTCATATTTTATATTGAGGAAGCGAAGTATTTTCCAAACTACGTTAAAACTCGAAGGTTGGCACCAATGCACACACCAAACGCGGGCTTTCTTGGCGTGGGCTGATAGATGAAGGAAGGTCGAAGGTTGCGACGGGTTTATTTGTTACATTTCTTTCTACCCTACTGCCTACCAGCTCTCTTGCTTGCTTCCACTTGTACAAAAGCAGTGCTTCTGCTTTAGCATAAGGCGCTAATGTACAGCGAGATCTTTGCTTTTAGAACGGTCTTACGGAATGCTTATACAGGGATCTAGTTTACGATATAAATAAGCAAGGAATGCGTTCGTGGAAATGATATAGGATTAAGTTTTCGGTCGTATATTATTATTTGATATATTAATGTAGAGATAAATTGCTAAAGTTGGGTTACACGGATAAAACTAATATATAAAAATAAATTGTTTCTGTTTATTTTATTGTTCCCAGAGTAGCCAATGCTTTTTTGTCTATATTGTATGCACGATTTGTTATAAACTTGACTGCAACATAACAAAATAAACATCCCAGACGTGTTACATGCGTGAGGTTGATTTAATTTTTTTTGTAATACTTGTTAATCATCTACAAAGATTTACTGTAAAATTATTATCTTATTAGAAATTACAATTTGACTTTCACCATTCCGCCTTCCCCTAAAGCCGTAGGCTGTACTTCTAAACTTTTCCTCATTCGCCAAAATTATCTCGTTTTGCGAAATTGTCTTTGCTCCGTGTAGATAATCCTTAATCTTAAGATATTAATATTTTTCTTTTATGGTCATAAATATATGTCGAAATTAAGGGTGGAACGCGTGTTAAAATCAGGCTCGTTTAGTCCTTAATAACGCCCTTAATCTGACAAGAAATATTGCCAACTCTTATTGATACGATTTTTTTTATACGGTTTTTCATAAATTTTTAGAGTAAACTGGTTCAACAAAATGAAGAAGGTTAATTCAGTAATTACCGGTTCATCGCTTTATATACTTTCTATAAGATGGTAATTTTTAAGGCTTGTTCCTTACCCAAACTAGCAACCATTAAATAGTAATATAGGAACTGACAAACTATAAGAAACTTGAACGTATCTAGAACATGGAGTGAAATTTATGGCCGTACCTAACTTTTAAACTTTCCCCCATTTACCCCAATGTCTTTCCCTCAACTTATAGGACTTAATCTTTTTCTTATGGCAATAAATTTACGTCAAGTGTTTAGGTCCCAGTATATACGGGAAAAACTAAGTTCCTCAAGACCCTAATCTTGCTGGGAATGTGAACGAACGTTTCGAAATACCGACCAACATTTTTAAACTGTTATCGAAATTTACCAGCGTCATGCGATGATTTAAAACTAAGACATGTATGCCAATACTCGCATTTTTCAATACTGATTTAAACAGTAATTAATAAGAAACAAACATATAATTTAATTAGACACGCTGTGTTTAATTTTTAATTAATAATAAATGTATTACAGTCTGGTTTCTTTCGAACAAGGTTGTCGTACTGTAGGAATAATTAAATCGTATTCCTTGTTAAAGGCACTGATTAAAGGATCCCCCAGACCAACGCGATGTGGTGACACCGCACGGTACACCGCGTTCCTTTTTTTGGGCTATCTACACCGGGGCTGTGAGATTTCCATTGTTCTGTGAATATAAGCAAAAATATGCCAAAACAACAGTCGAAGTCAGCACAAGAATTGAACAGGTAACACAAAACACATGGCTGTTGTGCCGGTAGGCGGCGAAAACGGTGCAGACGGCGGCGTTGTCAAAATAAAACGCTATTACATGGGGAAACGCGAGTTCAACACCACAGCGACATGGGTAGCGTCATTAATCGCTGTGTTCTGTGACATCGCTACGATACCTTTACCGCTACCGTCATCGCGGCGATGCGTTGGTCTAGGGCAGTGGTTCCCAAACTTTTTTCTATGGCGCCCCCTTTTGGGAATCGAGAAATGGTTGCGTTCTATGGCGCCCCCTTTTGGGAATCGAGAAATGGTTGCGCCTCCCTCCCCTCCATTATACTGATACATTTCTTTTACTTAATTTATTTATTCAAAAACGTGACATTTCAACTCTACTCTAATGAGAAGTGTGGTGCTGCATTTTTTTAACAAGGTCGGGAATTCTTGGTGCTATCTTTGAAAATGCGCAACGGAGGTCACTAGGAACATCAAGTCAATTCCGTTGTTTTGTTTTAATTCCCAATAAAACAGAAAATCCTTTTTCACATAAGTAGGTCGTCGAGAATAGTATATAAAATTTCAAAGCCATTTCAGCGATCGATGGATAAATCGGAAGATATTTTGTTCAATAAATAGTAATCGCCAAATTTTCAGAGCTCTCGCCCCCCCCCCCCCCTAATGCGTGTCTATACGCTTAAAACAAGAAAATCTTGAAGTTAGAATATGTATCGCCTTTTTTCTGTGTATAGAATAATAGTCTGACAGAGAGTGGGTGTTTTATATCATTTCTTTCACGGTAGTGTGTCCTGAAGGTTAAAATGACATTAGGGGGATTTTGAATGAATTACCTTTGACCTTTTTTTCGCAGTCTTGGTTTAACAATACCTTGGAGATAACAGGGTAACCCTGGCTGGACAATAGAAGTCTCCAAAATAAGAAAACGTGACTTTGTAGGTTTATGGCGATTCTACATGCAAAAAAAAAAATTTTCTTGGTTTTAAAGCTACTCTAATTTCAAATCAAGGGAGGGAACCATAAGACCCTCCGGAAGATATTAAGTTTTATACCTTTACAGCCGGAAATTAAAAATGTTTATTTTAAAGTTTTTCCCAATGATCATTACAAAAATTAGTACCAAGCCCGATTTTAACAAAATAATAACCAAAACTATGAAATTAAAAAATAATTACTATACCAACAATGCTTCTAAAAGATATTCTTCTTCGATATATTCATAATTTTATTATGAGGAAATATTTTTATCATGAGCAGAGAATTTTTTATTCACAGAATGTTTTTGACCGTGACTTTTTGGATGTGATCTTTAACTTCTGTTGTGTTCGGTGCGAAACTGTTTTGATAATATGCAATTAAGGATTCTAGTTTTTATAAATATTTATTTTTGAGGCATGTACCCAAACCCGTTATTATTTGGGGGCTTTGAATAAATATATACTTAATAGCCTATCATTTAGATTCTAATACATTTTGGATGTTGTCGAAATAGCTTATTATTAACAATGGCGGCACGTGGACAAGAATATCTAGAGGAAGAGTCGAATAACATTCAAAAAACCAAGAATTTGTAATAAAAGTAATTTTGATAATTTGAGCTATCGGGCTGCACCCCCCCCCCTCTTCCCGAACCTAGGAGCTCGGGTCTAAAAGTCTAATTGCAACCTAATTTTTCGTCTCAAGCTTGGACTCTTAATTTAAATTTTTAAATAATGTATTCTAGGCTTAGATTAGAAAGATCTTGTAGGAAACGTTTAGTTTTTAAACTTTTCCATCTAAAAGTCCTGTTTTGTATAGAGATTAAGGTTTCGGACGCATGTTGTTTTAGTTATTGATTTATGATGCAATTTTATAGGAAAATGAGTAAAAAGAATATTAGAATTATAGTATTTTTATATTATATACTTGTCTGTTCCGTTTTCCTTTTTTTAGAGCTATTTTAAATCAACAAAAATATAACCCAATGCAATAAAATATTTTTATATCAAAAACAATTAGATTTATTATTCATTTTTAAAGAGAAAAATTAAAGTAAAAATTTTAATTGAAACATTTTTTATGGAAGAAGTGTGATAACTTATAATAAAAAATATAGTGCGGGAAGAAACGAGAATGGTCTATTATGCATATACAAAACGACACTCTTACGAAGGAGTGTGATAATTTATAATACAAGAAAATAGTCGGGAAGAAACAAGAATGCTTTATTATGAATATACAAAACGGCATTACGAAGGAGTATTTCAAAACCTAAGCATTTGAACCAAAAACTGCTCTTAGATCTACGCTCCTAAAATACAGAATTTCTGAAAAAATCATCAATTTTGGCGTGGTGAGCGATATTTACTTTATTTTTAATCAAAAAAAAACCGAGCCCGAAAAACGCTGGTTAGAGTCATAAATACGTCTTATGTTAAAATTTTGGATTGCCACCAATATTCATATTTTCACAAATATAAAAAATGTTTTTTTTTTAATAAAGAGCCTGCTAGGAATATCACAAAAAAAGGAAAAAAACATTTACTAAAACAAATTTAATCCAACCATGCAGAGGGAGAAACGTAACGACCATTGGGCGTGGCCCTGAAAATTTTTCGCCTGCGGCGCTTTTTCACCGTCTTTCCTAGGTACAATATGTAGTCCCGACTGTCTCTTTTTCCAAAAAAAGTGTCTTACTTACGCCCACTAAGCCTGCCCCCCCCCCCCCCCCCGAGCATGGATCAAGACGTCATAAAACTCTAACTGAACTTTTTAGAGTTCTTGTCAAGTCATTTTATGCGGAATACAATTTTTAGCTAAAAGGGGGTCAAAAATAAAATTAGTTAAACCAAGAAACACCACAACAAAAATAGTTATTACGGTTCAAACACCTTTTAATTGACTAAAATTTTGCAGGCGTGAAGCATGTGAGCGTGATCATTATTTTCGTAATTAATTTTTTTAAATGTTTTATAAATATGAATCGTTTTCGAATGTGTCACTCGCATACAGGGCGATCTACTGGTAGCCCAGATCGCAAAACATCGAAAAAATTATTTAAAAAAAATTCTTATAAGGAAAAGGACGACACACGAAGCCAAATCTGTGCTATATTACGATAGATGAGTATAAATCGCCGATGATTGTAACTAATAACTACCGATTAAAAGTATAACCCAAGACTTTGAATTTCAATATATAAAGAACGACGGATCAGTGCAAAAATGTGGCAACCGTTTTTGGAGACGAACTAATGTTTGTCTCCATTTTCGATCGATTTCAGACACAAGATATTGTATTATTTTATGCAATAAAAGACGGCACGCTCCCAAGTCATGTCGGTTCTTACGTAGCGAATGAATCATAGTGCGTCTATCTATTCGGCTTTCTTTAAGTGTCGAAATTCAAAGCCCAAGACGATATAGGTATTTTTGTGCAATTATTAATATTTTTTATTATCTGCGACATTCATTAAAATGTATATTTGTGTTAAATTGGCCTTGGGTTCTGCAACTTCATTTGCATTTATTAGAAGCACAGGCCTTTCACAATTACTAAAAAAATATATCTTCTCATGGTCATTTCACCCGCATTGATTAACCAAATTTGTCTACCGCCATTTTTTAAAGATGAAGGCAAAACCTTTAAACATACAAATTTCGAAATATAAATTTGGCTTATTTCTTTTCACAATAACTTTATTTCGGGGACAAATAAATATATATTTGATTCAATATTACAGATGTTTAAAAAAAATTCCTTGACTCAAGATGACATTTTTATTCCAAATAAATAATTATACAGACAGGGTGAATCACATTATGTATCATTTATGGAGTTATTTAATAGATTTCGTGTGTATTCGATGTCTAGAATTTCCTTTAAATATTCTGGTTTTATCGCGTACATTTCACTTGGCATAGATGGCTCCAAAGAAGATAATCAAGGAGGTTAAAATCTGGCGATCTTGGCGGCCACTTATTTGTATCTTCACGCCCTAACCAGGGGTTAGGAAAAAAATGTGATTTATAATTATTAATACTGCATAAATAAGAAATTTGTAAATGTGTTAATAGTGAAAAAAAATTATAATAACCATGGTTTAGACAGCTATACTGTTATAGCCCTGGCATCTTAAATCCCTCGTCGCTACGCTCCTTATGATTTAAACTCGACGCTCGGGCAATAGTGATCGATCGCTGTCTAAACGTTGTTCAATGATACACTATCAACATCTGCAATAATATGTTTTGAATAAAATTATTAACACATTTTGTTAAAGTTATTGATAAAATTATTACTTGTATTGGCTTCTAATAAACGCGTTTTACCCATAATTACCTGCACAATTTTTTTACTGCATGCTGCAATATTGTTTATTATTATAATAATGTTTACAAAAGAAAGCACTCCTTTATATGGATTAAATTTAATTGAATGAAATTTAATTTTGTTATCGTATAATTAGATAATATGTAATAATATTTCAATAAATATTTTGTAATTAAATAAGCACAGTTCACATAAACTTAATGGAGGTAAAATACCTGGACGAAAATTTTGTTGTTCATTCATTCATAATAATAATGTTCAAAGTTGAAAAAGTTTTAAGTTACCATGAGTAATAATAAATTACACAACGAAATAAGGTAAATAATGAGCATATTTTATGTTCTTTAATTTTCCGAACATGCTTTAATATTGTAGGGATTTAAGGAAAAGAATATTCTTGGAAAGGAGAATATTCCCGAGAACACTATATGTTGAATAAAGAGTTTTAAATTTAAGGGGGATTTCTACTGTGATGGTTTTCAAAAAATCTAAATTTTTTTCCGACCTTTTTCGACTCTCTATAGCCTCTAGAATAACCGTATGTAAACGTTTTTACCAAATCTACTCCAAAAAAAAGTTACATCCAATTTTATGATTGCCGGTCAGTTCTCACCACCACGCTTTTGAGTTAAGCCGCGTTCTTAGAGCCACGTTCTGTCGCCAGCGACATCATCTCGGCCAATCAGGATCGTCAGGCCAGGCTCGCAAAAAGGCAGGAAGAATCAGCTCGTTTATCGTTTTTCGAGGAAGAGGAGGGTGTAATCTACGGGCCAGGCATCGCAGACTAAGTGACAGTGAGACTATTTTGTTGTAAGCCACCGCTGAAACTTTAAAGTTGTTTCTCTCGAAACCCTGTTTTTCGCGCTGGCGGAAAGTACTTCGGCATGTTCAAATTATCAGAATTTAGTGATTATGGTCTTAAAATACTCAGAATACAAGTGGTTATAGGCCCCTCTAGATTCAAGTATTTTGCCATATTACAGAAAATGTTACGGCACTTAAAATACAAAAAAAAATAGTAAATTTTCAAAAAAAAATTTAAATCTCGCGCCATTTTAACAGTTACTAGAGTTTTGACTTGATTCTAGTGGTGGCTATAACTACATGCTTACAATTGAAGAATCTGGGTCAATTTTATTTCTGTCATGAATAGAAAAATTTATTTGAATTCCGCCAGCAAGTTACGTTTTTTTTGAGGGGCACCTTGTAGCACCCTGTAGCACTCTCAAGTTTTTCATTTTTTGGGGGTTGAAAAATTTTTTTTGGTACATCTTATCTTTAATAAAAAGAATTGAAAACTTGTTTTTCTGCATTTGTCTTATTATCCCCAGAAAAAAATCGTAAAAAAACGATGAAAATAGGACCATCACAGTAGAAATCCCCCTTAAACAGTTCTAAAATTGTTAATGTGCGGTTTAAAGTAAGAAGACTAAGAACGCTGAGTATTGTAACTTCACTGCATTTTTGAGATGTTCCTTGCGGCGCGGCGTTTTTTTTTTTCGTTTAAATGTTTAAGAAGTATAATCAACACCTATTTTTGCCACTCCGCAGGCACATCATCGGACCGGTTCCAAAACCAGAATTAGATTTTTAAATAAGCTCAACTTTGGCATATTTATTTCTTTATAAAATAATTCATGCGGGTTTATATTTTATAAAATACCATATCATGGTTGGAAACAGAGGAAATCCCATGCACGTTTTAGACTGTCCTAATATTTGATGCTCCTCTGTTGACTTTAGAGCGGGGTTAAAGGGAGACTTTTTTAAGGTCTCTGTGTGGTGAGTGCATATGGGGAGTTTGCACATTTTTGGACAACCCGATCTTAACTTATTCGAATAGGATTAAGGTTGGGTTTTCATTGGAATTCAACAAGTTAAGCTGCGGACCCCAGCATTGATTGGACTTCTGATTTATCATTGTAATATGTAATTTGCAATTTTAAAAGTCTTTGACACCTACATTTTACACTGGATTTAATTAATATTTTTTAAATAAAACATTATTTTCAATATGGATATTTTAATAAAAAACGAATTATTTTACTTACAATAAAACCTAATAGTATTAACATCATCAAGAATTGCTAAAACGGGAAGGAAATAAGAGGTGGTTTAAAAATAAACAATTGTTTATAAAAAAAACTTAATAATTTTTATTTAAAAAAAACTGTACAATGGTTTGAAATATTGTAATATTTTTAAAAAAAATTCTGTTGTTATTAGCTCGATCCATCATTTCAAAACAAAATAGTGATCTTCGCTCTTCATCCCCTTCTAGTAATTCTTGATGGTTTTGATACTTATATAAATGATATTTATGCTTTTTCAAAGTTCGCCAGTACTGTGGTGTGATGAACGGCAGTAGAGTTTTGGGGTTTAGAGGTGAATGTTCACCTGAAGACGACTGGCGGTGCTTACCAGTTGAAACGTAGTGATTCTAAACAAATAAAGACCATGCAAGTCCAAAACTCTACTGCCGTTCAAGAAACGTCATTGTCTCCAACCTTTAAACGGTGATGTGATGTTTTCTCTACCCCTTGCCCAAGAGTTGTAGTGCTGATAGTTTTATTCTCTTCGACGCGAAGTAAAATATTAATATCTCTATCATTGCTTTCCTTAGCTCTCTCATGATTCTCTACCCTGCATTGGCAGTTGTTTATTATAGTGCCTTTCGCCTCAAACTTAGAGATCACTTTTTGTATTACCGACTTGATAGAAATGGGTCTATCCGGGAAATAAACGAAAAACATATCAGATATAATACTTAAGCTTACCTAGGTAAAAAATTATAACTGGTACAAATCTAATACTTTCAAATTACATTTACCAATGACAAATCACATGTTGACAAGTCCAATCAATGCTGGTGTCCGCAGCATCACCAGTTGAATTTCAATGAAAACCCAACTGCAATCCTATTCAAATAGGTTAAGATCAAACTCCGCATGTGCACTCACCATTCAGAGACTCTACAACCCCGCTCTAAAGTCAACAGGGGAGCAAATATTTGGGATTTCCTATGTTTCCAACCACGATGCACCACCCGGTAGTTTTGTCTTTAAGGGGCCATATCGCACAGTCTAGTGTAAAATTATACTAAACTGCTGGACAATTGCTTTCGAGCAAGACAAATTTCTCCTAAATTTAACAGTTAATATTTTCTGAACCAGATATGATATCGACCTACGGTTTTGAATGTTTGATAGATTCATCCCTTGGGAAACAATTGTCAATGTTGGATTTTATTTAACTATTAGAAAATTTTATACACAGGGTGTTAAAGAAAACGATGATTTTTGCTCCAATTTTAATGGCGTGTAACTTTCACAACAATAGTTTTAAATTTTATCACTCTACGTCAATTAAATCACTGGTTCGTAGCAAAGAAAGTAATTTGTAAATTTTTTTATATCTTTTTAAGAAATACCGATTTTTTTGGAAAACCTTGTTTTATTTTAACTTATTGGTAGCTAGATCTCACTGTGAGTTGTATCGTGCAAACTTTGCGAGTGATTATTATACCTTATGAAAAGCTTGATTATGTTCAGTAACAATATCAAGAATTTGACAAATTACTTTCTTTGCTACGAACCAGTGATTCAATTGACGTAGAGTGATAAAATTTAAAAATATTATTGTAAAAGTTACACGCCATTAAAATTGGAGCAAAAATCATCGTCTTCTTTAACACCCTGTATATAAAATTTTATGACAGCTAAAGAAAAATCAATATTAACAATTGTTTCTCGGATAAATCTATGAACCATTCAAAACCGTAGGTCGATATCATATCTGGTTCAGAAAATATTAACTGTTAAATTTAGGCGAAATTTTTCTTGCTCGAAAACAATTGTCCAGTAGTTTGGTAGTTTTAAAAAAATTTTAAAAAAAACGATGAACATCATTATTGTCTAATTACGTCATAACATACCCCCTGCGAATATTTCAATCGATTAAGTGTTTATAAGGAAGTCAATAACATCACGGCCACCCGGTATAATACAGACGACACAGTCGGTAGATCTTTTGTTATTTTTCAATTTTTGTTTCCTTGCCTGTTTAAATGATAGGAGGAAGTTTTGTGCAAATTTCACAAGGCTGAACATTACAACTAATCTTTTATCCGTTTTTTTAAAGGTGAAGATAATACAAGCGTAAATTTTTACCTAAATATGGTTACTTCCTTTCAAATATATGTATATTATTATTGCGTATGAGTAACCACGCCTACCTCTGCAAGAAATTATAAAAGTAAAGTGTAAAATAATAGCCAGCTTTCGTCAACCAGCAAAAAAACCCGCTATGCGAATATTCGAACGCTAATATCTTGGCATCCCCGAACTCCTGAAACCTGATTTTCGGTTCGGTAAAATGAATGTTATTCCGGGTGAATATAACCCAGGTTTTTACCAAATTATTTGTGTAGTTTCAGAAAAATTCGTGTTTTAAATATCTATTAGCGAGATTTTCGTTAGTGGTAAAAATTGGCTAATGTAATAATTTTCGAAATTTACATTGTACATGTAAGGGTTACAGTAAGTACCTAACATAAAGCTGTAACCAACGCAATAATAAAATTCAATTTTTATAGCTTCGTATCAGTGGCGGCTTGCGGTCTAAAAAAATGGTGAAGAGCTAGGTATAGTGCGGGTACTTAAACAAACATTGACCAAAAACCCGTGTAACAAAACGTCTCTCTTATCCTCATCTGTCCAACGACTGAATGGAGTTTCCAACAAATTACAAACTATGTCATTAATTGGGTTCATTTTTAAAACACACAACTAAGTAGGTACATACACTACTGAATTAACTGAAAAATAAAACAAAACTTTTTAATCACACAGTAAATCACGTAAAAACGATATCTATAACCGTAAGTTTCGCGAAGCCTCAAAATAAATACCTTAAGGTTAGGCGAACCAATGCTAAAACAATGGTGCTTACGGATCTATTTTTAAATTGCCCTTCATCATAATTTAACTTGTTACATGCTCTTTTCGTGGCTAACGTCACATAACCATAGCAACGGTGAGTATCAAAGCCATGTTGGGCGTTGGGTCTTCACTTGCTTTGAGCTAACTGACGCGGTCGACTGGGGCGCGCCAAAATGCACGAGTGTTTATAATTATTGTCCAACGGAGCTATTCATATATTCATAACCACATTCGGATTAAATTAATATTATTAATTCGAACATAATTATTTTTTAAGGGCTAAGATGGTAGCTGTATTGGTACAACAGTAATATTGGTTTTATTTTTTTTGGTGATTAGCCCCTTCACTTACCTCACCTGACCAGGCGCCACTGTGTGTCACTGACTCAAAAAAGTTGCAAGTTCCGACGAAAATAAATGCAAGGTTTACGAAATATGTATTAAAAAATAATTCTTCTGGGTACTGCTGTCAGAAATAATTCACTAGTTTATAATCATATTCTTCTCGCACTTGTTACTTAAATAACTACATTTCCCGGCTTGAAAATGTTAGGTGAAAAATATAGTATCTACCTACCTAAAATTCAATTTCCCAATATCTCATTACGATTTCACAAAAATACTTATATCACTTCCCAAAACCAGTTTTCAATAACAGTTCTTTTACCAAAAATGTTCTTTTTCTTTCAATGATTAACAGTCACTTTTTATCACTTCAAAAGTTCCTTAACAACTTTAAACAAACGGTATCACAACTAAACTTTCTTTTCCCACAACGGAAAGTACAGTTCCAGTTAAAAAAAAAATCGCGCGAAAATAGTTTTGAAACTATTCCTGCCAAATCGAACGTTGCAGAAGGCCAATTTGCAGGTTGGGGGTTTTCACAGAACGCAGAACACCAACGGAATAAACTCGCGTGAAAATTTCAGTCGGGAAATTCTGCTGTGAGCAAGAAACGCCGCGCGATAGCGGGATAACATTTCGAAAATTTCGCAGGATATACGCGAATTGCGCGGCGTCCGACACGATGAAAGCGCGTTATTGGTCTTCGTACCGGCGATGAACAAGTTGTTGTGTAGCAGTTTATTCAAACCAGCAGGGCTCGATTCTCGATAACCCACCTCAAGTCAAGATCTAGGTAACAGGTTCAAATATCCTGTCACCTGTCGAATGCATAAAGTGGCTTGGATCAGGTTTTACAGTTTGATTGGTCAATAATTTAATAACTTTTATTTATTTATTATTTATGATTTGAGATTCTTAGATTTCGACGTACGGTTTTTAGGAGCCCTCGGTCAATATTTATAAATTCTTCTCGCAGGTTAACAGCTCCGTGCGGAATTATATCTATGTACAGGGTGATTCAATAAGAAAAATGATAACTAAAGTGGCCATGAGAAAATCCTGAAAATAACTTTTAAGTACCGCATTTTGCCGCAATAGGGCGTAATTGAAAAGTAAAATTTAAAATTTTACATATCTCCGAAAATTCCACATTAAGGTATATCTTTGGTAACACCGTTAAAAAGCTTGGACAATTCTGTATCATTTTGGTCTTATGCTCATTGGCGTACCGACTTTAACAAGAGGGGGGGGGGAAGCAGTTGAAAGTGTAATCATTTAAATCGCTGTAACTTATAAACGACTTATCCGATTTTAGCAAACTAAAGACTGTTTGGAAGAGAAATGTATGCACTTTCACCAATCGTCTTTAGTTGTCCATAATAGTTCTAAAAAAATGCTAGAGGGTGTAATTTGTAATAATAACACATTTTTTGATTTTACTCCGAAATAATAAATCATACGGTATAATTATGATACCATAATCGAAAAGTAGATGAAATTTGCTAGGAAAAATATTTAAACCGCAACTTGATATTTCCGTTCATTTCAGCGTTATCCCCAATAGAATAATTTTTAAAACTTTAAATGAAGAAGCGGTTATATATTTTTTAGAACAAGAGTAGCCTGGTCAATTCTGCATGAAAATGGTCTCTTGCGTTTTTCTCCTCAGGCACACCGTTCTTAATTAAAATAATTAAATTAGACGGGCGGAAACTTTCCTATTAAGTGAAGGTAGTCATTTCCAACAATTTTTATAAAACAAAAATTTTCATTATCAATGTTAATTATAATAATAAATAGTCGAGCTAATTTAATTTAATTATTTAATAACTGTAACGAAGTTACAGTTACTTTTGGCATGATTCAAAAAAGAACTAAGTTATTAAGAATCTAGTTACTTTAAGTAACTAGATACTAAAAAGTATCTAGTTACTTAAGTTACTCACAGCTCTGCTATTAGCTATAGCAAATTTACACAAACATGAAATATGCCGTGGAAGATATAGCTGAAAAACATAGTGTAACTGTGCTTGCGCGCACCGCGATATCATTGCGAACTAAATCCTATAGAACTTATATGGACGCAAGTAAAAGGATTTGTAGCAAGACACAATACGACGTTCAAAATGAAATACGTTAAGCTACTGTTAGATCAAGCCATTAAGGAAGTGACACCAGAAAACTGGCGAAAAGCAGTC
This sequence comes from Polydrusus cervinus, assembly GCA_935413205.1. NCBI lineage: Eukaryota > Metazoa > Arthropoda > Insecta > Coleoptera > Curculionidae > Polydrusus > Polydrusus cervinus. The sequence continues at coordinate 27,939,310 of OW284519.1, forward strand.
CATCATGTCATAAAAGAAGAGGAGAAAATGTGGCATCTTGACCACCTGATCGATCGGACCGTCGACCCGTTAATTATAACGTCAAGAGGAGATGACAGTTCCTCAGATGACGAAGAATATTATGATTTTTTATAATTTAATATCTGTATAATGTATTTTTTATATAATGAATAATAAAAAATAAGTGTGCCTAATACTATGTACATAATGCATGCCTTTGTCACACCATTTTCAATATTTGTGAATGGATAACAATAGGTAAAGCCCATAAATTGACCCGAACCCGGGTGGTACTACCTGCACTTGATGAAAATAAAGAATTTTGCAATGAAATCAATGCCAAATTATGAAAGTGGCTTAAATATTCGTTGGGTCACTCTGTAGTCCCTTTGAATACCTAATTACCTTTTATTACTCTACACCTTTCTGAAATATACTATAAATGATATATACAGGGTGCTACAAATTCGTGTGCGTATAAGGGAATCTCGAAATCGGTAACGCAACTTTGCCTCAATGTAACCATCTTCGTATAACTTAGCGTTTTTGAGATACCCTTGTACGCACACGAATTTTCAGCACCCCGTATAGGAAATACAGAACTAATTTAATAAAATTTTATTATTTATTCTAAATCATCAATTTATAATTTATTGTTTTTTAAATTAGTTTATAATTGTTTTGTTAATTCGAGAACAAATTGGTTGGATTTTTGGAAATAACTTTTAAGAACAATGTAAAAAATAAAATGGCAGATGCGAACTGTATTAATAGGACCTCTTTTAGAAGATGACGCTTTGATGACGTAAATTTGAACCTTGTCTTGGGTGGTTTATTTGGTTAAAGGTGATATATAACGTCGTTTTTTGGATCTGGATTTATATTACTTGTCAGTTTTTATAATTAATCGTCTATTAATGTCGAAGTAAGAAGTTAAAATATCTTCATCATCACCGGTAATAACCATAATAAAAATTTCATTGTTTCACGAAATAATTTAGGTTTCTTCGTTACAACTAATGAATTATTTTACTTTCCGTCCTTCTGTTTGTTGGTTTAAAAGTTTAAAAACTATAGAATGATAAAATTTATCTGGACTCGCCTTTAGCCCTGTTAAAAATCGGGTATAGTTTTAGTTTGTTATACAGGGCGATTCGTAAGTTAATACTTCATTTTTAGCTGTGTATAGAAGGCATTAAAATAAACAATATTTTCAAATACCTTTTTTCAAAAAACTTAAAAATAGGCGAGATACAGAAGTAAAAAAATCTAAGTGCGGGCCTGGTCATCAAAACGTAGCCTACTATACTTTATGTTGTTTGTCTTATTAGTCATGCAATTTACGGGTAGGTGGTCAGTTATTTGGCAATACGCTGCGGTGTGTTTTTCTAAAGCAAGTTAATTTTAAATTGGTGACACGTGAAAATGGTAAAATTTGAAAACAATGAACTAGTAGATATTATGAGATGCTAATTTATTGCGAGTGTCGTTAAAGTGAGGCTGCTGCTTCGAAATTATATGTAGGACGCTTTCCCTTGCAGGCTCATTCTACACCCAGAAGTTTTTAATGTTATTTAACGGGCAAGTTAGGCAGAATAACCGTATTTGATCCATAGTGTAATAAATGAATGTAAGTACCTTATTTTTGAGTTTTTTGAAAAAGGTCCTATACAGGGTGATTCCTAAGTTGATACTTCTTTTTTAGCAGTATATAGAAGGCATTAAAATAAACAATATTTTCAAATACCTTTTTTCAAAAAACTTAAAAATAGGCGAGATACATAAGTAAAAAATCTAAGTGCGGGCCTGGTCATCAATACGTAGCCTGCTATACTTTATGTTGTTTGTCTTATCTCTTATTATATAGTCATGCAATTTACGGGTCGATGGTGAGTTATTTGGCAATACGCTGCGGTGTGTTTTTCTGAAGCATATTAATTTTAAATTGGTGAAACGTGAAAATGGTAAAATTTAAAAACAGTGAACTAGTAGATATGGTGCTAATTTACGGTGAGTGTCGTCAAAGTGCGGCTACTGCTTTGAGATTATGTTAAAGTTAGGCAGGACCGTATTTGATCCATAGTGTAATAAATAAATGTAAGTACCTTATTTTTGAGTCTTTTAAAAAAAGGTATTTGAAATAGCTTATATTATTTGTCTTATCCCTTATTAGTCATGCAATTTTAAAATTTAAAAAATTATTTTAATAACTAGAGCATTTTTTAAAGTTGCTTATTGTTATGTCTACTTACTACTCGTTTTAACAAAATGACTTCCAAGATTAAAATCGGTTCCTAATTAATTATTTTTTTTTTAATATTCATAACAAATTTATCATAAAATATCCACTGAATTAATTACAAAAATTTAAAATTACAATTACCGAATGTTTTTGGTTAAAAAATGCCAAATATATGCAAATAAGGTGAAAAATAGCTGATTCCCGCATTGTCTCTTGTCGCTCGGTCATCTCTATTTTGAACTTGGTTCCATACAGTCATAGAAGAAAAAATCCAAAACTTCTAAAGTATCGTGCAATAAACCGTAAATTAAAAATCGATTAAAAACACGAGCAACGACTTGTGCACCTATAAAACTATCCAGTGATGCAATATTTATACTTGGTTAATTTAATATTTTATCGGTGATATTTTGTTACATCTGAACGACTGCAACTATTTTTGATATATTTATTTTAGCGTTTCGTTCGTTTGTAGTACAAAAGTCAAATGTACAAAATTACTTAATGTATAAAAGTAATAATTAATAGCTGACACATTTGTATTTGAACCATAGGCGTACCTTTTTTTACATGTCTTTTTTTTTATGATAAAACACCTGCACTGTAGGAGAAATCCTTTAAGGCGCTCTGGGAGCGGTGCGTGTGCGAAAAAAGCCATTAACGTTGGTCTTGAAACGTTGAAGATTGTATTCATTGGGAAACACGACCTCAGGAAGATCATTCCACAAAGATGACGTTCTTCAGATGAAAGAATTCTTGAACAATGAAGTTCGAGGAGTACTAAGCTGAACAACATATGGATGAGCGGCAGTGGTTCGCCGTGTATTTCTGTTTTGCATTGCTCTAGGTGGAATCAAGTGGGCAATGTCAGTCGAACACCTGCCATGGAAATATCTGTAAAAGAGAGCCAAATCACCAACCTGTCTTCGATGCTCCAGGCTATCGAGGGTCTTGGTCAGCTCGGGGTCGCCGATCAGACGAACGGCTCTCCTTTGAATGGAATCCAGTAGCCGAAGGGTGTGCTTGGGTGCAGAGCTCCAGGCATGAGAGCAATATTCTAATGATGGTCGAATCTGGGCTTTGTAGAGTGTCAAAAGTTGATGAGGTGTGTACAACCTTTTGGTGCGGAAAAGTACACCAAGTTTCTGTGCAGCTGCCTTGACAATTGCGGCAACGTGATCATGCCAAGACATATTACCTCCCAGATTGACCCCCAGCAAATTAATAGACGGTGCCAGGGGAATCTAATGTAATATTGCTCAAAATCCTTGTGAAAATACCTTATGATGCCGTGCAAACCTTTATTTTGCAAAGGAATGTTCTATATTGAATGTTGTCCGTCGCGCGACACTGTCCCGTAGGTAAGCTACATCCCAGTTTAATAAAACCAAACTAACACCGCAAGAAAGCTCGCAAAAATTTCCGGCCGTTCGCATCAGTAAGCCGCTTGTCCTTGTCCGCCCGATCCAACGTTTTGTTATTTCAACTCCAACGTTGCAGCTTTATAGTATATTTCAGAAAGGTGTAGAGTAGTAAAAGCTCAATAGGTATGCAAATGGACTACAGAGTGACCCAACGAATATTTAAGCCAGTTTCATAATTTGGCATTGATTTCATTGCAAAATTATTTCTTTTCATCAAGTGCAGGTAGTACCACCCGGGTTTGGGTCAATTTATGGTTTTTGCCTATTGTTATCCATTCACAAACACTGAAAATGGTGTGACAAAGGCGTGCGTTATGTACATAGTATTAGGTACACTTATTTTTTATTAAAAATTATAAAAAAATACAAAATACAAAAAATACATTATACAGAAGTTAAATTATAAAAAATCATATTATTCTTCGTCATTTGAGGAACTGTCATCTCCTCTTGACGTTATAATTAACGGATCGACGGTCCGATCGATCAGGTGGTCAAGTCCCACTTTTTCTCCTCTTCTTTAATGACATGATGGACTGCTTTTCGCTAGTTCTCTGGTGTCATCATATCTTTCATTTTGAATGTCGTGTTGTGTCTTGATCCAAATCCTTTCACTTGCGCCCATGTAAGTTCTATGGGATTTAGTTTGCAATGATATTGCGGCGTGCGCAGCACAATTACACTATGTTTTTTAGCTATATCTTCCAAGGCATATTTCATAAAACGATGTTTGTGTAAATTTGCTATAGCTAATAGTTCCTTCTTTATCAAATTGTCTTCAAATTCAATACTTTTGGTGGTTAAGGTTAACCAGTCGATAATTTCTTGTTTTCTTCAAGATAAATTTGGAGCCTTCTCTGTGCGTCGTCAATGATAGCTTGCGTTATCCGTAACTACTACTGAATCAGCTGGAAGATATTTTATCATTTCACCAAAATAGTCCTCAAAAACATTCGAATTCATGTCCTCGTGGTAATCTCCCGTATTGAACGACTGAAAGGTTAGCAAACCTTTTAAAAATCCCTCTTCGCTCCATGTGCGCCTATGGCCGACACCGAAATTGAGCCGAACTTGACGGAATTTCCCATTTTATTACTCTACACCTTTCTAAAATAGACTATAGACCTCACTCTTCACATCATTCTGCAACACAATATTAAAGCGTTTCTGTATCATCTGTAAGAACCCGGATAAAAAACTGCAAGTTGCCAGTGATAGATCTATAACAAAGTCTTTGTGTTTTTGCCCTATGGTATAACCAAATTAATTTTAATTGTTAACGAGAATTTTATGAAAATTTTGGTTACGCGGTCGCAGTTTTCAATAGTCATTTATTGATAACGGTGCTTTTCCTTTATCTTGTCTTGATATGTATGCTAAATGCCGTATATTCAATATTTTAGTTTACATACATACAATTAACGGTAGAATTCTCACTCAATATGGAAAACTTTCTTATTATTAATTTCACTGAAAGTTTCTGCGTCTCCTTATATTAATAAAGCAATCATTAAAATTGAAAAAAAATGTTGCTTAAGAGTACCTAGTTATGTCCTAGTACGAAGTCATACCCTTCTACTTTAAAAACTCTTAATTCTAAACAACTTTTACATACCAAGTGATGAAAGTGATACTTTTCAAACGAGGAGATATTTAGCATAAGGCGTCAGCCGAGTGCGGAAATTCTCCGAGTTTTAGAATAATCAGTTTCACACAAGTAATGTATACTACTTTTCCTATGACCACAAAGAATTATTAAAAAAGCTATTAATTTGTGAAAAAAATATTTTAACGCTGGTGTTGAAAAAAAATATATCAACACTAGTGTTGAAATTAGCATACTTAGGATTATGTTCTGCTTAATATCTGGTTTAAAAGTTTGTCAATAGACTTTTCCTTTATTTGTAGTATAACTTTTTCATTTTTTCATATTTTATATATCATAGGAAGAGCTAATCCTGGATTTACTTCCAGATTAACCAGAATGAAAATTTTTAAATATATCAAGGAAAGATGCATTAAACATAAATTTAAAAAATCCACCTAACAAGGAATATTTCAATTCAAAATAATTCTATATTTTATTTTATGTTTTTATAAAAAAAAAAGTAAAATACTCCTGATGGGATTTAAACTTGTGACCTTGCTATCTGTAGCTAGAGCTCTATTCTCCACGCCTACGCTATCGGTACCAATAAGGATTTGTTGTTTAATACAAGACACTCTCTTTAGCGCGATTTGTTTTTTCTGTTATTAATAGACTTTCCAGTATATTATTTATAATTTCAGATGGCGTATTTTCACACTCTAATTCTGAATCACTCGACAAATACATGATAAATAAGTTAGACAATAAACTGCTTTCTAAAATTTATTCGTTTTAGTAAATAGGGGTGGTCTGTCAAATTGGCACCATATGTTTCAATTAAATAGTGTACCTTAATATTTCAACACTAGTGTGGTACCACCTGCACTTGATGAAAAGAAATAATTTTGCAATGAAATCAATGCCAAATTATAAAAGTGGCTTAAATATTCGTTGGGTCACTCTGTAGTCTGTCAAATTGGCACCATATGTTTCAATTAAATAGTACACCTTAATATTTCAACACTTGTGTTGAAATATGTGTTTTCAACATGCATGTGATTTACGGCGCTTTCTAGCCAAATTAACTGTGCTTTTTTTCTCATTTTCATAGGTGGTCTTAGGAAAATTTTTATTTAGTTTACTCTTCAGCATTCAACGGCAACGCCACTGGACGTAACAAAAATGGCCCAACTGTACTTATAACCTGGTGAACTACGTTCATGTAACACGGTTTTTCTTTGGTAGTAGAAATGGAACAAAGACTGCTAAATATAGAGCTCGTGTTGGGAAAACACTCATTAAAGAATATTTTTACGCTACGATTATGAATATTTAGTAACATTTGTTAAAAAAATAATGTGCGTACGCAAAGGTACATGCAAATGTTGTTTTTACAGCATAGGAATACAAAAGGTCACAAATAACGCATGCTAAAAATATTAATAAGAAAATAAATGTATATTTTGTTTTAATTTTTATTTGAATTTTGACTTCGCTAAAATTTCTCTTTTGGCCTGAATAATTACAAAAAAACTGAGCATTTAATTTCTTTTTTTTTACCAGTGAAATAGTTATTTTGCTTACAAGTGCGGAAAGTGATACTTTTCCGCACGCGACTGCAGTTGACCGGAACGACGCGGAACGGAGTTTGGGCAAGCGGTCAAGGGCGGGAAAGACACTTTACGCATGAGTTAGGAACATTATTTTTTCTACGACCGTATATACAAAAAAGTATACCAACCCATTTTTCAAAAATTATTTTATTTGAACATACATATACAAAACTTTAACTAAAAACTACTAATTATTATAAATATTAAAATTATTTATATGTAATATTTCTCCTTACACCATGTAACAAAATGGTCGTATTGCTTTTCATATCTTAGTCTGGATTTGGCAGGTAACAGCTCGGAATTAGCTTTATCTGCAGCCTTTAAAATGGCTTCGGGAAGTTCTTCGTCGGATGAATCCATTAATATTATTGCTTCGGATTCGGTTTAATGTGGTTTAATGAACTTTGACGTTTTAGTAACAATTACACGCCTGGGTTATCATAGCAACGAATATCAAACCCGGTGGTTTGATAGTTGTTTTGTGACATTTCTTTAAAGAATGTACAGGGTTATATAAAAATATCTTCATTATTTTATATTTTCAAAAAATTAAAAATGCAACAAAAAGCTAGAAAAGATGTAGATTTGATTTGATGGAGTATTTCGTAAACATTTATTTACCTGTTGTAACAATAGTTATAACTTCCGAAGTAAAAAACTATCTAATAAGGTCAAAATTTGCATTACTTTACTAAGTGACACGTTCACAACTAAAATGCGTGCGGGAAAATGGGTTAAAATGCATGGTCGTAGAAAAAGGTTGTATCTGTGTGGGGGTGAGAAAGTTATTTTTATACAAAAAAAGAATTTGAAGAAAAAGATATAAGCCAATGAAAACCCTAAAAATAATTACTAAAGTTGATTGTATTTTCAGAAATATTGAAAATTAATATTTTTAAGAAAAATAACTTTCTCTGACACTCTCATTCTCCAATGTCTGTAAAGTCTAAATTTAAAAATTCATTAATAAAGATGAAGGATTCGGGCAAATAAAAGGTATAGAAGTATACAGGGTGGCCTGCTCCCAATGCAGGATTCCATATCATCTAAACTACTATTCTTAAAATATCGTGGTGCATTAGATCTACAATTTATAATTATATAAATAGTCGATGCATATATGTATAATGTAATTTTTTTTTTAAATGGAACACCCTATAGAATATTATTATCCATTTCACGTATATTATGCATAAAATGTCATGTATCTAAATTTAATTAATTTTGAGATATTGACGTTTAAACTATGGTATTTTACAACGACGAGAAAGCAAAGATAAACCCCCCATTCTCCTTTATCAAAACAAACCGACCAGAACTAAAATTCATGCTACCACTTAGTTCCTGACGAGTTCCATGAACGAAATCATATGGAAATAGTAAGACATTTTTACAAGCGTATACTACGCTGTTGCCGAATGATTAAAAGGTTCTCCTATTGTGGGTTTTATTTGGACTCAAATAGGTATATTTTTTTTCACCGGTGAATTCAACCAGTGGTGGAACTGTTGAACTTATAATTGACAGCTGGTGGAATGACGTCATCAACCGGTTGGTGAATTATTTACGATCTCCCTCTCGTTGACGTTAATAGAAATCACCAGAAATCCACCATAAATAAAAGAACATGATTTATGTCCAACCGGTAATACAATAGGCAATTTAAGAACGCGATTCGGTTCAACTGATGGACTCGCCGGTGAAAAAAAGAATATACCTAATTAAACACATCGTTGGATTAGTTAAAACACATTCTAACCTCAAACTAGCCAAAATACTAATAACAACAAACATTTTGAGAAAACTTCCTATAGAATAACAACTTTATTAAATAAAAAGTGGTGAGAGTTTATTGTTTGAAAGTTGTGTGGATTAATTATAAAAAAACAATATGGTGAGACAGTGTCAGGTTTTCGAAATAACGGATTCAGTGCCTGGATTGCATAGTAGTCTACACATGCTATCGCCCTCTTATAAACAGTAAGTTGTGGGTTCATTACAACATACATAATATCCAAAACTACAATAAAAAATGAAACTTCAAACCAAATACCCTCATTTTCGTTTTGCTACCCTGTACTTTAGGATGGATTTGTTTCTTTGTCAATGACTGACGGAAAAAAATGAACCCTCTTTTATCCCGGGGCCTATTTTACCCCTCAAAGAAAAATAAATTATTTATATCCCTAGTTAGGCAACTTTTATTTGACGTCTGTAGATAAGAAAAAACATTTTCAATCTTTGTATTCAAATTTTAATTGTATAAGGTGGGATAAGAACTTTATAAGCAGGGCAAAAGGGGCGTTCTGGCTAAAACTCCAATACTCGGTGATTTAAAGAAAATAAAAACAATTAGCTTTGGTTTTTTAAGGAATTTAAAAACTCGGCGATGATATTTTTTTGGATCTGTGATGAAAATATCCACTAATTAGATTCTAAATATGAAATAAATGCAAATATTAAATAAATAATGTTACCATAATTCTACCGCGCTAGATTGCGGCTCTTCTTGGCTCGAATTTAAAAAAAAACTAAGAAAATTATGAAAAATGGAAAGGTGGTATCTACGTCGGTGTGGGATAGGCTTTCATGCAAAAAAAGCAAATAAAAATATATAGGCCAATGGAAACCCTAAAAATAATTACTAAAGTTCATTTTATTGTAAAGAAGAATATTTGTTGTTGTTTAGTTGAACGCCTGGTTTATTTTTCACCACTGTAACAAGCTCCCGGTGCACTTGAGCCCCTTACCATATTAATCCAAAGGAGGGAGAGAACTTAATGTTTTGTTCTAATCTAAAATATATAGATATATTTTCGAATGGAGCTACTAACCTTACAGATAAAATTAGGAATATTGGTCATTTCTACAACGAAAAGTGTTTTTATGTATGTACCTATGTATATAATATGCAGCAAGGGTGAAAAAAGTGTTTGTTTTCTCCCCTTTATATTATTCCCCATATTCGCATGTATCGATTTCTAATACAGCTTTGATATTTAGATTCGACGACTCTTTTATTTCTATCCAAATTCCAAATATCCCCATTTTCGAGAGATACTGCTTATTGTTAGTGATTTTGGGGTAGTCCTTCCGTCCATTTTTTCTTGTTTGTTTTAAAAACAAATTTGTATTTAGATGAGGGTTAGGAACAGGCGGAGAAGCATAAGTTGAAAGAGCTTAGACCAGCTTTTCTATTAAAGGGGATTGAGATCCACTGGATATTGTTATATGAAAAAAATTAGTTCAGACGCAGAAAAAATACCTCTTGGTTTAAGGGTTGCGTAAAGAAAATTCTGTCCAGTTCGGCTCAATTTCGGTCTCGGCCATAGGCGCAGGTAAATTTTGTGCATTAAATTATTTATGACAATTAACTACAGAAAAAAGGAGATAATTTGATAAAGATGGTACTTTATTAGCTACAATAAATTTACACAAACATCGTTTTATGAAAATGCCGTGGAAGATAAAGCTGAAAAACATAGTGTAACTGTGCTGCGCACACCGCCATATCATTACGAACTAAACTGCTGGACAATTGCTTTCGAGCAACAAAAATTTTCGCCTAAATTTACCAGTTAATATTTTCTGAACCAGATATGATATTGACCTACGGTTTTGAATGGTTGATAGATTCGTCCCTTGAGAAACAATTGTTAATGTTGAATTTTCTTTAACTCTCAGAAAATTTTATATACAGGGTGTTAAAGAAGATGATGATTTTTGCTCCAATTTTATTGGAGTGTAACTTTCACAATAATATTTATAAATTTTATCACTCTACGTCAATTGAATCACTGGTTCATAGCAAAGAAAGTAATTTGTCAAATTTTTGATATCTGCTTTTTTTTACGAAATACCGATTTTATTGAAATACCTTGCTTTATTTTAACTTATTGGTAGCTAGATCTCACTGTGCGTTGTATCGTGCAAACTTTGCGAGTGATTATTATATCTTATGAAAAGCTTGATTATGTTCAGTAACAATAGTTGTACCTACCTAAATGTTATGATGTACAGTGGCGTACTTATAAACACCTATATGTCTATGGTTTATAAGTATAGTGTTAGAAAGTTAGAAATAATAAATAATTTTTTTTCAAAAATTAAATTAAAAAATGTATCTTTGTTAAAATTTTGTAAACGCACTGTATAATATACATGTAGTGCGATATGAAAAATTAAAAAATAAGAAAAAATTGACCTAATCTAGGGGCGAATACTTTCCAATATAAAACAATCGTGAAAAATTGTGAGATACTTATAAACCATACACATATAGGTGTTTATAAGTAGGCCACTGTACATCATAACATTTAGGTACAACTATTGTTACTGAACATAATCAAGCTTTTCATAAGGTATAATAATCACTCGCAAAGTTTGCACGATACAACGCACAGTGAGATCAAGCTACCAATAAGTTGAAATAAAACAAGGTTTTCCAAAATAATCGGTATTTCTTGAAATATAGCAGATATCAAAAATTTGACAAATCACTTTTTTTGCTATGACGTAGAGTGATAAAATTTAAAAATATTATTGTGAAAGTTGCACGCCATTAAAATTGGAGCAAAAATCATCGTCTTCTTTAACACACTGTATATAAAATTTTCTGACAGCTAAAGAAAATCCAATATTGACAACTGTTTCTCAAGGGATGAATCTATCAACCATTCAAAACCGTAGGTCGATATCATATCTGGTTAAGAAAATATTAACTGTTAAATTTAGGCGAAATTTTTATTGCTCGAAAGCAATTGTTCAGCAGTTTATATAGAACTTATATGGGCGCAAGTGAAAGGATTTGTAGCAAGACACAACACGACACTCAAAATGAAAGACGTTAAGCTACTGTTTGATCAAGCCAATATGAAAGTGACACCAGAGAACTGACAAAAATGAAGAGCTTTACACTGAAATCAATGCCAAGTTATGAAAATGGCTTAAATATTCGTTTAAATGCCACTATACCGGGTGACAACGAAATTAATACCCAGAACATTGATATGAAATTTTGGTATGATCGAATGAGAAGGCCTAATCAGCCTTAACTAGAACTCAGGAGCAGCCAAGCTGCCTACCTCTCATGTGTCGAATAAATCCCCGAAAACAATGAGCTAAGGAGTCTAGAGGATCAATATGATAACTGGACATCGAACGTGTCACATTGCCAAGCCAGATCACTGACGAGCACCCAGAATCAGAAACAAGGATGACCTCCCATTTCATTTTAAGTGAGGCAAGGAATGTTAACATCAAATTAAATGACAGGCTAGCCGTGGTACCATCACAAACCCGATGGATCAACCTATCGGTAAACGATTCGTTTATTGGTAGCTCTTCACGGCATCGAGCGTCCGGGGTTTGCACGTTGTGCACCCCTTCGTCTATTACCCACTGTCCCCTCACCTTGTCAGTGGAGAATGGCAGTTTACGGAGGTTTTAGACTCACTGCTAACAACGGTATGCCCTGTCTTTTAATTTGATGTTAACATTCCTTGCCTCACTTAAAATGAAATGTGAGGTCATCCTTGTTTCTGATTCTGGGTGCTCATCAGTGATCTGGCTTGGCAATGTGACACGTTCTATGTCCAGTTATAAAATTTTGGTATGTTGTATCGTTACATTGTGCGCACATTTTTAGTGTTCAAACACAGTGACTGTCACGTCCGGTTAAACCAGATGTGCGCGCAACCTTGTTTTTAAATAGAAAACTCTGTATATTTTTAAAAATGTGCATATAAATAAACTATAACAACCTGTATAAAAAAAAATTATAAAAATTCTTTAAAAATATTTCATTAACGATATTTAATTTACGTAATAGTAACTAATTATAACCAAAATACTAAATATGTAACATCGTTAATAGTTAGGTACAGAACTCGTCAATTAAGGCCATAGATACACATCAATTTCTACGCTCCCTCATAATGAATATTAATTACAATAAAATTGATTGCGTTCCGAAGGAAAATGATGGTTAAAATAAATTTTAATTATAATAATAAACACACAGATCTGAACACCAAATTTAATTTATTTATCACAATTAAGGGGGTCTAGCCAATCAATCCGAACATCCCATTGACCATATTTTTAGGTTATGTGTCAATTGTAAGTGTTTAAAAACCCATTGAAGTACCAGTAAGAATCCAGCTCCATGCAAAATTATATCTATATACTGGGTGCTGCAGCGTGGTTGAAAACATAGGAAATACCATGCAAGTTGACTGTCCAAATATTTGCTCCCCTGTTGACTTTAGAGCGGAATGGTAGGAAGAATTTTTTAGGAAACAATTTTGGACAACCCGATCTTAACTTATTTGAATAGGATTGCGGTTGGTTTTTCATTGGAATTTAACAGGCGCTGCTGCGGACACCAGCATTGATTGGATTTGTCATTGTCAAATGTAATTTAAAGTACTAGATTTTTTACTAGTAATAATTTTTACCGATGTAATTATTATTAGTTATACAATAGAAGAAAAAGTCACTCTGATAAAATGGTACTAAACGGGGAAAAGCCTAAGTATTGTATCTGATATGTTTTCTGTTTATTTCCCTGATAGACTCATTCCTATCAAGTCGGCTATACAAAAAGTTATCACAGTACTGTGAACTTTGAAAAAGCATAAACATTATTCATATAAGTATAAAACCCGTCAAGAATTTGCTAGAAAGGGATGAAAAGCTAAGATATTTGCTTCTCAGACAAATGCACGCTTACATTAAATAATGGGCCGAATATACAAAATTATCGTTACTGGAGCCTAGAAAATGAACATCGTCTTGTATGCACTCGAACCCAATACATCATTGAACCATTTTTTATTAACCGAAATCTTACGAGTCTAACATAATATAACATATTTAGATCTTCTTTAAAACAAATTGATTGGACCCGCACTGGAGGAAGTCGCCGATGAAAATCAGGGGATTCGATTCCAAATGGATGGTTGCCAGGCCCACAATTCACTTGTGGTATGCGAATATCTAAATAATGGGCACGTTGTCGGTCCAAACTCAACATTAATTGGCCAGCCAGGTCTTCTGATTCTCACCAAACGACTTCTTTATCTGGAGGCATTTAAAAAAATGTCTTTATAAAAGTGTTAGGTTTGAAAATTTAGAGGGGTTAAAAAATTCAATTTTAATGCACAATCTGAAAGAATTACCCATTACCAACTCGCTAATCTTCATAGGATATTGTTTAACAGCGAATGGCGGTTTATTTGAACATTTAATTAAGAATTAACAATATTCCAAACGATTGTACAGTTTTCTTACAATAAAATTATTAGGTTCTTTTTAGAAAAAATTGTTTATTTTTAAACACCCTCTTATTTTCTTCCCGTTTTAGCAATTCTTGATGATTTTATTACTATTTGATAGGTTTTATTGTAAGTAAAATAATTCGATCGGTTGGATCCACTCAGCTATATGTAATAACGAGATTATAAGTAAAAAGGTAAAAAAAATTAATAAAAATATTATTTAACTAATTTATTTCAAAATAAAGTTACAAATACAAAAATAAAGCTAATATTTAAACTCTCTTGAACCGGCGTTCACCTTTGACTCCTTTGTTGTTAGAAGCACTCTGGAAAAAAGAAAAAAGATTATTGGTTTTTAGAACACTGTCATCTCAAATTGTTTTATTAAAAAAAAATCTAAAATTTTTAAATTTATCACAACTTCTTTACTCTATTTTCTTTGTATGTAGTATTTTGTTTAGTACTAAATTCACTCAATGATTTTATTTAAAAAAAAATCCATTTAACAAATACTTTTTGTCAATCAATTTTCTTTATGTGTCCGTAATAAAATGATAAATGTACTTACTAAAACAAGGCCGCTGTCAGAAGGTGTAAGAACTTTCGTATCAACTAGTGAGCCATCGTTTTTAATGTCAGTTTTAAGGGTAAGAACATCTCCACTAATGGTAACAATGACCTGAAATAATTAAGACTGTTAATATGTAATATATATCACTAATTAGATGATTAAAATGAACGTTAACTATTCCTTACTATATACCTATAGTCTATTTTAGAAAGGTGTAGTGTAAAAAATGGGAAATTCCGTTTAGTTCATCTCAATTTCGGTGTCAGCCATAGGCGCAGGTAAATTTTGTGCATTAAATTATTTATGATAACTAACCAAAAAAAAAGAAGATAGTTTGATAAAGAAGGAACTATTAGCTATTGCAAGATTACGCAAACATCGTTTTATGAAATATGCCGTGGAAGATATAGCTGAAAAACATAGTGTAATGTAACTGTGCTGCGCACACCGCCATATCATTGCGAACTAAATCCTATGGAACTTATATGTATAATTAAGTAGGTACTTAATATTTTTTTGTATTTTTTATATAATGTTTAGGTAATAAAAAATAAGTGTACCTAATGCTATGTACATAATGCACGCCTTTGTCACGCCATTTTCAGTGTTTGATAGCATTAGGCAAAACCCATAAATTGACCCAAACCAGGATGGTACTTCCTGCACTTGATAAAAATAAAGAACTTTGCAATGAAATTAATGCCAAATTATGAAAGTGGCTTAAATATTCGTCTCTGTAGTCCCTTTGCATACCTAATGAGCTTTTATTACTCTACACCTTTCTGAAATAGACTATAAAAAGGGTACCTAGTTTTGTTACAAGTTATCATGATTATTTCACTTTATTCGTTACCTTTCTACTGAACCCTTTCTGTAGTTCATATTCAGTTTCCTTGTTTAAATTAAACACCATTTTGTGGCCGCTAAAAGATACTGTTACTTTGTCTGATTCTATCGGTCCAATAACTAATTGCTCTCCACTGGCGGATTTATTGGCTTCGGTTTCACTTTGCCCTAAATACAAAAAAGAAGAGACCCTTGTTAAAATTATTATGTATAATACAGTGGCGGCTCGTCAGGTGAAGTGAAAAAAAAAATAAAACCAGGAGGAATGTTTTTCGACAATATTAACACTCGTGCATTTTGGCGCGCCCCAGCGACCATATCCGTTAGCTCAAAGCAAGTGAAGATCCAACGCCCAACATGGCTTTGATATTCACCGTTGCTATGGTTACGTAACGTCAGTCACGCAAACAGCATGTAACAATTTGCATTATGATGAAGGGCAATTTAAAAATAGATCAGTCGTATGCACCATTGTTTTAACCTTAAGGTATTTATTTTGAGGCTTCGCGAAAATTACTGTTATAGATATCGTTTTTACGTCATTTACTGTGTGATTAAAAAGTTTTGCTTTTATTTTTCAGTTAATTCAGTACTGTACGTACCTACTTGGTTGTGTGTTTTAAAAATGAACCCACTTAATGACATAGTTTGTAATTTGTTGGAAACTCCATTCAGTCGTTGGACAGATGAGAATAAGAGAGACGTTTTGTTACACGGGTTTTTAGTCAATGTTTGTTTAAGTACCCGCACTATACCTAGCTCTTCACCATTCCTTAAGACCGCGAGCCGCCACTTGTAAAATAGGGTTTAATTGCACCGACACACATAATCTAAGATTAATACGTAACCTGAGATTATGATTATCTAGACCATAATGCAATCAAATATTTGAGATAATCTTAAGTTTACTTATTAATCTTAGATTAGGTGTGGCGGTGCAATGGGACTTAAATTATCAAAAATTGAGATTAAAAATATTTAATAATACTTAGAATTTCTCACAGATTTGAAAAACTAATAAAAAAACATGGTATTTATTTAAAAAAACTGTCAAAGAGTTTTTTTCAACAATGAAAATGTGTTCCCCCATAAAACGTCTCTTTTCTTCAAAACTCTTGAAATTGCTTCAAAACTGACAACTGAAAAGCCTTCATATTAGGATGTTTTCTGAGTAAACCCGTTCAATTCTTTACAATTCCAAAAATAACCCAAGAATCCTTCATATTGAAGAAATTTCTTCAATTCTAGCAACACTGTTGGAGAGTTTGCTGCGCTTAGTGCAGCGCAATGGCGGTATTGGGTAAAGTTGTTTATATAGAATTTTTACGCGACTTTCTAAGTTACAAATATTAAAAGTGCGTGCGTGTGATTCTGTTCTTGTGTATCGCTGACAATAATTATTAACTGTGTACTATGAAAGAGGTATTTAATTTATTAAATATGTAGAGATTTTTTAAATATTAATACGAAGAAAAGAACGAATTAAAAAAAGGTAGACCATTACCAGAGATAATTATTGAAAAATCTGGTGTAAGTAGAGGATATATAAAGTTACAAATGCAAATTTAATAGACATTTATTTAAAATATGAATGGATTTGTTGGATGTAACATAAAAAATGCTTTATACTGTTTTCCATGCTTACATTATATGGCGCACTACCTCTTCTAAACATTTTTATAGCAAACAGTCTAGGAGAAACGTTGAAAAATTCTAGAAAATTTCACTTTCCATGCTATCTATTGAAAAAAAAAATATTCTCCAAAGTACACAATTTTTGCAAAGAAGAAAAAACGTACGACTTAATTAATAAAAAATAAAGTTTTTTTGCAAAAATTTCAGAACACCTTAAAATATTTACCAGGACCGCTACTGATACATATGTTATATGACTTACCCAACGATTGTAAATATTCTACGTAGTTGTCCTGAGACTCAAATTGGTAAGTTCCAGCAAGAGGAGCCATTTTTGTAATATGGTAGAAAAGGAAATATAGATAACTAAAACTGAATTTGATGAGATTTAAAGAAACTGTAATGTTTTAAATAAAAAAAAATTGGCTTTTTATACAAAAATTGACCCGTGGGATTAGCGCTTATCTGATATTGATGAGTGTGGTATAGGGGAGACTGGTGCAAACATGATACCTGACCATCTCAGTCATTGAAATAGCCTAATTTTGATATGATGATGGTACAGGTGGATAGAAACCAAAAACAAACGTTTCGTATTAATTATAATTTTCTCTAATCATGGTAGTAAATTGTGATTTTTTTAGATTAATGAAATTAATATGATATATATTTATATTTGTTACCTTTTACCTCATTGCTTGTTATTAATGTTCTATTTACTTGTAATGTAGGTATTATATTTTCTTCTTCGTAGATTCAATACGTTAATTAATAGTAAAGACCATGGCAACTTTATGTGCCATTTTTTTAGCCTGCACCCGATTCCCCTACTCCTAAAATTAGCAATAAATCGAAAGATAAAATTTATAAGAGTAATTATAGTTAATTAACAACATACACCAAGAGACAAAAAACAATTAGTTTGGTTTTTAAACAAACTTGATTTATTCTGTACTAATGAAGTGGTTCTGACTGCTCAAATACCTGTAGAATCCAAATAAATTAAATTCATTGATAAACCTGGAGCAAATTCGGGCCAAGAGAACGCAATGTTTTTGATCCAATTTAATATACCATAAAATCCCATGCAAGTTTCAGACTGTTCAAATATTTGCTCCCCTGTTGACTTTAGAGCAGGGTTGTGGGGAGACTTTTTTAGGGTCTCTGTATGGTGAGTGCACATGCGAAGTGTGAAAAATTTTGGACAACCCGATCTTAACTTATTTAAATAGGATTGCGGTTGGTTTTTTCATTGGAATTCAACAGGTGATGCTGCGGACACCAGCATTGATTGGACTTCAACTTCAACCTGTGTCATTTGCGATGAGAAATTATATCCAGGGTACTACAAATTCGTGTGCGTACAAGGGTATCTCGAAAACGTTAAGGGATACGAAGATGGTTAAATTGAGGCAAAGTTGCGCATTTTGAGGCTTAATTATTTGGTGAAAGAAAATTGTAAATATTCCGAATATTTTCAGAGATATCCGAAAAAAACCGAAATTGTTATTGTCTATTTCAGAAAGGTGTAGAGTGTAGAGTAATAAAATGGGAAATTCCGTCCAGTTCGGCTCAACTTCGGTGTCGGCCATAGGCGCAGGTAAATTTTGTGCATTAAATTATTTATGATAACTAACCAAAGAAAAAAAAGAAGATAATTTGATAAAGAAGGAACTATAAGCTATAGCAAATTTGCACACACATCGTTTTATGAAATATGCCGTGGAAGATAAAGCTGAAAAACATAGTGTAACTGTGCTACGCACACCGCCATATCATTGCGAGCTAAGTTCCATAGAACTTATATGAGCGCAAATGAAAGGATTTGTAGAAAGACACAACACCACATTCAAAATGAAAGGCGTTAAGCTACTATTTGATCAAGCCATTAAGGAAGTGACACCAGAGAACTGGCAAAAAGCA
The DNA here is from genome assembly GCA_935413205.1 of Polydrusus cervinus. Lineage (NCBI taxonomy): Eukaryota > Metazoa > Arthropoda > Insecta > Coleoptera > Curculionidae > Polydrusus > Polydrusus cervinus. Next base: position 27,958,435 of record OW284519.1, read on the forward strand.
GTCCATCATGTCATTAAAGAAGAGGAAAAAATATGGGATCTTGACCACCAGATCGATCGGACCGTCGACCCGTTAATTATAACGTCAAGAGGAGATGACAGTTCCTCAGATGATGAAGACTATTATGATTTTTTTAATTTAATTTCTTTAAAATGTATTTTGTATTTTTTTATACAATGTTTAATAAAGAATAAGTGTACCTAATACTATGTACATAATACATTCCTTTGTCACACCATTTTCAGTGTTTGTGAATGGATAACAATAGGCAAAACCCATAAATTGACCTCAACCCGGGTGGTACTACCTGCACTTGATAAAAATAAAGAATTTTGCAATGAAATCAATGCCAAATTATAAAAGTGGCTTAAATATTCGTTGGGTCACTTTGTAGTTCCTTTGCATACCTAATGAGCTTTTATTACTCTACACCTTTTTGAAATAGACTATACAATAGATCTGTATAAACAACAGTTGATCTGCTGGATGCCATCATCAAAAGTCAAATAAATCCGCAAACAAAGGGGCTGGCTTGTCTATTGGCAAATATAGCTAGAAAAACTAACAACCTGTAACTTGTTCATATTTGATAAGATAAATTACTAATATAACAAGCATCTTTGATAATTTTATGTTTGTTGAACACTTCATTTTTTTTACACCTGTATGAACTTTTAACAAGAAGTCAACTTTTAGCGCTTATAAGAGGACAATGACATTTTGAATTTTTTTAAATTAATTTATTTCCCCGTGTGAGGAATGTCTTAAAAGTATTAAATAAAATAAACACTGAACCTGAATATAGATTATTAAATCGGCACAGAAAAGTTACTTTTCCTACGACCACCAATGAAAATGAGAAAAAAAGCACGGTTAATTCGGCTAGAAAGCGCAGTATATCACACGCGTGTTGAAAAAAAATATCTACTAGTGTTGAAATATCAAGGCACACTATTTAATTTAAACATATGGTGTCAATTTGACACACCACCCCTATTTATTAAAAAGTACAAATTTTAGAAAGCAGTAATTGTAAAGTGTGTAACTAATTAACATGTATTTGTCGAGTGATTCAGAATTAGCGTGTGAAAATACGCCATCTGAAATTATAAAAAATGTTTCGGCACTCTGCTAACGCCTCGTGCTAAATATCCCCTCGTTTGAACCGTATCACTTTTATCACTTGTTATGTAATATACTATTTCCTGCCTACTATGGATACCTAAAGCTATTTGTTTAATAATTTGGTAATATTCCCAGCCACAAGGACACCTTTGGTTTAATAGATTGGGAACATTTACATGTTTGCCATAGAATGCAATAGGAATACATATAAAACTGATTTGTTATCACAATTTTTCCTAGCCATTTCAGAATGCATTTTATTTGAGTTTTCAATTTAATATACAGGTGCATTGTATGAAATTGAATTGAAACTTGACACAATAGAGTGGCAAAAACGAGCAGGTTCGGACTTAGTTAAGTTTTAAAAGCTTGTAACAATATATCTTTTATGCACAAGGAATTTTTGGAGGTTTACGCAAACCCCAAAAATACAATTAAAAAAAATTCTTATATTTTAGAAATACAAAATATTTATTTTCAATTTTTTTCTACTACAATCTTACGTAAGCCTACCAAAATTCAAAACTATTAATTCAGAAATACCGAAAATAGCCATCATCCAGTATCCAGTATATATTACCCAGAATCCATTACCCAGAATCAATCATCCAGAATCAATCACCTTCCGTCGATAAATCCAAAATTAAAACACCAGGGCATTTCTCATTTCTTGCCATTCTTTCCAATTAGTCTTTTTACCTCTTCGTTCAATACCCAGGGCCATTCCCAAGGGGACCTACTAACGTGAGTTTCGAACCACGATACTCAGTGATTAGACACTTTCTTCCATCCCCCTTCCCCAAGGGCTAACCCTAACCCTTGGTTTCTTGCGTCATCGCGTGACCTACCATTTGCGGAGTGTGTACCTTCTTTCGCAACCCACGAGCAGGCACGTAGCCAAGGGCCCCCCCCCCCCCCCCCGAAACCATACTTACAAAGCACCTCAATTATTACCGGGTTTGTTTTTGTCCTTTTCTTGAGGATTTTGTTTTTTATTTTTCCCACTTCAAAACCAAGCACCATGATTGAAAAGAGGGCGTGGCACCCAAAAAAAATTCGCCTTCGGAGCGGTTTCAATGGGCCCCCCCAAGAAGAAATCCTGGCTACGTGCCTGCCCACGAGATGTCCGATCTCATCCGGCCTGGGTACCGGCGTGAATGGGGTGGATTGGAAGATGATCATTTTACACTCTTCCCTGCATACCTTTTTTATTGTGCGTATGCCCACTCCGAAGATCGAACTCGAAACGCCACGATTGAATGCCAGTGACTCGCCGCAGTTACCAGGGCATTTATACTTGGATGTATGATTGTGAAATAAAAAAATACTAAAAATACTCAATTCAATTATCTATTTTTTTATTATATATTTTACAGAAATTTATTTGAATCCTGTCAATCTTAAAAATGCATATATTTTTATTAACATGTGAATAGCTTTGTTTTTCCCGCAGACAATATTTTAGACGAAAACAATATATTTCGAGATGTAATATATTATAACACGTTCGCCTACAAACGACAGACATATCGAATTTCCGCGCCACGAAAATTGACCATTGAAAAAACATTTAGCGTCACTTTCACAATTCCTCCATTTTTCTCGAGAAAAACAAATGATGTCTTTTATCTGTGGGAAGTGAGCGTTGGTATTTATTGGGTTTCTATCGGCTCTATTTTTATATAAAACTTATTACGTTTGGACTAAGTTATTTTGTAAAAATGTTTGGTAGTTTACTGGTAGAGACTTGTACTTTAACGATTGCAAGATTATATTCTCTGAAAATATTCTTACGTTGAAAGTATTGAAGATACGCATAAAATGATTAAAAAAGTTTCATTTATGAAACAACTTTTTGACTTGTCATATCGAATATATAGCCAAATCTTTGATAGAAAGTCAAAGAAAGTATATGGTAAGACAAAAAATATCTCTACATCGGAACTTTTTATTACCGATTGAAACCGTTACAGATGGATGATTTATCTTTGTAGGAATTGAAGAAGCAGGGAGTTACGAGTAGTAAGGTAAAAGTGACGTGTACGAAATGTTATTAGGTCGGAACAAAGAAATAATAATTTAATAGATTAAATTTTGCTTTGTTAAGTTGCATTTTTACAATAAGTCAATGTAAAAATATGCTCTATAGCCTATAGTGTTAGAAAGACAGAGCTTCTATAGTCTATTTCAAAAAGGTGTAGAGTATTAAAATGGGAAATTCCGTCCAGTTCGACTCAATTTAGGTGTCGGCCATAGGCGCAGGTAAACTTTGTACATTAAATTATTTATGATAAGCAAGTAAAGGAAAAAAAGAAGATAATTTGATAAAGAAGGAACTATTATTAGCTATAGCAAATTTACACAAACATCGTTTTATGAAATATGCCGTGGAAGATATAGCTAAAAAAACATAGTGTAACTGTGCTGCGCACACCGCCATATCATTGCGAACTAAATTCTATGGAACTTATATGGGTGCAAGTGAAAGGATTTGTAGCAAGACACAACACGACATTTAAAAAGAAAGACGTTAAGCTACTGTTTGATCAATCCATTAAGGAAGTGACACCAGAGAACTGGCGAAAAGCAGTCCATCATGTCATTAAAGAAAAGGAGAAAATGTGGGATCTTGACCACTAACTATAACGTCAAGAAAAGATGTTTCTCAGATGACGAAGAATATTATGATTTTTATAATTTAGTTGCTGTATAATGTATTTATATAATATATAAAACAACGAATTAGTAGATATGGTGCTAATTTACGGTGAGTGTCATGCTGCTTTGAGATTATACACAGAACACTTTCCCTTGCGGGCTCATCCTACACACAGAAGTTTTCTTAATGTTATTCAACGGGCAAGTTAGGCAGAACCGTATTTGATTCATAGTGTAATAAATGAATGTAAGTACCTTATTTTTAAGTTTTTTGAGAAAAGGTATTTGAAAATGTTGTTTATTTTTATGCCTTCTATATACAGCTAAAAAAGAAGTATCAACTTAGAATTCACCCTGTATACATAGATCGAGGCGGTACTTGGTGGGACATTATGTAATTTTTTTTTTCGGTGTAACTTTAGCTGACTTTTAGGGATTTTTCGAAAAAACGCCTCCACCTTTCTTGAAGATATTTTTATTCTTGCAATAACGTAACCCCCATGAGCTTTACACGTCCCCATTTCGGAGAAATAATATTTGTAATGAAATCAAATAATTCACTTTCACAAGCCAAGGCCTTTCTGCTTCAAGAAATTTTAATTAAACGTAAATATAGATAAGTGTATTCAGTTTGGAAGAGATTAAATATTTCCACTATAGCAAACTTTCTTATTGCGAGAGCTTCTGAAATAAACTGATGTAGCCGTTAAGTTAGAAATTTTCACGTTTTAGGTTAATTTTAAGCTCTCAGCAGTAGAGGCTCGTGGGTAAACATATAAAGGAAAAAGAAAACAGTAACGTCTCTGGGGTAGGCGAATAGTGACAACAATACCGTGCCTCCTCCAGTGGCGGATCCATTTCTAAAAAAAATACCGACCCTTCTTATGACATACCATTTTCAGGACTAAAAGTAAACACAACACCCATTTTGTAAAGATTAGGGGGGGGGGGGCGAAGCTGCCTTCGCCCCCCCTGGATCCGCGCCTGCCCCCCTCCCCTCATCCCGCACTATTTCCTTTTTCTTCTTTTATGATTTGGTATTGTTTATTTTTCAGGGGAATATTTCATTATGATTACCGCTACAGATTTATGTACTTATCTAGTGTAACTTGAACAATTGTTTTTGAAGAAAAACTAAAAAATATCTGTCTAAATAATAAAAAATTATTAAAATTACAAAAATTCGATGAGAGATATCTTGGTATAATTCTTTCAGCAGTTATTTTAATTAAATATTTACCTGGGCCCTAAAACCCACTTAAATTTTCATTAACTACTTTATTTTTACTCTCTTTACTGTAGAGTAGCACCCTCCTGTATTAATATTTGTAAAGTTATTTCGGCTCAAAACATAAAATCATGCTTAGTGTGCTGTCTCAAATGTTGACTTACGGGATTTATTTTTCATCTTTTTATAAAAATCCCTAAATTGAAAGGTTTTAAGGTATATTCACGAAAAAGTATGGGTTTCGGTCTTCGACGTTGAGTAGGTTAGTAAAAAAGGACGGACAGTATTCGATGTTGAGTAGGCAAGTAAAAAAGGACGAGAAATTTACTGGTGTAATACACGAAAAAAAAAAATTGTAGTAAGTTTTGTTTGAATCCATTTTAATTTAATAAAATATTTAAACCCCTAATGCTAATTATAAATCTGTATTAAATATTCCCTACTCCGAACTCCTATTAATATGACGAAGTTATTCTACGCAATATATACAGGGTGATTCCTAAGTTGATACATCTTTTTTAGCTGTGTATAAAAGGCGTTAAAATAAACAACATTTTCAAATACCTTTTTTCAAAAAACTCAAAAATAAGGTACTTACATTCATTTATTACACTATGGATCAAATACGGTTGTGTTTAACTTGCCCGTTGAATAACATTAAGAACACTTCTGGGTGTAGGATGAGCTCGCAGGGAAAATTGCTCTGCGTATAATCTCGAAGCAGCAGCAGCCACACTTTGACGATACTCACCTTAAATTAGCACCATATCTACTAGTTCATTATTTTCAAATTTTACCATTTTCACGTAAATTTAAAATTAACTTTTTTTTTTTATGATAAAACACCTGCACTGTAGGAAAAATCCTTTAAGGCGCTCTGGGAGCGGTGCGAGTGCGAAATAAGCGATTAACGTTGGTCTTGAAACGTTGAAGATTGTATTGATTGGGAAACACGACCTCAGGAAGATCATTCCACAAAGATGACGTTCTCCAGATGAAAGAATTCTTAAACAATGAAGTTCGAGGAGTACTAAGCTGAACAGAACAACATATGGATGAGCGGCAGTGGTTCGCCGTGTATTTCTGTTTTGCATTGCTCTAGGTGGAATCAAGTGGGCAATGTCAGTCGAACACCTGCCATGGAAATATCTGTAAAAGAGAGCCAAATCACCAACCTGTCTTCGATGCTCCAGGCTATCGAGGGTCTTGGTCAGCTCGGGGTCGCCGATCAGACGAACGGCTCTCCTTTGAATGGAATCCAGTAGCCGAAGGGTGTGCTTGGGTGCAGAGCTCCAGACATGAGAGCAATATTCTAATGATGGTCGAATCTGGGCTTTGTAGAGTGTCAAAAGTTGATGAGATGTGTACAACCTTTTGGTGCGGCTGCCTTGGCAATTGCGGCAACGTGACTTGCTTCAGAAAAACACTCCGCAGCGGATTGCCAAATAACAAACTGACCACCGACCCGTAATTGCATGACTAATAAGAGATAAGACAAACAACATAAAGTATAGCAGGGTACGTTTTGATGACCAGGCCCGCACTTAGATTTTTTACTTCTGTATCTCGCCTATTTTTAAGTTTTTTGAAAAAATGTATTAGAAAATGTTGTTTATTTTAAGCCTTCTATACACAGCTAAAAAAGAAGTATTAACTTAGGAATCACCCTGTATAGTGGTTGTACGTAAGTACAAATATTTTGGAAATAAGTTATGACCTCTTTGATTTAGAAATCTGGATAAATCAGAGATATTAGAAGTAAAAAAAACATATGAATAAATGAATTAAAAATTATTTTTTATTTAAGTGTGATCTTTTTTCGTGTATGACCCCCGTTTAGATGTCGAAATATTGCCGTATGACGACGTTTACTTACACGCAGCGTACCTACTTAATTCAAAAACAAAATATTTAAAAAAAAAGTCTTATACGTATGTAGTTACCTACCTACATTTTAATTCACTCGATACCGAGATTAAGCTGTCACCGGCTCAATCTCAATATATCCCTGCAAATGGGATCAATTTCATATTACCATATTGTAATATTATTACCCGAGACCTAACCTTTTACAATACATTTTCCTGGATGGGCGTAAATGTATTCACGATCGATGGAAACTTATATGATACCTTAAGTATTAACATACATTACCTATCTACCTATTACATGATATAGTATACCGGTTGGTGCATCGTGGTGGGGAACATAAAGAATCCCATGCAAGTTCTAGACCGTCCAATTATTTGCTTCCCTGTTGACTTTAGAGCGGGGTGGTAGGGAGACTTTTATTATATTCAAAACGGATCTTTTAATAGACAACGAATTATTTTACTTACAAAAAAACATATTAAATAGTATTAAAATCGTCAAGAATTGCTATAAGGGGAAGAAAATAATAGGGTGTTTAAAAATAAACAATTATTTATAAAAAAATAAAATAATTTTATTTTAAGAAACCTGTACATTATTTAATGTTTAATTTTTGATTTAATGAGAAGCAAATATTTTGTAAAAAATATCTGTTGTTGTTAGCTCGCTCCATCATTTCAAAACAAAAAAGTGATCTTCCCTCTTCATCCTCCTCTAGCAATATTTAATAGTTTTGATACTAATTGGAATGATATTTATGTTTTTTCAAAGTTCACAGTACTGTGGTGTGACGTTATTCTACCCCTTGCCCGAAAGTTCCAGTGCTGATATTTTTATTTTCTTCGACGTGAAGTAAAATATTAAGATCTCTATCATTGTTGTCTTCAGCTCTCTCATGATTCTGTGCTGTGCATTTGCAGTTCTTTATTTCGCCTTAAACTAAGTAATAACTCTTTGTATTACCGATTTGGTTGGAATGGGTCTATCAGGGAAATAAACGGAAAACATATCAGATATAATACTTAAGCTTCGTATCCCTTAACGTTTTCGAGATATTCTTGTACGCTCACGAATTTGTAGTACCCTGGATATAGATATAATTTCTCATCGCAAATGACACAGGTTGAAAAGTCTAATCAACGCTGGTGTCCGCAGCATCACCTGTTAAATTCCAATGAAAAAGCCAACCGCAATCCGGAGATCAGGTTTTCCGAGATTGTTTAAACTCCGTATGTGAACTCACCACACAGAGGCCCTAGAAAAGTCTCCCTACAACCATGCTCTAAAGTCATCAGGGGAGCAAATATTTGGACAGTCTAAAACTTGCATGGGATAGACTTAAAATGTTTACCAGGAGACGCCAGTGCGTTGCAGTTAAAAACTTCTTGGATGCTGTACAATTTAGGTGGCCCCTTTCAAATCAAAAATTTAATAGACCATATATGATGGCAGAATTCTCCCGATTTTACTGTAAATTTTTTAATAGCACCCGGCTGCCCTGGCCTTTTAAATATAAATTGTAAGTCATCCATTAAAATTTTGACACTACCCCGCATATGAGATACAGGGGGTTTTAAAGGTCAAAAGGTTATTTTCTAATAAGTATAAAAAATATATATTTTCCTACGACCACCTATGAAAATGAGAAAAAAAGCCCGGTTAACTTGGCTCGAAAGCGCCGAATATCACACGCGTGTTAAAAAAAAATACAATTTAGGGCACACTATGGTGGCAATTTGAAAGACCACCCCTATTTATTAAAAAGAACAAATTTTAGAAAGCTGTAATTGTAAAGTGTTTAACTTATTTATCATGTATTTGTTGAGTGATTCAGAATAAGAGTGTGAAAATACCCCTTTTTTATATACGTCTGGAACATCTATTATCAAAATAAAAACAAATCGCTCTGAAGAAAGTGTCATGTATTAAATAACAAATCTTTATCGGTAGCGATAGCGTAGAGAATAAAGCTCTAGCCTACAGATCGCAAGGTGACAGGTTCAAATCCCATCAGGAATATTTGATTTTTTTTTTATAAAAACATTAAATAATTTACAGAATTATTTTGAATTGAAACCTTGCTTGTTGGGTGGATTTTTTAAATTTATGTTTAATGCATCTTTCCTTGATTAAATTTAAAATTTTTCATTCTGGTTAATCCAGAAGTCCCTCCTATGATATATAAAAAATGAAAAAGTTAAACTACAAATAAAGAAAAAGCCTATTGACAAACTATGAAACCAGTGGAAGTGGAACATAATCCTAAGTATGCTAATTTCAACACTAGTGTTGATATTTTATTTTTCAACACTAGTGTTGAAATATTTTTTTCACAAATCAAAGGCCTTTTTAAAAATTCTTTGTGGTCTTAGGAAAAATAGTGTACATTACTTGAAAAGTGTGACTTTCATCACTTGTTAGGTAATAAACTATTATACTGGGAATATACAAGATGCCATATAGCGATGGAACAGGAGTGAATACGAAATCCACTGAAGCAACAGACAGGGATTACATCACAGCAAAAGCTTCGTTGGGGATCTAGAACCAAGACGAAGCAGCTGCTGCTGATGAACAGGAACCAGCTGAGAACCATTACAGGAATTCTGACAGGACACATGGCTGTCAAGAACCTTCTGCACAGAATACAACTGTACAATGGAGACCTTGACTGCAGATTATGCGGACATGACAGGGGAATTATACAGTACATAGTTTGCCATTGCGAGTCGCTAGATCGGAAGAAGCAACAAATACTCGGGCAACCAAAACTGGCGCTGTCTTCAACGGGAAAGGGGAAATTTTTACGCACAGTGTTATATTTATAAGATGTTTTCTACGAGCACTTGTGGTTGTGATCTGCTAAAAAATACTTTTTTCTACGACCGTGCGTTTTAACCCATTTTCTTGCACGCATTTTAGTTTTGAACGTGCCACTTTAGTAAAATAATGTAAATTTTGACCTTATTCTTATTAGATAGTTTTTTACTTCGGAAGTTATAACTATTGTTACAACAGGTAAATAAATATTTACGAAATAGTCCATCAAATAAAATCTACATCTTTTCTAGCTTTTTGTTGCATTTTTAATTTTTTGAATATATAAAATAATGAAGATATTTTTATATAACCCTGTACATTCTTTAAAGTAATGTCACAAAACAACTATCAAACCACCGGGTTTGATATCAGTTGCTATGATAACCCAGGCGTGTAATTGTTACTAAAACGTCAAAGTTGTTCAAGGCGTCTTCGAAGTGACCGAATACAATCTTCATCTAAATTAAACAATAAACCGAATCCGAAGCAATAATATTAATGGATTCATCCGACGAAGAACTTTCCGAAGTCATTTTGAAGGCTGCAGATAAAGCTAATTCCGAGCTGTTACCTGCCAAATCCAGACTAACATATGAAAAGCAATACGACCATTTTGTTACATGGTGTAAGGAGAAATATTATATATAAATAATATTAATATTTATAATAATTAGTAGTTTTTAGTTAAAGTTTTGTATATTATGTATGTTGAAATAAAATAATTTGAAAAATGGGTTGGTATACTTTTTTGTATATACGGTCGTAGAAAAAAGAATGTTCCTAACTCATGCGTAAAGTGTCTTTCCCGTCCTTGACCGCTTGCCCGAACTCCACTCCGCGTCGTTCGGGTCAACTGCAGTCGCGTGCGGGAAAGTATCACTTTCCGCACTTATTAGGAAAATAACTATTTTAGTATTGTATATTGTATATTATTCGTGCATATAATGTGCAGCACTGACAGTAATGAATATGAAATTTTGCCGTACAGTTAACTGGAATAGCCTACTTTTCTCGTAACTTAACTGTAAAGGAAACAGCAAATATTCATGTGGGAAAAAAAAATATTTTTTTTTATTAGTAGATATATCCTTATTTCACCTTTTATTTGTTTTTCCATCCAGTCTCTTTGACCTAGAATTTGACCCATTTTCCTATTCGATGAAGAAATTCCAGAAATGTTATTTTTAAATCCGTCCCCAAGACAAAAACTGTATATTCTATAAAAAAAGTTTTTATGATTATTCGACCCTTAAACCCCTTTTTTATTTATGATATCCGACTTTTTTATGAGAAAAGTTTACTGTTTCTTCTTAATTTACCTTTGAATAAGCCAGAGTTAGGGTTTGTGTCCATGGAAGTTATAGAATCGCCGCTGATCGTGCTTGCCATGACTGTAATATGTTTATTTTTAACTAATTAGCTGTCCTGTTTAATATTTGCCCGGTCTAATTTTGGAATCATTGCTTTTCGTGAAGTGAAAAATATCTTAAAAATTCATTAATAAACATGGCCAGGATTCGGGCCAAGAGAACGCAATGTTTTTGGTCTTAATAAAATGCATCCCAATATTGTTATATTATATTCATATTTTTTTCCAATGTAAGACTTATTTAGAAATATCTATTTTATTGTCAAAAAAAAAATGTACGCCAGACTATTTTACCACAGTGTTTTATACTGAAGAAGAGTAATGGCGAAGAGTATAAAGAATCTTCTGTAAAGGCTATATGGAACAGTACAGCAAAAATTATTCAAGAAATGTATTTTACAGAATACGAAATAAAGGTTGACCCTTTTACGGATATTTCCTTTAAAAATGCGCGAATGGCAAGAGACACAAAGAGAAAGCAGCTCCAAAGTTGTCGGGAAAAGAGGAAAGTAAGTTCAAAAGCATTATCTACCAAAGATAATGCAAAGCTACAATGAAGAAAATCCCGATGAAGCACAAAAAAGTCGATTTCTTCTCATTTGAACTACCTTGGAGAGGCAGTGAGGCCGTAAATTGCAAAATTCAATATTTTCAAAAGGAGTTTGATGCCATGGGAGAATTTACCGGACGAATTGAATATAACAGCATATTTTCCAAGACAGCTCAAGGCGGGTTAAAAGGATTGGCACACAGCAAAGGGTTGGTAAGAAATTCATCAAACAAAGACTTATGCCCTGTAAGAGTATTTTTAAAATTATTGGAAAAAAGAGGACCAAACATTTCCACAGACAGACTATTTCTCTTCGTTCATCCAAACTGTCAGAAGGAATGTTGGTTTAAAAATACTCCACTAGGAATAAATACAGTATCTGAGTGGACCAAAACTTCAGCGGAAAGAATTGGAATTGATACGAAGAAGCATAAAATAACAAATCATTCTCATCGATCTTCCGCTGTGTCTGCCCTATTTAAACAAGGTGTTGGGGAATAAGAGTTGATTAAGTTAACAGACCACTCAAACGCAAATTCCCTGAAACTATATCTGTAGCTGGATCCTTGTCATCATCTGAATTTCATCGAAAATCTCAGAACAACAAATGAAGCATGTTCTGGACCTTTGACTTCTCAAATGCAAGTCAATCATACCCAAAACCATGCTTTGATAGAAAAGAATGGACAAACTATTACTTATAACAACTATACGTTTAATATTAGTAATAAATAAAAAAAGAGTTTCTAGTTTGCTAAATAAACAGTGTGTTTTTATTGTTTTCTCGTGAAATAGTAATGTCGAATATCATTCGAGAGAAAATTTTGTATTGGCAAAATTTTCTCTCGGTTTTATTCAATTTTGTTGCTTTTTGGTAATTTCGCTCATGAAATTTTTGAGAAAAATTGCCTAGCAACAAACTTTCATACCAGCTGAAAATTTTACAGGCAAAATTTTCTCTTATGATATTATATACGATAAACATGATTATTGGACACTAAATAAAGAATCGCGATTCATTTAGAAGACAAAGCGAAATAATGGCCCAACAAATCGTAAAGGGGAATTTATTATCATTTTCAACGAAAAGTAAAAGGGGGGAAACTATCAACGTCCATAAATGTTTTACGCGTTTGTCAATCCCGACGAAATGGCACACACTAAATTTTATTTCAGCGACATGTTTTTTTAAGTTATTTTTGGGGGAAATACTCTGAACACGATTAAAATGCGTTAAAATCTGTCCAACATAGATTTTATAGAAACTAAAATTCTAATTTGATAGTTTGAATGAAATTTTAAGCCCCAAAGACCGCTTTACTTTCACAACTTTGCAATAGAGCACAGTGGCGTAGCCAGAAAATATGCTCGGGGTGGGGGGGGAGGGGGGCTTGGTGGGCGTAACGGGACTACATGGTATTGCATCTAGTGAAGAAGGCGGAGAAACGCCGCAGGCGAAAAATTTTCAAGGCAACGCCCAAAGTTCGATTAAAATTCACCTAACTACTATCAAATTTCGAAAATAAAATTATTACCTCTCCCCCTCTGCATGGTTGGATTAAATTTGTTTTTTTAAATGTTTTTTTTACTTTTTTTTTGATATTCCTAGCTGGCTCTTTATTAAAAAAACATTTTTTATATTTATGACAAATATGAATGTTGGTGTCAATCCAAAATTTTAACATAAGACGTATAACTCTAACCAGTGTTTTTCGGGCTCGATTTTTCATGATTAAAAATAAAGTAAATATCGTTCACCACGCCAAAATTGATGATTTTTTCAGAAACCGGGTATTTTAGGAGCGTAGATCTAAGAGCAATTTTTGGTGGAAATGCTTAGGTTTGGAAATACTCCTTCTTAAGTGTTGTTTTATATATTCATAATAAAGCATTCTCGTTTCTTCCCGCACTATTTTTTTATTATAAATTATTACACTTCTTCCATAAAAAATGTCTCAATTAAAATTTTTACTTTAATTTTTCTTTTTAAAAATTAATACCTAATTGTTTTTTGTTTTTGTTATAAAAGCATGTTATTGCATTGGATTATATTTTTGTTTATTTAAAATAGCTCTAAAAAAAGGGGAAACGGAACAGACAAGTATATAATAGAAAAATACTATAAAATATTATTCTTTTTACTCGTTTTCCTATAAAATTTGCATCATAAATCAATAACTAAAACAACATGCGTCCGAAACCTTAATCTCTATATAAAACAGGACTTTTAGAAGGAAAAGTTTAAAAACTAAACCTTTCCTACAAAACCTTTGTAATCTAAGCGAAGAATACATTGTTTAAAAATTATAATTAAGAGTCCAAGCGTGAGACGAAAAATTAGGTTGCAATTAGACTTTTAGACCCGAGCTACGAGGCTCGAGGGGGCTGCAGCCCGGCAGCCCCCCCCCCCCCCCTATATACGCCACTGCTGGAGCATATTCAAGCCATTAATTGTATGAAACTCAAAACATAGCGATGTAAATTAGTGAATATTTTTACAATAATTTCAAAATATCCCTCGACATTTTTGAAGCGTCGACTATGAGACTTGAAAAGAAGTTTTTCTGTTCTTGTATTTATTATTTTGTTTACTGATTATCCCGACATTTTTACGAGTATTTGGAGCTTCGAGAGTCTTACATTGACGATATTTAAAGGATTGGTATGACAGAAAGGACATTTGTGTCGTCTAAGTGTATTTTGTTCTTAGGAATCTCTTAGTACGGACAGGGAAATGTCTTTAAGGGATAATAAGATATATTTTAAGGCAATAAATGGTTTTATTATAAAAACATTTGTTATTTTTGTGGTGGTAATAAGATTTTGGTTTGAAGGTTTTCGTAATCCTTAAGAATACAACAAGAAGAAATAAAATATAAATAACAAAAAATAATAATTATTCAATTATTTCCTACCACAATAATTCTAAGATTCGAACGCGCAAAAAGGTCTCATGTTATTTTTATTTTTCTACCGAATTACAAAAAACTAAACAAGATTTTAAATTTATGTTTCCACCAATGGCAAAATGGTATCTATGTGGGCGTTATAAAGTTATTTTCATAGAGAAAAACAATCGAGGGAAAAGATATAAGCCAATAAAAACCCAAAAAAAAAATTACCAAAGTTGATTTTATTGTAAAAAATATAGGGAAAATTTTGTTTTTAATAAAAATAACTTTGTCATATTCTCCAGTATCCGTACAGTCCAAATTTAAAAAGTTTTTAAAAATCCGTCTATAAACATGGACAGGAATCGGTTCAAGAGAAAGCAATGTTCTTAATATAGATATAATTTCGCATGGAGCTGGTAACTTTGAAGAAGAATTTATAAATATTAGTCGAATATCCTTAATTCCACTGAATTATTCTGGTTCACATGTTTTGTTAATTTGTACATCTCTCTTAGGGGCGAAAGGGTTACTACCCTTTAAGTTGAAGTTGGTCAAGGGGCACTATAAATTAAATTACTTAACATTTCCTTACTATCAGTATTCCCTGTAGAACTATACGTCGTATTGATTAAATTGAATATATATTATTTTGTATATTTTTTTTTTATGATAAAACACCTGCACTGTAGGAAAAATCCTTTAAGGCGCTCTGGGAGCAGTGCGAGTGCGAAAAAAGCGATTAACGTTGGTCTTGAAACGTTGAAGATTGTATTCATTGGGAAACACGACCTCAGGAAGATCATTCCACAAAGATGACGTTCTCCAGATGAAAGAATTCTTAAACAATGAAGTTCGAGGAGTACTAAGCTGAACAACATATGGATGAGCGGCAGTGGTTCGCCGTGTATTTCTGTTTTGCATTGCTCTAGGTGGAATCAAGTGGGCAATGTCAGTTGAACACCTGCCATGGAAATATCTGTAAAAGAGAGCCAAATCACCAACCTGTCTTCGATGCTCCAGGCTATCGAGGGTCTTGGTCAGCTCGGGGTCGCCGATCAGACGAACGGCTCTCCTTTCAATGGAATCCAGTAGCCGAAGGGTGTGCTTGGGTGCAGAGCTCCAGACATGAGAGCAATATTCTAATGATGGTAGAATCTGGGCTTTGTAGAGTGTCAAAAGTTGATGAGGTGTGTACAACCTTTTGGTGCGGAAAAGTACCCCAAGTTTCTGTGCAGCTGCTTTGGCAATTGCGGCAACGTGATCATGCCAAGACATATTACCTCCCAGATTGACCCCCAGCAAATTAATAGACGGTGCCAGGGGAATTGCGTGTCCTGCCATGACTATATCCGGTTCTGCAATGTTAACCTTTTTGGAGAAGACTGCTGCCTGGGTTTTCTTAGCATTAAATTCGACTTGGTTACTGTCACCCCAAGCCAAAATTTCTTCCAGGTCATTGTTGAGGCGCAATACTTCATGCTGCCTGCGAAGATGTGCGTCGGCAGCGGATGTTTGGGGAGTCAAGGTAAAAGATGAGACAAGTGTGCTGTCATCAGCAAAGCTATAAATTGGATTTTGGGTTTTCACTAGAAAGTCGTTAATATACAGTAAAAAGAGGGTAGGCGACAATATGGACCCTTGAGGAACACCGGCATTGATGGTGAAGGTGTCTGAGAGAAACCCGTCAATCGCCACTTGCAGAGAACGGTTCTTAAGGAAGCTGGTTAACCATAAACAAAATCCATTAGGCACACCGTAGGATCGCAATATAGATATATATATTATATATTTTATGTATATAGATATATGTATAGATTTTTTCTTTGAGGGCCCGTCCGTGCGCCGGATGCACTTAGGTCAGGTTTGGCCCATTGTGCTCGCCCTGTTTGGTTGTTACACCCACTCCGTGATAGCAGTTCCTGGCACTAGCTTGTGTAGATCAACTGGAGAGGGTAAGGATGTCCTCTGGTTCCAATTTTGGTTGCCCGAGTATTTGTTGCCTCTTCCGATCTAGTGACTCTCAATGGCAAACTATGTGCTGTACTGTTTCCCTGTCTTATCCGCATAATCTGCAGTCCAAGTCTCCATTGTACAGTTGCATTCAGTGCAGGTGGCTCTTGACATCCATATGCTGTGTGGTAATTTCTGTCTGTTGCTCCAGTGGAATTTGTTTTCACTCCTGATCCCCGATTTATGGCATCTCGTACTGTGCACCTTGGTACTCCGAGTGCCGGTTCTGGACCAATGAATGTATTTTCTGAGCCTTTCCTTGCAAGTTTATCGATTTTTTTATTTCCTGTAATACCTTCGTGTCCTGGTACCCACTGCAGTATTACTTTGTTTACTTTTGCCAGGGCCTCCAGTTCCTCTTGACATTCCCATACCAGTCTGTCAAAACGAACTGCAGGCCCCGGAAAAAGTAAACAAAGTAATACTGCAGTGGGTGCCAGGACACGAAGGTATTGTTTAATAAATAGTATGTTTTTTAGTTGTTATTTTATGTTCGATTGCACATAAAAATCAAATTATAAGGTTTTATGGGCAAAAATTTGTTGTAAACACTACATAATACTGTTTTTACGATATATAATTTGTGTTTAACTATATTACTTTAAAAGTTTTTTGTTACAAAAATAGATTTTTGTCATCTGTTTTTTTTCCTTTAAAGAATCCTTGGTTAAAGGCACTTGGCCAAATTAGGTCTATTTTGCATATCCTTAATTTCCTCTGAAACCCTATAAACCCACTTAAGGGATCCTTGCCTTAGGCTTGTAATGACGTTGGATAAAAAAAAATTGGAATCTCTGAGATGCTTAAACCAAATGGTATCAAAGCTATATAAAAATGGTTTTAAGAAAACTTGAAATATGTTATTTAAACTAGAAAGGAGATATTTAAACTCTGATTTATTGTGTCATGGACCTTTATACCTTTGTGCGTATTTAATATTGGGTAAAGGTTTATATACAGTGTGTCCGCGGATGGGGTCCCCTAGGGGAAAAAATCTTTATTATTCATTTTACGAACAAAATTAAAAAGTTCTGCTTATTGAGAAAATTAATTCACGATAAAAAAATGTCAGATCAGATGTACAGGGTGTTAATAAATTAGGAAAATATGAAAATGCTTCAAGAGAGAAGTACCATTATTTATTACTTTTTACAAAAATTTTATAAAACAAAGTTGTTTATAAACTAACGTAAAGTCTAAATACAAATTTTAAAATAAAAAATTAATAATTATTTTTTTCATTTAATTAGTTGCATTTTACAAAAAAATCAAGATAGTCGATTTTGTATACGTTCATGTTTCTGTCAGAATTTTATTTCTTCACGACTATTACTGAATGCAATAATTCCAAAATCATTTTTGATAATATAGAATGTAAAAATTCTCGCTCTTGAGTTGGAATATTTATTCTGAAACACTTGCTTCTTATGCGTTTTGCGTGTATTTTCATTCCATAACAAGATACGGAATGAATATTCTGTAATTGATCTAAACGACATAGGTTGCCATGAATTTCGAAACTGTCAATGTTAGCACACAAATTTTAGTGTAAGTCAAAATATGAGTGAGAAATCGGATGAATCAGATATGGAACTGGATAATATTTCACCTGAAATTACAAATATTGCGAATAGTATTTTTGGTCGTGGAGAAAATATAGTCTGCTACTCGGTTAGAATGAAAATTCGATACTCGTGGTTCCTCACGCTCCCTACGCTCGCGTTCGGAATCTTTCACTCGGATCAAATTTTCATTCCAACCTCGTTACAGAATCTACTATTACATCTGTCTGTATTCTATTTTCGAAAATGTTAACCAAAGAAGAGCGTTTTTATTTAATACAATGTTACGGTATTGGAAATGTATTGTGAAATGTTAACAATTAATACGCTAGATGTTAATATTAATATTTTATTTTAAAAATTCGAATTTTTATTTCAAAATTTGTATTTAGACTTTACATTAGTTTATAAACAACTTTGTTTTATAAAATTTTTGTAAAAAGTAATAAATAATGGTACTTCTCTCTTGGAGCATTTTCATATTTTCCTAATTTATTAATAAATTTAATTAATTATTAAATTACATCTGATCTGACATTTTTTTATCGTGAATTCATTTTTTCAACAAGCAGAACTTTTTATAAAGAATGACTTTTTATGGTAAAATGAATAATAAAAATTTTTTCCCTCTTGGGGACCCCATCCGCGGACACACTGTATAGAATTATGATTTTCACATTTTCTAAAATAATGAAAAACTTAGCTAAGCAAATTTCCTAAGTTTTTCTTATTAAAACTTACCTTTGTATTTTTGGCTAAAACTTTTTGCGTTCATTGTTTTGGGATTGTTCAGCAAAAT
Organism: Polydrusus cervinus; assembly: GCA_935413205.1. NCBI lineage: Eukaryota > Metazoa > Arthropoda > Insecta > Coleoptera > Curculionidae > Polydrusus > Polydrusus cervinus. Next base: position 27,977,322 of record OW284519.1, read on the forward strand.
TCTAAATATAGATGTTTATATAAATTTCTCTCTCCGACCATGCAAATCTTGTTAATTGCCTCAGAATTTTCTCCAAACTTTCTTGTGGCCGAAAAAACAGTCTTTGTTAATAATTCTGTTATATTATTTGAATGGGCATTATTCTCCAACTTTTACAGTTTAAGGTTATTTCAGATAAGCCCTTATAAGACCACTTATAAATTATAGGCACGGCTCGTGAGTTTTTTTACAAGTGTACAAACTAAAAACCCGTGTAACAAAACGTCTCTCTTATCCTCATCTGTCCAACGACTAAATGGAGTTTCCAACAAATTACAAACTAATTGGGTTCATTTTTAAAGCACACAACTAAGTAGGTACGTATACTACAGAATTAACTGAAAAATAAAAACAAAACTTTTTTTATGACACAGTAAATCACGTAAAAACGGTATTAAATTTATAACCGTAAGTTTCACGAAGCCTCAAAATAAATACCTTAAGGTTAGACGAACCAACGCTAAAACAATGGTGCATACGGCGGATCTATTTTTAAATTGTCCTTCATCATAATGCAAATTGTTACATGCTGTTTGCGTGGCTGACGTCACGTAACCATAGCAACGGTGAATATCAAAGCCATGTTGGGCGTTGGGTCTTCACTTGCTTTGACCTAACGGACACGGTCGGCTGGGGCGCGCCAAAATGCACGAGTGTTTATAATTATTGTCCATCGGAGCTTACCTTGGCCCTATTATGCATAGCTTCATTGGGATTAAATTAATATTATTAATTCGAACATAATTATTCTTTGAGGGCAAAAATGGTAGTTGTATTGGTACATTAATATTGTCGAAAAGATTTCCTCTTGGTTTTATGTTTACTTCACCTGACGAACCACCACTGCCTTATCGTCAAGCCGAGCCTGATAAATTATAATAATATTTAGCATAAGTAAAAATCGTTAAAATTTCATTTTTCCTCTTGTCTAAGTAAAATTAAAAACCCTTGTCACTAAAACAGAGTATTATACCCTCTCAAGAATCAAGTAGGTATAAAGAATAGAATATCTACTCAAAGGAACCAAAATTTAATTTAAGGATCCCCATCGAAAGGGAGAAGCAAATCGCTTATTACGGGAGTAGACTTGGATCCCTTTGACAAAAAAGGGGCCCGTAAGAACTGAAAAGTAGCGAAGCATCGAAGGGAAAGGTGACAAAGGGCGGTTATGATACCGAAAATGACTGAATTAGAAATCTAAATAATGTTTTTAAATAAATTTACTCGACAAATTGATACGCATGAACGATACATTGTTTTTGAAATTACTTTGCAAATTGCTTCAAGAATCAAAAAGAAATTTAATGTATAAGTCAGCCATTAATGTAATTTTATTATTAATTAATTACCGTTTCTGAATGAAGTGGCGTGTGAGGACAGTGGCGTGGCCGGAACATATGCTCGCGTTTGTCAATCCCGACGAAATGGCTAACACTAAATTTTAATTCAGCCACATGTTTTTTTAAGTTATTTTTGGGGGAAATACTCTGAACACGATTAAAATGCGTTAAACTTTGTCCAACATAGATTTTATAGAAACTAAAATTCTAATTTGATAGTTTGAATGAAATTTTAAGCCCCAAAGACCGCTTTACTTTCACAACTTTGCAATAGTGGCGTAGCCAGAAAATATGCTCGGGGGGGGGGGGGCTTGGTGGGCGTAACGGGACTACATGGTATTGCATCTAGTGAAGAAGGCGGAGAAACGCCGCAGGCGAAAAATTTTCAAGGCAACGCCCAAAGTTCAATTAAAATTCACCTAACTACTATCAAATTTCGAAAATTAAATTATTACCTCTCCCCCCTCTGCATGGTTGGATTAAATTTGTTTTTGTAAATGTTTTTTCGTGATATTCCTAGCTGGCTCTTTATTTTAAAAAAAAACATTTTTATATTTGTGAAAAATATGAATATTGGTGTCAATCCAAAATTTTAACATAAGACTTATGTATGACTCTAACCCGGGTTTTTGGGCTTGGTTTTTCATGATTAAAAATAGAGTAACTATCGATCACCACGCCAAAATTGATGATTTTTTCAGAAATCATGTATTTTAGGAGCGCAGATCTAAGAGCAGTTTTTGGTGCCAATGCTTAGGTTTTAAAATACTCCTTCTTAAGTTCCGTTTTGTATATTCATAATAAAGCATTCTCGTTTCTTTCCGCACTATTTTTTTTTATTATAAATTATCACACTTCTTCCATAAGAAATATTTCAATTAAAATTTTTACTTTAATTTTTCTCTTTAAAAATAAATACCTAATTGTTTTTTGTTTTTGTTGTAAAAATATTTTATTGCTTTGGGTTATATTTTTGTTGATTTAAAATAGCTCTAAAAAAGGGAAAACGAAACAGACAAGTATATATTAGAAAAATACTATAAAATATTATTCTTTTTACTCGTTTTCCTTTAAAACTGTATTATAAATCAATAACTAAAACGATATGCGTCCGAAACCTTAATCTCTATATAAAATAGGACTTTTAGAAGGAAAAGTTTAAAAACTAAACGTTTCCTACAAGACCTTTGTAATCTAAGCCAAGAATACATTATTTAAAAATTTGAATTAAGAGTCCAAGCGTGAAACGAAAAATTAGGTTGCAATTAGACTTTTAGAGCTTCTAGGCTTGGGGAAAGGGGGAGGGGGGACCCCCCTAAATACGCCACTATGTGAGGCAATGCTAAAAATTATGGCTATAAATAGTGGTTTGTTTTTATACTTTTTGTTATCATGACAAATATTTAGAATTTATCTCTGCAGGCCTGGTAAAAAATTTTAAGGTATTCTGCAATTTTTGCAAAAACACTTACCTATTTTTTATAAATCAAACGTTATTGTCCGTTTCGTGAACTAACTTTTTAGAAAATCTCTTCATACTTTTTTTTTATAAAAATATTAAATAATTAATAGAATTATTTTGAATTGAAATATTCCTTGTTGGGTGGATTTTTAAATTTATGTTTAATGCATCTTCCCTTCATTAAATTTAAAAATTTTCATTCTGGTTAATCTAGAAGTCAATCCAGGATTAGTTCTCCCTATGAAATATAAAGTATGAAAAAAGGAAAAAGTTAAAGTACAAATAAAGGAAAAGCCTATTGACAAACTATGAAACCAGATATTAAATGGAACATAATCCCAAGTATGCTAATTTCAACACTAGTGTTGAAATCTTGTTTTCACAAATCAAAGGCTTAATAATTCTTTGTCGTCGTAGAAAAAATAGTGTACACTACTCGTGTGAAAGTGATTATTCTAAAAGTCGGAGAATCTGATAAATATCACTTTCATCACTTGTTATATAATATACTATTTGGTAATAGAAAATATTTTAGTTGTATAACTATTTTTTTTTGGGGGGGAGGGCTCTGAAACATGCACCAGCCGCCACTGTCAATTAATAATAATTGTGTCTTTGCTGAAAATAAGTTTTAAAAAATTTGTAAAAAAAATAGTTTAAAGTTTAAAACAGACCCTGCGGCATTACGTGAAGTTCCGATCTATAGTCGTCAGAGTAAACAAAAGACGAAAGCTCGGATTAATTCTATAATTAGTTTTCAATTAAGAACAAACAGAATTTGTTTCTGTAATCTCTTCGTTCTAGAATTACTGCTTACTACGGTCATTGGTTTGAACGCTTACCAACCGCAATCAATTCGTAAATTTAGATTGCTTCATAGCTGGAACTTTTCCAGTTTGTTTCGTTACTTTTTCTTATTCGAATAATGTTCCGCAACACTGTAACTGTTGAGTAAACAGAAACTAGGTAAACTGTTACAGTCCAGTAATGTCCATTTTTTCAAATCGGAAATGAAGTTTTCCTTTTTTCCCGCAGATAGTTTGATTTAAATAATAAATTGCCGATACAAAATGCAACCGAATTTTCAGTAAATTCGTATATACGGTTCTTTATATATCTATAGTGGCCCATCGAGGTAGAAAACTCTGTACATTTTTTTGTTAAATTTTGCCCTAAAAATTATAATACATGCATCTTTAAAGGAACAACCGTAGAGAAACTCTTGCTTATTAGAAGTCTTTACAAACTTCTCTCCTCGCGGGAGGAAAATAATCATTTTCCTCTCTGCGGGAAGAAAAGAACTATTTTCCCCTCCGCGGAAGAAAAAAGACCATTTTTCTTCCTTGCGTCAGTCAGGGTCAAAAACGAAATTTTCTAGTAAGGTAGTTAAACTAGTATATTCCATAACCAGTGATGAAAGTGATACTTGTCAAACGAGGAGAAATTCTCGGAGTTTTAGAATAATCACTTTCACACCCTATTTTTCCTAAGACCACAAAGAATTTTTAAAAAGTCTTTGATTTGTGAAAAAATAATTTCAACACTAGGGTTGAAATTGGCATACTTAGGATTATGTTTCACTTAATATCTGGTTTCATAGTTTTGTCAATAAGATTTTCCTTTATTTGTAGTTTAACTTTTTCATTTTTTCATATTTTATATATCATAGGAAGAACTAATATTGGATGGACTTCTAGATTAATCAGAATGAAAAATTTAATCAAGGAAAGATGCATTCAACATAAATTTAAAAAATCCATCCAACAAGGAAGATTTTAATTCAAAATATTTCTATAAATTATTTATTGTTTTTATAAAAAAAAAAGTCAAATACTCCTGATGGGATTTGAACCTGTAACCTTGCGATCTGTAGGCTAGAGCCACAGAATATATAGCGTAGCATAGCTATATATTCTGTGCTAGAGCTCCATTCTTTACGGTAATACCATGCTAAAATTATTTTTTGTACTATAAATAAATATGATAGACTCTTTTCACAATTTAAAAATTGCCACGCGTTATTTTCTAATGATGGCTGACAATTAACGAACCGTTTACATAAAACGATCGTTTACTTTTTATAAAAACCCTTCATTGTTGCTATATTTTCTTAACGTAGGCAAATTTTTACACGTGCAGAGTTATTACCCGAATTTTTTGAGTTTTATATAAAAAAAAGCGCTGGAAGCCATAAATAATAAAAAAGATTATATAAAGTACGCCTGTAATAGAGTAAATATTCTTGAAAAGTTATAAAAATAATTTTATGTCTGTACGGTTTCTTAAAATTTTTCATCATAATAATTTTGAACAAATCGTTTTGAACCACACAGGACTTGTAACTTATAACCGAAGGGAAGCCAGTAACTTCAATTGAAAACGTCTTTCGGGCACGACAATTTCAGACAAATGCAGCGGAAATAATCATGGAATTACAAAATTTAGGACGAGTTTCAGCTTAAACAATGACATTCTTGTTTGGTTTAGATACTATCAACGAATTTAAGGAATTTGGAAATTTCCGTTCGGTCATAAACTTAAGAAAATAAGCTTGTAAACGTACTTTTATCTTATTTTTCAAATACTAGGGATTGTTTTCTTCGATTTGTGCATTTCATATCATTTTTCAAGTTAAATAATCCGGAGCCAGTGGTGGCCCGTCAGGTGAAGCCCCTTAACCTACTTCAACAAAAAAAAAAAATAAAACCAGGAGGAAAGTTTTTCGATAATATTAAATATTAATGTACCAATATAGCTACTATTTTAGCCCTTAACAAATAATTATGTTCGAATTGATAATATTAATTTTATCCGAATGTAGCTATGCATAATAGGGCCATGGTTAACTCCGATGGACAATAATTATAAACACTCGTGCATTTTGGCGCGCCCCAGCCACCTTGTCCGTTAACTCAAAGCAAGTGAAGACCCAACGTCCAACATGGCTTTGATATTCACCGTTGCTATGGTTACGTGACGTCAGTCACCCAAACAGCTTGTAACAATTTGCATTATGATGAAGAGCAATTTAAAAATAGATCAGTCGTTATGCACCATGCACCTTAAGGTATTTATTTTGAGACTTCGCGAAACTTACGGTTATAGATATCGTTTTTACGTGATTTACTGTGTGATTAAGAATATTTGTTTTTATTTTTCAGTTAATTCAGTAGTGTACGTATACTTACCTACTTAGTTGTGTGTTTTCAAAATGAACCCACTTAATGACATAGTTTGTAATTTTTTGGAAACTCCATTCAGTCGTTGAACAGTTGAGGATAAGAGAGACGTTTTGTTACACGGGTTATTAGTCAATGTTTGTTTAAGTACCCGCACTATACCTAGCTCTTCATGATTTTTGAGACCGCGAGCCGCCACTGTCCGGAGCTTTAGTTTAAGGTCTTAAGTACTAAAAATATGAAAATGAAATATGCCGTGGAAGATATAGCTGAAAAACATAAGTGTAACTGTGCTGCGCACACCGCCATATCATTGCAAACTGAATCCTATAGAACTGGGCGCAAGTGAAAGGATTTGTAGCAAGACACAACACGACATTCAAAATGAAAGACGTTAAGACTGTTTGATCAAGCCATTAAGGAAGTGACACCAGAGAACTGGCGACCATGTCATTAAAGAAGAGGAGAAAATGTGGGATCTTGACCACCTGATCGATTGGATCGTCCATCGACTGGCGACCCATTAATTTTAACCTCAAGAGGAGATGACAGTTCCTCAGATGACGAAGAATAATATGATTTTTTATAATTTAATTTCTGTATAATGTACTTGTGTATTTTTTTATAATGTTTAATAAAAAATAAGTGTACCTAAAACTATGTACATAATGCACGCCTTCATCACACTATTTCCAGTGTTTGAGAAAGGATAACAATAATAGTCAAAACCCATAAGTTGACCCAAACCCGGGTGGTACTACCTGCACTTGATGAAAATAAATAATTTTGCAATGAAATCAATGCCAAATTATAAAAGTGGCTTAAATATTCGTTAGGTCATTCTGTAGTCCCTTTGCATACCTAATGAGCTTTTATTACTCTACACCTTATTTATAAAATAGACTTTAAAAACTTCTTTTGGATTTTGACTGGATTTTTATTTTTATAACCTCCATCATTTCTGTCTTTACTTTATGAGTAAACAAGATCAAGTGTTCTTTAAAAATAAATTATATATTTTTTCCTCCGAACTTTCCGATAAAAATAAAACGTAAACAACTCAGCTAGGTCATTTAACCTTCCGTGTGTTTGTGCTTGACAAAGAAGAATTTAAAATGGCTTTAAAATGTATATCAAACAAGCATTATGCTTAACTGCGTAGTAGCTACAAGTATTAAATGTCCATGATTGTAATTTTAGAAACATACAGAATACTGGTTTTAAAAGTAATTTCTTCAAAAGTAATTATGTAAATTTTTCAGTTTTCCCGTTTTAAAATGGGATATCATTTTTCTAGCCTTGTTATATATTCCCCATATTCTAAAGTTTTATGTTTGCCTTTAATATTTATCAATATATAATTTGGTTCCATATTAATATCAGGCGAGTCTCGTGAGTTTATTTACAGATGGGGCAAATCACCAGGTAATTAAAATTATAAATGCTTCTTACCAGTGGCGTAGCCAGAAAATATACTCGGGGGGGGGAGGTATGTATTACTCTAACCAGCGTTTTTCGGGCTCGGGTTTTCATGATTAAAAAATAAAGTAAAAATTGCTCACCACGCCAAAATTGATGATTTTTTCAGAAATCATGTATTTTAGGAGCGTAGATCTAAGAGCAGTTTTTGGAGCAAATGCTTAGGTTTTGAAATACTCCTTCTAAAGTGCCGTTTTGTATGTTCATAATAAAGTATTCTCGTTTCTTCCCGCACTATTTTTTTATTATAAATTATCACACTTCTTCCATAAAAAATGTTTCAATTAAAATTTTTACTTTAATTTTTCTCTTTAAAAATAAATAAGTACCTATATATGTTTTTTGTTTTAGTTTTAAAATTTTTTTATTGCATTGGGTTATATTTTTGTTGATTTAAAATAGCTTTAAAAAAGGGAAAACGGAACAGACAAGTATATAATAGAAAAATACTATAAAATAATAATCTTTTTACTCGCTTTCCTTTAAAAATGCATCATAAATCAAAAACTAAAACGAAATGCATCCGAAACCTTAATCTCTATATAAAACAGGACTTTTAGAAGAAACAGTTTTAAAACTAAACGTTTCCTACAAGACCTTTGTAATTTAAGTGAAGAATATATTATTTAAAAATTTAAAATAAAAGTCCGAAAAGTGTCTCCCAGTTTGAAGAAATTTTTAAGATAGCGGAGTTCAAAAAATATATTTTATCTACTTTCATTTAGTAATATGAATTTTACAGTTATGTAAATCGTTTTGTAAGGGCATCTACTACAGCACTAGTGCTGTAATAGATGCCCTTACAGCACTAGTGCTGTAATGAAAAAAAAACGCTTTTATTAAAATTTTGCTGTTAAATAAAACCACACTTTTTAGAAAAATGATTTATTATTAACAATTATAAAATTAATTACCAATTATTAATTAAAATATATCTTGATTTTTCTTGACTGAAATCATAGTTCTCAACATTGAGTAGTGAGTCCATAGTGTAGTGTAGATGGTTTCTGGGAGCATTGCTTTACGGAAAATAACCCCAAAGGATTTTCTCAGACACCTCCTTTATTTTGTTAGCTTTGCACCAATCTTAAAACTTCTGATACTCCAACTCATACGCGCCTTGGATTTTCTCGGAACGAGACTTGAGATCGCTTCGTTTGCCGCTGCTTCTATATCAGAGGGTAAACTTCCATCAGAATCGCTCATTTTGAAAAACGCTTTTTATATTTTTGAATTTGTTTGACAAAGTTTCGACAGTAACCATGCGAAACAGTAACTATGCGAAAGGTAACATAAAAAACTTGATTAGTAAACTTAATAGAAGGTGCATTTTTATTTTTAAAAATGCCTTTTGCCAAATATTTTTATTTATAGATGAAAGTAGATAAAATTTTGTACAATATTCTTGTTGTAAATTCATATACATACATTCATACACTCGATGTTTTATTAAACTCGACTGACGCCTCGTTTGACAACTTTAACATCTCGTGTTGTAATATGAATCTTTACAACACGTATATCGTAAATAACTATTACATGCCTAAAATAAAGTAATTAGATTAAAAAACATTTACTAAACAATATTTACCATCAGAGATGAAAATGAATTTTCTTTTCAAATTGGAGTGAAAATTCTATTAGCTTAAGTCTGTGGTAACCTTACTTGGGGGTTATTATCATTATTATTATTAGTTTCTATTAGAACAAGATGGTCCCAAGCGGGTGTTTTATCATGTATGGTTATTGTTAATTATCTTCTCAGTAAGTAACGTCACTCCCAACTTTGCTTGATGAGGATTTATAAATCAATGCTATTATTTAGCATACCAGCTTAACCCTCTACGATATAAAAAACAAATTATTTTATATGGACCTACCACTTTAATTATAAATAAGTGATGTTATCCTAACTACTAATTTTCAAATGTTGGATTGCAGAAAGATTTTTAACCATAATTAATTAACCAGCAAGTTTGACTGTGACATAAATAACATTAACATACAATATTTACTCACAATCAACGGTACCTGGTTAGTTAATTAAAAATTAAGGTAGCCGGGGCACCATGATTATGAGAAAATTATTTCTGCCAATGTCATGTATCACCCTCAAACTTGCTTGTTAGTTAATTGTTATTAAAACTCTTTATCCAATCCGACATAAGAGTATTCTTAAATTTATGACTAAGGGGTATATGTTCAACATGGCAGCTTATGCGAAAATATCGAGAAATATACGAGATTTCAGAAAAAAATTCACGAGAGAGAAGAGGCAATGCTCTAGCCACTTTATCAAATTAAGTTCAGCTCTCTTCTTTAACCTCCTTTTCTTGATATGCTATGTATTGTATGTTATTGTCGTTACGGACACCTTCAACATCAATGCCGGTATTCCTCAAGGGTCCATATTGTCGCCTACCCTCTTTTTACTGTATATTAACGACCTTCTAGTGAAAACCCAAAATCCAATTTATAGCTTTACTGATGACAGCACACTTGTCTCATCTTTTACCTTGACTCCCCAAACATCCGCTGCCGACGCACATCTTCGCAGGCAGCATGAAGTATTGCGCCTCAACAATGACCTGGAAGAAATTTTGGCTTGGGGTGACAGTAACCAAGTCGAATTTAATGCTAAGAAAACCCAGGCAGCAGTCTTCTCCAAAAAGATTAACATTGCAGAACCGGATATAGTCATGGCAGGACACGCAATTTCCCTTTCACCGTCTATTAATTTGCTGGGAGTCAATCTGGGAGGTAATATGTCTTGGCATGATCACGTTGCCGCAATTGCCAAGGCAGCTGCACAGAAACTTGGTGTACTTTTCCACACCAAAAGGTTGTACACACCTCATCAACTTTTGACACTCTACAAAGCCCAGATTCGACCATCATTAGAATATTGCTCTCATGTCTGGAGCTCTGCACCCAAGCACACCCTTCGGCTACTGGATTCCATTCAAAGGAGAGCCGTTCGTCTGATCGGCGACCCCGAGCTGACCAAGACCCTCGATAGCCTGGAGCATCGAAGACAGGTTGGTGATTTGGCTCTCTTTTACAGATATTTCCATGGCAGGTGTTCGACTGACATTGCCCACTTGATTCCACCTAGAGCAATGCAAAACAGAAATACACGGCGAACCACTGCCGCTCATCCATATGTTGTTCAGCTTAGTACTCCTCGAACTTCATTGTTCAAGAATTCTTTCATCTGGAGAACGTCATCTTTGTGGAATGACCTTCCTGAGGTCGTGTTTCCCAATGAATACAATCTTCAACGTTTCAAGACCAACGTTAATCGCTTATTTCGCACTCGCACCGCTCCCAGAGCGCCTTAAAGGATTTTTTTCATAAAAAAAAAACCTAGATAAGTTTATAATAAATATTACAAAACTCCTATCCAGTATTCCTCTAAAAATAAATGTGTATAATATTATTGGCGTTAAAAACTAGTATTGAAGTTTTAAATAAATATTAAAAAACTCCTATCCAGTTTTCCTCTTAAAATAAATTTGTGTGTATAATATTATTGTCGTTAATAAACTTGTATTAAAGTGTTGATTAAATATTACAAAACTCCTATCCAGTATTCCTCTAAAAATAAATGTGTATAATATTATTGTCGTTAAAAAACTAGTATTGAAGTTTGGAATAAATATTACAAAACTCCTATCCAGGATTCATTAAACAATAAATGTAGTTATGCATATCTCCCATGAGGGGAGAGGGAAGATTTTTACACTTTGTGTTATGAAATATGCCGTAGAAGATATAGCTGAAAAACATAGTGTAACTATGCTGCGCACATCGCCATATCATTGCGAACTAAATCCTATAGAACTTATATGGGCGCAAGTGAAAGGATTTGTAGCAAGACACAACACGACATTCAAAATTAAAGGCACTAAGCTACTGTTTAATCAAGCCATTAAGAAAGTGACACCAGACAACTGGCGAAAAGCAGTCCATCATGTCATTAAAATGTGGGATCTTGACCACCTGATCGATCGGACCGTCGACCCGTTAATTATAACGTCAAGAGGAGATGACAGTTCCTCAGATGACGAAGAATATTATTATTTTCTTATAATTTAATTTCTGTATAATGTATTTTTTGTGTTTTGTATTTTTTTTATGTTTAATAAAAAATAAGTGTACCCAATATTATATATATACCACCATTTTTAGTGTTTGTGAATGGATAAGAATAGGCAAAGCCCATAAATTGACCCAAATCCGGGTGGTGCTACCTGCACTTGATGAAAATAAAAAATTTTGCAATGAAATCAATGCCAAGTTATGAAAATGGCTTAAATATTCGTTGGGTCACCCCGTAGTCCCTTTGCATACCTAATGAGCTTTTATTACTCTACACCTTTCTGAAATAGACTATAGTCACTTAATAAAATTATTAAGTCCATTCTTTCACCTCTTTTTAACCCTGTTTTAAGTATGTCATGCAAACAATTATTTAAAAAAATGTTTACCTATAGTCTGAGGTAAAATAAGGTAAAAATTTCAACAAGATCAGCTCAAAAATAAATATTTTTGAGCCTACTTTAACATTAACGTATGTTTAACGGATTTATATTGTAAGAAAACAAAGTGGGAGTCTCGATTTTTTTGATCTTTCATTACACGCAATTTTATACTTATATTGTTAAAATGTTGTTTTGATTAAAGTTTACCTGGCATAAAATCTTTACAGTCATCCAGTTACGTTCCAAAAGCGTGTTTTGTGACGTACTTTAATTATAAAAATAACGTTGTAAAATGTTTTCTTGCATAACTGCAAAGTCTCGATTTTGTCTACTAAATTTTTAAATGGTTTTTTAGGGGCGTGAAATTTTAAGAAACAAAATCTCATTGGAGCTTCTAATGTTTTTTTTTAAATGAAGACATTACATCGATTTTTTAGTTTTGCTTCAAAGGGTCTTATTATATTTCTCGGATGTCATAGCTGAAGTTATGAAAATAGAGCGACTACAAATCAAAAAACTTAAATTGCAGGAATGAGCTTTTATCTTTACAAAATGACCGCTTTACGAATTCTCAATTTTACTGTCTTCTTGTTTACGCGTTGTATTCAATAATTTAGCAGGAAAAGCCAATAATTACTATCCTATCTGCAACATTGTGATTTTAGTAAAACATCAACATTATTAGCTATACCCCTATTGGATTTTAAATCTAGTTGATTTTGCATTAATTAGTAATTTTATCAAATGTACCATTAAACCCAGTTATAAATATTAAACTCTAATGAAAATCAGTAGAGCCATTATTTAATATCTGTATAAGCTAAAGTATTATTAGTGGACATATACAGGGTGTTTCGCGGTGGCGTATAGGCAAAACAGCATTGTCTACCCTGGGAACAATAAAACAAACAGAAACAATTTATTTTTATATATTAGTTCTTATCCGTGTAATCCAACTTTGGCAATTTATCTCTACATTATAATAAATAATAATATAGGACCGAATAAAATTAATCCTATATCATTTCCAAGAACGCATTCTTTGCTTATTTATATCAGGAACTAGATCCCTCTATAAGCATTCCGTAAGACCGTTCTAAAAGCAAAGATATCGCTGTACATTAGCGTCGTATGTAAAAGCGCTGCTTTTGTACGAGTGGAAGCAAGCAAGAGAGCCGGTGGGCAGTAGGGTAGAAAGAGATGTAACAAATAAACCCGTCGCAACCTTCGACCTTCCTGCGTTTGGTGTGTGCATTGATGCCAATCATCAAGTTTTACTGTAGTTTGGAAAATACTTTGCTTTCTCAATATAAAATATGAAACACGCCTCTATAAGCTTTATTATTAATTAGTTTAGTTAAGATATTTTTAAAGGGATAACGGATTAGGTATCGTAAAATAAGAAGCACTTTTGTTTCAATTAAAATTATTTTTATTGATGGGTTCATAATATTTAATAATCAGTAAGCTTATAATATTTCACATAATAATTTACCTCGTTTTTGGCTACATTGGTTCAATCAGGTGGAGATTAATTTGGAATTAGTGTTTTCGGCCTTTTGCTAGACTTCGCGCCGTCGGGTTTCGGGGCAAAAAATATAGAGGCGTTAATTTTTACTATTCCGGTTAGACCGCCGTGTTAAACTAATTTACAAATAATGTCGTTTTATTCTTCTTCTTTCCACACACTCAAAAACAAGAAATTTTGTGACAAAATTTGAAATTTAGATGCTTGAATGTTACGGAAGGTAAATTTTTGTCTTAAATGCAATATTTGCCTACCCTGATTAAAACAGCATTGCACGCCACTGGTGTTTCATAATTGAATGCTAATCCAAAAGGGCGATAATGCTTCGACGATTTAAAGAATAATTCTTCATATGAACATAGGTCCGCAACCGCTTTATTTTTGAGATACAGGGTGTTTAAATTTAAAAAAAAATATATATACTTATATACTTAATATGTCCCCAAAAAAATCCAAACTGTTTAGGTCTGGTGATCTAGCTGACCACAGGAACATTTTTCAACAGAATTGGCAAATTATCTTTAAGAAACTCTAAATTATAATCGCTGGATAGGTGGGGGAACAGAGTGATGGCCAGCTAGATCCCCAGACCTAAACAGTTTGGATTTTTTTTTGAAGAAATCTTTAGACCTTGGTTTACAGTCAACCAATTCAAACCGGGGAAGAATTGCGAAACCGCATAATAGTTTCCTATGAAGCTGTAAGAAATACTCCACAAAGTGTGAAGAAGTTAAAAAATCATCCTGTCATGAACAAGAACGGTGACAATAATTATTGTTTAGCGATCCAATTAGATAGAAGTCAAGGCCTTATTTTTTCTTATATTTTGAAATAAAAAAAGAAATCTATTCACAAGCCAATTAAAAAAATTGACATCCGAAAATATGCGTTTGATAAAAAAAGATAAATTACTTTTTGAATTGAAAAAATTCACTGTTACGCTGGATCGTAAAAAATCCCCTAATTCAATTATAAGGGTAGATAAATTGAAAGGACGTTGAGCAGGTTTAATTTAATTTATATCTTAACAGAACAGACATTTTGTTCCAATATTGGCCTCGAATTTTTTTTCGGATTTTTGCAATCCATTTTTATAACGTTCGTTGTATCCGAGGATAATGAAATAATAATTATATAATAAAAAAACTCCATCCTTTTTGGTTGTCTTATAAATATTTGTGCGGGTGGTAAGTACAGTTCACTGTACTGTTTTGCGTGCGGTAAATCATATTTTACTGCACTAATTTTAATTTCTAAACTTTATTATTGATTTTTTTTTTGTTAATGTCTCCTACCCTCTTTTTACTGTATATTAACGACCTTCTAGTGAAAACCCAAAATCCAATTTATAGCTTTGCTGATGACAGCACACTTGTCTCATCTTTTACCTTGACTCCCCAAACATCCGCTGCCGACGCACATCTTCGCAGGCAGCATGAAGTATTGCGTCTCAACAATGACCTGGAAGAAATCTTGGCTTGGGGTGACAGTAACCAAGTCGAATTTAATGCTAAGAAAACCCAGGCAGCAGTCTTCTCCAAAAAGGTTAACATTGCAGAACCGGATATAGTCATGGCAGGACACGAAATTCCCCTGGCACCGTCTATTAATTTGCTGGGGGTCAATCTGGGAGGTAATATGTCTTGGCATGATCACGTTGCCGCAATTGCCAAGGCAGCTGCACAGAAACTTGGTGTACTTTTCCGCACCAAAAGGTTGTACACACCTCATCAACTTTTGACACTCTACAAAGCCCAGATTCGACCATCATTAGAATATTGCTCTCATGTCTGCAGCTCTGCACCCAAGCACACCCTTCGGCTACTGGATTCCATTCAAAGGAGAGCCGTTCGTCTGATCGGCGACCCCGAGCTGACCAAGACCCTCGATAGCCTGGAGCATCGAAGACAGGTTGGTGATTTGGCTCTCTTTTACAGATATTTCCATGGCAGGTGTTCGACTGACATTGCCCACTTGATTCCGCCTAGAGCAATGCATAACAGAAATACACGGCGAACCACTGCCGCTCATCCATATGTTGTTCAGCTTAGTACTCCTCGAACTTCATTGTTCAAGAATTCTTTCATCTGGAGAACGTCATCTTTGTGGAATGATCTTCCTGAGGTCGTGTTTCCCAATGAATACAATCTTCAACGTTTCAAGACCAACGTTAATCGCTTTTTTCGCACTCGCACCGCTCCCAGAGCGCCTTAAAGGATTTTTCCTACAGTGCAGGTGTTCTATCATAAAAAAAAAATAGGGTTGGCAGAAGAGCCAGTATACTTAGGCCTATGAGGCCCATTGTATTGTCTGGGTAATATTAGCCAGACGGGACCTATAGCGTGGGATCCGAACCACGTGTACGCACTAGTTATTCTTTGTATGCCCCTAGAGGTCCATGACGCCCTTCTCGGTCCCATTCTTTTATCCGCTGAAGTTCCGGGTATACTTTTTTTTATCAAGCGTAAGCTTCCTCCAGAGATCAGACTCGGACCGCTACGGTCGATTGTCACCGAGCAACTGCCGCTCTAAAAAAAAATCTAAATGTTACTATTAAAATTTAGTACAATATCAACTAAATTATTTCTATAGTCAATATCAGAAAGGTATAGAGTAATAAAATGGGAAATTCCGTCCACTTCGGCTTAATATCGGTGTCGGCCATAGGCGTAGTTCGAATAAAAGTTCACTCTTATAATATATATAAGATTCTAATGGAGTTTGGTCAGGATGACAGTATTCCGTTGATAACTAGAAATATTTTATGGACCACTTTAAAAAATGTGGATTTTGTCTGGGAAAAGCATAAGCGTAAATCACTTTTACTGAAAAGCGATGACATTTTTTGGCGACGAATATACTTGAGAAGTATAAAGCAGTACAGAAGAGAGCAGAACAAAATCTTTTATCTTGATGAGAAACAAGAAATTATCGACTGGTTAACCTCCAAAAGTATTGAATTTCAAAATAATTTGATAAAGAAGGAACTATTAGCTATAGCAAGTTTACACAAACATCTGAAGAAATATTCCGTGGAAGATATAGCTGAAAAACATAGTGTTACTGTGCTGCGCACACCGCCATATCATTGCGAACTAAATCCTATAGAACTTACATGTTCGCAAGTGAAAGGATTTGTAGCAAGACACAACACGACGATCGAAATAAAAGACGTTAAGTTACTGTTTGATCAAGCCATTAGGGAAGTGACACCAGAGAACTGGCGAAAAACAGTACATCATGTCATTAAAAAAGAGTAGAAAACGTGAAATCTTGACCACCTTATCGATCGGACCGTCGTCGACCCGTTAATTATAACGTCAAGAGGAGATGACAGTTCCTCAAATAACGAAGAATATTATGATTTTTTATAATTTAATTTCTGTATAATATTTTTTTTGTATTTTGTATTTTTTTATAATGTTTAATAAAAAATTAGTGTACCTAATTCTATGTACATAATGCACGCTTTTGACACATAATTTGCAGTGTTTGTAAATGGATAACAATAGGCAAAACCCATAAATTGACCCAAACCCGGGTGGTACTTAATGAAAAGAAATAATTTTGCAATGAAATCAATGCTAAATTATAAAAGTGGTTTAAATATTCGTTGGGTCACTCTATTGTCCCTTTGCATATCTAATGAGCTTTTATTACTCTACACATTTCTGAAATAAACTATAGTTATTACATCCCGAAGTTCTTATTTTAAAAGATCTACCAGAATTTTTTTTTGCATTAACATCTTCTACCACCCTAAAGTTCCATAAGAGTGTTTAAACACCAACTACGTCAGTGGATGTAAGAGTTTTTTTACTGGCTTCTTGTATTTAAATCTATATTTAGAACTAATGATATGTCAATATTCTATGATGTTCAAAAAGTAAGTTAAACCTTCCCTTACCGATATCAGACAGTGGCATAAACAGTGAAACAATCTATTTTTTTTCGGTAAACTTTCAATATTTATACAGAATGTCATAATAGTAAAATCAATGCGACAGTCTGGATTTATTAATAATGAAATATGTTTAAAACCAGTAAAATTTCATCAACTGGATCCGCCCGCGCTAAAACTAGCCGTGTTAAATTGCGGTTCTTATTGGCCCGAATGACAAAAAAACCTAACAAATTACTGAGTTCTCATGGCCAGGATTCGGACCCGTTAATTATAACTTCAAGAAGAGATGACAGTTCCTCAGATAACGAAGAATATTATGATTTCCTATAATTTCATTTCTGTATAATGTATTTTGTATTTTTTTTATAATTTTTAATAAAAAGTAAGTGTACCTAATACTATGAACATGATGCATGCCTTTGTCACACCATTTTTGAGTGTTTATGAATGGATAACAATAGGCAAAACACATAAATTGACCCAAACCCAGGTGGCACTACCTGCACTTGATGAAAATAAAGAATTTTGCAATAAAATCAATGCCAAATTATGAAAGTGGCTTAAATATTCGTCGTTGGGTCACTCTGTAGTCCCTTTGCATACCTAATCAGCTTTTATTACTCTACACCTTTCTGAAATAGACTATAGCAATTTTTTATAATTTACAACGTGAATGTAATTGAATAAATAAGATATTTTTCCATCTTTTTTCTTATCCAGCGATATGAGTTTACTGAAGGCGGTTAAAACTTAAGAAAAAAACGTTTCTCGTTAAATTTTGTTTGTGTTATTTTGTATACATTTGCTTTCTACTTCATATTACGTCGGTTATAAAAAAAAACATATTTCGGCTGATACTAAGAGAAAAAGAATAAATCTTGACAAAATTACAGATGGTAAATATTGTACAATTCAAACATCATGAGTCGTTGAAAAATCTTATTATCAAATTCATTTCCACAATCACTTTGTGGGGTTTGTGGATTTTTTCATAATACGCAGTATCTTCGCCATTCCGTATAATATATCAAAACTAGGTAGTTCTTCGGTATTCTCTCTTAACGAAACGTATTTTCCATGCCTATTTTTCTTCGGGTTTTTGTGTAATATCTCTATAAAAATGCAAATGCCGCCGTAAGAATAAATCAAAATAATTTGGTGTCGAGGGAAATGTATAATACCGTAGGTTATGGGCACAAAATATAAAAAATAGCCTTTTTTATCATTTTTATTGAATTATTAGACCATCGAGAGTATTAAACCTGTAACATTTATCTCTTAATTTGGTGTTTTTTGTCGCTCTAACTTCTTTTCGCACTAATACATGATAAAAAATCTATTTTTGTTATAAAAGAATCTATTCTTGTTTTTTACACATCGGGGACGATATAGCAACCATAATGTAGATCCCTCATTTTGAGAAGATTTGGCACTTTAAAAAAATAAATTCATATTATTATCACAATAAAGACAGTAGCTAATATTTATTACGATAAACTTTATACATATTTATGCCCCCAGTGGCGTATTTAAAAGGGGGGGGGGGTTACCGGGCTGCAGCCCCCTCCCCCCATCCGAGGAGCTTGGGTCTAAAAGTCTAATTGCAACCTAATTTTTCGTCTCACGCTTGGACTCTTAATTTAATTTTTAAATAATGTATTCTTTGTTTAGATTACAAAGGTCTTGTAGTTTTTAAACTTTTCCTTTTAAAAGTCCTGATTTATATAGAGATTAAGGTTTCGGACGCATATCGTTTTAGTTATTGAATTTTAAAGGAAAACGAGTAAAAAGAGCGATATTTTAAAGTATTTTTCTATTATATACTTGTCTGTTCCGTTTTCCCTTTTTTAGAGCTATTTTAAATCAACAAAAATATGCAATGCAATAAAATATGTTTACAACAAAAATAGAAAAGAATTTAAAAAAGATTCGAAATTCGAATTGAAACATTTTTTATGGAAGAAGTGTGATAATTTATAATAAAAAAAATAGTGCGGGAAGAAACGAAAATGCTTTATTATGAACATAAAAAACGGCACTTAAGAAGGAGTATTTAAAAACCTAAGCATTTGCACCAATAACTGCTCTTAGATCTACGCTCCTAAAATACATAATTTCTGAAAAAATCATCAATTTTGGCGTGGTGAGCGATATTTACTCTATTTTTAATCCTGAAAACCCGAACCCGAAAAACGTTGGTTAGAGTCATACATAAGTCTTACTATGTTAAAATTTTGGATTGACACCAATATTCATATTTTTCACAAATATAAAAAATGTTTTTTTTTTAAATAAAGAGCCAGCTAGGAATATCAAAAAAAAATTTAAAAAAACATTTACCAGAACAAATTTAATCCAACCATGCAGAGGGGAAGAGGTAATAATTGAATTTTCGAAATTTGATAATAGTTAGGTGAATTTTAAACGAACTTTGGCCGTGGCCCCGAAAATTTTTCGCCTGCGGCGCTTTTCCTCATTCTTCGCTAAGTACAATATCATGAAATACATGTACTCCTGACTGTCCTTTCTCCAGAAAAAAAATGTCCTACTTACGCCCACTGAGCCCCCCCGAGCATATTTTCTGGTTGGGGGGGCATAAATATGTATAAGGTTTATCGTAATAAATATTAGGTACCTACCGTCTTTATTGTGATAATAATATGAATGTAATTTTTTCTTAAAGTGCAAAATCTTGTCAAAATGGGGGATCTACATTAAGTTTGTTATATCGTCCCCGATGTGTAAACAACAAGAATAGATTCTTTTATAACAAAAATAGACTTCTTATTCAAATAAAATCGGAGAAATAAACGAACAACAAACTTGTGTTTACATAGGATTGTGTCCTTTGAAAGTGATTTTTGTCAGCTTCGAATTGTTTGTTTCTTTATTATTTATTGGCAAGAAATGTGTTTTTTTCCACAATGGACGGTCTATGGTCTTTAGTCAAAGTGTGTTTTTAAATAATACGTATTTGTATGTATTTTAAATTGACGCAAGGTCATTTAAATAAATTAAACAGAATTAAGGACCGAGCACTAAACCTTAAGGTACTCCATAATTAATTTTATTATTTTTTTACTTATAATCGTTTAACAATACTATTTGAGAACTTTCAGACATATATGACATTAACTACTTTAATGATATTCCTCTAAAGCTATATAAACTAAATTTAACAGTTAATATTTTCTGAACCAGATATGATATCGACCTACGGTTTTGAATGGTTGATAGATTCGTCCCTTGAGAAACAATTGTCAATGTTGGATTTCCTTTAACTATCAGAAAATTTTATATACAGGGTGTTAAAGAAGACGATGATTTTTGCTCCAATTTTAATGACGTGTAACTTTCACAATAATATTTTTAAATTTTATCACTCTGCGTCAATTGAATCACTGGTTCATAGCAAAGAAAGTAATTTGTTAAATTTTTAATATCTGCTATATTTTAAGAAATACCGATTTTTTTGGAAAACCTTGCTTTATTTGAACTAGATCTAGATCTCACTGTGCGTTGTATCGTGCAAACTTTGCGAGTGATTCTTATACCTTATAAAAAGCTTGATTATGTTCAGTAACAATAGTTGTACCTAAATGTTATGATGTACAGTGGCGTACTTATAAACACCTATATGTCTATGGTTTATGAGTATAGTGTTAGAAAGTTAGAAATTAATAAATACATTTTTTCCAAAAATTAAATTAAAAAAATTATCTTTGTTAAAATTTTGTAAACACACTGTATAATATACCTGTAGTGCGATATAAAAAACTAAAAAAAAAAATTGACCTAATCTAGGGGCGAGTACTTTCCAATATAAAACAATCGTGAAAAATTGTGAGATACTCATAAACCATAGACACATAGGTGTTTATAAGTACGCCACTCTACATTATAACATTTAGGTACAACTATTGTTACTGAACATAATCAAGCTTTTCATAAGGTATAATAATCACTCGCAAAGTTTGCACGATACAACGCACAGTGAGATCTAGCTACCAATAAGTTGAAATAAAGCAAGGTTTTCCAAAAAAATCGGTATTTCTTAAAATATAGCAGATATCAAAAATTTGACAAATTACTTTCTTTGGTATGAACCAGTGATTCAATTGACGTAGAGTGATAAAATTTAAAAATATTATTGTGAAAGTTACACGCCATTAAAATTGGAGCAAAAATCATCGTCTTCTTTAATACCCTGTATATATAAAATTTTCTGACAGATAAAGAAAATCCAACATTGCCAATTGTTTCTCAAGGGATGAATCTATCAACCATTCAAAACCGTAGGTCGATATCATATCTGGTTCAGAAAATATTAACTGTTAAATTTAGGCGAAATTTTTCTTGCTCGAGGCAATTGTCCAGCAGTTTAGTTTAAGTTCCCTTAAAAATATTTTTGGTTGACATAATCAAAATATTTACAAATATCACAAGATAATGTTTGCTTCAGTAGGCTTTGATTGGTTGGTCGGGCGTTCGGCCCAAGCGTCCTGCACTGCAGCCTAGTGGCTTATTGTGCGCCCCGCCCCTATCTTGCTAGAACAGATTTGTTCCTTTTATAATGTCCAGTAAATTCCTACCAAGTTTGTCATGCGGGTAGTTATCCCCACATTGGATTCCTCTGAAGATTTTGAATCTTCTTTGAGTCAGTGCTTCGCAGTTATATATGATGTGTAGGGCGGTTTCGTCCTCTTCGCCGCAAAGTCTGCATTCAATAGGTTCATTGTAGATTCCTATTCAACGTAGGTATTTTCTTAAGTGGCAGTGGCCTGTTAGTAGGCCGACCACTTGTTCAGCTGGGTGCGCGTTAGAAGCAACATTCTAGTTAATAGCTTTTTGGAGGGTTTCCCAATTGTGGCCCTCGCTTGGGTTTGACCAGGTATCCTGTTCCATCGGGATTGGTGTTGTTGTTGCGCCCACCTATCTGATGTTGCTTTGGTTGCCTGTTTTGATATGTCAAGGGCGGGTTCAGGGCCCCTGAGTTTTTGAGATGAACCGGCTCTAGCCAGTTAATCGGCTTTTTCGTTGCCTGCTATCCCCGAGTGATCAGGAACCCATAGGAGTTCTACCCTGTTGTTCCTTGCTGCTAGGTCTTTCAGGTTGCTTAAGCACTCCATTGTGATCCTCGATTTGAGTCGGTTGGAGTTTAGGGCAGCTTCATTAAACTTTAAATAAAGATTTATTATTTATCTATTTATTTTAGTCACAGGAACTTGAAACGCCCGCGCGCTACTCCGCTTCCCCCATGTCTGTCTAAAAAACAAGGCCGTAATTTAAGTGGGGAGTTCGCTGCATTTAGTCCAGCGCTGTATTCTTTGAATTAAGAAAATGGTTTATCTGTAGCATGATGCCCAAAATAAATTCCCGTCTAAAAAAATATCCATCAGTAAAAAAAAGTCAGTATTCATTTAAAAAGGTCCCAAATCGGGCAATTTTCTAATAATCCCAGGATGCCATTTGTAACGATTTAATTTACCTAACCCACGTCTGGCTTATTATTATTAAAAACGAATCCCGTGTTACGGATAAAGGTTTTCTGATAAGACCGAAAAGAAAACGAATAAACCTTTCTTTGCCAAATTTAGCACTTGCGGAATAGGAATTAGATAAAGCTGAAAGATAGACCCTAAAGCGAGGAGTTATTTCGGTAAATTTTTGTCAGCGGAAATTCCCAGTTGTGTTTTAAAATTAGGGGATGATTAGATAACAGCATATCTCTGCAGAGGAAAAATAATTGATCTCATATCACCTATCCGCACTTCTGCGATCCTAATAGAAATCTCTGAAATTGCATTTGGGTAGTATGATTTTCTGACATATATTTTTTTTTATTCGCGAAATTTTGCCAAATTGTTCGAAATCTCCTCAATTTTAGGGACATTTTGAATTAGAAGCGCTAAAACTCTAGAAAGTATAATCGAAAATCGGCTGGAGCCGGATTATCTCAAAAACTCAGGGACCCTGAACCCGCCCTTGGCATATCAAAACGGGCAACCAAAGCAACATCAGACAGGTGGGCGTAACAACAACACCTATTCCGATGGAACAGGATACCTGGTCAAACCAAAGCGAGGGCAATCCTCCAAAAAGCTATCAATTGGAATGTTGCTTCTAACAAGCATCCAGCTAAAACAAGTGGTTGGCCTACTAACAGGCCACTTAAGAAAACACCTACGTCGAATAGGAATTTACAATGGTCCCATTGAATGCAGACTTTGCGGCGAAGAGGACGAAACCGCCTCACATATCATGTATAACTGCGAAGCACTGACCCGAAGAAGATTCAAAATCTTCGGAGGAATCCAATGTGGGGATAACCTCCCGCATGACAAACTTGGTAGGAATTTACTGGACCTTATAAAAGAAACAAATCTTTTCTAGCAAGATGGAGGCGTACAATAAGTCAATAGGCTGCAGTGCAGGAAGCTTGGGCCGAACGCCCGACCCCCGCCTTAAACCAACTAACCAACAGACAACGTTTGGCGTAACCTTTTACAGATTTAGACGTTGTCCAAAACTATGAGCGGTAAAATTTTAACATTGTACGGTTCCTCTTGGTTTAGTTTCTCTATGGAAGTAGGTAGTTTTGTTAAAGATTAGGGATTCCATAGTGAAGGCCTACACAGGTCGGCTTTTTATCTAAAGCCTTAACGCGGCCCTGCCCGACTCTCTGGCTCAGGTCGGGCCGGGCTACTTAATCATTAAAGGTTCAGGTTTTCGGGTCCTAACAATTTTTTTCGGGCCTGCCGGGCTATTCGGTTTTGATTGACGGGCCGGTAGAAGTCGGGTCGAGAAATTCCAACCCGTGCAGAGCTCTATCCTATAGTTGGTGCAAATAACCTGCTTATGTACTTTGTCTGCGACAAATATAATAAAGCAGATTTGGTAATCAGACAAGAAGTATATAAACTTATAAGCTTAAAAGAACTTGCCAAATCCTATTCTGTCTGTGTGTTTGACGAGTTTATAAACGGTTTGGCGACGCCAAGTTGATAAGAAACATCGAAGTTCGATTAAAGTATTGGCATTTTTCCTTCTACGTAGATCCTTATTCGAAATTAATTCTTACTTTAATGATAATCCCCTTTTTGTTTCTTCTTGAAAAAGATCTATTTCAGACCTCAAATCAGTTACAAATAATCTGGCACTGAGACCTTTAAATACATATGAATAAAGGGAGAATAAATACATAAAATATAAATTATACTGGTAACATCTTAATATTTATACAGATAAATATTTTCTTTAGTCTCTGCTTTTTACATACTTTTTGAGATTATGACACATTACTTTTTTACTGCCTACTGAAATACAGTGGCGGCTCATCAGGTGAAGTAGGTGAAGCTTCACCAAAAAAAAAAATAAAACCAGGAGGAAAGTTTTTTAACAATATTGAATATTATTGTACCAATACAGCTAGCGTTTTAGTCCTTAAAAACTATTTATATTCGAATTAATAATATTAATTTAATCCGAATGTAGCTATGCATAATAGGGACACGATTAACTCCGATGGACAATAATTACAAACACACGTGCATTTTGGCGCGCCCCAGTCGACCGTGTCCGTTAGCTCAAAGCAAGTGAAGACCCAACGCCCAAGATGCCTTTGATTTTCACCGTTGCTATGGTTACGTGACGTCAGTCAAGCAAACAGCATGTAACAATTTGCATTATGATGAAGGGCAATTTAAAAATAGATCAGTCGTATGCACCATTATTTTAGCATTGGTTCCCCTAACCTTAAGGTATTTATTTTGAGGCTTCGCGTAACTTACGGTTATAGATATCGTTTTTACGTGATTTACTGTGTGATTAAAAAGTTTTGTTTTTATTTTTCAGTTAATTCAGTAGTGTACGTACCTACTTAGTTGTGTGTTTTAAAAATGAACCCAAATAAGTATATAGTTTATAATTTGTTGGAAACTCCATTCAGTCGTCGGACAGATGAGGATAAGAGAGACGTTTTGTTACACGGGTTTTTAGTCAATGTTTGTTTAAGTACCCGCACTATATCTAGCTCTTCACAATTTTTTAAGACCGTGAGCCGCCACTCCTGATATATTTTTTGGTATTTGGTTGAACATTTGTACACTTCGATATATAGGAGAGTCTTGAGATTTTTTTTGTTCTTGAACGATTAATTCGCATAGAGTCTTTACTTCTTAAATTATGGTCATGATAGTCTCTATTTTGTTTCAATTTTTCATTACTTTTTAGCATCTTATTTTGCACATTGTATATGAGTTTTATTTGTTCGGATCGTTTTAATTGCACTATTTTAAGAAACGCGTACATACTGTATTTATATTTTTTTTTTTTTTTTTACGGTTCGCCGACTACGTAGGCCATCTTGAACCGGTCATCGACCACAAATGTGATCTACCGACTGGGAAGTGTGAAACGGCACCTTCATCCTACGAGATATCCGATCTCATCCGGCCTGTCCGGCGTGAATAGGATGGCTAGGTGTCGATGCATTTTACACTCTTCCCTGAGGCAAGAGCACGCCGTGTTCCCAAGCGGTCACCCGCCCAAGTACTAACCACGCTCGACACAGCTTAACTTCGGTGATCTGCGGGAACCGGTGCTTAATATGTCGACAGGCCCTTGCCCTATTTATATTTTAAGTTTATCACATCTATCATAGTTAAAAAAAAAAAGTTGCCATTCCGTGCAGTCGCATACAAAGTTTTGTTTTTATTGGTGAATAGGAAGATTTTCCCAGACGATAGCAATTACCCTTTGACATCACGAAAAATGCTGGTGTCCGCAGCATCACCTGTTGATTTCCAATGAAAAACCAAACACAATCCTATTCCAATAAGTTAAAATCGAGTTGTCCAAAATTGTTCAAACTCCGCATGTGCACTCACTCCACGGAGACCCTAAAAAAGTCTCCCTACAACCCCGCTCTAAAGTCAATAGGGGAGCACATATTTAGACAGTCTAAAACTTGCATGGGATTTCCTATGTTTCCAATCACGATGCACTGTATCAGTGTATATGTATATATTTCCGGGATTTTATATACTTGTCGACAACCTCTCGCAAATTGCCAACTGAATGCGATCATTACTGAGCAATTTAAACTCTTTTTATTTTAGTTTATTTGCTTTTACTGCACAACTCTACTAATAATACATAATAATGCACACATTTTCCACGTTTTGCCTGCATAATATGTAACGATATGATTTTCCTTTCTTCCTAAATTCTATTTTTATTTTATATCGGATGCCCGGAAATTTCGTTCGTATATTTCAAAGAAGATCCTATTTAGGGTTTTAAGGGTGACAGCCACACCGTCGTAGGGGTTCAAGCAGGAGGGGGGAAGGGTGAAAATAGCAAAAAAAGTTGTCCTCCTGGGAACTTAACGTTTACTTGACAATGTCACATCACAGGTTAGCAAGTTAAGGCAGCATCGCCAGTTAAAATCGGGTTGTCCCAAATTGTTCAAACTCCGCACAGACCCCCTAAAAAGTCTCCCTACAACACCGCTTTAAAGTCAACAGAGGATCAAATATTTGAACAGTCTTAAATATGCATGAGATTTCATCTTTCCAACAACGACGCACCACGCGGTATAAATTATCAAATAAACTGCTGGACAATTGCTTTCGAGCAAGAAATTTTTCGCCTAAATGTAACAGTTAATATTTTCTGAACCAGATATGATATCGACCTACGGTTTTGAATGGTTGATAGATTCATCCCTTGGGAAACAATTGTCAATGTTGGATTTTCTTTAACTGTCAAAACATTTTATATACAGGGTGTTAAAGAAGACGATGATTTTTGCTCCAATTTTAATGGAGTGTAACTTTCACAATAATATTTTTAAATTTTATCACTCTACGTCAATTCAATCACTGGTTCATAGCAAAGAAAGTAATTTGTCAAATTTTTTATATCTGCTATATTTTAAGAAATACCAATTTTTTGAAAAACCTTGCTTTATTTCAACTTATTAGGTAGATCTCATTGTGCGTTGTATCGTGCAAACTTTGCGAGTGATTATTATACCTTATGAAAGGCTTGATTTTGTTCAGTAACAATAGTTGTACCTAAATGTTATGATGTGCAGTGGCGTACTTATAAACACCTATATGTTCATGGTTTATGAGTATTGTGTTAGAAAGTTAGAAATTAATAAATTCATTTTTTCTAAAAATTAAATAAAGGAAAATTATCGTTGTTAAAATTTTGCAAACACACTGTATAATATACCTGTAGTGCGATATGAAAAACTAAAAAAATAAGAAAAAATTTACCTAATCTAGGGGCGAGTACTTTCCAATATAAAACAATCGTGAAAAATTGTGAGATACTCATAAACCATACCATACCTAGTTGTTTATAAGTACGCTACTGTACATCATAACATTTAGGTACAACTATTGTCACTGAACATAATCAAGCTTTTCATAAGGTATAAGAATCACTCGCAAAGGTTGCACGATACAACGCACAGTGAGATCTAGCTACCAATAAGTTGAAATAAAGCAAGGTTTTCCAAAAATATCGGTATTTCTTAACATATAGCACATATCGAAAATTTGACAAATCACTTTCTTTGCTATAAACCAGTGATTCAATTGACGTAGAGTGATAAAATTTAAAAATATTATTGTGAAAGTTACACGCCATTAAAATTGGAGCAAAAATCATCGTCTTCTTTAACACCCTGTATATAAAATGTTTTGACAGTTAAAGAAAATCCAACATTGACAATTGTTTCCCAAGGGATGAGTCTATCAACCATTTAAAACCGTAGGTCGATATCATATCTGGTTCAGAAAATATTAACTGTTAAATTTAAGCGAAATTTTTCTTGCTCGAAAGCAATTGTCCAGCAGTTTAGTTTGAGAATTTCTTTTCATATGTAAGTAATCCATTTTGTATTTTTTTAAATACCTATTTGATTAATTACAATTGAATTGAATTAAACTAGTAAGTATATTTTATTTAATTCATTTATTTTATTCAAACACAGATTTTATCAGGTTCCAAACTTAATCGTAACAGCAGGGAACAATATACAGCATTTTCCAGCATGCAAATACTAAAATGACTTTTTGATAAATTAATTTAAAAAGTAAATAAGTCATTTTTCAGCAAAAGAAAAAAATTACATTCGAACAAATTAATAAAAAAAAAACTTAAACGCTTTTAGAAATACATTTTATTTAATATTTAATTAATCTGACTAATGAAAATGTATTTTATAAATATAAACTTTGAGCATGGTTAGAGTTATACTAAAAAGAAAAAAACTAATTGGGTTTTATTACTTGTCTGCAGCTTTATACAGGGTGTTACAAATTCGACATACCAGCATTGGAATCTCGGAAACCATACGAGTTAGAGAAACGGTTAAATGGGGACAAAGTTGTGCAATTCGGTGCTAATTATAATGCCGCTTTAAAAGTTTTCAAATTCCAAATACTTCCGATTTTATTCGAAAAAAACCGAAATTTTGCAAAATCGTTTTTATTTTTTCCTGAGCTCATTTGACTAGCTATTTAAAAATAAATAACGCTTTGTCATTGCCACTTTCTCTCCTCTACAAAATGATGGAACTAAACTAAAGATCCGCCGTTTCGTCTCCGAGCTGCCATCACCAACTTTACTTTTTTAAATACGGACCTGGATTTTTCTTAACCGATTTTTAAACCCTCCTACCCTCAAAATGTAATAGCGATTTTACTTTCGCATAATGATGAATTGACCTTGCTTATTTTTTTAAATTTATATTTTTTACACTTCTTGTCAGTCCGGTCCTGGCAACGAATTACAATATTAATTAAAAACTAAGAGAAGAGAAGAAAAGTTCTGAGTGTAGGATGAGCCGCACTTTGACGACACTCGCCGTAAATTAGCATCATATCTACTAGCTCAGTGTTTTTAAATTTTACCATTTTCACGTGTCACCAATTTAAAATTAACTTGCTTCAGAAAAACACACCGCAGCGGATTGCCAAATAACTCATCACCGACCCGTAAATTGCATGACTATATAATAAGAGATAAGACAAACAACATAAAGTATAGCAGGATACGTTTTGATGACCAGGCCCGCACTTAGATTTTTCACTTCTGTATCTCGCCTATTTTTTAGTTTTTTAAAAAAAGGTATTTAAAAATGTTGTTTATTTTAATGCCTTCTATATTCAGCTAAAAAAGAACTATCAACTTAGGAATCACCCTGTATAATTGAAACTAAAATAAATTTTCAATTTAAAAAAAATCAGGTATCATCCGTCAAAGTAGCAGTTTGTTGTCAACACCTTAGTAAAATTTGTGTATTAAATTTTCAATAAGATAATCCAGCAAACGATGCCGCGTTTCACGCTGGTACGGAAGGCTCGTAATAAAACTTTTGAGTGTGATAACGCGAATAAAACTATAACTTTTTTTCAACAAATTTAAAACAAGCATGAAACCTAATTACGAGTATTAGGAAGTTTTACAATGTTCCAACCAGAGTTTTGTATACTTATCGTCAAGGATTTTCAATTTTCCAGCAAAGGACAAGCTGCATTCTTGTTAGAAAGACCGGAAAATAGAATATACAGCAATATAGCTCCACTTACAAGCTTTATGAACTTTCAGGGACGCTATATAAATACGCGCCGTTACAGTTCTGGGTAATAACAATTATTATTTATTAAACAAAGGCGATCACTAATCACTAATAAATTTATTGAGTTGATTAATTCATATTTGATGTTTGAATAAAGAAAGAATTAATGGTTGTATAAAAAAACAGGTCGTTTAATTTACATAGTGTTTGTCTGTATCAGTGGCGTATTTAGGGGGAGCCTAGGAGCTCGGGTCTAAAAGTCTAATTGAAACCTAATTTTTCGTCTCACGCTTGGACTTTTAATTTAAATTTTTAAATAATGTATTCTTGGCTTAGATTACAAAGGTCTTGTAGGAAACGTTTAGTTTTTAAATTGTTCCTTCTAAAAGTCCTGTTTTATATAGAGATTAAGGTTTCGGACGCATATTGTTTTAGTTATTGATTTATAGGAAAACGAGTAAAAAGAATAATATTTTTCTATTATATACTTGTCCCGGTTTCCCTTTTTTAGAGCTATTTTAAATCAACCAAAATATAACTCAATGCAATAAAATATGTTTACAACAAAAACAAAAACAATTAGGTATTTATTTTTAAAGAGAAAAATTAAAGTAAAAATTTAAATAGAAACATTTTTTATGAAAGAAGTGTGATAATTTATAATAAAAAAAAATACTTGGAAAGAAAAAAGAATGCTTTGTTATGAATATACAGAAACGCACTTAAGAAGGAGTATTTCAAAACCTAAGCATTTGCACCAAAAACTGCTCTTAGATCTACGCTCCTAAAATACATGATTTATGAAAAAATCATCAATTTTGGCGTGGTGAGCGAAATTTACTTTATTTTTAATCATGACAAACCGAGCCCGAAAAACGCTGGTTAGAGTCATACATACGTCTTATGTTAAAATTTTGGATTGACACCAATATTAATATTTTTCACAAATATAAAAAAAGGTTTTTTTTTTTTAAATAAAGAGCCAGCTAGGATTATCAAAAAAAAATTAAAAAAAAACATTTACAAAAAAAAATTAATCCAACAATGCAAAGGGGGAGAGGTAATAATTTAATATTTGAAATTTGATAATATAGGTGAATTTTAAACGAACTTTGGGCGGGGCCACGAAAATGTTTCTCCTGCGGCGCTTTTTCGCCTTCTTCACTTGGTACAATATTATAAAATACATGAATTCCCGACTGTCGCTTTGCTTCAGAAAAAAAAAATAAAGTCCTACTTACGCCCACTGAGCCCCCCCCCCCCCCCCCCAGCATATTTTCTGGCTAAGCCACTGGGTGCGGTATTCTACCCACCAAACATGTTATAATAGAACAATAACATTCGGTGACATTGTTCAAACGTAACTTTGGTAACATTTTTAAAAGTATATAACTGAAGACGACATTATTTTTCTTATTTCAGATTGATATTATCAATTTGAAGAAATAGTCCATACTCGAAGTGAAGTTGCAAGTTAAATGAGGAGAAATAATACTTTAAGTCAACCTTCCCTAGGATATATTTCAAAAAAAAAATATATTTATTTCACTCTCTACATGTTTCGAACGTATAAAATTTCTCCTGAAGATGAACGTAACAAAACGTTGTAATGACCACGGCAGTGGCGAGTTATTGGCATTCGAAGTATATCCGAAATTTAGCAGGTTTAAGAATGCAGGGAAGAGTGTAAAATGTATCCAACGTACGCCATTCACGCCGGTAACCAGGCCGAATGAGATCGGACATCTCGTGGGGTGCGGAAGAAGGTACACCCTCCCCAATCGGTAGGGCAATAAACTGAAGGTTGATAGTCTTTGGGGGGTGTCGCATGACTGAGAATCGTGGTTCGGAACCCACGTTAAGCTTTAGTTCCAAAGCAAGCTGGCTGAATTTTCGAAAGGACAAGTGACATAAGTAGCCCGAAACAAACCGTTGTAATAATAATCTTGTAGAATAAATAGAACTTCATAACTCAGTTTTCAACCATTTAGCTGTAAGAGCATTTTTAAAAGTTTAATAGCTTTTAGATTGTGTAGAAATTGTGTAAGAGATTTATAATTTTTTACGTCTACAAAGCAGCAGAGCTGCATTTTAATGTGACGTTATTTCTTGAGCATTTTCACCAGCAATACTACCTACTCCAAAGAAAGTTTATAATTAAGTTTTGCTGCGTCGTACACGCGACTTATTTGTTTGTGCTGAAGGGCATTTTACTTTTTTTTACAACTCGCTTAAGCGGTTGAAGAGAAATGTAGAAAACGTCAGAACGGAAAACATAACTAATTTTATTTCTGTATTTTTCTGCTATCTTTTGGCAAACTTTTTCCGCCATAAAGTTTTACGAGATGGTATTTTTGTCCTTTTTTTCTGTAAAGCCCAATAAAATAAGATTCAGAATGTCAATGCGGCCTTCCGGAGGTGTTTATGTCTAAAAGTAGATTACACAACACTATAAAACTGTGCGATCAATTTAATAAAATTGGTTGTAATCAATAAAAAAAAAGTCTAATAAATTTTATAAGGTTTTAATAAAATATGTACAAATAATAACGTTGCAAAGACACTAGCTCTCGGCAAAGGCAATTATTACTAACAAAATATAATTTTCAACTAAAAAATCTAAAAAAAAACACATGGTAAGTAGCCTAATCACGTTCAGTCGGCCGCGCCGGCCGGAAATTACCGGAGAGATATGGCCGGACGGTCGATTTCCCTACACACACAGTTAAATGACGACGGGCCAGGGCCCGCCGGCAATTGCCCATTGTTAAAATAGAATGTGTGTAGTCGTTTGTGGGTCGGAATTGAACTGCAGGCCAACTTTTACTTCAGACAAAAATTTTGTTATTGAAATATCAAAGATTTTATTGATTTGAACCTGGTTTTTGGAAAATAAACGACTTCGTATGCCAACGGAGCTTTTGCGAACGAAGGCTTATGAAGAATTACTTTTGCTGTATAAAACAGCAGATGTTTAAGCTACTGTAGAATCTGTGGAACATAAGATACATAATACGAGAAGTACATTTAGAAAGGAACTTAAAAATATTAAAATATCAACAAGTATTTTTAACCACTCTTTCATCCAAATTGTTTCTCCTTTTTCTCTGCTCGTGTAATATAACAATAATAGACGCTACGCACACTCTTCTCGTGACATGTTAGAACTGACGATAAAAAACTGTGCGAGTGTAGTGAAAAGGAGGCCGCAATCGAATCCGGCCCAGAACTGCCGGCCATTACCGGCGAACAAAACTAAAGGTGTACTGCAGCGATGCCAGATGTTAAATATGAAATTACGGTGCGGGGATGTCAGAAGTATGGATTTCTAGAGAAAATTATGGTACAAATGCGAATTTGTATTTGAAAAGTCAAAAACAACTTTTTTTTCCAATTAAAAGTGACTCTAAAAAAAAGGTCCTTCCCCAACATATCTTTTACTTTCTATTGGTTCAAAAAATATTTCAAAAGTCAAACAAAGTGACTTCTGAAAAGAATGTATGTACGTTCACTAACTGTTAATCATTTTAGGTCAAAATTATGGTAAAATTCGATAATTATGAAACGTCTGGCAACGCTGGTGTAGTGTGACTGCGGATAATTTCCGGCCGGCGACCAGACGGTCCGCGGAGTAACAACCGCCGGCCGGCCGACTGAACGTAAGTAGACTTCTTAAGGGCCAATCTATCACCTACATGTCCTAGATGCATGGAGATTCAGTAATGTGACATTATTTCTATTCGAAAATAAAGATTTAACATTTGACCATCAACTCCTGCGGTTACTATAGATGTTACATGGTTGGAAATAGAAAAAACAACTACTACCGCATCCCTAAAAAAACGTTGGCTACACGGAAAAATTAAGAGATTCCTATAATATTCCAAGTGATTTTTACAAAAGAAGTTATTTTACGTTAAAACATGGATAACCATTAACCTAGAGATGGATGGTTGCCGCATTTATTTTCGAAGAGAAATATATCGTTAAAAACATAAATTTGTATGCCTTTAAGTCGTGTAAGTAATAAAGCACTCGTTTAAAACTAAAAATAAAATCGTACAAAATTTATATCACTATGTGTGTAGCCTAAATACAGCGATTGCAATTTATTCTTTAGAGAAAAATTACTAATTTTTATACAGAGTGGAACAATAATTTTTCTTTCCTGAAAGAACAGCTGTATTCCCTGTTTCAGTTGCTAGGCGTATGTATCACACTATAAAGACCCTCTTTGCGTTAAATGATAAAAAAAGTTTTGGACGTGCATTGTCTTTATTTGTATTACATCACAACGTTTCAACTGGTAAGTATCTCTAGTCGTCTTCAGGTATTCACCATCCCAAAACTCTTCTATTATTTAAAAAACAACCTTAAATTTTTGTTGAAGAGGGCGCTTTCTAACGTATCAAGTAAATTATTTCATCTATGCAGGCTTACAAGGGCTGTGGTACCACCGGAAAAAATGATTTGATATTTTGTCGTGTAGAAAATTTCCTTAAGTCCCTCTTATCAATTTGTCTGTGCCACTCTGTACTAAATTTCCATCAAAATTAATTTAAAACAATAATAAAAATGTTAAATGTATATAATATACGACATGGGTCAAAAAATATTTGATTTTTATAAGACAATGTATGAAAAATACATTTAGTTATATTCTAAAGTCTACAATTTTCATATTTATTTTATTATTAGGTATATTTTCTATGCGATTTATTAGAAAGATTATTTCATTACGTCTAAGGATACAGAAACTTTGGTGCGTAATTTTTTAAAGTCAGCTATTAGCCTTGTAAAACCAAAAACATTCACTG
Organism: Polydrusus cervinus; assembly: GCA_935413205.1. NCBI lineage: Eukaryota > Metazoa > Arthropoda > Insecta > Coleoptera > Curculionidae > Polydrusus > Polydrusus cervinus. The sequence continues at coordinate 28,012,152 of OW284519.1, forward strand.
TTGGAAAGAGACACAAAACAATATTTTATCGCGTTTATCATTACGAAAATGGACTCATTCACTATAGTCGAATTTATCACGTTCAGACCAATTATATAGTTATCTTTGTTTCTATAACTTAAATAAACAAAGACAGTTTGGAAACAGGAAACCATTCTCCAGACCTCAGTCAGGTAGAACCATATACAGGGTGATTCACGTTGAGTGGCCTATTAGAAGATCTCGGAAACGAGTACCTAAACTTATCTTTCGAAAAATTTGATAGCAGGCATAATTGGCTTTGAGCTTTTAAAATATTATATTTTGACGTTTTTATTACTTTCGGTTATACCGGAAGTTAATGCCAACTTTGCTATTTAAAATGGAACACCCTGTATATTTTAGCATTTTTGATTACCTTATTAAAATCTAAATAACTTTTGTTAATAATAATCTATTTTTATCTCTAACCGTTTTTGAGATATGAATTATAAAAGGATTTTTTTGTGTAAAAACGCTCCGAGAAGAAAGTTTAGTAACTCTGAAACTAATAAAGGTAAACATTTAAAATTTTGTAAGCTTTTAAGTAATGCATAGATCTTTAGTTTAAATTACTTAGGTTTCACTTTTTTTATACAGGGAGTTCTTTAAATTGTGCTAATGTTTCCATTTAAATAAATGTGCATTGTGCAATATTAATGCGACATTATTTTTCAAAAGAATATGACAACAGGGCTAAGATAAGTGTCAACTTTAAAATCATTTTGGTCAAAGCCAACTTTACAAATTGGCAACAAAGAGTAATGCAAACGAGAATCTCAGTCAGTTTCTTTTCAAAAATAATGTCGAATTAACACAAACAGAAATTTTAAGATTTTTTATTTAATTTGCTCATAATTCCAAAACGACTAAAAATGTACATTGTAACATATTAGGCATTTAGATAGGAAATTTAATTCTCTACACATTAATAAGCTAAAAAAAAGGGTGTTCCATTTGCAAAAATTGACTTATGCACATTTATTTAAATGGAAACATTGGCCCAATTTTAAGAACTCCCTGTATAAAAAACGTGAAACCTAAGTAATTTAAACTAAAGATCTATATATTACTTGAAAGCTTACAAAATTTTAAATGTTAACCTTTATTAGTTTCAGAGTTACTAAACTTTCTTCTCAGAGCGTTTTTACACAAAAATATCATTTTATAATTCATATCTAAAAAACGGTTAGAGATAGAAATAGATTATTATTAACAAAAGTTATTTAGATTTTAATAAGGTAATCAAAAATGCTAAAATATACAGGGTGTTCCATTGGAAATAGCAAAGTTGGCATTAACTTCCGGTATAACCGGAAGTAACAAAAACCTCAAAAGATAATGTTTTAAAAGCTCAAAGCCAATTATGCCTGCTATCAAATTTTTAGAAAGATAAGTTTACTCGTTTCCGAGATCTTCTAATAGGCCACTCAACGTGAATCGCCCTGTATATACAGGGTGTTTCACGGTGGATGGAACGTTAGACGTTTATGGAAAACTGGTAATACGTTTTCTTCTTGGTTTCTCAGATAAACAATCATAATCTATCGTTTTAAAATATTTTCAGTAAAGCCTCTTCTGCTCGAAACAGGTGGCAACATCGTTATTTTAAATGGAACACCCTATATATTATATTATTTTCTAATTCTCTATACAATTCCACGTATTTTTTGTATAAAATGTCATATGTCTATTGTTTTTGAAATATGCCATTTTCAAATTTTGACAGGCTGTAGCAGTGGAACAGCGCATCTTAGAGAAAAATGGTTTTTAAACTCCCTAACTCAGTTTTTTATTCTCTATCCAAAAATACGAACTTCCGGTTTAACGTGTTAAACCCAAATAATGGTTTAACGGTTTAACATGTTAACCGGAAGTTGTAACCCTTAGATAGAGAATAAAAAACTGAGATAGGGAGGTCAAAACCATTTTTCTCTAAGATGCGCCGTTCCAGAGCTACAGCCTGCCAAAGTCTAAAAATGGCATATTTTAAACGTCAATATTTCAAAAACAATTGAATTTAGACATATGACATTTAATATAAAATATACGTGGAATTGTATGAGGAATTAGAAAATAATATAATATATAGGGTGTTCCATTTAAAATAACGACGTTGCCACCTGTTTCGGACAGAAGAGGCAACGCCGCATTGCTGAAAATATTTTAAAACGATAGACCATCATTGTTTTGCTGAGCAACCAAATTTTTGAAAAAAACGTATCACCCGTTTTCCATAAACGTCCAACGTTCCCTCCACCGTGAAACATGCTGTATATGGATAGAACTGCGTCGGCTACACAGCGATAGCCTGCTATCATTGCTGGGAATTCTTGTGACGTCAGTAAGTAGTTTCGCGTGTTTTCATTAGAGAGCGTATTTTGTTGTTTAATTATTTTCTCAGTTAATGATTGAAGAATTTTAATTTTATTTTTTCTGGCTCTAATAAGGTCAAAATCAAAATTAAGTGAAATAGCCCATAATATGGTTCCACTTAAGTGGAAAGTGGTAATTATACAGGGTGTCCATGAAATGACTGTACAACGCTTCACCACAAATTCCTTAAACAAAAATAAGGCTATCTAGGCAAACTTACCTATATGCAATGTTGCTTCGTTTTGCCGCTACAGGGCGCTTAAGTTTTTAAATTGATGTCGTTTTTTTGGAATAATGTCTAAACGCCTTTATCGATTTTCACTAATTTTGGAACTAAGAATGACCACTATTAATAGCGTGTTGTGACGTATACGCCATTTTTTTTTAATACCTGCAAATTTAAAAATGACGTGAGATTGGTATATAAAAGTTTGTCTTTTTATTACCCCCCGTATAAATGACTTTAATTATTTCTCTGACACTAGCCGACTTCATGTTGCAATTTTTTTGTTTCTTGTAAAATTTTGGCCAGACATGCAGTGTGCAAAAAAATTATTTACGCGGTGCAAAACATGAAAAAGTTTCAAATAATTGTTATAAAAATCAAACTAGTTGGTAGTTATTTAGAATAAAAAAATTTTCATGTTTCTCGTTCTAAATAAACAGCAATGATAAATTACACAGAATGGTAAATAATTTTTTTGCAGAGAAACTCCATGTCTGGTTAAAATTTTACAAGAGACAAAAAAGTTTCAACATGAAGTCAGCTAGTGTCAGAGAAATAATTAATGTCGTTTATACGGGGGGTGACAAAAAGAAAAACTTTTATTTACCAATTACACACCATTTTTAAATTTGCAGGTATTAAAAAAAGATGGCGCATACGTCAAAACACGCTATTAATAGTGGTCATTCTTAGTTCCAAAATTAGTGGAAATCGATAAAGGCGTTTAGAAATAATTCCGGAAAAACGATATTAATTTGAAAACTTTAGCGCCCTGTAGCGGCAAAACGACGCAATATTGCATATAGGTAAGTTTCTCTAGATCGCCTTATTTTTGGTTAAGAAATTTGTGAAGCGTCGTACAGTCATTTCAAAGACACCCAGTATATAATAAAACATTGTTTGGTACCTCTCCCATAAATTATTGCACAAAGCAAAAAAAATACGACCGGTAGAATTGTTAAAAACTCCTAACTACGAGACCAAAAAGTATACACCCTGTATAATGTGCCCTAATGTATGAAAATTCAAAAAATTCTCACTATAATAGAGTTGTGTAAAATCATAGCAAAAAATTGCGATTATTCTGCTTTAAATAGAGACGTATTTAACAATAAAATAGCTTCTTGTGTGTCATATTATGGGGGGGGAGTTTAACTTAGTAGATATTGCGCCTGTCAATGTCATTCTTAATTAAGGGGATTTAAAAGCGCAGAAACTAAAGCAAAAAACATTTTTTTATTTTTTACAAATTTGGGGACAACAAAGAAACGAAAACCAAAATATCCTTGTATTGCGGATGGGTCATTATAAAACCAAAAAACGATCAAAATAAACATCTAAGGCAACCTAAAATCGAATTATTAACCCCCCCAACAAACAAACCCCCTGTTAAACTCCCCCCGTCTCATTAAAAAAACTAAACAGTGCAAAATGGAAAATAATAAATAATTATTAATTCGTTCAACAACACAACAACAAATCTATCGCTGTTCTTTTGCCGTCAATTTATCGATAAGTTCTTGCAGGGGTGCCAATTCTCTCCTTTCGATCAAACTGAATTCCTGGACGAAGAAAATGAAATGCTTGAAAGAAGTGTTGAGATGGGCTTCCTCACCTAATTGGACCACTTCACTGAAATGCTGGTGGTAGATGTGTGCGTACACTCGAAAGAGTCGTTTAAGGATCGTTTTTGCTATAGACTGGAAGTTTTTTGGGAAAGGTACACCTAAGTAAACAAAGAAATAAAAATAATAATTAAGTTTTTATTTTATATTTTTAGGTAAAAACGCAAGGGCGCTTGTTTTATTATTTTTAGATCCTCTAAAGTCTATTTCAGAAAGGTGTAGAGTTATAAAATGGGAAATTCCGTCCACTTCGGCTTAATTTCGGTGTCGGCCATAGGCGCAGGTAAATGTTGTGCATTAAATTATTTATGATAACTAACCAAAGAAAAAAAAAACAAGATAATTTGATAAAGAAGGAACCATTAGCTATAGCAAATTTACACAAACATCTTTTTATGAAATATGCCTTGGAAGACAGCTGAAAAACATAGTGTAACTGTGCTGCGCACACCGTCATGTCATTGCGAACTAAATCCTATAGAACTTATATGGGAGAAAGTGAAAGGATTTGTAGCAGGTTACAACACGACATTCAAAATGAAAGACGTTAAGCTACTGTTTGATCAAGCCATTATGGAAGTGACACCAGAGAACTGGCGAAAAGCAGTCCATCATGTCAATAAAGAAGAGGAGAAAATATGGGATCTTGACGACCTGATCGATCGGGCCGTCCACCCGTTAATTATAACGTCAAGAGATGATTATGATTTTTTATAATTTAATTTCTGTACAATGTATCTTGTATTTTTTTATAATGTTTAATAAAAAAAATAAGTGTCCCTAATACTATGTACATAATGCACGCCTTTGTCACACCATTTTTAGTGTTTGTAAATGGATAACAATAGGCAAAACCCATAAATTGACTCAAACCCGGGTGGTACTACCTGCACTTGATGAAAAGAAAGAATTTTGCATTGAAATCAATATCAAATTATGTAAGCAGCTTAAATATTTTGTTGGGTCACTCTGTAGTCCCTTTGCATACCTAATGAGCTCTTATTACTCTATACCTTTCTGAAATAGACTATCCTATCATAAATAGACACCTGCAGAAGTTTATTTACATAGAAAATTCCACTTCCTATCCATTATTTATTTATGTATGGGAATGAACATTTTTAATTACACTAACACAAAATAATTATAATCAGGTAAAAAAAATTCAAAGATATTGCAAATAGGTACTTAAAATCAAATTATCAGAGCATTAAGCCAGGTATTGTTTGTGAAAGGTCATAAAAATTAAGAATTTCTACAGACAATACAGAAGAATTTCTTTTGTGTTGTTTTTATCAAGAATAAAAATTTTTGAAAAATAAATAATAAATTTATCTACCTTCTGTCTGTCACTGAATAAACTACTTACCAATTTTTGATGGAAACAATGTCTCATCATCCAACTGGTCCTGTACCCATGTCATGAGATAATCAATATATTTAGGCGCAGAACATTTGATGGGTTTTTTCACTGTGTGACCATCAGCCCAGTGGTATTCATATTTAGGACCTGCCGACATGATAGGACAGCTATCTTCAGTGCAAAACTCTGTTATGGTACCATAAAGCATATTAATTTGGTTAAAGAAATCCACAGCTAAAATGAAATTAGGAATCTTTATTAGATTCATCTTATAACTTAAGGATACCTATTACTATAGTCATTGGGCAACAGAGAAACACTTAAATACATTTATTAAACAATGATATAATCGTAAAGAACTTACTGTTTACGGCAACCCATTCATTTAAATCTTCTCCTTCTGGTAACATAACAGCTAGCCGTAGATTTCCAGATCCTAAAGTTGCTGCAGCATGTTTCATTAATTCATATTGATGGGTACCTTCTGGAATATTCTTTTTGGGCTTGAAGGTTTTGGAAGAACGGCTTCCACTGCAAAAGATATACATAGATAGATTTTTCTAGGATAAAAAAGTTGAGCCACCTCGAAGATAGGTCAATGTTCAAGAGATAATTTCCTATATACAAAAGGAGAAAATATTCTTTGGCATTGTCTAGCTCTGGAACACATAATCAAAACCTTTTATACCACACGGGAAATTAATCTTTTAAGCTGTGGTATTATTACAAAAATCAATGACAACTACATTTTATTTTAGGAATGATTACTGCACTAAAAATAGCGACATTTACCATTTTTTACGGTACATTTACTCCGACTCATACTTACAAGAGAAAGCTCATGATTGGGTAGTTTATTAGTTTAGACACTAAAATATACGAAAAACACTGCAAATACACTGTCGTTTTAGATATTAACAAATTTTTTTCCAACAAAAACCTAATTTTTTCTTCAAAATCAATGACCTTTCCGTCAGTCAGATTGTTTTGATGTCATATGGCGAAAAAATAATGGGTACGTCACTTCAAGAAAGTATAGGAGATTCTATATATTCAACTATCTTTGTTTACTACGAGATTAAGGGAGATCGAAAGGAAACCGTGCGTTGAATTTCAAAGCACAGAGAAATTATAGATTGTTAAGGAATATTATAATGTGCCTTTTCTTGTGATTGGAGAGATATCTTTGTCTAACTTATACAGTTCATTATGCAGATTATGCTTGTCCTTTCTTATTAATAATTTATTCAAAATTCAAATTTTTTGGTTATGTTATGTAGTGATTTTGATTCTTAGGTAAAATTTTTTAAATTTTAATGTAAAATAACAATACATTATCAATAACCGTTATGTTTAATAATTACAGGTTCATCTAGAATTCGTTTTACTTTCTTTTAGATTGTTTGTTATCTTGTAAAGCTACATCCAAGGGACCCAATATTATGTACTTTTTAACTAAGGATGATTAAAGTAACGCAAACAGGCTTTTATGACCTAAATATAAACGAATCTTGCTTCCAGGATGAAAAAATTAAATGCACATTGCAGACTCTGTATAATTTTGGTAAGTCATGTGTAATAATTGCCAGAACTACGACAATAATTACTTACCAAGGATACTAAGTATTCTTTGACACAAAAGTAGTACTAATGGAGCTTGTTTTTATTTAGTCTTTATACCTTTCTACAACTTACAGGTTATCGCACAGTAGCTATAAACCAAACAGTTGAAACGGACAATAATAGTACAGAAAATAAGAAAAAGAAGAAAAAAGGGGAACCGAGGGACACTTCTGACCCTGTACCAAACCCTTTTAATATACAAGCTGTAAAAAAAGTAGCTAAAGAATTAGGTCTGTTAAATTTGACATTTCTAAACAGACTTACTCTTGTGTTTTCCAGCCAAGACACTTTACGTTTATTTATTAAATCAAATAATTTCAAGAAGTATGATATCATTGGGGTAATACCGACTTCAGGGCAAGCATTAATGTTTACTTGTAGTAGCTTGGAAGCAGATATTTTAACTTTTGATCCACATAATAGACTGGGAAAAAAATTAATTAGAAAGTAAGTACCTATTTAAGATATTTGTTTTAATCTTGGAACACTTTGTATTATTATATGGTTATTTTGGTATCTTGTAGAATGTACAACCAACTAGTAGATAGAGGTTTCCATTTTGAATTAACCTACAGCTTTGCTATAGAAGATGCTACCAAAAGAAAAAATTTGATTTACCTTTCTCACCTCTACCATACATATGGTAAATCAAAAAATATTATTTTTTCAAGTGGAGCAGAAAACCACATGCTTCTTAGAAGTCCATATGATGTTATCAGTTTAGGATTTTTATTTGGTTTGAATGAATTACAGTCAAAAAATGCTGTGTTGCATTTGCCAAGGTAATAGTTGTTTTCTAAATGTTTTTTGTAAAATCTCTTTTTATTGGTCATTATTTTTGTAGGGAAGTAACAGTTAATGCAATAGGCCGTTGTCACGGTAAAGCTGTAATGTTTGTTGAAAATATTGAAGAAATTACAGAACCAAAACGGGATAAGCCCATTGTGATAGACTCTGATGAAGAAAAGGATGAGAATATGGACACAGATGAACCTGTACAAAAAAAATCAAAGCAATAAGTTCCTCCTTGTTATTTTAAATTCGTTTATCGAATCCAATTTATTATTGTTGTAAGTATAACAAACTATTTTTGTAATACAGAATTAAATATTGATTTGTCTTTATACTAAATTGCCTGACCTGTGCGCTGGGTTGCCACATTTCGTCATACAAGACCGTTATGCTCAGTTGCCGGATTTAGTATCCGGTTCTCTATGCTGTACAGTAAACTTAACCAGGGATTTTCGTCATAAAGTAATTTTGAACGATGGACCGGTAATTACTGTGTATATCTTCGGTTAACCTTGAATGTGGTCTTTTTAAATTATTTCGTCTCATAGAACTAGAAACGCTTGAACCATGTCCTTTTTGATGAACGTGTAGACAAGGAAAACACTTATTTTTTTTCTACTCTAAGCATCGAGAACGTCATTATAACGATAGTCACTACAAAGTTAGTGGTAAAAACGTCTAAATTACAAACCAATTTGGAATATTTATAACCGGCCCATCGATTATAGTCCCTTATGCAATGTTGCCATATTTTACTTTTTATGACCCTTATGCAATGTTGCCACGTTTGGCCATAAAAGTCTTACATAAGGTGGGAAAGCAGTTAAATTAATCTTCCTCGGTAATTTTTTACGCCAAATATAATTTCCCAAGGAAAAAACATAATAATTTAGAAATTGGATTGATTAAAGTTAATTTAACGCCAACTAAAGACCTAATTATGTTGTTTATAAAGTGTTACTCAACCAAGGACTGAATTAAGAGAAATTACAGATATTATTTATTTTTTCTTATCCTTATCAGATCTGTTTGTTTTAAGGAAACCTTGCAGCCTATTTTACAAGTAGATTTAGTAAATGATTTCATATTAACTGGTTCTGCGTACTAAAACAATACCTAGTTAAATATAAATATGTTTTTATTAGATATTTCCATTTTAACATACAAAAAATATTACAAATACTTTGTGAAATTGGTATAAAATATTATCAGTTTCACTATTAAATATTTTTCAACTTAAAACTATATTTAGAGCTACATAATATACAGAGTGATTGTTTATAAACTCTTCTACACATATAACAACCACTCTGCTACAAACATATCATAGATTGAACAAGATATAATTTCAAAAAAAACAACTTTACTCTAACAGACTGTAAACACACTAAAATACCATAAAAATAAAATGCAGCCATTCCATACATATACACAATATACAATACTGTAAACCCAAGTATAAAAAAACAAGCTACCTTAGAACCATTTTTCTGTGGTAGTTTAGAGTAACATTACATATATCTTACAATTTAAAATACTTTTAGTTACTATAAAGGCGTAATGACAACTTTAAGGCACCAGGACATTCTATAAAAATTAGCTACCTTTTTTTAGGACTATGCTATGCATGGATATAATATAAGGACAACACTTATTTTCTTCTCAGCAAGTCACAACTATTATTTAATCTTCATGACAAAGTGTCACACACAATCTTCCAAGGACATCAACAGTGGGTTGACATATTCGAAACCCTCAAATTCTGATTGGTCAATTTTCTCTATAACACGCGGATCGTCAGGGGTAAGATGGACAGGCTCATCAGTAAATTCTGGTGGGAAGTTTGCCAAATCTCTTTCAGAATCCAGGCGCGGTTTATATGGAGGCGGTACTTGCTTTTGCTCCAGCAAGTCCCAATCTATGCTCTTAAAGAACTGGTGACCTGTAATTTCAATGAATGATTCAGTGCTGTGACAACCCAATCTATCAGCAGGATTTTTGTTGAGGAAACCCTTCAAAACATTAGCTGCCTTAACACTCAATGATCTGGGAATACGAATAGTTTTTTCCAATATAACTTGAAACAAATAGTCTTCAGTGTTCTGATCAGGATTCTCAGATGCTCCTGCTATATCAAATGGAGATCTTCCAGCTAACATTTCATAGAGCAACACTCCTAATGCCCACCAATCTACAGAGAAACCATAATCTTCGCCTCTGAGAATTTCTGGGGCAATGTAATTGGGGGTTCCACAGAAAGTGGAAGTGGTATCTCCTGGCCGAATACCTTCCTTACACATACCGTAATCGGTAAGTTTAATATGTCCTTCATGGTCAAGCAAAACATTATCTAACTTTAAGTCACGGTAAATGATTCCCTTGCAATGTAAGAAATTTAAAGCTAGAGATATTTCTGCTGCATAAAATCTTGCATGTTCTTCAGGTAGCTTTCTTTGCCTTTGCATATGGAACATTAGATCTCCACCCCTTACAAATTCTATCACAAAAAACAGTCTTGAAGGTGTTTGAAAGCAAGAGTGTAACCCAACAAGGAATGGATGGTTTGAAGCAGTCTCAAATACATGTTTTTCAGTCTGAACCCAGTCAATATCTTCATCATCAGTCACTAAGGCTTTTTTAATCACCTTCATAGCATAGATCCTCTTAGTTTTCTTTAGTTCCACCATCAGTACCTTAGCATAAGATCCTCTTCCAATAACACGGATCAAATCAAAGTCATTTAAGGAGTATTGGCGCTGAGTACCAGGTTCTAAGTCATCAAGAGGCCTATTGGGATCTTCAACAGGAACTGACTCTCCTGTTACATCAGGTGGTGTGCCACTATACTCTCTTTCTCTCACTGAATCTTGTAGACCCTCATTTATATTACCCCCAGCTGACTGGGGTTCCCCATTGCGCTCTTGACGTTCTTCCCTTAATAAAGTGTTTGTATTGTGTTCATTGGTACATACTAAATTAACTGCCTTATGGCATTTTTTGTGCACAAGCAACTTACACTGAATGCATTTGAAGCCTTGTCGACCAAGTCCCCATATTCGATCATGGCAGTAGGCACAAAAGGCTCTCCTGTTGAACCTTTTTGCTTGAAATATGTGACCATTAACTCTATACAGCTTTCTCCATCTTCGAGCTCCGCGACGGTAGATGCTTCTGTCTTCACCTTGGCACGGCATTCCAGGTTGAGGTGGAGCATTGGGAAAAACATGTATAGTCAACTCTGAGTCTTTATTGATTTCATACAACCGAATGGCTTCATCCAGTTCTAACTGGGTGGAAATGGTACAGGGATCCCCTTCCTCATCAACCCATTTCATGGTAAATATCTGGTCTTGTGAGAATCTGCATATTTCGCGAATTTCGTGGCTTAGTTCTTCCAATGTTATGGTACGGTTTATGTAGGTTATTAAAATCTCACCACTGTAGGCGATTTTGGCTCGGATTTCGTTGTTATTGTCGTCGGCGAGTGGCGTGGGCATGTTCGGTTTTTTTCTGGGTAGCACTCAAGTTTTTTTAAAGATTAAAAAAACACCCACAACAAGCACAAACAACAAAAAACAACGGGAACAAGGGAATAACCACCTGTGAGGGATCTGACGGGTGACAGATGACTCATTAGTATATAACAATCCTTCCGCTAGAAATCTTATTCAAGCCTCTAATTTCTTAGGCCTTGGTGGAAGTGAGCACAGTGCAGTTAATTTTTTCTCTGTGGCGCAGGCTCGGACTTCTGCCAAAGTCGAAGAAAATACGTCAATAAAAATATATTGTCTACAAATTATTTTTAAAAATTCTAGTAAAATCGCAATGGCAGCAAGAACTGTTGCCACAGCAACAGTGAGGGCAGTGAAACGCAAATTAATACCCTCAAGACAAGCCCTAATTTTGGTGAGTTTGCAATAAAATGTTATATAAAGAGTTCTAACCTTAAAGATTGTTTTTATTTAGAAAAAGTTCTTTATTTATGTGTTTCCCTTTATTTTTAGACACCAGCGGCTATGAACAAGATTAAGGACCTTTTAAAGGACAAAAACGAGTATGTAAGTAAAAGCCTTTTTTATTCAAATATGCTTCCTATTTATCTTACTTTCTTATTTTTTTTTTCAAGAGTTAGATTGTAGAGTTGTAAACCACCTAAGACTTGCCGGAGTATCCTATAATTGGGGGTTCACTTTGCCCCTATTAAAAAAAACATTTAAAATAACAATAAACATGAATTTTATAAGTTGTTATAAAATAATAATTATTATTATCTATTAGCAATGGTAAAACCAATGAGACTATGGAATCTATTCTATTATCATCTTATAAATATCACAAATAAAATATTACCAGTTGGAGGGGATTCAGTTATTATTTAAAATCGAAATAGCTTTTTATACAGATCTATTCAACTACATTTTAATTGTGAAATACTCCTTATAGCACGTTCTATCTAATTAAGAGTTTTTAATTTTTTTAGATAGGCTTGAAAATTGGTGTAAGACAGAGAGGGTGTAATGGGTTGTCATATACATTGGACTATGCTACTAAAAAAGGTAATTTCAAACTCTTTTTAAGTTTTTATCGTTGCCAATTTGTTGAAAAGTTAATAGTTGCACCCAGAACTCAATCAATTGTATTTACCTTTTAGAGAACCTAGATGAAGAAGTAGTTCAAGAAGGAGTTCGTGTTTTCATAGACAAGAAGGCTCAACTAACTCTCTTAGGAACCGAAATGGACTATGTCCAAAACAAACTCAGTTCTGAATTTGTGTTTAACAATCCAAATATAAAAGGAACTTGTGGATGTGGCGAATCTTTTAGTGTCTAGCAAAATATTTTTTAAGGGAATCCATCTACTTAGATATTATAAAAAATAGAAGCATTGCACCACTTAAAAGTCAAACTGAAATTCTAGCAATAAAAATAACCTCTCAACTAAAGCTACAAAATTTAAACAGCTTAAATTGTATTTGTCATTTAAATGACTAGAAGTTTGCCTTAAGGATTTATGTTTAAAAAGGAGTGATAGCTTTTTATTTAGAATCTGAGAAAAAATAGTCACTGAGACATTGTAGTGTGATTTTTGATTTTTAAATGTTGGCACTAAAAGACAATTTCAGTGTTTAAGTTTGATAGGTTTTAGCTGATATGTCAAATTTAAATACTGTAGGTATGTAGTTAGAACTGATATTATTTTAAAAAATGAATATGTACATAGTAGTTTTGAAATTTATTTATTAAAAATAATATAAAACTATATAAATTATCTATCAAAATAAATTAATTTAAATTGTCATTTCGTATACATATTTACGCTTACAGGCTAGTAATCCACATCACTGCGACTTTAAAGAAGTTTAGGTTGTTGCTTTAGCTTCGTTATATCCAAAACTTTTGGTGATTCTGGTTGGTTGTTTCTAGTGGCATGGCAGAGATCTAGAACATTGTAAATTATACACAAACTTATGGAAGTATAATTTCCTTATCTGTATAAAACACTTACCCTTCTGGTTATTTGCAATCAAATTATACTTCTTCATATACTGGACTGTAGCAAAAGAAAAATCGGGCCTATTCTTTATTGCACCTACTTTCTCCTTAGGAGTCAGTACATGGTTGACTGGCTGTGGTTCTTTGTAAGCAACTTTAGCCAAATAATCGGCGGGAAGGTATTTCATTAAGAGCTGTTTAACTGCAAAGCTTATGTCTTCTTGGTTGTAAGATTTAATATCCATTCCATCAGATGAGCTAGAAATTTGGATTAACTTATACAGGGTACTGCAATATGCTTCTATAGCTCCCATACGAATTAAGTTAGGAATGTCATTCATATGCAGACTTATACTGTATTATAAGGTGCATTTCAGGAAAATATTTTTAGATATACAGGGTGGTCCGAAAAAGTGTGATAACAAAAGTTGTATTTTTTTAAATGGAACACCCAGTATTTTATTGCATATTTAGGTTCATATTAGACTCCTTTATAATTGTCCAAAATAGTAGTTATTTTGCTTGGTTAGTTTAAGAATAATAAATTAAAACTAAAAAAAAAGTTTTAGGGTCCTGGAAAAAAAACAAAAAACCATCTAAAATCATTTTTTAATACATGAGATGGGGTAAAATTTGTGACAAGGGGTCGAGAGATATTATAAATCTAATAGTGTTTATCTATTTTATACAGGGTGTTCATAAAAAGCTTTCAAAAACGACACATTTTAAATTAATTTTTCACAAGTTTTTCAAACAGTTCTTTTCAAGAACGTGTTGACTTTTGCACAGATTAAAATATGAGATATTTTAAACATTTACTATAGTTCAGTCTAGTCGCTTATATATTATTTTGATAATAAAACTTTTTTTTTAAACATAATGAAATTTGCAATTTTTTCGAAAACGGTTGGAAATAACTTATATGCTTACAGTACAAAAAAAATTGCTTATGAATTTTACATTAAATAGTCAAATAATATACAGGGTGTTCCATTTGAAAAACTTGAGAAAAATTAATTTAAAATGTGTCGTTTTTGAAACCTTTTTATAAACACCCTGTATAAAATAGATAAACACTTTTCACACAGATTTATAATATCTCTAGACTCCTTGTAATAAATCTCACCCAATCCCATGGTTTAAAAAATGATTTTAGATGATTTTTTTTCCAGGACAGTAAAATTTCATTTTTTTAGTTTCTAATTTATTACTATTAAACTACCAAAGCAAAATAAATATAATTTTGAACAATTATAAATGACTCCAATACGAACCAAAATATGCAATAAAATACTGGGTGTTCCATTTAAAAAAATACAACTTTTTGTTATCACACTGTTGGGCCACCCTGTATATGAAAAAATATTTTCCAGAAATGCACCCTATAATACAGTATAAGTCTCCCTATGAATGAAACTTCTAACTTAATTCATATGGGAGCTATAGAAGCCTAACACACTTATGCAGGACCCTTTATATTACAGAAAAAAATTACATTCTGTACAAAAGCTTTCTAAAACTGGAATAAATTTGATATACTCCTTAAATAAGACTAAAAGGACTATATACAAAAACCTTACTTGCTTGACTGTAAGCTATCTTCAGAATTGTGTACCTCGACCCCAATTCTTCTTAAATGTTTCATTGTAGCTTCTTTAACTTTATGTAAGGTATTCTGTTTTAAATTCTGACCCTTAAAATTGTAAGCTACTTCCTCTGTTGTTTCAATCTGGGCTTTTTGTAGTATTTTGTTGACTTGAATCTTCAAAAGAAAATTTATTATTTGTAATATGCGGTGAAACCACCACCAATGATGTTCATAATTTGTTGTTACATTTTAAATCACTTACCATAAGATTCCTATAAAAACTAGGACCAATTTCCGGAGATGTTAAGTCATCATCTCTAAAACATAAATACTGTATTATATGTAATTAATAAAAATGTAAAAACTTACGAATCTGAATCTTCAAAATCATTCATATTAATTTTTATACTGGGCTCAGGACTTGGACAAGGCTCTCTCACCCTTATAGGTTCCTTGAAAACAAGAGACTCATCTATGAGGGTCTCCTTATTATCCATTTTTCCCTGAAAATCTTGTTGACAATTTTCTCGGCTTCCTGTAGAGTCAGTCTCAGTGATCTCTTGAATTTTAGGGGGCTCATATTGATCAAAATCTGGTAAATGTTTATGTTTCTGCAGAAAATCGTTTGGGTTCTAAAATAATAAAAGATAAACTTAATTACCTAAAGGTTTATTGATAGCCATAAACTTAGTTACCTTAGGAGGCCTTCTAAAGGATACTTCAAAGCTTGTTGTTAACCCAATGGAAAAATTTGGTAAGGTATTTTTCTTGGGTGTAGCTTCTAATTTTTTTCTCGAACCATCATAACTTTCATGTTGTGTGCTAGTGATGCATCTATCTTGAATATTTTTATTAATAGCTCCTTCTATACAAGCCTGTGTCTGATCATAGTGTTGTTCCTGTTTACAACAGAACCTGTTTCTATCATGGTAGTTGTTTTCTTGGTGACAGCAATTTTTTTCTTGTCCGCACTCAATGGTTTTTCGCCTAGAGCATCCATTTTCTTTCTGTTGGTCTATTAGTGTAGAAACTTGCTTTTGCAACAACAAGAGTTGCTCATTTTGTTGGGATATTTGATGACTTTGTTGTGTTATTATTTTCAGAAGGTCTTGTACACAGAAATCATCACCTCCTCTTACTTTAAGGGAATTATTTTCAGAATTATTCAAATGATTTGTTGTCTGTGTATAACACTCTCTTCTTGTATAAGAACCGGCATGTTGAATAGTTTCTTTACAGATATTGGAACCTGATTCTGGCGGAACTATTTTAGATCCATTGTCAAATTGTCTTGTTTCCATATTATTCATATTATTAGGTCCAAACTCACAGGTTTCAATACATTTATTTTTAGCATCTTCAGAGCATCTCTTCAAGAAATCATCATTTCTCGCTTCATTTTTCAGTATTTGGGGAGTATTATCACGCTGATTTCTATTAGTTTCTAACAGAACATCATTTGTATTTTTCTGTGAAAGATACCAAGGCTTATTATATTCAACTACCCTTTGTTGGTATGCACCTTTCATATAGGCGTTTTCATATGGTGCTGGCATATTTCTTCCAGAAATAGCTGTGGTCACATCATACCTTATATCCTTTACAGCTGGTTGGCACACATTTAAATTTGATAAAGGGCTCTTTTGAGTCTTCTTGTTTGCTGCTACATCCACTCTATGAGTTTTATGTACTATTTTAGGACTTACACTAGTATTTCTCTTGTAATTAAAAATATCTGTCACTGAGTCATTAAAAACTACTTTATTTTCCATTTTCTGAGTCTCTAGAAACTCCCTGTAAGTTTTTGGTTGCTCTTTTTCCATAGATTGAGTCTCTGTACTTAATATGTTACTTTCACAATATTCATTTTTACCTTCATTTTTGATTATCCTTTTAGGTATATCAATTACACTAAGATCTAATTGTCTGTTGGGTATATTAGCCATATACATTTGTTCAAAACTTGGTATAGCTCGAGCTTGATCTTGAGGTTTATGATTAGTTTCGTTTCCACCCTGGTTTCTGCCCGAATCTGGCTGTGTCTTGTTTAAAAATGGGCCAGTATTTTCCAAAGGTCTCTGCTGAAGTACGGGACTTTCAAACCGTACCTGCTTTTTTAAAATCGAGTTATTCTGGGTATTTTGAAAGGGACCGTTAAAATTTTCCTTATTACTTATTAAAAAATTATTTGGCATTGTTTCTTTCTTCCATTCATTGTATGGTGTGAAAGCATTTCTAGCCGTGTTTGATGGGCACAGTACTGATATTTCTGGAACTACAGGAGCGGCTAGAAACTAAAAGAAGTTGGTAGTACTCTTGTTATGTATCAGTCTATTGTTGGTAAAGAAGTTTAAAGATTATTTCCAACTAAAATTAAAAGTTTTTTACCGTTTCTCTGGGTATGGGCTGTGGGGGACGTCTTGGGACATCGTAAAAGGAATCCATACTGTTTATAATTCCTATTTACATTTACAAACAAACACCTTGGAAAATTTGAATTTTTTAGCCGTTTTAGCGTTTTAGGTTAGATGTTTATTGTGACATTTGTCAAATAGCAACGGTTAAAGGCTTTCACCCAAATAGTTTGCTTGCTTGGACGGTTGACTTTCTGGCAACACTGTATAGCCAGGGACCAAATGTCAAAAACCAGCTGTTTTTGACAAAAATAGCAGAGTTTATCGAACCATAAACGAAAATCGACAAAATAATGGCAATAATCTCAGAATATAATGTTGTTAAGCCAAATTTTTAAGTGAAAATGTCCCGCAGCGAGACCCAACTAAGGGCGCAACCTCGCTTAGACTTAAAATGGCTCAAGACAAACCTAGAAAACCTGTTTTACGGCAATGAAAGCTTAGTAAATATTTGGAATGGACTTATTTCAGATGGAGAGCTTACAGGAAATTTTTCCTTGGGGCTTCTCAATAGTGCCGGGGTTATGGCCAAGGAAGGAGAGTTTGGAAAGTATTATTGTGGACAAAGAGTAAGTTTCTATAGTCCTAAGTATAGGTACAGCTACTTTTTTGCCAAAATGCCCAACAGATTGTTTATTTTATTAATGCCTAAGTTATAATACTTAAACTGTTACCAAGCTGATTAGGGCAATGTATATATTTAATTTTTAGGTTTTAACATGCACTTGCTGTGATGGAATTTGCGGTCCTCAATCTGGTTGCAATTGTCCACCATGTCAAAAGTTGGATGCAGAGAAAGCCACTCAACCTGTAGCCAAGAAAGAAAAAGTACCAACTATGGAAACTCTCTCTGATCAGTGGGCTTGGGGCCCACAACCAAGTAAGAGCACGTATTTTGTAAACAATGACAATAATTACCTTTTTTTTTTAATTATGATTTCTGGTACTATTTGGTGAAATTATTATCTAGTGTAATTTTTTAGCTATGGATCAACTAAGACATTGTATTCAAAGCCTAAACAACGAACAATCCACCCTATGTTCAGAAGCTGCTCATTGTACATTATCGTCCACACGGTTGTACTATAGATTGTTAATATTAAAACGATACTTCATAGCTCTGAATCGTGTACCCCATAGTGTGGCCTTTGAGAGGGGAGCTCCTTCGCATAGTCTAAAAGTGTCAATTGAAATGAGTGATAGTAAGAATAGTCTGAATTTAATTAAAGAACCAGGATTGAAGATCAGAAAGGTTAGAGATATACACAAGTTTTCATGCATGTAGATTACTTTTTGCTTATAATATATGTTTTGCTTGTTAAGAAATGATTTTTTTTAGGTGTCCAATTTAGATCCTGCCATAGGTTTAGCAAGAATAGGGTCCAGAGCAGCTCTAAATTTTTCCTTTGCCTTTTTAAGACGTGCCTGGCGACTGGGTAAGCCCTCACATTACTATCATGGATTTTCAATGACTTACTACTACTTAACTCTTTAAGGAAACATAACCTTATAATAAAACCAATGTTTTTTGCTGTTTATAGGTGAAGACATTGATCTCTGCAGTGAACTATTGACTGAATCTCTAGAGGCCCTAAAAATGTTGCCAGTTTGTACCCTGTATGACCAAAAAGACATATCTCCTGTTTGGTTAGAGGTTGTAGATAGGTCTTCCAAGTTTTTAAGACAAGTTGTGGAAGGGTAAGTTATTTTTTCTGTAAAGAAAATATATTAAAAAGTTTTTAATCTTAAATTTTTTAGGGATGTGTCAAGTACTAGACAGAACTGCAGTGTTCCTATGGAAGATCAGCACACATCCTTAAATCTTTTACTAGAATTTGCTCTACAGAAAGGTACTTTGAGTGGCGTCCTGGACATGGTACTGCTTATGTTGATTTTATGGGACAAAAGAGCCCATCTTTCAGATAATAGGTTTGTATTTATTTTTGGTATTAATTAATATGTGCTATAGAGACAAGGGTAATAATCCACTACTTACAATTCTTTAATATAACGTAAGTTCTAATAGTAAATTTATGTTTCAGATTAGCCCTAGAACATGCCAGTGCTCCTGTTCTACCATTTCTATACCATTTTTCCGAAATTTCTCCGCAACCATCCAGTTTCTCTATCAAAGATAAGTGTGAAGATGAGAAATTGAGCTGTACCAAATTTTTTCTAGACTTGATAGAACTTCCAGAAGATGAGACAGTACAAGTAGATTTGAAGCAAGCCTGTGTGTTTGTTATGTCAAGGTTGGATGAGCTTGCTGCACCTCATTTACCACCTTTATCTTTCAATAAGGTAAGCTTTTCGACCTCTTGTTGATGAAATTAAATATTTTTTTGAATATAAATGCATTATGTAAGTTTTAAACTTTATTTTTAGTCTCTGTCGCATCTAAATGGCCAACGTCTTTGGGGCTGGGGATGGTTAAGCTGGGCCTCAAACCCAGGGCCTCAGCTTTGTGAGTCTTTAGCGGAATTAAGTATAAAACAGCTCAAGTGTTCTGAGAGAGGTAAGTATTTTTTTTTAGATAAATCTATGATGGCCAAAACATATTTTAATTACAATGTCAACTATAATATCTCGAACATTTCTAATAATAATAATAAGTTTATTTTCAATATTAATGGTATAATAAATGTGTTTATTTATCTTCCTCAATAAACTTCTTCTTTGATCCCCCGAAGACGTGCTTGTTAGGGGCAAATCTTAGTATTTTAAATTATAATTATATAGCAATATTAAAATTTTTTTTTTATAAAATATTATATAAAAGTTAAATTGCAAATAAAAAAAGTTTAAGTATATGTATATAAATATAAACGCAGTTTTTTTGAAGATATAGGATAATAAAATTTAAAAAAACATATTATTCATAACATTATTAATTAAAATATTCGTTTCCAAAAAATCTTTTAAGTTATGTTTCCCATATCCATGCTTTTATTTCGACTTTATATGTTTTTAATGAAATGTATTTTTAAATTTTTGTTGATAAACAATCGTTTAAATAAAAACATAAATATTTGAAATTTTTTGTCCTCTGGACTTATTTATTTTAGGTTTTATGGTTATTTCATTTTTATGACGTGTATTATGATTATGGTTTTTAAATTGTATAAGATTTTTATTTTTAAATAAGTATATTAAGATGTTATAAATGTAAAGTTGTCTAATATTCATTTTTTTTTGTTTCAGAATATAATTTTATTGAAGGATAAAGATAATCTTTATTTAATATAATTTTTATAAATCTTTTCTGTAATATTTCTAATTTTTTAACTAAAGTTCTATTTATTCTTTCCCAACCTAAAATTCTGTAATTTAAATGAGTTTTAACTAATGCATAATATAATATTTCCAGTTGTTTTACGTTCAAAATTTGTTTAATGTTTCTAAAAATTGGTAGTAAACTTCTTAATTTTTATTTATGTGAAAATTCCAATTTAATTTATTGTCAAAGATTATTCCTAAATATTTTACTTGATTAACTTTCAAAATTTGACTGTCATCATTTATTTTAATACTATTCATATTTTGTGGTATGTTATTTGAATTTAAAGTACCTTTCATCTATATTTTTTTTAATTTTTAGGTGTACTTCTTTTGACTCTCTCTGGCGCTGTTTATTTTGTCTACTACACCTCAGAAACGCAATGCCCCCAGCTAGTGGAGGCGCTAAAAGAAAAAGAGATTACTATAATAGCTACACATGCTGAAGGAAGACACTATATGGCCTTGGAGAAAGATGGTACTGTTTATTCATGGGGAAATGGTGATGGTGGGCGATTAGGTAAGTAGGGCTGATGATCAATTGTTTTCATTTTCTGACCAAACCTTAATGTCCGTTATTTTATATTCTTCTTACGTCTTCGTTAGAAAGTTTAATATAAAATTATTTGAACTATTTGTTGCCCTAAGATAATGGGCTTTTTTAAAAACGCAAAACTGGTGCGATTACTTGATGACGTTATCCGATAAAAATTTACAGTGAGCATCGTTACCCGATCTTTCACTTGACATGTCGGTGTTTTTGTTT
The DNA here is from genome assembly GCA_935413205.1 of Polydrusus cervinus. Classification (NCBI taxonomy): domain Eukaryota; kingdom Metazoa; phylum Arthropoda; class Insecta; order Coleoptera; family Curculionidae; genus Polydrusus; species Polydrusus cervinus. Next base: position 28,033,711 of record OW284519.1, read on the forward strand.
ACATCCCACTTACATCTGAATTATTGTGGAATTTTGATGTATTTTTGTTTAAAATAACTGTTCTTTTTATTTATTTGCTCATAGGGCAGAAAGATTGACAAATAACTTAGGTTAGACTTTTTTAAACTGTAATTTCATTAGCTTGGCCTTCTGTCAATAATTTCGGTGTTGCCACATGTGAAACCTTTTATGCTGGTTAAATAATATATTTTGTTCCTAGAACTTCAATAACTTATTTTTAAGACAAAATACAGATAACATTTTGGAAATAATATAATAATTTTTTTATTTTTCCACATAAGTCCGTTTTGGACAATTATTTCAGTTTACTTTTCAGACTTTGTCATTGTATTATAATATAAAAATTTTAAAGAACATTGGGAACATTGTCAAGCTGCTGTTTTCATGACGTATATTCGATAAAGTCCGTGTTTTTGTTCAAATAGTTTTTTTATTTATTTATTTTCTCAGTGATGGTTTAAAAGTATCAAAAAGTACAAACACAGAAAATTTTATTTTTTGTTCCTTTATACGCCACAACCAAAATCAAAATTTAGTGAAAGAGCACATAATGTAATAATTTAATTCTTAGGTCATGGTGATACTGTTGCTAAAGATGAACCTACCATCATAGAAGCCTTAAATGGAAAGGACATAGTTTCAATTGAATGTGGTGCAACTTACAGGTAGGAAGTGATACCAAATTTCTACTGTCAAAGAATTTATCTTTAAAGTTTATAATCATTAATTAACTTACTCACGTTCAGTCGGCCGGCCGGCCGATTTCGCTACACACACTGTTAAATGACCGGCCAGGGCCGGACAGCGATTATCGGTTTGTAAAACTGAACTTGAGTATTGAAATGGAGGGCGCAATCGAATCCGGCCCAGAACTGCCGGCCATTACCGGTGAACAAAACTGAAGGTGTGATTATCGGTAATTGACAGCCGGACAGTTCCCGGACTAACGACCGCCGACTGAACGTGAGTAGACTCCATTAGACAATACTGGTTATATAACTGACATATGAAATGACCAACTAATTTTGTTCTACATCTTACTTACCAGCGCTGCAATTTCGTCTACCGGTACCCTCTACACCTGGGGCCGTGGAAACTATGGCAGACTCGGACACGGTACCTTTGAAGATCTCCTCACGCCCGCTCCAGTACTGTCCTTGGCTGGTCACCACATAGTGGGGATGGCGTTGGGATCAGGAGATGCCCATTCATTGTGTGTCACGTCTAGAGGACGTGTGTTCAGTTGGGGCGACGGAGACTATGGAAAGTTAGGGAGAGGTGGGGCGGAAGGAAGCAAGGTGCCTAGGATTATTGAGAAGTTGCAGGAGGTAAGAACCATAAAAATAAATTTGTGAGAGAGAAAACTGTTTTTCATATTTTCCTTAAAAAACATTACTAACTTCCACATAATGGGAAGCCTTTATAATTTGTACTTATACTTTAAATGTGGAAATTATGCACAAAACTTCGGTCTGGAGGTCTGCAAGGATCTCACTATTCACCAATTTTGTTTAACATTTTCTTGCTTGCAAATAATAGTTGTATTCTGATGATTTCTACATTTTTTTATCTTGTTTGATGTTTTCAGGTTGAAATTACCAATATTTGGTGTGGACCTCATTTTAGTGTCGCCTTGTCCACCGAAGGAAAAGTGTATACATGGGGCAAAGTAAGTTTGTTATTTCTAATTTGCTTTGAAAACTTTCCGTGTGTTTTTTTAAGTTAAATGTTTGAAAGTATTTATGATTAATTTGATTTTTTCAGGGTGAAGGTTGGAAATTAGGCCATCAAACTGAAGAACATATCAGAACCCCTGAGCTTGTCGAGTCACTTCAAGATAAAACCATTGTTTCGATGTCAGTAGGAATTTCTCATTGTCTAGCTTTAACTGATGAGGGTGAGGTCTTGGGATGGGGAAAAAATGAAAACAGACAGATAGGTAAACAACCCAAGTTTAATATTTCTGTTGTATTCAGAGTTGGAAATTTCAACATTTTTAGCCGACATCAATGAATCTTTTATTCAACAACCGAGAGTCATAGAATCCTTAAAAGGACATAGAATTGTTGGTATTACTTGTGGACCAATACAGAGTTTCGCCTGGACAGATGTCAACAGTTTTACACCGCCTACAGCAATGCCATTTGTTGTAGATCTCTCAGAGACGACTTTTAAGTAAGTGTTATAGCCGTTGAGCGCTATAAATTTTGTTTGGTAATTTTTTGTGCTTTTTTAGGTTTTTGGAACAACTGCTTGAAGTTATGACTATAACGCCTCCATCAACACAAGATAAAGAGTGCATAGCTGTTTCCTCATTAAATTTATTGCAGCTACAACTTCACAGTGTCATAAATAACAATATAGACCCTAAGAATTTAGGTAAGTTTAGAAAATTAAAATATTTTAGTAACGAGAGCAATTCCCGTAAAAATACACATGGTTTTTGTGTCATATTGTTATTTTCGTAGGTCTCGGAACAAACTCCAAGCTGCTGGGCTCGATAAAATCTAGAGTAGTGCATCTGGCAAGCAGTGCTAATATTTTACCAACAGTGCAGACGGCTGCCCAGGCTGTACTACAAGCAGGATGGTCGGTGTTATTGCCCACTCCAAATGGCCGTGCTAAAACGTTATCATCGTTGTTGTTAAACACAGGTGTGTTATTATTGATCAAATATGTACTATATTATGATGTCTAACTGTCTTTTTAAACAATGGGCAATATAAAGATACTTAGAGAGCCTTACATAGTGAATTTTGTATCTTAAATAAATATAAAATTAATTATGAATTTAACATATCTCTGGGGCCAAAACAATTGTTTCAAAATATTTATTGTTTTTATTTTATTTATTATACCTTTCATCCATGTGGTTTGTCTTATCCGCAATCAGTCGCGGCTGCCTAACATCAATTGAATGAATTAAAGGTGACGTATGTTTCTCGTCGTAACTCCGACACAACAAGTGATCGACTCTGAACCTACCAATGGCAAATGAGAATTGTTTCTAGCCCGGGATTATCTCCAATAGTTTTAAGAGCTTGTTAACGTATACATACATAGCGCCAAAATTTTTAGTCTGGTCTAGCCGTGGTTTTAAAACTTTTGCCTGGTCTGTCTTTTGTGTTTTAAGTTATTGACTTAACTGTTTTGCTCTTGATCATTAAAAAATTGATTTAATTTCGAAATATAAGGACTGGTGTTGATGATTTTTTCTTAACATTACAAAAAAAATGTTTTTTTTTATAGATATTGAAACAAAAATGTGCAAAAGTGGTCATAGATTTATGACAGATCTTCTTGTGTGGTCTCTGATGGCAGATGGTGGCTTAGAAACGGCTCTAAACGAATCACTGAGCGTTGACATTTCAGAAATTACTAGTATTGAAGAAAATTATGAAATTGGAACGTCACCTATCACCATACCGCTGTTGTATTTAGTTAGACAGTTAGTGAGGTAATGAATAGTATTTATTTATATTTAAAAATGCATATTAAATTGTTATTTTTGAGGCATTACTAATTTAACACTTTCATTTAGAAATAGCAGCAATTTGACTCAAAGTTCGCTGAAGGAATATTGTTCTAGTGGCAAAGGTATTGGGCAAAAGATCGGTGCTTCTCCTAGTTTGAAGCTTTTACAGAGATTTCAAAGATTACTAATAGGTAATATGACAATTTTTAAAATAATAAACTATTATATATAAAATGTACCCGATATATTTTTAGGAAAAATTCTTCAACGGCCAGACTGTAGAGATTCGGCAGAAACGTTGCTGTCAAAGTATATAGAGTGCTTCAGCAATCATGTCACTGCTACACTGACTACAGCTTACGACATATGTATGATCAACCCTAAGAATTTTATTTATGTGATGCAAGTGTTAAAGACTGATATCATAGGTGAGTTTTATTAAAATATTGTGATATTTTTTAATTATATACCTCTGAACTCATACATTTATCGTTTGTTCAACAATATTTTATCATTCACACAATCAAAAGCTTTGAATTGCTCTTCTCTTTTATAGGAATTTTATTACCAGAACTTTTGGTAAGCCTTATATTGTTAGAGCAAGAATTAGACATGTTTTTAACGTCGGTGGACTGGTTGGCAACATTCAAAGAGACCTTAAATGGATTGGATAAGTTATGTAGGGTATCCCCGGATATAGAAAACGTGGATCTGGATGATATCAGTTGGCCTGGCGTATCACAGGTAAAAAAACACAATTTGGAATATTATTTTTAAAGTTGAAGGAATTATTTTTCATAAATATATAAATTTTGATTTGTTTTAATATTTTTTTAGGCAAGACCGCCAAATATATCCCATAAATTGCACGACGATCTACCTCTTATAAGGAAAGCTGATTTGGAAAATCATAATTTGGATGGTGGAAGGTGAGTTTATTTTTAATAATGCTTTTTATTTCTGTTTTATTCTATTTTTTTACTAAAACAATTTATAGATGGTTAGTTCTGAACAATAGAGTCTACGACGTGCAAGACTTTCGCAGCGAAAACTCCGCCATAACCGAAGTCCTTCAAAAATACAGCGGCAAAGATGCCAGTCACGTTATAAATGCGTCGTATCCTCACATATTGCCCCAGATGGAACACTATTTAGTGGGAAACTATTGCCTTCCTGAACCAGAAATTGCCAACGTCGGAAATATGGATTACATGTATGTTTGTTCTATGCTTTTGGACTGTGAAAGGAATTTGGGATATCTATTAGGTATAGTATATACAGGGTGTCAAAGAAATCGGGAATATTTTAAACAACTTTGTTTTTTAAATCATTCTACAAATAAAAATCTAAATGGGTAAGCTCGGCAAGGCCGGGCGACACTAGACCTTATAATACAAATAAAAAAATGTTAAATTATATATTTTGATAAATATTAATATTATTCTTTTTCCTACGACTACCTATGAAAATTAGAAAAAAAAAGCACGGTTAACTTGGCTCAAAAGCGCCGAATATCACACGCGTGTTGGAAAAAATATTTCAGCTCTAGTGTTGAAATACACGGCACACTATTTAATTTAAACATATGGTGTCAATTTGACAGACCACCCCTATTTATTAAAAAGAACAAATTTTAGAAAGCTGTAATTGTAAAGTGTTTAATTTATTTATCATGTATTTGTCGAGTGATTCAGAATTAGAGTGTGAAAATACGCCATCTGAAATTATAAAAAATGTTAATAATATACTGGAAAATCTATTACCAGAAAAAAAAATCGCGCTGAAGAGAATGTCATGTATTAAACAACAAATCTTTATCGGTAACGATAGCGTAGAGAATAGAGCTCTAGCTTGCAGATCGCGAGGTCACAGGTTCATATCCCATCTGGAGTATTTGACTTTTTTTTAATAAAAACATTAAATAATTTATAGAATTATTTTGAATTGAAAAAATCCTTGTTGGGTGGATTTTTAAAATTTATGTTTAATGCAGCTTTCCTTGATTAAATTTAAAAATTTTTATTCTGGTTAATCTAGAAGTCAATCCAGGATTAGTTCTTTCTATGATATATTATAACATATGAAAAAATGAAAAAGTTAAACTACAAATAAAGAAAACCCTATTGACAAACTATAAAACCAGGTATTAAGTGGAACATAATCCTAAGTATACTAGTTTCAACACTAGTGTTGATATTTTTTTTCAACACTAGTGTTGAAATTTTTTTTCACAAATCAAAGGCTTTTTTAATAATTTTTTGTGGTCGTAGGAAAAATAGTGTACATTACTCGTGTGAAAGTGATTATTCTAAAACTCGGAGAATTTCCGCACTCGGCTGACGCCTCGTGCTAAATATCTCCTCGTTTGAAAAGTATCACTTGTTATGTAATATATTGCGAGAACTATAAAGGAGCTGTCACTGACGTACACTTGCTAGTATTCGTTCAATCACACGCCTCGACGACGCGACGGTGGCGGCTGACAAAATATGATATTATATGATATTATAATTATTATAAAACCTTTGCATAAAATATGTCTACTTTTTGTATGGTTACGAAGGACTTCACGCATTCAACTTACGCCAGAGCTTGCCACGAAAAGAAGAAGAACTGCAGTCGCAACAGTGGATAACGTCCCCTTTTCTAGCGGGGGGTCTTCAGGTCGACCAGCCTCCTAACCCCTATGAAGAAGAAAAGGGGGAATCTCGCAGTACGAATTCTACCGCCGATAACACTCCAACTGAGGCACGGGGAAATGTTCCTCAAAAGATGTTAAAGAATTTTCAGTTACCCATAGATAGGATCAATTCGTTTATAAATGCCCTGGCCGAGAGCAGGTTGTCGGTGAGTAACAGGGTGAATGGTTTTTTGTTATTCAAATATATATTATTCAGTGGCTTGCATACAATATAGGCAAAAAAGCAATGTCTTCCCTGGGAACAATAAAACAAACAGATACAATTTTTTTTTGTATTTTAGATTTTATCCGTGTAATTTAACTTTAGCAATTTATCTCTACATTAATATAATAAATAATAATATAGGACCGAAAAATGAATCCTATATCATTTCCAAGAACGCATTCTTTGCCTATTATATCGTAAACTAGATCCCTGTATAAGCATTCCGTAAGACCGTTCTAAAAGCAAAGATCTCGGTGTACATTAGCGTCTTATGCAAAGCAAAAGCACTGCTTTTGTACGAGTGGAAGCAAGCAAGAGAGCCGGTAGGCAGTAGGGTAGAAAGAGATGTAACAGATAAACCCGTCGCAATCTTCGAACTTCCTTCATCTATCAGTCCGCGCCAAGAAAGCACGCATTTGGTGTGTGCATTGGTGCCAATCTTCAAGTTTTACCATAGGAAATAATTTGCTTTCTCAATAATAAAATGTGAAAAACCCCTCTATAAGTTTTGTTATTAATTAGTTTAGTTAGGATATTTTTAAAGGGATAACGGATAAGGTATCGTAAAATAAGAAGCACTTTTGTGGCAATTAAAATAATTTTTGCTGATTGGTTCATAATATTTAATAATCGGTACGCTTATCATCATATTTCACATAATAATTGACTTCGTTTTTGGCAACATTGGTTCAATCAGATGAATGATAGATTTTTAATAGTAACGATAATTAGTTTTCGCCCTTTTGCTAGACTTTGCGCGGGAAGATTTTGAGAAAAATAGAAATATAGAGGCGTTAATTGTTACTATTCCGGCTAGCAGCGCGTCTGCAGAACGATCCTTTTCTGGATTAAAAAGAGTTCATACCTATTTACGAAACACACAGGGAGAGACACGCATAAGTGAATTAACAATAATATCTCTGGAGAGCGACCTTTTGCAGAATTTAAAATGCAAAACCAATTTTCATGACGATGTTTTAAAATAATTTGGACGTAAAGACCGCCGTGTTAAACTAATTTACAAATAATTTCGTTTTATTCTTCTTCTGCCAGTGTTCTTTTCACAAACTCATAAACAAGACATTTTGTGACAAAATTTAAATGCTTGAATGCTACGGAAGGTAAATTTTTGTCTTAAATGCAATTTTTTCCTACCCTGGTTAAAGCAGCATTGCACGCCACTGATATTATTATATTATAGTCAATCGTTGTTTAATGAAAATGTTTCTTTTCTTAGGACCCATATGTCATAGCTTTCCTAGCAGTAGTAGAGCAACATTCGAAAGCTAACAACTACCTAACTAGGGTTGATTTTTCTTTCGAACATCCCTTAGAAGAAATAGGACGGGTTCTTTTCGCTGTTCTGCTTAAACACTTAGCCCTAGGATACGTCTTACTGCCAATATTAGATGCATGTAAGTCATTGTAGTTGTATGGTGTTCTAGAATAGATCTCTTACGTCACTATTAAAATTCTACAGCATAATTTGATTTGATCATTCTTCTAGACTCTGCTCAACCAAACAACTTAAAAGTTCCAAGGTCTATCTCGGAGATGATACGATTAGTGCATCAGACGAAGTGGAATCTAATTAAGTCGAGGCAAGAGGCGAATAAAAGTTATAAGGAAATTTGTATACCTCTGTTGGAGAAATGTAGGTTTTTGTTGTACGAAGTGAAGCCTGCTGTAAGTGTTGAGATGGAGGCTTTTAGGAAGGTAAATGTGCTGCATAAGGAGCCTCGAGTCAGGACTTTAGTAAAAAAGGTAAGTGTTTATGCTTAAAGTTACTTAATATTGCTCATATTTGTGGGAAACAAATATAATTATTTCAAACGTTTAATTTCTCTAATTTTCTTACTTTAAAGGTTATAAAAGATCTCAAGTGCGGTCGTCACACGTCCGATATTCAAAAACCTGAGGATATAGTAAATGCCACGATACAATCTCAAAGTGTGGAAAGAAAATCGCACGAAGACCTAGTAAAACAGTCTATGAAGAAGGCACCGTCGGATGGTAAGATTGCCGAGAGTAAGAGCGAGACCGATGATATGAATAATGAAATTAAAAATGGAGCTCAAAAAGGTAATATTATATGAGTTTATGTGTATCATTAAATTTTTTGTTTGTTAGATGGAGTTTTGATTTTGTCACTAATTGTCTGTAGGCGATGCCAAAAATGTTTTATCAGAATCGTTTACGTCAAATTCGTCTAAAAACGTGGTGGAAGATATAAAAGCCGAACTGGACGAAAAATGGAGTGTGGAAAAGCCCGAGAACTCTTTGAGAATTGAGCCCAATGAGGAAGACAAAGAGAAGAAAATAGAGAGTGATGTGGTTTTGGCAGGTAAAGTATTTTTTAATATTTAGAATAAAAACACACTTTAATTTACCCTGATATAATATCGCCCTATGACCTATTACTAAAAATATACAGCCTGTTCCTGATGAAATTATCTATAAAATGTTTAAAAAAAACAGAAAAAATCTGATTAAAAACAAAAAATTATTGTTTCTTCTGGGTTACTGATGGCTGCTTGTCCTTTGGAACATTAGACAGCTTGCTTTTCTTTGGAATTTTACAAAATTTAAGAAAATAAACGTGAAAAAAACACGAAAAAATAAATTGACTCTCTTGACAGTTTAACACGGCGAGTTGGTTCGATAAGCAACGTGTTCAATTGATGGTTTCTTAAAGTAGATTGGAATATGACAGTCCTTCTCTTATATGCGACAAAAACCTACTCTCGCTTTGTCAACTGAATAAAATGAGTGCGCCGATAGCGCCAATTTCTCCCTGATGACCAGGTGGCAAAACTTCAATCAAAAATGATCTCTCATTTACAGTTTCACCCGGGTGGTGTGTCCCTTCTTCTGCACCCCACGGGATGTCAGATCTCATCCGGCCTGGTTACCGGCGCGAATGAGGTGGGTGGGAAGGGAAAACCCTGCATTCTTAAATCTTCTGAATTTCTGACATACTTTTTGTTATTGCGCGTATGCCCACTCCTAGGATCGAATGCCAGTAACTCGCCTCTGAGTCACAGTCGTGGTGAATAAGACATTATATAATAATTTTTTTAGGTATTATATCGAAGCTAACGGAAAAGCAAATGAGTAAAGTTTGCAACGAAAATTTAGAGTTGATGGCGTTAATACTAAAATTTGTAGCTCAGTCCGTCTGTGATGTCGATGTATTACGAAAGGTTATGTATTTTCAAGTAAGTAGAAGCATTACACTTATAGTGTTATAGTCAAAGCTAAAGTACCAATATGCTTTTAGGTAAAGCGTTGCAAAACCCGAAAAGAAGGCTTAAACATGATGAAAAATCTCCTAGACGAAACATATCTCCTCACTTCCGTAAAATACTTCATAATAAACGGCTATCTAGGTCTGGACAAAAAGGAAACTCAAATACAACACTGCCTGGAAAACATACAACTCGTTACGCCGTTCCTAAAAACCAAGATGCTTCTGTCCCAGCTTAGTATTACCGAATGGTGTATACAGAGCTTAAGGAGTTATATTCTACGGGATATACCGTCGAAATCCTCGAAGCAAAAAGGGAACCCAAAGGTTTCATTGAATCTGGGCACTTATACTTTGCTTAGAGATATTCCTAGAGCTAGGATGTTGTTGGCGCTGCTTGGAATTTTGGCTTCTAACTATTATAATTCTTTGGAATTGAATCCGTTAATAAATAGGTAATATTCTGGTTTTAAATTTGATGATTTGAATTACGTGTATGCAGTGGCGTATTTAGGGGGCACGGGCTCTAGCCCCCCCCCCCCCCCCCCCCCCCCGGAGCTCTAGTCTAAAAGTCTAATTGCAACCTAATTTTTCGTCTCGCGCTTGGACTCTTAATTAAAATTTTTAAATAATGTATTCTTGGCTTAGATTACAAAGGTTTTGTAGGAAACGTTTAGTTTTTGAACTTTTCCTTCTAAAAGTCCTGTTTTATGTAGAGATTAACGTTTCGGACGCATATCCTTTTAGTTATTGATGTATGATGCAATTTTATAGGAAAACGAGTAAAAAGAATAATATTTTATAGTTTTTTTCTATTATATACTAGTCTGTTTCGTTTTCCCTTTTGTAGAGCTATTTTAAATCAACAAAAATACAACCCAATGCAATAAAATATTTTTACAACAAAAACAAAACACAATTAGGTATTTATTTTTAAAGAGAAAAAGTAAAGTAAAAATTTTAATTGAAACATTTTTATGGAAGAAGTGCGATACTTTATAATAAAAAAAATAGTGCGGGAAGTAACGAGAATGCTTTATTATAAATATACAAAACGGCACTTAAGAAGGAGTATTTCAAAACCTAAGCATCTGCACCAAAAACTGCTCTTAGATCTACGCTCCTAAAATACATGATTTCTGAAAAAATTAATTTTGGTGTGGAGAGCGATATTTACTTTATTTTTAATTATGAAAAACAGAGCCCGAAAAACGCGTGTTAGAGTCGTACGTACGTCTTGTGTTAAAATCTTGGATTGACACAATATTCATATTTTTCACAAATATAAATATAATAATAATATAATATAATATAAATAAACAATAATAAAGAGCCAGCTAAGAATATCAAAAAAAAAACATTTTTCACAAAAACAAATTTAATCCAACCATGCAGAGAGGGTGAGAAGTAATAATAAGAATAATAATAAGAACTCTGGGCGTGGCGCTCTTCCGCCTGCTTCACTACAATAACATCAAATATATGTAGTCCCCCCCCCCCCCACCACTGTGTTTATCTAATGACTCTCAATTAAATTTACGTCTTTTTTACTTATATATCTAATCTACTGCTTTATTTTTAGTGGCGTTATATCATCCGTTCTCGCTCTGTTAAAACAAGCCGGTTCGGACCAAACAATAATGAGAAAAGTGTCTGAGTTTTACGTCTTGTACGCTGACGCCGTAGATATAAACAGACCTAGTCTGAGGTCTCTAACAGGTCCGGAATTAGCCAGTTTGATGAAAATTGGCACTAAAGTTGTTAGGGGGGCCGATTGGAAATGGGGAGATCAGGTATGATATCCATTTGTTGCATATTAAGTTATTTAAAAAAAACTATTCTATTATTTTGTTTAGGATGGAAATCCACCTGGTGAAGGTAGAATTATCGGCGAACTAGGCGACGATGGATGGATTAGGGTGGAGTGGGGTAATGGCACCACTAACAGCTATCGTATGGGAGTCGAAGGAAAGTATGATTTGACATTGACGTCTCCACCTTCCCCCGTTTCATCGGAAAGTGAAACAGCCGACGAATCGTGTGATAGAAGTAAGTAGAATTAATTTTCCACCCATAGACATTCTTATTTTTACTCCATTATCTCTGTTATTAGAGGAGATACACTGTTTTATAGCTCAAAATGTTTCTATAAACTTTATTATCGCATCGAACCATAGGTTCGTTCAATAAACCCATTGAAATACCTGTAATAATTTTTAGGCTCTCAGCTGATAAAAGACAATCAATTAATAAAACTTCTACGAGACGCCAGCGTCAACTTTCTACGTAACCTGACGATCAGCGCTGGTCTTTCGAAAAACGACTTACACTCTACTTCGCTTCACGGACTTAGCCGGCTTTTCTGTTCGATTTTGCACAACAACTCTGAGTGGTGTAATTTGACTCTTATAAGGACCATAAGTCAGACGCAGCAATTGAGTAGGGCGTTCAGTACTAAGCCTTGGATGAGTATGCTGCTAGGGTTCCTAACGCCACCTAGTAGTACGGGGGGAAATGAATTTAACTTACCAAAACAGGTATGAAGCAAAATTGTATGTAAATGTGGATTTGCTGATTAGTTTATTTGGAAAATATTGTGTTTTTTAGATTCTCACAATAAGACTACTACAGGCTGTTTTACCTTCATGGGATATGGACAATCCAGAAATATCGAGCATTTTAGAAAAATTGTTGAATATTTTAGGAAATATAATCATAACTTGCTCCTACGATACCGGTAACAAACCATTGGCTACCAACAAGTCATTGGTATTACTAACGCAAAGTCACAGTAGTACATTGGCCCAAGAAATTATCAACCTACTGAGAAGCTTACACGGAGTTCTTGGCTGGAACCAAGTGCTGAATGCCATATTGATTCAGAAATTAAATGTAGCGGGGTAAGTATTTTCGTACGCAAGTTTTTAATTTTTTTTTCCATTTTAATTTCTACCGTGTCCCGGGTGTCCATGAAATGACTTTACAACGCTTCATCATAAATTCCTTAACCAAAAATAAGGCGATCTAGGCAAACTTACCTATATGCAATGTTGCTTCGTTTTGCCGCTACAGGACGCTAAAGTTTTCAAATTAATTATCGTTTTTTTGGAATAATTTCTAAACGCCTTTATCGATTTCCACTAATTTTGGAACTAAGAATGACCACTATTAATAGCGTGTTTTGACGTATGCGCCATCTTTTTTTAATACCTGCAAATTTAAAAATGGCGTGTGATTGGTAATTAAAAATTCCTCTTTTTGTTACCCCCCGTATAAATGACTTAAATTATTTCCCTGACACTAGCTGACTTCATGTTGAAACTTTTTTGTCTCTTGTAAAATTTTAGTCAGACATGCAGTTTCTCTGCAAAAAAATTATTTACGATGAAAAACATGAAAAAGTTTCGAACAATTGTTATAAAAATCAAATTAGTTGGTAGTTATTTAGAATTTAAAAAATTTTAATGCTTTTTCGTTATGAATAAACAGCAATGAATAATTACAAGAGACAAAAAGTTTCTACATGAAGTCAGCTAGTGTCAGAGAAATAATTAAAGTCATTCATACGGGGGGTAACAAAAAGACAAACTTTTATTTACTAATCACACGCCATTTTTAAATTTGCAGGTATTAAAAAAAGATGGCGCATACGTCAAAACACGCTATTAATAGTGGTCATTCTTAGTTCAAAAATTAGTGGAAATCGATAAAGGTGTTTAGAAATTATTCAGAAAAAACAATATTAATTTGAAAACTTTAGCGCCCTGTAGCGGCAAAACGAAGCAACATCGCATATAGGTAAGTTTGCCTAGATCGCCTAATTTTTGGTTAGGGAATTTATGGTGAAGCGTTGTACAATCATTTCATGGACACCCTATATAATAAACTTATTCCATATTTCTATTCTTATTTTTACAGGTATTTTCTCAGCGATTTGTCTACTATTAACGACGCCGTCAACTCCGACCAACAGCATTTTATGGTGGTGGCGTGCTTGAACGTTATAGGCGCCTGGGATGTGAGGCCACGGGTTGGCGCCCTAGCCGAAATAGATGGCGCCTTAGGGACCGTTACCAGAGTAACGCCTAAGGGGAGGCTGTGTACACAGTTGCACGAAAGTGGAGAGCTAAGAAAAGTAAGTATCTTGTACCTTGGACAATAGATACTCTTTGTATGGACTGGAATTTTTTGTTTGTTTTTCTGGTTTGGAAATTTTTTGCAATATCTGTTGATCTACCTCCGCTTTCAGGTCTCAATCAAAGATCTCAAGCTTCTTCCCTCACCCGAATTCGCCTTTGAGAAGATGCCGATGAACGAGGGATCAATCAAAACCTGGGCCAACCTTTTGCTCATAAGACATAGTTCTTTGAACGCTCACGATAGAAAAACATATCATGGGCAAGTGAACTTGGCGTATCTGAGAACCCAGCAGAATATTCTGAGTGCACTTAATGCCACTCGTGTTTTGCATAGTAATCAGTACCGCTTAAGAAAGGTAAGCGAATATAAAGTTGAAATCTATAAAGAACAAGTTAGAAACCAACTAAAACATTTTTTTTTCTGTGTTAGGTACTTAAGTATCCAGTTAACGGCATGGACCAATCGCAAGAACAACAGTCCATAGAAGAAGAACTTAATCAGCAACCGATACTGTTAATCCAAAAGCTTCTAGCGAAAGCGACGCAGCCTAGTCCTTTGAAACCAAGTTTCAATTTGCAAGAAATGCAGCTGTCCGGATTGAATTTGAGTCAGTATTTGGCGGCGGAAGGAAATTTCGAGATTCCTTGTGGCATTAATAATGATAAACCGAGTGGCAGTAGCGTTATTGTTAAACCAGGTAAGGTTTATTTCAATTAAGATCTTTCTAGATATCGGTTTGTTAAGTTGTCTTCTTGTGGTACGTCTTCGTGTGGTACGTAGGTCGTTCTCGATATTTAATTTCTGTTATAAAGGGCGTTCTAAACAGTATAAAGTAGATTTTAGACCTAACAAACTCGAATAATTAAATATATAATAATAATAATCAATTTTTTAGTAATAATGTTCCTCAGGGAACAGTTTTGGGGTCATTATTTTTTAATATCTATATTAATGATTTGTTTAATGTAAATTTTGATGGAGAAATTCATAGTTTCGTAGATGATACTGCAATTTTTTATAGATAGATACGATTTGGAACAACTTAAATAACAAAATTATAAAAGATTTTAAAATAATTAAAAATTGGTTTGATGAAAATTTATTAACAATTAAATTTTATAAATCTATATAATCTTGTAAGTTTATATTAACAATTAATTTTGATAAAACTAATTATCTTTCTTTCACTTTAAATCCAAATAACATACCACAAAATATGAATAGTATTAAAATAAATGATGACATTCAAATTTTGAAAGTTATTCAAGTAAAATATTTAGGAATCATCTTTGACAGTAAATTAAATTGGAATTTTCACATTATATTATATTTGATTAAAAAATTAAGAAGTTTACTACCAATTTTTAGAAACATTTAAAAAATGTTGAACGTAAAACAACTGGAAATATTATATTATGCATTAGTTAAAACTCATTTAAATTACGGAATTTTAGGTTGGGGATGAATAAATAAAACTTTAGTTAAAAAATTAAAAATATTACAGAAAAGGTTTCTAAAAATTATTTTTAATAAAGATTATCTTTATCCTTCAATAAAATTATATTCTGAAACAAAGAAAATGAACATTAGACAACTTTACATTTATAATATCTTAAAATACATATTTAAAAATAAAAATCTTATACAGTTTAAAAACCATAATCATAATACACAGCATAAAAATGAAATAACCATAAAACCTAAAATAAATAAGTCCACAGGACAAAAAAATGTTAAATATTGATGTTTTTATTTAAACGATTATTTACCAACAAAAATTAAAAAATATATTTCATAAAAAAAATATTAAGTCGAAATAAAAGCATGGATATTAGAACAAAAAACTTTAAAAAAAATTGGAAATGTTTTAATGAATATTTTAGTTAATATTGTTATGAATAATACATTTTTCAAAATTTTATTATCCAATATCTGCAAAACTGCGTTTATATACATATACTTAAACGTTTTTTATTTGCAATTTAACTCTTATATAATATTAACAAATATTTTTAAAAAAAATATTTTAATATTCCTATATATTTATAATTTAAAATACTAAGATTTGCCCTTCTTCGGGGGATCAAAGAAGAAGTTTATTGAAGAAGATAAACAAAACACATTTATTATATTATAAATATTGAAAATAAACTTATTAAAAAAAATGTAAACGCGGACATTGGAAAAATTACCCTTCACTTTGCCTGTCTACTAGTTTTCTATTAAAATATTTTTATTTAAAATACTTTCTATTAAATATAGATCCTGCAAGCGAACTCGCTACTCCTAACAGCGAATGTTCAATCAAAAGTGTAGTTAGCGAAAAAACTAGTAAAAGAATGGAACTTGAAGAAGACGCCCCAGTCAATCCTATGGTTCACCAAATTGTTGAAATGGGATTCACTAAAAAAGCTGTGGAGTATGCCATCAAATCTCTAGGTACTATTACACAAAATAATATGATGTCTATATTATTTAGCTTTCAAAAGTATGACTCTAGTTGAATTCTTTTATTTCTTTATTAGCCATAGGCCCAGAAAATTTAATGAGCCCAGAATCTATTGTGGGTTGGCTCCTTGAACACCCAGAGGTAGCAGCAGAAGACACCGAGTCAATGAGCTCAGTATACGAGTCAGATACTGAGTCCATTTCCTATGATAACGCTATGGGACAGTGTGTAGCAGCATACGTAAGTCTGTATATGTGTGTATATGTTTATGCAACGTTTTGCCGGGTCAGTTTTGTAAGGAACTCTCCATTTATAGCTCCTATATCGTTGTAAGTGTAGTATTGAATAATACGATACTATTTTTAGGGTGAGGATAACCAAGATCATGGTAACCAATACTGTAGACGGTCACAGTTTCTGTCGAATGACGAGTACGCAATGTACGTCAGAGATAACGTAGAAGTGGGGATGCTCGTGAGGTGTTGCAAGAATTACGAAGAAGTGCAACTTGGCGACATCGGCAAGGTTGTTAAGATCGACAGGGAGGGATTGCACGATCTTAATTTACAGGTTTGTTGAGATTATTTTGACTCTTTGGACGTTCTTTTATAGAATAAGAACGGGTGCCTATGTACTATAATTTTTAATTATTTTAGGTTAACTGGCAACACAAAGTAAGCACTTACTGGGTCAGGTTCATCCACGTCGAACTCCTCGGTTTCCCCCCATCGATGCCCACCCCCGCCACCATCAAAGTGGGGGATAAAGTAAGAGTAAAACCCACTGTCACCACTCCAAGGTATAAGTGGGGATATGTCACACACGACAGCGTGGGGGTGGTGACTGTCATTTCTCCAAATGGACATGACGTCACAGTGGACTTTCCTAAACAGCAGAACTGGACCGGTTTGCTCTCCGAGATGGAAGTTGTACCGTCGTGTCATGAAGGCGTTACTTGTAATAGTTGTTGTGTGCAACCAATCAGAGGTAAGCAGTTACTGGCCATAGATTCTATCAAAAGCTCACAAATTTTAGAATGGTGTTCCATAAGGGTCAGTTTTAGGTCCATAATTGATTATTTTGTGAATTTATCTTACAGGACCGCGGTTCAAATGTAAAATTTGTGAAGGGTACGATTTGTGCGATAACTGCTTTTACACAAAGAAAAATCACAGGCACAGTTTTGTAAGGATACAAGAGCCAGGAAGTCCAGAAGTGTACGCTGGAAAGGCAGGAAGGTAACTATTTGTTAGCATATAAGTTTGCTAATGTAAAGGTGTGTCAAAACGATTTTTTTTCAGGTACTACAGACAAGATACTGTAGAAATGGAAGGTGAAATAATAACAGAGTGGAACCGCATAGTTAAAAATGTCTCAGTATCATCGAAATATGGAGCCCGATTCGACCTACCTGGATCTGTATGGCAGAGTAACGGGTCGCAGGGAAAGCACTGGATTAGGTTGGAGATTGCCCCTAATGTTGTAATAAAGAGTTTAAAAGTAGGCGTCGATCCTACTGATAATAGTTATATGCCATCTGTGATTGTTGTTAATGGTAGGTATTTGATCTTCTCCTATAATAATTTATTATTAGAACTTAGAAGAAGCATAAATAATGAGTATTGATTATTTATATTATTACAAATACCTTTATAGGAGGAACCAATTCAAATTCCCTGTTCGAACTAAACTCGGCATCAGTTAAAAGTCACGAGACCTCAGTCTTACTTCTATCCAACATTGACAAGTACTACCCCATCATCGAGATCAGCATTACGAAGTGTAGAAACAACGGAATCGACTGTAAGATTCATGGCATTTTTGTGGTAGGCGTAAAGAGACCGTCTTGCGGAGATTTTAGAACATCTGTGTCCTTTTTGGCGAACGATTGGGATTTAAATCAAGAGGTTTTGCCGGGACCATCGGTAATGATAACTATAGTCAGATCTGGTCTTAACGTGCGGGTCCAAAGGTCACTGATCATATGCGTCAAATCAGACAACACAGAGGTTATCAAAATGTTGTGAGATTATTTACAAATATACCGAAGGAAGGAAAAATAGTTTCATTATTTTAGCTATCGCGAAGATAGCCACATATACCTAATATTATTAGTTTTGTAAAAATTATGTACAGGGAAGTTGAAAAACATACAAAAAATTATATAATCGTTAATTATATACCTACTGTACCCTTTAATTAAAAATGACAATAATAAACAGTGCAATTTATTTTAACAATTTTACTACTAAAACCTAAAAATACAATGGCATTTAGTCTGATAAACTATTTCGATAATGAAAGAAAAAGTGGAAATTCGCAAACCAATATGCAGGAAACCGTAATGAAAACACTGGGAATTAGTTGTAAGGACTATGCAGAATAATGTGCATGAAAAAAAATCATAATATAATACCCAAGAATACTAAATAATGTAAACGAAGAACACCGTTTATAATTATAGCCTAAAAACTTTCATCGTCACTTATAAAATCTGAAAAGTCCTCGTCGTCTGAGTCGTCTTCGAATGGAGCAATTCTCATTGGCGCTACTTCGACATCTAGTACTTGTTCTCGATCCCACCAATCCCTTATTAATATTTCTGTATGTTCCACCGATTTCTTCCAGTACTCTTGTGTAATATGATCTAACGAATCTTACATCCTCAATCTTTGGCTTTCTTCGTTTACACTTTTTAGTATTCTTGGGTATTATGTTATGTTTTGTTTCATGCACAATTTTCTGCACAGTCCTTAATCTAATTCCCAGTGCTTTGGCTACTGTTTCCTGAATATTGGTTGGCGAATTTCCACTTTTTCTTTCATTTTCGAAATAGTTTATCAGATTAATTACCATTTTTTGGATGCAAAAACCCAGAAAATTATTTCATTTTGTCACAAACTGTCAAAGTCACAAAACTGGCATATTTAAAATAAAACGTAGCTGGTGCTATTATAAGCTTTTTTAGAATCGCTGGAAAGTAAATACATTTTTTTTTCATGTCAAAATGGAATAAGTCTGTCTCATTTATCTTACGTATTTTATTTAGAGGGTAAAATTAAACTCAAGTAAAGAAAACAAAAACTGAGAGTATGTCTTTCTTGAATCGTATGACCCGCACGATAAGACCAGATCCGACTATAGTAGTATTATTATCTATAAGTATAGTATAGTAGATAATACTAATTTTCGAATTATAGAGATGTCATTTTATGTTACAAAGTTCTAAACATGAGCTTCACTCCTGTAACTAGTATACATACTTGGCTAATTAAGTTATTTTATTTTAGGTAGTTACAGTATCCCAAGAAGATTACTCTACGCCCAACAATAGTGTTGGGAGTAGAGTTTACGTATGGGGATTAAATGACAAGGATCAACTAGGTTTGTTACTGCTACTTTCTTTGGGGAAAATTTACCAATGCCCGTCTTAGTTTTAAAACGATATAAACTTGATATAAAATGTGTTTTTTAGGTGGAATGAAAGGCTCAAAAGTAAAGCTTCCCGTTCAGTCGGAATTCTTAAGCCAACTGAGACCCCTTCATATTGCTGGTGGTTCTAAGTCTCTGTTTATAGTATCACAAGAGGGAAAGGTAAGCCAACCATTATACCTATAGTATCACAAGAGGGAAAGGTAAGTAAACCATTATACCTATCTTTTTTTTTTTTAAACTATACAGCTTTTGGAAATATTAATATTTTTTAATGTTAACAGCTTTATGCATGTGGCGAAGGAACCAACGGCCGTCTAGGTTTGGGTCACAGTATGAACGTACCCCATCCTCGACCAGTTCCGTTTTTAAGCCAGTACGTAGTAAAGAAGGTCGCAGTGCATTCTGGAGGAAAACACGCCATGGCGTTAACATTGGATGGAAAAGTATTTTCTTGGGGCGAAGGAGAAGACGGAAAGTTAGGTAAAGTAATAGAACATATCTTAGTATTAGTTATAATATTAAGGGAAAATAGTCACTCTGCTTTTATTATAAAAAAAAACATTTCAGGTCACGGGAATAGACTGAACTTGGATAAACCGAAACTCATAGAAGTGCTGAAAAGCAAAAAAGTGAGAGATATTGCTTGCGGGAGCTCGCATTCAGCAGCTATAACTAGCAGTGGCGAGCTCTACACATGGGGATTGGGGGAATATGGAAGACTAGGTCACGGGGACAATGTTACGCAACTCAAGCCTAAACTTGTAAGTTTATATTAACAATTAATTTTGATAAAACTAATTATCTTTCTTTCACTTTAAATCCAAATAACATACCACAAAATATGAATAGTATTAAAATAAATGATGACATTGAAATTTTGAAAGTTAATGAAGTAAAATATTTAGGAATAATCTTTGACAGTAAATTAAATTGGAATTTTCACATAGAATATTTGATTAAAAAATTATAAGGTTTACTACCAATTTTTAGAAACATTAAAAAAAATTTGAACGTAAAACAACTGGAAATATTATATTATGCATTAGTTAAAACTCATTTAAATTATGGAATTTTAGGTTGGGGAGGAATAAATAAAACTTTAGTTAAAAAATTAGAAATAGTACAAAAAAGTTTTCTAAAAATTATATTTATAAAGATTATCTTTATCTTTCAATAAAATTATATTCTGAAACAAAAAAAATGAACATTAGACAACTTTACATTCATAATATCTTAACATACATATTTAAAAATAAAAATTTTATACAATTTAAAAACCATAATCATAATTATTATATATTCAGGGAACGCAAAGTATGAGTAGTATATTAATTCAAAGTGTATTTTAGGTCAAAGCTTTAGTGGGTCATCGAATAGTACAAGTGGCTTGTGGTAGTAGAGACGCGCAAACTCTGGCTCTTTCTGACCAAGGAATGGTATTTAGCTGGGGGGATGGTGACTTTGGAAAACTAGGTATGTCAATGCGAAAATAGGCTTTATTGTCAGAAATAAAAAAATTTTATAGACGAAACTTTTAGAAGTTTATTCATACAATTTTTTTTATTTATACATTTGTTGATGTTCCGTAGTATATTTTTTCCTTTTCTTTAGGACGAGGGGGTTCTGAAGGATGCAATGTACCCCACAACATTGAAAGACTGAATCATTTAGGGGTATTACAAATAGGTAAGCTAACGTACATCAACTATTACCCGGCAACCCCTTTTATACCTTTAAAAATCCTCTTTTCAGAATGTGGTGCTCAATTTTCGCTGGCTTTAACGAAAGTTGGTAATATTTGGACCTGGGGCAAGGGAGACTACTTCAGATTAGGTCACGGTACAGATCAACACGTGAGGAAGCCGACAATGATAGAATCCTTGCGGGACCGAAAAATTATCCATGTAGCCGTTGGAGCTCTGCATTGTTTGGCTGTAACAGACGGTGGACAGGTATTGATATTGATTTTTAACAGAATTTATTCCCTACAGTATTCACCCTGTTTATATATAGGACATAGGACAGTCAAGGGTGATATTGACTGTCCTGATATTCTTGAACAGCTTCCGTTTACCTTCAATCGTTTAATTAATTGTTGTATATGTCGTATTTTATAATTTCTGTGTGATACATACTTTACTGAGCTAACTGTTATTGATTGTTATGACTTTGTATTGTTGCCTGACTATTAGTTTAAGTTGAGTGTCTTTAATTGGCTTTTTGCTTTTGATGCTTTGAAATAAATTACAGGTTTATGCTTGGGGTGACAACGATCATGGTCAACAAGGGAACGGGACGACTATAGTTAACAGAAAACCTGCCTTAGTCCAAGGATTGGAAGATGTACAGATAAATAGGGTAGCTTGCGGTAGCTCACATTCTATCGCCTGGACTCTTCAGGATACCCAGGCAGTAGCCAAGGTAAAGAAATGAGCAATTATGAAAACACTTATATTTTAATGATTATAATTATTTTTTAGGTTGAACCGGTTATTTTTTCAGTACCAAAAGATCCACTAGGCTCGTCTATTTTGGGATTATATGATGGAGAGAAGGTAGAAAAAATAGATGTATTTTTATAATGGTATACTTCATAATATGATTTTAGGCTCAACCTAAATCCCCAAATAAAAACGCCCCCACCTTAAGCAGTATAGTGATGTCTCTGGATAGCAACACGGCCAAACAGCAAGCTTTACAGCACATTCTTAACGCAATGCACATTCACCAGCTGCGTCAAGCCATTGTTAAGGCATTAAGCAGTCATACGAATGTAAAAAACCAAGTCGGCAGGCAAGGTGGCACCATGGAAATGGACAAGTAAGTTATGATGATGGTAAAATTGGTGAATTTATGAAATTAAAAATGTTATTTTTTTCTTTTAGAACCATCGGCCACACAACTCCTCACGCTACTCTCGATACGTCAACAGCGATCGGTGCCGGGGAAGCCCCGGTTTCTCTAGCGGAAATGGCAGATGTTATGGCTGCGTCTCAGACTAGTCCAAATCCAGAAGATAACCCGTTAGCTTTGCTACAGTCGATGACGGCTAGTAGCTGTTCTGCTAGTATTTCGTCGAAGCATAGCAAGATGTCTACTAGTGCTATGAGTGTTATTGCCGCTACTCTTACTAGTCACGCGGAGGTAAGTAGAGGCGTTAAGAGTGATGTGAGTAGCTCGCTCATGTGAGTTATTTTGTTGCCGGTTTCTATAGCTAGGTTTTTGTGGAATTCAAAACGTTCAGATGCACAAAAACAAACAAGCTACAGCAATAGAAGAAGTCTAATAAATTTGGTTTCTTTCTAGGTTGTAGGAGATGGTGGCCTGACAGGCCTAGACGACTTTACTTCTCTTTTAACAGAAAATGACGCAAGACTGATTGTGGATCTTCTCAAACTAGCTGTGGCCGAACGTATCGAAGATGACCAAGCCAAAGAGGTAAGTTTTTTCTCATATTTTTCGCAGCTATGATTTTACTCAATCTTTTTACCATACAGATTTTATCTACTACGCTTATTACTATGGGAGCCGCGAATCGTTCTATAGGAGCCATGTTACTCGAACTATGTGTAACGGAACTAGAAGATACAACCAACAGTACTCAACCTTTTTCTGCAACGCCCCATCCTGTCGTTCAAGAATCGAATCATCCATATTTTGACGATATAAAGTTGAGTGGACATGTAAGACTGCCTGGCGCTGAAGCCTTAAGAGTAGAGTTTGATAGAAGGTCAGTTGAATGTAGATTTTAAATATTTTTATTGTTTGTCGTTGGTTAAGGTGCAGACAAACGCAATTTTTGTCTTAAATTCTCTGTAAAAATACATAATTCTTACTTAGATGTTCAACGGAACGTCGCCACGACCCTTTGACCATCACCGAGGGTTCCGGCAGGGTGGTTACCATGCGTAGCGGTAGAGAATGGTCGGATTGGTCTTCGGAATTAAGAATACCAGGAGATGAGTTACATTGGACGTTCAGTAGTGACAGTTCAGTCAACGGGTGGGGATGGAGATTTACAGTGTACCCGGTAGTGCCAAATAACGGGTACGTTTTATCTTTATTTTGGTTGGACCTAGAACTAATCCTGTAGTACACCACAAAATACATATTTCTGATCTTTCTATTTCAGGATTATGGAGATTGGTTCAGATCGTGCCATATTAAGTCAGCCGTCTATGGATATGGTCATGTGCTTGCTCGACTCCCGCTTGTATGCTTCCGGAGACTCGGCGCTTATGTCCCGATTAGCCGCAGCTTTGGCTGCGTGTTCCCAGCTAAGTTTCCTGTCCGCTAATCAAAGAATGTGGTCTTTGCAGAAATTACACAGGTAAATTATTAGCCTTATTTCATATCCATTCTGTTCTTTCCTTCGTTCCTGTACAAAAATATCTATTTTAATATTTGTATTTTGTAGGCTCTTAACAGAGTCTAAGAATAAATCGGCCACCGAACAACTTCAAAGCTTAAGTTCACCAGATGGCGCTCTCGGGAGTCTTCTTGAGGAACTACCCCAAGCTCTACTTAGACAGTTTGAATATGAAGATAGTTCTGTAAGGGCTGGTCTGCATTTGATGCACTCTGACTTTTTCAAGGTATTGGTAGCGCTAGCTTGCGACCTTGAATTGGATAAAGTGGGGGATATTGTGGACAATCATAAATGGTAAGTTTGTATTAGTGAAAAGATTTTTGCCAATTATTTAAGTATATTTTTACATATTTATGTTTCCCTTTTATTTTTGTTTTCCCTGTTATTATCGCCTATTATTCGTGGTTACAGGGTTTGGTTCAGAAGATACTGCAACGCCGCCAGAGTTGCAAAGTCTATAATTCATCGTACACCGTTGCCGCTACACTTCACCGTTGAAGTAAGAAAGAAGTTTACAGATACTCAAACAGAATCACCAGAATCATCTTTGAACGGTGTGCTGGATCACGAAAACCACCGCATTTTTAAGAAAGAACACGACGAACAGCTGTTGGTGTGGCTCAATCGTCGCCCCGAAGACTGGACCCTTAGTTGGGGTGGTTCAGGGACGATCTACGGTTGGGGTCATAATCATCGGGGACAGCTAGGAGGTGTGGAAGGAGCTAAAGTCAAAACTCCCACCCCATGCGAGGCTTTGACTCAGTTAAGGCCAGTGCAATTGGTGGGGGGCGAACAGACCCTCTTTGCGGTGACTGCCGATGGAAAGGTGTACGCCACGGGGTATGGAGCTGGGGGGAGGCTAGGGATAGGCGGGTGTGACAGCGTTTTAGTGCCTACCCTTCTGGAGTCCATACAGCATGTTTTTGTTAAGAAGATTGCCGTTAATTCTGGTGGAAAGGTATAGAAATTGTAATATTTTCTTTGTTATAGGATCACATTATTATGACGTTGTTTAACAATACTTGCTTTATTTTAGCATTGTCTTGCATTGTCAGCTGATAATGAAGTGTATTCCTGGGGAGAAGGGGAAGATGGAAAACTGGGACATGGAAATAGGCTTTCTTGTGAAAAACCCAAATTGATAGACGCTTTACAAGGTAAGTAATAAAAAAATCGTCATCAATCGATATATGAGATTAAAAGCTAGCTATTATTATAGGTTTTGAAGTAATCGATATAGCTTGTGGTGGAGCCCACTCGGCAGCCATAACCGCCTCGGGGCACCTGTACACTTGGGGCAAAGGCCGGTACGGCCGCCTAGGGCACGGCGACAGTGAAGACCAACTGAAACCGAAGTTAGTCGAAGCGCTCGTCGGCTACAAAGTAGTGGACGTCGCTTGCGGTTCTGGTGACGCGCAGACCCTTTGCGTTACAGACGACGACAACGTCTGGTCGTGGGGGGATGGGGACTATGGAAAATTAGGGAGAGGCGGGTAAGTTAAAAAAAATTATAATCTACCGCCATTTCTAAATATTCTTTTATTTATCAGATCCGATGGTTGCAAGGTCCCGATGAAAATCGAGAGTCTAGCCGGATTGGGAGTAGTTAAGGTGGAATGCGGCTCCCAATTCTCCATAGCTTTGACGCGCTCTGGAAGTGTATACACGTGGGGTAAAGGAGACTATCACAGACTGGGTCACGGTACAGCAGACCATGTGAGAAGACCGAAGAAGGTAGCGGCATTACAAGGAAAGAAGATTGTTTCGATAGCGACGGGATCTCTTCACTGTGTGGCCTGTTCCGATGAAGGCGAGGTAATAAATTAACTTACTGTGCAGTAGTCCCGGGGGATCCTCATCCTCGGGATTATTGACAAAGTTATATTAAAAATAGGAAACAGTGCGTTGAAATAGGAAGTAACGTTAGTTCCTATAAAACAATTACCTGTGGAGTACCTCAGAGTTCCATTCTAGGACCAACATTGTTTCTTATTTATATCAATTCTATTTCAAAATTAAAATTATATGGACAAATTAGACTTTTTGCCGATGATCCAACAATTATTTATTATGCAAAAAATATTACTGATATTCAATTAAATATAGATAGATAGATAGATAGATAGATAGATAGATAGATAGATAGATAGATAGATAGATATCCTTTATTTGACAACGTTACATATATAAAATACGTTTGTTGCAGGTAAAAAAATAAATAGTATAAGTATCACAAACAAAAAAGATACAAACAACAGATAAAGTATACAAACAATGTGGTATTTAAATGATTAATATAAAAAAACACTATTATTTATAGTTGTTTACATCTAAATAAAAGATCTTATATTGTCAGGGATGGTGCCTCCATATATTCATTTACAGAATAAAAGGAACTTTGCAATAAAAAAAATTTTATTGTGCGTTTAAATTGAAGATGGTTTAGAAGTTTCACGGTATTGCCAAGTTTATTATAAAGCGATATATTTAATGTATTACGTTCTGTACTTGCTAGTCGATGCCTAGGAATCAATAAAGTTTGGTGTGATCTTGTATTGTATGTATGATTGTGCGATAGCTTTATATGTTTATCTGGGTGGCTATGAATATCAAGAAGAGTTTGGTATATATAAATGCAGGGTAAGGGCATAATTTTAAATTTTTTAAAGATGGGTCTGCACGAACTAACATATACAAAGTATAAAAAAAGATTTAAAAATTATATTTGACTGGTTAGAGTCTTATAAACTAACATTAAATTTTAATAAATCTTCTTTTATATACATTACCCAACAAAGACTAGATATCGAGAAGCGACCAATATTATTTAATGGAAAAAATATTAATTATACAGATCACATAAAGTTTTTAGGTTTGTATATTGATCAACATTTAAGCTGGAGAAAACACTTAGAAAATATTCGAACTTGTATTTCACCATTAATAGGAATATTGTTTAAAATTCGTCATTATCTATCTTTAAATTATTTAAAAAATATTTATTATGCGTTAGTATATTCAAAAATTTAGCATCTTATTTCAGTTTGGGGTTCAGCAAACTCTATAGTATTAAAACCTTTAAAAAAATTACAAAATAAGGTTATAAAATGTATTCATAAACTTCCGCACTTAGAACCCACAATAAATTTATACAGGCCAAATAAATATTTAGATATACATAGTTTATATAATTTAAAAATTTGCATATTTATTTATTCCATAATCTTAAAACAAAAAATTTCAAACATAACCTTTAAAATTGGCCATGATGTACACACTCATGATACAAGACAAACTAACTTTTAACAAACCATCAAGATAAACAGTAATTTCGGAAAACGTTCATTGTTATATATAATGGATTAATATTATATAATAATTTACCTGGACACATAAAAACAATTAAAAAACTTCCATTATTTAAATTCATTTAAAAAAATATTTCCTAAGGTAATTTTTATCTTTGAATTTATACTTTTTACGTTCAAACTATACTTTACTATTTTTAACTGTTTTTTTTTTATATAATTATTATAGAATAATATTGTTTTAAATTGTTATTTAAGTTAGGTAGTTACATTTTATCCCTGTAATAAACTTGTATAGTTGGTTGGAAATATATATATATATACAACTTAATATGCTTATATTAATTTTTACAGGTATTTACCTGGGGCGACAACGACGAAGGCCAACTGGGAGATGGTACGACCAACGGAATTCAGCGTCCAAGACTTATTACATCACTCCAGGCGAACGTCAAGAAGATAACCAACGTAGCTTGTGGTTCGGCTCACACCTTAGCATGGTCCACGGATAGTTCGGCAAGTGCCAGGTTGCCAAACGTCGCGCCTATAGAATACGACCTTCTACAAGATATACCGACTTGGGTGTTACATAGACGCCTGGTTTTACTACATCATTTTACTGAATTGATATGCCCTTGTATAGGGATGTTCCCGATAACCGGCGAAGATTCGTTGCATGAATTGAGGAATATATTAATATATTATATTAAGGAAGCGACCTTTAGGAAGGTGGTACAAGCTACTATGGTTAGAGATAAACATCACGGGCCTATTATTGAGCTAAATAGGTTGGTGTTTATACCTCTAGATTTTAGACTGTGCTTAATATACTAATTTGTTGTATTCCAGACTGCAAGTTAAGAAATCCCGTTCCAGAGGTGGCTTGGCGGGAATAGATGGTATGAAGTCAGTTTTTGGACAGATGGTAACCAAATTACCCCTTCTTACTTCGGAAGCTCTAGCTTTGCCTCATAGAGTCTGGAAGGTAGAATTCGTAGGTAAGCTTTTGGTTTGAGTTTCGTTTCCAGCTAAAGTCCCTGTCTTAGTACTTGAAGCCATATTTGTTGACAATGTATATTTTTGATTTAGGTGAAAGTGTTGATGATTGCGGAGGTGGATACAGCGAATCCATAGCAGAAATGTGTGATGAATTGCAGAATGGCTCCTTACCCCTACTGATCCCTACTCCAAATGGTAGGGATGAAGCTGGCGCAAATAGGGACTGTTTCGTTTTGAATCCTACATCCAAAACTTGTTTACATCTTAACATGTTTAGGTAAGTCTTTATTTAATATTTTTAGTCCTTGATAAAAAAAAATTAGCCCCAGGTTGTTAATGCCCTGAGAGTAGATAATACCATTTCTCGAAATGTTCATTTTACTTTGATATAATTTTTGAAAAATGTTCCTTAGGTTCCTGGGCGTTCTTATGGGTATAGCCATAAGAACAGGTTCTCCTTTAAGTCTAAGCCTAGCCGAACCTGTGTGGAAACAACTAGCCGGAATGGAATTGACGCCTGCCGATTTAACAGAAATTGACAGGTAAAGTGTGACTGGAAAGCCCATGACAAGAGTTTATCATTTATTTCTTAACACTTAAGTAGACGCTTTAATCTATATACCATTTTATAGAGATTATGTGCCAGGACTTCTCTGTATCAGAGAAGCTAGTCCGGATGAGCCACTGTTCCAAAATCTGGAGATGCCTTTCAGCACACCATCTTCGTGCGGCGTGGATGTGCCATTAAGTACCAAGTATAAACGAATAACGTGTGAAAATCGAATGGAATATGTAAGGTTGGCGTTAAATTTCAGGTAAACTTATTTTGGGACGTTAAGTTTTGTTATAAAATTATTTAAAGTAGTAACGTTTTCATAAGGAAATGTAGATTATCAAATAAAACTTGTGAGCAATAGAAATGAATCGAATTTCGTAAGAAAACAACAAGTACTTTAAGAAAGGAAGAGTTAGAAACCGGTATCCAGGTGGAATAGAAAAAGTTTTTTCTGAATTCTTATTTTCATATCTAACTTTTTAGCATTATTTGTTTAAGTCGTATTTCAGATACTAATATTTCCATAAAAATTGCCTTCATTCTGATATGTTTAATACTTAAATTGTTATGTTTAAGGCTTCACGAATTTGACGAGCAAGTTAAAGCAGTAAGAGATGGTATGTCGAAAGTGGTGCCTGTACCTTTATTGAGTTTGTTCAGTGGCTATGAACTGGAAACTATGGTGTGTGGGTCCCCTGATATACCTCTGACTTTGCTGAAGTCTGTTGCCACTTATAAAGGTAATGGATATAAGCCTTGTATTAGAATTTATGTAGTTTTACATAAAAACGTTGCCATATTTAGTAGGATATGTTTTTTGGGTTATCGGTCAATATATACTGTTTTGAGTTATTCCTTTCTTATATACAGGGTGTCCTTGAAATGACTATACAACGCTTCACTTCACAATTCCTTAACCAAAAATAAGGCGATCTAGGCAAACTTACCTATATGCAATGTTGCTTCGTTTTGCCGCTACAGGGCGCTAAAGTTTTCAAATTAATATTGTTTTTTCTGCATAATTTCTAAACGCCTTTATCGATTTCTACTAATTTTGGAACAAAGAATGACCACTATTAATAGCATGTTTTGACGTATGCGCCATCTTTTTTTAATATCTGCAAATTTAAAAATGGCGTATGATTGGTAAATAAAAGTTTGTATTTTTATTACCCCCCGTATAAATGACTTTAGTTATTTCTTTGACACTAGCTGACTTCATGTTGAAACTTTTTTGTCTCTTGTAAAAGTTTTAGCCAGACATCACACACAGTTTCTCTACAAGAAAATTATTTATGGTACCTTGTAATTCATTATTGCTGTTTATTCAGAACGAGAAAACATGAAAAAATGTTTAATTCCAAAATAACTACTAACTAATTTGATTTTTATAACAATTGTTCGAAATGTTCACGGTTATACGGGGGGTAACAAAAAGAGGAACTTTTAATTACCAATCACACGCCATTTTTAAATTTGCAGGTATTAAAGAAAGATGGCGCATACGTCAAAACACGCCAGTAATAGTGGTCGTTCGTAGTTCCAAAATTAGTGGAAATCGATAAAGGCGTTTAGAAATTATTCAGAAAAAACGATATGAATTTGAAAACTTTAGCGCCCTGTAGCGGCAAGACGAAGCAACATTGCATATAGGTAAGTTTGCCTAAATCGCCTTATTTTTGGTTAAGGAATTTATAGTGAAGCGTTGTACAGTCATATATGAGTCATGGACTGACATCACTTTCTGTTTACAATATTAGCCTAATATAAAATATGACATTAATCATTTTTGGATTATAATTTACTAAATAATGATTACATACATATTTATTACATAAGTAATAGGTAACTATATTATTTGTTAACACTGTAACAGGTTACTGTAATAATAATTGTTAACAATATAGTGAAACAACGTCAAAAGAAATAAGTATGTGGTTTTTTGTATTTTTTTTTAGATATAATAAATTTATGAAAGCCCCAAGAGTATTTTATATGATACTTAGTTTTGCCAAGAATGTCAGTAATTAGATAGAAATGTGGATAATTGGTCGAAAAGGATTATTGTTTTTATTTAGTTTAGGTATGCCAAATATTTATTGACTGGTAACCCAAGACACATATTCTATTGTGTATCAAACAATCAGGATAACAAAATACATGTTATCATTTTTAGGGATAGATAGTACCGCCCCACTTATCCAATGGTTCTGGGAAGTAATGGAAGAATTCACCAATCAAGAGCGCTCTCTGTTTCTTCGGTTTGTGTGGGGAAGGACGCGTCTGCCAAGGACCATCGCCGATTTTAGAGGCAGGGATTTTGTTGTACAGATTATAGACAAGTATACGCCGCCGGATCACTTTTTGCCTGAAAGTTATACTTGCTTCTTTTTGCTTAAGATGCCAAAATATTCCTGCAAGGTAAGTTATAATAGAAAATATTTATTTACCCACCTAGACACAGTGGCGGCTCGCTGTTTTAAAAAATGGTGAAGAGCTAGGTATAATGCGGGTACTTAAACAAACATTAACTAAAAACCCGTGTAACAAAACGTCTCTCTTATCCTCATCTGTTCAGCGACTGAATGGAGTTTCCAACAAATGACAAACTATGTCATTATTTAGGTTCATTTTTAAAACACACAACTAAGTACATTACTGAATTAACTGAAAAACAAAACATTTTAATCACACAGTAAATCAAGTAAAAACGATATCTATAACCGAAAGTTTCGCGAAGCCTCAAAATAAATACCTTAAGGTTAGGCGAACCAATGCTAAAACAATGGTGCATATGACTGATCTATTTTTAAATTGCTCTTCATCATAATGCAAATTGTTATATGCTGTTTGCGTGACTGACGTCACGTAACCATAGCAACGGTGAATATTAAAGCCCTGTTAGGCGTTGGGTCTTCATTTGCCTTGAGCTAACGGACACGGTCGGCTGGGGCGCGCCAAAATGCACGAGTGTTTATAATTATCCATCGAAGTTAACCGTGGCCCTGTTATGCATAGCTACATTCGGATTAAATTAATATTATTAATTCATACATAACATAATTATTTTTTATGGGCTAAAATGGTAGCTGTATTGGTACATTAATATTTAATATTGTCGAAAAACTTTCTTCCTAGTTTTATTTATTTTTTGGTGATCATTCACGCATTAGTCTTGTTCCTAATGAGAATTTAGTCTTGCCGTTAATTCCTGAAATTTAGATTTGCCTTACTGTATTTCCCTTATAAAGTCTAAGTGATTGTGTAGGATCTGCATTTCTAGTTCATAAAATTTAAAGATAAAAATAAAACTGACTTTAAAAACGCCTTTAATTTTCATACTTTTTATAGCTTTTTTAAGGTAAGTTTTAATTATCATCCTACATGTTATTTTTAGCATGTGCTGCAACAAAAATTAAAGTATGCCATACATTTTTGCAAATCCATTGACAAAGACGAATATGCAAGAGTAGCCATGGCTGGAGACTTAGCAGTCAGTTCCAGTTCCGACGTTGAAAGTGACCCGGAAATGGACAGTAGTAACTAATTTAAAAAATGTGATAAAATTTAACAAAAAAATTGAAAATTTTTCAAAAAATACATAAAAAAGGAGAGAACTATGAAGGAATTACTCATAAGAAGTGCCCGTCCAAAAATTAATGAATTTCTGGGTATATGCCGATACATTTGTCGATGTCAGATTGTCACAATATGTCATAGTTATGTCACTTTTTAAGCTTTAGATATTTAGGTTATGCTAGTAGTATTAGGCAATCCAACGATGTGTCCAAATGGCGGCTGGCTGGCAAATACTGCGTTGTAATTGGTGCACGTGACTATATAAATAATATTGCTGGTGACATTTAACGGGTGGCTCAATGCTTTTTACCAGCCAACCGCCATATTGAATCACGTGGTTTGGATTCCCTAATAGTGTAGACCTTTGACATTAAAGGTTGTGAAGCCAATTATTACCAGCTATTTCATGATTGATTTGATCTTATAGTATGGATCTTAACTATATTCAAGTTCATTTTTATGCAGAGCGTTTCCTAGTATTCTAAACTATTAAAATGGGTTATTCTGGAATTAATTGACCGATTGACATTGAATGACTTCAATTGGCGTTTCCCTCCGTTGCAAGCCGATCCTTAATGCGGCACGTCTGAGATAAGTCGAATTTCTAGTTGTTTGTCTCCAAAAATAGGTTGTATTTTTAACACTATTCCATTGTTCTTTAGTTTTCAAGACTCAAGTTTCATATTAACATTTTCATAAAGAAATCACAATTAAATTTGGAATGAGTATCTCTTTAATATTTTGGACTACTGAGAGAAAATCTTACATACAGGGTGTTTTCTTGATGTGTTATTTTTAAGCTATATTGTCAGTATTAGGTATAACAAATTGAATTAATTTATATTATAAAAACGCCCTGTAAATATTTTTTAGGTTATGCACCTGTGATCTTTAAAATTAAAGGCTGCGATGCCACACCTTGCGGGTAAAATATACGAATATTAAGAGATTAAAGATAAATAAAATCAAGTATAGATATATCTACCTATTGCATGTATGCTTTTGCTAAGCTTGTTTTGCTTGGAAAGATTGCCAAAATTTGCCTACAAAGAATTGATGAATTTTTTAATACTATAATCACATATAAACTATAAAATATTTTGTGAACAATGAACATTCCCCTATATTTTTTCTACCCGCTTCTCCATAGAGTAATAAACAGCGATGAAGTCTGTTTTATTAAGTTGTTAACCTTATTTTTAGCCAAGAAGGAAATAATTGGGACGAGAGAAATATATTTTTCTTTTTAGCTTGACTAACCATCTCTCGCCGTCATTTATATTAATAAATGATTAACGCGTATTGGTGATTTTTTGATGGTTTGTGCTGTTCTACGATTCTTTTTTACTGTTAATTTGAATGTATTGATGTCTCTAGTCACTTCATTAGTTATTAAAGATTTATTGAAAAGCAAAAAATCGTTTTACTTAAGAGTTTTTTATTATTTTCATTTATTTATTTTATATGTATGTATATATAACATACCTTGTTTGTAATTTTAGTTTCTAATAATCATTTATTTGAGAAATTTTGTCTACTAGCGGCTAACTGTTTTTGACATGACCTCTTTGCTATGTTGCCGTTTGTAGGTAATTGAAAGCCTTTATTATTAAAGATTTTTTGCAATGATGCCGCCTGTGCATCTATTGAAAAATTTTAAAGGCTGGCACCCTAAAAACTCCTTGTAAAGTTTGCCGGCTGGTAGAGGCCTTGGATGAGCATCGACGAATAATTATTCCTCTGTGGAATTACTTCCCGCACAGAAAATGTATTGATCGGTGCGGTCACCGGAGCTTTACGTAAAAAATGTCCGGCTTGTAAATTTTGGAATTTGTGTTTGCGTGTACAGTTATTCTAATTTTAGCTTCTCATGCCATTCCAGATGAATTTTTAGCCATAAGTAATATAGAATGGAATATTTTAAAGTACTGCTATGTTTCACATTGGTAAGTTTATATATTTTTCTAGCTTACTTATAAATTTTAGTTTCAAACGATAACCTAACTTTTTCAAAAATATATGTTTTTTACTTGGAAGAATGGTTTTTACGCATTTCAATCATTACAGTAAGCATAGGTAACTATACTACACTTTAACAAAGCTCTAAATTTGTTGTACTTGTGTATAACACGAAAGTAGCAGAGTAGCCAACGAGTATAAAATATTTGAGGAGCTATAGTAGATAATTTATTTTTTTCTGATATCTATTAGCGGTATACCCTATTAGCTATATTTTTAGCACTTAGACATACAGTGAACCAAAATAATTATAGAAATATAAAAGAATTATATTATTAATCCTGAATTTAAAATATTTCAGCTCCTGTATTTTGCTTTACAAGCTCAGTCAGCTAAACAAAATGGAAAAAATCTAATCATCAATGACCTCACAGATTTCAAGGATCTCAAGAAATTGTTAAGAACCAAAACAAACGTTTTGGTGTGTTTCTACAATTCGTACAAGAAAGCTCAAAGTGTCTTGGGTATACTTAACGATGTAGCAAAAAATGTTAAGGGGGAAGGACTTGTTGCTATTATAAACTGTTCTGGGTGAGTATTTGCATTGTATAAAACATCAATTAATATTATAAAGCTATTAACATTCGCTATTTTGAAAGACATAGTATTTCCCAACTTGGAAGACTGTTATTTGTACTTTTCTGCATAATCTGGTCTGGCAAATTTAGTTTAGTTCACAAACTCTCCTTACTCATTCTAGTGAAGCCAAGAAACTTTGTAAGAAACTTAAAGTACCAAGTGAGGAACCTTTTGTTCTTAAACATTATAAGGATGGAGAATTTAACAAAGACTTTGATAGGAAGTATAATGAAAAATCAATTACCAATTTTATGAAAGACCCTACTGGAGATCTACCATGGGAGGAGGATAATTCAGCTAAGGATGTTGTTCATATACCTGATCCAAATGTGAGTCAATTCATTTCTTGAACACTAGAACATATTTATTAATTTTTTTATGGTTCTTTACTCTACATGGCTTCTTGTATAGTATCCATTGTTGCTAAATATAAATCTCTATTTGAAACCGGTAACACTGTTTACCTTCTGTCAGATAAAGTTGTCATTATGTAAAATAGTTTTTCTTCAATCATGTTCCATTTAATCATCCAAATTTTGGTTAAAAATACCCAATAACTAAATTTACTCAGTAACTAAGGTCCATACTATTAAGTAGCAAAATTAACAGTCATAATTCCAATTCTTAAAGAAGGAAAAGTTACATCCATGTCAATAATCTAACTTCTTAAAGCTATGGAGGAGAAAACTTTCAAATTTTTTCAGACTTTAGCAAAGTTCCTGAAAAAAGAAGCCAGACCTATCCTTATAATGTTTTATGCTCCGTGGTGTGGATATTGCAAAACCCTGAAGCCAGAGTATTCCCAGGCAGCTACTGATCTCAAGGATCATTCAATATTAGCTGCTGTAGATGTGAATCGACCAGAGAATGCTATACTTAGGACTCAGTATAATATTAGTGGATTCCCTACGCTGATGTATTTTGCGTATGTATAATATTTTGTTATGTATTTCATACTTATATAGTCTACACACCGACTACAGTAGTCAACATTATTTTAAGCAATTTATTTTTTTTTTATAATTTTCTTTTCAGAAATGGTCAAATGAAGTATACTTATGAAGGGGATAACAAAAAGGCAGCGCTGGTTCAATTTATGCACAATCCGGTGGCACCACAGGTCAAGATAAAGGAAGCAGATTGGTCTGAATCTCCTAATGAAGTTGTACATCTTACTTCTGCAAATTTCGAGTCTGTTTTAAAAGATGCTGCTTCTGTGTTAGTAATGTTCTATGCACCATGTAAGTACAACGAAATATTTAACATAATTTATAGCGCAGTTCCAAATTATAATTGTAATATAGAAGAGAAGAATTAAGTTTCATAATTTTCTAGAGAAATATTATCTTTCAGGGTGTGGACATTGTAAGAGAATGAAGCCTGAGTATGAAAAAGCAGCAGAACGATTGAAAGAGGAAGGGGTATGTACAGTAAATACGTTTTTTAGTAAAGGTTTTAAAAAACCGGCATACTGAATTTTTAGTTTAATCTTTTATAACTTCTTTGTTCTCATTTCTTTTACCATTGTATAGTTAATTTCTTTAGGAATATGCTATATATATTTAATGATGGGTCTTGTTTGATATGTTCTTAGTTTTTAGAACCCTGTGGGAAATTGGGACTTTTTTTTCCATAATTTCTTGATAAAAATCCATGTATATCTCATATTTTTTTAAATTTAGATTGCCGGGTTGTTAGCAGCGGTCGATGCGACTAAAGAACCTACTATAGCCTCCAAGTTCAACGTTAAGGGATATCCTACCGTCATATATTTTGCCTTTGGAGAACAACTTTATAATCCAAACGTGAGAGAAACTGCCAAAATTATTGAGTTTATGAGGTATGTTGAATTTACAATTTTCTTGGCTTTTTTTATGTTTAGTATTGCAGACCAATATTTAAAAGAAAAATTCAGTGGCGGCTTGTGGTTAATTTAAATCGTTTTTAAGGGCTCGAAAGAGGTTTTAGGTACATTATATTGATTAAAAAATTATTGTTAAAATTTGAGTCAAACTTTTTTTTAAAATCGTAACCCCGGAAAGCCGCCAAATTTTGCGAAACTAAAAATATATTGGCAATTTTTTTAGAGGCGGTAGGCAAAATATTTTTCTTACAACGAAACCGATTATTTATTGGGATATTGATAGGACCGCTACTTGGTCAATAAAATATTTTTTATAGGTAGGTATGCATTAAAAATATGTTATTGTTTAGCAAAATCAACGGGAAAGTGTAGAGTTTCCATTAAATTATTTTAATGCCAAGAATTTTGCTCAAATCTGGACGACGAATCCCTAAATCTTTCACGAATAATATAAAAGTGTGCTAAAGTGAAATTAGTAAATTAAATTTTAAAAACTTACCCTCTCGCCTTCGATAACACCTTCACGTATCACAAAATCACAAGAATGAAGATTTATGAAAGAAATTAGAAAACCATAACCTACACTAACATAACGGTAACAGGTGTAACGACCCAACTACAGAACATAACTCGAAATTCTTAAAATCCTATTGGTTTAAAGCGCAGTAGTCTCCTAACCGAGCTTTGCGTCATGCGAAAAAGCTTACTATGCTTCCTGAAATATATAATTATTTGTATTTTTACTATTGTCTTTTCCACAAACATTGACTACAGAGGAAACATTTTTCGAATTGCCTCCGCACGCTTCCGATAAACTGCGATCCAGTGAAAAGCGAGACAAGATGCAATAACAATGAAACGGATAAGGACGCTGTGGCTCAATTACTGGACAAAGGTCCAGACATTAAAATTAATAATTGAATATTAGAGACTTTGAGAAAGTACAAATTTATTAACGAGATTTCGCAAAATGTATACAGGAACTATTATAATTATTGTGTTTATATTAAAAAATATGTTTTAAGGGCATTTTATAAAGTAAGGTATTATTGGGGAGGCACTGCCTCCCCTGACGACATATTTCTCAAAATTTGACAATTTCGGTAATAACTATAGCAAATTTTCATTATAGCTTTAAAAATTTGCTTTGTTTGCTAACAATATCTCCTTTTGTTTCAGAGATCCTAAAGAACCGCCGCCACCTCCACCTCCAGAAAAACCATGGAGCGAGGAACCAAGCGACGTTGTACACCTGAACGAGGAAAATTTCAAGCCAGTTTTGAAAAAGAAGAAACATGCCTTGGTCATGTTCTATGCTCCATGTAAGTAAAGTAGTAAAGTCTTAATTTGCTCAACGATAATCATATTTGATTTTTTTCCTTCTCAAGGGTGCGGCCATTGCAAAAAAGCCAAACCAGAGTTTACCGAGGCGGCGGCGACCTTCAAGGATAACCCAAGAGTGGCATTCGCGGCTGTAGACTGTACACTGGAATCTTCTCTGTGCAATACCTTTGAGGTCAAGGGCTACCCTACGCTGAAGTATATGAGCTACTACAATAAGGAAATGAAGGCTTATAGCGGAGGAAGAACGGTGAGTTAAATTTTTGCCTGTGTGTAAAGTATTTAAGAGAGGAGGGAAAGTGTTTTTCTCGCTATTTAAGAAATTATTGTCCTCTGCTTTTCCCTATTTTCCTCTTAATCCATATATTATTTTTTTTACAGAAAGAAGATTTTGTTCAATTTATATCCAACCCTATGGAAATATCAAATAAATCTATCCCGCCCTCTTCAGATCCGCCGTGGAATGTGGACCCAGCCGTATTGCGATTGAACGAAAATAATTTCAAAAAAGAACTGGCTAAAAATGACATTATTTTGGTTATGTTCTATGCCCCATGTAAGTAACTACTATAAGAATATACAGGCCTAAGTTGATACGTCTTTTTTTTAGCTGTGTATATTATAAGGCATTAAAATAAACAACATTTTCAAATACTCAAAAATAAGGTACTTACATTTATTTATTACACTATGGATCAAATACGGTCCTGCCTAACTTAAACATAATCTCAAAGCCGCAGCCGCAGCCGCACTTTGATGACACTCACCGTAAATTAGCACCATATAGTTCATTGTTTTCAAATTTTACCATTTTCACGTTTCACCAATTTAAAATTTACTTGCTTCAGAAAAACACACAGCGGATTGCCAAATAACTGACCACCGATCCGTAAATTGGACTCTATAATAAAAAATAACTAATAAGACAAAAAACATAAAGTGTATACTTTCGCCTGTATAGGCTACGTTTTGATGACCAGGCCTGCACTTAGGTTATTTTACTTCTGTATCTCGCATATTTTTAAGTTTGTGAAAAAGTATTTGAAAATGTTTATTTTAATACCTTCTATACACAGCTAAAAAAGAAGTATCAACTTAGAAAACACCCTGTATGTATAAAGATCATGACCTTGCTTCTTGCAGTCTTTGCTAAATTTCCTTACAAAAATCCTGTATATTTTCCAGGGTGTGGTCACTGCAAACGCATGAAGCCTGACTACATGGCGGCAGCAAAACAACTGGCGGAGGAAGGGTTCCAAAAGTGCATGGCGATGGTCGACTGCACCGAGAACCCCGACCTTGCAGAACAGTTCGATATTCAGGGATTCCCCACCATAAAACTCTTCAAAAACGGCCGGTTCGTTACCGATTACGAGGGAAAACGGACGGCAGACGACATCAAAAAGTTCATTAGGAAATATTACGATATAAAGAGGGAGCAAAAGGAGGAGTTATAGGAATATAGAATTAGAGTTGTGGCGAGAGAAGGAAAACTAAATGGAAAAGTGTGTAAAAATATTATAAGAGAGTGAGAAAAATGATAACAGTGAACCGTAGTATGTGTAAAGCGTGTAATTAGATTTTTGATTTAAGAAAAAGTATAATATTTGTCTTTAGTTAAATGCAGGACCTCCTTTGTATGAAGTTTATTTAGTTGTCACCTACAATCAAACGGCGTATTTAAAATAGTTTACCTTTTATGGCATAGGACGCCATTTACAGCAGAGATTAAGGGTTGGTAACATTAAGGTACCTGTCAAATGCCATATAAGGTATAACCTATGACAATTAAACAAGCTTTTCGTACATATCAACATAATAAAGTGTCAAATTTCAAAGGTCTTGCTTTAATTTATTCTTAAGGTTGACTTTTTCTCCAATTTATCAATATTACTTGCCAATGTCTTAACTAAAGAAAGATATATACTTTTCAGCATCGATAATCTCACTGTAAAAATCACACATTCCTAATGAAGTATTAGTATTGGATCTGAAAGAGATAGCCGTAAAAATACTCACAAATATGTCAATAATTAAGCCGTAAACAGAGTAGCACCTTAAATAAAATTAAAAAATACCTTTTTTCTGAAATTTTTTATATTTTACTTATTGATTTATTTAAAGTATAGAAAAATATGTTACATGGAAATAGTCATCTATTTCATCTCCTATTTTAACACATTTAACAGGGTGTAAGATAGATTTAATGCTCTACTCTGTAAATTAAAAAAAAATACATGTTGAATGAAGGTTTATATTTATTTGATATTTAATAATTTAACCAAGTAAGGTTGCTGGGATACCTGAAAATAACGAATTTGTAACGCTAAAGGTCTGTTCCCACAAGGAATCACGGATAAGTTACCGATGGTTTGACAGTTTTCTAACCAATTCCAACACCCAGAAATCCGCGCGCGAGTCCGTGATTGCTGTGGGAACAAAACCTAAAATGATTCTCTGATCTGATTTTATAGTAATTTGTTAACCGTCTTTTTCTTGTATATCATTTTTAGTTTATTTTTAAATTATAAAGATTTACAAACAGCAGCAGATAAATACAGGTCTGGTGAGCAATCTCATGTCTGTCCATTTCCATCCAAGTTAAAGTGGAATAGACGTGGGTGGATTACCTGCTTACGTTGCGGTTGCAGAGCCGATCCTCGTCTTGCCACGTAAACGCAACGTTCTCCCATTTTTGTTGGGACCATAATGATTTTTGCTTTTATTTAAGCCTTTACACTTAAATGCTTTTCCAAAAAATCTTCTAACCGACCTGTATATCCA
Source organism: Polydrusus cervinus (assembly GCA_935413205.1). Lineage (NCBI taxonomy): Eukaryota > Metazoa > Arthropoda > Insecta > Coleoptera > Curculionidae > Polydrusus > Polydrusus cervinus. The sequence goes on from OW284519.1 coordinate 28,074,782, forward strand.
ACACAATTATTTCAAAAATGGGGTTCTATAGAGTCGTCTAAATTAAAATTATATGCAACCCGAGCTTTACGGCAACTCTTTGTAACACTTTTTTGAAATAATTTAAAATGTTATTGCTTTTAAAGCCCCGCGAAACGAGAAAACCAAGATATATTAAAAAATACTTTATAATTTTCTTGTAAGCCACTTTAAACATATATACAATGAATAATATTGGGAGCTATTTGTAGATAAAGACGGCGAATTCCCACCTAAACGTTTTTAAATGTGATGGATGTACTTATTCCGATAAAAAAACCGCTCCATGTGTAATAATGGTTTGTCCGTTTGTGTTCCACATACTAAGCTTCCGCATGGGTTTGTTTTTGACTCTGCTACAAGTGCTTTAAAAAATATATATTTTTGTTAGTATTGAGCTTTGTAGACTCTTCAACGCGAAAGGAGTATGTGGAGGCAGAAAAATAATCTTTATAGGTGCTTTTCACCGTTTTTTTTGAAACCATGCAGATCGGTGCAGTTCTGTGGAAGACAAACGAACAAACCTTAGGTTTTTATTTTATATTTATTATTATATTTAGACTGTGTATTCTATTCATAATTTTCCCTTATTCTTTTACATTAAAACCAGTACGCATGTATTTAATAGATAATATTTTATAATGGAAAATGTGTGAATGGAATGCACATAACGAATCTCTAAATTCACCTACATACACGAATGGATAATAATTGTAAACTTTTTTTATAATAAACATTAACATTCCATAAATTTGTGTATTTTTTCACTCCCTATAAATTACCTGTGCCAAAAGATCAATAGGCTCATTTCCGCAACAATTAGAAAGGAGCAGAACCTCCCCGCGCTCCTGCCATCCTGATATATTTTCGAAATTTCAATATTTGCTTTCAAAATAAAAAAATCTGTTTTGTATCAGGATAACAGAAACGCCAGGAAGTAAATGGCGGTTTTTAGCCGATTTCCCGAAAATTTAGGATTTTTTGCACAATTTGGCAACATCGCTTATCAAAATGGCGATTATTAGCCGATTTCCCGAGAATTTAGGATTTTTTGCACAATTTGGCAACGTCGCTTATCAGGAGCAGAAAAATACCTCCTCGCGTTTCTGCTCTCCTAATACTTTTTCCCAAAATTCAAATTTTCTGCTTTAAAAGTGAAAATAAAATCAAAAACGAGATTTTGTATCAGGAGTACAGAAGTGCGAGGAGGTGTGGCCTAATTTCCTTGAAATTTAGGAAATTTTGCACAACTTGGCAACACCGCACTATCGGGAGCAGTTTACCTCCTTGCGTTTCTGCTCTCCTAATACTTTTCCCCAAAATTCAAATTTTCTGCTTTAAAAGTGAAAATAAAATCAAAAACGAGATTTTGTATCAGGAGTACAGAAGTGCGAGGAGGTGTGGCCTAATTTCCTTGAAATTTAGGAAATTTTGCACAACTTGGCAACACCGCACTACCAGGAGCAGAATACCTCCTCGCGTTTCTGCTCTCCTAATACTTTTTCCCAAAATCAAAATTTTCTGCCTCAAAAGTGAAAATAAAACCAAAAACGAGATTCTGTATCAGGAGTACAGAAGTGCGAGGAGGTGTGGCCTAATTTCCTTAAAATTTAGGAAATTTTGCACAACCTGGCAACACCGCACTATCAGGAGTAGTGTACCTCCTTGCGTTTCTGCTCTCCTAATACTTTTTCCCAAAATCAAATTTTCTGCTTCAAAAGCGAAAATAAAGCCAGAAATGAGATTCTGTATCCGGATAGCAGAAGCGCGAGGAGGTATTTTTCTGCTCCTAATAAGCGACGTTGCCAAATTGTGCAAAACATCCTAAATTCTCGAGAAATCGGCTAAAAAGCGGCATTTTGATAAGCGACGTTGCCAAATTGTGCAAAAAATCCTAAATTCTCGGGAAATCGGCTAAAAATCGCCATTTACCTCCTCGCGCTTCTGCAATCCTGATTTTCTTGTTTTGGAAGCAAATATTAAGATTTAATGTTGAAATTTCGAAAATGTATCAGAATAGCAGAAGTGCGAGGAGGTATTTTGCTGCTCCTGATAAGCGACGTTGCCAAATTGGATAAAAATTTCCTTTTTTAGGTCGCTTTAAGCATTGTTGTCAATACTAAAGTATGGAGAAAAGGACCAGGATATAAATAAAACGAGTATATTTAAAAAAGTGCAATCAAATATATTCTACACGTGTACTCAACAAATATCATTAATCATAATAAATAACTTATAAATAAACTATCACGACAAACTAAACGTTATATATCACTAGAGAAAACATGGCTATAGCTTATATGTAAGCCATTATGGCCAGAATTTGTTGTAGATATTAAAAAAGGCTACAGAGTGATAAAAGTCCAATTATCTAAGCAACGAAAAGTGTTTGGTGATAAATCTATTACATTATAAACCTGTTATCGTTATTATTTACATACATACTACTAGAAAAATGAAATATAAAACATTTATTTTGAAAGTTCAGTGAGTATTCAAACGGAAAATAAAAAAATTGTTAATTCTGACCTCAAAGTAAAAAAATGTCCACACAAATATGTACAAAAACTATACGTTATCTTACAAATTGCCATTACCAGTAGATGTGTTTAGGATGTTTAACAGTGACGATTGAGTATTTCGAAAACTAAATAGAAAGCATTAAAGCACGTTAAGCTGCACGTCGATATCAAAAAAGTTTTGTAAAAAAATATCACCGACTGTTAAACAATCTAAACTGGTTATTTCCTTTTTTATTTCTTCCATTTATACAAGTTAAATGTACATTACAAGTAAAATATCAAAGGTTAATAAGAGCCACAATATATGCTATAATACCATTCATTTATAAATCTTCGAGAAAACAAATTTAAAGTAGATTTTTGTGTAGGTAACGTAGAAAAGGGTCAAAAAACAGGTGCATCTACCCCACAGTTTACGCGACACCATAAAAAAGCCGCGTAACAAGAGTTTAGACTGAGAACTATATCACCATGTTCTTTGATCGTTGACTTCAACATAACAGTACATTTTAACACACTTTAGATAGCCTGTCTTACATGGTGGTATTTCATGGTAAGATATTTAGGTCAATGGAAATTTATGATTTTTTTAAATAATTTGAATTTTACTAACAAATTTTCAAACAGTATTTTCGTAGTGGAGTCTACAGCGCTGTTGCCTAATTTATGTCACAATGTAAGATAGGCTTTGAAAAATGCAATACATTCGATAAAAATAACAAAGTTATTCGTTAGTTCATCATTTTTTAGTAAACCCAATAACAATAAGTAAAAATCTACAAAAATTCAAATCATATTCAAAATACGGTATCTTTTTATCAAGTTAACACTGTAATTTTTCAGGTTATAGTTAAACTAGAATTTTTTTACAAAAATACGCTTATAAAACCTTGAGTTAAAGTAGTTATGATAGAAGAGAGACTTGGTTCTTTGTATTGCGATTTTGTTTGATATTAAATAATATGCAGTACGATAGTTATTGAATGTTACAAAATAAAAACGTTGCTAACACAATACTCAAAACGTTATTGCAAAGAAATTAATGGTAGGTCAGGCAACAGAAGAATATATTTCGAGCTTTAGGTACGGCTACTCTTAAATTTTACTTTTATTTGTACATGAAAGCTTTAAGAAAGTTATTGTAAAAGCTATCGAAGTATATAAACTTCCTTTTGCCTGGACCTTCCTGTTAGTTAGCCAGAGTTGTACAGGGTGTCCCAAAGCCAAGCCTCACCACCACCTGAAATCGTCCGAATTTACCGCCCAGTAAAATAGTGAAAATGTTGGAAACTAAAAAAGATAGGCAGGAATTTTTTCTAGACACTACAAGGCGTTAAATTCTGCAATCCCAATAGTTGTGAAATTCCACGGGCGAATTTAGCACACCCTGTGTACATAAAACAATTAAACAGATCGCCAAATGACATCTAATTATGAGTTTTTAAACTACTACAACTCTGAGAATCTTTAATGACAGGTGCCGACTCCCTTCTCACGTCTTCTTTAAGGCTGTTGATGCGTTCGGGGCCTCTCAGGGGAACGCTGTCCCTTCTGTAGACGTTGTTGATGTGCGATATGAAGGTGGGGTTCGACGGATTCGATGTAAGATTGGGAAAGTCCTTTTTGTTTGCCACCTGAGAAAGAAACAACACACGTTAATAAACATGGATTTGTTAAACTTGTGTTTCATATTTGATTTTTAGGATTTGTTATTACCTTTACCTCTTTTATAGAGCTTAGCGCTTTACTCATCCAAGGAGGCCAACTGTTCTTTGCTGTCGTCAATTCCTGCTCAGTAGCTCGTAGGACATGTGTCAAGTTCTGTTGAGAAAATTTAAATATACTTTGTGATCATCATATATTAAATAGAGGTAGTTTTAGATAATACCAGATGCGATGAGAAAATTTTTTCTTACCTGATTTCGACACTCTGCCTCGACATGAGCCAGTTTAGTTTGCGCCAGCTCCAATTCTAGCTCCCTTATTCTCTCTTCGCCGGTAGTCTGATCGCCGCCCCCCGCGTGTCTACTTTCAGTCATATTTTCGTCTGCGAATTTCGAACAATCCGGACAACTTGAGATCTTAACCTGCGGAAAAGTCATATTGAAAATAATCGTTGTGTAAGAAATTAAATTATAAAATACGACACATACAACCATTAGTTTATAAGTTATTTATCCTGTAACTGTAAATATTCGTTCGCGGAACGGTCAGATAAAAAAACATTACGATTTCTAGAATTAACACGATTGAAGGTAAACGGAAGCTGTTCAAGAATATCAGGACAGTCAGTATCACCCTTACGAATTTTAAACACTGTACACAAGAAGATCCTTATCTTTCTTTTACTTAAAGATAATCTATTAAAAATTCCCAAAATACACTCATTATCACAACCCTGAAGAGGATAAATCTCAAACTTTCTGTAATGCATGCATTTCAAGAACTTTTTCTGCACTCCCTCAATCCTCTTCATCCAAAGATTATGCTGAGGCGACCAAATTATGCTGCATATTCGAAAATTGGTATCACCAAGGTGTTAAACAAATAAAGGCTGACATAAACATTGAAGTCTTTAATACTTCTTGCAATTAATCCTGCAATTCTTTGGGCACTCTCAATTTTAGAAATTATATGACTGGAAAAAGATAAGGTAGTATCAAATAAGATTCCCAGATCCTTCCGCTTATCAACCCTCTTACGTTCAGCATCATTCAATGTATATTCATTGACAACAATATTTTTATTAAGTGTAAACAAGATACAGGCACACTTATCTACATTTAAGTTAAAACCTTTTACATTACACCAACTAGCAACATCACAATCTACAATATTGCATAACAAGTTTTTATAGAACATAATATAAGATGCCTATATTTGTTACAAAGTAAATAAGTTCTTTGCAGCTATCAATACAAGGAGGTTTAGAATAATGACGACTAAGCAAGACAGATATAACATTCCTTGTTATCACAACAAACCGGCAAAACATACATATACATTGTAGTTAATTCAAGGACAGTGTATAATTTAAAAAAATAATCATAGGTACAAACCTTTAGACTTTCCAACTCTTGTCTAACCACGTTCAGTTGCATATCCAATCTCTGCCTCACCATTTTGTAGTCATTCACTACCTGTACGTTGTTCTTCTTCTCCCTTTCTGATTCGTCGACCTGTAAAAAATTATAATGTTAACCTTAATAGTTACAGAAACAACAAAGCCTTTAAGTGATTTTTAATACAGTGGTCAAGAAATACTTCTTTTCCTACGAATACCTATGAAAATGAGAAAAAAGCACGGTTAATTTGGCTAGAAAGCACCGTATATCACACGCGTGTTGAAAAAATATATTTCAACACTAGTGTTAAAATACAAGGCACACTATTTAATTTAAACATATGGTGCCAATTTGACAGACCACCCCTATTTGATTCAGAATTAGAGTGTGAAAATACGCAATCTGAAATTATAAAGAATGTTAATAATATACTGGAAAATCTATTACCAGAAAAAATAGATCGCGCTGAAGAGTGCCATGTATTAAAGAACGCCTGTTTACTTTGTTTGATTGAGAAGGATACCGATATCGATAGCTTAGAGAATAAGCTCTAGCCTACAGATCGCAAGGTCACAGGTTCAAATCCCACCAGGAGTATTTGATTTCTTTTTATAAAAATATTAAATAATTTATAGAATTATTTTCAATTGAAATCTTCCTTCTTGGGTGGATTTTTTAAATTTATGTTTAATGCATCTTTCCTTGATTAAATTTAAAATTTTTCATTCTGATTAATCTAGAAGTCAATCCAGGTTAGTTCTTTCTATAATATATAAAATATGAAAAATGAAAAAGGTAAACTACAAATAAAGGAAAAGCCTATTGACAAACTATGAAACCAGATATTAAGTGGAACATAATCCTAAGTATGCTAATTTCAACACTAGTGTTGATATTTTTTTTTCAACACTTATTAGTGTTGAAATATTTTTTTCACAAATCAAAGACTTTTTCAATAATTCTTTGTGGTCGTAGGAAAAATAGTGTACATTATTTGTGTGAAAGTGATTAATCTAAAACTCGGAGAATTTCCGCACTCGGCCAACGCCTCGTGCTAAATATCTCCTCGTTTGAAAAGTATCACTTTCATCACTTATTATGTAATAGACTATTAAGTTGGATTCATTTATTTCATAACAATTTACTCACCTCCCTCTTCAACATATCTTTCAATTGACTAATCTCGTCCATCATCAGTTTCTTCTCCTCCTCCAACCTCAGGACGGTCATCTTCAATTTCTCCACCTCGCTGGCCTCGTTATCCCGTCGATCTTGCGCCTCTGAATCCGAAGAAATTATTTCCCAATCGTCTAATTATTAAAAAAAGGTTGGTCCTTACGACCACTGTTTTTGATAGATTAGTATTTGCAAAAAAAACTCAAAGGTTATTGCAGGGAAGGTTTTAGCAAAAAGCACGTTTCTTTTGTGTGGATAAAAATAGAAACTTCAAGAGGTATAAATAATAATTATAATAAGTTTATTATTTTATCTTCCTCAACCAATCTATTTGTCAATCGCCTGAAGATGTGCTTGTATTGGTAACGTGTTTTTATGGTTTGTGTTTGATCATTATAATATCGAAAAAAGTGTAATTTACCTTTTAAAATCAAAAAATAATAAGTTTGAATCATCGTTAATCTTTTACTATTAAAAACACACTATTTATACATATACTAATATGAGAAACCCTGTAGCACATACATAAATAAAACTGGAACAATTTAACCATAATGTCCAGCAAAATGTCTTATCAATATAAGATTAGATAAGTAAGTTTAATGTATAATGAGATTAAATTTGTAATTAAATACACATTATATTTGCTGTACGTGAACACAATGTATTTACAAACAGAGATAAAAATGGTCAGTCCTCACTGATCGAAAAAAAAAAATGATTTATGAACCAATTCCAATGTTTGTAGAGTTCAAATTTAAAAAGTTTTAAAAAATGCATTAATAAACAGGGCTAAGATTCGGGCCAAGGGAAAGCAATGATTTTGGTCTAATTAGATTTGTCATTAATGTGTCAGAGGACAAAAACAAAACCGAATGTCGTTCTTTTATCATATCGACGAGCAAATGGAGGTACATATTTTTCATCGGAGAATTTAGACTGATTTTTAAAATGATATTTCCAAAAGGCAGGACTATTTAAAATCTAAACGTTGGCGTTATTTGAGGGATGCTTGTTCAAACTTGTTTACATACAACTTTACAAAATTCTTAAGTTAGAAAATAAAAATAGAAACCATCAAGATCGTTCGGTAAGTACGAAGTCGTCTGAATCCTTTGTGATCATATGATCTAAAAATTTCATCGCTCTTTTCTCATCCGCAAGGTAAAAACCGAACTTGCTTTTAATATATTATACAAGACATACTTTCGCATAGAGCTGCTTAACATGGGCACACACGACCACCATATTAGAAACAAGAAAAATAAAAAAACTGTAACTAAAAATGGTTATAGGACATATGAAAGAAACACCGATTTTGGCAGGCCAACAATTACCACAAAAAATAAACACCCACTCACCTTTAAGCGCAATGAAGTCAGCCTCGTACTTCTTCAATTTCTTTACTTTAATGCTGCAGGCTAACTTGATTAGATGCTTGGCCGCCTCTTCACTTCTACATTTTTTAGGCAAAGATACCCGGAAATACTTTAAAATTCCTTCAAAGTCTTGTTGAAGTAGATCTTTTTTGCAAGCCATTAACAAAGCTAGGGCCATTTGAAAGAGAGTGTCAATACCTGCAAAAATAAAAACAAAACTTTTTAATCACACAGTAAATCACGTAAAAACGATATCTATAATCGTAAGTTTCGCGAAGCCTCAAAATAAATACCTTAAGGTTAGGCGAACCAATGCTAAAATAATAGTGCATACGACTGATCTATTTTTAAATTGCCCTTCATTATAATGTAAATTGTTGCATGCTGTTTGCGTGATTGACGTCACGTAACCATAGCAACGGTGAATATCAAAGCCATGTTGGGCGTTGGGTCTTCACTTGCTTTGAGCTTACGGATACAGTCGGCTGGGACGCGCCAAAATGCACGAGTGTTTATAATTATTGTCCATCGGAGTTAACCGTGGCCCTATTATGCATAGCTACATTCAGAATAAATTAATGGTATTAATTCGAACATAATAAAATAGTAGCTGTGTTGGTACATTAATATTTGATATTGTCGAAAAACTTTTCTCCTGGTTTTTTTTTTTTTGGTTCGCCTACTTCACCTGATGAGCCGCCACTGAGTTCACCAGACTTTTACCATTATTTATAATAATTTAATTTACTAGTAAATTGTCTAAATTTTATTTACCTTGCAAAAGAAATATGTCAATGATGTGGAACACAAAATATAAAGGAAATCTGGCAGTAAATAGAGTTAAAAACCATTGAGATGCAAACATGTGCGTTTCTATTCTATGTTCGGCAAAATGGTTCCATAAAGGGTTCAACTGTTCTTCCATAAGTCTAAAAAATATACAATATTAAGGCCCAGTTCGCCGTCTTGTTGGTAAATTGACCAATCAGATAAATGACAATGGTAAAACAGACAGGAAAAAAAGGGCTTCAAAATGTTGTAATCTGGCGACAGTTTTAAAAACTTTTTTTGGCTACAAGCCAACGAAAAATTTGACATTACAATCGTTTAAGGTTAGAAAATATTTGTTGATATTTTGATGTTAAATCAATAGAAAAAGTACCTACCTATTTAACTGATACAGTCTCAAATATAAATTGTCAAACCCGTCTTTATAGAGATCTCGGAGTCTATAGTCATACATTAGCTTGACTAGAACACAAAAGGCTTGTTCTTCAGGCATCTAAAAGCAGATATTATAATTTGACTTGGGTATCAAGAGTGGGGCATATTTATGTTATCAAAATTTACAATGGCCCGCATGTAGCCCGGATCTGGACCCTATTGGACATCTAAAAATATCTACTTGATGTTAAACCTCTCTACAAGAACTAAAGAAAGTACTTGGTAAAAAAATATACATTGTTCTTATGAGAATAGATAAAATTATCTACAAATTCTTATAAAAATTGAACCACCAATAAAAATTTTTTAGAGGATTAAAATGGATCCATATTTTATTACTGTAGAGATGATTTAATATAATTAACACTCAACTTACATGTAACAGAAGAGTAGCGGCTAAAAAGCTTAGCCCTTGACAATAACCCACCTCAGAATCGTAGACAGCATAAGCTTTGCTTACCCTATAAAAAAATGAGAATGTCAGTAAGCAATATAATTTTTTTTTTGTAAAAATACATTACAGCTTTAAACTGTACAATTTGACCCCCAAAATGTAAACAAGACCTTCTTAGTAAGAGGACCATACACACCTATACAAAGAGTCTTGCCCAAGACCTCCAGCCTCTTTAAAAAAGTCGTGTGCAGGGAAAGTCCGGGCTATATCACGTTGAATGACGTTTTCGCAGGACGATTCCTAAAAGAAAAAAAAATACAGAAATCCAGTTACATTGCAGAGCTTTCTCTCTTTATACAGGGTGATTCCTAAGTTGACACTTCTTTTTTAGCTGTGTATAGAAGGCATTAAAATAAACAACATTTTCAAATACCTTTTTTCAAAAAACTCAAAATAAAGTACTTAGGTACATTCATTTATTACACTACGAATCAAATACGGTTCTGCCTAATTTGCCCGTTAAATAACATTAAGAAAACTTCTGGGTGTAGGATAAGCCCGCAAGGCTAAGCGTTCTGCGTATAATGTCGAAGCAGCAGCCGCACTTTGACGACACTCATCGTAAATTAGCACCATATCTACTAGTTCATTGTTTTCACGTGTCACCAATTTTTGATTGCCAGATAACTGACGACTGACCCGTAAATTGCATGACTAATAAGACAAAAACATTATAAAGTATAGCATGCTTGATGACCAGGCCCGCACTTAGATTTTTTACTTCTCTATCTCGCCTATTTTTGAGTTTTTTAAAAAAAAGTTGTTTATTTTAATGCCTTCTATACGCAGCTAAAAAAGGAGTATCAACTTAGGATTCACCCTGTAGAATACAATTAAGGCAATATAAACACAAACCTTAGTGATTAAAACTCGGTAGTTTTCCATCATTTCGGTATTTTCCTCTACGCCCGCTAACCGTTGCCAAACTTCCCCTCTGAGAGCTTCAGGGATGCCAAGTTTAACTAAGCCTGCCAGCTGTTATGAATAAAAACATTTTTATTTGATTTTACAACAATATTGTAAAAAATTAAGCAAAATAAGTAGTCAGTAAAATGTAAAAAAAACAAATATATCAACGGTTAAAAAAATGGATACCTGTTTAGGTCTCTGTTGCGTGGCTTTCCATTTGGTCAATATTTCGGCCCAAGACTCCAGTACATCCTCAGAACAATCCTTAGATACCAATCCGGTACCACTAAGCAAAGGTTCATCGCCATCTAAGAAGAATTTGTAGAATAAAAACAATCCAAAATTTACAATTCTAGTTTAACAAAATTATATATTGATAAAATAAACATACCAGAGTGATATTCTTCTCTAGGCGTCAACGTGTCGATCGACGTAATACTAGGTGACTGAATTAGACTGGACAAGTTTAAATTTAGGTTTAACAAGTTCCTATCTAGTTCACCGGAAGTCTCCATACTCAAAACTTCATAGATCACCTCATTGAGGTCACCTGATATAGCCTACAAATCAATAAAAAAAACATCGTAGATATAACTGCACCGAAATTTACAAATAATTTTTTGAGGAAACTTTTTTAGTTGCCCTTGTATTAAAATCCCAATAGTCGTTCTGAATTACTTAGTAGTACGCCTACCTAATTGTGACGTATCAATATCCTGCAATGATATCACCAAAAAACCGCTGAAACTATGGACACAAGATAATTAATTTATACAACACCGTAGAACATCTACCCGATTCGATAACTTCTCACTATATACGTTCTATATACAACTGAAGTTTCAAGACCGTTAAGAATAGCGATAACAATCGACTGCACAATGGCAGTAAATTAAATTTTTTTTTAGTTTAAAGACGGATAAAAATTTACATACATATTTATTATAGAAGTTAAAAGTCGTAAATATTTCCTACAACTGATAATTTTTTTGTGGGTGTATAGTTATGTTTATGAGTTATAATTTGTGTTAGATATAAATGTATTTACAGAGAGAAACAAAAATATGTTTAAAGTGTAAATACATTTTTTACATATTACGAAACCATCCTTGACCTATCAACATATTCTACAATAGCTTTGATTGATATAGGTAGTAACAAAAAATTTTCGTTGAGGTTAAATGACCTGGACAGCTAAAATTTGGTACAATTCTGGTTAACAATGTTCCAAACACAGGTATACAAGTAAAACAGTGTTTTATATGAATTTAATATGTCAAGTACATTTTTAATACTTTGACGCGTTGGCCAACATGTGATTCCTTACGAACATTGATTCGATTCCTGAGAGATGGATATATAACTTACATTATATTTACATGTACAAGACAAATATACACCCTGAACACTCCAATCTGTTGCCCTTTAATCGGCTAAAACCCGTCAAGAGTTTATTGTTACAGAACCTGACGTCGGTGCCGTTAGTATGTATATCTCTTTCTTACGCTCTTGTCCTCGCAGATCTCTTTCCGAACGTCATCAATCCGCGTGTCTTCTCTGCGTTCTTTTAATATCACAGAGCCGGAATTCATTCGTTCACGTGTTGAATAATAAGTGCAGTATCAATGTTGTATTTGGTATTTTTTATGGCACTACTGATTTTCATAGAATACAATTTCAGATTCACCACAACAATGAAGTAATAAAAATAATGAACACAAAAAGAATACTGAGACCCCCGCTGCGGGTCAGACCTGCTTATCTATTGACATAGTTTTTGTTGTAAACACATTACGGGAACAAAAGTTGTTTTTCTGATGGAAGACATGGAAGTGAAAAAACATTTTTGATAAATACAAATAAATCAATAACATGACATAACATGTGTGCTAAATAACGTATTAAATGCCAGATATAAAATAAAGTGATTTGCAAATATGTATACAGGGTGATTCCTAAGTTCATACTTTTTTTTAGCTGTGTATAGAAGGCATTAAAATAAACAACATTTTCAAATACCTTTTTTCAGAAAACTTAAAAATAGGCGAGATACAGAAATAAAAAATCTAAAAGCGGGCCTGGTCATCAAAACGTAGCCTGCTATACTTTATGTTGTTTGTTTTATCTCTTATTAGTCATGCAATTTACGGGTGGGTGGTCAGTTATTTGGCAATCCGCTGCGGTGTGTTTTTCTGAAGCAAGTTAATTTTAAATTGGTGAAATTTGAAAACAATGAACCAGTAGATATGGTGCTAATTTACGGTGAGTGTCGTCAAAGTGCGGCTGCTGCTTCGAGATTAAACGCAGAACGCTTTCCTTTGCGGGCTCATCCTACACCCAGAAGTTTTCTTAATGTTATTCAACGGGCAAGTTAGACAGAACCGTATTTGATCCATAGTGTAATAAACGAATGTGGGTACCTGATTATAGAGTTTTCAGAAAAAAGGTATTTGAAAATGTTGTTTATTTTAATGCCTTCTATACACAGCCTTAAAAGAAGTACTAACTTAGGAATCACCCTGTATATACCTAGATTAAATTCTGTGATCATTGTCAAGTTAGTCTATGCTGTGATCTTACTTACCTCTTTCAGATTAAGAAAAAATTGCTGCACCAAAGTCTTCCTTTGAAAATACCAGAAGTTTCTTTCGCTCTGACCAAATATTCTTACCGGAGTCTCTATTAGAAACCTAAAAAAATATACCATAATTAAAAACCTTTACAAAAACTATAAACAATCGAAGAAACATACCGTACTGGTTCCTGGATTCCCCGAATCACCAAATCTATGGCAATTGTCATATATTGTTTAACTTCCTTCTGTGTTTCTACATTAAGAGACTCAAAATTTTGTTCAGTCGGATCCCAAGTTGCTAATATTAGTGTACAATTATTTTCGTTTGAAGGTTTTTCTTGTTCTTTCTAAAATAAACCAGAACGTAAAATTCACCTTTAGGATGCCTTGGAGATTTTCTTATCCCATACTTTTGTATAGGTCAAGGAAGATGACTCTGCATATCCATCTGAGGGAGTATTGAAAACTTTCTAGGCCTATACAAAAGCATAGACCAAGGATCCTTTCGAAGCGCCCTCTAGCGCGTATATAGAACACCCTTATTACTACAAATTATTTTAACAATTTTTTCTCTGACCACAGGAATTCACTCACCATTTCCAGGAGTTGCATATCAGAGTGCTTGACATGTCTTCCTGCAGCAACTAACACACCAAAACACCTTTCAATCACTAACTGCGGCCCATTATCAGAAACTTGCTTAATACTTATAGATATTTGTTTCTCTAGACTTGTTTTTAACCTGAACCCATTCCTGTCCTTGCCTACAGTTGAGTAAGATCCCTGCAAAGAAATAAGATCAGTATTATTAAAAGTAACATTATCTAACTAGTGGGAATCCCTGCAAAGAAATAAGATCAGTATTATTAAAAGTAACATTATCTAACCAGTGGGAAAAGTAACTCCTACCTTTCCATCTTCCTCTTTAATTTCCAAACTAACTTCGAAAACGTACATCAGAGTTCGGGCTTCAGGAATAGTTAAGATGGAACCGGACATGATGTCGGCTGTAGACGTGACGCTGCTGCTCATTGAGCGAGGGACACGTTGAAAGGCTTTTGCAAAACAAGCTAAAATCAAAATGTAATTCTTTGATATAAACGTAAATAAATAAACACAAATAAAAATATGTTGAAAAAAATATTTATTCTGTTTTTGAATAGAAACTATATGACACAATGAGTATCATTACCTGATACTCTTGAAACAGCTTCGACTATATCACAACGAAAAACATGGCACTGGAAAATGGCGGATTCTTGGGTATCGCCGTGAGACCAAGTGAAGGCAAAGCAGCTAGCTTCTTTGCTATCAACTGAGCCCCTTGCATAGAATAAAATCCTGTGGATTTCGTAGCGAGAGATTACAGAGTTGGTCAGTGCGTCGTATAGTCTAAAAAAATATAATAAAAATTAACATATTTACATACTTAATAATAATTTTATTTTCAATATTTATAATATAATAAATGTGTTTATTTATCTTCCTCAATAAACTTCTTCTTTGATCCCCCGAAGACGTGCTTGTTAGGGGCAAATCTTAGTATTTTAAATTATAAATATATGGGAATATTAAAATGTGTTTTTTAAAAATATTTGTAAATATTATATAAAAGTTAAATTGTAAATAAAAAAGTTTATCTATATGTATATAAATATAAACGCAGTTTTTTTTATACAAATTTTGAAAAATATATTATTCATAACAATATTTATTAAAACATTTCCAAATTTTTTTTAAGGTTATCTGTTTCCAATAGCCACGCTTTTATTTCGACTTTATATTTTTTTAATGAAATGTATTTTTTAATTTTTGCTGGTAAATAATCGTTTAAATAAAAACATAAATATTTGAAATTTTTTTGTCCTATGGACTTATTTATTTTAGGTTTTATGATTATTTTATTTTTATGACGTGTATTATGATTATGGTTTTTAAATTGTATAAGATTTTTATTTTTAAATATGTATATTAAGATGTTATAAATGTAAAGTTGTCTCATGTTATTTTTTTGTTTCAGAATACAATTTTATTGAAGAATAAAGATAATCTTTTTTAAATATAATTTATAAAAACCTTTTCTGTAATATTTCTAATTTTTCAACTAAAGTTTTATTTATTCCTCCCCAACCTAAAATTCCCTAATTTAAATGAGTTTAATGTTTTAATGTTTCTAAAAATTGGTAGTAAACCTCTTAATTTTTTAATCAAATATTCTATGTAAAAATTCCAATCACTACTATGTATAAAGTTTCATTATTTTTTGGGTTCTCCTTACTTTAACTAAATGCTTTCAAGACAAAGAGGGTTAGAAGAACGACCTGTATGTTAACACTAATTTAAAAACGTAGTTATAGAATATTACAAGGAATTAACTTACATTAAACAAAGAGAACATTTTACTCAAAGGATGCACTCCTATTTCATGAATAAACAAAATATGTGGTTTACAATTTAATATGTGGTTTTATTATTATCCAAAAACTTTTCCTGTTTCTTTTAAATATTATCTATTACTTACACGACCTTGACCAGAAATATAAATAAAATTAAATTGGATTTTTGGGACTTTGGCAGGCTGTGGCATCCTAAGGGTGTTTCTTAAGAGAAAAACGGCTTGCATAATCCTACATATTAAATAAATAATAACTTCAGCTTTAACGCGACTTTAAGAATCTTGATAAAAATTCAAAAATGTAATAAAAATAATTTATAATTTAAAATAACAAAATTAACAGCTACTTCCAGTATAACCGAAACTGATTTTAGTTGAGGAGGGCATAAATACAAGTATATTTAAGCAGTATATTCTGTAATCTTGATATGTAAGATGGACTTGACCCTGTACTTACACAACTAATCCTTGACTAGACAATGGTACAGACACCGACACTTTTATGCCTTGTTCAACACTTTGTTCATTCAAAATGCCCATATTCCTGTGGATTTCGCCTTCCGACTTGGGCGCGTTTATTTGCGCCGCACCCAAATAGGTTACCCCGGCGAATATAGTACAGTCCTGGTCCACATCTGAAACTTTATTAGGAAATATTGCGGAAAGTTAGCGTTTTCTAAAGCAAAAAGCTGAGGTATGTCTAAAAATCTACCTTAAAAAAGTAGATAAAACATTTTAAAAATGTGATGATGAGGCAGGAAGACCTGAGTCATTTTAGGACAAGTGCTTAATAAAGTTTATTATTGATTGATGAATAATGTGATGATAATACAAAGGTAAATTTTACTATATTAAATACAATTTTGTGACATACAACATACAAATTGTAACTTCCTGTTCCGCTCCTCCACTTGTGTGTCTTGTTTATAACGATAATACATTGAATAATTCATAGGAAATATTAAAATAAATATGTTATACTATATTTTAGCTGCCCTATAATTGACAATTCTTATCAAAACTGACATACAGTAAACTTCAAATATTAGAACACCTATTTTAATAAACAGTAATTATTGCTAAGGAAGAAGTGTTCACAGAACAATTAAATCAATATTTGAAACATTGAAATCCAAACAGAGTAATGTTTTTTACACCTAACCTAATAAGCCTATGGAAGCTCAAACAAATAAATTACATCACTTACTACTAGTTTCATCCTCCGAGCTGTGATCAGTTTTCATAGAATCCTGTTTTTCAGTAGGGCTTATTAACTCCTGAGTAAGAGGGTCCTGGCCTAAATCTACCGGCGATCCACAGAAACCACCAGGATTCTTAATCTGATTGGTATCTTTACCATCTATTGTGTCCGTCATGTTTATGTTATTATCTGTTTCTTGCAATACCTAGTTTATTAATTGTTATATTAATGAGACAAATTTTAGGTAAACTGAGGGTAAATGTATTAATATTATGGATTTACTTTTCAATTTTTGTCATTAAATTTCTAACGAATCTTTAAACTGATTTTGTACAAAGTCTTACCTCACTTAAAGCTTCTTTTAATTCGTTCAATCCTCCTTTGAAATCTAAAGTTGGAGTTTTACTGACCCCTGGTTTATCTGACACAAAATCAAACTCGTCACTGGTAGGTAAAGATTCGTTTGATTTTACACTTAAAGTATCCTCCATAACGAACCTAAGGAAATTCAAATGTTAAATTTTTTTTAGAACTTCTTAATTAAGCAATGTGGCCAAATCAACTTAAATACAATGCGTTGGTATTAAATTAACAATATAAAGTTAATGCATTTTTACTTGACAATAAGCAATAACAGAAAATGAGTTTATAAATACTAAATTTTATCCACAATCCTTTTTACATTATGTCATGGGAGGTCATTAAAACAAACAAAGCAGTTCTTACCTATTAGTTTACTGCAATATCTTTTGTAGTATAATATTATACATTCGTTTTGGAGGCATTTTTTTTCTCCTAATAAATTGTTAATATTTAAACTTGGGTTTTTATTTTTGATTCACACTTGAATAAAAAATATTTTTGACAACTAAAATGATATGACAGGTCGAGTAAAAACGCGATACTTTCCCATTTTCCCGAATTCACAAAGTAGGCATTAGGTTTTCTATATTTTCAGCCTTCAACTAAATTCGCGGTCAGTATTACAATTAACCTAGTCCAGTGCTTAGTCAAAGCCCTAGCAACCACAAGGATTATATACATTTTCTGGTTTGGATGACTTGGCTTCAATATATGTCTTAAAGATTAACATCCACCGTGAGTGCGTCAGGAAGATAACACATCCCCCATTCTATTTGCAACGTAAATTTAGCATCCGCCTAGTTCTTTGAACATACATAAGGTTGGAGTCTCGCAAAACTGGAAGAGTATTTTGCGCATACTCTTTTCTGTCAACCTTACACCACTTCTTTTCCACTTTGCCGCCAATTTTCTATGCCAATTTTAGGACTCTTTGCTCTAGGCATGGGCAAAATGACTCTTTTATAACTAGAGAGTAACTGATCAGTTCACAAAAGAACGAAGAGTCGACTCCTTTTAGTAGGAGTGATTTGACTCGCCGTGCTGAATCGACTATTTGAGTCAACTCACTCTTCTTATCTGTCTTCCGTGGGGGTTTTTACGCACTTTCTCCCTGTAATGAGTACGGGCCGTAAAAGAATTAAGCCTCAATCGGAATACTATGGTTTCTCTCCTTCCGTTGTCGTCCAGGCACGACAAGGAAGTCCCGCCACGCCACAGAGAACCATTTAATTTGTTGTTTTCTTATATTACAGAGGAATGTTAAGTCGATTGAATGGCAAATTGATCTTTGAAGATCAAAAGCTGAAGCCAATAACACATACAAGACAAGTCGATTTGGTTATGGAACACAGAGGAATAATAATAGATCAACCCATCGCCATCCAAGGATTGTTTAGTTTTTTCTTCGATTCTAAGAGCCGCTAGCTGTACAACAACCAGTAATTTTAATTTATTTTCATGATTTTGCCAGAAATAAGAGCCAATATAACCTCAAGTATAAGCATACCCAAGATACCTGCCCTAAATTCCTCGGTGCAGATATCTTGGCCAACCTTTTAATATTTATTACATAAAAATGTTAGGTGGGTAACAAAAGAGAATATTTAACATTGTAAAAATGTGGTACTAAAAAAAAAAACAAGTATTTTTCTTATAATTCCATAGAACGCCATTAAACTTATGGGGTTTCATAACAGTGCCTATTATTATATTTATGAAAACATACTTATAGAATCTTAAAAAATAGCCATTTCTTTGTTGTTTTTTCTCCTGGTTATTTCATAAGAAGTCACCATTTTATAGGTGTTAAATCTCTTTAAATCGGCTTGCCGATCTTTAAGTTTCTGCACAAGTTTCTGTGTATCAGTATGCACTTCCTGCAATCTTTGAATGGAAGTTATAAAATTTGCTACAACCCTAAAAATAAGATCGATTATGAGCATCATGAAGTATCGATAGCCAACATACAATCAGCTTCATATAGTCATGAAAACTGCAGCTGGGCAAGTTGGTACTTAATTATAGGCCGCGAAGAGTACAACACTATAGAAGGGTCAATTTTCGCCTAACTTCATTTTAAAGCTAAATTTCTTATTAACGATGTTAGACCTATCAAGTTGCTAATTAAATGAAAGGCCGCGAGGAGTACAACACTATGGAAGTGTCAATTCTCGTCTAACTTCTTTTTAAAGCTGAATTCCTTATAAACGATGTTAGACCTATCAAGATGGTCCTCAAATTAAAGGCCGCGAGGAGTAAAACACTCTGGAAGTGTCAATTTTCGTCTAACTTTAGTTTAAAGCTAACTTTCTTATTAACGATGTTAGACCTATCAAGTTGGTACTCAAATTAAAGGCCGCGAGGAGTACAACACTATAGAAGTGTGTAAGGATAACTTGCCTATGGAAAAATCTCATTACAATATTAAAAAATGCACAATAAAAAATACGAAATAATACATACCCTTCGCATTTCTTTATCTTTTCCTCTATTATGAAACTGGCAGTATTGACATCTTTATCTGAACCAGTTTTAAGTTTGGTCCTTAATAATTCATACTCTTGTTCTTTTGTATGTTTCCAATGTATCTAAAACATCAAATTTATCAAAGTATATTTAAAACTATATGGATTACAAAGTCACAAAACAGTCAAATACGCTGGATTTTCTTTGGCAACAATTTTGAGTAGTACATAGCGTCGTATTTCCACGACGCTATGTGGAAATACTCTAAACGTTTTTTAAAATATCAAATCGGGGACACTCGAATCTGTATATCATACTACACAACATACAAGACGGGATCATTTAGCAGTGATGACGTACTTTAGTAACAGCCTAAGAGTTTGCGCTACGTAGTAGAACAAAGTTTGGGACCGCAACCGGGCTACTTTTACGACTCGCCAGCCTCCTCAATAGCCTGACCAACCAAATATATTTTCAATTAGACAAGCTAGGAAACGATGCCGCGTTTCACACTGGTATATTAATGTATACAGGTTCAGTAAGTTGATAGCCACGTTTCCCGTCTCTGACACTACTAATTTAACGAAATAAAATTAGCAAACAAGCAAATTATACAGTTTGACATTTGCGAGCTATCAACTTGTTACCACGTAGTAGGTGTATTACTTCTATTATTTACCTTAGTAGCTGCCATATTAATGCTACACGAGCGTAAAAAATACCGCCTCTCACGCAGGGCGTCGAAACGCGATCTATACAAATAAATATAATAATATATACAATACCGGACGGTTTTTTATTGCTTATCCGATCCAAACAATGTATAATTGCACTACAATTGCGTAAATGACGCGGTGTCCTCTACGCTCGTTTAGCTAAAACCTACAAGATTTTTCAATAACTTCTAGCCACCTCCTCGGCTAATATTCCGGCCGCCTCAATACTGCTAGTGGTTTGAGGATCGTCGGGCCGCCATTCATCGATGGTCTCCCAGTCAGACTCCATTATGTCGTCAAATTCCACTTCCTCTCCGTTTTCTCCTTCGACTGTCATTTCTTTGCTTAATGACTCCTCAACGACAAGAGTCGATAAACCATAGTAAATTCTCATTGATCTCTTCTTGATAACCTGTAATTCATCATCTCCAATTCCGAAGACAAAGAGATGTCCAGTGGGTTGAGCTTTGTGATGAAAAATGCACCATTTAGCCACATGTAAATGTGAGCGGTTCTGCCATTCCAGTCGACCAAATACGATGTCCTTATCCTCGAGTTGTCCCCGAGGCGGTTTAGGAATCCATAGAGAAATCTTGGTAAGTTTTGGTAGTATATCAAGCTTCACTACCGACAAAGACGCATCCTTCCATGGCTTTAGCTTTGAAACTGTCCCTTTCAACCACTCAAGGGTTATTTCATCGGCACATTCCACTCGAATTATCTCTCCAGCATAATTATAAGACTTAAACCGGGGTGGATTATTGGTACTGGCTGAGGCAGACATAATGACTTTGTCCAGTTCTCTAGTTAAGTCCTTTTTCACAATGTCTTCCTTATCGGAGGTCATTTTGCCGTATGGGTTCTCTTGGTCAATAATTGCTACTTTCAAATAGTTGTTAAAGTTCAGTTTTTTAGAAGTATCCCTGGGTTGTTTCTTGATCATCTGCGACTGTTTGCCCTTTTTGTGGAAAACAGTTTTGATAAGAGAAAGGCGCTCAGTACGAGCGGGAGCCAACAGAGCTCTTTCCAGTGCTGCGCGTGCCTCTTTTCTTCTTTTTACCTCAGCGCCGTATATCCGTTTCCTTAGACGTGGCTTATTGTTTTGGGACATATCAGAAGGACTGCCATATAAATGTTTCAGTTCTCGGGCATTTTTATGATGTGCCAATTGCGTTCTACATTTTTCTGTCGATGAAACAGACAGGTGATCAGAAGTAGCGGCTGCCCAAGCCGTGGCACGTCGTGCTCTTTGTCTTGCCTCGGAACGGCTTATCCTTTTCCCTCTACGGGCTACTTTAGGTGGATTATCACCGCCAGCCTCATATTTTGGTTGAGGTGAGTGTTTTAGTTCACCGTCCGTTATAGGAAAAGGGCTACCAAGTCCAGTCTTAAGGTTTGGTTGCGGTTTCAATTCATCCTTAGGATTACTTTTTCCTGAATATGTGTCAGCAGAGGCTAGAATAGAAAGGCTATTAGTACTAGAGGCTGCCTGTGCCAAGGCAGCTCTTCCCAGTAACACACACTTCTTCGTGTTAGCTCAGCACCACACACTATATTTCCTCGAAGGTTCCTTTTATACTGTATAAGAGACGGACCATCAGTCCCAGCCTCAAATTTCGGCTGAGGTGACCATTTCAGTTCATCCTCACCTTTATCAGAGTGTAAGAGGGGTTTGTATTTGTTGTGTATTTCCTGAGGGTGTTGGGATTGATCCGTTTCCACTGCATCTTCAGAGGCATGCTATAATATTAAACAGAGAAATACTCCAGAAAGCAAGAAACACGAAATTTTAAAATTTATAATTTAATTTCAGAAATTGCAGGGTCAGAACTATGCTTTTTGTAAACATCTCATTATAAAAACAGGTTTAGTCTGGGTCTATTCCCTTTCGAAGTAATTCATTAAATGTTGGGACATTGCGCATTTATACAGAGCGTCTCAAAGATTTGTAGCTTACCAAAAATTAAAAAATGGTGAGAAAATGTATATAATTGTTAATCAGTCCAGGAAAAGAATTCTAATTAACAGAAAACTTAACTCACCTTGCTAGTTGAAAATCTACAATTGACAAATTCAACAAGTTCCATTTGTTCGACGAGTATTTTACGCATGGCGACTGATTTAGCTTTTCTAGCCAATCGTTGTTTCTTTCCCTCCCTAAGGCGTTTTCTATTTTCTGTACTAAACAAATTCGGATTATTTTGCTTTTCTTTTAAGTTCATACAATAGTCTGAAATAAAAAAAGGGTATTAAAGCTTGCAGAATCGACTTTTTGTCTAATAGTTTTATACTGAAACAGTATACAGGGTGTTCCGAAATTAGGTGACAATATTTTAAGGGGATAAAGTTCATCCAAAAATAGGACTAAAATCCTCTATTAATATACCTTCAAAAACTCTTCGTTATGGGGCTAGAGCCCCCCGAATGGAAGCTATGATAAGCGGTTTTTTCACAATATCTCAGAAACTGATTGAAGTATCAAAACAAAATTTGATACATGTTTTACCCATGACAAGACGCAATAAACGGTTTGTTTAGCTTAGGTGTATTTCTTCCAGTGGCGTCCCACTGGGTAGGTAGTGAGGAGAATATTGCCCAAACTTTTTTATTTGTAGGATTTTTTAATGCCGGGTGCAATTTTTAAAAGCACTGAAGTCTTCTATTGAAAAAAGGTACTCTTGCTTTATTTTGGTAGGATTTACCATTTTTCAGTAACATCGATTTAAAAATTTTCGGTTTTTTACAAGCTAAGGTGTATTTTTGCATATCTCAGCAAACACTTGATATTAAAACATGAAATTTATTAGAAGTTCTACTAGCGACAAGGCATATTTATTAAAGGATGTAAAATTAAAATATTTTTCCAGTGGTGTCGCACGGATTGGAGCCTAAAGTAAATATTACTATTTTTTTTTTAATTTGAGGGGCTTTCATACTTTTAATGTAATTTTTTTAAATTTTTAAATATTTTGTTAATAAAACCTTCCATTATTGTAATTTGACAGAATATAAGGTTTTCAACAGATTTTTAGACCTTGTTTTTTACATATTTATTTGTATAAGAGACTTAAAATAAAACAAAAAAGAATAACAAATTGCAAATCAAATTTAATTGTAAAACCACACGGGAAACTAATTCTTAAGCAAATGTTCGAAATGATTTCCATTTTGTTGGATGCAAAATCTAGACCTGCGTGTTATGTTTTGTGAGGCACGGAGAATTTGAAAATGGTATAAAAGGAAAGACCCTTAAATAAAAAAAAAATAGTAATATTTACTTTAGGCTCCAATCCGTGCGACACCACTGGAAAAATATTTTAATGTTACATCCTTTTTATAAATATGCCTTGTCGCTAGTAGAACTTTTCATAAATTTCATGTTTTAATATCAAGTGTTTGCTGAGATATGCAAAAAAACACCTTAGCTTGTAAAAAACCGAAAATTTTTAAATCGATTTTACTGAAAAATGGTGAATCCTACCGAAATGAAGCAAGAGTATCTTTTTTCAATAGAAGACTTTAGTGCTTTTAAAAATTGCACCTGGCGTTAAAAAATCCTACAAATAAAAAAGTTAGGGCAATATTCTCCTCACTACCTACCCAGTGGGACGCCACTGGAAGAAATACAAGCTAAACAAACCGTTTATTGCGTCTTGTCATGGGTAAAACATGTATCAAATTTTGTTTCGATACTTCAATCAGTTTCTGAGATATTGTGAAAAAAACGCTTATCATAGCTTCCATTCGGGGGGCTCTAGCCCCATAACGAAGCGTTTTTCAAGGTATATTAATAGATGATTTTAGTCCTATTTTTTGATGTACTTTATCCCCTTAAAATATTGTCACCTAATTTCGGGACACCCTGTATATTTTACCCTCATTTATTTAGTATTATTCTAGAAGACATAGGTACAATTTATAAATAGGTAACATTGTATGTTAAAAAAATTGGTTATGTTTATTTATGAAGATGAAGAACATTGTGTTGGTAGTCTACAAAACTATCGTAGGTTATCACAGTAACTGCGGCGGTGCCTCAGCGACCACTGGCATTCGACCGTGGCGTTCTGTGTTCAATCCTCGGAGTGGGCATACGCACAAGAAAATAAGTATGTCCGAATTTTAGTAGGTTTAAGAATGCAGGAAATAGTGTAAAGTGTATCATCTTCCAACCCACCGCATTCACGCCTATATAAATATCCAGCAATATAATACCATGATTGTGAATGAAATAATGAATATAAAATGAATTTCGTCTAACTTCATTTTTAAGCTAACTTTCTTATTAACGGTGTTAGACCTATCAAGTTGGTACTCAAATTAAAGGCCGCGAGGAGTACAACACTATGAAAGTGTCAATTTTCGTCTAACTTCATTTTAAAGCTAACTTTCTTATTGAAGATGTTGAATCTATCAAGTTGGTACTCAAATTAAAGGCCGCGAGGAGTACAACACTATAGAAGTGTCAATTTTCAAAATAACTTACCTAATGATTTCCCTTGCGGCAATAGGGTAGCAGTGACGGGTTTTATAATGCCAGATCCTGTTTTTCCAAGTCCAGTTCCCACAATATATCCCATTTTTTGCATTAGTTTTGAGCCTATTCCCTGAAATAACATTAAAACTTTGTACCTATAGTCTTAACTTGTATATTTTAGGTTTAATAATTATGGATTTGCTAGGTACCACTTTCTTAAATCATTACCTTGGTATATTTTTCCCAATCACCCAATTTTTGAGTGTCTGGTGTAGTCATCAGACTTGTGTTGATCAATTCCTGCCTATCCTTTATCACCTGTTCTTCAAAATTTTCTTCCACCACTATAAAACAATAAAAAAATACTATTTGTTATCTTTGTTTTAATTCTGATCTTCCTAGAAAACCTCAGATAACATTTACTTGTAATGGGCTCTTTCACTATTCTCATATTTGAGTTTTGGCATTTAAATTGCTAAGTCGGTGCTATAATTTAAGTTTATAATCAATAAAACTCTTGCTAAGTCATACCACGAATTGTGTGCAGCTCATTGAAAACATGCACAATTTCCACAAATTATAAAAACGCAAAACTGTCGCGATTACTTGATGACGTCGATCAGTTACCGATCTTTCACTTGTCATGTCGGTGTTTTTGTTTACATCCGAATTATTGTGGAATTTTGATGTATTTTTGTTTAAAATAACTGTTCTTCTTTTTTATTTGCTCATAGAGCAGAAAGATCGACAAATAACTTAGGTTAGACTTTTTTCACCTGTCATTTCATTAGCTTGGTCTTCTGTCAATAATTTCGGTGTTGCCACATGTGAAACCTTTTATGCTAGTTAAATAACATATTTTGTTCCTAGAATTTTATTAACTTATTTTAAGACAAAATATAGATACAATTTTGGACACATATTTCTATTGGATAACTTTTCAGACTTTGTCATTGTATTATAATAATTATTTAACTTACACACGGCAATTACGAAATAGTGCTGCAAACCGGTGGGCGACTGCAACGCGATCTGGATCTGAATCCACAAAACCGTGGAGATGGTATTAGAGAAGAAATGTTTCCTATACTGGTGAAGTGGCCGTGCCGTGCTTGATTGATTTAGATTTATTTATTTCTAAGTTTTCACGTTAGATGGCTATTTTTTGCATTGAGTTGATTCCTACTGATGGCGTTACTGGGTTTTCATCGCGTTTTTATTCCTTAAAAACGCCTTGAAAAAGACAGTCTCGCTGTATTGGGAGTTGCTTACAGATTATGACTTTCTGATGAGTTCTAACAAGAACGAAACAGCCTGTCATTGTCTACCTGTGTGTTGCCAGGTCTACCGTTTTAGCGGTACCGCTTTTTATACATGATTAAATTTATTTCCCCAAAAATAGGTCCTATTTTGAACGTAGAATCACTAGGGTTGCCATTTCTTCAGGTTGAGTGTTGTTGTGGCGGCGACCTTTCACATTTGATTGAGGGAAAATAATATAAAAATACCTCCACGGAACGGCCGGCGACCTTTTTTTTTAGAAATCACTTTTGATTAAAGGGGAAATATAGGAAATAGCATATAATATAAAAAGCACTCCACGGAACAACGGCGGCCAACTTTTATTTTTTTTAGAAATCACTTTTGATTGAGGGGGAAATATAGGAAATAGCATATCTACCGTTTTATTTTAAAATCTACCGCTTTCCTTATTTTGAACCTGGCAACACTGCCTGTGCCCCAGGGAACCCATTACCTTTGGCGTCCCTGTGTACTTTAATGCAAAAGATAGACGCACTACTCTGTCCGCTTGCTGCTAAGCTTCTTTTCTTTATTGTATTATAATATAAAAACTTTAGAGAACATTGGCAACCTTGTCAAGCTGCCGTTTTCATATAAAAAAGATAAAGTCGGTGTTTTTGTCCCAATAGTTTTTTATTTATTTATTTTCTCAGTAATGGCTTAAAAATATCAAAAGGTACAAACACAGAAAATTTTATTATATTTTTTTTAAGTTATCTGTTTCCAATATTCATGCTTTTATTTCGACTTTATATTTTGTTTAATGAATTATATTTTTTTATTTTTGCTGGTAAATAATTGTTTAAATAAAAACATAAATGTTTGAAATTTTTTTGTTCTATGGACTTATTTGTTTTAGGTTTTATGGTTATCTCACGTTTATGACGTGTATCATGATTATGGTTTTTAAACTGTATAAGATTTTTATTTTTAAATATGTATATTAAGATGTTATAAATGTAAAGTTGTCTTATGTTCATATTTTTTGTTTCAGAATATAATTTTATTGAAGGATAAAGATAATCTTTATTAAATATAATTTTTAGAAACATTTTCTGTAATATTTCTAATTTTTTAACTGAAGTTTTATTTATTCCTCCCCAACCTAAAATTCCCTAATTTAAATGAGTTTTAACAATGCATAATATAATATTTCCATATTAAAAGTTATGTCCTTCTATTCAAAAAACGAAAAAATACTGATATTTTTGGCCTTGGATTTTCCATATATGATAAGCAAAAATGTCTTTTACCTTCAACATCACTGTCACTATCGCTCTCAATTTCAGTGGTATTTTCTGATGCTACCAGTGGTAGAATTCGAGGAAAAGGAACCTCCTCAAAAGATTGATTTTCAACATTTTTAGAATCATATTTGACCAAACATACTTGTCTCTCTTTGATAATTTGTGTTATTTTGGCCCTACAAAACATAAGAACCCTCTTATAATTCAATTATACTTAAAAAGTTGTTTTTTAATGTTTACATTCACGCCTACACTTACCTAGTCCACAAATCATTTACTTGCATTGCTAATACATTACTTCCTATTGTCAAAAGTTC
The DNA here is from genome assembly GCA_935413205.1 of Polydrusus cervinus. Lineage (NCBI taxonomy): Eukaryota > Metazoa > Arthropoda > Insecta > Coleoptera > Curculionidae > Polydrusus > Polydrusus cervinus. The sequence continues at coordinate 28,102,588 of OW284519.1, forward strand.
AAATTTTGGCTCAACATATTCCTGTAAGCTTGAGAAAGGAACTAGTTCACCATGTGAATAACCACACCCTTCTTCCTTAAAATTACAATCTTTTTCCAAATGAAAATAATACGGGCAAGGTAGCATTTCCTTGTGGGTTGGGTTTAGAAACAGGACTTTAACCTATAAAACATTATATATAAAATACCCAATTTTTATAACAAACTAATTTAAATACCTCAAATTCATAACTAGAAGGAATATCATCAGGTACAGAACAGACCATAGCGTTATGGTATACCACTTGCCCCCAGGAATGCTTATGTGGAGCTCTAAATTTCTTGCCTTCTAGTTGTTTTAAACTATTCCTGTGTTTTTTTAATACTGCGGTTGTCTTGGTACCGTCATTTGTATCAGTTATGTTGCCATTAGTTGTGTCTGAAGTTAGATCTACTGCTCCTTCTTTAGCCATCTCGGCCTAAAAATTAGTAAAAACGTAACAGAGGTTTCAGGTTTTGTAAAGTAATAGTATATTACGTACCGAGGTGGAAAGTGTTTCATTACTGTCGAGAGATTAGATAGTTTACCGAGACGCGAAGCGTCGAGGTAAACTATATCTCAGAGACAGTAATGAAACTTTTCACCGAGGTTTGTATACTATTTTATTTACAACCACATCCAACATCCACTTCTTATTATTTTGAGTTCAAATAATTATTAAAAGGTAAATGTCATTTTGACTTTTCCATTGCAAAAGTAGACAGACATTTAGAATTTCAAATAACCGCAGGTGATAAAATAACGTAGGTAATAATACACATCAAGATGGCAAATATCATTTTTGGAATATGGTTTCCATGTCACTAAACAATATATTATTTTTTTAAAACGTTAGTGTCAAAGTTTTTACAAAACACCAAAAAAATGCTCTCAGATGAGGAATTTGATTTGGCTGCTACTCCCCCAGAAATTCGAGAAGCAGCAAAAATAGTAGAAGAAGATCTTCTGCCAACTAAAAGCCGCCCGAGATATGACAAGGCATATAACTGTTTTAAAGAATGGTGTATTGGAAACAAAGTTCAAAATCCTGGTTCTGAATCGGCGCTACTAGCTTATTTTAGTGAAAATGCCAAGACAAAGAAAATATCAACGCTTTGGTCAATATATTCAATGTTGAGGACCACTCTATCAATTAGGGAAAAAGTAGACATATCTAAACACGCAAAGCTATTAGCATTTTTAAAAAAGCAAAACAAAGGATACAAGCCGAAAAAATCGACCACACTGTCTATGGATAATATTGAAACATTTTTGGAACAAGCACCTATGGAATTTCTTGTTCAAAAGGTATTTTAGGCTAAAAGGTTGACTATTTCTATATTAACTTATTATTTTATACATTTGTAGGTCGCATTGGTTATTGGTGTCTCAGGCGCCTGCCGATCAGATGAATTATACAAAATGAAAACAACAGACGTTCACTTTTTAGAAGAAAAGGTCGCGATTGAAATACAAAATAGCAAAACGTACCAGCCACGATCATTTATGATAACTGATAATAAATGGATTGCACCACTTAAGGAGTACATAACTTTACGGAAAAATATACAGGATGGAAAGCTTTTTATGCAAATAAGATATGGAAAAATTAGTAAACAATGTATTGGGCACAACACTTTAAGTCAGTTTCCAAAAAAAATTGCAGCTTTTCTGAAGCTGAATACTGAAGGTTTTACTGGTCACTGTTTCAGAAGAACAGCGGCTACTTTGCTCGCAAATAACGGTGGCGATCTTATGCAAATAAAGCGGTTAGGAGGCTGGAAATCTAGCACAGTAGCTGAGGGATACATAGACAGTTCGGTTTCTACTCAGGTTAATACGGCAAAATTGATTTCAAAGCCAAGTTCAAGTTTTACTAACACTACTTTAACTTCAAATAATCATGAAATAAACCTTTCAAAAGAAGAATTTCAGCAAGGTTTAAACATATCTGTGACTGCCTACAATAATGCCAATGTAATATTTAATGTAAATAAGTAAAACATAAACCATGTTAATTTTTTGTTTTTTATAAATGTCATTTAGGTATAATTCATTTAAAGAAATAAAAAATAAAATTATTGTTGTTGAATTTGTGTAATGAGTTGTGTGTTGGTGTGTTTGTATATTATTTTGAGATATCGATTTTTATTAAAATTTAAAAAAAAAAAAATTTACTATTTTGAGATATCGATTTTTAATAAAATTACAAAAAATAACAATTTTACTTTCCACCCGGGTGGAAAGTGAGCACTTTCCACCCGGGTGGAAAGTAAAAGTCAAGAAACGTCAACTTTCCACCTTTCAAAGATAGGTGAAATGTCATTATTACATACATGGTTGTAAATAAAACAATTTAACGTAAATACTTACCATGAATAGTTCATATTCATCATCAATTTTGGTATCATTTTTCTGCTCAATTACTTTTTTTATTACAAAAGTTTCATCTTCTTTTGAACATATTTTGCTATTTTCTTCAACTTCTCTAGTTAAAGACAGTAGTTCCTCAATATTTTGCTTTAAATTTAATAATTCTGATCGTTCGTCTCCTTCAGGACAGTTTTCTAGCATTTGATCTATAGCTTGAAGCTAAAAAATGGTATATAAGTAAGGTTGGCATGGTAAAAATAGTAAACTTACCTGTTGGATATAATCTTCTGTTTCCATTTTAAATAACTATAATTATTTAAATTATTTTTAAGAACATAATAATACAAAAACCAACGAGAGATCACTGAAATACACAAAATTGGGAAAATCTTGACGCGAACTGTCAAAATGACAAAAGCTTGTCACAGAGTACGAATAGGTCAAATATCGGTAAAACTAAAAGGGTAAAACCAGAGAACTACAAGCATGTTCTCTGGGTAAAACCGATTTCGATAAAAGAAATAGATGGCGTTGTGACCGCAAACTACTGTCAAGTCAAAGCCATGACAGCTGATTAAAATTTTGCTTCGATGTCTGAAAGTTCGACGCAACATTTTAAAAATATGTTCCATAAATAACGAAATCTCATTTTAAAGTTTACAAAATTCTTTAAAAATAATCTTTATAGTGTATTTTAGCTATATTTGAATTCATCCATTGTATAGTGTATCGCTATATTAAAATAACAAACATTTTAGACAGACAGTTCATAGTGAAACTACTCCATCTGCTCGGGCAAATTTTAAAAAATAAAGGGGTTGAGCGTGTTAAGTAGCTCTTTTTAAAAAGTTGATATGGAGGAATCAAAGGAGAAATTACTGAAAGCCATACGGCATTACCAGGACAGCTTGGAAAGGCATATTAAAACCGGAATTAGCGAGAAGGTAGGGGCAACATTTTTGATTAGCCATATTTTTCATATAAGGAATCCTGAAAAAAGTATTCAATTACGTTTATATTTTATTGATAATGCGTAATTTTTTGCAATGGGATTCTTAACAAAATACCTCTTTTATCTATAAAAAACTTTGGCTAGAAATTTGTAAAATTGGGTAACTAGCATTGTTAATTTTAAGTGTTGCAAGTTATCTTTCCATATGCTAAGAAGGCAGAATTCTTTTAAATACATAATTCTATAGATTAAATGGGATTCTCATGAACAAAAATTTGAATTTTAAAGTATTCTACAACTTATTGAACTATTTTTCAACTTTCATAAGCATGTATACTTTTTACCAATACAGATAAGTTGATCTGCAAGTATGACTATTGATTTCTTAAATTACATTTTATTTTAACAGCTTCTACATGCAATTGAGAAGCTCTCTCGATTACCAATAAGAGTATGCCACCTGGAAGAAACAGGTATCGGCCGAACTGTCAATGGCTTAAAGAAAGTTGAAGGTAATACATCATAATATAATGATAAATATCTTGTTTATGTTGACATTTCTTATATATAGGAAAAGTAGGAGAAAAAGCTAGACGTCTAGTAGATCAGTGGAAATCAATGGTAAAAGGGGAAGAAGATGCAGAGCAAGAAAAACTGGGGAAAAGAGAGCAAGCACTACCTGCTCCAGAAATAGATGAAAATTTAGAAAATGAGCCCATGGATGAAGGTAGGTAATGCTAAAAAATCTAATTTTAAATAATCTAAAATTAAATAATAAAAAGGTTTATATATAATTTATAGATCCAGATCCTCAATCTCTTCAAATCTGTGACGAGGAGGAACAAACTGAAAAAGTAACACCAAACTATAAAGACTCTTCGAGTCATATAAAACCCAGTAATACCAGTAAAGATAATTATGATTATGATGACAGACATAATAAAAGAAGCAGAAGTCATTATAAAGATGATCAGAAGCTCAAACCAAGTCATTCTAGTGATCAGAGTCACAACAATTCTAGTGATAGTGAATCAGAGACTAATCCTAGCTCTAAAAAAGAGAGGTACAACAGCGATAGCCATGAGAAATCAAATAAATCCAGTCACAAAAGTCGTAGGCATTCTAGTGATAGTGAGAGCCAATCTGATAGTGACTCTGGCAGTTCCGAAAGTGAAGGAGACTCATCTCCAAGCCACAAAAAGACTAGGAAGGCATCCATGCGAAATTCTAGTGCTTCAAGTAATAAATCTTCTAGTGATAGTGACAATAGCAGTGAAGATAATTCCTCTAGTGAGAGAGATAGTGGGAAGAATAAATATAAAGAGTCCCATAGTGATAGAAAAAGTAAGAGAGATTATTCTAGTGAGTCAAATGACTCTTATAGTGATACTGAAGCTAGGAAAAAACTTAGCAAACCTAAAGAAAAAAATGGTAAGGATAAGGAAAGAGGGACTTCTAAAAATCACAGTAAATCAAGCTCTGAAAGTGACAGACAAAGTAAGTCAAGAGATAGTCATCATGACTCCAAAGATAAACATAGTAAGTCTAAAGAAAAGCCTCATGAGTCTAAGGATAGACATACCAAGTCTAAAGAAAGCAAGCATGAGAAAAGTTATAAAGAAAAAGAATCTAGTTCTAAAAGTAAGTCAAAATATGAGGAGAGTGAGTATAAACATAAAAAAGACTCAAAGGAATCACAAAAGTCTAAAAGTGACAGTGATGCAAAGAAATCTAGTAAAAGTGATAAACATAAGGAGTCAAATGAACATTCAGACTCCAAAAAGAACTCGAAGAGTCATAAAGACAAGGAAAGTGGCAGGAAGGACTCCAATGAGAAAAAGAGAGAAAGAGAACAGTCCACAGACAGAGAAAGTAAGAAACATAAAGGTTCAAACAGCAAAACTAAGAGCCATGGATCATCCAGTTCCAGCAAGAGCAAGGATAAAGAAAGCACTGAGTTAAAAAAAGATAATGAACATAAAAAGGAGAAGGACAAAAAGGTGGACAATGATAAGTCAAAGAGAGATAGTGCTGGTAGTAGTGGCGGCAGCAAAACTACAAAAGAAAAAGACAAAAAAACAACCAGTGCATCAGGCTCCAAACCAAAAATTACCCCCAAACAATTTCCTATCATTATAGACTCTGAATCAGGGGCTAGTTTTGCTGATGTTCTTGGAATGTTAGAAGCGCCTGTCTTTAGTAAAAAGAAAAAGAGTAGCAGCGCTGTAATGACTCAAGAAAAAACTAGCTCAGATAGAAGTTCCATTGGCAGTAAAGGAGATAAAGGATCAAAAAGTAGTGCTAGTACTAGTACTACTAATGGCGGAGCTGGTTTTACCAAGGATACAACTGAGGTAAAAATATTATTACACTTAAAAATTTTTATAATTATTGGTTATTATTTTTTTAAAGGTACCAAAGTTATTGAAAGATCCAGGTGAACTTGAACCACTAGACATAAATATGACAAGCTTGTTGCCTTCAATAACACCCAACTACAGGCCATTGAGTGTGCCTTTGGACAATAATCAGCATAGAAAAATGTGGTCTGATGATGAAGCATTGACAAGAGTGATAAATGCTAAGCATCAGCGGTAAGTAAGGCTTCAGGGGGGTGATGAATAAGTTTAATAAAAAATAAATGTATATAAAATTACATTTATTTTTAGCACAAAAGTTTATTCTGGAAATAAGGTTAGCTATACAAAAGTTCCTACACTGTTTGATCTGTGCAGCAGAATATTGCAAGACAACATAGATGGTAAGGAAAATGGTATATTTTTGAAGTTGATAGTGGTAGTACTGGCAGAGCGCCAATTTTGCAGTTAGTTTATCATCTTATGGAACATAATTCAGTCATTGTGTATGTTTTTTTGTGTTATTTTAGCTCTCGAATATACCGGTGGAGTTCCTTACTCAATATTAAAACCAATAATAGAAAAAGCTAATCCAGATCAGCTGTTTCAGTTGGAATTTCATAACCCTTACCTGATAGAAGATTCCGATGAGTTATGGCTTTTACATTGTCAAAAGGTGAGAACTGTTTGTTATTTATTAGAGAAATAATAGTAAATTTTGAAAAAATATACAGGTTAATTCCTAAGCTGATACTTCTTTTTAGCTGTGTATATAAGGCATTAAAATAAACAACATTTTTAAATACCTTTTTTCAATAAACTCAAAAATAATTTATTACACTACAAATCAAATACGGTTCTGCCTAACTTGCCCGTTGAATAACATTAAGAAAACTTCTGGGTGTAGGATGAGCCCTCAAGGGAAAGCGTTCTGCGTATAATCTCGAAGCAGCAGCCGCACTTTGACGACACTCACCGTAAATTAGCACCATATCTACTAGTTCATTGTTTTAAAATTTTACCATTTTCACTTGTCACCAATTTGAAATTAACTTGCTTCAGAAAAACACACCGCAGCGGATTGCCAAATAACTGACTGCATGACTAATAAGACAAACAACATAAAGTATAGCAGGCTACGTTTTGATGACCAGGCCCGCTCTTAGATTTTTACGTCTGTATCTCACGCTGCGGTGTGTTTTTCTGAAGCAAGTTAATTTTAAATTGGTGACACGTAAAAATGGTAAAATTTGAAATCAATGAACTAGTAGATATGGTGCTAATTTACGGTGAGTGTCGTCAAAGTGCGGCTGCTGCTTTGAGATTATACGCAGAACGCTTTCCCTTGCGGGCTCATCCTACACCCAGAAGTTTTCTTAATGTTATTCAACGGGCAAGTTAGTAGTGTAATAAATGAATGTAAGTACCTTATTTTTGAGTTTTTTGAAGAAAGATATTTGAAAATGTTGTTTATTTTAATGCCTTCTATACACAGCTAAAAAAGAAGTATCAACTTAGAAATCACCCTGTATACATAAAAGAAAAAGTTTTAAAAAAGTTAAAAAAAAAGCAGTAAAAAAAACAATTGAAGTTGTCTACAATATAGGTACTTTGATAGCCAAAAGACGTAGGTAAGGTTAGTTATCGTTATTGAATAAATCAATACAGGGAAAAAAAGAACAAAAATGACATTGGGTTTAAAAAAAAGTTGTCTGGCCTGTTGGAAGTTTTGCAGTGCCATTGAAAAATCACATACACACATTTATTAGTGAAAAACGTGAAAAAAAAGTTGTCGGTAATATTTTTTAGTAATGAGCCCTTGCCAGTTGTATGATTCAATACATTTCAGGGCACAAAAATGTATTAAAACGAGAAGAAAACTTAAAATTGCCATTATAATAACTTTGGGAAATAATTGAGAAACATTCAGACATTAAAATTGATGACTACCGAGGATTACTGTGTAAAATAATAATATGCATCCATTAAAAATCACTTTTCTTGATAGGAATTTAGGACTAAAAAACGCGAAGAAATGGAATCGTGGCGCGAAATGTACTTGCGCTGTCTAGACGAGAGAGAGGCCAAATTAAAAGCGCTAACTGCAAATATAAAACAGAGCCAAGACGTTAAGTTGCCAGTTCGTACCACCAAGTTAGCGTACTTGGATACTGCCGTGAAACCACCCAGGAACATTGCTAGAAAACAGGTAATTTAATTATGTTTTTAAAAGATTTATTTTATTGTTAAGAATTTGTTTTAAATGTTCACTTTTCTTTGAAGCATGCTTATTTATGTTGTGTGTTGCGTAATTTTTTTTCCAGCGGCTTAGAGCAAAAAGAAGAAAAAAGTTAGGCACAAGAACAGCAATGAAACACCGCTTCTTTAGTTTACATCAACCTCGTATCTAGTACGACTGGTTTAGGTATACTATTTGTTTAGTATTATAAACGTATTATTTGTTTGTGGTGTATTAGAGAAAAAAGGTTTCTGAAAAAAAGTCGTTACTATAGTCTATTTCAGAAAGGTGTAGAGTAATAACAGCTCATTAGGTATGCGAAAATACTACAGAGTGACCCAACGAATATTTATGCCACTTTTATAATTTGGCGTTGATTTCATTGCAAATTTTTTTCTTTTCATCAAGTACAGGTAGTACCACCCGGGTTTGGATCAATTTATAGGTTTTGCCTATTGTTATCCATTCACAAACACTGAAAATAGCGTGACAAAGGCGGGTATTATGTACATAGTATTGGGTTTATAAAACATTATAAAAAAATACATTTACAGAAATTAAATTATAAAAAATCATAATATTCTTCATCATCTGAGGAACTGTCATCTCCTCTTGGCGTTATAATTGACAGGTCGACGGTCCGATCGATCAGGTGGTCAAGATCCCACATTTTCTCCTCTTCTTTAATGACATGATGGACTGCCTTTCGCCAGTTCTCTGGTGTCACTTCCTTAATGATTTGTTCAAACAGTAGCTTAACGTCTTTCATTTTAAATGTCATGTTGTGTCTTGCTACAAAGCCTTTCACTTGCGCTCATATAAGTTCTATAGGATTTAGTTCGCAAGGGTATGGCGGTGTGCGCAGCATAGTTACACTATGTTTTCCAGCTATATCTTCCACAATATATTTCATGAAACCATGTTTGTGTCAATTTACTATAGCTAATAGTTCCTTCTTTATCAAATTATCTTCAAATTCAATACTTTTGGTGGTTAACCAGTCGATAATTTCTTGTGTTCTCCAAGGTACCTGTTAAACGCAAGACGTAACTTTATAATCTACTACCTAACTAATCCGTACACGATATTTCGATTTTGACACTTCAGGCCAGAAAACATACATTTCGTAATCCTCTTACGCATTTACGTGAAATTATAATATTACCAACAATACTATTTTATCTTAATACCCGGTAACCTAATTCTCTAAAATTTTTGGTTATCATAAATAATTTAATGCACAAAATTTACCGGCGCCTATGGCTGATACCATTGAGCCGAACTGGACGGAATTTCCCATTTTATTACTCTATACCTTTCTGAAATAGACTATACCATGTGGAGATCTCCCCTGCTCTTCCAAAAAGTGACGTTTTCCTTTCCTTAGCAAGTGTATAATTATGATAACTATTTCCTTTTTTTCCTCAACACAACATAACATGTACCCTTAATCCGAAGCTGGTTTAGGTGAGGTCATGTATAAGACGTCAGAAACAAATAATACGGATTTTTTTTGGATACTTTTTTTTAGTTACATATCGATGGTACAGCAAAAAGTAAAGGACTCTCATTGAATAAAAATACTGTAAGCAAGGAGTCTTTCAATAACAACCTAAAGACACTCGCGTCTACTTCTCAACACTATTGCAGACACACTGCGCATGTCAGGCGAATAACCTGATGGCGGGATATTTAAAATATATGTTGAAATGGGTTAAATTATTTTTTAATTTTTTATTACGTCACGGTGTAAGTCAGAGTTTAGGTTCTAATATCTATTAATTTTTTTGTAAGAATATTGTTGTTTTCGTAGCTTGCCAGTTTGTTAATTTATGAGCCATAATTAAAATGGAGTGTTGAGAAATAAACGAGAGTCTAAAGACGGGGATGGTATGGATGGCCGACTTATTCCAATAAATATAAATGTGATATATCCCTGCAAAGATATTTTTTAGTTTATTTTTGTTAGAAATTAAATGATTTACATGAACATAAGCAAACATTTATATTTAAATATGGACGTTATTAAATTCCTTACTTTCAGTCCTTGTATTTAATAAGAAGTCTTCACTTTCCCCAGTCTTCCATTGATATATCATTGTTCACTTATAAATTTGACTATATTTATTCTAGGCCAAAAACGGTACAGCAGTGGACATTAAAAGACCGTCGCAGACGCCCACAGAAAGACTGAATCAACTTGCCAAAGCGGGCGAAGCCGGTAAAGTCGCTGTACCCAATCCTGGCAAAGCGGCTAGCGAAAAAAGTAGTAGTAGTAAGTTTTGTTCTTTATTCTTTACAATTTATTAACGGGGACATTTTCGACTTTTAAGAGCATTGTTACGTTTAAAACGTCCCTACGTATAAAGCTCTTAAACTGAAATATGCTTTATTATCAGAAGATTGTCCACAAATTTTGACAAATTGACAAAGCTAGGATATAAGTTATTAATTCTAAATTATTAATTAAAATCATAAAAATTTATACATAAATAGGCTGTATTTTTGGAAGGTAACAGTTTTTTTTTGACGACAGTAGAGTATTGGACTTGCATTGTTTTTATTTGTTTTGAACCACTACGTTTGAACTGGTAAGCATCTCCTGGTACTCAGTATTCACCTGAAGACGACTGGACATGCTTACCAGTTGAAACGTAGCGATTCAAAAACAAATAAAGACAATGCAAGTCGCAACTCTACTGCCGTTTAAGAAACGTCATCGTCTCCAACCTTTAAACAGTTTTTTTTTGTTGCAGGTAGTTCTAGCCATAGCAGTAGTTCACACTTTAAACCCAAAAAAGCCCCTTTGATGGCAAAGACGTTATCGCTCCTAAAAAACCGATTTGGGCGGCGGTAGTCCCCGATGGGTTTCCCTTAATAGGTTATTAGGTTTTTTTAAATTATTTATAAAAATGGAGAATGTTATATAAATATTCTATGTAGTGATACATATTTTTAAAAATACTTTGACGAAATAAAAAGGTTTTTGTGGTTTAAAAAAAACGGCCGGTTTTGATTAGAGCAACACAATCATTAGTTATAGCGTTTTCGGTTAGGCATTCTAAGAGTGCTCTAGAAGTGAACTGTAACGTGATAAGGTCTGTTCCCACAAGCAAAGTTTGACAGTTTTGTAACCAATCCAAACACCCAAAAATTTGCGCCTGAGTCTATTGCGTAGAATCATAATTGTCACGGACTGCCAGTGGACAGTCCTTGACAATCAGGAACTGACAGTCCGTAACAATTATGATTCTGCGCAATAGACTCGGACGCGGATTTCTGGATTGGTTAGAAAACTGTTGATAACTTGTCCGTGATTGCTTGTGTAAACAGACCTATAGATTCGCGCGAGATTTGCTGTCACCCTGAATGCGATTGTCCTCCGACGGAGTGTAAATAGAATGCAGATTTCTCTAAAAATGATGACAGATGGTACGATAATTTTAACCTTTAAATTTAATATAAAGTTAAAACAATTCTTCTTTTTAAAGCTCAAAATATCCAAACAACAAAACGCGAAATTACACATTCTTAAAGGAAATGTGTAGCCATTGCGCAGGCGTAGCCTCTCTACTCCGTAAAAATTTGCAGATCAAAGAGGAGCACTCGCTAACGGATTCAGAGTAACCAGATTTATCGATCATATTATTACTCCCGAGTGGGAACGCTCGATTTTGATAACCGAACACGCAAATCTCGGAGAGAGCACTCTCAGCAGTAAACCGAAAACGCTATTACATGTCCTCGGTGGCATAGAAACATAAAAATGCAGTTGTTTAACGATATTTTTGTTCTTGCACAAGTTTTAAAATTGTTTATATCGTGTACAGAGTTCGATTTAAATTGATGACTTAAATGACGAATTGATATCACTTAGGACTGCCAGTTGCCAGGTTGAATGATCGTGCAGGGTCAACGGCAGCTTGTCAAGACTGTGTAGTTTTTTTAAACATCAAAAATCCTTTTATTTAAACTATTAATTTTGAACAGTGATCGGTTCCTAGAGACATTATATTACAGATAAATTTTTGCACGTAAGTCGTGCACAGTCTGTGTAAATAAGTGCATATTTAGAAATAGAAAAAGATATATTTTTTAATTTAAAATCATTACATTTTTATTATTCAAAATAAGGACTTAAACGATGCTTTATTTGCACTTTTGCACAGATAAACTGGCTGTCTTACGATTAAAAATTTATTCTTTTACAGGGTGGTTATTGAAAATTTATTCGAATATATCTTATACAGGGTGTTACAAATTCAATGCATTATCATTGATATCTCGGTAATTACAATCGATAGAGAGTTGGTTAAATGGAGGCAAAATTGAATATAGTAATGCTAAATAATTTGTTAACAAGAAATTTAAAAAATTCCAATGACTTTCGGAGACAGATCAATTTTTGTTATTTTTTTATAAAAAAATACTGATTATTTTGAAAAATCATTCTTAAGGCACTTTTTTCAAGAAAATAACTATTTTTCAGATACGACGTTTCGTTTTTTGGGTACCTACATCAAGTTAATTTTTTTAAATGCGGACCTGAATTTTTTTAAGTAACTTTTAACCCCGAAAAACTAATAATGTTTCAACACTCATTAGTTTTGAGAAGTCAAAAGCTACTAAAAAGAAAATGAAAAAATTCAGGCCCGTATTTAAAAAAATTAAGTTGATGTGGGTATTTAAAAAATGAAACGTCGAATCTCAAAAATAAAATTATTTTCTAAACGAGTATAAAAAGTGGCTAAAGTAAGTGCCCTTGGGTTTTCAAAATAATCAGTATTTTGTCGTAAAAAAATAAAAACAAAAATTGATTTTTACAAAGTTTAGCATTCTGTGTGTCAAAAACTGAATTTTTAAACTTAAAATTGGTAAACAAATTACTCATTAAAATAAGTAACACCCTGTATACAGGGTGTCCTTGAAATTACTGTACAACGCTTCACCACAAATTGTTTAACCAAAAATAAGGCAACTTACCTATATGCAATGTTGCTTTGTTTTGCCGCTACAGGGTGCTAAAGTTTTCAAATTAATATCGTTTTTTCGTTATAATTTCTAAACGCCTTTATCGATTTCCCCTAATTTTGGAACTAAGAATGACCACTATTAATAGCGTGTTTTGACGTATGCGCCATCTTTTTTTAATACCTGCAAATTTAAAAATGGCGTGTGATTGGTAATTAAAATTTTCTTCTTTTTGTTACCCCCCGTATAAATGACGTAAATTATTTCTCTGACACTAGCTGACTTCATGTCGAAACTTTTTTGTCTCTTGTAAATTTTTAGCCAGACATGCAGTTTCTCTGCAAAAAAAATATTTACCATTCTGTGTAATTCATCATAGCTGTTTATTCAGAAAGAGAAAAATTAATTCTAAATAACTACCAACTAGTTTGGATTTTCATAACAATTGTTCGAAACTTTTTCATGTTTTGCAACGTAAATAATTTTTTTGCAGAAAAACTGCATGTCTGGTTAAAATTTTACAAGAGACAAAAAAGTTTCAACATGAAGTCAGCTAGTGTCAGAGAAAAAATTAGTGAAATCGATAAAGGTGTTTAGAAATTATTCCGAAAAAACAATATTTATTTGAAAACCTTAGCGCCCTGTAGCGGCAAAACGAAGCAACATTGCATATAGGTAAGTTTGTCTAGATAGCCTTATTTTTGTTTAAGGAATTTGTGGTGAAGCGTTGTATAGTTATTTCAAGGACATTCTGTACACGAGGGGCACCAGCAAAGTCTTCTCCCTGACAATAAAACAAAAGACTTAAGTTTTTTTTTTGGAGAATCTTGTTCTTTAACTTAACATCATTAAGTGAAGGTATGAATATAGTAATAAAGTGACTTATTGTTAGGATCCAATCTTTTCTAGCGCCCCTGAAAGGGCCACCCGATCACAGTTTTTATTACTTTGTAGTTCATCTTTAAGAGACGCTTTCATGTTGTACATATTATTCCACTTTGTTCACAAATTTTATCTGTAGATAATAAAGATTTTATGATTTGAGAAATATAATAGAATTTTATTTGTACACGGGGTGCTACAGATTCGTGTGCGTACAAGGGAATCTCGAAAACGGTAAGAGATGCGAAGATGGTTAAATTGAGGCAAAATTGCGTATTTTGGGGCTTAATAATGTGGTAAAAAAAATTGTAATTATTCCGAATGCTTTCGGAGATATCCGAAAAAAACAGAAATTTCCATTTTTGATTTTAACATTTTTTGCGCTTTCATTTTTGACTTAAATACGGACCTGGAATTTTTTAATACCGTTTTAGGGATTTCTAAGCTTTATAAATTTAATTCAACGTAATTTTAATATTTAAGTAATCCAAAAAATAATTGCCAGGGCCGTAATAGTAAAGAAAGAATAATTTAAAATACTAGTGATGTGTTATTTGATGAGAAAACGTTAAAATTTTAAAAACTTTTAAATTGTATTAAATTTCTAAAACTTACAAGTAATTAAAACTGTTTTAAAAATTCCAGGTCTGTATTAAAAAAAAAGAATTGAGATTGGCATCTAAAGAACGAAACGTCGAATTTGAAAACTAATACCGCCATCTTGTAGAACATAAAGAACGGCTATGAAAAAGTGTTTTTTTCCCAAGGCAAAAATGAAGGCGCAAAAAATTAAAAACCAAAACTAAAAATTTCGGATATCTCCGAAGGTATTCGGAATAATTACAATTTTTTTTCACCAAATTATTAAGCTCCAAAATACGCAACATTGCCTCACTTTAACCATCTTCGTATCTCTGTCCGTTTTCGAGATCCCCTTGTACTTTTTGTTGCACCCTGCATGTTTATTTTTGGGAAAGCAACACGTATTTTTTTTGAGTAGCCGTCCCTCAGCCCCGGCTTACCTTGCTCTACAAAGACACAGTACAACCGTCAATAAAGAGTCTATGTTTAAACGGTAATAACATACAGGAAAAAAAATATACATGTTTTCTTATAAAATTAAAAATTTATTAACAATTTAAAAAAAAAATTATATACGGGGGACACTAGGAGTTTTCTCACTGACAATACACATCGGATACGAAACGGCCCTTCGTCACGAAGAAGCCAAACTACTAGTGCTCCGAGCTAAACCACCCGTTGCATTATCCAGACTTATTTCAGTCAAACTTTTTTGTATTATTATTTGACAAATAACCAGTTACAATGTTTCAACCTCTATAGTGCCCCGAGTACTAAACATTTCTTTAAATCACGAAAACTAAACAAAAACTCTTATTATTAAAGGCGAATGAAAAACTATTTTTATGTACATATGTAACCTTAACTCTAAACAGTCCCTATATTTATAAAAATAAGCTTTATATGTCTTGTAACAAAAATATAATTTCTAATATAGAACTAAAGTGTATTTATTTTCAACTGGCACGGATAAGAAACAATGACAACCCCCAAAACGCTCGATACATGACTGCATTGAGCTTTCGCATTTGAATAAACACGTTTTCTGATTATAGTGTAGCTTTATTTGGCACCACAAGACAATGTACTATGCAAATCCAACATGCCAAAATCAAAAGCTTAATGCAGTCCTGTACCGGTCTTAGTAGGCAATTCAACGATGTGTCAAAATGGTAGCTGGATGGCAAATACTGCTTTGTAATTGGTACACGTGACCATAAAAATGATATGCTAGTGGTATTTAACGGGTGACTCCATCTTTTTTGCCCTCCACCGCCATATTGAATCGGTTATTCAATATGGCGGTTGGATGGCAAAAAGCATTGAGACAGCCCCCTAAAGTAAAGTAAAACCTGTTAAATGCCACCAGCAACATTATTTTTATGGTCACGTGTACCATTTACAAAGCAGTATTTGCCATCCAGCCGCCATTTTGACACATCGTTGGATTGCCTAATTAGGGAATCCAAACCACGTGATTCAATATGGCGGTTGGATGGCAAAAAGCATTGACTTATCCAGCACTGTCAAGTTTATAGTCACGTATACCATTTACAAAGCAGTATTTGCCATCCAGCCACCATTTTGACACATCGTTGGATTGCCTAATTGAGAATTTTGTGGTTAGGTTATTGTTTACTATCGGTGCCAGTTAAAAATAAATACACTATATTTAATTAATTAAAAACAGTAGCTTAACGTTACCGAGTCTTCTACGGTAGCGCAGCCAGGGTGACGCGCGTCTCTTTCTATTGATATTTTGCCATAAATAACCTTGGAAAAATGTCTCGTAAAACAACGGTTTGTTGTGCCATGCGACAGAGAAAAGTTTCGGGATGAAACGAAATATCGGTTTAAAAATAAATGACGAATGGGTCAGTAACCCTTCTAGCTCCTTAATCTAATAAAAGAAAAACAATCATTTTAATATTCGATTTCCGTAAATATTATCAAAACGGGAGATTCTTAAATACTATTCAATAAATGGCACCAGCCACAATGAATAGAAAAACATCATTTCTTTATTTAGAAATTAATAGTAATTCGAGAACAAAGATTCTGTATGAGATGTCACAGTTTTAAATGAAACACTAAGCCGAAGTACTAGATTTCAATAAATTTTTTTAACCCGTTAATTTTAATATTAGTTATTAAGTCACGAAGGAACGTATTAAAAGATAATCGGTAGGTTTGAACTTGCGGCAAAAAATTATATACACATTGCTGAACTTTATTCAATAGTGATACCGGCAAAACTGAAAAAAAACGTGAATTTGTGACAAAACATTTTTATAATAGGTTTTTGAAATCCGTTAGAAAAAATATTATTGTTGGAAATATTGAATGTGGATATTCGTTTCTCTGCTTCCGTTTCCTAGGAATATATATAGGGTATTTGAAAAACTGGAAATTTTTAAGTCACAGCCAAAAAAAATGTAAATAAATTGAGGCTTTCTTACAAGAAATAAGTAACTCTTACATAGTGTTATTAAATTTTTGGTAGTACAACAACAAGCACTTAGCAATAAGTGTAACAATATTTAAAGACTTTCCCTTATCAGAAAAACAAATATCAAAAATGTATATCACTTCAAAAAATAACAATATTACGAGAAAAAATACGTTTTTCTTCATATTGCTAGGTTATTTGAGTGGTGTTAAGGATGTACCAAACTAAATACTGTAGCGCCATTAACAGCTAATTTTGGGTGTAAAAGTTATCTATAAAGGGTGTCCCATCGGGAACCCCTCGATCTACAGGGTGACTCCTAAGTTGATACTTCTTTTTTAGCTGTGTATAGAAGGCATTAAAATAAACAACATTTTTAAAAAACTTAAAAATACACGATACAGAAATAAAAAAATCTAAGTGCGGGCCTGGTCATCAAAACGTAGCCTGCTATACTTTATGTTGTTTGTCTTATTAGTCATGCAATTTACGGGTAGGTGGTAAGTTATTTGGCAATCAGCTGCGGTGTGTTTTTCTGAAGAAAGTTAATTTTAAGTGTCGTCAAAGTGCGGCTGCTGCTTCGAGATGATACGCAAGGACGCTTTCCCTTGCGGGTTCATCCTACACCCAGAAGTTTTCTTAATGTTATTCAACGGGCACGTTAGGCAGGACCGTATTTGATCCATAGTGTAATAAATTTTCACTTTTTTCAAAATTAAGGTACTTATTCGTAAGTACCTTAATTTTGAGTTTTTTGAAAAAAGGTATTTGAAAATGTTTATTTTAATACCTTCTATACACAGCTAAAAAAAAGTATCAACTTAAGAATCACCCTGTACTTTTAAGGATTTGGGCCGATTTATTACTTTGGGTTACACCAATGAAATCAACCAATCGCAGTCAACCTCATACTGAGGTATAAGGCCTTCTTTACCACACTTATTGGGAACTTGTTTATGGTCCAGCAAGGTCTGAAGAGCCTTCCATACCAGCGTGAAACGCGGCATCGTTTCCTGGCTTGCCTAATTGCAAATTTAATATAGAAATTTTACTAAGGGTAGCACAAGAACTTCTAGTTTGGCGGATGATACTTTATTTTTTTAAAGTTTCAATTTTGTAGGTTCAACTTATAACATCCGCAATGCAAAACATAAAAATAGAAATATTTATGTTAATTTCTTATGTTCTACGTATTTTGTATAAAAAAAAGAAATTTTATTGCCATCGCCAGAAGCAGGTACAAGACTCGCGATGTGGTGGAAACGCAGTATGGGTTCGTGATGACTCACTAACTATTGTTTGCTCTTAAGACCGGTATTTCCGCCTGGCTTCCTAAGGATTAGCATAAAATTGTGTTTTTTATAAAATATGTTAACATGCCGGTCTGGCACATCCTTAAGACTCCTCTCAAAGTCTTTGGCTTTACATAATCATTCTGTAAATTACATCAAAGACCCACGTTGTATGTAAGGCTAACTTATACTGACCGATACTGTTTTATTTACTTATTTAGTTAAGTAAGTATATTAGAAAACGTTGTAAAACCAACGATTCTCTTCTATTTAAGATCACCAATCAGTGGTCCAAGAACATACTTTACATCATGTCCACTGTCGGTCCAAATACTTCACCAGCTCTTCTTTCTTTACTTCAACCGAGCCTGGTTGTAGACAAGTCGTACTTACAGAAAAATGTTTTTCTATTTTAGTTTTTACTATCTCGGTGGTTAGAATCAGGCTCTTGTTCGTATTGAGAAGAGGCAGCGATCTATAATTTAAAGACTCACCTAAAAACGGGAGTTATTTATTAGTTTTTCGAATGAGCCCTAAACGAAGACGAATTAAAAAATATATTTACCTGGTAATTTTATTTCAAATCGTAACGGTTCCGATCCAGGAGGTACTTTCCTAATTTCTTCCAGCTTTTGAAAGTAATACTTAATCAAGAGCTCTATTTCACTAACGTGCCAGTTCGTTTTTATTTCTATGACATATTCTACGATCTAAAACAAATCGTGATTAAAATAAGCGATGTATTACAGAAAGCAACTAAATATAGTATGAGGCGACGAAAATTATCTCGTCAGTCATGGTAGAAACAAAAGTGTTTAAATATGGTGTCCCTCAAGGTACAATATTAGGATCGTTAATATAACCTGCAATGGGGTAAATTTATAGTTTTGCAGATGATACTCAGTGGCGTGCATACAATTTAGACAAAAAGCATTGCCTACCTTGGGAACAATAAAACAAACAGAAACAATTTTTTTGTATTATCATTTTATCCGTGTAATCCAACTTTGGCAATTTATCTCTACATTAATATAATAAATAATTATATAGGACCGAAAGCTTAATCCTATATAATTTCCACGAAGGCATTCTTTGCTTAATATATCGTAAACTAGATCCCTAGATAAGCATTCCATAAGACCGTTCTAAAAGCAAAGATCTCGCTGTACATTAGCGTCTTATGCAAAAGCACTGCTTTTGTACGAGTGGAAGCAAGCGAGAGAGCCGGTAGGCAGTAGGGTAGAAAGAGATGTAACAAATAAACCCGTCGGAACCTTCAACCTTCCTTTATCTATCAGTCCGCTCCAAGAAAGCACGCTTTTGATCAGTGCATTGATGCCAATCTTCAAGTTTTACCATAATTTGGAAAATATTTTGCTTTCTCAATATAAAATATGAAACACGCCTCTATAACTTTTATTATTAATTAGTTCAGTTAGGATATTTTTAAAGGGATAACGGATAAGGTATCGTAAAATACGAGCACTTTTGTGACAATTTAAATAATTTTTGCTGATAGGTTCATAATATTTAATAATCAGTAAACTTATCATATTTTACATAATAATTGACTTCGTTTTTGGTAACATTGTTTCAATCAGGTGGATGATAGATTTTTAATTTATAATCAGTGCTTTCGCCCTTTTGCTAGACTTCGCGCCGTCGGGTTTCGAAAAAAAAAGAAATATGGAGTTGTTAATTGTTACTATTCCGGTTAGCAGCGCGTCTGCAGAACGATCCTTTTCTGGATTAAAAAGAATTCATACCTATTTACAAAACACAGGGAGAGACACGCTTATTAACAATAATCTCTCTGGAGAGCGACTTTTGCAGGATTTAAAACGCACAACCAATTTTTATGAGGATGTTTTAAAAGAATTTCTACTTAAAGACCGCCGCCGCCGTGTTGAACTAACAAATAATGTCGTTTTACTCTTCTTTTGCCAGTGTTCTTTCCACAAACTCAAAAACAAGACATTTTGTGACCAAATTTGAAATTTAGATGCTTGAATGTTACGGAAGGTAAATTTTTGTCTTAAATGTGATTTTTGCCGACCCTGGTTAAAACAGCATTGCACGCCACTGATGATACTGCTGTCTATGTCTATACCAATATCAATTGGGATTGAATGATAGAAGAGTTTTGGACTTGCTTTGTCTTTATTTGTTTTACATCACAACGTTTTAACTGGTAAGTATCTCCAGTCGTCTTCAGGTGAATACTGATTGGGATATTAACGCCTATTTAATAAAAAAATTATTTTCGATTTCTTTATTTTTATCCTTACCTCTCCCCTCACTAGTCTCTGGTATATACCGGCCTCCACGCACCTTTCGTACAACATAAATAATTCCTTCTCGCTGACACGTTGTTTACACAAGCATATTAAAAACGCCCTTAACATATCCTTCGTCATGAACTTCTGGAACTGCTTGATTTCGTTGATGAACAGTTTCAAAGACGCGTGGTTCTTGTTTATCAGATCCATCAACATGGGACTGACGTAGAGTTTAACATCTACAAAATTTAAGAGTTATTACCAAACCCATTTAGTGTGCTCGGTTGTCACTGAATATCTTTATTTAATGATATATAAGTAACACCCTGTAAAATTTACCAATGACCGAGCAGCGGAGTACCTCAAGGCTTTGTTCTTGGTCCTTAACTATTTATAATCTATAATATAGATAGGCTTGCTTCAATTTTTTCCAACGGGAAATTTACTATTTGCTTATAATACTACAATACTGTTTTTCAAAATGTAATAAATAATAATATTTGTTGCCATGGTTAATCTTACCGAAATTCCATATTTCCTTTTTAAACGCTACTTTATAGAACTGAATAACGGACACTGGGTTTAGTAGGTATCCCTTTTTCAAAAACATCGATATTACAGTGTTTCTAGTATCGAGATCTTTGTTAAAAATTTCCGGTATGGGACAACTTGGTATGTACGGCCAATTTTCGTATTTTCCCAGCAGATGAAGCGCTAAAATATAATAATAAAGCAAATTTAAAAATTGTCCTGTAATTTTAGGAATGCAAAAACATTATATTATGGACTTATACTATAACCTTCAGTCACAATCAAAGTTTTAAATGTCCATATCTTAAAATTTAAAGGTTCTTGTCGATTCTATATACCGGGTGTCCCATTATGGATGACCACCGGTCGTATCTCGGAAACTACTGGGCATATAAACTCAGACACCTTCACCATCAATGCCGGTGTTCCTCAAGGGTCCATATTGTCGCCTACCCTCTTTTTACTGTATATTAACGACCTTCTAGTGAAAACACAAAATCCAATTTATAGCTTTGCTGATGACAGCACACTTGTCTCATCTTTTACCTTGACTCCCCAAACATCCGCTGCCGACGCACATCTTCGCAGGCAGCATGAAGTATTGCGGCTCAACAATGACCTGGAAGAAATTTTGGCTTGGGGTGACAGTAACCAAGTCGAATTTAGTGCTAAGAAAACCCAGGCAGCAGTCTTCTCCAAAAAGGTTAACATTGCAGAACCGGATATAGTCATGGCAGGACACGCAATTCCCCTGGCACCGTCTAATAATTTGCTGGGGGTCAATCTGGGAGGTAATATGTCTTGGCATGATCACGTTGCCGCAATTGCCAAAGCAGCTGCACAGAAACTTGGTGTACTTTTCCGCACCAAAAGGTTGTACACACCTCATCAACTTTTGACACTCTACAAAGCCCAGATTCGACCATCATTAAGATATTGCTCTCATGTCTGAAGCTCTGCACCCAAGCACACCCTTCAGGCTACTGGATTCCATTCAAAGGAGAGCCGTTCGTCTGATCGGCGACCCCGAGCTGACCAAGACCCTCGATAGCCTGGAGCATCGAAGACAGGTTGGTGATTTGGCTCTCTTTTACAGATATTTCCATGGCAGGTGTTCGACTGACATTGCCCACTTGATTCCACCTAGAGCAATGCAAAACAGAAATACACGGCGAACCACTGCCGCTCATCCATATGTTGTTCAGCTTAGTACTCCTCGAACTTCATTGTTCAAGAATTCTTTCATCTAGAGAACGTCATCTTTGTGGAATGATCTTCCTGAGGTCGTGTTTCCCAATGAATACAATCTTCAACGTTTCAAGACCAACGTTAAACGCTTTTTTCGCACTCGCACCGCTCCCAGAGCGCCTTAAAGGATTTTTCCTACAGTGCAGGTGTTTTATCAAAAAAAAAATGAAATTAAAGTAGCCATTATAATTACGATTTTTTCCCTGAGTTTCTATTCCCAGTAGTTTCCAAAATACGGCCGGTGGGACACCCGGTATATGAAAACTGTCAAAGAATATGGGACTTACTTGGGCACGCTAAAATTTCAAATGTTAACTCCGGCTTGCTGTGTACCAATAAATTGGCGATAAAAAGATATCGCCCAATGATCGAAATTCTATCATTAAAGATGAGAATCTAAAAATAAACATTGGTAAATTAATAAAATGAATGAATATAATTTAAATATCTCGAAAACGGTGGAAGTTACGAAAAATATCTTCAAATAAATATTGTAGATCTATGAAAAATACAACTTCTTGATCATATGCATTTTAGACGTAAAGTATATGGTTTAGGAAGAAAATGGATTTTTAAAAAATTCCAAAATTCCCAAAGGTTTTGACAACTTTAGACAATATCTCCGTTAGTTGACATGTAAGAGCAAAAGTGAATAGGACCTTTTTTGAAGACTAGAAATTTTATTTCATTACGAACCTATCAAAATTAAAACTATTATGATTAAAACATCATTTTACTTGAATTCTTAAGTAGCTACTTTCTCAAGTGATGCTGAGAAAGCCAATATTTATACTTACCCTCGAAGTAACCAGACTGTCCCAGTCAGAAAATCTATTCAGTAATATATAGGCTTCGTCTAACATGTTTCGATTATTGAGTTCAAATAACAGATTCATAGTTATAACTTCAAGGATTACTCGTATATATCGTTTCCCATAGAAATGCGGATCTTCTATCTCTAAAAAAACCAAACAATAAAAATTATTTTATTTGAACGTAAAACAACTGGAAATATTCGTGACATTTTGCAAACCAACAAAATCCCTCTAAACGCTATTTTAAACGTGATTTTCTCGGAATCCACACAAAGAATTTTGTAAAAACCTGTTTGATATTCAGCGGCAAATAAAATTATTTTCAGCGAAACGAGAATCTCGTTTCAGATATCAGCCAGTGCAAAGATTTTAGGGCCTGAAAAATCAATTAGCGGGATTTTGTTGGCTTGCAAAATGTCACCATTATATTAGGCATTAGTTAAAACTCATTTAAATTATGGAATTTTAGGTTGGGGAGGAATAAATAGAACTTTAGTTAAAAAATTAGAAATATTACAGAAAAGATTTCTAAAAATTATATTTAATAAAGATTATCTTTATCCTTCAATAAAATTATATTCTGAAACAAAAAATATGAACATTAGACAACTTTACATTTATAACATCTTAATATACATATTTAAAAATAAAAATCTTATACAATTTAAAAACCATAATCATAATACTCGTCATAAAAATAAAATAACCAGAAAACCTAAAATAAATAAGTCCATACTACAAAAAAATTTCAAATATTTATGTTTTTATTTAAACGATTATTTACCAACAAAAATTAAAAAATATATTTCATTAAAAAAATATAAAGTCGAAATAAAAGCATGGATATTGGAAATGCATAATTTAAAAATATTTTTAGAAATGTTTTAATTGATATTGTTATGAATAATATATTTTTCAAAATTTTATTATACCTATATCTTCAAAAAACTGCGTTTATATTTATATACATATACTTAAACGTTTTTTATTTGCAATTTAACTTTTATATAATATTAACAAATATTTAAACAAAATATTTTAATATTCTCATATATTTTTAATTTAAGATATCAAGATTTGCCCCTAACAAGCACGTCTTCGGGGGATCAAAGAAGAAGTTTATTAAGGAAGATAAATAAACACATTATTTATTATATTATAAATATTGAAAATAAACTTATTATATTATTATTATTATTAAAAAACGAAAACGTATACGGTTGTGTATTACATAGAATATTCTGATCGTGTAGGGTGCGGTTATCATACCTATCATATGCAACAGTCTCCGGTAAGTCCTGGCTATCATCTGATTCATCCCCTTCAAATTAGCCAGAGTCATAGAGATAAAATTCTGCACCGTTTTGGGTCCCTTATATTTGTCGATCAACTTTAAAAACAATTCTCCATCGCAGTTTTTAATGCAATCGTTGAGACGATGGACGTCTTCTTCGTTTATGTCTACATTGTCTATGGCTTCGAGGTACAAGTTGTGGAGGCTGACGTTGAACTCGTAGTGCGGATCAAAGTACATCTTGCCGAATTGAGGATGTTCAGGGGGCTAAAAAAATAATTTATTATAGCAGCTTCGACTTGACAAATTATATACCAAAACTAATAAATTTAATATTAGTGGACGGGCCCCGTTTAATAATTAAACTACAATAAAAATATACTATCACAAACCTTTGAATTCAAAGCACAAACCTTCTCATCCTTCAATCTAGCATCACTACTACTAGACACAGCTGCCTCGTTACTCGTTACAGTCAACTCTATCCTGCTCGTAGATGCACTTGCAATACCCCTTTGTGCTCTTAAAGGTTGATTTCTGAGATCTTCATCTGCCGCTTCCATCTCTAGGAGAGGTCTATGACGCGATGGCCTCACTCTTTGATCGGTATCATGCGGTCTGCTAATCGCCGGTCTTGCTTCCTCTACAACATGACTAGGTCTGGCAAACAACGGCTCTAAGCCTTTATCTACTTCAGCAGTGAGTCTATGGAACCCCGGCTTCAAAACTGGGACATCATGTCTACGAGATGATGGTCCCGTTGCTTCTAAAAATAATTTTGGTCTGCGTAACATTGGCTTTGCAATGGGGTTAACGTGGTTAGGTCTAAAATTCGACGCCTCTTCGTATCTGTGTAACACTGGCTTTTCAATGGGGTTAGGTCTAAGATTCAACGCCTCTTCATATTCGCGATGGGGTCTATGAGTTGCTGGTTCCGTCGTCTCGTCTTCAAAGGAGGCTCGTCTCTGAAGCATTTCTCTGTGATTTTCTCTATTAACCACTGGCCTAGTCTCGTTATCCTCTCGATTCTGTCTATATACTGCTTCTTCACTAAGATTTTCTCTTTGCAATGTCAACCAATCAGAATTCAGTCTCTGCGACGCCGATTGATCGTCGAAGTTCTGCCGAACAAACGTTTTACTGCTGAGTTTTAGGCGATCAAATTCGCCGATAGGTTCAGCAATGCGTCTTTTAGTAGAGTGTTGATAGTCGTTGGCAGGATCATAGTGTAGACCTTCCCTGTTGTACATTAAATTTAGACCTGCAGGTGCAGGTCTTTTCCTTGTTTCCGACACACCCGGGTTGACGTAAGCTGTACCTGGTTCGGTGGATGACTCAGAGTCGGAAAAATGCGGTGAACGATCTCCATCGGAACTGAAAAGAAAATGTTACATTTCTAGAAACAATATCTTAAGAAATAATATTATGCGATCCATGCCTCTGTAGTTATTATAGTCTATTTTAGAAAGGTGTAGAGTAATAAAAGCTTATTAGGTATGCAAAGGGACTATACAGAGTGACCCAACGAATATTTAAATTCTTTATTTTCATCAAGTGCAGGTAGTACCACCCAGGTTTGGGTCAATTTATGGGTTTTGCCTATTGTTATCCATTCACAAGCACTGAAAATGGTGTGACAAAGGTGTGCATTATGTACATAGTATTAGGTACACTTAATTTTTATTAAACATTATAAAAAAAATACAAAAAACAAAAAATACATTATACAGAAAATAAATTATGAACAATCATAATATTCTTCGTCATCTGAGGAACTGTCATCTCCTCTTGACGTGACCGGGTCGACGGTCCGATCGATCAGGTGGTCAAGATCTCACATTTTCTTCTCTTCTGCAATGACACGATGGCCTGCTTTTCGCCAGTTCTCTGGTGTTACTTCCTTATTGGCTTGATCAAACAGTATTTCATTTTGAATGTCATGTTGTGTCTTGCTACAAATCCTTTCACATGCCCCATGTAAATTCTATAGGATTTAGTTCGCAATGATATGGCGGTGTGCGCAGCAAAGTTGCACTATGTTTTTCAGCTATATCTTCCACGGCATATTTCATAAAATGATGTTTGTGTAAATTTGCTATAGCTAATAGTTCCTTCTTTATTAAATTATCTTCTTTTTTTTCCTTGGTTAGTTATCATAAATAATTGTATGCAAAAAATTTACCTGCGCCTATGGCCAACACCGAAATTGAGCCGAACTGGACGGAATTTCCCATTTTATTACTCTACACCTTTCTGAACTAGACTAGGTAGGTGTGTCATTCTTGAAAAAAGCTTCAATTTGAGGTAACCAGTAAAAAATTACTTTTTTAAAAATATGTTAATTTTTTTTTCCTAAAAACAACAAATGATGTTTATTCTCCACCCTTATTACTTTTACCTAAATATAATTTTTGTTTCTGTTTTTGTATGAAACTCTCCCAAATGTCAAACTCTGTTATCGTAACCAACCATATTTGTGGAAGATAACTAATAATTCTACCTGCAAATTCCTACATTTTAATACTTCTAATTGTTGCATATATGTCAAATTAATATCAATTTAATTTCTGGAAACTGAAAAAATATAACTCTTTTTACGCGTAACTAACTATCATTACCGTTATCAGATTATAATGCTTCGTATCAAACACTAGAGGCGCTGCAAGTCGGCGCATGCATGGTGATTCTCCTTAACAATGGGTCAGTCTGACAACGTAAGGGTACGGTTGGGGTATGGGTACGGTAAGGGTACGATTTAAATAAAATGCACCCACTGAAAATGCAACTTTTTTCAAGAACGACCCAGGTACTATTTGTAAAAAAAAGTATTTAATAAAGATTTAAGTAAGTAATTATTATTATATCTTCTCTACTGTACCTTCCGTTATTATTGTGACCTTGTTTCCACGTAGGAGGCCGTTGATATCGCAAATCCACATCATGGAAGGATTCATTAGTTTGGCCTTTTCCGTCGTCGTGACTACGTCTGCGCGATAAAGAGCTTTCAACCGACGTGGAGTCAAACATTTGATCATCGACAGGCAATTGAGTTGCGAAAGGGGACGAATTTTGGCATAACGTGGCGAAATCTACTTTATTACTTGAACTATTATAGCCAAATTCTGATTGCTGCAGATAATTCTGGCTAAAAATTAAAAAAATATATATTTTCTTTACCAAGAAATAACTATTAATGTCCACGCTCATGGGTCTGTTTTTATGTATGCCGTGTAATATACTATTATATACCTGGTTGGTAACTGGGTCCTTCCAAGTGCCGGAAGAAGAGGGACTGAAAATTTAACCTGTGGAGGCTGGATAGAAATTTGATCATTGTTATCGACTGAATTTTCGTAATTAAGGCGTTCTTTCCGTAAGTTTCGCTCTATGTTAGCTTCTATTTCTGCGGTTTGCCTAAAAACGTGGTACATTTTTTATGCATAGATTAAATCACATTAATTAAACAATAGAATCACATAAATGTCCAAGATATTTTGTATTTTTCTGGATTTAGCATAAGCATTCGATACAGTTAATCACAATTTTTATTGTTGGGAAAAATTGGATTTAGAGGAAAACAATTTGAATTAATTAAATATTATCTAAAAGATAGACCAACTTATGTACAAATAGGTAACGAAAAAAGCTATCCTAAAATAATTAAGTATGGTGTTCCTCAGGGAACAATTTTGGGACCATTATTTTTTAATATCTATATTAATGATTTGTTTAATGTAAATTGTGATAGAGAAATTCATAGTTTCGCAGATGGTACTACAATTTTTTTTACAGATACAAATTGGGACAACTTAAATAACAAAATTAAAAAAGATTTTAAATAAAAAATTGATTTGATAAAAATTCATTAACAATTAATTTTGATAAAACTAATTATCTTCCTTTCACTTTAAATCCAAATAACATACCACAAAATATGAATAGTATTAAAATAAATGATGACATTCAAATTTTGAAAGTTAATCAAGTAAAATATTTAGGAATAATCTTTGACAGTAAATTAAATTGGAATTTTCACATAGAATATTTGATTAAAAAATTAAGAAGTTTACTACCAATTTTTAAAAACATTAAAAAAATTTTGAACGTAAAACAACTGGAAATATTATATTACGCATTAGTTAAAACTCATTTAAATTACGGAATTTTAGGTTGGGGAGGAATAAATAAAACTTTAGTTAAAAAATTTGAAATATTACAGAAAAGGGTTCTAAAAATTATATTTAATAAAGATTATCTTTATCCTTCGATAAAATTATATTCTGAAACAAAAAAATGAATATTAGACAACTTTACATTTATAACATCTTAATATACATATTTAAAAATAAAAATCTTATACAGTTTAAAAACCATAATCATAATACACGCCATAAAAAAGAAATAACCATAAAACCTAAAATAAATAAGTCCATAGGACAAAAAAATATCAAATATTTATGTTTTTATTTAAACGAATATTTACCAACAAAAATTAAAAAATATATTTCATTAAAAAAGTTGAAATAAAAGCATGGATATTGGAAACAGAAATTTTTGGAAATGTTTTAATAAATATTGTTATGAATAATATATTTTTCAAAATTTTTATATCTTATATCTTCAAAAAAAAAACTGCGTTTACATTTATATACATATAGTTAAACATTTTTTATTTGCAATTTAACTTTTATATAATATTAACAAATATTTTTAGAAACATATTTTAATATTTCTATATATTTATAATTTAAAATACTAAGATTTGCCCCTAACAAGAACGTCTTCGGGGGATCAAAGAAGAAGTTTATTGAGGAATATAAATAAACACATTTATTATATTATAAATAGAAAATAAACATTATTATATAAAAGATAACGGCACTAAAACCGAACCTGTGGAACGCCAGTTAATACTTTGTAAAGTTTAATAGATTATCGCTACATTAAATACTCATTTAGTCATAGATCCTTCTTAAAAGCAAAGAATCAAAGGTGTCTTACCTAGAAATATTGTCCTGTGAGCATGTTTTCAAAAACTGCTCCCTAATATCCAGGGAAATCTTTGGCAAATCAACGAACTTATACATCAGGATGTGACGATAGACCTCTTGGCAAACTTTTAGATTCACTGGACTCTTCATCAGGTGAATCAGAAATTTGCTACCCTGTTTAAGATTCATTTTTACGCCGGCAATTACAAGCCTTTTTGTAATGGGCCAATGTTCCGAAACGTCGAGCTTATTGAGGATGATTTCAAAAAGTACACTTCCTACAACGAGTTTTTGAAAGTTTAAGTATACAGGGTGTTCTTTATTTGTTGGATATAATGTGGGTTTAACAACAATGACGAAGAAAAGATAATTTTTAGGAATTTTGATGCGTCTTTGTAGTTAATTCAAGGTTAATCGAATCAGAAAAACTCAGGGTTGATAATTAAGTAAAAAAATATTTTTAGGCAAAAATAGTACAGATACGAAGCAAAACAGGAGAAGTTTAAACATGCAAATTTCGTTCGCGTAGTTTTTGCAAATTTGCGCCTGTGTCAAAACTTGTAATAACTGGCAGAAAATGCCCGGCTATATAAACGATACTCACTTATTTCAGTTTTATCAGTAATATTTATGCTTTGGGGGTTAATCTATCAAAACATTTGGAGTCATGACAAGCCGGGGCAGAAAGGAATTTAGTGTTTGTCAGCATTTTATAAAAAAGAAAGTGGTGGGCAAACTAGGTTGTAGAGCAGTATGTAAAAAGTGTGGTAAAGAATTACAAGGTCTAGCGGACAGACTAAAAAGTCATTGGGATACCTGCAAAAGTGAAACTAGTGATATGATCTTGAAACTCTTCATGGTGATTGTCATTCACAGCCTGGAACTAGCCAGAGTGAAATTATCCAGTTGGCAAAGAAACAGAGAAGCGATAACTGTGAAAAGGGAAGTGTAGGTGGACGTGAAAATAGTGAAAGTAGCGGTCATTTGGATTGGAAAGCAGCTAAACTAGTATTTCTATTTAAGCATTATAACACTTAGGTTTTTTGATATTTTTTTAAAATTTAAATTAAGTATTTTTTTGGTTTCAATTTTTTTTCCTTTCAATTATTATAATAAAATAATAAATAACACCACATAAAAATGCGTCTTGGTTTTATTTTTTGTATGAACAAATACATTTTAAGTGTTAAAATTTTAAAACTCTTTTTTTAAATCATGATTTTAATCGTAATTTTAATAATCTCAACCCTGGAAAAACTATTACACTTACCTAAGGTAGGATACCGCTTGAGTCCGATTTGCAGTAGCACATAATCGATGACTGCCTCGAAACTACCTAAGTTAGTTTTTTGTAGAGCCCCCAGAATGACCTCCAACCCTTCTTCGGGTCGGATTTTATAGCACGTTTCCTCGAAAATTATGGTTATCATTTTGATGAGTTCACCTTTTATATCTACAAGAAAAAAGGAGGTATATTTACGGAATTTTGTAAAAAAACAATCAACAACAAACATCTCCACCACGGCAGTGCCTCGGAGTGCGCATACGCACAATAAAAAAAAGTATGTCCGAAATTTAGCAGGTTTAAGAATGCAGGGAAGAGTGTAAAATGCATCATCTTCAATTGCATTCACGTTGGTAACCAGAGCGGATGAGATCGGACATCTCCTGGGGTGCGGAAGAAGGTAAACACTCCCCAATCGGTAGGTCATGCAATAGCAATCAACCAGTGGCGTGCATATAATATAAGCAAAAAAGCATTGCCCACCCTAGGAACAATAAAACAAACAGAAACAATTTATTTTTATATATTCGTTTTTCATACGTGTAATCCAACTTTGGCAATTTATCTCTTCATTAATATAATAAATAATAATATAGGGCCGAAAAATTAATCCTATATCATTTCCACGAACGCATTCTTTGCCTATTATATCATAAACTAGATCCCTGCATAAGGATTCCATAAGACCGTTCTAAAAGCAAATATCTCGCTGTACGTTGAATCTTATGCAAAAACACTGCTTTTGTACGAGTGGAAGCAAGCGAGAAAGCCAGTAGGCAGTACAGTAGAAAGAGATGTAACAAATAAACCCGTCGCAACCTTCGACCTTCCTTCATCTATCAGCCCGCGCCAAGAAAGCCCGCGTTTGGTGTGTGCATTGGTGCCAATCTTCAAGTTTTACCGTAGTTTGGAAAATACTTCGCTTTCTCAATGTAAAATATGAAACAAGCCTCTATAAGTTTTATTTTTAAAGGTATAACGGATAAGGTATCGTAAAATAAGAAGCACTTTGGTGACAATTAAAATATTTTTTGCTGATAGGTTCATAATATTTAATACAAAGTAAGATTATAATATTTCACATAATAATTGACCTCGTTTTTGGCAGCATTGGTTCAATCAGGTGGATGATAGATTTTTAATTTATAATTAGTATTTTCGGCCTTTTGCTAGACTTCGTGCCGTCGGGTTTCGGGAA
The DNA here is from genome assembly GCA_935413205.1 of Polydrusus cervinus. NCBI lineage: Eukaryota > Metazoa > Arthropoda > Insecta > Coleoptera > Curculionidae > Polydrusus > Polydrusus cervinus. The sequence goes on from OW284519.1 coordinate 28,134,344, forward strand.
AAAAAAAAAGATATTGAGGCTTTAATTGTTACTATTCCGGCTAGCAGCGCTTTTGCAGAACGATCCTTTTCTGGATTAAAAAGAATTCATACCTATTTACAAAACACAGAGGGAGAGACACGCTTATTAACAATAATCTCTCTGGAGAGCGACCTTTTGCAGGATTTAAAACGCAAAACCAATTTTTATGACGATGTTTTAAAAAAAAATTACGTGAAGACCGCCGTTTTGAACTCATTTAGAAATAATGTAATTTTATTCTTCTTCTGTCAGTGTTCTTTCCACAAACTCAAAAACAAGACATTTTGTGATAAAATTTGAATTTTAAATGCTAAGGAAGATAAATTTTTGTCTAACATGCAATTTTTGCCTACCCTGATTAAAACAGCATTGTACACCACTGTAATAAACCTGCTAATCTGTCCTGTCGCGGAGAGATGAAATTTGTTGTACTTTTGTATGAAAAATATATTTTCTACAACATTTGGAGAGTTTATTTTTAACTCTCTTGCATTCCAAGCTTTTTATTCTCACCTTTTAAAGCGAAAGCATTTGCAAAATGCTTATAAATGAGCCCATAAAGGAAAGGGTTCTCCATGGCAAACTCATAGGCTTCCCGAAGAAGAAGAATTGTCAAAAATGGTAACTGGTCTATTTGGGTTTTTGGACTAATCAAAAGATGGCTTCTCTGACAATAACTATTGTTACAACCATTATACAAAAAATACTTGTAACAAAGCCCCTTGTAGATGTCTGGTATTTGCTGAAAAAAAAATCTATTATTAGGGAAACAGACGAGCGAGGGTCGATTTTAGACTAAGAAAAATTCCTCAAATTCCCAAGCTACACTTACTTGTTGTCTTCTTGGTTCCAAAGCTTGGTTGATCCATTGTGCTGTTCTTTCAAGTTTTCTTTGTTCGGTACCGATACTTCCTGGTAAACTAGCAGGTTCCTCTTTCACCGAGAAGTCATTCATTCGATCGCGATATTCATCTAGATCTTCCGCTAGGCTAAGATCAGATCTAAAAACGTTGGTTGTACAGTGGAACTGATAAATAAGCTAATCATATTGAGTTGTTTTCCCTTTATGAAGTCCATGTGCCCACGCTAGTGAGCACATGGATCTGGGAATCGTATTTGATACTACCTTATCTTTTTCCAGTCATATAATTTCTAAAATTGAGAGTGCCCAAAGAATTGCAGGATTAATTGCAAGAAGTACTAAGGACTTCAATGTTGATGTCAGCCTTTATTTGGTTGACACCTTGGTGATACCAATTTTGGAATATGGCAGCATAATTTGGTCTCCTCAGTATAACCTTTGGATAAGGATGATTGAGGGAGTACAGAGAACGTTCTTCAATGCATGCATTACAGAAAGTTTGGGATTTATCCTCTTCAGGGTTGTGAGAATGAGTATCTTTAGGGAAATTTTAATAGATTATCTTTAAGTAAAAGAAGGATAAGAATCTTTTTGTGTACAGTGTTCAAAATCCTTAAGGGTGATATTGAATGTCCTGATATTCTTGAACAGCTTCCGTTTACCTTTAATCGTGTTAATTGTAGAAATCGTTATGTTTTTCATCTAACCTTTCCGCGAACGAATCTTTACAGAACTTCCCCCCTGTATAGATAATGTCATTTCTTTAATTTCTATGCTTCTGATATTGATATCGACCTTGTTAATCTGAGAAGATTTAAAAAACTTATACAGGATAAATTACTTATAAACTAATTGTGGTATATGTCGTATTTTATGACTTTGTATTGTTGCCTGACTATTAGTTTTAGTCGAGTGTCTGTAATTGGCCTTTTGCTTTAATATTAATAAATAAATGTATACCTACCCGGCCATTATAGATATAATATCATCCTTCTGGCTGACAGCCGGTGGTTCCACGTTATTGACCTGCCATTGCTGAGATTTCAAATCGACAGAGACAGATATATTCTTGCCGCTAACTTTCGGCCTTGTAGGAGGTCTTTTTAACGGAACCTTGAATACGGAAAAACCTGTATCGGACACGGACTCAGAAGAGTGACTATAAAAAAAAATTGATTAAATCGTTTTAAGGTGTTTACGTTTTCGATTTCACAAAAATAATAGGAAGATGTTTGGAAGTATAAGGTGAACACATTTACAACAGGCGCAATTTTTTTCTAAGTTTACCATCTCTGTATCTTCTATGGCTAATGAGATTCCTATCGTGAGCATTCTTAAATGAGACACTCTGTACATAAAATTAGACCAAAAACATTGCATCTGTCGAATCTACTTAAGTATATTAACATTACTTACCTTTTGTTATCAGGATATTCGCCCAATCGAGTCTTGACATTCGACTTGGTGACTTCCGGAACAGGCTTGACCACTGCATCTTGAGAGTTCAACAGAACGACATCAGAATCGTCCATATAATCTTCCACGACCGTTCTCCAAGGTTTCGGCGGCCTCTTTATAATTACCTGTTTCGGTTGAATGAATATACGTTTATTCCCCTCGACCTGAATTTTGAAGTTTAAAGATTTTCGTTCTCCTCGAGGTGACACAGCAGGATTATTATTTGACTGTGTAAAATCTTGAGAAGTATTACTGTCACTATCAGAGTAGGTTTGTTCACTCCGTGGCGAATCAGGAGCAGCATTCAGCGCAGAGTATTCTAATTCAGGAGAAACAATTCTTCTCTCTTCCTCAATGGTAACCTCAGCACCCTTTTCTATCACCTGATCTGAATTAGTAGAGATGGCCCTTTTATTCCTTGTTTTAATGGTTAACTGATTGCCACCCAGCGCATCCGTCGCATTCTTCTCCTGACCTAAATTAGTAGAGATGGTCCTTTTATTCCCAGTTTCAAAGCTTATCTGCTTGCCACGCGGAGGATCCGTAGCTTTATTTTGTATCGTAAAACTATGCCTATTTGTATTTACGACCAGTTGCTCTTTTCGCGGCAACTTCATAACATCATTCTGAATATTCTGTACTGAATCAGACCAGCTGTCACTCCTATTGTCAGTTCTAATATTTATCTGCTGCAAATCCGCAGCATCGTTCTCTATCGCCTGACTTAAATCAGTAGAGAGGGTCTCTTTAGTCTCAGTTCTAATTGCCACCTGCCTGTCACGCAGCGATTCCGCCGAATTACTTTGTGTAACATATCCTAAATTAGGAGAAATGTCGTTTCTATTTCTTGTTACAACAATGGTTTGTTTTCTTCGCGGCAAATCGACAGTTTCATTCTGTGTTAATTGCTCTAAATCAGGGGATATATTGCTCCTACTCTCGTTTCTAATAGTCATTTGCTTGCCACGCAGCGAGCCTGCAGCATTATTCTGTGTAACATATTCTAAATTGGGAGTAATATTTCGTCTATTCTTAGTGGAAACCATTGTTTGTTGTTTTCGCGGTAAATATTTAACATTATTTTGTGTAATCTGTTCTAAATTAGGAGAAATGTTCCTTATACTCTCGCTCACGATGGTAGCTGGCTTCCTTCGCGGTGAATCAATCGAATTATTTTGTATTGAAGTAGGTAAAACATCCCTCACACTCCCAGTTATAGTTGTTTGCCTTTCCCAAGGGGAAATACCAGATTTATTTTGTATTGCTTGGCTAAAACTAATGCCATTGGTACTGTCAACAGGCCTAGAGGATGCAGAGCTCCCTAATGAATCTTCTAATACAATATCTCCAGGAGATATCATATTGTCATATAATTCACTGCTGCTAGGATAGTTTTCGTAAGACATATTTTCTTGTTGGGATTCCAGGAAGCTGTCTTCGCGATTTAAATTTACTGTAGACTTGCCTGCGGTAGCATCTGAAATAGTTCAATCACTATTATATTTAAAATACCGCGTGGTGCGGCCGTACAGGACACATGGAATTTCCCAGGTGCTCAAATATTCGCTCCCGTATTGATTAAAAAAAAACTTTTATAAAGACGTTTTACAGAGCTTAGTAAGAGTAAAATGTCTGCCAATTTTGAATTTTTTTAGACATACCGTTTTTAAGATATTCCGTCTTTAAACTAGCTTACATCTGGAGTACGATTCTGTTTAATTTTAATCCACGTTAAAATAAAAATACCAGTAATCACCTTTATAATTAAGTTTAAACTTTTCAATATTTGACAGCGGTTTTCTAATCATTGTGTGTCTTGAATATTTCAACTTATTATTTTCAAATGATGGAACACTGTAACAAGTACAGAGATTTTTTAAAGGACTTTTTTTCTATGGAAACACATAACAGATAAAATTTATAAAAATGTTCGGCATGAAAATTTGGACTAGTAAAGAAACTCAATTTCGGCAGTTTGTGATAGAATCTCGTCTTACCAACTGGAAAGTTGTTAGTGTCCGTATAACTAAAATAGAAAGAAAGTTTTAGCGGTAGCACAGAATATATAGCTACGCATAGCTGGTGGGTGTTACTACACCCGAAACATGTAGAATATCTACCACCTTTTAATTTTACTATTTAATAAACCAGTGGAGAAAGACTTTATGTTTTTATTTATTCTTATAAATTAACTCCACTTTAAGAATGGACTACTTAAAATTCAATCATTTATTTGTTGGTGTACACTGACAGAAATGTATCAGGTCCGTATTTCCTAGTTTATCATTTTAAAAATACATTTTGTTAAATAACTCCTAAATTACTAGGAAAATACGCTTTAACTTCGCCAAGGAGCTTCTTCTTATTGTATTCTTTAAAAAGTTTAAGTATATTTTTAGGTATTCAATAGATGTAGCCGTTACTTGATGAAGATCCATTATAGAAACTAGGTTAAAAAGAATACAAAAATGTATAAATCTTCACTTATTTTTTTTATTGTACTATGACAATTGTTTCGACACACAGTGTCTTCGTCAGATAGTAGAAGTCTAATTAGATCTATCTGACGAAGACACTGTGTGTCGAAACAATTGTCATAGTACAATAAAAAAAATAAGTGAAGATTTATACATTTTTGTATTCTTTTTAACCTAGTTTCTATATTTTTAGGGTTAAAATAAATAAGGGACCGAATATTTGACCACATTGGAAGCACTACATGGTAAACATTTTATTATTTAAAAAAAGAAACAAATTAAAATGTCACGAACCTGGATTGATTAAAGCATCAGGGGAATATTCTTCATCCTCACTAGAAGAATCTATAAACTTCATGTTTATTCCGCTCATGTAGTGTCCATATTTACTTTGACAAGAACCTGCTTCTACATCTATGTGCAAATCAATGTAGTTCATCTTGTCCCTAAAGAACATAATACAATTTAAGTTTATAAATTATGATTGGGTTCTTAATTTATAATTCATAAAACATTAAACAAAAATTGGTGGCTCCCTATCTCCACCGAGTGAAATCAGTATCTTGTTAGCATTTTGGTGGAACCCATAGACAAATTATCGTATCTAAATTTGCGTATTTTGGGGCTTAATAATTTGGTAAAAAAAAATTGTAATTATTCCAAATGCTTTCGGAGATATTCGAAAAAAAACCGAAATTTCCATTTTTGGCTTTTAATTTTTTGCGCTTTCATTTTTAACTTGGGAAAAAAATTAAAAACACTTTTTCATAGCCGGTTTTTATGTTCTACAAGATGGCGTTATTAGTTTTCAAATTCGACGTTTCGTTCTTTAGTTACCAAACTCAAATCAATTTTTTTAAATACGGACCTGGAATTTTAAATACAGTTTTAGGTATTTCAAAGCTTTAGAAATTTAATACAATGTACACATTTTTGAAATTTTAACGTTTGTCATCTAATAACACATTTTTCAAATTACCTTTTTCATTTCATTACGGTCCTGAACATTTAGAGCCAAAATATTTCAGATTTAAAAAAATCCGTCCATTTTTACTCAAAGATATTTGATATTTTGTAAGAGAAAAGACCCAAAGTCACGGCCTCAAATATCTAAGTCTGTTTATTTTTGTTACATGTTTTGCCTGAAACTAGCATCACCAGATCTTCTTAACAGTAAAAAAAAATTTTAATTGATTTTGAAACAAACTTAAGCGCATCACAGTACCACAACTAGACTAACACTCCAGTTACCTTTTCTTCACTCGGGAGCATTATTTTTTTTATCTGTTTTACAGTATTTCGGTCTAGGTCTAAGGCAAAAACCATAGGACTTAAGATATACGTTATATTAATAAAATATGTACTAATAAAAAAATAGAATTACTTCTCCTGCCTTAAAAACTTGCTTACATTCTAGCTTATTGAAAAAATAAACAGCCTAAACACCATAACTTCCTGTTATGTAATTTTAATAGTTAAGTAATCATAAAAATAATTGCCAGGGCCGTAATAGTAAAGAAAAGATAATTTAAAATGCTAGTGATGTGTTATTTGATGACAAAACGTTAGAATTTTAAAAACCTTTAAATTGTATTAAATTTCCAAAGCTTACAAATCCCTAAAACTGTATTTAAAATTCCAAGTCTGTATTTAGAAAAATTGACTTAAGGTTGTTAACTAAAGAACGAAACGTCGAATTTGAAAACTAATAACGGCATCTTGTAGAACATAAAAAACGGCTATAAAACAGTGTTATTAATTTTTTTCCCAAGTTAAAAATAAAAGCGCCAAAAATTAAAAAACAAATATGGAAATTTCTGTTTTTTTCGAATATCTCCGAAAGCATTTGGAATAATTAGAATTTTTTTTCACCAAATTATTAAGCCCCAAAATACGCAACTTTGCCTCAATTTAACCATCTTCGTATTCCTTACCGTTTTCGAAATTCCTTTGTACGCACACGAATTTGTAACCCTGTATACGGTTGTTTAGTGGGTGGTCAGATAAAAGCTAAGATTTATGGATAAAAAAAATTCCAATTCTATTTAAAGAAAGGAATATTATTAGTAACATTATAAAACTTACCGAAAACTAGGAGTAACTGAAGCTGCTCTTGACGAAACAACTGATGGGGTTATAGACGGAGATTGAGATGGAGCTCTTTCTAAATTGGTCCCATAGCTAAGACTCCGCCTTTCAGAACTACAAAAGTAAATATTGTTACTTTAAAGCAAACAATGGTTTTTTGATAGGTTATTGATAACAGATTTAATAAATATGAATTGAGGTTGTAATGACTTGTCCAGCCAAACTAAAAATAATGATTTGAATTTGGGTTCCGTCTCAATCACGCTGGGGGAGGTCTTTGAAAGTATTTTGGATCTGAATCAATATAAAGGACCCGGCCCAGATGGCATAACTCCAAAATTCTTGATCAACTGTGTTTATTCTCTGTCAAAGCCTTTATATTCGCTTTTTAAGCTCTCGCTCGAGAGTGGTGTTTTTCCTGAGCAGTGGAAATACAGTTTTGTTACTCCCATATTTAAATCTGGAGATCAATCAGATGCTAAAAACTACAGACCAATTTCAATTTTAAATACAATTCCTAAGCTTTTTGAGAAAATAGTTTGTAATCATATTAAGAATTCAGTAATGAAAAAGCGCTGCTCACTGTCTCGACAGATGAGTGCGAACTCTGCCCTTGTTGGAAAATGTATGTGTTGTTGTAATTGCAATGATTAATTGTATTTTACTAATTTTTCAACAATAAAAACAATTATTATTATTATTATTAATGTTTTATATTAATCAGGAACAGCACGGCTTTTGTAGGGGTAGATTCACAGCTACAAATATGGTAATGTTTACTCAAACGGTTTTAGATGCCTTGGATAGTGGATGTCAAGTTGACGCCGTATACATTGATTTTAGCAAGGCATTTGACACCGTGAATCATCGTATTCTGGCACAGAAACTGAAGTGCTTTGGCTTTTCCGGATCCTTACTTAATTGGGTAACATCTTATATAAGTAATAGAAAACAGTTTGTTAAGGTTAAGGGTTTTGTTTCAGGGGAAATATCAATTACATTTGGTGTGCCGCAGGGCAGCCATTTGGGTCCCTACTTATTTATCATCTTTATTAATGACTTGAGGTTGGAAATATTGTTTTCACAGTCTCTGTTTTTTGCTGATGATCTAAAATTGTTTGCCATTGCCAAGAATCCAAGATGACCTAAACAGAGTGTATGACTGGTGTGTTAGAAATAAAATGGACTTAAACATTAAAAAATGTAAAATAATGACTTTTCATCGCACGGTGCATCCACTTAACTATGACTATAAAATAAATGATTGTATTTTGGAAAGTTACCACTGTGTCTGACTTAGGTATTCACCTAGATGTTAAACTGGATTTTCATATTCACTATGAATACATCGTCAATAAATCTTTAAAGTTATTAGGTTTTATGTGTAGAAATACTAGAGATTTCCAGAATATTATTAGTTTGAATACGGTTTACAAGGCTCTTGTCAGGTCATGTTTGGAATACCTTTCTTGTGTGTGGTCACCATCCTATTTAATACATAATCAAAACATTGAAAAAGTTCAAAACAAATTTCTTAGATACATTTCATATAAATTTAAATTACCTGTTGACTCCTGTGATGGTCTAAAGCGAAGACTGAGCTTGGACTCACTTTCTGATCGTCGGATCAAATGTGATATATATTTTTTATTTAAATTAGTCAATGGAATAATCGAATGCCCTGACCTTTTACATCGGATCAATTTTCGAGTTCCACCTAGGGACACCAGAAATCATTTTCTTTTTGCTCTTGACCATCACAGATGCAACTATGGTAAATCTTCTCCTATATCGAGAATTGTTAACAACGGTAATAGAATTGGCTATGATTTTTTTAATACTTCCCTCGCCTCTTTTAAGCGAAATGTTTCTCGACTTTTGCTGTAATTATTGTTTATAATTTTAATATAGATAGAGTTAGTTTCAATCTGTTACATTCTTAAGTAAAAAAAAACTAAAGTTAGTTTAAAGGTTGGAGACAATGACGTTTCTTGAAAGGAAGTATAGTTTTGGACTTGCATTATCTTTATTTGTTTAGAATCACCAAACCCAACATTCCCTCAGTTCAATCGCAAATGTCTGAAATCGTGTCCCGTCAGCGTCTTGTTAAACGGATTCTTAAAGGACTTGACGTCAATAAAGCTTCTGGTCCAGACGAAATTCCTATCATTGTTCTCAAGACATGCGCCGATGAACTTACACCAGTATTTTGTAGACTTTTCAACTTATCCTACAAAAAAGGAATATTTCCATCCTGCTGGAAGTCGGCGCGTGTCCAGCCCATTCCAAAGAAAGGTAAAAAGACCCTGCCAAGCAACTACCGACCCGTCGCATTGCTTTCAGTAATTTCAAAAGTAATGGAGAAAGCTATTAACCAACAACTTCTAAAGTATCTGGAAGGGCTTAACATTATCAGCGAACATCAATACGGTTTTCGAAAGTCCAGATCAACAGGTGACCTTTTGGCATATGTCACTCATCTTTGGAGCAACACCATCGAACGTCATGGAGAATCCCGGGCTGTTGCACTGGACATCTCTAGGGCTTTTGATCGTGTTTGGCACGATGGGCTTCTAAGTAAATTGCGATCCTACGGTATGCCTAATGGATTTTGTTTATGGTTAACCAGCTTCCTTGAGAACCGTTCTCTGCAAGTGGCGATTGACGGGTTTCTCTCAGACACCTTCACCATCAACGCCGGTGTTCCTCAAGGGTCCATATTGTCGCCTACCCTCTTTTTACTGTATATTAACGACCTTCTAGAGAAAACCCAAAATCCAATTTATAGCTTTGCTGATGACAGCACACTTGTCTCATCTTTTACCTTGACTCCCCAAACATCCGCTGCCGACGTACATCTTCGCAGGCAGCATGAAGTATTGCGCCTCAACAATGACCTGGAAGAAATTTTGGCTTGGGGTGACAGTAACCAAGTCGAATTTAATGCTAAGAAAACCCAGGCAGCAGTCTTCTCCAAAAAGGTTAACATTGCAGAACCGGATATAGTCATGGCAGGACACGCAATTCCCCTGGCACCGTCTATTAATTTGCTGGGGGTCAATCTGGGAGGTAATATGTCTTGGCATGATCACGTTGCCGCAATTGCCAAGGCAGCTGCACAGAAACTTGGTGTACTTTTCCGCACCAAAAGGTTGTACACACCTCATCAACTTTTGACACTCTACAAAGCCCAGATTCGACAATCATTAGAATATTGCTCTCATGTCTGGAGCTCTGCACCCAAGCACACCCTTCGGCTACTGGATTCCATTCAAAGGAGAGCCGTTCGTCTGATCGGCGACCCCGAGCTGACCAAGACCCTCGATAGCCTGGAGCATCGAAGAAAGGTTGGTGATTTGGCTCTCTTTTACAGATATTTCCATGGCAGGTGTTCGACTGACATTGCCCACTTGATTCCACCTAGAGCAATGCAAAACAGAAATACACGGCGAACCGCTGCCGCTCATCCATATGTTGTTCAGCTTAGTACTCCTCGAACTTCATTGTTCAAGAATTCTTTCATCTGGAGAATGATCTTTGTGGAATAATCTTCCTGAGGTCGTGTTTCCTAATGAATACAATCTTCCAACGTTTCAAGACCAACGTTAATCGCTTTTTTCGCACTCGCACCGCTCCCAGAGCGCCTTAAAGGATTTTTCCTACAGTGCAGGTGTTTTATCATAAAAAAAAAAAAAAAAAAAAAAAAAAACTACGTTTTAACTGGTAACAGTCGTCTTCAGGTGAATACTGAAGACGACTGGAGATGCTTACCAGTTGAAACGTAGTGATTCTAAACAAATAAAGACAATGCAAGTCCAAAACTCTACTGCCTTTAAAGTTAGTTTGCTATGTAAAAACTGTAAATGGGTTTGTCCATCAATAAATAAATATCATACATTTAAAGGAGAAATATTATTAATAAATTAACCTTGTATCGTTGGTATAATCTTCCAGGCCGCTGGGTTCAGGTACCTGGACTCTATCGTCGTCCTCGTCCTCCAAATAGTTTTCTTCCTTATCCGATTCTTCCTCTGAAATAATTTATTTGGTCAAAATCAACAGCAAAAAGCGATTAAAAATTTTCAAAAATCTACAATGAGTAGTTACAAAATTTATTTAAAACTTCAACCAACCTTCATTATTGCCTGTGAAGCTGAAGGTGTTGGCTTCCCTTTCTGCAATTATAACGTCATTGTTTGTACTATTTTCATCCTCATTCTCGATACCATCAGGTTCATAATCAAGCTGATCTTCTAAATCAAACATACCTGTAATACAAATAAGTCAGGGCTATATTGTTTATAAATGTTAATAAACATTTATTTATTTAGCTATACCGGGTGTCCTATTATGGATGGCCACCGGCCGTATCTCGGAAACTACTGGGCATAGAAACTCGGGGAAAAAAATCGTTATTAAAGTGGCTATGAGAAAATCCTGGAAATAATTTTTAAGTTCCGCATTTTACCGCAAGAGGGCACAATTGAAAATTAAATATTGAAATTTTAAATTTCTCCGAAAATTCCCACATTAAGGTATACCTTTGGTAACATCATTAGCAAGCTTAGACTATTCTGCATCATTTTGGTTTAGGGGTCATGGCGTACCGACCAAAGTTGTAATAATTTAATTTGCTGTAACTTCTAAACGATATATCCGATTTTAGTAAACTTAAGCTTTTTTGAAAGAAAAAGGTAAGTAATTTTAATTGTCGTATCAATTGGTACACGATAGTTCCTAATAAAATAGCTACAAAGCGTAATTTGTGATAGTAACAGTTTTTTTGATTTTATTCCGAAAACTCAAATCATACTGTCACGCCCAGATTTTAGGGTGTGACCAGGGACGTAAAGGTAGCTATGGGACCTTAGCGATTACCAGAAAAACAAAGTGATTTTGAAAACAAGTCAATTATGAAAATCCAAATGATATTTACCTGAAGGGTACAAAAAAATCCAAAATAATAAATAACTCAGATTTAAACCTTAAACAATGATTGAAAATAAAATTGTACTTACTTAAATTTGGGGCTCATCGCTGGCGTCTTGGTAATTTGGGGACTAACAAGTTATTCACATTTTTTAGACGTGGATGCGTCACCGACCATGGGCTCGAGCGCTAGTCGCGTCCGATATGTGCCGTTCTGTCAAGTCAGCAATTTAGGGAAACAACCAGTTTAGGTCGTAAACCTTATTTTTGCTGACTTGATGAGTCGACAACAGATCGGGAAGATCGTATAACATCTTATAATTGCAACTTTATTAGATTTGTTGAATAAACTTGACGCCAGTTTCATGTTGCGCAAGGAATGACCTGTGTGTTTTATACAGGGTGTTAAAGAAGACGATGATTTTTGCTCCAATTTTAATGGCGTGTAACTTTTAGAATAATATTTTTAAATTTTATCACTCTACGTCAATTGAATCACTGGTTTATAGCAAAGAAAGTAATTTGTCAAATTTTTGATATCTGCTATATTTTAAGAAATACCGATTTTTTTGGAAAACCTTGCTTAATTTCAAATTATTGGTAGCTAGATCTCACTGTGCGTTGTATCGTGCAAACTTTGAGAGTGATTATTATACCTTATGAAAAGCTTGATTATGTTCAGTAACAATAGTTGTACCTAAATTTTATGATGTACAGTGGCGTATAAACACTTATACTTGTATGTCTATGGTTTATGAGTAGGTATAGTGTTGGAAAGTTAGAAATTAATAAATAAATTTTTTCCAAAAATTAAATAAATAAAAATTATCTTTGTTAAAATTTTGCAAACACACTGTATAATATACCTGTAGTTCGATATGAAAAACTAAAAAATAAGAAAAAATTTACCTAATCTAGGGGCTTGTACTTTCCAATATAAAAAAAACAATTGTGAAAAATTGTGAGATACTTATAAACCATAGACATATAGGTGTTTATAAGTACGCCACTGTACATCATAACATTTAGGTACAACTATGGTTATTGAACATAATCAAGCTTTTCATAAGGTATAAGAATCACTCGCAAAGTATGCACGATACAACGCACAGTTAGATCTAGCTACCAATAAGTTGAAATAAAGCAAAGTTTTCCAAAAAAATCGGTTTTTCTTAAAATATAGCAGATATCAAAAATTTGACAAATTACTTTCTTTGCTATGAACCAGTAATTCAATTGACGTAGAGTGATAAAATTTAAAAATATTATTGTGAAAGTTACACGCCATTAAAATTGGAGCAAAAATCATCGTCTTCTTTAACACCCTGTATATAAAATTTTCTGACAGTTAAAGAAAATCCAACATTGACAATTGTTTCTCAAGGGATGAATCTATCAACCATTCAAAACCGTAGGTCGATATCATATCTGGTTCAGAAAATATTAACTGTTAAATTTAGGCGAAATTTTTCTTGCTCGAAAGCAATTGTACAGCAGTTTAGATAGCTGTAAAACAAAATTGGCAGCTTCCCATGGAGATAAATAAATTGAAATAGTTGCCAACTGATTTAATTTTGGCAGGGGTTGATATTGTTTCAGGGCTATCTAGATCTATTTTTGTAAAACACCATATTAGAATTATACCTACTTAAATTATAAAGTTTCCCTAATTATATTATTAATTCTAAAGTAGTTTTTGGGCCATGAAATAATGAGTAACACACTTGCACAATCATAAAGTTTAAAATAATTTTTTTGTTGTGGATTGCTTGACAATGAAACTGTGAAAATACTGAAAACAATCACTTCTTTAATTAAAGTGGTAACAGTTATTCTTTTGGCAATAACTCTCAAACGAAAGAAGATATTAAACCAGGGTCTTCACAGTTTTTCTTGCAAATTTAATCTACTTTCTGTTATACCGTATGATTTGAGTTTTCAGGATAAAATAAAAAAAAACTGTTACTATCACAAATTACGCTTTCTAGCTATTTTATTAGGAACTATCGTTTTCCAATTGATATGACAATTGTACTTACCTTTTTCTTTCAAACAAGCTTAAGTTTACTAAAATCGGATAAGTTGTTTAGAAGTTACAGCAAATTAAATGATTACACTTTCAATAGCTTCCCCCACTCTTATCAAGGTCGGTACGCCAATGGGCCCTAAACCAAAATGATGCAGAATTGTCTTAGCTTTCTAATGATATTACCAAAGGTATACCTTAATGTGGGAATTTTCGGAGAAAATTAAAATTTCAATATTTAATTTTCAAAAAAATGGCAAGTCCGTTAATAAACATTTATTTTAATTATTTAATTACGAATTTTTTTTCCTGAGTTCTATGCCCAGTAGTTTTCGAGATACGGCCGGTGGCCATCCATAATGGGACACCCAGTATAATTATTGACCATAAATTACTAACAACTGACAATAATAAACAGAGTTATAAGTCTGGCTGGTTCAATACAAATATCTTTGCATTCTTTGGCATTAGTTGACGTTGGTATTCTAAAGTAAGTTCTTAAAAGTTTGATAATTACTATCTTCTAGAATTTAAAACTTTCTGGCATAATTTTAATGATTAGGAGAAGTAGAAGCAATAAACTATTTGCAAAAAAAAACACCAAAACTAAGCCATCACCTGCTTAATGCAGTAAATTCCCAGGTAAAAATGTTTATTTTATAACTTTAACCTGTGGATCAAAACGCAGATTAATTTAATTTTAAGTTAAGTTTAATGTGTATTACCATCTGATTCAAAGATACTTTTACTGCTAGATGATCTCCAGCTACTCATGCTGCTTTTCTTCTTAAGACGCTTGTCGTAAATTTATTGTATACTTTGCAAAATTTTCATCGGCTATAAGGTTTTATAATTATACCGAGATTTCTGCTAAACTAACACAAAATCCAGTTAAAAATTTGCATGATAATAAAACTGTGGGGTTACATGGAAGCAGAAATATGTAAACGCAAAGCAACACTGAGATAAACAATAAAAAACACAACCAATATAAATAAAATCACCAAAAACGTGTTTCGGATTTCTGGCTTTTGGTTTGGACCTTTTGGTTTTTTTAAATTAAATGAACATAGCCATAAGTCTTCTTTTTTTAAACTTAACTCAGGCTCTTTGTACATGAAACTTAAACCACAGAGGCATAATAGGTCGTCGATAAACTCGGCATTCTTGGGACCACAGCAGGTTTAACGAGCATTTCTTGATCATTCGTAACAGTAAAACAAGGCGAGGAGATATTCCCACTTTCATTAATTTTCTCAAAAGAAAAAATGGTCTCATTTCGTTCCAAACCACAGAGGAATGATAAGTGTTGCTTGTCGTCTAAACCTAAAATGTCAAAAAATAGACATAACCTAAAAATACCAACATAGTAAACAAACATTTTAAATGTTCAATTTTTGCTGAAAAACCTAATAACAAGTTTAAAATGGTAAGAATTTTAATTTACCTTGCCTCATTTTGTCATAAATCATATTCTACTTTAAAAGCCAACTTCAAATACCAAAGTTTCAACTCTGTTAGTCCAAAAATACTAAACTACTAGCAAACGAAAAATTGCTAAAATCCTGTAACTTTTCCAGATGGTTTAAAATGTAAGATATATAGTTTAAAGTACATTTTTTGTAGTCGGTAACCCTGCATACAGACGTTGGCCACATAAAGATTGAACTATTCTGTGAAAGTTGTCCTAAAGCATGTGAGAACTTCCTAGCTCTATGCGCCAGTGACTACTATAATGGGTCATTATTCCATAGAAACATAAAAGGATTTATAGTCCAGACTGGAGACCCTACCGGAACGGGTAAAGGTGGCACCTCGATATGGGGTAAAAAGTTTGAAGATGAGTTTAAGGAGCAACTTAAGGTAAGTATCTTTAAACACTAGGAAAAGTAATTATTTCATGTTTCTTATACTTATTTGCGTGTTGTGTACTATTTAAAATTGTATGTATATAAATGTACCTATTTTATTTTAGCACAGTGTTAGAGGTATAGTATCTATGGCAAATAATGGACCTAACACAAATGGCAGTCAATTTTTCATTTCCTATGCACCCCAACCTCATTTGGATTTAAAATATACTATATTCGGAAAGTGAGTAGTAGTTGTTTGGGTACCAAATCATGCTTAGTATGAAGGACCTTTTGGGTGCATAAAAAAATGCTTTTGATCTACAGTTAATAAATATAAATGTTTTTCTAGGGTGATTGACGGATTAGAGACGCTGGATGAGTTAGAAAAGCTGCCTGTAAATCCAAAAAACTACAAGCCCTTGAATGATACAAGAATAAATAGTATTACGATTCATGCGAATCCTTTAGCCGGTTAAAATGTGTGAGATGTAAAAATGAAGACTGTGTTTGTAAAATTAGGATAAAACATATTGATAAGGCAAAAATATAACTAGTTGTAGGAAGTGGAGGGCACAGGAAAAGAAAGGTCCATATACATAATTTAAAACTTCTCAGGAATGCACACTTAAGATATTAAATGGCATGAAACTGGTACTATATGTAGGTCTGGAAGATGATCTATAAATTCCTAATAAAGACAGTCAAACTATCAATAGTGGCCATTTCTATAAAATTGACATTTTTACAAGCAAGAAACGTATAATAAACCTTGTAAAAATTTCACTTAAACTCATGCGTGCGCGATTTTAAATACTCTTAAGAGTGTGTTAGTCAAATATTAGAATTTTGTTACCACATTCTTACGCTTGCAAATAACTGCGCAATATCTATCGCGACCGCAATCGCGCGTTCCTGTCACGCGGTTAAAAGTCTACTTGTAAAATAGCCTAATGTTGTGTTCCAGCCATTAAGTGCCCAAGAAAACCAACAACAAGTTATAGTCTAATCAACTTGGAAATATATTACTTACTTAATTATTTGTTTATAAATCCTCATCAAAATCTCCACGCTCTGAAAAGTACTCTAGTAAATTACCAGTAAATCCAAAATTGAATCACATAGATGTTTTTATATTATTAATGATCCTTGCAATGTCGATATTGTCAACATTTTAAAATTAATAAGAAAAATAGTTGTCTTCGCCTTATCGGTGACCTTACAACCTTTATCAATTACTTTATTGCTATGATGGTGATAATTTTAATTTAATAGAAGTGTTAATAAATAGATATAGGATCAATAAATATTTTTAAAATAATTTTGAAAGGTTACTACATCCCTTCCCCCACCAAAATGGCATGGATCAATGGCCAATCACAATGTTTGTAATGTTGCGTCAGTTGCCTGGACTACGGTAGTACGGTACGCGATAGGCGGCCAGTGATCGATGGAAGAATATATTCAAATAGTCTTTATATTGGATAAACTTTTTGTAAATTCTGTAACAAAGAGCCTTGAATAAAACAAAAAACAAAGGGTACCTTTTTTAAAAGATCTCTAAATTTTCTGTTTTTTTCAAGTAAACTACTTTTAAGTCCCAATGAAAATAATCAAAGGGGTTAAGATCTGGCAATCTTCCTGGCCACTGAATTGCACTTCTCCCTATCCTGGTTAGGAAGAACTCCCTTCATTTACATAATGTTAAACATTCTCTATTTGTGTTCTTCTTTATCGATATAAAAAATATCTGACCCTTAAAAAATACAAAAAAAAAATTGTAGAACTTTTTTGTTTATTTAATTTATTATTCATTTCTGGCATAAAGAACGCTTGATATAACTTGAAGACTTGTCACTACTTTACCGCTATTTCTATGTCTACTGTTACTGTACATACTAAGTCTATTGGTACCCAATTTTTTTTTTGAACAAGAATTGTAATTTTTTTTTAATATAGCGTACAAAGAAGTTTTTAAAAGTATGCAGCCAGTTTTTGAAACACTACTTCTTGCCCTGACAAAAACGAATAATTCTACTCTTAAATAACCGGTATATTCATAGGTATGTTTAATAGAGAATTAAATAAAAATAAACGCGTAATTTTTTCTAGGTGTTTCAAAATCGGTTGCATACTTTTTAATTTAGAGAATGCCCGCTCGGTTTTTACACGTACTTTATTTTTCAAATATTTGTACTTAAATTCAGTTTCGTAGGTTCTTCAAACATCCGATAGGTCAGGAGTTCAGGGACTCAAGTCCAAGGACCATTTACAAGTAAAAGTCGGAGCTTCTATGGGATTATTTATAGTGGAAACTGCCAAACAATATTAAGAATATATATTTTAAAAATAAAGTTGCGGCTAGTTTAAAGTATCCAGGCATCAAGCGGGCAGGTAACTCATTCCAGGAAGATAGCAGGGTTTTTATTTCCTTGACTTTTTATATGAAAAATAACGTGAATAAGCCTTATTTATACTATAATCTATAGTTAGGAAAGTACGGTAAGTGGCAAGAAATCTAGTGCGATAATTAATGGTATATTTTTAAAAACTTCTTGAGATTGGATTGTAGTGATATTGTAAATAAATATGTAATTATTCAGTTGTCAATATAATAAAAAGAGTTGCAGGTTTTACGTATAGAACATTACTTAAAGCATATTTAACATGACATTAGATATTTATTATTATGAAAACACGTACCAATTAGCACATTTTAAAATACCAATAGTTTTAAACATATCTAACCCGACAGCAGTGGTATACTTTAGTCGCATTATCGATACACCCTGTATATAATTCTTGCCACTCCCGTTACCCATTTTTGTAACTTTAGAAATAAGGCCTTGTCAGCTGCACTACATTTTTTTTAACTGAAAAAAACAATGCTTATTCGGAATCAGTTTCTTGATTTTTATTTATGGGTTTTTCTAAGACTTTCTATAGGGTAGTGCGGGGTTATCTGGTCCGCTTTTTTTGAAATCATTATAATTTCGAATCTAAATCATATACGCAAATAAGAGAATCTCCAGAGCATTCGTTAAGCTTTATTTTACCATAATTATATGTAAAGGAATCAAAAACTTGTAACACTTTTTTTTTAAAATAGGTTTTTATAAACGGAAGTAATGGACCAGGTAACCTGACTAGTAGGGTTAAATGGACACACCCAATGTCCAGTTAACCTCACTAATAATAATAAAGAAAACACAAGTTTAATAAAGAGCATTTACTTCAAATAATTATAAGAAAATATTCAGATCTTTATATAAACTACCCCTGAAGGTAAAAACATCAAAGAATTATGGGTAACCGTTTAGGAGCTAAGAAATAAATCACTTTTAACAGAAAATTCACTGCACACTAAATTCAGACATATCAAAGTGAAAATAAAGTAAATTCTCATATCGACCTTTAGAGTATTTAGTAGGTATTGGTAAACCACATACTATATCTTCAAATGAAAGAAAAGAAGGCTCCTCCTCCGAGTATATGAACCGATTAGATGGATGCTGTCTTTTTAGAAATGCCACGGTGTATCCGTTGGTAAGGCTATTTATTATTTCTGCAGCGTAATTTCTAAATGATTTTTTTCCATGTACCTTCACTATTAGGAAATCGCCTTTCTTGTAGTTTTCAGGTTTTCTGGATAACGTCGCATTTTCATCTAGCTCTTGTTCCCATTCAGAAGAATCTTCATAACATGGCTCTTCTCCAGATTCAGATGAGGACGATTCTAGAACCTTACGCACAACAGTTTTCTTCTTTGCCTTATTTTTTCTTTCTCTTGCGCGCTCCTCAAGTTCTTCTTTTACAGGAGTGCTAGTTAGGATCACAGATTTACCCTTCTTTCTACCTGAGACCTTCACTTTCCTGGGAGGTGCTTTTAGAAATGGTCTTACAGTTTCTGGAAGTATAATCTGTGTTTCTAAAATATTACTATTATTTTCTACATGCAAAGTAGATTTAGTTTCTAGAATTTTGGAACATCCAGGTTGAGCTTCGATATTTAGAATTGACAATTCGTCTGCAGGCATTTTTGGTTCATCAATAGATTCATTTACACGGGTGGTTTGTATATTTACGTTTATCGGGGAAACAACAAGGGTTTCTTCATTTAAGGATCGGTCTGTGACGTAGGATGGTAAGAATTCATCGTCTGTAAAAATATCGTCATTAAACGGGTATACACCTGCTTTTGCAAAACCACTATTTATATTTTTGACTGTAAAAGCCTTGGGAAATGCGTCGCCCACCAATTCAGCAATGTCGTAAATGGTTATCACACTGCCAGGATGGTTGGTCATCCATCTATTGCAAGAATCATTATAATATCTTTTAAAAGGGCCAAAGATTGATATGTCCAGTGGCTGTAGCCGGTGGCTACAGTGCGGAGGGAATGTTAATAAAATTATGCCATTTTTCTTTGCATAATTTAAAGCCCCTAGATTCAAGTGACTTTCATGATTGTCGAGTAGAATTAATTTTGGGTTTTCTGGATTTGGTCGTTCGCACCTTACGAAATGTTTTAAAACATCTTCGAATAATTCGCCTTGCATCCAGCCTGATGGTGTTGCATTCCCCTTACTTCCAACTGGAGCATTTTTCAGCATGTGTTCTTTATAATGTTTTCTAGGGAAAATCAAGTAAGGGGGAAGAGCTCTACCTGTACAACCAACTATAGCACATAGGGTAACTAGGGTTCCCCTTTCTGCGGAGGTAGCTTGTCCTACTTGCCTGGCTCCTCTTGCTGCAATAATTTTTGGCGGTTTGTGAACAGTAAGGCAACCTAAAACAATTTTATTTTTTATTGATACAAGTAGAAAAATAATATTGATTATAACTACCTGTTTCATCCAAATTGTAAATATCTTGTGGCTCCAATTTATTAGCATCTAAAACTTCTTTCAGATTTTCGTAGAATTTTGCGACATTGTGGCGGTTGAAACTGGTTGCCCGACTTAAACTAGTCTGCTCCGGAGTTCTTAAGGAAAGCTTGTGCCTTTTTAAAAAATGGAGTATCCATTCTTTTCCAGCCATCTTGGTATTGTTCCAATTCTCTAAACCTTTTCTTAAAACAGTTTTGTTAGCTATAGCGAAATCATAACCAAGCTTACGCGCCTCCTTAATGGTTAAGCCGTAATTCATCATAGCAGCTTGTTTTAGATATTGAGCTAGCGCTGTCTCCTGAGCGGTTGAAAATACTTTTAAGTGTTCATTTTTCGGACTAAAATTGACTTGCTCAAATCCGAAATTTTCCACTTTAGCTTTAAATCGTATCAGAGTTGTTCTTGGTATATGAAATAGTTTCGCTGCTTTACGAACTGCCATCTTATTTTCTACCACTTCTCGTACGGCTAGCTTCAGATTTTCTTCAGAAAATGATCGATTTGTGGTGGTTCTTTGCCGTGTGCGTGGCATAACTTAAAAAAAAAATAACACTAAAACCAATAAAATATTACATGGGGTTAGCTGGACCAGGTCCAGATAACCTGACTACTAGTCGGTCCGGTTAACCTCACTGTTTTCATCTTTATTTTTTAGTATTTATAACTGTAACCTTACAATTTGAATACAATGCAAGCACACACACCTACAAACTACACTATTATGTACTTACTTATTCAATAAAATAATCCCTAGAAGCAATAAGTTCCGTGAAAAATATTTTTTTAGTAACGAGAGAGAAATAACTATTCACCTCAAAAAACTTTAAACGACTAACGGACACGCAGCAATTACAAATGGACGTGGTCCTTCGTATAGGGTGTTCGGCACATGTCGGGGATACTTGAGTAGTGCTAGGAGTATGCAAAATTACCGGGGGAGATTTAAAAGTTGGAGTGGACCACCACCTGCCTGTCCAGTTAACCCCGCTCTACCCTATACTAGCTACATCACAGCCTTGTTTGTAAATTAAGCTACACGAATCGTCTAATGTCTTGATTTTGGTAATTCTACAGGGTCAGGCGCGGAATTTAGATAATTAATGAGCGATCAAAATTACCCTGTATATTATACAGGGTAGTAGGTTTGTTCTGTGTCTCAGCTTTGTTGCTATACTCTATCACGAATCATTATTTGCACAAAGAAAAAATATAATACTCCTGGAAACATTTTTTTCTAAACCCAAAAATATTAATCCATAATAATTGTAAAAAAAAATGGCCCATTTGTCATTTTCCTGCTATTCCAATAAATGTTTCTGGTTATCTATAGTGAGATTTAAAACATTTATTATACAGGGTGATTTCTAAGTTGATACTTTTTTTTAGCTGTGTATAGAAGGCATTAAAATAAACAACATTTTCAAATACTAAAACAAAAAATAGGCGGATACAGAAGTAGAAAATCTAAGTGCGGGCCTGGTCATCAAAACGTAGCCTGCTACACTTTATGTTGTTTGTCTTATCTCTTATTAGTAATGCAATTTACGGGTCGGTGGTGAGTTATTTGGCAATACGCTGCGGTGTGTTTTACTGAAGCAAGTTAATTTTAAATTGATGACACGTGAAAAGGGTAAAATTTGAAAACAATGAATTAGTAGATATGGTGCTAATTTACGGTGAGTGTAGTCAAAGTGCGGCAGCTGCTTCGAGATTATATGCAGGATGCTTTCCCTTGCGGGCTCATCCTACCCCCAGATGTTTTCCTAATGTTATTCAACGGGCAAGTTAGGCAGGACCGTATTTGATCCATAGTGTAATAAATGAATGTAAGTACCTTATTTTTGGGTTTTTTGAAAAAAGGTATTTGAAAATGTTGTTTATTTTCATGCTTTCTATACACAGTTAAAAAAGAAGTATCAATGTAAGAATCAACCTGTATACTTGCATGATACAAATATTACAAGGTAAGGTATGATATTCAGGGGTTGCAAAGTCATCTTGTGAGTAAGTAGCTCAAGAAACAGACGGTCATTTTTATTATATTTCTATGGCTACAAATAGAAATTTTACTCACGAGAACACGTCACAGCATCTGAACATCATACCATGCAATCTTTGTATCATACCGGGTGGTGCATCGTGGTTGGAAACATAGGAAATCCCATGCAAGTTTTAGACTGTCCAAATATTTGCTCCCCTGTTGACTTTAGGACGGGGTTGTGGGGAGACTTTTTTAGTTTCTCTATGTGGTGAGTGCACATGCGGAGTTTAAAATTAAACAATCCGATCTTAACTTATTTGAAAAGGATTGCGGTATGTTTTTCATTGGAATTCAACAGGTGATGCTGCGGACACCAGCATTGATTGGATTTGTCATTGTCAAATGTAATTTGTAAACGATAGGCTTTTTAAAAATCTTTAACAAATTTTACACTGGATTTAACTAATATTTTCAAATAAAACGAATATTATTTTCAAAACGGATCTTTTAATAGAAAACGAGTCATTTTACTTACAAAAAAACTATTAAATAATATTAAAATCGTCAAGAATTCCAGTTGAAAAGTCTCCCTACAACTCTGCTCTAAAGTCAACAGGGTTGCAAATATTAGGACAGTCTAAAACTTGCATGGCATTTCCTATGTTTCTAACCACGATACACCACACAGTATACATATACAGGGTGTCCCGAAATTAGGTGACAATATTTTAAGGGGATAAAGTACATCCAAAAATAGTAATAAAATCTTCTATTAATATACCTTCAAAAACGCTTCGTTATTGGGCTAGAGCCCCCCGAATGGAAGCTATGATAAGCGTTTTTTTCACAATATCTCAGAAACTGATTGAAGTATCAAAACAAAATTTGATACATGTTTTACCCATGACAAGACGCAATAAACGGTTTGTTTAGCTTAGGTGTATTTCTTCCAGTGGCGTCCCACTGGGTAGGTAGTGAGGAAAATATTGCCCTAACTTTTTTATTTGTAGGATTTTTTAACGCCAGGTACAATTTTTAAAAGCACTAAAGTCTTCTATTAAAAAAATATACTCTTGCTTCATTTCGGTAGGATTCACCATTTTTCAGTAAAATCGATTTAAACATTTTCGATTTTTTACAAGCTAAGGTGTATTTTTGCATATCTCAGCAAACACTTGATATTAAAACATGAAATTTATTAGAAGTTCTACTAGCGACAAGGCATATTTATTAAAGGATGTAACATTAAAATATTTTTCCAGTGGCGTTGCACGGGGTGGAGCCTAAAGTAAATATTTTATACTGAAATCTAGATAGGAGAAATACACAAAATTGCAGTGTGAAAGTACTAAAGACTCGCATAGCTGTTACAATTTTTTTAAATACTTTTAATGTAATTTTTTTAAATTTTTAAATTTTTTGTTAATAAAACCTTCCATTATTGTAATTTGACAGAATATAAGGTTTTCAACAGATTTTTAGACCTTGTTTTTTAAATATTTATTTGTATAAGAGACTTAAAATAAAACAAAAAAGAATTACAAATTGCAAATCAAATTTAATTGTAAAACCACACGGGAAACTAATTCTTAAGCAAATGTTCGAAATGATTTCCATTTTGTTGGATGCAAAATCTAGACCTGCGTGTTATGTTTTGTGAGGCACGGAGAATTTGAAAATGGTATAAAAGGAAAGACCCTTAAATTAAAAAAAAATAGTAATATTTACTTTAGGCTCCAATCCGTGCGACGCTACTGGAAAAATATTTTAATGTTACATCCTTTAATAAATATGCCTTTTCGCTAGTAGAACTTCTAATAAATTTCATGTTTTAATATCAAGTGTTTGCTGAGATATGCAAAAAACACCTTAGCCTTTTCAACAGGTTGTAAAAAACCGAAAATTTTTAAATCGATTTTACTGAAAAACGGTGAATCCTACCAAAATGAAGCAAGAGTATCTTTTTTTAATAGAAGACTTTAGTGCTTTTAAAAATTCCACCTGGCGTTAAAAAATCCTACAAATAAAAAAGTTAGGGCAATATTCTCCTCACTACCTACCCAGTGGGACGCCACTGAAAGAAATACACCTAAGCTAAACAAACCGTTTATTGCGTCTTGTCATGGGTAAAACATGTATCAAATTTTGTTTTGATACTTCAATCAGTTTCTGAGATATTGTGAAAAAACCGCTTATCATAGCTTCCATTCGGGGGGCTCTAGCCCCATAACGAACCGTTTTTGAAGGTATATTAATAGAAGATTTTAGTCCTAATTTTGGATGTACTTTATCCCCTTAAAATATTGTCACCTATTTTCGGGACACCCTGTATACCCATATTTTAAAAACTTAACAGACAGAAAAATTCCACCAACCCCCTTAAACTGTATAAAAATCAAATTAAAAAAAATATTAATCGTTGTATTACGTAGTTCTTTTTGGGATTCATCATGTTGCACGTTCAACGCGTTTATTTTTTAATAGAAAAGCCAAAAATTGTATGTCATATTATATTAACTTTCACAGCCCTATTGCAAGAAACTAATTCCTATAATAATAGAAAATATGTGCCACAAAAGGTAAATATTTTAACTGAAATAAATTCGACAACAAAGAATTCTTTTCTTTCTTGAAAAAAAGCTAAAAACAGGGGTACCTGTTTTTGGATTTAATAAAATTAATGGCAAAGTCCGTACAATACTGGCGAGATGCACGTCACCGCTTCTGACGTAATTTTTGATTTGAGTCATGTTGATTAAATCGTGTATACAGGGTGATTCACGTTGAGTGGCCTATTAGAAGATCTCGGAAACTAGTAACCCTATCTTTCTAAAAATTTGATAGCAGGCATAATTGGTTTTGGGCTTTTAAAACATTATATTTTGACGTTTTTATTACTTCCGGTTATACCGGAAGTTAATGCCAACTTTGCTTTTTTAAATGGAATACCCTGTATATTTTAGCATTTTTGATTACCTTCTTAAAATCTAAATAACTTTTGTTTATAATAATCTATTCCTATCTCTAACCGTTTTTGAGATATGAATTATAAAAGGATTTTTTTGTGTAAAAACGCTCCGAGATGAAAGTTTAGTACCCTAACTCTGAAACTAATAAAGGTAAACATTTAAAATTTTCTAAGCTTTCAAGTAATACATAGATCTTTAGTTTAAATTACTTAGGTTTCACTTTTTTTATACAGGGAGTTCTTAAAATTGTGCCAATGTTTCCATTTAAATAAATGTGCATAAGTCAATTTTTGCAAATGGAACACCCTATTTTTTAGTTTACTAACGTGTAGAGAATTAATTTTCCTGTCTTAATGCCTAATATGTTAGAATCCACAGTTTTAGTGGTTTTGGAATTATGAGCAATTTAAATAAAAAATCTTAAAATTTCTGTTTGTGTTAATACGACATTATTTTTGAAAAGAAGGCTTCGACTGGGATTTTCGTTTGACTTGGAAAATTAGAAATAGCTAAGCAACGAACATAGGCACTTAATAACAAATGGAAACAAAGCTCAAAGTCAAACGAAAATCCCAGTCGAAGCCTTATTTTTAAAAACAATGTCGTATTAACACAAACAGAAATTTTAAGATTTTTTATTTAAATTGCTCATAATTCCAAAACCACTAAAACTGTGGATTCTAACATATTGGGCATTTAGATAGGAAATTTAATTCTCTACACGTTAGTAAGCTAAAAAATAGGGTGTTCCATTTGCAAAAATTGACTTATGCACATTTATTTAAATGGAAACATTGGCACAATTTTAAGAACTCCCTGTATAAAAAAAGTGAAACCTAAGTAATTTAAACTAAAGATCTATGTATTACTTAAAAGCTTAGAAAATTTTAAATGTTTACCTTTATTAGTTTCAGAGTTACTAAACTTTCTTCTCCGAGTGTTTTTACACAAAAAAATCCTTTTATAATTCATATCTCAAAAACGGTTAGAGATAGGAATAGATTATTATTAACAAAAGTTATTTAGATTTTAAGAAGGTAATCAAAAATGCTAAAATATGCAGGGTATTCCGTTTGAAATAGAAAAGTTGACATTAACTTCCGGTATAACCGGAAGTAATAAAAACGTCAAAATATAATGTTTTAAAAGCTCAAAACCAATTATGCCTGCTATCAAATTTTTAGAAAGATAGGGTTACTCGTTTCCGAGATCTTCTAATAGGCCACTAAACGTGAATCACCCTGTATATTGCTGTAGGTCCAAGAGCAAGCTGGCTGAACGTTCGAAAGAACAAGTGGCCATCAGTATCAAAAAACAAACAAAAACATGTAATTATTTTACACTTTAAATCACGCAAAATGAAAGTTGTTCGAAGAGACAATGATTGTCAAAATGATTTTATTAATTTAACAATGTTAATTGACAACACCCTTTAACTAATAACAGACCTATATTGTTTTTTATTTAAGTTGTGATTATGTAAGTAGATATAGTTGGCCGGTGCTCAATGCACCCCTTCCACTTTTGTGATTGGTTGGGGAGGTGTGGCTTGGGTGGGAGTGGAGGGAGGTGCATTGAGCACCGGCCAACTCTATCTACTTATGTATTTGCGAGTTGTGACGTGCATCCAGTCAGTAATTGGACGAACTATATCCGTGTTTCTAGATAACTTCAAGGATTGGTAGGTTAATTCTTTGTTATCGAATGTTTTAAAGTTAAAATACTTATCCAGTATAATAAATAACTAAACCAACAATACAGAAACACTTACAAACAACATAAGTCTTAGCAAACTTTTGGAAGAAATAGTTTTTTTTGGAAAGCATATGCCTAAAAGAGAAAAATACGTATTTATGTATAAAATATAACAGGATTCACATTTTTATATAATAAATTTCTACCACTTAAAACTATAAATAAACAAGTACGATTTGTATATGACTTAATACAAAAATGTTTAGCGGGCGTTTTTTTTTCTTTCGAATTTTTATTTATCTAATTTATAAATTTTTATCTAGCGTCTTCAATTTCGAAATTCTAATAAAATGGAAATCACAGCTCTTAAAAATGTCAAAGCCCGCTAGTCTAATTTTATTCTATTTAAGTTTTAGTTAAAAAAATACTAGATCTAGGAAATTTGGGGTTTGAAACACCTCTTAAGGAACAAATTATATTTGAAAAGCATGTATTATAGCAATATTTGTTAGAGTCATCACACGATATCAATACAGATTCTTTAATCGAGGGGGTTAAGATTTGGCGATTTTGCCGGTCACTCAATTGTACTCTTCGTCTATATAGTTTTCCGCAATGGATGGATAAGGAGAAGATGTATAATTGAGTGACAGTTCTTATCGGTCTTTCACCAACATTTTTTTATGAATTTAGGGCACATATTGTGAAGGAAGCTCTAGTTTCTCCTCCCTTAATGAGATGACTTTTTGCAAATAAAGCTACAGGTGGTATTGTAAAATATCATAACCTCTGCTTTTCTCAGATGCAGCCTGAAAAGTTCCGTTAACTCACAGTCTAAAGGTAAATGGCATTAATGGCATCTTATTCTGTAAATTTTATACGGATTTTTCCTGTAGTGTACATCCGGTTGGTTCTCACAAAGCTTTCTGCGATTTAAGAAGATTTAACTGAAACAGACCTTCTAGAATTTGAGGAGGAGTGAGTGAGACAGAATACTGGCCTGTTCATAGAAAAAAAAGGAAGGTTTGACGTTTACCCAGGATAC
This sequence comes from Polydrusus cervinus, assembly GCA_935413205.1. NCBI lineage: Eukaryota > Metazoa > Arthropoda > Insecta > Coleoptera > Curculionidae > Polydrusus > Polydrusus cervinus. The sequence continues at coordinate 28,162,634 of OW284519.1, forward strand.
AGCCTGCTGCTACCCTAGGAGTAAAGAAACAAATCAACTGTATAGCCCAGAAGCTAATAAACATGGTGATTTTTTAATATTGTCTGTTTAAGGCCCGTATTATTCATCTCCTGGTGACTTTACCAGCCAGATAATTTATATGGAGACAATTGTCTTAACAATGGTTTCTTTGGAAATTATCTTGCTGATAAAGTTACCAGGAGATTAATAATACGGGCCTAAAGATTGGAGACAATGACGTTTCTTGAACGGCAGTAGAGTTTTAGACTTGCATTGTCTTCACTTGTTTATCTACTTTCATTTAGTAATATGAATTTTACAGTTCTGTAAATCGTTTTATAAGGGCATCTACTACAGCACTAGTGCTGTAATGAAAAAAAACGGCCACACTTTTTAGAAGAATAATTTATTATTAACAATTATAAAATTAATTACCAATTATTAATTAAAATATAACACTTAAGGTTTATTATAAACAATAATACACTTTTTACAGTTAGAAATTTGTATACCAGAAGTGGATGTGATGGAGCCCTTTACGTTCGAATTTCCAATCATTAAATCCGTGTCTGACCCCATGATCTTCTTTGTTATTTGTTTCTTATTTTCTAAAGAATTCTTAACGTAGCCTTCTGCCGTAGAAGAGGATTTCCAGCCCCCATGACGCTTTAACATCTGCATATCGGCACCACCATCAACTAGAATGGTGGCTGAGGACCTCCTAAAACAATGTCCACTGTATCCTTCGGGATTATTCAATCCAAGTTTTGTTGCAATCTTTTTTAGTATACTTCCAAGACTATTCATTCCGACAGGCTGGGAGGTGCATTTTCCTTTTCCATAGAATACAAAAAACCGCCTGTGAGTTGCATTAAGAGGACGAAGTTTAGCATACTTTCGAAAAATACTTAAACAGTTGACACCTGTCACATTTCCTTCTGTTATAACAAATTCTCGCATCATTTTGGTTTTCGAGAATGGAATGGACAATTTTTATATACAAATCTTTGTGTTCAATATGATCAAACATTAACTTAGCTAGTTCTCGCGCCGACAAGCCCCAAAAATGCCGATTATCATAACAACCTTCATAAGTAAATATGTTTCATCATCTGCGGTACTAAGAAACTTACATACGTCTTCCTTTGTGAAGACTTTGGACTTTTTGGCCTTGTAACCCTCTGAACTTCTTTTCAAAAATGCGATTGGTTGAGAAAATCTGCTTATAAGTATCTTGATTTTTCTTGAGTAAAATCATAGTTCTCAACATTGAGTAGTGAGTCCATAGTGTAGATGGTTTCTGGGAGCGTTGCTTTACGGAAAAATAACCCAAAAGGATTTTCTCAGACACCTCCTTTATTTTGTTAGCTTTGCACCAATCTTCAAACTTCTGATTCTCCAACTTATACCGCGCCTTGAGATCGCTTCGTTTGCCGCTGCTTCTATATCAGAGGGTAAACTTCCATCAGAATCGCTCATTTTGAAAAACGCTTTTTATATTTTTGAATTTGTATGACAAAGTTTCGACATTAACCATGCGAAACAGTAACTATGGGTAACATAAAAAACTTGATAAGTAAACTTAATAGCAGGTGCATTTTTACAGGTGCATTTTTATTTAAAAAAATGCCTTTTGCCAAATATTTTTATTCATAGATGAAAGTAGATCAAATTTTGTACAATATTCTTGTTGTAAATTGAGGCCCTTAGAATAAAAGGGGTATAAGTACACATTTAAGCAAATCTGAGATAAGTGCATTAATGGCTACCTAAAGTTCATATTTGCTTGGAAAAAAATAGGAACAAGTGATTTTCAGGCTTTGTGCGCCCTCTATTAGCGAGTAGAAATACTATGTATCTGAAAGCAGAAATATGTTTACAATAAAACGGATGCAAGTGCACTTGTACCGTGTAAAATTTTTTACAAAAATATTTCAAATTTCAAAAAAATAAAAAAAATTTAAGACACAATTACCAATACTACATATAGACCAAGATACAACTATTTCCTACCTTTTTTGGCGACTTTTTAAAGTTCAATAAACTTTAAATGCAATTATCTCAAAACTATAATCTTTGTACTTATACCCCTTTTATTCTAAGGGCCTCAATTCATATTACATTAACACTTATATCGTAAATATTATAATCACGTTATTTTTTAATATGTTTTGCCAAGCTTTGACGTCTGATCATGGTTTGACAAACAAAACTAACCCCAAATTATACCGATGTCACCGACCTTGAAATAGTAATCGCTGTCAAAGTGTTATCATGATTTGACAAACTAAATTAACCTCAAATTTTTTAGTTAAATTTCTGGCCACTGACATAGAGGTCACTACTTTTCGTAAGCCCTTCTCTTTTTGCACCTTCCCTATCACTGGATCCGTCAAAGTGCCGAAATGAAACGTCCTGAAATTCTGTCTTACTCACTCGTTTCACAATCGAGGTTATGGTGTACTGGTTCGTTGTTAGATAATTTTTTTTTCAATGACTAGTGAAATATTCTATTCAATACCCTTAAACTATAATGGAGAAGTTTATTACGATATTAAACGCTGTTAATTAGAATTAGGTTTATATCTTTAAAAAAATTGTTGGGGAAAGCTGGGAAGCTTGCACTGTAACAGGAAAATTTGCAAAAGGTACTGCGGTGATTTTTTTAACAAGCAGTCATTATTGGTAGTTTGTGTACATCAAAATACTGCCATTTAAACAGCTGTCAGCTTGACGCAGCTTATCTGGACAATGGACAAAGTATCGTCATTTTCTTATTTTTTATCCACGTATAGTATAAAAAGTAAACTCTCTCATGCCACTCCGCGTAACTAAAAACCAATAATGATCACTTATCGGTCGCTTGGTTAGCAAAAACTTTAAGAAAAAAATTGTAACAATTTCTTAATATTTTCAACGAAAAAATACTTCCTTACAGTTCTCGAACGCTTTATTGGTCACTTTTAACTTCTACATCACCGTTCCTTTGCCCTTCCGCTACCTCGCCCGGGATTCCCCCGCCTCCCTGGGGTTCTCCCGCTTCTTCATATGGCCGCAAGATGGCTCTGACTGTCTCGAAGTACTTTTTGAACCCGAGTTTTGCGTATAGACCTTTGGAAGCGTCGTTTTCGGGACGGATGACGACGAATGGAAGGTAGCCTCGTTCTGTTACCTAAAATGGTTATTTTTGCATCAACCAACAACGCTCCCACCTATCCTAAGATACTAGTGTGAAAAAGCGAATTGTTTAAAGTTATTTGTAATGTTTCTAGTTTCTAGGAAAAAAGTTTTTTTTACCAATTTGGTCAAATGGTTTGCTAAAATAATTCCGTATCCTTTCCGTCTATATTCTGGCCTGGTTTGCATGGAAAACATTGCCCCGTAGTAGGACTGGACCATCCAGGCAGCTAAATCACCTTAGAAAAAATACAGAACTTATTTAAATGATTAGTAAAAATGCCAGACCGATCCACATATCCCATCTTTGGTTTTTTTTTATAGAAAACCATTAGATGAAAATATTTTTTTCAAATTATTTACGTATTTTACAAAGATAATTTTTGATTCTAACGTTATAACTAATCATTGGATTGGATTACGGCCCTGGACACTGTTAATAAGGATGTCAAGATCTAGAAAATATATAATACTAAAAATTTAGAAAAATTAGCCGGAAACCATTTCCCATAAGCTTTCTGAGGGGTCCTTTACAGACTTACTTCAGAGCCCCTTAGTATTTGCAAAAACTTTTTCCAAAGTGCTTGGTGCTTGCCAGTTTTGCCCAGCTCTAGGCGTAAGCCTGTAAAGGACCCCTCACTTTCAAGGGTTCGCAATTACTTCTTTTCCAAAGTGCTTGGTGTTTGCCAGTTTTGCCCAGCTCTAGGCGTAAGCCTGTAAAGGACCCCTCACTTTCAAGGGTTCGCAATTACTTCTTTTCCAAAGTGCTTGGTGTTTGCCAGTTTTGCCCAGCTCTAAAGGTAAGCCTGTAAAGGACCCCTCACTTTAAAGGGCTTGCAATTATTTTTTCCAAAGCGCTTTGGTGCTTCCCAGTTTTGCCCAGCTGTGCTTACCTTGAGCTGAAAGAACTCCATAACAAGGAAGTTTTTCTATAAGTTTTTCAAATACTTCTATGCATTCCATTTGATTAGCTGGATACAAGTCGTGAATGATTTGAGCGTGTTCTTTTTTAAGCTGACACATTTCTCCTTGCTCAGCAATCACTCTACAAAACGAATACGTTTTAAAACCTAGTCCAGAACAAATACCGCGCATATAAAATATGAATATCCGGTCAATCAAATCACTTACTTATCAGTATCTAACGGTCCTTCCACATACGGTCCTAAAAGACCGTATATGTCCCCATATAATTTTTCTACGGTCCCGATTTTATCATAAAACTCTTCGATTCTGTTCATTATTTTCGCGTGCGTAAAATTCAGGTATATCGGTTGCGACCAGTCGATCAAAACGTCCTCGGATTCTAAGAGTTCTAGGTTGTCCAGCTGGTCGCATGGACAAAACACGCTGAATGATTCGTACATTTTGTTATTTGGCTAAAAAACAAACATATACAAACATTCGTCAAATTCATTTTTTTTTTGGAAAAATGATCAATTTTAATTTTTAATATATTATGTTCACCTTCTACAATCAATTCTAGACATAAATCATGCCCTACCAATTTAATGCTGGCATTCTCTACAACATTTTATCTTTAAAAGATTTGTTTCTTGCCTCAAGAAGGATTTATTGGCTGAATTGATTTGTTAGACCGATCGAAGTGCAGATTTCACGTTTCACGGTTTCATTGTTTCCGGGAATTTATGGTATGGGTGTACCAACCACATATATACATACACTATATTGCCAATACAAGCAGCCGCACGAAGCAAGAATACACCCATCGTGCGTTTCAAAATAACCTGAGTTGGGGTCCAGCACTAGTGCTGTAATGGAAAAAACCCGGTTTTATTAAAATTTTGCTGTTAAATAAAACCACACTTTTTAGAAGAATGATTTATTATTAACAATTATAAAATTAATTACCAATTATTAATTAAAATATAACACTTTACGTTTATTATAAACATTAATAATACACTTTTGGAGCCCTTTACGTTCGAATTTCCAATCATTAAATCCGTGTCTGACCCCATGATCTTCTTTGCTATTTGTTTCTTATTTTCTAAAGAATTCTCAACGTAGCCTTCTGCCGTAGAAGAGGATTTCCAGCCCCCATGACGCTTTAACATCTGCATATCTGCACCACCATCAACTAGAATGGTGGCTGAGGACCTCCTAAAACAATGTCCACTGTATCCTTCGGGATTATTCAATCCAAGTTTTGTTGCAATCTTTTTTGGTATACTTCCAAAACTATTAATTCCGACAGGCTGGGAAGTGCATTTTCCTTTTCCATAGAATACAAAAAACCGCCTGTGAGTTGCATTAAGAGGACGAAGTTTAGCATACTTTCGAAAAATACTTAAACAGTTGACACCTGTCACATTTCCTTCTGTTATAACAAATTCTCGCATAATTTTGGTTTTCGAGAATGGAATCACAATTTTTATATACAAATCATTGTGTTCAATATGATCCAACATTAACTTAGCTAGTTCTTCGCGCCGACAAGTCCCAAAAATGCCGATTATCATAACAACCTTCATAAGTAAATATGTTTCATCATCTGCAGTACTAAGAAACTAACATACGTCTTCCTTTGTGAAAACTTTGGACTTTTTGGCCTTGTAACCCTCTGAACTTCTTTTCAAAAATGCGATTAGTTGAGAAAATCCGCTTATATCTTGATTTTTCTTGACTGAAATCATAGTTCTCAACATTGAGTAGTGAGTCCATAGTGTAGATGGTTTCTGGGAGCGTTGCTTTACGAAAAAATAACCCAAAAGGATTTTCTCAGACACCTCCCTTATTTTGTTAGCTTTGCACCAATCTTTAAACTTCTGATACTCCAACTCATACCGCGCCTTGGATTTTGTCGGAACTAAACTTGAGATCGCTTCGTTTGCCGCTGCTTCTATATCAGAGGGTAAACTTCCATCAGAATCGCTCATTTTGAAAAACGCTTTTCATATTTTTGAATTTGTTTGACAAAGTTTCGACAGTAACCATGCGAAACAGTAACTATGCGAAAGGTAACATAAAAAACTTGATTAGTAAACTTAATAGCAGGTGCATTTTTATTTTAAAAAATGCCTTTTGCCAAATATTTTTATTCATAGATGAAAGTAGATAAACTTTTGTACAATATTCTTGTTGTAAATACTACACTCGATGTTTTATTAAACTAGGCTGACGCCACGTTTGACAACTTTAACATCTCGTGTTGTAATATGAATCTTTACAACACTTATATCGTAAATAACTATTACGTTACAAGGCCGGTAGGTGACTTATTACAGTACGAGTTAGTTTACGGACGAGGCGACGTAGGAGCCGAGTCTGAAATATAAACGAGTGCTGTAATAACACCTAACGGACGTGTATCGTATGATATTTTATTTCACCCTGTTTTTATAATCCTTTTTAAAAAGAATAAACAAATAGGTCATATTACCTTTTAAGTGACAATTTGTCAAAGATCGAAAGTAACCAGTCATTGTTTCTAAAATCATACCATTGTTGCTAGGGGCAACCCATTACAGTATCTGATACTGTAATGTTCCATTTACCGGCCGCAAATGAGTACAGGGTAAGTAAATTTACGGGATAGGATGAAGTAAATACAATTTTTCCGGGGCAGCGGTATAGACGGTCGTCCAGATCGTCCGATCTTAACCAACTGGACTTTTTTTGTGGGGCGTCTCGTAATCGGTGAAGATAGGTATGGGACATGATTTATGTTCTAGAGGTGAAATGTTCGAAATATTTCTTTGAAGGTTGGAGACAATGACGTTTCTTGAACGGCAGTGGACTTGCAGTGTCTTTATTTGAATCTCAACGTTTCAACTGGTAAATTCGTCTTCAGGTGTTCATCTGAAGACGACTGGAGATACTTACCAGTTGAAACGTTGTGATTGAAAACAAATAAAGGTAATGCAAATCCAAAACTGTACTGCCGATGTTCGAAATGTTGATGCGGACTGAGCAACCTTTTTTTTAATTACCGTCTTTGTCATTCCGGGAAAGTGTAATATCACAGCTTGCTCTGGCCAATTTTTCGGCACGTAGAAATGAAAATCCCACACTCTGTCGGTAACGTATGTCTGAAGAGTTTGATGAAACTGAAAAACAGATAAACTGAAATGTAAGTAAATTAAATTACACTTTTACAATTCTACTGGAAAAAATAATGCTGATCTTTTGTCGTTCCTACGACACCCGTCGCATCGGTGATTAGGTCTTTAGCATGTGTATTCGAACGCGCCAAAAAAACTCTAATGACCCATTGATATGGTTTCTTTGACACACTTCCCGCATAGCCTGTCAACATTTATCCGTCAATAATTATCGTGTTACCTAATTTAATGACTATTTACCAGCGTTTCCCTGGTAAGTTATTTTCACTATTCAGGCATGCAATTTGAATAAAATATCGCCTGCAAACTCGGTATTATTTTCGCTAAAAAGCCCCGACAAAACTGTTTTTAATCACGGAAGCCAGACAAGCTGTACAGGCAGCAATATTTGTGGCGACATTCTGGCTGTTCATTGGGCACGATTTAATTATTTTTTGCCAGGAATCTGGAAAAAATAGCGGGGAATTATGTAGTGTTTCGATGCTAGTCACAGGGTGCTACAAATTCGTGTACGAACAAGGGGATCTCGAAAACGGTAAGAGATAGGGAGATGGTTAAATCGAGGCAAAGTTGCGTATTTTGGGGCTTAATAATTTGGCGAAAGAAAATTGTAAATATTCCGAATATTTTCGGAGATATCCGATAAAAACTGAAATTTTTAGTATTGGTTTTTAATTTTTAAATGTAATTATTGTTCCTTCAATTAGTTTTTATTAAATGTCTGACACATGGTTTGACAGATGTAAAAAAAAAAAATATGGACAAATAAGCTTTCCAAAAAGGTGCCCCAAGAGGTATCCTCTAATTTGAAAGAAAAGTTGGTTAGGGCTGCGCCCTCTTTGAGGTAGAAATCTTTGAGGACGTATTTTTGGATTTTAGAGAAATCTTATTCCCATAAGTAGATAGCGTTCCATTTAAAATCCCCACCCTGTTGGTGAGTCTCCTAACAAGTGCACACTGCACAAAGTGACTTTTTCCACACGCGATTGCCGTTGCACTGTCGGGCAAGCAGTCAAGAGCGAAAAAATACTTTGCGCACGCGCTAAGAACAATATTCTTATATACGAGCATTAGATAACAACAAAAATGTACTTAGAAATAGAAAATTAAATTATTTCTTATTAATATGTACAACCAAAGGACAATTTATTTATATTTTACAAACTGCCAGTAAAGTTTAATGTATTTTTGCTTAAATTTACAGGTTTAAATATGCATACTACTTTTTTAGCCGTGTATAAAAGGCATAAAAAAAAACAACATTTTCAAATACCTTTTTTCAAAAAACTTAAGTTAGGCGAGATTCAGAAGTAATAAAACTAAGTGCGGGCCTGGTCATCAAAACGTAGCCTGCTATACTTTATGTTGTTTGCCTTATCTCTTATTAGTCATGCAATTTACGGGTCGGTGGTCAGCGGTGTGTTTTTCTGAAGCAAGTTAATTCTAAATTGATGACACGCGAAAATGGTAAAATTTGAAAACAATGAACTAGTATATATGGTGCTAATTTACGGTGAGTGTCGTCAAAGTGCGGCTGCTGCTTCGAGATTATACGCAGAACGCTTTTCCTTGCGGGTTCATCCTACACCCAAAAGTTTTCTTAATGTTATTCAATGGGCAAGTGAGGCAGAACCGTATTTGATCCATAGTGTAATAAATAAATGTCAGTACCTTATTTTTGAGGTTTTTTGAAAAAAGGTATTTGAAAATGTTGTTTATTTTAATGCCTCCTATACACAGCTAAAACAGAAGTATCAACTTAGGAATCCCCTGTATAATAAGTCCTGTATACAGATTTTTGATAAGTTTTAACTGATTTCTGACTAAGAAGTGTAGATACGTTGAGACAGATTAAAAAAAAAACTTCTGACACGCGGTATTTAAAAGTTTGCTTAAACCTAATAAATTCATAAGAAGTTTGAAACGAAGCCCGTAAAATTATCATAAATAACGGCGAGCGTATGGACTTAAAAACCCATAATCTCATAAACCTTTTTAACTTTGCATGTTTAACCACCGGTTTTTTTTTTGAAATAATGTTGGAAAACACGGAATTTGTGATGCGATATCGCGGTGCCATACAATTGCTGTGTAGCAAGGTTAAGGTCAAAACAATTTTTCAGCGCTAAAGGAAATTAAAATAAATACCTGTACAAGATTTATGCAGTGGTGCTCATATTAAGTATAAATATTTTCAAAAATTCGATATAGGGTAGTAGGTACAAATAACAAATTATTTGTAAACAAAATAATATGTTTTATATCACCACTATACAAGGCAGTTAGGCAAAACTATAATTGTAATATATACAGGCAGGGCCTTAGCTAGACGTTATTTATTGGGGGGAGGGGGGGGGGGTGTTATGAAGTTAAAAAGTGGCATTTTTTGGGTTTGTTGGGGGGGGGGGGGGTTGAACCCTCTAAACCCCCCCTTACCTACGGTCCTGTATACAGGGTGCTACAAATTTTTGTGCGTACAAGGGGTCTCGAAAACGGTAAGAGATGCGAAGATGGTTAAATTGAGGCAAAGTTGGGCTTGGGGCTCAATAATGTGGTGAAAGAAAATTGCACATATTCCGAATACCTTCGGAGATATCCGAATAAAATCGGTTCTTAATTTATTGCGTTTTCATTTTTGACTTAGAAAAAAAAACAAAATACAGACGTTCTTTATGTTCTACAAGATGGCGTTATTAGTTTTCAAATTCGACGTTTCGTGCTTTAGATACCAATCTCAAGTCAATTTTTTTAAATCGGGCCTGGAATTTTAAAAAGAGTTTTAGAGACTTCTACGCTTTGGAAAATTAGTACAATTTAAAAGTTTTTAAAATTTTAACATTTAATAATCAAATATCACATCATTTATATTTTAAATTATTCTTTCTTTACTATTACGGCCCTGGCAATTATTTTTAGTATAACTTAAATATCAAAATAACATTCCATTACAGGAAGTTATGGTGTTTAGGCCGTTTAGTTTTAATAAGATTTACCGTAACAATACAAGTGAGCAAGTTTTTAAGGTATGAGAAGTTTTTCTATTTTTTATTAGTATTTTATTTATTTTATTAATATAATATCTTAAGTTCTATGGTTTTACCTTAGACTTAGACCGAAATACTGTAAAACAGAGAAAAAATTAATGCTCCCGAGTGAAGAAAAGGTAACTGGAGTGTTAGTCTGGTTATGTTACTGTGATGCGCTTATGTTTGTTTCAAAAACAATTTCAATTTTTTTTTACTGATGATGGCAGTTTCAGGCGGAACATGCAACAAAAATAAACAGACAGTAAAACATTTGAGGCCGAGATTTACGGTCTTTTTCTTACAAAATATTGAATATCAGGCCTCTTTGAGTAAAAGACTGATTTTTCAAATCAGAAATCTTTTTTGTTTGTTTGGCTCTAAATATTCAGGACCGTAATGATATCAAACGATAACTTGAAAAAATGTGTTATTAGATGAAAAATTAAATTTCTAAAGTCCTTAAAACTGTACTTAAAACTCCAGGTGCATATTTAAAAAAATTGACTTGAGGTTGGTATTTAAAGAACGAAACGTCTAGTTGATGATTTATATGAAGTATAAAATATATTTCAAATAAATAAAATATAAACCTAGTTTAATTATATTAAGCGTTGTGTTCAGTTGTGTTACAACACTAACAGATGGATGTACACACTTCAGGGGGTGTATTTTTGAATTGATTTACCTCTTTACATGATATAATATATAATTACCTTTATTGAGTCGGGTAAAAAGTTACCTAGAAATTCGATAATTTCTGGAAGCTCGGATTCGTCAACCAATCTGAAATTTTTTCCTTCTGGTAGAACTTCTTCCATTGCTGAAAACAAACACATAATATTTTTTTACGAAACGGTTTTTATATTCATTTATTTATTGAGATTTTAAATTTATTGAATATAATGAAAATAGGCTATCCACAGGTCCAAACGGAATTTAAACTTTGATAGGAAATACTGTCGATTTTGTCAGAATAAAATATGTCACTATTGACATTAAAAAAAAAATTAAAAGTAATTTTGTTGAACCGTGTATGAAATAAGTCACTTCGTGGACTTGTGCGAACTTAAATAACAATTTCATTTAGTGTTCTAAAAGGTAACTTTCCAATATTGCAAAAACAGAACAACGTATTTTCAGGAAGGTATAATAAAATAGTATATTACAATATTACATAACAAGTGATGAAAGTGATACTTTTCAAACGAGGCACGAGGCGTCAGCCGAATGCGGAAATGCTTAGAGTTTTAGAATAATCACTTTCACACGAGTAATGTACACTATTTTTCCTACGACCACAAAGAAGTACTAAGAAAGCTTTTGATTTATGAAAAAAATATTTCAACACTAGTGTTAAAAAAATATATCAACACTAGTGTTGAAATTATCATACTTAGGATTATGTTCCACTTAATATCTAGTTTCATAGTTTGTCAATAAGCTTTTCTTTTATTTGTAGTTTAACTTTTTCATTTTTTCATATTTTTTATATCATAGGAAGAACTAATCCTGGATTGACTTCTAGATTAACCAGAATAAAAAAATTTTAATTTAAGCAAGGAAAGATGTATTAAACATAAATTAAAAAATCCACCCAACAATGAAGATTTCAATTAAAAATAATTCTATAAATTATTTAAAGTTTTTATAAAAAAAAGTCAAATACTCCTGATGGGATTTGAACCTGTGACCTTATAATATGTAGGCTAGAGCTCTATTCTCTACGCTATCGATACCAATAAAGATTTGTTGTTTAATACATGACACTTTCTTCAGCGCGATTTGTTTTTTCTGGTAATAGATTTTCCAATATATTATTAACATTTTTTATAATTTCAGATGGCGTATTTTTACACTCTAATTCTGAATCACTCGACAAATAGATGACAAAAAATAAGTTAAACACTTTGTAATTACTGCTTTTTAAAATTTTTTCTTTTTAATAAATAGGGGTGGTCTGTCAAATTGACACCATATGTTTAAATTAAATAGTGTGCCTTGATATTTCAACACTAGCGTTGAAATATTTTTTTTTTAACACGCGTGTGATATTCGGCGCTTTCGCGCCAAGTTAACCGTGCTTTTTTTTCATTTTCATAGATGGTGATGAAAGTGATACTTTTTAAACGAGGAGATATTTAGCACGAGGCGTCAGCCGAGTGCGGAAATTCTCCGAGTTTTAGAATAATCACTTTCACACGAGTAATGTACACTTTTTTTCCTACGACCACAAAGAAGTACTAAGAAAGTGTTTGATTTGTGAAAAAAATATTTCAACTCTAGAGCTGAAAAAAAAAATTTCAATTCTAGAGTGGAAATACAAGGCACACTATTTAATTTAAACATATGATGCCAATTTAATAGATCGAAAGGTCACAGGTTCAAATTCCATCAGGAGTACTTGACTTTTTTTTATAAAACATTAAATAAATTATAAAATTATTTTGAATTTAAATCTTCCTCCTTGAATGATTTTTTTTTATTTAATCAAGGAAAGATGCGTTAAAAATAAATTTAAAAAATTCACCCAACAAGGAAAATAATTCTATAAATTATTTAATGTTTTCATAAAAAAATCAAGTGCTCTTGATGGGATTTGAACCTGTGATCTTTCGATTCGTAGGTCATGGCTCTAGTCTCTAGGCTATGGCGACCCATAAACATTGTCTGCTTAAGTTTAATATATGACATTTTCTTCAGCGGGGCTTGTTTTGACTGGTAATACATTTTCCAGTATATTCTTAACTTTTTTATAATTTCAGATGGCGTATTTTCACACTCTAATTCTGAATCACTCGACAAATACGTGATAAATAAACTAACCTGCTTTCTAAAATTTGTTCTTTTTAATAAATAGGTATGGTCTGTCAAATTGGCATCATATGCCTAAATTAAATAGTGTGCCGTGCATTTCCACTCTAGAGTTGAAATATTTTCTTTCAACACGCGTGTGATATTCGGCCCTTTCGAGCCAAGTTAACCGTGCTTTTTTTTTCATTTTCATAGATGGTCGTAGGAAAACTAGTTTTCCGCATTCAACTTCTCTGCAACTCGTTTTTCATATGGAAAAATCTTACTACTACTTTCAACACGCTAAAAAATTATTAAGCTATTTTCCTTTTACGGAAAAAACTACTCTGTATATTACGGCAAACGGAGCCTTGAAACTTTGTATTTGGCAATTTGCCACAGCCAATTTTTTCTCTCATAATTTCCTTTGTGTGCCAGACTGGGAAGTGCTTAAATGTAGAACATACGACTGATAAAAGAGCAAATTAATTCTTCAGAACTATTTGATGTTCGAACGGGCAATTTTTATTGTGAACATTTAGATAAACATATACAGGGTGTCTGTTTGAAGGTTGGAGACAATGATGTTTCTTGAATTTTGTTTTACATCACAACGTTTCAACTGGTAAGTATCTCCAGTCGTCTTCAGGTGAATACTAAATAAGTATAGTAACTACAGTCCCTTGCCATATTATTAGACTCATGCTTAAAAATGAAGTTTTTCTGGCTTATAACACGTCAGTAGACATTAACAACGCTATTTCATGATGAAACGTCAAAATTTATTATAAATACAATAAATGTCACATAGAAAATTAGAAATTTACATCGAAATGAAATCTTTTTAGATGAAAATACATTTTTTTGCAAAAATCAGTATTTTGTATGACCACCTTTCGCAGCCAACACAGCTTCAACGCGACGTGGCATACTGCTTATACAGCTTTGAATTTTTATTTTGATCTCTGGGTTATGTTTCCAAGTGTCATTAAGTATATTGATCAACTCTTGCTTGGTTGTAGGGGCTTTCATCCTAACCTCAGATTTCAAAAACTCCCAGACGTTCTCGATGGGGTTCATGTCAGGCGAATTTCCTGGCCAGTCGAGAATATCTACTTTTTTTTCAGCTAAAAATTTTGTAATTTTGTGTGCACGATGGCAAGGCGCACCATCATGCATAAAAATTGGCTTTTCTCGTTTCTTGAACCATTTTTTCACTTGAGGAAGCAGCTGAGTTTCCAAAACTTTCTGGTATTTTTCGGCATTCATTGTACCTTCGACAACGTATAAGGCCCCTGGTCCCTTATAACTGATAACTGATTACCGACAGAGGATGTTTAATGGTCGGCACAATGCAGTCTGGCTTATATTTCTCATTTGACCTTCGCCGTACAAACTGCGATTTGTCGACCAATACTTGGAAAATCGACTCGTCCGAAAAACATACCTGAAAAATGTCATAGAATTTAGATTTAACAATATCCACAGTACAAGAACAACTTGAATATAGTTATACAGCATTTATTTACCTTAATCCAGTCATCAGTCGTGAAATCCTTGTATTTTCGTGCCCATTGGTATCGCTTTAATATCATAGCAGGTGTAAGTCTTGGTTTGCGTGCTGGTCTACGTCCAATAAGACCCTCTTCTGCTAACCTCCGCTGCACTGTTCTTTGCGAAACTTCAATGCCGGCTTCAAGAACTTTTTTTGCAAGAATTTTTATCGGCAGTTTTCGATTTTCAACACAAATATTGCGAATTTTTCGGTCACTTCTCACTGTCGTGATTCTCCGACGACCGCACGCACCTTTACGTTTGGCTCTCAGATCTTCACCGAGGTCTATTTTTTGTTTTATTGTTTGACAGAACTTTGAGAAACTCCAACAATTCGCGCTATTTGGTATTGCGACATGTTTCGTGCTTCCAGCATGCCGGAAATTCGACCAACTTTTATTGGCGACAAATCAGACACTTTTCCCATTCTGAAATTGTTTTTTTATCATAATATGGCCTCAAAACGTGTAAATATATACTTTGACATGTTGTTTTGTCAACAATAAACTCACCTTATGAAATGGAAAAGAGTTTTACAAGAGAAAACGCTATTGAAACACATTAAATTGTTGAATTGCACTATCAAACTGAAACTCTGTTTTTTAGGTTATGTACATGTCATTTTCGCGATAATCGATGTGAGTCATCGATTACCAACATGATCAGTGTTGCCAAAACGATAAAAGTGCCCGCGATATTCAAAAACCCAAGTTCTACCAACATATCTACAAAAAGTTCATATTAACAACAAGAAATATCTCTGAGTCTAATAATATGGCAAGGGACTGTACAGCTCTATTTATACTAGCTAGATGCACTAGAGCATGACCGAGATGGGTACAGTCATGCGTTTAGTTCGTATGCGGTATTTTATCCAGTGCATCTAGCTAGTATAAATAGAGCTGTAGTTACTTTACTTATTTAGTATTCACCTGAAGACGACTGGAGATACTTACCAGTTGAAACGTTGTGATGTAAAACAAATAAAGACAATGCAAGTCCAAAACTCTTCTATCATTCAATATACAGGGTGTTCCCTTGACGTCCGTGCAAACATGTTTTCGGCAATTTTTTACAAAAGTGAGTTAAGTACGCCTCTAGGGCTTTTTTTATGTGTATATTTTATCTGATTAGCCTGATGGTCAATTCTACATAACGAGCAGGGCTTTAGTTTAATTTTTGAATTTATACAAACAGCACAAACACATTTCCACAGCCGTTTTTGACAATATGGCGCTGTAGTTTCGAAGTTAGACGTTTCTTTTTTTAGATATTTTCAGTTTTTTTTTAATACACACCTGCCCTAACAAGTGTGTGTGCTCTGTGTTACTAATGGCAACTTGTCGTTTTCAACATTCAGCCAGCTTGCTCTTGTACCTACAGCTTAACGTGGGTTCCGAACCACGATCCTCAGTCATGCGAGTAATTTACATCTAAATCACTGCGGCGGTTGCCTTAACAAGTCTTAACAAAAAATCCTTCATTGTTATTTTAAATTATTTGTTGTTTTTGATACTACGGCTCTGGCTATTGTTTGGATGGTAAATTACCTTTGTAAACATAACTAAGATTTAAAAACGGGTTTGTATTATTTTAAATATAATGTAACCAAAATTAGTTTAAATAATAGAAAAGTTTTGGATTTGCATTGTCTTTATTTGTTTTCCTACGACCACCTATGAAAATAAGAAAAAAGCACGGTTAATAATTTGGCTAAAAGGCATACGGCGCCCATCACACGCGTGTTGAAATATCAAGGCACACTATTCAATTTAAACATTTTTTTTTTATGATAAAACACCTGCACTGTAGGAAAAATCCTTTAAAGCGCTCTGGGAGCGGTGCGTGTGCGAAAAAAGCGATTAACGTTGGTCTTGAAACGTTGAAGATTGTATTCATTGGGAAACACGACCTCAGGAAGATCATTCCACAAAGATGACGTTCTCCAGATGAAAGAATTCTTGAACAATGAAGTTCGAGGAGTACTAAGCTGAACAACATATGGATGAGCGGCAGTGGTTCGCCGTGTATTTCTGTTTTGTATTGCTCTAGGTGGAATCAAGTGGGCAATGTCAGTCGAACACCTGCCATGGAAATATCTGTAAAAGAGAGCCAAATCACCAACCTGTCTTCGATGCTCCAGGCTATCGAGGGTCTTGGTCAGCTCGGGGTCGCCGATCAGACGAACGGCTCTCCTTTAAATGGAATCCAGTAGCCGAAGGGTGTGCTTGAGTGCAGAGCTCCAGACATGAGAGCAATATTCTAAGGATGGTCGAATCTGGGCTTTGTAGAGTGTCAAAAGTTGATGAGGTGTGTACAACCTTTTGGTGCGGAAAAGTACACCAAGTTTCTGTGCAGCTGCCTTGGCAATTGCGGCAACGTGATCATGCCAAGACATATTACTTCCCAGATTGACCCCCAGCAAATTAATAGACGGTGCCAGGGGAATTGCGTGTCCTGCCATGACTATATCCGGTTCTGCAATGTTAACCTTTTTGGAGAAGGCTGCTGCCTGGGTTTTCTTAGCATTAAATTCAAATTCAATTTAAACATACGGTGTCAATTTGACAGACCACCCCAATTTATTAAAAAGTGCAAATTTTAGAAATCAGTAATTGTAAAGTGTTTAACTGTTCATCATGTATTTGTCGAGTGATTCAGAATAAGAGTGTGAAAATACGCCATCTGAAATTCTAAAAAATGTTAATAACATACTGGAAAATCTATTATCAGGAAAAATAAATCGCGTTAAAAGAGTGTCATATATTAAACAACCAATCTTTATCGGTAGCGATAGCGTAGAGAATAGAGCTCTAGCCTACAGATCGCAAGGTCACATGTTCAAATCCCATCAGCGGTATTTAACTTTTTTTTTATAAAAACATTAAATAATTTATAGAAATATTTTGAATTAAAATCTTCCTTGTTGGTTGGATTTTTTAAATTTATGTTTAATGCATCTTTCCTTGATTAAATTAAAAAATTTTCATTCTGGTTAATCTCGAAGTCAATCCAGGATTAGTTCTTCCTATGATATATACAATATGAAAAAATGAAAAAGTTAAACTACAAATAAAGGAAAAGCCTATTGACAAATTATGAAACCAGATATTAAGTGGAACATAATCCTAAGTATGCTAATTTCAACACTAGTGTTGTCGTAGGAAAAATAGTGTACATTACTCGTGTAAAAGTAATTATTCTAAAACTCCGGAGAATTTCCGCACTCCCCTGACGCCTCATGCTAAATATCTCCTCGTTTGAAAAGTATCACTTTCATCACTTGTTATGTAATATACTATTTTAAATCACAATGTTTTAACTGAGAAGTAACTCCAGTCGTCTTCAGGTCGAAATACCTTAGAGACCAACTACCATAAAAAAAACTATTTATTTTTCTCCCTAAGTGTGGGGTCTTGTGACGCATTGGCCATTTCGAATTTTCAAAATTATTGAGAGTTAGAATTTAAGAGGCAAGAGGCATGTAGACACGTAACCGATGTCCGTACACAATTTAAAACAATACCACGTGGTCTTCTTTTTGATTACAGGAATTATGAATAGTTTTCGTGTTTCTATTTAAAAATATTTTCGAGGTAAAAATAAAAACATTGTTAAAATAAAATCAAGTTAACTTTGATCCTGGCACAATATTTATTTCTAAGCCACTTTTTAAAATCTAACAAATGAACATTAATAACTATTCATAAAAAATGTTGGAAATGGCTACTTCCCGCTTCTATGCAAACTTCTGCTCTTCTTCTCATCGAGAGACGAACTCTTTCGAAAATTCCATGTTTTCGACGTGCAAAGAAGTGATTTTTATTTTTTTCCTTGAAAACGAAGTAAGATACGAAAAGATATCAAGATACAAAAAAGTTGTATTTTGAGTTGCTTAATCCGAAAAAAATATAAAATTTTTAAAAACTCAGTAGCGTACATTTTCTTTGTCAATGTTATTCGTGAGATTGCCCCCCGAGACACCACTGGAACTCATACTTATCTTTTAGTTAGTGCTAATTTAGAAAACAATGAATAATAGTACCAAATTTTAACAAAATCGCCAAAAGAAGCTTCGAGATATTAATAAAAAAACAATTTTGTTTTTGAAAACCAGACCTTTCAGGACACATGTTTATATGAACTTTTCTACTTGAATCTGGTTCAAGAACACGTCTGTAAAATGACGGCCTATCATTAAGTAACACCCTGTATAATAAGTCCTTAAAAAAATTACAACAAATACTTACCTCGCCCAACCAGGGACGATTAGTTCTTTCTATCACAACTTACGCTTCTTAAAGTTACACTTTACACCCTGCTAGCTTAAAAAAACTACCCCAACCCTATGGAACACCTTTATCACCCGCAAAATTACTAAACTACCCTGGAAATTGCCCAAAAATATCACCCGGCACTTTGTGAGAGACGCTATACTACAAAATTGATCGCTAGAACAGAGGCGCACGTCACAAAAGGGGCGCGGTGGGAAAAGCTGCTACCCCCGCTGCTTGCACCCCTATTACTGCAGGAACAGGGTGAATTGGAGCCAAGTGTTGGTGGGAAAAATAAGATGATAACGACAGGAGCTTGGCGGGGTTGTCGGATCGCCGGACAAAGTAGTGATTTATCTGAATTTTCTTTTAAAATTATTTTAGTAGTCAGAAGTGGGATTATTTGGTGCAATGAGCCAGATTTTCGATACACCGCACAGTGCTGTAATAATAAATGTAACCTATATTGCAGCCAGAAAATATGTTCGGGGGAAGGGGGGGCTCTCATGTTTTCTAACCAGGTTTTTTAGGGTTCGGGTTTTCAAGTTAATGGTGACATTTTGCAAGCCAACAAAATCCCGCTAATTGATTTTTCAGGCCGTAAAATCTTCGCACTGGCTGATCCTGAAACCGGATTCTCGATTCGCTGGAAATAATATATAATTGCCGCTGAATATGAAACAGGTTTTTACAAAATTGTTTGTGTGGATTTCGAGAAAATCACGTTTGAAATAGAGGGATTTTGTTGGTTTGTAAAATGTCACCAATATTAAAACCATATTTATATACAGGGTGATACCTAAGTTAATACATCTTTTTTAGCTGTGTATAGAGGGCAATAAAATAAACAACATTTTCAAATACCTTTTTTCAAAAAATTTAAAAATAGGCGAGATACAAAAGAAAAAAATCGAAGTGCGGGCCTGATGGTCATCAATCTTTATGTTGTTTTTGTCTTATTAGTCATGCAATTTACGAGTCTGTGGTCAGTTATTTATTTGGCGATCTGCTGCGGTGTGTTTTTCTGAAGCAAGTTAATTTTAAATTGATTTTATGTGAAAATGGTATAGTTTGAAAACAATGAAGTAGTAGATATGGTAGGTGCTAAATTACTGTAAATGTCGTCAAAGTGCGGCTGCTGCTTCGAGATTATACGCAGAACGCTTTCCCTTGGGTGCTCATCCTACACCCACAAGTTTTCTTAACGTTATTCAACGGACAAGTTAGGCAGGACCGTCTTTGATCCATAGTGTAAGTACCTTATTTTTGAGTTTTTTGAAAAAAGGTAATAAATGCCTTCTATACACCGCTAAAACAGAAGTATCAACTTATTAATCACGCTGTATTGACACATAATATAATAATGTCAGGTTGCATAAAGATTTTTAACAATAACCAGCAAATTTGACTGTGGTATAAAAATAACCAAGGTGGCCCGGTTAGCTTAATTCTTGATTTACTAATCAGACAACTTTGATTTTGAAAAAATAATGTCTGCCACTGTCATTAATGCCACAGTCAAAGTTCCTGGTTAGTTATTATTGTTAAAAATCTTTATAATACCTACTTATTTACCCATCGAATTGACCGAATTTTATAACAATAACTTTCAAGGCGCGCAATCAGATAAAAGTAACAACTACTTTATTATAATTTTTATAGACTTTTTCAATTTAAAAACAAATTGCAGCTGGGTATATTTTTATAATATTTTCAAATTTAGGTTATTCGGCATTTGGTAAACATTCGGTTGTCTGAAACATTTTTTTTTAATGTTCGCTTACCTGCATTTAATAATATACAGGGTGATTCCTAAGTTGATACTTCTTTTTTAGCTGTGTATAGAAGGCATTAAAATAAACAACATTTTTAAATACCTTTTTTCAAAAAACTTTAAAATAGCCGAGTTACAGAAGTAAAAAATCTAAGTGCGGGCCTGGTAATCAAAACGTAGCCCTTTACTTTATATTGTTTTTCTCCGTTTTTTGTATTGTTACTCATGCATTTTACGGATCGTCGTCAGTTATTTATTTTGGCAATTCGATGCGCGGTGTGGTTTTCTGAAGCAAATTAATTTTAATCAATTGGTGAAAATGGTAAAGTTTGAAAACAATGAACTAATTATGGTGCTAATTTAGTGTGAATGTCGTAAAAGTGCGGATGTTTCTTCTCTACACCCAGAAGTTTTCTTAATGTTATTCAACGGGCAAGTTGGGCAGGACCGTATTTGATCCATAGTGTAATAAATGTACTTTTTTTTGGGTTTTCTGAAAAAGCTATTAGAAAATTTGAAGAAATAGGCCATACTTGAAGTGGAGTGGAAATTTAGAAGGTAAGAAATAAGAACATAAAGTCTTCCTCCACTGTTATATTAAAGCAAGTAAATATTTTACAAAACTTCTCTACATGTTTCGAATGTAGAAACATTCATCTTCAGGAAAACAAATATAATAAAAAGAAGGAAAACTAGTAGATATCACCCTAACTGAGCGACAAGATTGAAGGTTCAATGAAAAAATGAGTAGAACGGTGAGAAAATAGGTGCACACGTTGCATTGTAAAAAGAAAAATATATCGGTTTTATTAAGGCTCAAGGCACTATGAGAGTTGCAATGTTAAATAAAAGTTTGACATCTGTGTGTGAAAAAACTGTTAAAGGACATAGAACTGAAGTGAAATGGAATAATCATTTATGAAAAGAAAATTGATGGCTGGTCATTTGAAACTATGGAGAAGAAGTGGATGTGTGAGGAAGATGAGTATTGAAAATATAAAAGAAGGGTAGTCTTAACTTAGATGGGAAACCTCATATTGGTTGTAGAAATAAATTAGGAATAAAAGTAGTTAAAAAGATACAACTTTTTAGATTTATTTTTCATTTTAAAAATAGTTTTTGGGGAAAAATTAACTTAAGCCGGAAACGCTACCGCGTTTTTTAAAAAACGTGTGCACCTATTTTCTCACCGTTCTACTCATTTTTTCATTGATTCATCAAAATATTACTTGCTTTAATATAACAGTGGAGGTAGACTTTATGTTCTTATTTCTTACCTTCTATTAGAAAATGTTGTTTATTTTAATGCCTTCTATACGCAGCTAAAAAGGAAGTATCAACTTAGGAATCACCCTGTATAATAGTTATTATTATAAGAAGACCACTGTATAAGTGTATACTAAATCAGCATTTAGAGTTCAATTAGAAGTCTAACACCTAAAATAAATATAAATAAAAAACAAATTAATTAGAGTGTTTTATATAACCCGAGTATATAACTATGACAATTATATTTCATAAAGAAATAATATTTTACATATCAAAGTCGAAAAAAATTCCGCGTATGCATTTTTAAAAAATTTATTTAAATGTTAAGCATTATTGATGATAAACAGTCCTTTAGGTTTACGGTAATTTCTTACTTGTGTTAAGTAATTTTTGCATGAAAAAAAACCCACGAAAATTAAGGCAGGATAATCAGGTAAGTTTTTAGTGAAATCTACACGGAAAAAAGCAACACTAATGGAAAGAAAAATACGCTTAAGTCAAGTATATGCTAATGTTACTATTTCTCAAATAAAATAATACTTTACTTCAATATTATAGATATTTTGTAAGAAAAAAGACACAAAGTCACGGCCTCAAAAACGTTTTTTTTTCTCCGATCTGTTTATGGTAGTGACTTTGTGTCTTTTTTCTTATAATATATCAAATGTCGGATCTCTTTGAGTAAAACTGGACGAATTCTTCGATTTTCAATACTATAGCTTATTCCTAATTAATAAGATTAGGATTTCTTGAGAAGATAATTATTAACTGTAACATTTTCAAATACGTGGATAGGACTGCGCGGATTTATAGAGTGGCCGCCCAAACTCCCGGATATTACACCCTTAGATTTTTATTTATGAGGTTATTTAAAAAGAAGGTATTATGTCACCAGACCTAGAAATCTGGAAGAGTTGGAGGTAAGGATTTGGGCAGAGATACGTTTAATCACGTCAGAAGTTGTAGAAAGAGTAAGGGAAGAGTTCTACCATCGGTTTGGTCTGTGCTAACAGATTCATGGGGCACATTTACGCTAGGAAAACTCTAAATGAGCCTCTGGTTCTATACTGTGATGACATTTAAAAGTAAGTGGGTTAGTTTTAGAAACATTAAGCGACAAATAATTCGAGTCGCACCATTCTTTAATCTTTAGCACACCACAATCAATGTCACTTTTCAACTGGGTCACATCAGAGCCCTGCCAAAGAATCGTGGTATCATCCGCAAATATTGTAAATCCATCAGATATATCTTAGCTTTACTAAATCATTAATATACAATAAAAACATTTTGGGCCCCAGAACAGGGCCCTGAGGCACTCCTGATGAAACGATAAGACTTAAACCAAGCCGGAGCAGTGCCACTAAAGCCGTAGACTTCAAGTTTGGCCAACAGTATCCCGTGATCCACACAATCAAAGGCTCTTGACAGATCACAACACCGCTACGCAGGGCCTGCTCTAGCAATAACGCCGCCCTGGGCAAAACAAGAAATTGCCGCCTTTTTCATCCCTTCTTCGTTTTATACCTACCACAACTGTCTATTCCTCGCCGCTCGCCGGCTTGTCCTTTGCTGCGACGCCGCCATGACCAAAAAAAGTACCGGTGCCGGCGTTGTTCGGCTTGCTTTGTCGCGGAATTGCTTGATATTATTATAATATTAAAAAGAAAAGAGATTCGTCGAAATTGTCACTGTTTTAAAAATAAGACGGCACGGCAAAACAAAGGATATTAAATTTGTTAACTGCGAATTGGAATGGTTCAAACTTCATATATACCTAGGAACGTAGGTAGGCAAAACGGGGATTTATGGTGTTTTTTTGGATTTTTCATGCCGCTCTTCCAACTTGCCGCCCTGGGCGGGGGCCCAGGTTGCCGCCCCCTAGAGCGGGCCCTGCCGCTACGTCAACATCCCCATCATTTAGTCTATAAAATAAGAAATTGTAGTGGACTCGTTTACTTAACTCCCAGTTTAAAATATACATAGAAAACGTCACTTTTTTGTCAAGACACTTCGTTTGACAATTATTTTAATGAACTTGACGTTCCTGTCTCCATTTTCATTTTGACATATCGTACTGTATATTTTTCTTTTAAGAGACTGCATTGCCCACTGCATTTTATGAGTTAGGAAACACTGTCATTTGCTAAGGTTAGGTTCAAGAGAAGTTCCCTTTAACATTTAACAAGTTTTAGTTCATTTTATATCTCAAAACTGGCTCTCAAATTCCAAATTATGAACATTCTCCTCATTACTCCATTATTAATTACTCTCTACAAGAATGCGACAATGATGGAATAGTACAAATCGAAAAACATATCCCACTCAAATTATCTAAAAATCCATATTACTCTTGACGTCGTTTTTGGACGCTTGCGTCGGGACGCAATGCAGGAGCGAAACTCCATAAGCCCTAGGAAACACGCATGGATAGAGAAAATCTCCTTTATACAAGAATAGCTTGTTGGGAGAAGAAAACTTTCCACTTAATATTTATTTGTGTTCGGGTTTGTTGTTTTATAGTTGTAATTCTCCGGTGTAGTTTATATGGACGTCGATACGTTTAAATTTTTTTTATTTATTACAGAGTTCCCTTCTTGCGCCCTAGCGTTTTATAAGTAATGGGTCCCGGCTCAATACACATTCTTCAGCGACTTTAGGTACCTGAAAACAGCTGTTTCCAGTTTTTTGTCCTGGAGATCAGACGGCTTCATTAATAAATAAAATTTTGGAGGCTGTGACAAAATGGTGAAATTTTTAAGAGAAGTTTTATGTCTTACTGTAATTTTGGTGAGTCAGACTAGAGGGTTCGAGTTTAAACACCATGATAATCAGGAGCTGTTCCATGTTTTAAGGTAGGTGCACTTATAAGTATGTGAAACTCAACAACCCAAAGTCGATACAGGGATAGGGTTCCTCTGCCTTATTGCTGAATAGGTATATAATAACTGTAGCTATTACACAAAGCAAATTGTAGAGCTGATATTTCTTTGTATTTTTTAGGGATATAAATACCAAATGCAAAAATATCACCAGAGTCTACGCACTGAATGAGCCCTCTGTTCTTGGGCTACCTCTTTATTTAATTGAGTTTTCTACCAGACCTGGTAGACATGAAATTTGTAAGTATATCTACTCATATACGGTGCTTGCAAGCACTGTTCTCGAAACAATTTCGAGGCAATTACTGTCCAGCTCTGGCATCAATGATACACTCTTAAAAATGACTTGGTATTTTGTATTAATTTTTATTTGTTCTCGTGTTTACGTTACCAAAAATAACAATTTTTGGTTAGGAAAACAAAAAAGATTTTATTCTTGGTTATATTTACCAAAAAATAGTGCCATTAGAACAAAGAAAATATCTCGTTTTCATATTAATTGGCAGAAATAAAATATTTTGTTTAGCTGAATTTATTTGATTCTGTATAATAATATCCTATTTAAATGTTACATCAAAATTCCTACAAACTTGTACTTATCAATCAAGCTTGTTGTAAGAACACATTATGCATTTATAGTTCCTACCATTTTGATTAGGATAATTTTTAGTTACCAGAACTAACTTTTCTTTTCAAGTGATATTATTCTTCATATGTATAACTAACGTCATCGCTGTTTTGGCTACTTTACTATATTCCGAACAGAGACTGTTGACGATGACAATATTAGTACGGAAGGATGATTTTGACGTGTCGTGTCCATTTTCTCGTGTTTTCCAGGCAAGAATCGGATATTCTCATGTTGATTACCTGGTTATTGCACGTATGCTTGGTTGTGACAATATTTGGTGTAATATATTTGTGTTTATTGTTTTTTTTGTATGCGTTTTAATTGTCAGAAGGAAGTTGAATTATAAAGTAAACATTTTATTTTCTATCATTGCAGTTGCACATTAGAAAGCTTAAATGAGCTTTTTATAAAGCATGGCAAGGTGACCTAATAGAAATAACGTCATATTGAAAAATAAATGGTTGTTAGAACCAAATTTTAGTAATTCGTATCATGTTATTTTTAGGAGTGGAGCTGCAGTAAATAAAAAAATATTTGTACTCAATTTTTGTAGAAATCATGCAATGATTAATTTAGATAATATATTTAATAACGCTTCCTACGTTATATTTATCTGAAATAATTATGAAAAAATGCGTCATTAACTCATATATTAAAATTAGGAAATAATATTATTTTAATTACGCCTATAGATAAAAGGTGTTTATCCTAATAAATTTTTATTTGCTAATAATCTTTTCTAGTAAAACCCGAGTTTAAATACATCGCAAACATGCACGGAAATGAGGTTTTGGGCAGAGAACTCCTTCTTAAACTAGCTGATTATTTGTGCGAGGGTTATCTCAAGGGTGATCCCCAAATAAAGGAGTTGATCAAGACTACTAGAATTCATTTGATGCCCAGCATGAACCCTGATGGGTGGCAGTTAGCAACGGACACTGTAAGTTTATTACAACATCGTCATGTTTAAAATGATCTTCGGTTTTGAGCATAGTTTTTCTGCGAATATCATGTTATATTTAATTATGTTTAAATTGCGACATTGCTATAGAAGACGTTTTTTAAAAATTAATACCCTCTTCAAAAAAATTTCGAAAATTGGCTAAAAATCTGAAAGAAAAATATTTCCCAGGGACTTTTTTTTTTTTTTATGATAAAACACCTGCACTGTAGGAAAAATCCTTTAAGGCGCTCTGGGAGCGGTGCGAGTGCGAAAAAAGCGATTAACGTTGGTCTTGAAACGTTGAAGATTGTATTCATTGGGAAACACGACCTCAGGAAGATCATTCCACAAAGATGACGTTCTCCAGATGAAAGAATTCTTGAACAATGAAGTTCGAGGAGTACTAAGCTGAACAACATATGGATGAGCGGCAGTGGTTCGCCGTGTATTTCTGTTTTGCATTGCTCTAGGTGGAATCAAGTGGGCAATGTCAGTCGAACACCTGCCATGGAAATATCTGTAAAAGAGAGCCAAATCACCAACCTGTCTTCGATGCTCCAGGCTATCGAGGGTCTTGGTCAGCTCGGGGTCGCCGATCAGACGAACGGCTCTCCTTTGAATGGAATCCAGTAGCCGAAGGGCGTGCTTGGGTGCAGAGCTCCAGACATGAGAGCAATATTCTAATGATGGTCGAATCTGGGCTTTGTAGTGTCAAAAGTTGATGAGGTGTGTACAACCTTTTGGTGCGGAAAAGTACACCAAGTTTCTGTGCAGCTGCCTTGGCAATTGCGGCAACGTGATCATGCCAAGACATATTACCTCCCAGATTGACCCCCAGCAAATTAATAGACGGTGCCAGGGGAATTGCGTGTCCTGCCATGACTATATCCGGTTCTGCAATGTTAACCTTTTTGGAGAAGACTGCTGCCTGGGTTTTCTTAGCATTAAATTCGACTTGGTTACTGTCACCCCAAGCCAAAATTTCTTCCAGGTCATTGTTGAGGCGCAATACTACATGCTGCCTGCGAAGATGTGCGTCGGCAGCGGATGTTTGGGGAGTCAAGGTAAAAGATGAGACAAGTGTGCTGTCATCAGCAAAGCTATAAATTGGGTTTTCACTAGAAGGTCGTTAATATACAGTAAAAAGAGGGTAGGCGACAATATGGACCCTTGAGGACTAACATTGAAATAAATATTTTTTCGTCATTTATACTTGAATTAGTTAACTGTTTTTAGGGTGGGCAAGATTATCTCATTGGTAGAACCAACAACAACTCCATAGATTTAAATAGGAATTTCCCCGACTTGGACAGAATTGTTTTTGAAAACGAAGAAGAAAATATTGACAGAAACAACCATTTGTTGGAACAAGTCACCAGGATTAACGATCCAGTAAGGCGTTTGTCTATATTTTTGTTTTTTATTGGATGTAGTTTCCCTCCTATTAAAGAAAAGAAAAATAATGCAACATTAATTTTTCAAAATTTATAGCCTTAACGCATTTAAGTAAAAAAAATACTATCATCAGATGGTGTTAAATAGTTTTCTTTTAGTTACAACCAGAAACCAGGGCTGTAATTCGCCTCATCATGCAAATTCCGTTTGTACTTAGTGCTAATCTCCATGGAGGTGATTTGGTGGCCAACTACCCTTACGACGAAAGCAGATCGGGCAGTCAAAAAGATGAGTATACAGCTACGCCTGATGATGATACCTTTAGGTAAATAACGCAACAAAATTTAGGACACACGAAACAGTCTGTATACAGGCTAAAAAAAAATTCGAGATTGTGGAAAGTTACGTAATTTTATATTCTAGAAATTTGGCGCTAAGTTACTCTATCAACCATGCAGATATGGCAAGTCCAAATCGAAAAGGATGTGGCGATGTGGACAGCTCCAAATTTGCTAAGCAGGGTGGCATTACCAACGGAGCCAAGTGGTATAGTCTTCAAGGAGGTAAGCAGAAGTGAACGGTATGTTCCACGCCACCCCTTACCCAGAGGCTGGCAAGGGCTACTATGCGTTTGTGCAAAATTGGCTTAGATTTTGCCAAAGATGGCCGCTGTCAGGTGCTAGTTCTTGTAAAATATAAGGTTATTTCGTACAAATACAAATTTGGCTTTGCCAGTCACTGATGAAATTTTGTCTTTTTATTACGCAGGTAGTAAGTTAATCGATTTCTTTATGCAACCTGCTGCAAGTAACTATAATCTATTTCAGAAAGGTGTAGAGTAACAAAAGCTCATTAGGTATGCAAAGGGACTACAAGGTGACCCAACGAATATTTAAGCCACTTTCATAATTTGGCATTGATTTCATTGCAAAATTTTCTATTTTCATCAAGTGCAGGTAGTACCACCCGAGGGATTGGGTCAATTTATGGGTTTTGCCTATTATTATCCATTCACAAACACTGAAAATGGTGTGACAAAGGCGTGCATTATGTACATAGTATTAGGTACACTTATTTTTTATTAAACATAAAAAAAATACATTACTTATACAGATATTAAATTATAAAAAAATTATAATATCTTCGTCATCTAAGAGACTGTCATCTCCTCTTGACGTTATAATTAACGGGTCGACGGTACGATCGATCAGGTGGTCAAGATCCCACATTTTCTCCTCTTTTTTACTGATATGATGGATTGCTTTTCGCCAGTTCTCTGGTGTCACTTCCTTAATGGCTCGATCAAACAGTAGCTTAACGTCTTTCATTTTGAATGTCGTGTTGTGTCTTGCTACAAATCCTTTCACTTACGCCCATATAAGTTCTATAGGATTTAGTTCGCAATGATATGGCGGTGTGCGCAGCACAGTTACACTATGTTTTTCAGCTATATCTTCCACGGAATATTTCATAAAACGATGTTTGTGTAAATTTACTATAGCTTATAGTTCCTTCTTTATCAACTTATCATTTTTTTCTTTGGTTAGTTATCCTAAATAATTTAATGCACAAAATTTACCTACGCCTATGGCCGACACCGAAATTGAGCCGAACTGGACGGAATTTCCCATTTTATTACTCTACACCTTTATGAAATAGACTATAACACTTATTGTACGAAACAATAAAATATTTCTATCAATTGTTATTTAAGAAAATATGTATTTTAGGTATGCAAGATTTCAATTATCTGTCGAGCAACGACTTTGAGCTAACACTAGAATTAGGATGCGAAAAATATCCAACAGCAAATATGTTGGAAACAGAATGGCAAAGAAATAAGAAAGCTTTGATTAACTATATTTGGCAAGTAAGTAAAAGAGGAGAAGGCAAGAATAGGGCAATGTAAAAGTGCCAAACCCTGTAAAAAATTTAAGTTTCCACAAATTCAGGTTTATTTATATATTGCAAGTTAGGTCAAGATTAAGTTAGGAAAAAAATTAAGTATCTGTAAGTGGTTAACTTTGAGTACTTTTTAGAGTCATATTGGAATTAAAGGTATCGTATACGATGCAGACACCAAACAACCTATCCTTAATGCTGTCATTCATGTCACAAACGTTACTGGGGGACAATCAACTGACATCAAGCATGATATTACTTCAGGTAGGTAACTGCGGTAATTATATTACCGGATGGTGCATTCTTAACAGGACAAATGGGATTTCTCATGTAAATTTCGAGGTGGTCAAATATTCGCTTCCGTATTTATTTTAGCCCACAAATATACTGGTCGACTTTAAAGCTTATGTTCCTAGTAATTTAAGAGTTATTTAACAAAACTTATTTTTATAGTTATTAATATAACGAGATTATTATGCGATTTATAATAGTCGAGGACATTACTAGGTGACGAGGCCACAGCCGAGTCACCCGCAATGTCCGAGACGGTGTTAAATCGCTAATAATCGAGTTGTATTCAAAGCTTTATCGTATCATTGACAACGGCGATGCGAAAATAAAAACAAGGTTTTATGTCATTTCATTTTGGCATTTCAAAAAGTCATCATTAAAATCATGCAAGATTTTGATATTCCTGACGATATATTAGCTGCAGCCAACATTATAAGGTTGAACTTGCTTCTGGACAAATCTAAAATCCATTATGAAAAAGAATATCGGCAGTTTTGTGAGTGGCGAAACAAAGTACATGTTCAAGGTGCAGAAGAAACGGTATTGCTGGCGTTTTTCGCAAAACTCTCTAAGGAATACTCTGCTGCATCCTTATGGCCGAAATATTCCATGTTACGAGCGACTTTAAAACTGAAGGAAAGAGTGGAAAACGACAAATACGGCGCCTTAATACGTTTTATCAAGAAGAAAAATGTTGGATATAGAGCAAAAAAATCAAAAGTATTTACAATAGAACAAGTCAACGAATTTGTGTGTTCTGCCTCAGAATTCAAATTGGCGATGTCTCCGGCAGTCTTCAGAGGGCATACCTAAGATCGTGGACGTTAAAGACAAAGGTGTATCCATCAAATTTGAAAACTGTCAAAATATTGTTTTACATGTTCATGAAAAATAGTTCTAATATTATTTGGTATCTAACGTATTATGCTTTCGTAACTAACGTATTAAATTATGGTAACTAATGTATTATGAGTAACTAAGGTGTTATGTAGGTTTTAGTACGTTTATGATGTTAATAATTATTAATAAATATATCATATAAAAGGACTTAATCAATGATACGATAAAAATAATAAACTAGGAAATACGGACCTGGCACCTCCTGTCAGTATACCAGGAAATTAATAATTAAAATATTAAGGTTAGGGTCAGGTTTTGCGTAAAATTCAATAACTGTAATAAACTTTCAGTTAAAAAAATATCAACAGACAGTAAACAATTTTTTTATTTAACACTATACAATAATTAACCAAAAGGATTTAAAAAAAATTAATTAACATTTTCAGTCCTAGGTTTTATTTTGATTAATGTTCAAGAAGATGTTCAAACAACCCTCCGTTAGCCGCCAAATAATATCCTAAACGATTACAACACTCCCGTTGCATTGGCTAGTTGGTATTGCGAGATTCTATCACAAATTGGTGAAATTGAGTTTCTCAATAATTGGTCCAAATTTTCTTGCCGAACATTTTTATACATTTTATCTGTTATGGCGGGTTTCCATAGAAAAAATCTGTGTAATTGTTACAGCGTTCTATCGTTTGATAACAAAAGTTTGATCTTCGTTCTTTATCAACTTCCTGCCGTTCTTGTTGCAAAGTATTTAAAAAAGAGAGCGAATAATTGACTATATACCTTGACAGTATTGTATTTTACCTGCGTGTTTGATTATACTGCGGCTTCCTAAGTAAAATGAAGTCACCCTATGTCACTGAACATATATTTGTATAATATAGTAAATATTATAGAAAAAGGTCCCTAGTTTTACCAAAAATCAAAAATTAGTTTAGGTTTTGATTGATTTACTATTTTCTTCTAGTTTACGGTGGGGATTATTACAGATTACTTACTCCCGGAAGCTACAAAGTAACCACGTATAAAGATGGTTATCTTCCTCATATCAAGTTAGTAACAGTTACCAACCCTGTTTTTACTGAGGCGCAAAGGGTTGATTTCGGATTAAAACCAATAACGGTAAGTATCACTTTAGTAGTAAAAACGTAAATCCAGTAAAGTATTATTATCAATTATATTTATTTTATTTTCCAGAAAATTAAAAACCATAAGAACCATAAGTATGAATTAATTTTTTGTTTACATGGTGGAGGTTTTTCTTAAGACTTTCAGCATAGGTTGGCCATTGGCATACACTTTTTTGGTTTGAGGGGGGGGGGGGGGGGGCAGAGCTCAAAGTTCATCAATTTTTTTCGTATTTTTAGATTCCTCCATTCATCCAACCTGATAATTATATTGACCCGAAAATTGACGACCAATATGGAGCCCGGAATCTCGACTGGGCCTCATGGGCGGAAGAAAGAGAACCGATCCTAGAACCCATCGCTATAGCATAAGAACGTAACATAGTTGGTTGTTAGGTGACGTACGTACGCGTACATACATACAGTTATGCGACAAAATCGATCCTATTTTATTTTCTTGTGTCACTTTTCATGTCATACAAACATGGTATTTGTCAAGAAGAAAATACTTCGACTGAGCTAGTGGCCACGTAAGTACAGCACTTAACACTAAGTGCAGTGGTGGGCAATAGCATAGTTGAAATATTTTCTTATTGGAAGTAGAGTGGTCCTCAAAGCATATTTAAAGAAGATTCAAAAACTGTTTGTTCTTTGGAATTATACAGGGCCCTAAAATATTAATTAGTTTACTTTGTCGCACTACTGGGACACCCTATATAGAAGTAGTAAACACAGGGATACCATTAAAACTGGAAAAAATGTAAATGAATAAAGTCTTTTAAGTTTTAAAAATTTTATTTAACTGTTCAAGTTACGCAAAGGTAATTAACAACTTGAAAAATGACAGCTTAGACTGATTACCAGCTCCATGCAAGAGTAAAAAAATGTCATATTATAAAGGCCAAAATCTCAACAACAATTGAATTTAGATTCATCATCAATTAAGATTTTATGTTAACATGGCCGTTAACGTTAGTAATACTGAGCTGTCTATACAAAACTGCCAGCAAATTCTTTTATTTACAACCATGTATGTAATAATGACATTTCACCTATCTTTGAAAGGTGGAAAGTTGACGTTTCTTGACTTTTACTTTCCACCCGGGTGGAAAGTGCTCACTTTCCACCCGGGTGGAAAGTAAAATTGTTATTTTTTGTAATTTTATTAAAAATCGATATCTCAAAATAGTAAATTTTTTTTTTTTTAAATTTTAATAAAAATCGATATCTCAAAATAATATACAAACACACCAACACACAACTCATTACACAAATTCAACAACAATAATTTTATTTTTTATTTCTTTAAATGAATTATACCTAAATGACATTTATAAAAAACAAAAAATTAACATGGTTTATGTTTTACTTATTTACATTAAATATTACATTGGCATTATTGTAGGCAGTCACAGATATGTTTAAACCTTGCTGAAATTCTTCTTTTGAAAGGTTTATTTCATGATTATTTGAAGTTAAAGTAGTGTTAGTAAAACTTGAACTTGGCTTTGAAATCAATTTTGCCGTATTAACCTGAGTAGAAACCGAACTGTCTATGTATCCCTCAGCTACTGTGCTAGATTTCCAGCCTCCTAACCGCTTTATTTGCATAAGATCGCCACCGTTATTTGCGAGCAAAGTAGCCGCTGTTCTTCTGAAACAGTGACCAGTAAAACCTTCAGTATTCAGCTTCAGAAAAGCTGCAATTTTTTTTGGAAACTGACTTAAAGTGTTGTGCCCAATACATTGTTTACTAATTTTTCCATATCTTATTTGCATAAAAAGCTTTCCATCCTGTATATTTTTCCGTAAAGTTATGTACTCCTTAAGTGGTGCAATCCATTTATTATCAGTTATCATAAATGATCGTGGCTGGTACGTTTTGCTATTTTGTATTTCAATCGCGACCTTTTCTTCTAAAAAGTGAACGTCTGTTGTTTTCATTTTGTATAATTCATCTGATCGGCAGGCGCCTGAGACACCAATAACCAATGCGACCTACAAATGTATAAAATAATAAGTTAATATAGAAATAGTCAACCTTTTAGCCTAAAATACCTTTTGAACAAGAAATTCCATAGGTGCTTGTTCCAAAAATGTTTCAATATTATCCATAGACAGTGTGGTCGATTTTTTCGGCTTGTATCCTTTGTTTTGCTTTTTTAAAAATGCTAATAGCTTTGCGTGTTTAGATATGTCTACTTTTTCCCTAATTGATAGAGTGGTCCTCAACATTGAATATATTGACCAAAGCGTTGATATTTTCTTTGTCTTGGCATTTTCACTAAAATAAGCTAGTAGCGCCGATTCAGAACCAGGATTTTGAACTTTGTTTCCAATACACCATTCTTTAAAACAGTTATATGCCTTGTCATATCTCGGGCGGCTTTTAGTTGGCAGAAGATCTTCTTCTACTATTTTTGCTGCTTCTCGAATTTCTGGGGGAGTAGCAGCCAAATCAAATTCCTCATCTGAGAGCATTTTTTTGGTGTTTTGTAAAAACTTTGACACTAACGTTTTAAAAAAATAATATATTGTTTAGTGACATGGAAACCATATTCCAAAAATGATATTTGCCATCTTGATGTGTATTATTACCTACGTTATTTTATCACCTGCGGTTATTTGAAATTCTAAATGTCTGTCTACTTTTGCAATGGAAAAGTCAAAATGACATTTACCTTTTAATAATTATTTGAACTCAAAATAATAAGAAGTGGATGTTGGATGTGGTTGTAAATAAAATAGTATACAAACCTCGGTGAAAAGTTTCATTACTGTCTCTGAGATATAGTTTACCTCGACGCTTCGCGTCTCGGTAAACTATCTAATCTCTCGACAGTAATGAAACACTTTCCACCTCGGTACGTAATATACTATAACATGGCCGTTAACGTTAGTAATACTGAGCTGTCTATACAAAACTGCCAGCAAATTCTTTTTTATATCTTAAGTAAGTATACAGGGTGTCCCGAAATTAGGTGACAATATTTTAAGGGGATAAAGTACATCCAAAAATAGGACTAAAATCATCTATTAATATACCTTGAAAAACGCTTCGTTATGGGGCTAGAGCCCCCCGAATGGAAGCTATGATAAGCGGTTTTTTCACAATATCTCAGAAACTGATTGAAGTATCAAAACAAAATTTGATACATGTTTTACCCATGACAAGACCCAATAAACGGTTTGTTTAGCTTAGGTGTATTTCTTCCAGTGGCGTCCCACTGGGTAGGTAGTGAGGGGAATATTGCCATAACTTTTTTATTTGTAGAATTTTTTAACGCCAGGTGCAATTTTTAAAAGCACTAAAGTCTTCTATTAAAAAAAGATACTCTTGCTTCATTTTGGTAGGATTTATCATTTTTCAGTAAAATCGATTTAAAAATTTTCGGTTTTTTACAAGCCGTTGAACAGGCTAAGGTGTTTTTTGCATATCTCAGCAAACACTTGATTAAAACATGAAATTTATTAGAAGTTCTACTAGCGACAAGGCATATTTATTAAAGGATGTAACATTAAAATATTTTTCCAGTGGTGTCGCACGGATTGGAGCCTAAAGTAAATATTACTATTTTTTTTTATTTGAGGGGCTTTCCTTTTATACCATTTTTAAATTCTCCGTGCCTCACAAAACATAACACGCAGGTCTAGATTTTGCATCCAATAAAATGGAAATTATTTCGAACATTTGCTTAAGAATTAGTTTCCCGTGTGGTTTTACAATTAAATTTGATTTGCAATTTGTTATTCTTTTTTGTTTTATTTTAAGTCTCTTATACAAATAAATATTTAAAAAACAAGGTCTAAAAATCTGTTAAAAACCTTATATTCTGTCAAATTACAATAATGGGAGGTTTTATTAACAAAGAATTTAAAAATTTTAAAAAATTACATTAAAAGTATGAAAGCCCCTCAAATTAAAAAAAAATTGTAATATTTACTTTAGGCTCCACCCCGTGCGACGCCACTGCAAAAATATTTTAATGTTACATCCTTTTTATAAATATGCCTTGTCGCTAGTAGAACTTTTCATAAATTTCATGTTTTAATATCAAGTGTTTGCTGAGATATGCAAAAAAACACCTTAGCTTGTAAAAAACCGAAAATTTTTAAATCGATTTTACTGAAAAGTGGTGAATCCTACCGAAATTAAGCAAGAGTATCTTTTTTCAATAGAAGACTTTAGTGCTTTTAAAAATTGCACCTGGCGTTAAAAATTCCTACAAATAAAAAAGTTAGGGCAATATTCCCCTCACTACCTACCCAGTGGGACGCCACTGGAAGAAATACACTTAAGCTAAACAAACCGTTTATTGCGTCTTGTCATGGGTAAAACATGTATCAAATTTTGTTTTGATACTTCAATCAGTTTCTGAGATATTGTGAAAAAACCGCTTATCATAGCTTCCATTCGGGGGGCTCTAGCCCCATGACGAAGCGGTTTTCAAGGTATATTAATAGACGATTTTAGTCCTATTTTTGGATGTACTTCATCCCCTTAAAATATTGTCACCTAATTTCGGGACATCCTGTATACTTTAAATTTTAGTAAGAAAAGTTCTGATAGTGGGTAAGATCTCAGATCATATAATACAGTAGGTGTAATAATAAACTGATTACAATCCGTTATAAAAAACCTTCAGTTTTTAAAATTCTCTAAAAATGTTATACTATAAAGTGTTTGTTACAAAGCATCTTTATTGGTGGTAGATACATTTTGTTGTTTGAAAGAACACTATTTTTCCTCGTGCAAGATTGCTTCGTCCATCCTAAACATCCATGCGAGGCAGCTTCGCGAGGCTTCTGCTGATTTAAATCGCAGACTTATTAACAATGTCTGCGTTACTTTTAAACTTTGCATATCCAAATATCACTAGCCATAGTAGGGACGGATCCAGTAAAGGGGAGAGGTATGAAGGGTCAGCTTCAGAAGGTTTTTGAAGCATTGAAATAATTTTTTTAGTCCCCCTCCCCTCAGCATAACCCCGGATCCGCCACTGAGCCAGAAATGGTACATATTTAAAAATAGGCAAACTGTAGAGTAGAGGTAGGTATGCAATAAAGAAAACATTCTTCCCTTTATTAGCAGCTAAAAATTGTGTTTAATGTTTTTATCTTAGTCACAGTAATGTTGTTCTATCAGGAAAACATTTTAATTGTTAAAATTAAAGACACTGTTATTGTAATCATGTACGAATAAAACTATTTATTTAGAATACGCCGTGTTTTAGTTACAAATTTGTACCAACCTTGCTGGGGTCTATTTACTTATTGATCAGTTAGAAAATATTATAAGTCCGTTACTGCTGGTATTTATAATAAATAAATAAAATTCTGTTGGAAGGTTGGAAACAATGCTGTTTCTTGAATGACAGAAGAGTTTCGGACTTGTCTTTATTTGGTTTTGAAACACCACGTTTCAACTGGTAAGTATCTTCAGGTGAATACTAAATAAGTAAAGTAACTAACAGCTCTATTTATACTAGCTAGATGCAGTGGAGCATAACTGAGATGGGTGCAGTCATGCTTCAGTTCGTGTGCGGTATTTTAAGTTTACATCTACTTAACAAAGGTTTCCAGATATTTCTTATATCTAATGAGGGCTTACTAAAACAATCTGGGTTCTGGTGTATGGTAGCACCTTCCTTGAACGTCCTCTTCCTCCAATGTGGTTTTTTATGCAGGATTTCAGGTTCTGTCCGCTTGATATGATGGCCGTGTGTCAAAGCATTGTCAGCTGCACCTGATATTTCGGTCTCTCTTCTATTAGCGTATTGTTTCTGTCTTCCTTGTTTCCTTATATGGGTGACACTAAAACCACTCGAAATAGACCGAAAAATCAAGTGTAGCTGACCATGCCTGGACACCCGGTCATCACATCATGTGGACTTAAGCTGAAAGTCTGCTTAAAGGAGGAAGAGGACGTTCAAGGAAGGTGCTACCATATACCAGAACCCATGTTTAGTAAGCCGCGACGTCGACTGTGAACGCGACCCTGAAGACGACTGGAGATACTTACCAGTTGAAACGTTGTAATTTGAAACATATAAGGACAACACAAGTCCAAAACTCTTCTATCATTCTAAACAAAAATGTTAGTAGTTTAATAACAAATTCACACAATTAAAATAATAAGTTTTTAGTGGTAAAAGTAACACATAATTTAAAAAAATCAAGGACATACAAGGAAAAATTTAAAAAATACTCAGCCTATTGTAAGGCAATGCCTGTTGTTCTGGTACTATTCAAAGTAGATGCACAACAGGCAAAAGAACCAATAACATTAAGTGAAAAATAAAATGGCTAATACGTCACCAGCCTTCTAGATCTCAAACTACAACTGAACTTCCTTTTTGACGACATCGACGCCGGATAGTTTTAGTTTCAGTTTAATAGTTTGATGTTTGGCTTTGTGTCAATTCGAAGGTCAGTCGTGCTTTCGCTTTTCCGAGTAATACTTGGAGGATGAAGAGCTCTTGCTACTTTTACTCGAACTGGATTTTTTCTCGTCGGATCTGAAAAAAAATTAGTTTTTATCTTAGATAATTGAAGCTATAGAATGGGCTCTTTCACTAAATTTCGATCATGGCTGTAGTGTATAAAGGAACAAAAGAGAAAATTTTCTGTGTTTTTACTTTTTGATACTATTAAACCACCACTGAGAAAATAAATAAATAAAAAACTATTGGAATAAAAACACGGACTTTATCGAATATACGTCATGAAAAGGGCAGCTGGACAATGTTGCCAATGCTCTCTAATATTTTTATATTATAATACAAATGACAAAGTCGGAAAGTAATCCAATAGAAATAATTGTCCAAAACGGACTTATGCGGAAAAAATCATCACTTTATTTCAAAATGTTATCAACATTTTGTCTTAAAATAAGTTATTACAGTTCTAGGAACAAAATATATTATTTAACTAGCACAAAAGGCTTCACATGTGGCAACACCGAAATTATTGACAGAAGACCAAGCTAATGAAATGACATTTGAAAAAAGTCTAACCTAAGTTATTTGTCGATCTTTCTGCTCTACGAGCAAATAAATAA
Source organism: Polydrusus cervinus (assembly GCA_935413205.1). Classification (NCBI taxonomy): domain Eukaryota; kingdom Metazoa; phylum Arthropoda; class Insecta; order Coleoptera; family Curculionidae; genus Polydrusus; species Polydrusus cervinus. The sequence continues at coordinate 28,201,666 of OW284519.1, forward strand.
AAAAAATATTTTAAACAAAAATACATCCAAATTCCACAATAATTCGGGTTGTAAACAAAAACACCGACATGACAAGTGACAGATCGGTAACGATGCTCACTGTAATATTTACCGATCGACGTCATCGAGTAATCGCGCCAATTTTACGTTTTTAAGACTTGTGGAAATTGTGCATGTTTAAAAGATGAAATTTAATCTACAAAAGTAACTTACCTTGACGAAGACGAATGACTGGGAGACGCATTACTAGATTTTGATCCACTTGACGAAGATTTACCACCGAAACTGCTGGACTTATACTTGTCGCTGGTTACAATTTTTAGTTAGGGAAAAATAAAAAATTACTCATGTAATAGTACAACCGTTTTCTTACTTTCTTTCGTCCGATCCTAGCCTTAGGTACTGACGAACCATGATATGGCGAAACGCATCTAAGGCGGATAGATCTGACGAAATAAACGAAAACTAAACGGTCTTTCAATATCTATTGGATCCCTAAAGAATCACACTCTTTTAAATAAGAAAAACAGGTTTTACAGCACTGTACTCTTACCTGGAGGACTTATGAGACGACGAACTACTGCCATGTCTGTGACTGCTCTCTGACTTAGTACTGGATGAACTTTTAGATCCATGGTCTTTTTCTGACGATTTTTGCTTCTTTGCACTAAAAGAAATGCATTTATTATACCAAACTAATTTACAAAAACATCACCATCCAATAATAGTGAAAAAAAGGTTGTTGCGTAGAATGAGATTTTGGGGGACGCGCCACAGGCGAGGTTTTTTTTCCTTTCCATCTCTTGCAGGAAACACATTTTTTTTTTTCATTCATTGGAAACGACGATTCATTTTTTACCTGATGCTTTTACAATTCGAGCATGTCCAAGTGTCCCTTATGTCTTCGTCAGTGACCACCGGTCTATGGCACTCCTGGTGATAGAGGGCGTGACAGTCGTTACATTCTAGAAGCCTATTTCTGGCACCTACATCCATTTTTGTGCACACAACGCAACTCAGATCATCTTTAAACAGATCCAACTCCAAGTCATTATCAGAATTATTTCCTAAAAATATATATTATGATTGAAAATGACCCCCTTCTAAAAAACCTTACCACTCACCTTTATCATCATATATGCTGGCAGAGATGGGCGGCTCCTCGCTTTCTCTGGAGGGTAATTGACTTTGGAAAAAATCTGTATAGTCTTTGACAACTCCGAACTTTTGAAAGATGGCTTCTTCAAGAACATACTGCAGCGGTACGGGGTCTCCTTTTTTAAGTTTCTTGCTTTCATAGAGCAAACCCATGCACTTTACCAGGTGAGGATCCAAGTCGTTATTTGCCATTTCTAATAAAGAAGGTATACTAAACTGCTGGACAATTGCTTTCGACCAAGAAAAATTTCGCCTAAATTCAACAGTTAATTTTTTTTTTTTTATGATAAATCACCTGCACTGTAGGAAAAATCCTTTAAGGCGCTCTGGGAGCGGTGCGAGTGCGAAAAAAGCGATTAACATTGGTCTTGAAACGTTGAAAATTGTATTCATTGGGAAACACGACCTCAGGAAGATCATTCAACCTTGCTTCATTTAAACTTATTGGTAGCTAGATCTCACTGTGCGTTGTATCGTGCAAACTTTGCGAGTGATTATTATACCTTATGAAAAGCTTGATTATGTTCAGTAACAATAGTTGTACCTAAATGTTATGATGTACAGTGGCGTACTTATAAACACCTATATGTCTATGGTTTATAAGTATCTCACAATTTTTCACAATTGTTTTTTTTATATTGGAAAGTACAAGCCCCTAGATTAGGTCAATTTTTTCTTATTTTTTATTTTTTCATATCGCACGACAGGTATATTATACAGTGTGTTTACAAAATTTTAACAAAGATAATTTTTTTAATTTAATTTTTGGAAAAACTTTATTTATTAATTTCTAACTTTCTAACACTATACTTATAAACCATAGATATACAGGTGTTTATAAGTACGTCACTGTACATCATAACATTTAGGTACAACTATTGTTACTGAACATAATCAAGCTTTTCATAAGGTATAATAATCACTCGCGAAGTTTGCACGATACAACGCACAGTGAGATCTAGCTGCCAATAAGTTGAAATAAAGCAAGGTTTTCCAAAAAAATCGGTATTTCTTAAAATATAACAGATATCAAAAATTTGACAAATTACTTTCTTTGCTATGAATCAGTGATTCAATTGACGTAGAGTGATAAAATTTAAAAATATTATTGTGAAAGTTACACGCCAGTAAAATTGGAGCAAAAATCATCGTCTTCTTTTACACCCCGTATATAAAATTTTCTGACAGTTAAAGAAAATTAAACATCGACAACTATTTCCCAAGGGATGAAGCTATCAACCATTCAAAACCGTAGGTCGATATCATATCTGGTTCAGAAAATATTAACTGTTAAATTTAGGCGAAATTTTTCTTGCTCGAAAGCAATTGTCCAGCAGTTTATATGAATGTGGGGATACTTATTTATGTTACAAGGGTTCAAAGTGAAAGTTTTGGACCAATACTCTATCATTTTTCGACGAGGTTAACAAGCCTTGGCTCACACACAACTACATTTTCAAATTTCTTGCGCTATTATTGGTAACGGCGTGTGATATCTGAGTATGAATGTATTCCAACACAGTGGCGGCTGGTCGTATAAAGCAACTGAGGCCGGGCCTCACATGTGAAGATTAAAATATAATGTAAAATTTATATATTATTTATTTCAATACAAAACGTTTTTTACCTAATTTTCAATCATTAATAGTATCAAAACATCGATTTACCATCAAAGTTTAAAATAATAACTTTTAAATCTAGCCTAGCGCACACCCTTTCCAACTTTAATCAGCACAACAATAATAAAATTATTGTAAACCCAGAAATTTGCGCTTCATATACGTCACACATCACCTATACAATGCCATGCTCGTCAACCTGGTACCTCCACCGCTTTAATCGCACAAGACTAGAGATAATAGGTGAATTTTTATATGCATTGAGGCAGTACCTCCTAAAATAGGGGGTATTGATTGAGGCCCACAAATTTGGGCTTGTAAAACGTATTTTTAACAGCAGCATGCATGTTGCCAAATGTTCGCTTTTATTTTGAACAAGGATATTTATTTACTTATTATTCAAATGATTCTTTTTTAAAAGGCCTTTTTACATTGGGTGCAATTGTAAGAAAAATGGCCTGGAAGCATGCGCTTTGACGACGTTTTAATCAGCTGATGCACGTTTTCCCATTTAAAACCTGCATCAGCTGTTCAAAACGTCGACAAAGCGCATGCTTTCAGGCAATTTTTTCTTGCAATTGCACCCAATGTAAAAAGGCCTTAAAACATAAAAAGATAAGTCCGAAATGATCAAATTACCATTGTTCTATGACATATTATTATTCAATTAACACACAACAACAAAAAACAGGTAAAGATTACTCAATCCCTGTTCAGGTGCCTATTGGAAACTTGGCAACGTTTTATTGTCAATCGTATCGTCTCTTTTACGCTTAGGTTAGGTATTAGGTAGATGTCGGGTTAGCTGATTAGCAATAAAATTAGATCTTAGATCGCCCTTAGAAAATTACAACGCGTGTCATTCGTTTGTTTGAAGGCTTCTCGTTTCGTTTAGTATTTTAATATTGTTTAGTTTTTTTCGATTGTGCGTTGTGCATACTGCCTAAGTTGGTAAAAATAATAAATAATGAATCTCCCTTACGATATTGTATTGTCTTTGCTTGAAACCTCTTTCTCGCGACGACCTGAAGTGGAAAAACGGCAAATTTTGGAGTCTATCGACGCCAAAAATAACGGCAGTTTTTAGCGAGAAAAGGGTGGGTCGGGAAAGTTCGCGATCATTTCAAACTTTATGGTATGATACTTACAAATGGCTTTGCGGTAGTTTACATAAACAAAGTTTGTATTGCTGGCCGTGTATTTTATTGGGTAAAACGAAAAATTGTACAAATTTTACAGTTTTATCCTCCATAAAAAAGGTCAACGCGTCAAAGCAATCAAACCTCAGATATCTATATAAGCACAAAGGTGACATGGAAATTTATTCGTTTTTTCGGGCCTCACCTGTTCTAAGTACCGCGAGCCGCCACTGTATCCAACAGCTTGAGACCTCTAGCCTAGTGTCAATAAAGTTACTTAAATTCTACTAGTTGACATCATTATTACTGCGCTTAGTTCTAATGGACGCTAAGCGTCGCGACGCCTCATTTTTGTATTATTTATTCATTAAAGCATCAACAACATTTTACTACCAATAAAAGATACTCTTAACAAGGAATCATCTATTACTAAATCATTGACTATATATTAATAAAATAATAATTATAAATTTAGTGACCATCCCAGTACGGACCTGTTCAATTTTGACATTTCTCAGCATGGAAAAACCGAAATTGGTAATTTTATTATTATTACACGCGATTCGCATAAGAAACATACTTTATTTAACAATATCAATCTATTTTATTTTAAAATAAAACATACCTTTGAAAAACCTTAATTTATCAGACACAATATACAACAAAATACTGTTTACGTTTACAATATTGACGTATGACGTAAGCTAAGCAAGCACCTGCGCGTTGTGAGCAAGAACTAAAACAGCAATAGGCAACCAACTTTACAAGTGGAGGTGTTTCATAGTGATTTTGATTTATTAATATTATTAAAAACTGTAGGCTTCGATAATTGAACCAACTGTAGGGAATAAACTTCTTTTTTACTATTTAAGATTTGTGAAGGTAGAAATATGAGTATTGAATATAAATAAAAATCCAATTTTTCTTGATGCAATGGTGAAGGAAAATTAAATATCTAATAAAATTTGTTAATTTTTCTTTGATCTGGTCACAATCGGGTCGAAGAAAAATTTTCTATTCTCAAAAAAGACGAACATGTACTGCTCTCATTCCATTTCAGTATTTTAACAAAATCACTCCAAATCTTATAATATAGAAAACTTGGCTTCACTTAATATTGATTTCGGGTTTGTTCTTTTATGTGTCTGAAAACATAATAAAAAAACTATTGGAAACACAAAAACTTTATCATATCTACGTCACGATAACTGTATCTTAACAATGTTGCCAATGTTCTTTAAAATTTGTATATTATAGTACCAAGAAAGACAGAGTCTGAAGAATAAAAATTACCATATTATTTCCCAAGAGTTATTTACATTATCTTAACAATATAAGTCAATAAAGTTCTAAGCATAGGTGCAACTAAGGGGGGGGGCTAGGGTTAGCTAAGCCCCCTGATGCTACAATTGGTGTTTTACATCCTTTTCTATATATTTGGTTACGTTGTGTGGTTCGTTGCAATATTTATTTAATTACACACATTCCTATTAAAAGTATGTCTACAAAGAAAACTAAGCGTTAAGTTGCAAAACGCTGTTTAAAATAGTGCTTAAAATAAAATATTTAACTTGGATAAGGTTTGCCTTGTCTACGTTTCATATCCATTACAAGGGAAAAGTCGCAGCGTGTCAGAGTCAAAGGAAAACAGTGGCTGAAAGATTTAGGATTGACCACTCTACTTCAAACTGACTTTCTATGATGAAAGAAATAAATATAACAATTTTAATCAACAATAATTCAGATGTAAACAATCACACTGACAAGACAAGAATGACAAGTGGCACACTGCAGCTGTTTTCGGATCGATAATGATGTTCTTTAGTAGCTTCCAGCATTAATACATATCATTAATATTTTTTAAGTTGACAATTCAAACTATTCAGTCCACTAATTTATGTATTTTTTCTTTAATACTTCCAATATCAAAACGCTCTATAAAGAAATATACAACCATAAATACTTTTTTTTTTCATTCTTTTATTGTAATCATCATTTCGTAATATAAAGGCATTATTTATTTATTTATTTATATAACAGAGCACTTTGAGCCAGTAGCGAATTATAACATATTTTTAGTCCTTTGAGCCGGATGCTCAAAATAAAAGAGGATTAGAATTGGATTATATGGAGTATAGTCGGTCAGGCAATTTATGAAGATCCATTACCATAAGTTTAAATACTAGAAGCAATTGAAGATTTTTTTTCCGAGGGCCCGTCCGTGCACCGGATGCACATAGGCCAGGTTTGGCCGATTGTGCTCACCCTGTTTGGTTCTCACACCCACTCCGTGATTCCAGTTCCTTGTACTAGTTTGTGTAGGTCAACTGAGGAGAGAGTAAGGATGTCCTCTGATTCCAGTTTTGGTTTCCCGAGTATTTGTTGCCTCTTCCGATCTAGTGACTCGCAATGGCAAACTATGTAGGTACAGTCTCCTTGTCTTATCCGCATAATCTGCAGTCAAGGTCTTCTTTGTACAATTGTATTCTGTGCAGATAGTTCTTGACAGCCATGTACGTGTCCTGTCAGAATATCTGTAAAATGGTTCTCAGCTGGTTCCTGTTCATTTGAAGCAACTGTTTCGTAAGTCTTGGGTCTGGATCCCCAACGAAGCTGTTGCTGTTGTGTAATCCCTGTCTGTTGCTCCAGTGAATTTTCTGTTCACTCCTGATCCATCGCTTTATGGCATCTCGTACTGTGCACCTTGGTACTCCGAGTGCCCGGTTCTGGACCAATTAAAGTATTTTCTGAGCCTTTCCTTGCAAGTTTATTGGCTTTTTCATTTCCTGTAATACCTTCGTGTCCTGGTACCCACTGCAATATTACCTTGTTTACTTTTGTCAGGGCCTCCAGTTCCTCTTGACATTCCCATACCAGTCTTGAATTGAATTGAAGTTTTGATCTAAACGATTGTAAAAATGAAGAAAAATTTAACTTTTATCAATTTTTCGTCAGAAAACAATTCAAAGTTAAAGGAGACTGCATGTATCCTATTAAAGATTGTTCGGTTTGGCTTTTCCTAGTATTTCGTCCTATTCCTTCAAGTTTAGACTATTATTTTTGACAGTTAAAGCCAATTTTGAGTTCTTTTAAAAGAACACCGAAGTCGTAACTACTCTCCAGAAGGGACATTGTAAATAAGGGGTTAGGAAAGAAAGCTATATGTCCCTCTTACTTTTAATATGTAATTTTTAATGTAAGAAGGAAGATAGGGCTTTCTTTTCTAACCCCTTATTTACATTAAAAAGAATTCTTTCTACTCCCACATAAAAAAATTTGCTGTTTCCTTTACACTTAAGTGGCAAGTAAAGTAGGCTATTCCAGTTAACTGTGCGGCAAAATTTCATATCCATCCTAGTTAGGTTATGAAACTGACCAATCACAGAGAAGCCAAATTTACATAATGTAAATTCGTTTTCTGATTGTTGAGAGAAGTTAGGTTAATAATATGCTTCAAAAATATGCAATTCTGTCACATGAAATTTGTTCTTTTTAAATTTAAATCAAAACATTTATCCCAGAGTCTATCTATACATAATATTTTCCTAAAGAATACACGAAATGGTGCAAAATTTGAAGGTATAATAACAAAATTAATACCAAAATGTATTTCTACCAAATTATTGTTATTTTCTGACCGAACTTGTTATTTCAAAAATTTCTTTATTTCCACTCATTTCTAGATAATTACTACAAGCTTTGCATAAAATGTACTACATACACCAACTAAATTAACGTTTTTTACTAACCTTTGTTATTTTTTTCCATATAAATAATATATTATTATAAATATTTGTGCACGGGGATATTTTCTGATATATTTTGAACGGGGATCGCAATCCCAATTGATCTTAAAACTTTTATTATACGCAACAAACATAGAAAATTAACTGGTAATTCTTCCTTAAATGGTGGAACATAAAGATAACCCGATAAAACAGACGAAATTATAAGATATTTCTAGAAAAAAAATCAATTTTTTACTAAGGTTTTTAAGGTTATGTTATTTCTACTTACAGTATTGCCACTTCTCTTTTCACGTTAACAGTGTTGCTAGTTTGAAAATTGGCGATTATTTTGAAAAATTTGACTATAGCGAATGTTAAAAATTCATATTAATGCACAAAATCCATTCTTAACTGTTTAAAACGAATTCTACAGCTATTTTATTGTACTTTCGGAGTTATAATTCTTACGCAAGCAGAAATAAACCCGACAAACCCTTTCTTCTTCTGTGCATTTCAGTAAGACAATTATTATCAAATTACCTGGTTGAGAAAATAAATTGTTCGTTTTTATTAATACATAAATTGCTTTTTGTCTGTTATTCTGCAAAAACCCGAATGTGAGAAAGATAGATATATTCAAAAGTGAGTTTGTACAAATATAAGAACTTACCCAAATCGATAAATATGTTACAGTGTAATTTGGTACATCGGTTTGCCATCAAAATGAACTTTTGTTCAATTGTTTTTATTACCGTTCTTACAAGTTCATGGCCAAATTAAAAGACAAGTTATGATGCCTATTTTAAATAATTTTTTAAAATTCTTAGCATGAAGTTCGGAAGTTAAGTCGTAGAAAAAATATACTGTACAACTCGAGTGGATTGTCCATATTGCCCTCGGAAGTTTGAGCACTCCGCCTACGACGTCATGCTTAATTTACTTCCTCGTGCGATATGGACGTCATATCCACTCTTGTTGTACAAATTACTATTGCAATTTTAAAAATTATAACATTTCCGTTGCCCCCCCCCCCCCCCCCCTTTCGACCGCCCATGCCCTTTTAGTTAAACTACCACCGAAATTGCCTAATACTCAATTTATACAAGAACTTTTTCGCTGATCATCGGCAATGATGTCACAAAGGGCGACAAAATTGTTAAGCTATACAGCCTGACAGGGAAAAGGAGGTCTCTCCATTCTAATGAAAATCACTGGGTTTATTAGACCCCTATTTCGGGCCGTGAACTGTTTACTAAAACACTAAGGGCTTAGTCGGATTGCTAAATCAAACGGAATTGAGGGAAAGTTCAAGTGAAAGTCTATTAAAAATACGTCATCTACTTTTTTTCCCATTTGGGTGGATGTTTGAAAATTTAGGTCAACTTTTAGTATTTTTCGTTAGTACAGGCGTTCTGCCAATGGCGTCGGAACATGGTGGGCATTGGCCCACTTTAGGCGCGCCTTGTCCCCAGCAGTGGCGGCTCGTCAGGTGAAGTAGGTGAGGGGCTCTTCACCAAAAAAAAAATAAAACCAGGAGGAAAGTTTTTCGACAATACGAAATATTAATGTACCAGTACAGCTACCATTTTAGCCCTTAAAAATAATTACGTTTGAATTAATAATATTAATTTAATCCAAATGTAGCTATGCATAATAGGGCCACGGTTAACTCCGATGGACAATAATTATAAACACTCGTGCATTTTGGAGCGCCCCAGCCGACCGTGTCCGTTAGCTCAAAGCAAGTGAATCCCCAACACCCGACATGGCTTTGATATTCACCGTTGCTATGGTAACGTGACGTCTATCATGCAAACAGCATGTAACAATTTGCATTATGATGAAGGGCAATTTAAAAATAGATAAGTCGTATGCACCATTGTTTTAGCATTGGTCCGCGGTATTTATTTTGAGGCTTCGCGAAACTTACGGTTATAGATATGGTTTTTACGTTTACTGTGTGATTAAAAAGTTTTGTTTTTATTTTTCAGTTAATTCAGTAGTGCACGTACCTACTCAGTTGTGTGTTTTAAAAATGAACCAAATTAATGACATAGTTTATAATTTGTTGGAAACTCCATTCAGTCTTTGGACAGATCAGAATAAGAGACACGTTTTGTTACACGGGTTTTTAGTCAATGTTTGTTTAAGTACTCGCACTATACCTAGCTCTTCACCATTTTTTAAGACCGCGAGCCGCCACTGGTCCCCAGTAAATATTTAGATTTATTCTATGTCAGTAATAGTTTTTTTCTACTCCTACATGGAAATTTGCTGTTTCCTTTACACTTAAGTGGCGGTTAAAGTAGGCTATTCCAGTTAACTGTGCGGCAAAATTTTATAACAATCCTAGATAGGTAATGAAACTGACCAATCACAGTGGTCAATTACATATAGATTTCAAATCCACTCTTGTTGTACAAACTACTATTTCCTACGACCACCTATGAAAATTAAAAAAAAAAGCACGGTTAATTTGGCTAGAAAGCGCCGTATATCACACGCGTGTTGAAAAAAAAAATTTCAACTCTAGTGTTGAAATACAAGGCACACTATTTAATTTAAACATATGGTGCCAATTTGACAGACAACCCCTATTTATTAAAAAGAACAAATTTTAGAAAGCAGTAATTGTAAAGTGTTTAATTTATTTATCACGTATTTGTCGAGTGATTCAGAATTAGAGTGTGAAAATACGCCGTCTGAAATTATAAAAAATGTTAATAATATACTGGAAAATCTATTACCAGAAAAAACAAATCGCGCTGAAGAGAGTGTCATGTATTAAACAACACATCTTTATCGATAGCGTAGAGAATAGAGCTCTAGCCTACAGATCGCAAGGTCGTAGGTTCAAATCCCATCAGGAGTATTTGACTTTTTTTTCATAAAAACATTAAATAATTTATAGAATTATTTTGAATTGAAATCTTCCTTGTTGGGTGGATTTTTAAAATTTATGTTTAATGCATCTTTCCTTGAAAATATTTAAAAATTTTCATTCTGGTTAATCTAGTAGTCAATCCAGGATTAGTTCTTCTTACGATATATAAAATATGAAAAAATGAAAAAGTTAAACTACAAATAAAGGAAAAGCCTATTGACAAACTATGAAACCAGATATTAAGTGGAACATAACCCTAAGTATGCTAATTTCAACACTAGTGTTGATATTTTTTTTCACAAATCAAAGCTTTTTTTAATAATTCTTTGTGGTCGTAGGAAAAATAGTGTACATTACTCGTGTGAAAGTGATTATTCTAGAACTCGGAGATTTTCCGCATCGGCTGACGCCTCGTGCTAAATATCTCCTCGTTTGAAAAGTACCACTTTCATTACTTGTTATGTTTTCTACTCCCACTTGGAAATGTGATGTTTCCTTTGCACTACAGTGATTGGAAAAGTGGGCTATTCCGGTTAACAGAACGGATATGATTTCATATCCATCCTAGTTAGGATATGAAACTGACCGATCACAGTGGTCACACAAAGAAACCAAATTTATATGTTGTAAATTTCACTAGTCGCTTTCTGACGCTTGACAGAAGTGAGGTTAAAAGTATATTTCAAAAATATGCAAATCTTTTAAAGATAAATTGTTCTTTTTTAATTTAAATCAAAACATTACAAGTACACGAATGGTGCAAAAATTGATAGTATAATACCAAAATATATTTCTACCGAAGTATTGTTATTTTCTGATCGAACTAAGATTTGAACACAGACACAGATGTACCTTCTTATTTCAAAAATTTCCTGTTTTACACTCATTTCTAGACACGTACTACAAGATTTAATGTATAAAATGTACTACATACCTACAAAATGAAGGATTGGTTCTTTGCCATGCAAGTATTCGTTCACCGTTATATATTCTAATATATCTTAGACGGGGATCCAACCCCAGTTCCCAATCGATCTTAGAACTTTTAATATACCCAAAATTCATTTGTAGTGATTTAAAAAATTGAGTTTACAAAAATAGATCGCACCAATCGCTTAAAAAAAACTTTCACTTTTATTTTTTAATACCATTGGTTGACGCTTTACAACTTTAAAACAAGAAAGTTTTTTTTCTCGCCTCGGGATATAGCTTCCCACTTTTACTTGATAAAACTTCTTCCCAAGCGAAAAAGGTAAATTTTATAAAACATGAACGCATATTCCGTAATACCTTCTTTTTGGCTACGTTCCAAAATTGGATCTAGCACTCAGATTAGAATATCACATCAACAAACCTGCAGTCATTATCAAAGTTTACAAAATAATTATTCTGCCAAGACAATGCAAGTCCAAAACTCTTCTGCCGTTCATGACTATTTATAATAGAGTTGTAGTTACCACACTTATTCAGTATAACACCTAAAGACGACTCGAAATACTAACCAGTTGAAACGTTGTGATTTAAAATAAATAAAGACAATGCAAGTCCAAAACTCTTCTGCCGTTCAAGAAACATCATTGTCTCCAATCGTCAAACAGATATTATTATAGGAGATTGCGAAAACCTTGTAATAGGTGAAAGGACCCAGTGGGGTATTTAGGGGGGGGGCTGCCGGCTGCAGTCCTCCCCCCCCTCCTCCCTAGCCTAGGAGCTCGGGGTCTAAAAATTTAATTGCAACCTAATTTTTCGTCTCACGCTTGGACTCTTAATTTAAATTTTTAAATAATGTATTTCTCGGCTTAGATTACAAAGGTCTTGTAGGAAATATAGAAATATAGAAATATAGAAATATATATATTACATACTTGGTTATAAATTATAACAAATTGTGTATATATAAATAAAATCTAACATTGTAAATAATTGTCTATAGGGAGTTTTGGGTTTGCACCTAGGGAACTAAATCCCTGTATGTGCAATGGTATCTTAAAAGCACTTAAATTATCAGTAACATTTTGTTTAATTGTTTTAGTAATTAATTATATAAATAGCTAAATAAACTTAATCTAAAATAGTTGCACCAACAATGTGCAAAAGCAAATAAAAATATCCTAAAATATTTGCACAGCTAATATGAATTAAACAAAGAAACCATTATAAACTTATCTCTAGACTAAAACTTTTAAACAGATATCCGTCGGAAAAAGAGAATAGGTTTTTAGAATAAGGCAATGAATTTATGATTGTCTGTATATATAAATGTTCTGCAACGCTTCCTGAATTTTTTAATATTGTTGATATTTTTAATTTCTATAGGTAATATGTTATATATCTTAGGAGCCAGATAACTGAAGAAACGTAAATTGATTGTAGTGTTACTATGTGGTATTCTTAGATGCTTGTTAGTTTTGCTTCGCGTAATATGTAAATGATTGATATGGTTTTTGAGTTCAGGTTTTTTATGAATGAATATTGAGGCTGATAATATATAAAGGGATCGGACATTTAAAATTTCTGCATTGTAAAGTAAGTGGGTTGCGTAGCGCTTGTTTTTTTTATTAATTATTTTCAGTATGTAATTTTGAACAACATTTAATGGTTTTAGCGAATTTTTGTACAGGCCACCCCACGCAATTATGCCATAATTAATTAGGGATTCTACTAATGCTTTATATATGGAGAGTAACAATTTTTTTCCAAAAATTTCTCTTAAGGTATAAAATTTGTAAATTAATTTCCTTATATTTTTTGTTAGGTTTAAGACATGCATGTGCCACTTAAGGTGTTTATCAATAGTAACCCCTAAATATTTTGTGGTTTCTACTTCACAAATAACATCATTTAAGTTATTAACTTCTATTTCACTAAAATTAGGACGATTAGATAAGGTTAAAGAAAACGTTTAGTTTTTAAAATTTTCCTTCTAGTCCTGTTTAGAGATTAAGGTTTCGGACGCATATCGTTTTAGTTATTGATTTATGATGCAATTTTAAAGGAAAACGAGTAAAAAGAATAATATTTTATAGTATTTTTCTATTATATACTTGTCTCTTCCGTTTTCCCTTTTTTAGAGCTATTTTAAATCAACAAACCCAATGCAATAAAATGTTTTTACAACAAAAACAAAAAACAATTAGGTATTTATTTTTAAAGAGAAATATTAAAGTAAAAATTTTAATTGAGACATTTTTTATGGAAGAAGTGTGATAAATTATAAAAAAAAAAGTGCGGAAAGAAACGAGAATGCTATATTATTAATATACAAGACTGCACTTTAGAAGAATTATTTCAAAACCTAAGCATTTGCACCCACGCTCATAAAATACATGATTTCTGAAAAAAATCAATAATTTTGGTGTGGTGAGCGATATTTACTTTATTTTTAATCATGAAAAACAGAGTCCGAAAAACGCTGGTTAGAGTCATACATACGTCTTATGTTAAAATTTTGGATTGACACCAATATTCATATTTTTCACAAATAAAAAAAATGTTTTTTTTTTTTTAATAAAGAGCCAGCTAGGAATATCAAAAAAAAACGTTTACAAAAACAAATTTTAATAATTTAATTTTCGAAATTTGATCGTAGTTAGGTGAATTTTAAACGAACTTTGGGCGTGGCCCCGAAAATGTTTCGCCTGCAGCGCTTTTCCGCCTTCTTCACTAGGGCCAATATCATAAAATACATGTAGTCCTGACTATCCCTTTCTCTAGAAAAAAAAATGTCCTCCTTACGCCCATTGAGCTCCCCCCGCGCATATTTTCTGGCTCCGCCACTGAAAGGACCGCAAGGTCTTCCAACGATTTTTTACTAATATGATACAATGAGCGGCGACCAAACTTTCCTTTGTATATAAAGCGAATAAAAACTATAAAAAAACTTAGTCAAACCTCAAAATTCTCTGATCCACCGATGCGAAAAAACGGAACAAAGCCTCTGTGTCTCGTATACCCTGTTTAACTCAAGTATTCAACTCATTTCGGCTTTTTGTTCTGTCTTTTAAAACATTTACAGTTTCCTTTACGCTTTTAATAGAACTTTTCTTTCTATTGAAACCCTAATACCCAATCCCCTTCCCTTTACGTTTTTATGGGAAGATATGTTGCGAAAAAGTGTTCATAGGGGAGTGCTACAAGTATGTTTCATAAGTTTTAAATGCCAGTTTCGGGTGAGGGATGGAATACTGGTTGTGAACTATAGTCTATTTCAGAAAGGTGTAAATTAATAAACAGTGGCGTAATAGGGCCGTAGGTAATCACCTTAAGATTCACTAACAATTTTATTTGTCCGTCCGTTGGACTGTTGGACAACTTTCATTTCCGACAAGTGCGTTTAGTCAGTCCTGTTCTGTGGTCAGTCCGACCCAGTGGCGTATTTGGGGGGGGGGGGGGGCTGCCGGGCTGTAGCTCCTCTCGAGCTCTGGAGCTCGGCTTTAAAAATCTAATTGCAACCTAATTTTTGAACGCTTGGACACTTAATTTAAATCTTTAAATAATGTATTCTTAGCCTAGATTACAAAGGTTTTGTAGAAAACGTTTAGTTTTTAAACTTTTCCTTCTAAAAGTCCTATTTTATATAGAGATTAGGGTTTTCAGACGCATATCGTTTTAGTTATTGATTTTTGATGCAATTTTGAAGGAAACCGAGTAAAAAGAATAATATTTTATTGCATTTTTCCAATATATACTTGTCTCTTCCGTTCTGCCTTTTTTAGCGCTATTTTCAATCAACAAATATATAACCCAATGCAATAAAATATTTGCACAACAAACCAAAAAATAATTAATTGATTTGATTGATTTTTATGGAAGAAGTGTGATAATCTATAATAAAAAAAATAGTGCGTGAAGAAACGAGAATGCTTTATTATGAATATACAAAATGGCACTTAACAAGGAGTATTTTAAAACCTATAAGAATTTGCACCAAAAACTGCTGTTAGAAATTGACCCACACCCGGGTGGTATTACCTGCACTTGATGAAAATAAAGAATTTTGCGATGAAATCAATACCAAATTATGAAAGTGGCTTCAATATTTGTTGGGTCACTCTGTAGTCCCCCCTTTGCATACCTAATGAGCTTTTATTACTCTACACCTTTCTGAAATAGACTATAAGTTCTTCCTTTATAAGTCGATCGGATTCATCAAGTATAGGTAGATCCACTACTTAAAAAAATAGTTTAAACCGAATTTTTATTTTAAGTTAAAAATTTGATGCCGCCATATTCATAACAAGTTTTAGCGAGATTTATAGAAATATTTATTCCTATTAGCTATTTTCCAGTTTTAGTGACATGTGGCCATTATAGCACGAGCTAAAATAATTGCAAACAAAGTTAATTTCCTATTTAATTAAATCCGCATCCCAGCCACGTTGCAATCCAGTTTCGCGAGTTAAATGTTTTAACTGTATTTTGGTGCAGTTCGCAATATATAGTAACAATATACTAATCATTTTAGTTACGTAAAATGAAATTAATTTGAAAATTATTATGGCCGCATATACTGGTTCCACCGGAATTGGACATGTACACATGCATTCATCTGTTCCTTTTTTAGAAAGCATTATCAGCCAGCTGTTAGAACCGTACTGTCTTCATATCTGCGCCAGGGTTTTTATTTCTTTCTTTTGTGGAAATGTAAATTTAAAAAAAATTTTATATTTTGAAATTTCAAATTTATTATAATTTATTTATTTCCTCCTTTTTCTCTTCCAGTTTATCTTACAATGTTGAGGGTCTCTCTTCTTGTAAAATACTTGAATTAATTTTATTCGCTGATGATGAAGGTTTTTACCTTCGAAACATGTACGAAGACATTAGGATTCTCTATACTTTGAGATCCTTATAATAAACTAGTGGAGCAGACTGTGTGTATTATTTCCCTACTCTATTTCTTTGTTTACCGCACCGACAAAGTATTGAGCGGTTAACAGAACTATAGTCTATTTTAGAATGGTGTAGAGTAATAAATCCGTTCAGTTCGGCTCAATTTCGGTGTCGGTCATAGGCGTAGGTAAATTTTGTGCATTAATATTAATATCCAATATGAAAATTTAATTTCTAAAATTGCGGGAAAAATGAAAAATGAATCATCAAATCATTGCATACATAATGAGCTTTTATTACTCTACACCTTTCTGAAATAGGCTATAGATCAACAGATAAATTTCGGTCGTGTCCATCTTCTTATATCGGAAAATGGATCATTCGTAACACCCCGTAAAGAAAAATTGCACCAATTTTACAAAATCAAAGTGTATTCGAGAGCAAATAACAAAATTGCGAAAGAGCTTTTATAAATATCCAAAAAGCTATATATCTAATTCAATTTATTCTGAAATATATTGAAAGACACTCAACGAATTTTAACTGTTATTTCGCTCTTCTTTGTGTAGCTATATAAAAATAGTTTTATTACTTTTTTGAAGACTTTTATATACATAGATACTATGTCAAATAATTGTAATTTTCACTTGTCTATTTCTATACAGGCGAAATTATATCTGCATAATATTCTTTGTCATCTGAGGAACCGTCATCTCCTCTTGACGTTATAATTAACGGATCGACGGTCCGATTGATCAGGTGGTCAAGATCCCACATTTCTCCTCTTGTTTAATGACATGATGGACTGCTTTTCGCCAGTTCTCTCTGGTGTCACTTCCTTAATTGCTGATCAAACAGTAGCCTAACGTCTTTCATTTTGAATGTAGTATTGTGTCTTGCTACAAATCCTTTCACTTGCGCCCATATAAGTGCTATAGGATTTAGTTCGCAATGATATGGCGGTGTGCGCGGCACAGTTACACTATGTTTTTCAGCTATATTTTCCACGGCATATTTCATAAAACGATGTTTGTGTAAATTTTCTATAGCTAATAGTTCCTTCTTTATCAAATTATCTTCAAAATCAATACTTTTGGTGGTTAACCAGTCGATAATTTCTTGTTTTCTCCAAGATGAAGTTGTAATCTTCTCTGTGCGTCGTGAATGAAAGCTTGCGTTATCCATAACTACTACTAAATCAGCTAGAAGATATTTTATCATTTTACCAAAATATTCCTCAAAAACATTCGAATTCATATCCTCGTAGTAATCTCCCGTATTGAACGACTGAAAGGTTAGCAAACCATGTTTTAAAAATCCCTCTTCGCTTCCAAGTGCGCCTATGGCCGACACCGAAATTGAGCCGAACTGGAAGGAATTTCCCATTATTACTCTACACCTTTCTGAAATAGATTATATATATATTTTTACCGATATTTACTTTTAAAAAAATGGTTAAATAAAAAATGACTTTTCAGTTGCTAGAATTGTCTTTTGACTCACTGTGCGTCAGCGAAAACATTCGATTTGATGAAAATCTCTTCTCGGAAAAATGTCTGTAGCATTTCCGCGATTGTCCAAGAGCGAAAAAAAGAAAGGCACGATTGACAAAGCCGCTATAAGCCGAAAGGGCTGCCGCAGAACAAAGTCCCACTTCTGATTTGAATGGTTTAAGAGAATTTCAGTCGCTTTGATTACGGATAACTTTTATCTCATGAAACAAATGGTCATTATTTGAGGCGTAACAATTTTTTTTGGTAGAGAATTACATATAGCTTTAAAAAAGATTTAAACAAAGTATCTGAAAAGAAGAGTAGAGATTTTTAGGACTAATTTGATGGTACGAAGCACTCTCAGAGATCACCAGTTTATGAAAATTACGGTGCTACGATGTTTTTTTAAATTTTATTTTTTTTATGAATCCTTATATTGATTTTAGTAAAAACATTTTTCCATTTCTATTGCTTTCTTCGCAGAGGTGGCTTGTGACCTGGATTTGAGCTGGAAAAAACATAAAGTGTTTCCAAAGTTTATCCATTCTTCCGTATCTTCGTGATGCGAAGGATGGTTTAGGAGTAAATAATTTGCCTAGGTTTAAAAACGATATGCATATAAGCTAAATGAGCTTTTTTTTTCGAAGGCCCGTCCGTTCGTTGGATGCACTTAGGCCAGGTTTGGCCCATTGTTCTCACCCTATTTTATTGTTACACAGACTCCGTGATCCCAGTTCCTTGCACTAGTTTGTGTAGGTCAACTAGGGAGAGGGTAAGGATGTCCTCTGGTTCCAGTTTTGGTTGCTCGAGTATTTGTTGCCTCTTCCGATCTAATGACTCGCAATGGCAAACTATGTGCTGTACAGTTTCCCTGTCTTGTCCGCATAATCTGCAGTCAATGTCTCCATTGTACAGTTGCATTCTGTGCAGATGGTTCCTGACAGCCATGTGTCCTGTCAGAATTCCTGTAATGGTTCTCAGCTGATTCCAGTTCATTTGATGCAACTGTGTTTGGGTCTGGATCACCAATGAAGCTTTTGCTGTGGTGTAATCCCTGTCTGTTGCTCCAGTGGATTTTGTGTTCACTCCTGATCCATCGATTTATGGCATCTCGTACTGTGCACCTTATTGGTACTCCGAGTGCCGGTTCTGGTATACCAAGCAGAAATACGTGCTATACAAGCATGTGTACAGACAAATATCGAAAAGGGCTACCACGACCAAGAGATATACATTCTGTCAGACAGCCAAGCTGCCCTCAAGGCCCTGAACTCCAGTCGACTCAAATCGAGGATCACACTGGAGTGCCTAAACGACCTGAAAGACCTGGCCGCAAGGAACAACAAGGTAGAACTCTTATGGGTTCCTGGCCACTCAGAGATAGCAGGCAACGAAAAGGCCGATGAACTGGCAAGAGCCGGATCATCTCAAAAACTCAGGGGCCCTGAACCCGCCCTTGGCATATCAAAACGGGCAACCAGAGCAGCATCAGACAGGTGGGCACAACAACAACACCTGTCCCGATGAAACAGGATACCTGGTCATACCCAAGCGAGGGCCACAATTGGAAAACCCTCCAAAAAGTTATCAACTGGAATGATGCCTCTAACGCGCACCCAGCTAAAACAAGTGGTCGGCCTACTAACAGGCCACTGCTTAAGAAAACACCTACACCGAGTAGGAATTTACAATGGTCCCATTGAATGCAGGCTTTGCGGCGATGAGGACGAAACCGCCTCACATATCATATATAACTGCGAAGCACTGACCCGAGGAAGACTCAGAATCTTCGGAGACATTCAATGTGGGGATAACCTTCCACATGACAAACTTGGTAGGAAATTGCTGGACCTTATAAAAGGAACAAACCTTTTCTAGCAAGATATTGGAGCACAATAAGCCACTAGGCTGCAGTGCAAGAAGCTTGGGCCGAACGCCCAACCCCCGCCTTAAACCAACCAACCAACCAACCAGCCGGTTATGGAACAATGAATGTATTTTCTGAGCCTTTCCTCGCAAGTTTATCGGCTTTGTCATTTTCTGTAATACTTTCGTGTCCTGGTACCCACTGCAGTATTATTTTGTTTACTTTTGCCAGGGCCTCCAGTTCCTCATGACATTCCCACAAATGAGCATTAGTTCTTAAATGGTCCATATATCCTCTCGAATGCATTTTTGAGTAAGCCTCCACAATTTAAATAACGCCCGTTGAATATAAAAAGGTGAGTACTCACTACATATGGCCACATAATTAAGCCAATTATTTTATGCTTTGTTATAATTTATATTAAATTTTAAATTTGTGTGGTTGGATTACACTTTTTATTTAAAAATACGTAGAAAAATACAAATACGAGCGGTTTATTCTGTTCAATATAGGACGAAATATCGATAACGATAAAATCAAATGCACCAAAGAAACAGTCACAAGTTAAACCCAAATAGAAAACCCAGAAAAACCGCTTTATCAACGAAAAATTTTTCATTCGAGGACCACTATTATTTGATGAGAATCTTTAGCAAAAAATCTCCCGAGGCTTTCCCACGATTGTCTAAACGGGAAAGATGGAACAGCGTGATTGAAAGCACGGCCGTAAGCAAAAAAGACATTCCAAAATGAATTTAACGGAATGTTGGTTGGTGCTTTTTACAGATTCATTTGTGTGTAAAAAAAGATGTTATTGAGGCCTTAAGGTACATTGAATTTGTCACTTCTTGCGTCAGTTATCAGTATTTTTGAATCTGACTGGCGATTTTTTGAGAGCATCTGACACATATTTTCTAAATCTTCTCTAAGATTATCAGCTTCATGCAAAATTATGGGGGGGGGAGAGAAGGGAAAGGAGAGGGTTGGTTGGTTTAAGACGGCAGTTGGGCGCTCGGCCCAAGCTTCCTGCACTGCAGCCTAGTGGCTTATTTTGCGCCCCTGTCTTGCTAGAAAAGATTTGTTCCATTTATAAGGTCCAGTAAATTCCTATCAAGTTTGTCATGCAGGAGGTTATCCCCACATTGGATTCCTCCGAAGATTTTGAACCTTCTTTGGGTCAGTGCTTCACAGTTATATATGATAGGCGGTTTCGTCCTCTTCGCCGCAAAGTCTGCATTCAATGGGTCCATTGTAGATTCCTATTCGACGTAGGTGTTTTCTTAAGTGGCAATGGCCTGTTAGTGGGCCGACCACCACTTGTTTTAGCTGGGTGTGCGTTAGAAGCAACATTCCAGTTGATAACTTTCCCAATTGTGGCCCTCGCTTGGGTTTGACCAGGTATCCTGTTTCATCGGGATAGGTGTTGTGGTTCGCCCACCTGTCTGATGTCGCTTTGGTTGCCTGTTTTGATATGCCAAGGGCGGGTTCAGGGCCCCTAAGTTTTTGAGATAGTCCGGCTCTAGCCAGTTTATCGGCTATTTCGTTGCCCGCTATCCCCGAGTGACCAGAAACCCATAGGAGTTCTACCGTGTTGTTCCTTCCTGCTAGGTCTTTCAGGTTGTTTAGGCACTCCATTGTGATCCTCGATTTGAGTCGATTGGAGTTTAGGGCCTTGAGGGTAGCTTGACTGTCTGATAGAATGTATATCTCCTGGTCGTGGTAACCCTTTTCGATATTTTTTTGTACACATGCTTGTATAGCACGTATTTCCGCTTGGTATACTGGGGCGTAGTTTCCCAGGGAGATGCTGATTTCCATTCTGGGTCTTTCCCCAAATATACCTGCGCTTACTCTGTCGGCTGTTTTTGACCCATCAGTATACCAAGCCAGGCCCTTGTCTAATGACGGAGGTGTCCCTTTTGACATATGTCAGAGTCGCACCTGATGTTGAAAGGTATGGTAAAGTAATAAACCTCTTTCATGTGATCTGTTTACATCTCCAAGAGCTCGTCGTTGATTAGATCCGCGGCTCTTGTGTGCCCTATTCTTACGGGGTGTTGTCTCCATTTCAGGGGAGGGAGAAGGATAACAAGTCCAGTTACCTATTTTGGATAAAAAATATTTGCAGAACCAGAAACACATTTCTTATTTAAATTATCTGGGTCGACAATACTACATACTAACACAAGTCAACTTTTTTCTAGAAAAATGTATCCCTCCATATTTTGAAGCTGTATGCTATAATTTTACATTGAATTAAGAGACTTGTTTTTGTGTTTTCCAATCTAGCATAGTCTGTTCGGCATTAAATTGTATTAAAAAATATGATGTGATTGTAATAATGTTATTTAATATTTGCAAAACAGCAAGCCGACAAGTTTATCTACATAATAGTAATAAACAGTAGGCTGTGCGCTATATGAATGACATAATTCTGTCTCGACCAGTTTTGAAATAAATTTAATTAGTCGCTTATTTTAAACTTTTGACTGCTGAATTAATAATATTATAACAACACAGGAAATTTTGCTATACTTAAATTAATATAAGCCTGGGCGTCAAAAGAAACATTTTCAGCGTTACGTACTCACAGTCGAAGCTGCCTGATTAGTAAATTAAAAATTAAGTAACCGGGTCACTGTGATTATGAGAAAAATATTACTGCCAATGTCATAAATGTCACCGTCAAAGATACCGGTTAACAGATGCGGCTTATCAATAACGACACCTAATTAATGTATTTTTTAAAATAAATTATTAACCTTCAAAAAACGCAAATATTCCAAAATGTGTCATGCGAAAACTCTCCAATACAGATCCTCCGCTTGGCCGGGCCGTATTTCAGTATAAGTTTATATGGAATTAGAAGACTACATGAATGAATTGGAAACTCAGAGCGAAACAGACATACGAGCTCTCGGAAGTTAAAAAGAGACGGGAAAGAGAAAAATCCATCGTCGACTTCGGCACACTTCGCGTTCATTCGGCATCAGTTGTTCAATCACGAAATCACGTTCAATTGGCATTTATGGAAACAGTCGAACTGCTCCCTAAGTTATGCCATTTCAATTGAAACTTTGCGT
The DNA here is from genome assembly GCA_935413205.1 of Polydrusus cervinus. Lineage (NCBI taxonomy): Eukaryota > Metazoa > Arthropoda > Insecta > Coleoptera > Curculionidae > Polydrusus > Polydrusus cervinus. Next base: position 28,224,469 of record OW284519.1, read on the forward strand.
TAAACAAAGAAAAACTTATTACAAAATACGCGGATTGTATTTTTCCTACGACCACCTATGAAAATGAGAAAAAAAAGCACGGTTAACTTGGCTCGAAAGCGCCGAATATCACACGCCTGTTGAAAAAAAATATTTCAACTCTAGAGTTAAAATACAAGGCACACTATTTAATTTAAACATATGGTGCCAATTTGACAGACAACCCCTAATTATTAAAAAAAACAAATTTTAGAAAGCAGTAATTGTAAAGTGTTTAACTTATTTATCATGTATTAGTCGAGTGATTCAGAATTAGACTGTGAAAATACGCCATTTGAAATTATAAAAAATGTTAATAATATACTGGAAAATCTATTACCAGAAAAAACAAGTCGCGCTGAAGAGAGTATCATGTATTAAATAACAAATCTTTATCGGTAGCAATAGCGTAGAGAGTTAGAGCTCTAGCCTACAGATCGCAAGGTCACAGGTTCAAATCCCATCAGGAGAATTTGACTTTTTTTTATAAAAACATTAAATAATTTATAGAATTATTTTGAAATAAAATCTTCCTTGTTGAGTGGATTTTTTAAAATTTATATTTAATGCTTCTTTCCTTGATTAAATTTAAAATGTTTCATTCTAGTTAATCTAGAAGTCAATCCAGGATTAGTTCTTCCTATGATATATTAAATATGAAAAAATGAAAAAGTTAAACTACAAATAAAAAAAAGACTATTGACAAACTATGAAATTAGATATTAAGTGGAACATAATCCTAAGTATTCTAATTACAACACTAGTGTTGATGTCTGTTTGAAGGTTGGAGACAATGATGTTTCTTGACTGATAGAAGAGTTTTTGACTTGCATTGTCTTTATTTGTTTTATATCACAACGTTCAACTGGTAAGTAAAGTCAAATTTTTTCAAGAAAACGCCAAGTCACTTGTCATTTTTGGCACCCTGTTGACGTCTGGTCTATTTTACGTTTAGAGGTTGGCTAAAAAGACAGGACCGGACTATTTTTATGTTCCATTAACAAACTAAAAAAATATTTAAATATTAAGTTCCTTATCTCCCATTTTAATTTATCAAAGAAGACTTTACAAATTTTTCTATTTAAATCATCTTTCTTAACTATAGTTGTCAAGAAACTTTTGGAGATGTTATCCAAATTGGAATAAAAGTCAAGAACCTATTAGGTATCCACTGAATACTACCTAGATATTGTGATAGGAATTACTTACAATAAAGTAATGTACTAGTAACATAAATATTATCGACAAAGCTTTTAAAAAATTTAACTTATCGACACACTACTCTCCTTTGCTCGTGAATATTAAAGAATGTAATACATGCCGGTAATACTGCACAAGCTAGGTAGAATACGTAAAACATGGTATATATGGTTAAAATATTGGTATTCAAAACAATCACTATGCTTCATTTTAGTTATGACTCTAACTTTCAACCAGAAAACTCTATATACACTATATAAAAAACAGCCACAAAAATACTAAAAAACACCAAAAAACAACGAAAATAATAGGACGCGAACTGAAATGTGAACTTGTTACGGTCCACACTAAATCTAGTAACTTTACGGCGGAACTAGAATCAGCTGTGAAGGTCATCTGTGGCTTTCAACTGTCGAAACGCCGTTTTCTATCGCGATATGATCTCTATCTCCAGTCGTCTTCAGGTGAATACCTACTAAATAAGTAAAGTAACTACAGCTGTATTTATACTAGCTCCAGTGCATCTAGGTAGTATAAATAGATCTGTATAGTTACTTTACTTGTTTAGTATTCACCTGAAGACGACTGGAGATATTAACCAGTTGAAACGTTGTGATATAAAGCAAATAAAGACAAAGCAAGTCCAAAACTCTTCTATCAGACTAGTGTTGATATTTTATTTTTTAACACTAGTGTTGAAATATTTTTTTCACAAATCAATGGTTTTTTCAATAATTCTTTGTGGTCGTAGGAAAAATAGTGTACATTACTCGTGTGAAAGTGATTATTCTAAAACTCGGAGAATTTCCGCACTCGGCTAACGCCTCGTGCTAAATATCTTCTCGTTTGAAAAGTATCATTTTCATCACATGTTATGTAATATACTATTTCAACATTGGCATAAACCTTTCGTTGCATTTTTTTCCCGTGTATTATTATTGCCCACAAGTTTATTTCTTAGGTTCGAAAGTTTCTTCTATTCCGGACGATTGAGGTGTATCCAATTAAGTTTTCCGGATTTCGAATGGTATTTGAAGTGGTCATTCGTCCCTTTTAGTGGTCTCGGCTGACTCGAAATCTTAAGAAAAGCGACGAATTGAAACATTTCAGAAAATACATTTCTTTCCACACAGACGACGACTGTTTGTAAGGAAAACGGTCGTGTCTTAAAAAATACTTAATATTTATTCCGAGCAATCGGTTAGACGCTCGAAAAGGAAAAACGTAAATATGTTTATGGCGGTAAAAAAATTATTCAAGTTCATGAAATATACATGAGCTTTTGGAAACGGTATAGCTGAGGAGTTAAGGTGGTAATAAAGCGTTGGTAAACGTAAACCTCAACCCAAACGTCGATTTCTCTTCCAGTGGCGTAGCCAGAAAATATGCTCGGGGGGGGGGGGGGGGGGGTCTCAGTGGGCCCAAGTAGGACATTTTTTTTGGAGAGAGGGATAGTCGGGACTACATGTATTTTATGATAGTGAAGAAGGTGGAAAAATTTTCGGGGCCCACGCCCAAAGTTCGTTTAAAATTCACTACTATCAAATTGCGAAAATTAAATTATTACCTCTCCCCCTCCGCATGGTTGGTTAAATTTGTTTTTGTAAATGTTTTTTTTTCGTTTTTTATTGATATTCCTAGCTGGCTCTTTATTTAAAAAAAAAATATTTTTTTTTTGTGATAAATATGAATATTGGTGTCAATCCTAAATTTTATAATTTAAGACGTATGTATTTTTTCGAGCTCGGTTTTTCATGATTAAAAATAAAGTAAATATCGCTCACCACGCTAAAATTGATGTATTTTAGGAGCGTTGATCTAAGAGCAGTTTTTGGTGCAAATGCTTAGGTTTTGAAATACTCCTTCTTAAGTGCCGTTTTGTATACTCATAATAAAGCATTGTCATTTCTTCCCGCACTATTTTTTTTATTATATATTATCACACTTCTTCCATAAAAAATGTTTCAATTAATTTTTTTTTGGTGTGTTGTAAACAGAGCTGTGAGTAACTTTAGTAACTAGATACTTTTTAGTATCTAGTTACTTAAAGTAACTAGATACTTAGTAACTTAGTTCTTTTTGGAATCATGCCAAAAGTAACTGTAACTTCGTTACTTTTGAAAAGTAACTTGTATCTAGTTACTTTTTAGGAGTAACCAAGTTACTTTTAAAGTAACTAGTTACTTTTTAAGTAACTAAGTTACTTTTAAAGTAACTAAGTTAGGTACTTTTAAAGTTCCTCTAGGATACCAATTATGCACACGTGCCGTCCATCAGATGATGACCAAGGGACGATCGGCGGCCGTTAATCAGATTTTCACGAAGGGACGAGTGGCGAGTCGCGAGCGTCAAACAGCAAACTGGTTGGAACGCGAAATTTCTTGGAAGGCATTTTATTCTACTTATTCGTTGTTCGAATTAACACTTCTTAGTTTAGTTTTCTGATGGTAATAGTGGTAGTGTGTACAGGAAAATGAGTTATCACTACCTGGTAAATTTATGGTATCTAGTTCAAAAGCATCTTAGTTACTTTTAGAGTTTCGTAGTTACAATTATTAAAATAACTAGTTACTCAAAAGTATCTTAGTTACTTTTAGTAACTAGTTACAATCAATGTAACTAGTTACTGTAAAAGTATCTTAGTTACTATAACTAGTTACTTTAACTAAGTAACTAAGAACTAAGTTACTTTTAGGTAAAAGTAACTTTTCCTTATAAGTATCTAGATACATTTGTGCAAAGGTATCGAAAAAGTAACTAGTTACTTTTCTGAAGTAACTTTCACAGCTCTGGTTGTAAATATATTTTATTGCATTGGGTTATTTTTTTATTCATTTAAAATAGCTCTAAAAAAGGGAAAAGGGAATAGACAAGTATATAATGGAAAAATACTATAATATATTATTCTTTTACTAGTTTTCCTTTAAAATTGCATTAAAAATCAATAACTAAAACGATATGCGTCTGAAACCTTAATCTCTATACAGGGTGTCCGGTAACTTATGGGCCGTGGAGTAACTGGAGATACTAGACATCAAACTAAGCCGATTATGTCATATAAGTTTTTTCGGATTGTCACTCGTTCTAGAGATACAGGGTATTAAAAGTAAAAGTTTATTCTCGAAAATAAGCCATAATTTTAAAACGGTTTAATGAATCGAATTGAAAGTTGCCAATATTATGTTTTTATGAGCAAGAAATAAAAATTTGTAGAATTTTTTAAGTTTCAAACTAGAGGGCGCTAGTTGCATACACTGGGCTTCATAAATCTATGATTTTTTTTCTTACCGGTGATATTAGGTGTTTTTCAATTATAGTTTCTTAAAAAGGGATTTTCTGAGCCAAAAATGTGTACTTGATTGATCTTCATATCTTTAACGGTTTTCGAGATATTTCCCTTTAAACATCCCAAGGCGTAAAAAAACATAGTAAATAATTAAATTAACAAAAAAAACAAAAGTGACAATCCGAAAAAACTTATATGACATAATCGGCTTAGTTTGATGTCTAGTATCTCCAGTTACTCTACTACCAGACACCCCGTATAAAATAGGACTTTTAGAAGGCAAAGTTTAAAAACTAAACGTTTCCTACAAGACCTTTGTAATCTAAGCCAAAAATACATTATTTAAAGATTTAAATTAAGTGTTCAAGCGTTAGACCAAAAATTAGGTTGCAATTAGATTTTTAGACCCGAGCTCCTAGGCTGGGGGGGGGGGGCTACAACCCGGCAGCTCCCCCCCTAAATACGCGACTAAGGTCAATATTAAATGTATAATTAAACAAAATTCTTGAATTTCATTGATTTAAATATAAGTAAGCTTATATTTTATTGAAACAATTTAAAGGCAGTCAATAAAAATATTATTATTGATATTAACATAATTTGTTTTCTAACGAACCATATTCAATTTAACAGTTTGCTCATAATATGCTTTTACCTTTAAGGTTTCAAGATTTTTGTTTACTTCACCAATAACATAATTACTAAAAATCCATCGGGTTTTCATCTGGAATGGATTCGTAATGGCTGCGCAAGCGTTATCCACGCTTTTGGATTCAAAATCAGGACCATGGAAAAGCGCACCGCGTCTCACTTGTTGTCGATCCGCGCTTTAAGTTTCCAATTTTCCAGTCTAGAGCGTTCCACAAGTTTTCGACGCTATGGTGAAGTTCAATCGGAACAATTTTTTGTTAAAATAAAAGTATAACTTTTCTCCACTATTTTTCACTAATATTATTGTATCCGTATTTCTCTGTATCAAGTTGTTTTTGAATGGATGTCCAGTGATTTTTCTCGTTTCGAAAATGTACAGGTTGTTGCGCGTTTGGAACAAACATTTTGGTACTGTCGTTTAAAAGAATTTGTCGGCGATGAAGGGCTATAAACATCATGTAAGTATTATTAAAATTTATTGTTGAATAACCATTACCCATAATTAAGTTTATGGAAAATGTATCGCCAATAATACCGATGGTCCATCGTCCATCGACACAACTAAAATAATGGCAGAGGATCAAAAAATGAATATTTCAAGACAATTCTCAATTATTAAAAAAACATTTGGACAATGTATTTTTTATTTTATTTTAACAATGTCTTGATGTGCAATGAAGTGGTTGTTATTTTTTTCCTCGAAAACTAAGTAAGATACAAAAGAGACAAAAAGGTTGTATTTTTAGCGGCCTAATCCGAAAAAAATATAAAAATTTTAAAAACTCAGTAGCGTACATTTTTTTTGTCAATGTTATTCGTGAGACTGTCCCCCGAGACGCCACTGGAACTCAAAATTATCTTTTATTTAGTACTAAGTTAGCATCTAATTACAAGGAACAAGAGTGCCAAATCTCAACAAAATCGGCCAAAGAAGCTTCGAGATATTAATAAAAAAACAATTTTTTTTAAAAAACTTTGACACTATGTATTTTGAAAAACCGACTTTTCAGGACACATGTTTATATAAACTTCTACTTGAATTTGGTTCAAGTAGTAACCCCCAAAAAAATTGCGTTCTCTTGGCCCGAATCATGGCCATATTTATTAGTAAATTTTTAAAAACTTTTTAAATTTGGATTCTATCGATTTTTAATATTTTCTAATATTCAATGAACTTTAGTAATTATTTTAAGGTTTTTATAGTCTATTTCAGAAAGCTGTAGAGTAATTAGGTATAGAAAGGGATAACAGAGTGACCCAACAAATATGAATGCCACTGTCATAGTTTGGCATTGATTTCATTGCAAAATTCTTTATTTTCATCAAGTGCGGTAGTACCAGCCGGGTTTGGGTCAATTTATGGGTTTTGCCTATTGTTATCCTTTCATAAACACTGGTGTGACAAAGGCGTGCATTATGTATATAGTATTAGGTACAGTTATTTTTTATTAAACATTATAAAAAAAAATACAAAATACATTATACAGAAATTAAATTATAAAAAAAATCATAATATTCTTCGTCATCTGAGCAACTGTCATCTCCTCTTGACGTTATAATTAACGGGTCGACGGTCCGATCGATCAGGTGGTTAAGATCCCACATTTTCTCCTCTCCTTCAATGACATGATGGACTGCTTTTCGCCAATTCTCTGGTGTCACTTCCTTAATGGCTTGATCAAACAGTAGCTTAACATTTTATTTTGAATGCCGTGTTGTGTCTTGCTACAAATCCTTTCACTTGCGCTCATAGAATAGGATTTAGTTCGCAATGATATACATTATGTTTTTTAGCTTTATCTTCCACGGCATATTTCATAAAACGATGTTATTGTAAATTTGCTATAGCTAATAGTTCCTTCTTTATCAAATTACCTTATTTTTTCTTTGGTTAGTTATCATAAATAAATTAATGCACAAAATTTATCTGCGCCTATGGCCGACACCGAAATTGAGCCGAACTGGACGGAATTTCCCATTTTATTACTCTACACCTTTCTGAAATTGACTATTATCGGTGTTTTTTTTTTATCCATTTGCTCTTCTACATGAAAATAACTTTCCCACAAACTAAATAGTAATTTAACACAGCAACTTTTAGCGCCGTCTGATTGACTTCTTCTTGAGCTCTACGCGTTCATTACTAATTTTTAGCGTATAAAGACCCTTAAATTGTACACTATACACGCTGTGTATTGAAATAAACTCACAGTTATCTTTTTCGTAAAAAGTTGAGTGATTTCGGGGAAACAAAATGAAATGAAACAACAACAAAAATAAAACTTAATATAGAAACTCGAAATAAAACGGAATAACAGCTACTAAGCTCTTTTATATGGGCTTACCGGAGATGCTATAAAGAACTTTATATTTATAAAAACAATAAACTTAAGCTTCCCGTATACGGTACATATAATAATAAAAATAAAAAAAATTTTACAGATTTTTTATAACCTTTATACAGTGGGATTGATACCTTTATCAAAAAGTCTTAAGGACATTCGCACGGTATTTCTAAATTTGTCTCCAAATATACCAGCTTAATCCGGAATGTAATCTAAACAGGGTGTTGCTTAATGATGTGCTAATATTTTAGGATGTGATTCCTCAAGTCATTTTATGAAGAAAAGTTCATATAAACATATGTCCTAAACGGCTCAAATTTTTTGCTACAGGGTGGTGAATTATTTTTTTTAATGCGTTTTTTGTAATATATCCGAAAGTACTTTAGATAATATTTTCAATTTTGGCATGTGACATAAAACCACATGTTTTAGTTATAAAAGTTATCTTTTTGTCCCACTATGGCGTCCCTGCAAACATTTCCTCTGATATTTTTTAGAAAAAAAGTAGTACGCCACTGACATTTTTCCATGTGGATATTACTTTTGATTAGCCTGGTCAATTCTGCATAAAAATGGTCTCCTGCGTTTTTCTCCTCAGGCACACCGTTCTTAATTAAAATAATTAAATTAAATTATCAATGTTAATAAAAATAATAAATAGTAGAGCTAATTTAATTAAATTATTTTAATAAAGAACGGTGTGCCTGAGGAGAAAAACGCAAGAGACCATTTTTAGGCAGAAATGACCAGGCTAATCCGAAATAATATCCATATGGAAAAATATTAGTGGCGTCCTACTTTTTTTCTAAAAAATATTCTTTATTTAAATCTTTAAAAATTATTCTATTCGCAATAACGCTGAAACGAACGGAGATATCGAGCTGCAGTTTAAATATTTTTTCTAGCAAATTTTATCTACTTTTCGATTATGGTATCATAATTATACCGTATGGTTTATTTTTTTGGAGTAAAATCAAAAAATGTGTTATTATTACAAATTGCGCCCTCTAGCATTTTTTTTGAGAACTATTATGGACAACTAAATACGATTGGTAAAAGTGCATACATTTCTCTTCCAAACAGTCTTTAGTTTGCTAAAATCGGATAAGTCGTTTATAAGTTACAGCGATTTAACTGATTACACTTTCAACAGCTTCCCCCCTCTTATTAAAGTCGGTACGCCAATGAGCATAGGATCAAAATGATGCATAATTGTCCAAGCTTTTTAATGGTGTTATCAAAGATATACGTTAATGTGGAATTTTCGGACATATGTAAAATTTTAAAATTTACTTTTCCATTACGCCCTCTTGCGGCAAAATGCGGAACTTTATTGAAAATTATTTCCAGGATTTTCTCATGGCCACTTTAGTTATAATTTTTTTTTCCTGAATGTCTATGCCCAGTAGTTTCCGAGATATGGCCGCTCGTCACCCTTAATGAAACGCACAATAAAAAAAAGTATGTCCGAATTTTAGTAGGTTTAAGAATGCAGGGAAGAGTGTAAAATGTATCATCTCCCAACCCACCCCATTCACGCCGGTAACCAGGCCGGATGAGATCGGATATCTTGTGGGGTGCGGAAGAAGGTACAAACTCCCCAATAGCCGTTGAAGGGAAGTGTCGCATGACTGAGGATTGTTGTTCGGAACCCAAGTTAAGGTGTAGGTTCCGTAGGAAATGGTGAAGAGGTAAATAGCAGAATTTGAAAGAAAGAAGGGAAAACATTTTATCTAACACTTTAACTTGAGTAGTCTTCTCGCCCAGTCCCCGTGTCAGGGCTGCCTTCACATTGATATCTACTTGTCTAAATAAAAAGATACATGTATTCGTTGTGTAAAAAATTTAAGTAGCGCTTTCTTTGGGAGAACTGGATTAAAATTAAATTTCTTAGCTTTAATTTGGATAAAACAAATAACCAAAAAATGAAGCGATGCATGGCATCACAGCTTCCGAAATGCTCTGGCGTTGGCTATAAAAATAAATAGGATATTTTAAATTAAAATTGTATATCATACCATGGAGATGAATTAGGGCATCCGCGTTTCCCTCTCGTCAACCGTGGCGAATTCCACGACGAAAGAAAACAAAAGTAAAAGAAAATTTGACTTTCAGCCGACAAGATAATTCGAATTTCCCAAATAAACCTATGTAAGTGTTTGAACTTTCGCCCTATTTCACTTAACGAATTTTAAGAGCGGCCCCACGAATACCTTACAAAGCATAACTAGGAAAATACCTTAAACAAAATAACGAACTTCTGTGTGTACCCGAAAGAAAAGTTTCCGAGATCACGGACAAATATAAACAGTTTGTTACATTTTTTCTACGTACTTTGTAGAGAACAAAGAGTGAAAAGTATCAGTGAAAATATACAACTTGCTAATATTTTATGGCTTTGAAGCAATAAATCAAATTTTCAGTCTCAAGGACGAAAGCACAAGGTTAAGGCTTTACTTAAATAGGAATCCTTTATTTGGAAAATATAAAGAAAAAATTGTAAGGCTTTTTAAATTGAAGAATATGCAAACATTAACGATTGATTAAATAATATTTTCTTAAACAGGTCAATATTATTATATTATAGGATACAGTAAAACAAAGTTGAACTTGTAAATTTCCACTATATTAAAAAAGAAGAAACATAACATGTTTCGCTGCACGGCAGCTTCGTCAGATGACAATGTGAAATAAGATGTAAAAGGTATAGATTATTGACAATGTAAATAAAAACAGTGGGAGGGTTAAAAGCTAGGAAAAACCCAAAGAAAGGGTCGGTATAATTCAATTAAGTAAAATGATGGGTTTTTTCAACCATTGTTAGGTATACAATTATCAACAGAATAAATTTAACAAAGGTGAACTATTTAAATCTAATTGATCATTAAGTAACAGGTCCGTATTCTTAAGTTTATTAATTTCGACAGACTCTAACAAATTAAGTTTTAAGCCCTTATTTTCTGTATGTAAGATTTTAAAAGATGGATCAAAATTATGTTGGTTATTGAGCAAATGGTTAGCGTAATTAGAATCGGTTTTATTTTTAATAAAACTATTATAATGTTCGTGTATTCTTTTGTTGAAGTTTCTCCCTGTTTGACCTATGTATGTTTTCGGACAATCCTTGCAGTTTAATTTGTAGATGCCAGAATTTTTGTTTTTATCACTTTTGGTTTTATTGTTTTTAATAAATTTACCTAAAGAGTTATTAGTTTTGTAAGCCACATTTATATCAAGTTTATTGAGAAAATTGCCTATTATTTTGCTAGGTTGACCAAAGAAAGTGACAAGTTTAAAATTGTTAGCGTAAGTTTTGATTTTGGGAAAAACTAGGTCAATAGCTTTTTTGTAGGTTTTCTTTTTTAAAATTTGATCAATAAGATTAGAGCTATAACCATTATTAACCGCAATTTGTTTTATGATGTTTAATTCTTTTTGAAAATTGATTGTGTTTAAAGGAGAGATACTAATCTGTGTATCATACTATGAAAAGACGCTAATTTTTGTTGTATAGGGTGACATGAAGAGTTGTTTATAACCGTGTCAGTATGAGAAGGTTTATGGAAAACTGAAAAAATGTGTCTACCATTTTCTTTATTAATATTTAAATCAAGAAAATTAATAGAATTGTCAATTTCATGTTCAATTGTAAACTTGATATTCTTATGTAAGCTATTGATATATTCTAAAAAGACTTGTAACTGTCTGTCAGTTCCGAGAAAACATGTTAGGACATCATCAACATACCTATGCCAATAAAGAAACTGTTTGAAAAGAGGATGTTTGCTGATTTTATCTTCTAAAAAATCCATAAATATTTCAGCCAACAAGGGGCTAAGGGGATTACCCATAATAAGACCATTTTTACTTGTATATATTTTATCGTTGAACTCAAAGTAATTTTGTTCCAAGAATATGGTTAGTGAAGTTATAATTTCTTGTTTTTTGATCAAATTAACATTTTTTAGGGTGAGAAGTTTATTAACTAAGGTAATAGTTTCATCAATAGGTATGCTTGGAAATAAATTAGTCACATCAAAAGAAATTAGTTTCGCATTATTGGGTAAATCAATATTCTTAATTTTATTTACTAGCTCGAGAGAATTTTTTATTGCAAATTTTGCTGAAAATTGTGTGTTCATTATAATTATATCGATTAGTTTTTTTGAAAGTTTGTATGACGGTGCTGAGAAAAAAGAAACTACTGGTCTAATAGGGTATCCACCTTTGTGGAGCTTTATTAGTGAATACAATTTAGGGGGTTGAGGATTCATGAGACTTAATCTGAAAGAATCTATGTCAGAAAATAAACTTTTACAATTCTGAATAATAGTTTTTATAGACTTTTGGAATATAGTAGTAGGGTCGCGTTTTAAACATTGATAATTATTAGGATTAAGAAATTCGAGAGTTTTTTGAATATAATCGGTTTTATTTATTGCTACTACCGTATTACCTTTGTCTGCCTTGGTAAAAATTATATCACTAGATTTATTTTTAATATCTTTAGCTAATCGAATTTCCTGTTTTGGAACAGTCTGTTTTAAAAATTCTTGTTTTATTATAGAAGAGGCTTGATGTTTCAGAGAAATGTTAGAAGGAATGTTTTTAAGAGCAATTTCGGTTTCGACACCTAACAATTCTAAGGTTTTGGGAGAAATATTATCTTGTATATTGTATTTGTAACCTTTCTCTACTAGTTTATTTTCAGGTTCAGAGAAATTTACTGTAGTTAAGTTAATAAATCTGTCAAAAAACTTATGTTCAGAAAAATTATTATTATTTTTAGATATTCTTTGAGAATTAATTTTATTAGAAATGAGAAAATTAAGCTTTTTACGTTGTGTCAGAAATTTTTTATGAATAATAGAATTAACCTTTTCTCTGGTATCTCTATCCAAAACAAGAAATTCTATATAATTTAATTTAAATAACAATTCCGTGTGAACTACTTTTAAATAAATATTGTAAATACCTCTTTTTCTAAATTGAATTTTCTTTTCTTCCGTCAACCATTTCTTCAATCCTGCTATGGATCCCTGAATTGCTGCTTTACTTCTGTTGTGGGTCTTGAGAGTCATGTATTTGGGAAAAACACTGTTTTTTGAACACTTGTCGAAAAACCATAAGTTTTGTGAACACCTTTGTTAAATTTATTCTGTTGATAATTGTATACCTAACAATGGTTGAAAAAACCCATCATTTTACTTAATTGAATTATACCGACCCTTTCTTTGGGTTTTTCCTAGCTTTTAACCCTCCCACTGTTTTTATTTACATTGTCAATAATCTATACCTTTTACATCTTATTTCACATTGTCATCTGACGAAGCTGCCGTGCAGCGAAACATGTTATGTTTCTTCTTTTTTAATATAGTGGAAATTTACAAGTTCAACTTTGTTTTACTGTATCCTATAATATAATAGTTATGGATTTCCACCTAGTATCGGCTGAATCAATTAATTTAGGTCAATATTAAATGTGGAATTAATCAAAATATTTTAATTTTATTGATTTAAATATAATTTATTGTTTTAAGCTTATATTTTATTGAAACAATTCAGGCAGTCAATAAAAATATTATTATTGATATTAACTTAACTTGTTTCGTGTGTTAAGGTAAATGAACCATGTTCAATTTAAGGGGTATTTCTCCTGTGATGGTTTTCAAAAAATCGAAATTTTTTTCCGACGTTTTTCCACTCTCTGTAGCCTCTAGAATAACCGTGTGTAAACGTTTTTACCAAATCTACTTAAAGTTACATCCAATTTTATGATTGCCGGTCAGTTCTCACCACTAGCCGCTTTTGAGTTAAGCCGTGTTCTCAGGGCTACGTTCTGTCGCCAGCAGGCAGGAAGAATCAGCTCGTTTATCGTTTTTCAAGGATGAGGAGGATGTAATTTACGGGCCAGGCATCGCTGACTAAGTGACAGTGAGACTATTTTGTTGTGAGCCACCGTTGAAACTTTAAAGTTGTTTTTCTCGAAACTCTGTTTTTCGCGCTGGCGGAAAGTACTTCGGTATGTTCAAATTATCAGAATTTATTGATTTTGGTCTTAAAATGCTCAGAATACAAGTGGTTATAGCCTTCTCTAGTATCAAGTATTTTGCGATATTACAGAAAATGTTACGGCCCTTAAAATAAAAAAAAATGGTAAATTTTCAAAAAAAAAATTAAATCTCGCGCCATTTTAACAGTTACTCGAGTTTTGACTGGATTTTAGTGGGGGCTATAACTACATGCTTATATGCATTTGAAGAATCTGGGTCAATTTTTGTCCTGAATAGAAAAATTTAGTTAAATTCCGTCAGCAAGTTACGTTTTTTTTGAGGGGGTAACTTCAGCACCCTATAGCACCCTCAAGTTTTTCTTTTTTGGGGGTTAAAAAATTTTTTTTTTGGTACATCTTATCTTTAATAAAAAGAATTGAAAACTTGTTTTTCTGCATTTGTCTTATTATTCCCAGAAAAAAATAAAGAAACGATGAAAATAGGACCACCACAGTAGAAATCCCCCTTAACAGTGTGCTATACTTACATAATATGTTTTCACCGTCAAAGTACTTGTGTGTGTATTAAATAAAACAAATATCGAAACATAATATTATACTTTAACGTTAACTTTAAAATTTTAAATGGAAACTTACTTTTATTTGACGTTTAAATTCTATAAAATATTCTCCTTTTAATGACACATCACAGCATATCATTTGTTTTAAAAATGGCCGTCTAGATCAATTTTCCTTTGTTTTTTAAAATGTCCATAACTTTGGTACAACAGGATAAGTGGTAAAGAGTGAGCCATGGAAATGGTAAAATGAATTATTAAATGCGGAACTTAAAAATTATTTCCAGGATTTTCTCATGGCCACTTTAGTTGTAATTTTTGTTTCCTGAATTTCTATGCCCAGTAGTTTCCGATGGCCGCTCGTCACCCGTAATGAATCACCCGATACAGCTCTTAAAGTACTTCCAAATAGAAACTAAACAAAAAAATTGAAAATATTTCTCCATCTCCGTCTTAGCTTGCACGAAATAAAGAAAAATTTTTATTTATACAAGGCGTCTCAAAAGTCAGAAGCCTCCCGTCACACTTCTTTTGGTATGCCTATTTTTTAAAATGTTCTCATCTGGTTACAAAAAAAAACTAGGTAGAAGAATAATATATCAAACTCAATTTAAAAAAAAATTGTTATTAAAATTTATTATACACAGAGAAACTTAAGGGATTCAATAATATTGTAAAAATATTAGCCGAAAATTTGTAAATCATTCCGAAAGAGTTAGTTCTTGTATTATGGAATTTAAAAAACAGACACTCCCAGCATATTAATCATCAAAACCGCTAGTATTAATTTATGACTTCCAACTTCCCTTACCTTATCTTTATGTTCATATATGTGCCAGTTTAATAACCTTATCTCCCTGTAAGGGTTGTCTTTATTCGAAATTGGGTAACGGAATTTATCGTTCTCTATTATTACAATTGAAAATTCCTTTTAATTGATAGTGTTAAGGGTGCGTTTGCTAGAATCAGCCCCTTTGTACCTAAATTGTATCATATCACTAATTTTTAGTTTTTGTCTTAATTTGTTTTTAGAAGAATGTCGATCTAACGTAAGTAAATTGAAACTTTCGAGTGCGATATGGACAATCCACTCGAGTTGAACAGAATCACTGGGGTTCCAGCCCTTTCGAGCTTGTTCCCCTAAATAAATTTTTTTTAAAATTTTTTTAATTTTTCGGCTATGAACTAAGATTCAACATCAGTTCTATGCCTTTTACTTTTCTTAACTAAAATATTTTCTTTTTTTCCCTTAAAAAGAGGGCTAAATTAATAAATTTTCTTTCTCTCCACGGTTCCCAGGATAAGGGGTCCTTGACCTTGAGTCTCCATTTTTTACATTTCTTAATTTTTTTTTTCTCTTTGCCCAAACGGGCCCCTTCTTACCACTGTTACCTGTTGCCCATGGTCAGTGTTAAGACTTAAATATGTCAATTTTCTTCTAATCACTATCCCATTTCTCAACATTTAATCTTCCATGGCTCGATGAGAGCTCCATCGAGGTTCATTATCACTTACCATTTACGTCTGTTCCTTTCTATTAATTTTTCTCTTTATATTTTGTTCCTGATGATGGGTGTTGCTACACCCGAAACATGTAGAATATCTACCACCTTCTAACTTTATTTTTAATAAACCAGTGGAGAAAGACTTTATGTTTTTTATTTTATTTCTATAAATTAACTCCACTTTAAGAATGGACTACTTCTTCAGAATCATAATAGTCCTTATACGTTTTGAATTATTTAATATCCACACAAAGTAAACCGATCTTAGATGAACCAATTAGTTTTTAATAAATTAAGGGGTCCCCATGGCATATCCCATTAAAATAAGCAAATTTGTAGGGCAGTAGCGGTGGCAAGACGTAATTTCAGATAATTCGGGGTTTAACATAGGCCCGCAGAACTAATCTGTTGTAAGCAGATTTGCCTATGGGTTAATGCAAACGATATTATGCGGCGCATCATGGATGGGGGTCATGTCGGTTGCAAACAAGGTTGCAAACAATATTGCACATACAAAGCCGGAGAGATATTACAAGGCATAAATTTATTTTAATAAATTTGTTGATTGTCATTGCCATTTCTTGCCATTCTTTCGAATTAGGCTTTTTAATTTTTTTTTAATATAAATCGGTTTTAAGGGGGATTTCTACTGTGATGGTCCTATTTTCATCGTTTCATTACGATTTTTTTCTGGGGATAATAAGACAAATGCAGAAAAACAAGTTTTTAATTATTTTTATTAAAGATAAGATATACCAAAAAAAATTTTTCAACCCCCAAAAAATGAAAAACTTGAAGGTGCTACAGGGTGCTGAAGTTACCCCCTCAAAAAAAACGTAACTTGCTGGCGGAATTTAAATAAATTTTTCTATTCATGACAAAAATAAAATTGACCCAGATTCTTTAATTGTACGCATGTAGTTATAGTCCCCACTAGAATCAAGTCAAAACTCGAGTAACTGTTAAAATGGCGCGAGATTTAAATTTTTTTTTGAAATTTTACCATTTTTTTTTTTGTATTTTAAGGGCCGTAACATTTTCTGTAATATCATTAAATTCTGATAGTTTGAACATACCGAAGTACTTTCCGCCAGCGCGAAAAACAGGGTTTCGAGAAAAACAACTTTAAAGTTCCAACGGTGGCTCACAACAAAATAGTCTCACTGTCACTTAGTCTGCGATGCCTGGCCCGTAGATTACACCCTCCTCTTCCTCGAAAAACGATAAACAAGCTGATTCTTCCTGCCTCTTTGCGAGCCTGGCCTTTTTAGCGCCCTCATATACGCGTTTTTCAGATTGATTACATATGCAGTGTGTGCCTAACTCAAAAGCGGCTAATGGTGAGAACTGACCGGCAATCATAAAATTGGGTGTAACTTGTTTTTGAAGTAGATTTGGTAAAAACGTTTACATTCGGTTATTCTAGAGGCTATAGAGAGTCGAAAAACGTCGAAAAAAAATTGAAACCATCACAGTAGAAATCCCCCTTAAGGAATATTTAATTAGAGTTACGTCAAAATAAATAATGTAATAATTTATTATTGATATTATTTTTGAACGAATTAGAGCTAACTAAAAAGGACATTTTCAAAAAACAATCAGGGGATGATTAAAATTAGTACTGCTTTCTAGAGCGGAGAAGAAACGTATTGAAGGAAAATAATTATGTCAGATTGGACTTTAATTTGAATTATGTCCTCTCGAATCTTTCAATAAGATTTTATAATTTAAATTAAATCAAAAATAATTTGCTCGAAAATACAACGGAAATATGCTATTTTTGTCTAGTGTACGTGATAATATTTAAAGTTTTCCTACGACTACCTATGAAAATGAAAAAAAAGCACGGTTAATTTGGCTATAAAGCGCCGTATATCACACGCGTGTTGAAAAAAAAACATATTTCAATGTTAGTGTTGAAATACAAGGCACACCATTTAATTTAAACCTATGGTGCCAATTTTAAATAATAATAATATTAAATAACACCCAACTGACATGGTCCAAAAATATCTGGGTTTACACTTCGACCCCAAGCTTATCTGGAAGGAACACCTGGCCCAAACATTAACCAAAGCAAACAGGCTCCTACACCAGTACTACCCATTAATACATAGAAATAGCAAGCTAAACACCCGCAACAAAGTTACCATCTACAAACTATGCATAAGACCAGCACTACTGTATGCCGCCCCATCATGGTCAACACTCTGCATGACGGGGAAAAGCAAAATACAAACATATCAAAACAAATTGCTACGAATAATAACTAACGCACCATGGTTTGTACGTAATACCACATTACACATAGACCTTAAAATGGAAACGATCCAAGACTACATCACGAACACCAGCAACAATTACTTCAACATAGCAGAACAAAGCCAGAACCCGTTAATCCGCCATTCCCACCAACCACAACACCAGGCAGGTCCATACAGGCTACCACGACAATGAGGGACCCAAGTTCAAACCCCTCACACAACACGAACATAATGTACTAGTTTTAAGCTAATGTTTTATCAATAATTAAGAGGAGTTATAGGCCTAGCCTCGCTTAAAATTTTAATCAATGAAGATCCTAGTCCAATTTGACAGACCACCCCTATTTATTAAAAAGAACAAATTTTAGAAAGCAGTAATTGTAATGTGTTTAACTTATTTATCATGTATTTGTCGAGTGATTTAGAATTAGAGTGAAAATACGCCATCTGAAATTATAAAAAATGTTAATATTATACTGGAAAATCTATTACCAGAAAACACAAATTGCGCTGAAGAGAGTGTCATGTATTAAACAACAAATCTTTATTGGTATCGATAGCGTAAAGAATAGAGCTCTAGCCTACAGATCGCAAGGTCACAGGTTCAAATCCCATCAGGAGTATTTGTCTTTTTTTATAGAAACACTAAATAATTTATAGAATTATTTTGAATTGAAATCTTCCTTGTTGGGTGGATTTTTTAAATTTATGTTTAATGCATCTTTCCTTGATTAAATTTAAAATTTTTCATTCTGGTTAATCTAGAAGTCAATTGAGGAATAGTTCTTCCTATGATGTATGAAAAAATGAAAAAGTTAAACTACAAATAAAGGAAAAGCCTATTGACAAACTATGAAACCAGATATTAAATGGAACATAAGCCTAAGTATGCTAATTTCCACACTAGTGTTGATATATTTTTTTCAACACTGGTGGTAAAATATTTTTTCCACAAATCAAAGGCTTATTTAATAATTCTTTGTGGTCGTAGGAAAAATAGTGTACATTACTTGTGTGAAATTGCTTACTCTAAAACTCGGAAAATTTCCGCACTCGGCTGACGCCTCGTGCTAAATATCTCCTCGTTTGAAAAGTATCACTTTCATCACTTGTTATGTAATATATTACTACCTTTATTGTGGATTAAAGACAAAAAGGAAAGACAACAAAGTCTCGGTCTCAACAAATATAATTAAGTGGTTACACGTGTTTCACCCTTTCGGGCATCATCAGACCTAAAACAAAAGACCTAACTAACAGATACACGAATAATTAAAGACCACTAATTACCCAGAATTTAAAACAAAAAGAAACAGTTACAACATATTAAAATTTAAAAATGTAAATAACAAAAACAAAAAATCAAATGTCAGGGAGCAGTCGGGTCAATTGGATCAATAAGTCCAGTGAAACGAATGCGACGGGATCTAACTATGTTCAAATGCCTGAAAATATGAAAGAAGATGAGAGCGTAGCCAATCTGTTCTGTGCATTAAAAATTAGCGAAAGGTGACCGTCCCGATATCAACATCGGGTTATAAACAAAACAAATCATAACCAATTCATTTACTAATATTGTTAAAAATCAAATTAGGTTCAAAATTAAACACGTCGTTGACACAAGTAAGTGTGGGACTTTTTTTGGCCTTAGTAATCTCCATTTTCTCCAACAGATCCAACTTCACACCCTTAGAACATTCGTGCAAAACCTTGATATTTGTAGGGGAAGAGAACTGGTGTCCAGAAGTTAACAAGTGATTAGCGAATGCAGATTTAGTCTCGGTGAAATCCGAATATTTATACTTATTGACAAGGCTGAGATGTTCCTGTACTCTAGTGGATATCCTTCTACCTGATTGGCCGACATAAACCGCTGAGCAATCATCACAATTTAAGGCATAAACACCAGACTTTGCAAAACGGTCCGTTCTGTCCTTGATCTTAACCAAGTGTTGTTTTAAAGTATTAACTGTCTTAAATGCAATTGAAATATTTAGGTTTTTAAAAAACTTAGCTAGTTGTAAGGATATGCTACCAAAAAATGTAAGACATTTAAACTTGTTTTTAACATCTGTGGGTTTTGCATGTATAATATGGTAAGAGAACTTGTATTTGTTAACGAATTTGTAATAAAGTTTATTTATAGACTTAATTGGAAAACCATTATTAAGTGCCATTTGTTTAATTATGTTTAGTTCTTTAGTAAACGCCTCTTTAGATAACGGCAAATTAAATAGTCTATAAAAGAAAGAATTGAAAGCAGCAAATTTATGTGAAAACGGTGAATTGGATGTGAACTGAATGATGTTATCGGTAGATGTTGGTTTTCTGAATACTTCAAAATTGATGTTGTTGTTATTTCTTATAAGTAAAAGATCTAAGAACGGTAGTTTCTAGATAGACTAAATCTGCATTCGCTAATCACTTGTTAACTTCTGGACACCAGTTCTCTTCCCCTACAAATATCAAGGTTTTGCACGAATGTTCTAAGGGTGTGAAGTTGGATCTGTTGGAGAAAATGGAGATTACTAAGGCCAAAAAAAGTCCCATACTTACTTGTGTCAACGACGTGTTTAATTTTGAACCTAATTTGATTTTTAACAATATTAGTAAATGAATTGGTTATGATTTGTTTTGTTTATAACCCGATGTTGATATCGGGACGGTCACCTTTCGCTAATTTTTAATGCACAGAACAGATTGGCTACGCTCTCATCTTCTTTCATATTTTCAGGCATTTGAACATAGTTAGATCCCGTCGCATTCGTTTCACTGGACTTATTGATCCAATTGACCCGACTGCTCCCTGACATTTGATTTTTTGTTTTTGTTATTTACATTTTTAAATTTTAATATGTTGTAACTGTTTCTTTTTGTTTTAAATTCTGGGTAATTAGTGGTCTTTAATTATTCGTGTATCTGTTAGTTAGGTCTTTTGTTTTAGGTCTGATGATGCCCGAAAGGGTGAAACACGTGTAACCACTTAATTATATTTGTTGAGACCGAGACTTTGTTGTCTTTCCTTTTTGTCTTTAATCTATATCCGGTCTCTTTGAGAAATATGGACGATTTCTTCGACTTTATTGTGGAGTTGTGTCAATTTTAATACAGTGCTTTTATATGAAGTCTTCTTTTCAAAAATAATGTCGCATTACCAGAAACAAAAATTTTAAGAATTTTTATTTAAATTGCTCATAATTCCAAAACGACTAAAAATGTGGATTGTAACATATTAGGTATTTAGATAGGAAATTTAATTCTCTACATGTTGGTAAGCTAAAAAATAGGGTGTTCCATTTGCAAAAATTGACTTATGTACATTTATTTAAATGGAAACATTGGCACAATTTTAAGAACTCCCTGTATAAAAAACGTGAAACTTAAGTAATTTAAACTAAAGATCTGTGTATCACTTGAAAGCTTACAAAGTTTTAAATGTTTACCTTTATTAGTTTTAGAGTTACTAAACTTTCTTCTCGGAGCGTTTTTACACAAAAAAAAATCCTTTTATAATTCATATCTCAAAAACGGTTAGAGATAGGAATAGATTAATATTAACAACAGTTATTTAGATTTTAATAAGGTTATCAAAAATGCTAAAATATACAGGGTGTTCGATTTGAAATAGCAAAGTTGACATTAACTTCCGGTATAACCGGAAGTAATAAAAACGTTAAAATATAATGTTTTAAAAGCTAAAAGCCAATTATGCGTGTTATCAAATTTTTAGAAAGATAAGTTTACTCGTTTCCGAGATCTTCTAATAGGCCACTCAACGTGAATCACCCTGTATACAAAATGCAAGTACGTGCAATTGTATAGGGAATTAGAAAATAATATAATATATGGGGTATTCCATTTAAAATAACGATGTTGCTACCTGTTTCGGATAGAAACGGCAACGCCGCACTGCTGAAAATATTTTAAAAGGATAGACCATGGTTGTTTATCTGAGCAACCAAATTTTTGAAGAAATCGTATTACCCGTTTTCAAATGCCTTCGCGGACAGATTGTGTTAAGAAATGTGTGTGCCACTCTGCCTTTCAACCAAAACCACCAAGCCTAGTTATCATAAAGGGAAATATAGTATAGTGTTTGTAGAGATTAAAATTGACAACATGTCATTGACCGACATTTTTTTTTAATCTATTTCACCTATAAATTTTCTATCTCTGGCAATCAATTATGAACCAAATCCCTAAATATGCAAAAAAACAATTATCGCTGTCATGTGTTTATAATTAATCATTATTTTCCAGAGTTCCGTTTAAATTGTCGTAATCCCTGGAAGTTTTTATCCAGTCTGATAAATTTGCACGCATCAAAACTTTCGCTCATTAGTTCTACAATAATACAAGTATGTTCTGGATTTGAGAAAACACCAGTGGCAGGTGAAGAAAGGGAAATCAAGATTTTCTATGGCGTTAAAAATATTTTTTTAAATTAAGTAACAATTTTTTTCAATTAACTAAGGTGCTTTCATTAGGACAAAAATCTTGAAACTATTATTTGTAAATGTATCTCTGCTCAAATCCTTGCCTTCAACTCTTCCAGATGCTCACCAGGAAATTGTGCCTCATGAATCTGTTAGCATAGACCAAACAGATGGTAGAACTCTTTCTTTACTCTTTCCAAAACTTCTGGCGTAATTTAACGTATCTCTGCCCGAATCCTCGCCTTCAACTCTTCCAAATTTCTAGGTCTGGTGACATATACTCTCCTTTTTAAATCGCCTCATAAATAAAAATCTAAGAGTGTAATATCCGGAGATTTGGGCGGCCACTCTATCAATCCTAGCCGCCCTATCCACCTATTTGGAAATGTAACATTAAATAATTCTCTTACTTCTTGCAAAGTAAGGTACTAGTGCTGTAAAAGATGCCTTTACAACACTAGTGCTGTAATGGAAAAAACGGGTTTATTAAAATTTTGCTGTTAAATAAAACCACACTTTTTAGAAGAATGATTTATTATTAACAAATATAAAATTAATTACCAATTATTAATTAAAATATAAGTTTATTATAAACATTAATAATACACTTTTTACAGTAAGAAATTTGTATACCAGAAGTGGATGTGATGGAGCCCTTTACGTTCGAATTTCCAATCATTAAATCCGTGTCTGACCCCATGATCTTCTTTGCTATTTGTTTCTTATTTTCTAAAGAATTCTCAACGTAGCCTTCTGTCGTAGAAGAGGATTTCCAGCCCCCATGACGCTTTAACATCTGCATATCTGCACCACCATCAACTAGAATGGTGGCTGAGGACCTCCTAAAACAATGTCCACTGTATCCTTCGGGATTATTCAATCCAAGTTTTGTTGCAATCTTTTTTGGTATACTTCCAAAACTATTAATTCCAACAGGCTGGGAGGTGCATTTTCCTTTTCCATAGAATACAAAAAACCGCCTGTGAGTTGCATTAAGAGGACGAAGTTTAGCATACTTTTGAAAAATACTTAAACAGTTGACACCTGTCACATTTCCTTCTGTTATAACAAATTCTCGCATAATTTTGGTTTTCGAGAATGGAATCACAATTTGTATATACAAATCATTGTGTTCAATATGATCCAACATTAACTTAGCTAGTTCTTCGCGCCGACAAGCCCCAAAAATGTCGATTATCATAACAACCTTCATAACTAAATATGTTTCATCATCTGCAGTACTAAGAAACTTACATACGTCTTCCTTTGTGAAAACTTTGGACTTTTTGGCCTTGTAACCCTCTAAACTTCTTTTCAAAAATGCGATTAGTTGAGAAAATCTGCTTATATCTTGATTTTTCTTGACTGAAATCATAGTTCTCAACATTGAGTAGTGAGTCGATAGTGTAGATGGTTTCTGGGAGCGTTGCTTTACGGAAAAATAACCCAAAAGGATTTTCTCAGACACCTCCTTTATTTTTTTAGCTTTGCACCAATCTTCAAACTTCTGATACTCCAACTCATACCGCGCTTTGGATTTTGTCGGAACTAAACTTGAAATCGCTTCGTTTGCCGCTCCTTCTATATCACTTCCATCAGAATCTCTCATTTTGAAAAACGCTTTTTATATTTTTGAATTTGTTTGACAAAGTTTCGACAGTAACCATGCGAAACAGTAGGTAACTATGCGAAAGGTAACATAAAAAACTTGATTAGTAAACTTAATAGCAGGTGCATTTTTATTTTAAAAAATGCCCTTTGCCAAATATTTTTATTCATAGATGAAAGTAGATAAAATTTTGTACATTATTCTTGTTGTAAATTCATATTACTACACTCGATGTTTTATTAAACTCGTCTGACGCCTCGTTTGACAACTTTAACATCTCGTGTTGTAATATGAATCTTTACAACACTTATATCGTAAATAACTATTATTAAACTTCTGACACATGGTTTGACAGATGTAAAAAAAAATATGGACTCCTTTTTCGATAAGCTTTCCAAAAAAGTGCCACAAGTGGTATCTTCTATTTAAAAAAAAAAGTTGGTTAGGGTTGCGCCCCCTCCTTGGGGCCCCAATTTCTTTTACATGACAAAAGCGAAGCCCATAAAAAATCTTTGAGGACGTATTTTTGGATTTTATAAAAATCTTATTCCCAGAGCCGCTATAAGCAGCGTTCTATTTAAATTATAATATGTAATAATGAATAAAAATAAACTTATGGTTTTTAAATTTTTTTCTTGGGTAAATGGCATTTCTACGTCACTGGAAGAAATTCTTACTCACTTAAAGTGTATAAAGGTATAGAAATCCGGGTTAGGTTGTGCGAAGTTTGATAGTTGGTAAAGTTTTAAACGGTTATTAACCCAGTGCAAACCACAAATACCCAGATAATTATCAAAATACGTAATTTAAAAAGAGTTGATAAGATTTTTCCAACCTAATAATTTCGAATTTAAAATTAAAATATTAACGCCACAAAAACAAAACATTAAACTTTCTGTAAACCTCATTAAGGAATTAAAAAGATCCACTTTATAAGTTAATAAACGGCATCATTACAAGACTCTAACTAACACTCTGACTTTGAAAAGCTTTTGAAAGATTTTTTATCTTCCTTTTTAAATGGTTTCTTTTAAAAAAGATAATTAACTTTTCTCTTTGACGAAGTTGTTTTATAGCCACCCTTTCTAAGCAAAAATCATGAAGGCGACATAAATTGACATTGAAAATATGACCCAGTATAGTTTTTAAAATATTAACTATAATCCAAAAAACCCTATATTATTAAAAGTTAAAACTTTATAATAAAAAAAGTTGTAAAATACAAAAAGTTCATTTTAAATATTGCATGCTAAAAACAATCTAACGCGTCTAACTGCTGATCGTTACAATTTTTGGAAAAAGGAAGGTATAAATAAAATATAGGCAACCATCAAATTGCGAATATAACAGATGCAACGTTGTCACGTTGACTAACTTGGAAAATAATAATAATAATATTAATATTATAATAATTTTTTGCCATAAGGATGGCAGTATCAATGCCGTCTTGATATCTAGCCCTGGCGTGTTAAGTCCGACAACGCCGTAAATCAGTTCATTTTTGCGCGGCGTCCTTGGCGGCTGGTCAAAGTTTCGGGAACACAAATCTTTTCTAAAATTGTGAAAATTAATTAGTTTTTCTAAATTTAACAGTGGAAAGTGCATATAAGATTCTAATCTAAAACTTCGGACAGTTACAATGTCGAATAAAATTTATTTGAACTCAACACTGTGATTTATGTTGCCGCATGTCGGTCATGTTGGATATTTATAAAAGTGTGCCCGGAGCACAAATCTCTTCTAAAATTGTGAAAATCAATTAGTTTTTTCTAATTTCAATAGTGGAAAGTGCATATAAGATTCTAATCTAAAACTTCAGACAGTTACAATGTCGAATAAAGTTTATTTGAACTCAATACTGTGATTTATGTTGCCGGGTTTTATGTGTCACTATGCGGCTTTATTTATTGCATTATAATTTTTATTAATATAATAATTTTGGTAAATTTTTTTTAATAAATATTGTGACTGTGTGTAGGTAGTGTATTGTTTAAAAAATTCCTACCTATGTAGGTGCAATATTTTATAAATAATAGCAGTTAGAGGGTTTTTATCGAACATTTTCAGGTAAGTAAGTTATTTATAAAACATTTTTGTAGTCTTATTACATTTCACATCGTTTAATATGCCTAGTACTTATTGTATTCCCGGGTGTAAATCAAATTATAATAGCGTTATTAAAAAGGAGCAAGGGGGAAGCTCATTTCGGTTTTTCTTTTTCCCAGAGATCCTAATTTAAGATAAAAATGCGAGTAAAAATGGTTAAATGCGATTCCAAGAGATGATTTTTAACCCGTCAGATAGGGCCGTAGTAGTTTTCTTCTATTCAGGATCGGGGCAAATCACTTTGCACCGATTCTGACTGACTGGAAATTCTATAACTCCATAATTCAGCAGTTTGGCGCTGCCAAATTTCGTATCGGCAGCCAGCGGTTAAGCGGCGGCCGATGGATGCGCTCTGAAAACTTCGTAAAGAACCTCAATAAAACATGCGCCAAAAAACGTTTAATGTCCCGGAAAATAATCTAAACACAAAAAAACTACATATCGTGATGTTTGTCTGTTTTTTTGGTGTATATACTAATTTCCTGGTGATCAAACTTTATCTAAGCAAACTGAATGGGAATTACCCAAAAATATTTATTTTTCTTTCCAATGACACCAACAATAATGCAATTGGTCAAATATTTTGTTTATTTGATATCGATATCTAAAACGATGCGCTCTGTGTTGTTACTTACGCTCGCCAAATCCCGTAAACACGTAGCAGTCGGTTGTTCAAAGAAGACTGGTTTACGTCATCGAGTGCGGTGTTGCCAAACGTCTCTTCATGGCTAGATATTTGTCGGAAGCTACGGCAGTATACATATTTATTATTTTTATAAATAAACGTTTTTCCCAGTTCTCAATTCTCAGTTGATTCCTGTTCACTTGAAGTAGCTGTTTCGTTAGTATCGGGTCTGGATCCCCAATGAAGCTGTTACTGT
The DNA here is from genome assembly GCA_935413205.1 of Polydrusus cervinus. Lineage (NCBI taxonomy): Eukaryota > Metazoa > Arthropoda > Insecta > Coleoptera > Curculionidae > Polydrusus > Polydrusus cervinus. The sequence goes on from OW284519.1 coordinate 28,251,340, forward strand.
GGTGTAATCCCTGTCTGTTGCTCCAGTGGATTTTGTGTCCACTCCTGATCCATCGCTTTATGGCATCTCGTACTGTGCACCTTGGTACTCCGAGTGCCGGTTCTGGACCGATGAATGTATTTTCTGAGTCCTTCTCGCAAGTTCATCGGCTTTTTCGTTTCCTGTAATACCTTCGTGTCCTGGTACCCACTGCAATATTACCTTGTTTACTTTTGTCAGGGCCTCCAGTTCTTCTTGACATTCCCATACCAGTCTTGAGGTTACCCTGTTGCATATAAGCGAGCTAAGGGCTGCTTTACTGTCAGAATATATATATGGATCTGCTTATTGAGGTAAGCCCTCCCATTGTTTTCATACGCACACTGTAATACGGCGTAGATTCCTGCTTGAAACACTGTGGGAGATTATGTTCAATATCTCCTAATGTCTAAAATGTCCCCAGCCTCCCACTACTTATAGTTTTAAAATAAATATCGCTCTTTCTTCGGGATTGCTTTTGGTGACAGTAACCAAGTCGAATTTAATGCTAAGAAAACCCAGGCAGCAGTCTTCTCCAAAAAGGTTAACATTGCAGAACCGGATATAGTCATGGCAGGACACGCCATTCCCCTGGCACCGTCTATTAATTTGCTGGGGGTCAATCTGGGAGGTAATATGTCTTGGCATGATCACGTTGCCGCAATTGCCAAGGCAGCTGCACAGAAACTTGGTGTACTTTTTCGCACCAAAAGGTTGTACACACCTTATCAACTTTTGACACTCTACAAAGCCCAGATTCGACCATCATTAGAATATTGCTCTCATGTCTGGAGCTCTGCACCCAAGCACACCCTTCGGCTACTGGATTCCATTCAAAGGAGAGCCGTTCGTCTGATCGGCGACCCCGAGCTGACCAAGACCCTCGATAGCCTGGAGCATCGAAGACAGGTTGGTGATTTGGCTCTCTTTTACAGATATTTCCATGGCAGGTGTTCGACTGACATTGCCCACTTGATTCCACCTAGAGCAATGCATAACAGAAATACACGGCGAACCACTGCCGCTCATCCATATGTTGTTCAGCTTAGTACTCCTCGAACTTCATTGTTCAAGAATTCTTTCATCTGGAGAACGTCATCTTTGTGGAATGATCTTCCTGAGGTCGTGTTTCCCAATAAATACAATCTTCAACGTTTCAAGACCAACGTTAATCGCTTTTTTCGCACACGCACCGCTCCCGGAGCGCCTTAAAGGATTTTTCCTACAGTGCAGGTGTTTTATCATAAAAAAATTTTTTAAAAATGTCTGACAAAAATAAAAAAAATGTATACTATTGTTGTCCAATTAATGCAGTTGACTCGCTACAAATAAAATGGAACGAAGCTATTCAATGTATCGACCAATTTATTTAAATTGAAATTTATATTTCCATGGATAATAATTTGAAATAAAATTAAATATTTCCCCTTGTTCGATATTTATATATTCGTTTTATTTGGTGTTTCATTTATAAGGTTTATTAAAAAGTGTATATTGCACAGTGTTCGCAGTTTATATTTGCGACTATTTCACTAGAGTGTTTTATACTGGCAAAATATCATAGAAACCGCCTATTTTCTAGTGGAAAAACTCTTAATTACATCTACCTGTACAAAATCAACAAGATGGTTTTTCTGCGGCAAAATTGTTGTCAGGTAAAAGCTATTGTTAGTCTGACAAATGTTATCCTGGTTTGAAAAACACAAAATGAGCAATTTAAACTGGGTGCCAATCTACCCAAGAAACTAAGAAATCGACAGCTGAAAATAATCCACTTAAAACACGGAAGTTCAAGAACTCAATTTGGGCACAGTTCTCAGAGTTTCTAATGGTAAGAAATTATGAACTGGAAAATGTACCAATGTAATGGAACTCGAACATCCTCGAAGATAACACCTTTAATATGACGAAGGGTAATGGCGAAGACTATAAAGAATCTTCTGTAAAGGCTATATGGAACACTACAACAAACATAATTCAAGAAATGTATTTTACAGAATACGAAATAAAGATTGACCCTTTTACAGATATTTCCTTTAAAAATGCGCGAATGGCAAGAGACACAAAGAGAAAGCAACTCGAAAGTTGTCAGGAAAAAAGGAAAGTAAGTTCAAAAGCATTATCTACCAAAGATTTACTAACAATAATACTATAATGAAGAAAAACCCGATGAAGCCCAAAAAAAGTTTTTCAATCTCTGCTCATTTGAACTAGCTTGGACAGGCAATGAGGCCGTAAATTGAAAAATTCAATATTTTTAAAAGGAGTTTGATACCATAGGAGAATCTACCGGACGAATTAAATATAACAGCATGTTTTCCAATACAGCTTAAGGTGGGTCAAAAGAATTGACAAACAGCAAATGGTTAGTAAGAAATTCATCAAACAAAGACTAAAAAATGATTGAAAAAGAGGACCAAAGATTTCCACAGACAGATTATTTCTCTCCATTCATTCAAACTGGCAGAAGGGATGTTGGTTCAATAATACTCCACTAGGAATAAATAAAGTATCTAAGTGGACGAAAACTTCAGTGGAAAGAATTGGATTGATACGAAGAAGCATAAAATAGCAAATCATTCTCATCGACCTTCCGCTGTGTCTGCACTATGTAAACAAGGTGTTGGGGAACAAGAGTTGATTAAGTTAACAACTCAAATGCAAATTACCTGAAAGCATATTTGCAGCTAGATCCTAGTCATGATCTGAATCTCATCGAAAATCTCAGAACAACAAATGAAGCATGTTCTGGACCTTCTCAAACTTCTCGAATGCAAGTCAATCAAACCCAAAACCATGCTTTGATAGAAAAGAATGGACAAACTAAAATAGTCTTTTCCTACGACCACCTGTGAAAATAAGAAAAAAAGCACTGTTAACTTGGCTCGAAAGCGCCGAATATCACAAGCGTGTTGAAAGAAAAAATTTCAACTCTAGAGTGGAAATACAAATCACACTATTTAATTTAAACATATGGTGCCAATTTGACAGACCACACCTATTTATTTAAAAGAACAAATTTTAGAAAGCAGTTTAGTGTTTAACTTATTTATCATGTATTTGTCGAGTGGTTTTAACTTAGAGTGTGAAAATACGCCATCTGAAATTATAAAAAATGTTAATAATATACTGGTAAATCTATTACCAGTCAAAACAAGCCGCAATGAAGAAAATGTCATATATTGAAAAGAAATGTTTATGGGTAGCCGCCGTAGCGTAGAGACTAGAACGTTGGTCTACATTGAACCTATTGTCCTCGAAAAAATTCCCCAAGGGCTTCTTTTAGAGTTGGATTCCCAATGGTCCTGTAAAGTCGCAACTGGAAAGGACCGATTGCCGTAATAATGAAGACATATTATCCTCCCAGGGTTACTATCAGCCCCACCTGGTATCGACTGGGTGCCTTTCCTAAATGGTAGCCGCTTTGAGTGCAAAAACTTGGAGTATTATACGATATAATGTAGAATAATATATCTATTGTAAATAATCGAAATAATAAAGAAGTTTAGAGATATTCAAAGGTCACAGGTTCAAATCCCATCAGGAGTATATGACTTTTTTTTATAAAAACATTAAAATTTTAGAATTAGGTATTTTGAATTGAAATCTTCCTTGTTGAGTGAATTTTTTAATTTATGTTTATTGCATCTTTCCTTGATTAAATTTAGAAAATTCATTCAATAAGGAAGATTTCAAACCAAAATAATAATTCTATAAATTATTTAATGTTTTTATAAAAAAAAAAACAAATACTCCTGATAGGATTTGAACCTGTGACCATTCAATCTGTAGGCCAACGCTCTAGTCTCTACGCTACAGCGGCTACCCATAAACATTTCTTGTTTAATATATGACAATTTCTTCATTGCGGCTTGTTTTGACTGGTAATAGATTTACCACTATATTATTAACATTTTTTATAATTTCAAATGGCGTATTTTCACACTCTAATTCGAAATCACTCGACAATACATGATAAATAAGTTAAACACTAAACCGCTTTCTAAAATTTGTTCTTTTTAATAAATAGGGGTGGTCTGTCAAATTGACATCAATGTTTAAATTAAATAGTGTGCCTTGTATTTCCACTCTAGAGTTGAAATATTTTTTTCACAAATTAAAGGTTCTTTTAATAATTCTTTGTGGTCGAAGGAAAAATAGTGTACATTACTCGTGTGAAAGTGATTATTCTAAATTTCGGAGAATTTTCGCACTCGGCTAACGACTCGTGCTAAATATCTCCTCATTTGAAAAGTATTACTTTCATCACTTGTTGTGTAACATACTATGTCGAATATCATTCGAGTCAAGAAACCCCGCAAATTAACACTTAATCACATGTTACTGTAATTGTAATTATGGTATCATATATCGTAAACTCACTTAAGCAATGCGAAAAGACTCATTATTAAACTGCACGCGAACTTTCTAAAATCAGAAGTGGCATATTCCGCATGAACGATTGACATGTGCAGATACGCTCACGACTATGTAATTTCGTAATTTAAGGGGATTCAAGGTATGATTTGTTGGAAACTTTGCCAAATTGATCACATGATATAACATGTAACTACTGGTAGGTAATAGAGTGTCATAATATATTATTTGTTTTTTGCATTGAAGCATAAAACTGGTTTATAACGTAGTTATTGTTCGCGTGAGGACGCAATTATGACTATTCAATATTTTTTAAAAAGAAAAATGATTAAAATTTATCAATTACATGATCGGCGACCCCGAGCTGACCAAGACCCTCGATAGCCTGGAGCATCGAAGACAGGTTTTTTTTTTTTTATGATAAAACACCTGCACTGTAGGAAAAATCCTTTAAGGCGCTCTGGGAGCGGTGCGAGTGCGAAAAAAGCGATTAACGTTGGTCTTGAAACGTTGAAGATTGTATTCATTGGGAAACACGACCTCAGGAAGATCATTCCACAAAGATGACGTTCTCCAGATGAAAGAATTCTTGAACAATGAAGTTCGAGGAGTACTAAGCTGAACAACATATGGATGAGCGGCAGTGGTTCGCCGTGTATTTCTGTTTTGCATTGCTCTAGGTGGAATCAAGTGGGCAATGTCAGTCGAACACCTGCCATGGAAATATCTGTAAAAGAAAGCCAAATCACCAACCTGTCTTCGATGCTCCAGGCTATCGAGGGTCTTGGTCAGCTCGGGGTCGCCGATCAGACGAACGGCTCTCCTTTGAATGGAATCCAGTAGCCGAAGGGAGTGCTTGGGTGCAGAGCTCCAGACATGAGAGCAATATTCTAATGATGGTCGAATCTGGGCTTTGTAGAGTGTCAAAAGTTGATGAGGTGTGTACAACCTTTTGGTGCGGAAAAGTACACCAAGTTTCTGTGCAGCTGCCTTGGCAATTGCGGCAACGTGATCATGCCAAGACATATTACCTCCCAGATTGACCCCCAGCAAATTAATAGACGGTGCCAGGGGAATTGCGTGTCCTGCCATGACTATATCCGGTTCTGCAATGTTAACCTTTTTGGAGAAGACTGCTGCCTGGGTTTTCTTAGCATTAAATTCGACTTGGTTACTGTCACCCCAAGCCAAAATTTCTTCCAGGTCATTGTTGAGGCGCAATACTTCATGCTGCCTGCGCAGATGTGCGTCGGCAGCGGATGCTTGGGGAGTCAAGGTAAAAGATGAGACAAGTGTGCTGTCATCAGCAAAGCTATAAATTGGATTTTGGGTTTTCACTAGAAGGTCGTTAATATACAGTAAAAAGAGGGTAGGCGACAATATGGACCCTTGAGGAACACCGGCATTGATGGTGAAGGTGTCTGAGAGAAACCCGTCAATCGCCACTTGCAGAGAACGGTTCTTAAGGAAGCTGGTTAACCATAAACAAAATCCATTAGGCATACCGTAGGATCGCAATTTACTTAGAAGCCCATCGTGCCAAACACGATCAAAAGCCCTAGAGATGTCCAGTGCAACAGCCCGGGATTCTCCATGATGTTCGATGGTGTTACTCCAAAGATGAGTGACATATGCCAAAAGGTCACCTGTTGATCTGGACTTTCGAAAACCGTATTGATGGTCGCTGATAATGTTAAGCCCTTCCAGATTGGTGATTTGGCTCTCTTTTACAGATATTTCCATGGCAGGTGTTCGACTGACATTGCCCACTTGATTCCACCTAGAGCAATGCAAAACAGAAATACACGGCGAACCACTGCCGCTCATCCATATGTTGTTCAGCTTAGTACTCCTCGAACTTCATTGTTCAAGAATTCTTTCATCTGGAGAACGTCATCTTTGTGGAATAATCTTCCTGAGGTCGTGTTTCCCAATGAATACAATCTTCAACGTTTCAAGACCAACGTTAATCGCTTTTTTCGCACTCGCACCGCTCCCAGAGCGCCTTAAAGGATTTTTCCTACAGTGCAGGTGTTTTATCATAAAAAAAAAAAAATATAAAATAATTCAGGCGCCAAATTAGATCACGGCAGTGGCTCAGAGGTGAGTCACTGACATTCGACCGTGGCGTTCTGAGTTCATACGCACAATAAAAAAGGATGTCCGAAATTTAGTATGTTTCATCATTTACACCGGTAACCAGGCCGGATGAGATCGGATATATCATGGGGTGCGGAAGAAGATACGCACTCCCCAATTGGTAGGTCATACAATGACACAAGAAACCGAGGGTTAGCCCTTGGGGGGAGGGGGGATGCCGAATGACTGAGGATCGTGGTTCGGAACCCACGTTAAGCTGTAGGTCCCCTCGGGAATGGCCCTGGCAGCGAACGAGGGGTAAACAGCCGAAATCAAAAGGCGCCAAATAAACTTTTCATGTATTTTATTAAAACCTTATTAATTTTTTCCAAAAATTTACAGTATCGCCCAGTTTAACACAATTTATATTAGAATCGGGCTGAACCTCTATTTGCATTTAATATCTACTCTGTGCAGATAAAACGGTCCTGAATAAGTTTAAATTTACATAATCAGAAATAATATTTAATTAAATTTTTCCCCAAAAAATTTGCGTTATTTTTAAAAGATACTCTTAAAAATAGGGCTAAAATTTGTTTCTTTTAAAGCACAATTATTCCTTTAGAGAAAACTTCCAATTCATTTTTCTTATATACAAGAAGTGGCCTGTAAACACAAACTCAAGAAATAACGAATGAAATCAATCATAATACGCTTAAGGTGCTTTTTCTATCTAACTTTTTAAACGTCTTATAATAAAGTAAGTATAACCAAAAGTTTAGGGTCTTTCCGATGTTGCTTAAATCCAAAAGGGAAAGGAGAATTTTCGATATAAAAAAAATTGTTTGACGCTTAGGAAGTTGTGAAAACTTCTAAATTATTACCTTTTAATTACCTTCGACACAAATCAGCGTCTAATTAAAAATATTGGCATTGTTTTTAATCAGGTTTAGTAAATAATAATGAAGTAATATTTCTTTACCTGCGAATAATTATTTTTTTTCTATAACAAATAACAATATTGACAGTCTTGATAAAGGAATGACAGTAATACTTAAATTGTGTAAGCAGTGGGGGCTTGTGGATATTGAGTATGGGGGGAAGGGGGGGGGGGGGGGGGCTGAGCACTCACAGTCAAAATATGACATTTTGGCATTCAGTTAACTGGAATAGCCTACTTTTCACGTCACTGTAAAGGAAATAGCAAATGTGGCAGTATAAAAACTATTATTTTTAAAAGTTACATGACACATATTTTTTTGTCAAAAATCATGTTTTTAACCAAATGCATGTAATAATTTGGGTAAATAAAATCCCGAAGCTAGAAAATGCATTAGATTGGTAATTCAATCTTATGCCGGAGGCCCAATAATCTGTCAAATCAATACCATAACTATGATGAATTACTGTTTGAACTGCTTAAATAAGGGATTATTAATTTATTTTGTAATAAAATACAGAATGTCTCTAAAATTTCACTTCTTTCTGGCAATTTTTAACATGCAAGAAATGCAAGGGAATTATTAAATATTGCATTTCTAAATACGTGGATAGGACTGCGAGAATTTATAGAGTGGCCGTCTAAATCTCCGGATATGACACCCTTAGATTTTTATTTAATAAGAAGGGTATATGTCCCCAGACCTAGAAATCTTGAAGAGTTGAAGGCACGGATTCGGACAGAGATACGTTTGATCACCCCAGAAGTTTTGGAAAGAGTGGAAGAGTTTTACCATCGGTTTGGTCTGTGCTAACAGATTCATGGGGCACATTTTTAATAATTGCTATGCTAAAAAAGTGACATTACAGTTTCAAAGTTATTGTTAATGTAAGGTTCCTTCAGTGGCGTATTTAGGGGGGGGGGGGGGGGCTGCCGGGCTGCAGCCTCCCCCCGAGCCTAGAAGCTCGGGTCTAAAAGTCTAATTACAACCTAATTTTATCTCACAAATCTTTAAATAATGTATTCTTGGCTTAGATTACAAAGGTCTTGTAGGAAACGGTTAGTTTTTAAACTTATCCTTCTAAAAGTCCTGTTTCATATAGAGGTTGAGATTTCGGACGCATATCGTTTTAGTTATTGATTTATGATGCAATTTGATAGAAAAACGGGTAAAAAGAATAATATTTTATAGTATTTTTCTATTCTCTGTTTTTATAGTTATTTTAAATCAACAAAATTATAACCCATGCAATAAAATATTTTTACAACGAAAACAAAAAACAATTAGGTAGTTATTTTTAAAGAAAAAAATTAAAGTCAAAATTTTAATTGAAACATTTTTTATGGAAGAACTGTGATAATTTATAATAAAAAAAAATAGTGCGGGAAGAAACGAGAATGCTTTATTATGTATATACAAAACGGCATTTAAGAAGGACTATTTCAAAACCTAAGAATTTGCACCATCAAAACATCAATTTTGACGTAGTGAGGGATATTTATTTTGATTTTAATCATGAAAAACCGAGCCTTAAAAATGTTGGTTAAAGTCATACATAAGTCTTACTATGTTAAAATTTTGGATTGACACCAATATTCATATTTTTTACAAATATAAAAAAAAATTTTAATAAAGAGCCAGCTAGGAATATCAAAAAAAAAGTTAAAAGAAACATTTACAAAAACAAAATTTAATAATTTAATTTTAGAAATTTGATAGTAGTTAGGTGAATTTTTAACGAACTTTGGGCGTGGCCCCGAAATTTTTTTGACTGCGGCGCCTTTCAGCCTTTTTCACTGGATACACTATCATGAAATGCATGTAGTCTTGACTGTTCCTTTTGCCAGAAAAAAAGTCCTACTTACGCCCATTGAGCCGCCCCCCCCCCCTCCCCCGAGCATATTTTCTCCTTACATTAACCAGGGCCATAATTGGGAAAACCTCCAAAAATCTATCAACTGGAATGTTGCTTCTAACGCGCAACCAGCTAAAACAAGTGGTTGGCCTACTAACAGACCACTAGCACTTAAGAAAACACCTACGTCAAATATGAATCTACAATGACCCCATTGAATGCAGACTTTGCGGCGAAGAGGACGAAATCGCCTCACATATCATATGTAACTGCGAAGCACTGACCCCGAAGAAGATTCAAAATATTCGGAGAAATCCAATGTGGCGATGACTTCCCGAATGACAAACTTCTCATTTATACATTTTTCTTTAATAAAAATACCAAACTTAACGAGACTGTGGATGGCATCAGTTTCATTTTACTCAAACATTTTCTGAAAACAGAAGTTTTAATTTTCAAAGGTAAAATATTTAAAATTAAACAGAAACTCTTGTTTATTTACCTAGTTGATCTCCCGTTTCTGCAAATAAACACCACTTTATTATTTTCACCGTTATCTCACGGAAATTATGCCATCCATTATACTTTAGTAGAGAAGTACAGTTTCTGAGGGAAACAATACAATATTTATTTTATGATTTCATTATTTCAGGTGGAAGATACACAACGAGAAGTATAGAAACTTGCGAAAAGATACACAACATTATAATGAAAGAAGCGGGAAAATGACGGTGAAGTTTCTAAAGTTTTTTCAAAAATTGAATTGCATTTAATGAAATTTTTCCCTGAAAACGTTGGGCAAATTTTAAAAGATTGATATTAAACACTCTTAAAAATGAGATTGCTAAAATGGCAGAGTTATTATATACATTATTAGGATTATACAGGGTGATTCACGCTGAGTGGCCTATTAGAAGATCTGGGAGACGAGTAGCCCTATCTTTCTAAAAATTTGATAGCAGGCATAATTGGTTTTGGGCTTTTAAAACATTATATTTTGACGTTTTTATTACTTCCGGTTATACCGGAAGTTAATGCCAACTTTGCTATTTTAAATGGAACACCCTCTATATTTTAACATTTTTGATTACCTTATTAAAATCTAAATAACTTTTGTTAATAATAATCTATTCCTATCTCTAACCGTTTTTGAGATATGAATTATCAAAGGATTTTTTTGTGTAAAAACGCTTCGAGAAGAAAGTTTAGTAACTCTGAAACTAATAAAGGTAAACATTTAAAATTTTCTAAGCTTTCAAGTAATACATAGATCTTTAGTTTAAATTATTTAGGTTTCACGTTTTTTATACAGGGAGTTCTTAAAATTGTGCCAATGTTTCCATTTAAATAAATGTGCATAAGTCAATTTTTGCAAATGGAACACCCTATTTTTTAACTTACTAACGTGTAGAGAATTAAATTTTCTATCTAAATGCCTAATATGTAACAATCCACATTTTTAGTGGTTTTGGAATTATGAGCAATTTAAATAAAAAATCTTAAAATTTCTTTTTGTGTTAATGCGACATTATTTTTGAAAAGAAGGCTTCGACTGGGACTTTCGTTTGGCTTTGAATGAGAAATAGCTAAGCAACGAACATAGGCAGTTAATAACAAATGGTAACAAAGCTCAAAGTTAAACGAAAATCCCAGTCGAAGCGTTCTTTTCAAAAATAATGTCGCATTAACACAAAAAGAAATTTTAAGATTTTTTATTTAAATTGCTCATAATTCCAAAACGACTAAAAATGTGGATTGTAACATATTAGGCATTTAGATAGGAAATTTAATTCTCTACACGTCAGTAAGCTAAAAAATAGGGTGTTCCGTTTGCAAAAATTTACTTATGCACATTTATTTAAATGGAAACATTGGCACAATTTTAAGAACTCCCTGTATAAAAAAAGTGAAACCTAAGTAATTTAAACTAAAGATCTATGTATTACTTGAAAGCTCACACAATTTTAAATGTTTACCTTTATTAGTTTCAGAGTTACTAAACTTTCTTCTCGGAGCGTTTTTACACAAAAAAATCCTTTTATAATTCATATCTCAAAAACGGTTAGAGATAGGAATAGATTATTATTAACAAAAGTTATTTAGATTTTAATAAGGTAATCAAAAATGCTAAAATATACAGGGTGTTCTATTTGAAATAGCAAAGTTGGCATTAACTTCCGGTATAACCGGAAGTAACAAAAACCTCAAAAGATAATGTTTTAAAAGCTCAAAGCCAATTATGCCTGCTATCAAATTTTTAAAAAGATAGGGTTACTCGTTTTCGAGATCTTCTAATAGGCCACTCAACGTGAATCACCCTGTATTTATGAGGGAAGGGCTTATTTTGGAAAAGAAATTTTATGTAGTATGATATCAATAAATTAAAGATGGCACCGGAGCGGAAATACACGTATTAAGACCGGAGAAAAGCGCATTTTTGTCTCCTACAGTGTTCCGAGCAGAAATCTACGCCATAATACAGTATGCGAATGAAAACAATAAGAGGACTTACCTCAATATCCATATACTCTGACAGTCGAGCAGCCCTTAGATCGCTTATATGCAACAAGGTAACCTCAAGAGAGGTACGGGAATGTCAAGGAGATTCGGAGGCCCTGGAAAAAGTAAACAAAGTAACGCTGCAGTGACAAAATGTTACTGCGGTTGTCACCGGACATTGACTCTTCGGTAGACATGCCGAATGTAAGCAAATACCCACTAACGACTTCTGCAGAAGTTGCAGAGATAAGGATGAGGAAGAAAGTATTCAACATTTTTTGTGTGAATGCCCTCTAGCCTCGCAAGAAGTAGGTTTACTGCCCTAGGTGAGCCGTTTTTCAATGGACCAGAGGAAAAAAGCAACTTAAAACTTGGTCGACTGAGCAGATTTCTGAATGTAGTGGCTGGTTTGAATGAGTTGTTAAAATCCTTCTGCGGTGCACGCCTCACTAATATTATCAGAGATCTGATGAAGGTGGGTTCTACGGAACACCTGTGGTATCACAACGGACATAATAGGACTATATGTGAGAGTGTTTGGAGAACCAAAGGTCTGCCACTCTAACCTAACCTAGCGCTGCAGCGGGTACCAGAACACGAAGGTATTGCAGGATTTGCAGAGTATATAAAGCGATGGATCAGGAGTGAACGCAAAATTTACTGGAAGAACAGGCAAGGATTACACCACAGCAAACTTTTCATTGGGGATTCAGACCCGAGACTAATGAAACAGTTGCGTCAAATGAATAAGAATCAGCCGATAACTATTACAGTAATTCTGACAGGCTACATGGCTGTCAAGAATCATTTGCACTGTAAACTGTACAATGGATATCTTAACTGCATATTATGCGAACAAGTCAGGGAAATAGTGCAGCACATAGTTTGCTATTGCGAGTCACTAGATCGGAAGAGGCAACAAATTCTCGCGCAACTAAAACTGAAGACATCCTGACCCCAGTTAACCTACACAAACTAGTGCGAGAGGAATTGGGATCACAGAGTGGGTGTAAAAACCAAACAGGGTGAGCACAATGGGACAAAGGTGGCCTAAGTGCACATGGACGGGCCCTCGAAAAAAAAAATATAAAGGGCTATTAAATCTTTTGATTCAATTAACAATAGCCTTAACAAGCCATTTTCGCTTTTCAAAATGTGAAAATAATTCCGGAATAATCCGCCGTCTTTATGTTAAACAGCGAAACGCCGGGAAAACAAATCGGCGGCTCTGAATTTTATTCGGGAATAATTCCAGCCTCTTTACGGGCTTCGGGCTTCTATTAAAGGCCCGCGCTGCTTTTATTTAGTTTTGTTTTCGCTGGAAACTAAACTGACAACTCGTTTAATCAGCGCCGTTGCCGCGGATTATTTTGCACATAGTGAGACTTCAGACAATACACTAAAATGAATGAAAGATGTGCACAGAAATGGTTTTTTAATTTTGATTTTTAAACTATTTTCTTGATTAGACGTATATACAGGGTGTCCCGTAACTAATGGGCTGTAGAGTAACTGGAGATACAGACATCAAACTAAGCCGATTAAGTCATATACCTAAGTTTTTTCGGATTGTTACTTGTTCTAGAGTTACAGGGTGTATATAATTTATGTATTATTAATTTAATTATGTACTATGTTTTTTTATGCTTTGGGATGTTTAAAGGGAAATATCTCGAAAACTGTTAAAGATATTAGGATCAATCAGGTACACATTTTTGACTCAGAAAATGCCCTTTTTAAGAAACTGTAATTGAAAAACACCTAATATCACAGGTAAGAAAAAAAATCATAGATTTATGAAGCCCAATTCGATTCATTAAACCGTTTTAAAATTATGGCTTAATTTCAAAAATAAACTTTTACTTTCAACACCCTGTATCTCTAGAACGAGTAACAATCCAAAAAAACTTATATGACAGAATCGGCTTACTTTGATGTCTAGTATCTCCAGTTACTCTACGGCCCATAAGGTACGGGACACCCTGTAGATAGATAATACAAATATTTTTAATTAAGAATGCGAAACATGTTATAGAAAGTAATTCTTTAAAGCCTGAGTTTTATTTAAAATATAAAGTCCTGAGCCTCAATCAAGTTCAATTAGGTTCAAGTGTAAAAGCGTTAAATATGTAAAACTACTAAATAAGTATGTGCATCAGTGCAGCGCGGCGGAGAGCAAGTGACCACTAACCAGGCGTGTTTGAAGCTGCATTTCAATCAATACCACCTGGCGTATCTATAGTCTATTTCAGAAAGGTGTAGAGTAATAAAATGGGAAATTCCGTCCAGTTCGGCTCAATTTCGGTGTCGGCCATAGGCGCACTTGGAAGTGAAGAGGGATTTTTAAAACATGGTTTGCTAACCTTTCAGTCGTTCAATACGGGAGATTACTACGAGGACATGAATTCGAATGTTTTTGAGGAATATTTTGGTGAAATGATAAAATATATTCTAGCTGATTTAGTAGTAGTTATGGATAACGAAAGCTTTCATTCACGACGCACAGAGAAGATTACAACTTCATCTTGGAGAAAACAAGAAATTATCGACTGGTTAACCACCAAAAGTATTGATTTTGAAGATAATTTGATAAAGAAGCTATTATAGCTATAGCAAATTTACACAAACATCGTTTGATGAAATATGCCGTGAAAGATATAGCTGAAAACCATAGTGTAACTATGCAGCGCACACCGCCATATCATTGCGAACTAAATCCTATAGAACTTATATGGGCGCAAGTAAAAGGATTTGTAGCAAGACACAACATGACATTCAAAATGAAAGACGTTAAACTACTGGTTGATCAAGCCATTAAGGAAGTGACACCAGAGAACTGGCGAAAGGCAGTCCATCATGTTATTAAAGAAGAGGCGAAAATGTGGGATCTTGATCACCTAATCGATCGGACCGTCGACCCGTTAATTATAACGTCAAGAAGAGATAACAGTCCTTCAAATGACGAAGAATGTTATGATTTTGTATAATTTAATTTCTGTATAATGTATTTTTTGTATTTTCATTATGATGTTTAATATAAAATAAGTGTACCTAATACTATATACATAATGCACGCCTTTGTCACACCAGTTTCAGTGTTTGTGAATGGATAACAATAGGAAAAACCCATAAATTGACCCAAACCCGGGTGGTACTACCTGCACCTGCACCTAATAAAAATAAAGAATTTTGCAATGAAATCAATACCAAATAATGAAAGTGGCTTAAATATTCGTTGTGCCACTCTGTAGTCCCTTTGCATACCTAATGAGCTTTTATTACTCTACACCTTTCTGAAATAGACTATATAATTGTCCACAACCACAATACATGGCCCAGTGTATATTTTTACAACTTTTTTAACATCCAGAGTCTGACCAGGTAAGCAGACCCTTATTTTTAATTAAGAGAACTTAGATGATTATTTTTCAGGTCATTAGG
The DNA here is from genome assembly GCA_935413205.1 of Polydrusus cervinus. Taxonomy (NCBI): domain Eukaryota; kingdom Metazoa; phylum Arthropoda; class Insecta; order Coleoptera; family Curculionidae; genus Polydrusus; species Polydrusus cervinus. The sequence continues at coordinate 28,266,550 of OW284519.1, forward strand.
ACCGTATGCTACGCCACAGATACAGATATCAATATCACCCCACCGGTTTGACGGCTAAAAATAGGCCCAAAGTGGCTCGATTTAAACATTTATGTTTAGGAAAACATTTCATCTAAAATGGGCTTAAATAACAGCAGCTCTTGGAAAATCAATTTTCCACCTTTTGCTGGAGGAAATTTCGTTATAAATTTTCAAAGGCAATATAAAAAGTAGATTTGAAACTTTTTTGTTGATTGTTTCTGAACTTTTTATGGTTAACAGTTAATTGTAAGGCAATATTTCATATTAATTACTGTCAGTGATGCACAGTGTTGCAACCTTCAAGAATAAATTTCCAATTTTTAAAGAAAAATTCCACGAATGCACTTAACACAAAAAAAATATTTTTAGCACAACCACAAGTTATCCTAAAGAATGTCCTACGAATATAACACTGTGCGTAAAAATTTTCCTTTTCTTTTTGGAGCCAGCACCGACCTATCATTCCTCTGTGCTTTGGATCTTTGTTTCTCACGAATCCGGAAATTTCCCTATAGTTAGCAACATTGTTATAAAAATTATATTCCTCTGTGAAGTCCTTATAAAGTACTGACTTCACTGAGGCTACGACGTCTTGTTCAAGACTCTAAATTATATAATTTGTACCTATATAATAATAATAATAATAATAATAATAATAATAATAAAAATAATAATAATAATAATAATAATAATAATAATAATAATAATAATAATAATAATAATAATAATAATAATAATAATAATAATAATAATAATAATAATAATAATAATAATAATAATAATAATAATAGCTTTATTGCCCAACAAGAAACCCATTTACAGAGCAATATTAAAAATTGAATATAAATAATATTGTACTCGATTCAATACAACTATATAAGTTTGTAAACATAAATCACCAATAATGGAAATACAATAAATTCAAAATTATCGCCGAATTATGCACACATTCGTATACTATATTACAATAACACCAATTAATAACACATACTATTAGGTATATATAACAATTTCGTTAATGACCAGCCTCGACAATCCTCCTCAGATCGCGCAAGCTACATGTAAATATATCGCAATCTTCGCACATGCTTTCAAAATTGTAACACATAAAATTTATAGGAGATTTAATCATTACATTTGTTCTTGCTCTTTCACACAAAAATGTTAAATGATGTCTATATGGTACAATATGTTATTAATTTATTTAATATAACAACGCATCTATAATAGTTTTAACAATAATGCAGCCTGCTGAATGTGCATAGAAAATTAATTTCATGTAGCATTACCATTGAGTCAATTTTACTATATTTTCTAACATGATCGTTTGGCCGAAACGGCAAAACGTCGAACTTTGGATTCAATGGTCGTGAGTTCGAGCCCGGCAGCCTGCGAACTTTTTAAACAATTTTTAACATAAGGTTCGTAAGTTTGGTTGAGAAAAAAATATACTGTTCAACTCGAGTGGATTGTCCGTGTCGCCCTCGGAATTTTGTGCACGACGCCGTAAGACCGTGAGATATAGACATCATATCCACTCTCGTTGTACAAACTAATATTATCATACTTTTACGAATGCGAGAAATGATACGCTACTTGTAACACAAAAACACCTAAAACATTTTCAGCCTCAATGAGACTATAAGGAGGGATATATTTAGTTAAAATTTCTCCCTTTGTTGCCTTTTGGTGACAATTAGCTCTCAGTCTGGCCTTGGTGGTTCATTATAAAGCATTAATTGGTTTGTTTAAAAGCCTGAACTTTGACTATAAAAAGTTATCTTGCTTGTGCGCCATTTTTACTGCTACACTCTAAAAAATATCTATATAATTACAGTTTTGTCTCATAAGTCGTTCTTTATTTTTTCCAAAATATTATTTTATTATTACAAAATAAGTAATGCAAATGTTTTATGTACAAAAGAAGTCTTTGTTATATGTCATTAAAGAAGAGGAGAAAATGTGGGATCTTGACCACCTGATCGGACCGTCGACCCGTTAACTATAACGTCAAGAGAAGATGACAATTCCTCAGATGACGAAGAATATTATGATTATTTATAATTTAATTTCTGTATAATGTATTTTGTATTTTTTTATGTTTAATAAAAAAATAGGTGTACCTAATACTATGTACATAACGCACGCCTTTGTCACACCATTTTCAGTGTTTGTGAATGGATAACAATAGGCAAACCCTATTAATTGACCCAAACCCGGGTGGTACTACCTGGACTTGATGAAAATAAAGAATTTTGCATTGAAATCAATGCCAAATTATGAAAGTGGCTTAAATATTCGTTGGGTCACTCTGTAGTCCCCCCTTTGCATACCTAATGAGCTTTTATTACTCTTTACCTTTCTAAAATAGACTATAGTAATTTTTCTTTAGGGTTTTCAAGGTGTAAACCACCAGAAAAAAATATTAACATTTTGTTAAAATCATATCCAATTAAATGGAGTGTCAAACTTTTTATGGTATTGTAAGTTATTTCCCTTAAACCGTATTTTGTGCCTGAGAGCCCTATTTTTTACGATGTTATCGTGCTATATAGTGTTAAATAGGCTTGATACTGTCCGAAAATATAAATAGCGATGAAAAATTTCAAATAAACCTATATATTACAGTTTATTGTGGTAAAATAGATATGTAACACAGTGTATTAACGCAGAAAACCAAAGAAAAATGCTTATCAATTTGATGACCTTTTTTGCATATAAAAGAGCAATTGTTCGACATAAAATATGGGGTATAAAGCGTATATCGATTTTATAAAATAGAATATTTATTTATTATGTGTGCAGGTAATAAATTTGTAATTTTAATGCTTGTTCGACACGAATATTTATAAAATAATGCAAATAGCATCTAAGTGTATGTTTATTGTTTATTTTGAAAAAAAAAATGAAAAAATGCAAACGCAATTTACACTGGGGAACAGCACAAATTTTTAAGTGAGAAATACCTTTTTTTTATGATACAACACCTGCTATGTAGGAAAAATCCTTTAAGGCGCTCTGGGAGCGGTGCGAGTGCGAAAAAAGCGATTAACGTTGGTCTTGAAACGTTGAAGATTGTATTCATTGGAAAACACGACCTCAGGAAGATCATTCCACAAAGATGACGTTCTCCAGATGAAAGAGTTCTTGAACAATGAAGTTCGAGGAGTACTAAGCTGAACAACATATGGATGAGCGGCAGTGGTTCGCCGTGTATTTCTGTTTTGCATTGCTCTAGGTGGAATCAAGTGGGCAATGTCAGTCGAACACCTGCCATGGAAATATCTGTAAAAGAGAGCCAAATCACCAAGCTGTCTTCGATGCTCCAGGCTATCGAGGGTCTTGGTCAGCTCGGGGTCGCCGATCAGACGAACGGCTCTCCTTTGAATGGAATCCAGTACCCGAAGGGTGTGCTTGGGTGCAGAGCTCCAGACATGAGAGCAATATTCTAATGATGGTCGAATCTGGGCTTTGAAGAGTGTCAAAAGTTGATGAGGTGTGTACAACCTTTTGGTGCGGAAAAGTACATCAAGTTTCTGTGCAGCTGCCTTGGCAATTGCGGCAACGTGATCATGCCAAGACATATTACCTCCCAGATTGACCCCCAGCAAATTAATAGACGGTGCCAGGGGAATTGCGTGTCCTGCCATGACTATATCCGGTTCTGCAATGTTAACCTTTTTGGAGAAGACTGCTGCCTGGGTTTTCTTAGCATTAAATTCGACTTGGTTACTGTCACCCCAAGCCAAAATTTCTTCCAGGTCATTGTTGAGGCGCAATACTTCATGCTGCCTGCGAAGATGTGCGTCGGCAGCGGATGTTTGGGGAGTCAAGGTAAAAGATGAGACAAGTGTGCTGTCATCAGCAAAGCTATAAATTGGATTTTGGGTTTTCACTAGAAGGTCGTTAATATACAGTAAAAAGAGGGTAGGCGACAATATGGACCCTTGAGGAACACCGGCATTGATGGGGAAGGTGTCTGAGAGAAACCCGTCAATCGCCACTTGCAGAAAACGGTTCTTAAGGAAGCTGGTTAACCATAAACAAAATCCATTAGGCATACCGTAGGATCGCAATTTACTTAGAAGCCCATCGTGCCAAACACGATCAAAAGCCCTAGAGATGTCCAGTGTAACAGCCCGGGATTCTCCATGATGTTCGATGGTGTTGCTCCAAAGATGGGTGACATATGCCAGAAGGTCACCTGTTGATCTGGACTTACGAAAACCGTATTGATGGTCGCTGATAATGTTAAGCCCTTTCAGATACTTTAGGAGTTGTTGGTTAATAGCTTTCTCCATTACTTTTGAAATTACTGAAAGGGATGCGACGGGTCGGTAGTTGCTTGGCAGGGTCTTTTTACCTTTCTTTGGAATGGGCTGGACACGCGCCGACTTCCAGCAGGATGGAAATATTCCTTTTTTGTAGGATAAGTTGAAAAGTCTACAAAATACTGGTGTAAGTTCATCGGCGCATGTCTTGAGAACAATGATAGGAATTTCGTCTGGACCAGAAGCTTTATTGACGTCGAGTCCTTTAAGAATCCGTTTAACAAGACGCTGACGGAACCTGGATTCATTATACCATACCAACTTTATAAAGAGTATAAATACACTAATATAGATCCTAAATTTTTAGTTAGTTGTGTTTCAACCACCAATTGGTCGAGAGCTGTTCGTATTAGAGAGTTTTCAGTCAGATTTACATCGCGCATCGAAACCAAATCAAAGACATTACTGGCCGCTCAGTTCTTTTTGGAAAAACGCCCAGAACCGTCGATTTATTTTCGACGGGGACACAAAATTGCCAAAAAATCAAGTTAACACGGGCAGCCCCCTGGGCGGGGGTGGCACCATCCCTAAAATTATAAATGGAAAGGGGGTCGAGTGATACTTTATTTTAAAGGTCTTTCAATTCCCTTTATAATGATGTAAAATTCATGTACTTCAGTTCAGTGGTAAAGGGAATTGAACGACCTTTAAAATAAGGTATCACTCGACCCCAATTTCCGTTTAAGATTTTAGGGGTGTTGCCACCCCCGCCCATAATTTTTTGACAATTTTGTGCCCACCTCGAAAACAAAATCGACTGGTCTAAGCGTTTTTCCAAAAAAAAACTGAACTGCCAGTAAATATCTCTGTTTCGTTTTCGATGCGCCACTCTATATTTAAATTTGTTCAGGAAAAAGTTGAAACTTGTTCCTTAGTGGCATTGATATAGGAAAAAATCGTATCGTATTCCTTAATGACGTCTTATTATTTTAGGGTGTGATTCCTCAAGTCATTTTATGAAATAAGTTCATATAAACATATGTCCTAAACGACTTAAATTTTTTGCTACAGGGTGTTGAATTATTTTTTTTTAATGCTTTTTTTGTAATATCTCCGAAAGTACTTTAGATTATATTTTCAATTTTGACATGTGCTAATAGGATATAAAACCACATGTTTTAGTTATAAAAGTTATTTTTTGTTTCACCAATGGCGTCCCTGCAAACATTTCCTCTGATATTTTTTAGAAAAAAAGCGGTACGCCACTGACATTTTTCCATGTGGATATCATTTCTGATTAGCCTGGTCAATTCTACATAAAAATGGTCTCTTGCGTTTTTTTCCTCAGGCACACAGTTCTTAATTAAAATAATTAAATTAGCTCTACTATTTATTATTATTAACATTGATAATACAAAATTTTGTTTTATAAAAATTGTTGGAAATTACCACCTTCATTATTTAATAGGCATGCTTCCGCCCGTCTAATTTAATTTAATTATTTTAGTTAAGAACGGTGTGCCTGAGGAGAAAAACGCAAGAGACCATTTTTATGTAGAATTGACCAGGCTAATCAAAAATAATATCCACATGGAAAAATGTCAGTGGCGTACCACCTTTTTCTAAAAAATATCAGAGGAAATGTTTGCAGGGACGCCACTGGTGGGCCAAAAAAATAACTTTTATAACTAAAACATGTGGTTTTATGTCCTATTAGCACATGCCAAAATTGAAAATATTATCTAAAGTATTTTCGGAGATATTACAAAAAAAGCATTAAAAAGAAATAATTCAAACCCTGTAGCAAAAAACTTAAGCCGTTTAGGACATATGTTTATATGAACTTTTCTTCATAAAATGACTTAAGGAATCACACCCTAAAATATAAGCACATCATTAAGGAACACCCTGTATATGTTCATCGAAATAAAGACGCGAAACACGCATAAGATTTATCAAACGTCCATTAAAGAATCATTTCTAAGAATTATTTTCACAAACGACATGTCTCATTCAATCTCAACAACATTTTTTATTTGTCGCGTGAGAAAATTACTTATTTCTCGCAATAATTCCACACTTAACTGTTACAATATTCAATCAATGTCAGGAAGGACCACATAATTCACCTGCTTTTTGCCGGAAATTCTTTTCGTATTTAATTTTAGATAGGATGTGACACACGAAATGTATTATTAAACATATTTGTTTGAAATAGAAAAAAGACGTATGCGGTTAACAATAGATAGAAACTCATGGAATGCCAAGAATGGCTGTTACGTATTCTGCAATCTTTTATCGTTCAGAATAATATTTTATTGGTTAAAATTTTATCGGTCAAATTACATTCTAAAATTTAGTTCGTTTTCATAATATTTACGAGTATGATTTGCATTTAATAATTTTCATAATATTTTTGATTATGATATGCATTTTTATCTTCACAATGTTTTTAAATATGATGAGCTTGTTAATTTACTTTCTACACTATTTACTAGCTTATATTTCTTCATTAAATATTCCGAGTTATCTACAGGTTTAAAAATAATACAGTGTGTCCTAAAAAGATATGGGACATTTATTTATGACCGATTTCTCAGAAAATTTTATTCTTGATAAAAGTTGAAGCATGCCTTAAAACTATATAAAAGCATATTTCAGATTCCACCCGCGGTCAATACTAAGGGAGCAAAACGACATTTAAGATTTCACGGAATACTTTTAAAAAATACCAAAATACTTATTTTAAATGCATTTTTAAAAGTAGATTTTTGGACTTCGTACTGGGTGAAAATGATAAATAATTTTTTGCAGAAGAATAATTTCCTTTTATTTCGTCAGATCCATCCCTAGACGCGTTTCGCCATATCATGGCTCATCAGTAGAGCTAGGATCTGACGAAAGAAAGGAGACCTCAAAGCTGCTTATGCAGCACTTGGTGGGACACACCGGTAAGATGTGGCACGGAGCGCCATCCGTGTCGTTGTTTTAAAATAATTTTTTATTTATTTCCCGTAATATGAATAGGATTGAAAAATTTTAAAAAGCCTGCAATTACATAATACTTTAAACTAATATTTTAAAATCGAGGTTATATTATTTTATAAATATGTTAAAATTGCGTAAACAAAAAATCGACCAGAGACGTACCGTTTTCGGAAAAATAGGGGTTTAAAGAAAAAAATTTAAAATTGGGATACGTAACTCAAACTTCGTATGTGAACTGTTTTTAATTTGCAATATCTTAATAGTTATTTACGATATAAGTGTTGTAAAGATTCATATTACAACACGAGAAGTTAAAGTTGTCAAACGAGGCGTCAACCGAGTTTAATAAAACATCGAGTGTAGTAATATGAATTTACAACAAGAATATTGTACAAAATTTTATCTACTTGCATCTATGAATAAAAATATTTGGCAAAAGGCATTTTTTAAAATAAAAATGCACCTGCTATTAAGTTTACTAATCAAGTTTTTTATGTTACCTTTAGCATAGTTACTGTTTCGCATGGTTACTGTCGAAACTTTGTCAAACAAATTCAAAAATATAAAAAGCGTTTTTCAAAATGAGCGATTCTGATGGAAGTTTACCCTCTGATATAGACGCAGCGGCAAACGAAGCGATCTCAAGTTTAGTTCCGACAAAATCCAAGGCGCGGTATGAGTTGGAGTATCAGAAGTTTGAAGATTGGTGCAAAGCTAACACAATAAAGGAGGTGTCTGAGAAAATCCTTTTGGGTTATTTTTCCGTAAAGCAACGCTCCCAGAAACCACCTACACTATGGACTCACTACTTAATGTTGAGAACTATGGTTTCAGTCAAGAAAAATCAAGATATAAGCAGATTTTCTCAACTAATCGCATTTTTGAAAAGAAGTTCAGAGGGTTACAAGACCAAAAAGTCCAAAGTTTTCACAAAGGAAGACGTATGTAAGTTTCTTAGTACTGCAGATGATGAAACATATTTACTTATGAAGGTTGTTATGATAATCGGCATTTTTGGGGCTTGTCGGCGCGAAGAACTAGCTAAGTTAATGTTGGATCATATTGAACACAATGATTTGTATATAATTAATTTTATAATTGTTAATAATAAATCATTCTTCTAAAAAATGTGGTTTTATTTAACAGCAAAATTTTAATAATAATATTTTTTTCATTACAGCACTAGTGCTGTAAAGGCATCTATTACAGAACTAGTGCTGTAATAGATGCCCTTATAAAACGATTTACAGAACTGTAAAATTCATATTACTAAATGAAAGTAGATAAAATAATATTTAACTGTATTTTACATATTTAAGGAACCTTAAATCAATTTCGAAAAAATGGCATTTGCCCCCTTACTATTAGCCGCAGGTAAAATCTAAAATACGCGTTTATAGTTTTAAAACATGCACAAACTTTTATAAAGAACAAGATTTTCTGAAAAATAGGTAATAAAAAATTCCCATATATTGCATACCTTTTTGGACACACTGTATACGAAGTTCTCTCTATATAGTAATTTTTTCATAACAACCTGTATGTATCATCTATATACAACAATATTATCTTTATTTTAAACAATGATCGAACTGAAACTATAATTTTCGATTTCTTACAAAAATATAAATCTTGATCGACAAATCATTTTTTCTCGCAGACCAATAACACTTTTTATTGAATTCTTTTATGATGAGCTGGCATTAATTTTAGCCAATGGGTCTCGAAGCTGGCAGAGCTGTACCCAAATATAAATATTATTTTCAATTATATTTCAGGCTTTCGCTGCTTTTGGAGTTCCTACGCAGGTGATGGCTTTCCGGAGAGTCTTAATAAAAACGACCGTCATTGTTTACCTGTGTCCCAGGGAATTCGTTGTTTTAGCGTCCCTGTGTACTTTAATGCAAAAGACAGACGCACCACCTATCTTTTTATACTATTCCCAATAATAGGCAACAAAGGAAGACATTTTAACTAAATATATCCCTCCTTATAGTCTCACTGAGGTTGAAAATGTTTTAGGTGTATGTTTGTGTGTTATAAGTTACAAGTAGCATATCATTTCTGATATTATATTATACTACAAGGGTGGATATGATGTCTATATCTCACGGTGTCACGGCGTTGTGCCCAAATTTCCGAGTGCGATATGGACAATCCACTTCAGCTGCACCGTATATTAACAAAGTCGTATCTAATCTTCAGAAGGGACATGATAAAGTGAGGTTAGGAACATAGGGCTTAGGAAGATAGGGTTTTCTGTTCCTAACCCCACTTTGAACAGTATCTCTTTTCTACCAAACTTACGAACCTTATGTTAAACATTGTTTAAGGAGTTTTCAGGCTGCACAACCATTGGATCCAAAGTTCCCTGTTTCGGCCAAACGATTATGTTAGAAATTATGGTAAAACCTACTATAGTCTATTTCAGAAAGGTGTAGAGTAATAAAAGCTAAATAGGTATGCAAAGGGACTACAGAGTGACCCAACGAATATTTAAATCACTTTGATAATTTGGCATTGACTTCATTGCAAAATTATTTAATTTCATCAAGTGCAGGTAGTACCACCCGGGTTTGGGTCAATTTATGGGTTTTGTCTATTGTTATCCATTCACAAACACTGAAAATGGTGTGACAAAGGCGTGTATTATGTACATTATTAGGTACACTTATTTTTTATTAAACATTATAAAAAAAATATAAAACACAAAAAATACATTATACAGAATAACTAGTGCTGTAATAGATGCCTTTACAGCACTAGTGCTGTAATGGAAAAGAAAATCTGCTTATATCTTGATTTTTCTTGACTGAAATCATAGTTCTCAACATTGAGTAGTGAGTCCATAGTGTAGATGGTTTCTGGGAGCGTTGCTTTACGGAAAAATAACCCAAAAGGATTTTCTCAGACACCTCCTTTATTTTGTTAGCTTTGCACCAATCTTCAAACTTCTGATACTCCAACTCATACCGCGCCTTGGATTTTGTTGTAACTAAACTTGAGATCGCTTCGTTTGCCGCTGCTTCTATATCAGAGGGTAAACTTTCATCAGAATCGCTCATTTTAAAAAACGCTTTTTATATTTTTGAATTTGTTTGACAAAGTTTCGACAGTAACCATGCGAAACAGTAACTATGCGAAAGGTAACATAAAAAACTTAATTAGTAAACTTAATAGCAGGTGAATTTTTATTTTTTAAAATGCCTTTTGCCAAATATTTTTATTCATAGATGAAAGTAGATAAAATTTTGTACAATATTCTTGTTGTAAATTCTTATTACTAAACTCGATGTTTTATTAAACTCGGCTGACGCCTCGTTTAACAACTTAAACATCTCGTGTTGTAATAGGAATCTTTACAACACTTATATCGTAAATAACTATTTCCGTATTGTGTGCATTTGTAGAATTATTATGTAAAAAATGGGAAATCCTATTTTTAAAGGTTGCAACACTGTGCAGCACTGACAGTAAGAATATGAAATTTTTCCGGACAGTTAACTGAAATAGCCTACTTTTCTCGATACTTGTAAAGGAAACAGCAAATATCCATGTGGAAGTAGAAAAAGTAATATTTTCCACAGCTGTCCGTAGAATTACAATGTACCTAGTAAGTTTACACGAATATTTATCACGTTTCGCTAAAATATCACTAAAATATCAGCTACAAAAGCCACGTTTTCATTATTCAGCCACGTTTTTAACTAATCAAAAAACCATTCGATACCCGTTGTTCATTTGTGAACTATTTGAATTTATCCAAGCGATAAATGGAACCAATAAGCGGAAAAGAAAAAACTAGCTGTTATAAATTCCACAAAAGCAAATTATTGCATTGCTAGCTAGGACGTTTTATGCCTACACGTGTGAGCATAGTTTTTTTAAAGGAAAACAGTTGTCAATTTTATTAATAATTAATTTCTTTGTCTTTTGTATTAAAAAAAAATTTCGGTTTTCATCTAATTTTTTTTTACTCTATACAGCAAGAAAGAATAAAATTGTGTACGTTTTCAGCAGTGGCTGCTCGTGGATATTGAGTATGGGAGAGCGCAAATCTAGGTACGCAAAATTGAGTGTTCTTTAATAAATTTTAAAGAAATGTTCAAAATGCATGACTTACAAATTCATAACGAAAACATTATAGTCTATTTCAGAAATGTGTAGAGTAATAAGAGCTCATTAGGCATGCAAAGGGACTACAGAGTGACCCAACGAATATTTAAGCCACTTTTATAATTTGGCATTGATTTCATTGCAAAATTATTTATTTTCATCAAGTGCAGGTAGTACCACCCGGGTTTGGGTCAATTTATGGGTTTTGCCGATTGTTATCCATTCACAAACACTGAAAATTCTGTGACAAAGGCGTGCATTATGTACATAGTATAAGGTACACTTATTTTTTATTAAACATTCTAAAAAAAATACATTATACAGAATTTAATTATAAAAATCATAATATTCTTCGTCATCTGAGTAACTGTCATCTCCTCTTGACGTTATAATTAACGGGTCGACGGTCCGATCGATCAGGTGGTAAAGATCCCATATTTTTTCCTCTTCTTTAATGACATGATGGACTGCTTTTCGCCAGTTCTCTGGTGTCACTTCCTTAATGGCTTGATCAAACAGTAGCTTAACGTCTTTCATTTCGAATGTCGTGTTGTGTCTTGCTACAAATCCTTTCACTTGCGCCCATATAAGTTCTATAGGATTTAGTACGCAATGATATGGTGGTGTACGCAGCACAGTTACACTATGCTTTTCAGCTATATCTTCCACGGCAAATTTCATAAAACGATGTTTTTGTAAATTTGCTATAGCGGTTCATTACATAGCGCGTGGATTTCAGGTATCGAAGGAATTAAGATACGTCCAAACAATTCCATGCAATGGCAACGGCCGATAGCCCTGTAAACGACCCACTCCTACCTGATTGAGATCCCGAGACTGGTTTCCTGTTTCTCAACCGTCTGTGTCTGGTTTTAATTGTTTCTAGAAAAGGTTTGGTCTAGAAAGATTTTTAATACTGAGATATATTTATAATTCAATTATACTGAAAAAGCCCATTCACCCACATAAAACCAGAATTTATTATTTCGAGTTTTCTAGTTTCTAATTTATTTAAACTCTGAACGACATAAAAAAGGTAATGCTACAAATGAGGTAGGGCACTTTTACGGATATTTTTATGTTTGTATCGAGATGGGAAAAGCAATTTTAGAAAGGCAATGCGGCTACATGTAATATAATAAAGATTTTACTTGGAGACATACATACATACTCGGCAACTTTGATTGCACTCTCAGAAACATTTCCCATGTTAAATTTCGTGATTTCTTGAATAAAAAAAAATAAAATTAAACAAATTTTTGATTTTTTTTTCACCAAAGGACAAATGGCATCTATGTGGGAGTAAAAAAGTTATTCTCGTGCAGAAAAACAAATCAAGGAAAAATATATAAGCCAATGAAAGCCCTAAAAAATTACTAAAACTCATTGTATTCTAAAAAATATTGAGAATCATTTTTTTTAATAAAAATAACTTTCTCACATTCTTCAATACCTCTCCACTCCAAATTAAACAAGTTTTTAAAATTCTATTAATAAACATGGACAGGATTCGCTTCAAGGGAACGCAATGTTTTTAGTATATATAGATATAATTTCGTATGGAGCTCGTAACTTTGGAGAAGAATTTAGAATGAGAATTATATACATATTATCGAATATAATATCATAAGAGAGATAATTTTGCCGGTAAAATTTTCGACTGGTATGAAAGTTTGCTGCTTGGAAATTTCAGGAATGAAATATTTGACAAAATAAAATCACGAGCCAAATCCAAGAGAACATTTTGCCGATACAAGATTTTCTCTCGAATGATAGTCGACAAGAATATTTCACGAGAAAACAATAAATCACAACTAGAAACTTTATTTTCCATCAAAGAATGGTTTTCGGTACGATTAACTTGCATTTTAGAAGTCGAAGGTCCAGAACATACTTCATTTGTTGTTCTGAGATTTTCGATGAGCTTCAGATGATGACTAGGATCTAGCTGCAGATATGGTTTTAGGGAATTTGCGTTTGAGTGGTCTGTTAACTTAATCAACTCTTATTCCCCAACACCTTGTTTAAATAAGGCAGACACAGCGGAAGATTGATAAGAATGATTTGTTATTTTATGCTTCTTCGTATCAATTTCAATTCTTTCCACTGAAGTTTTGAACCAACATCCCTTTTGCCAGTTTAGATGAACGGAGAGAAATAGTCTGTCTGTGGAAATGTTTGGTCCTCTTTTTTCCAATAATTTTAAAAATAATCTTATAGGGCATAAGCATAAGGTAGATAAGGCTTTTAAACTTCTCCTGACAACTTTTGAGCTGCTTTCTTTTTGTGTCTCTTGCCATTCGCGCATTTTTAAAGGAAACATACACGTAAAAGGGTCAATCTTTATTTCGTATTCTGTAAAATACATTTCTTGAATCATTTTTTTACAGAAAATTCTTTATAGTTTTCGCCGTTACCCTAGAGGCGTAATCTTCGAGGATTTTTACCAGTTCCATCACAATAGTACATTTTTCCAGTATATAATTTCTTACCATTAGAAACTCTGGGAACTGTGCCCAAATTAAGTTCTTGGACTTCCGTGTGTTAAGTGGAATATTTTCAGCTATCGATTTTTTAATTTCTTGGGTAGATTGGCACCGAAACCTTGCATTTTCATTTAAATTGCTCATTTAGTCTTTTTCAAACTAGGATGACATTTGTCAGACTAACAATAGTTTTTACCTAACAACAGTTTTGCCGCTGAAAAATCATGTTGTTGATTTTGCCCAGGTAGATATAATTAAGAGTTTTTCCAGTAGAAAACAGGCCGTTGCTATGATATTTTGTCAGTATAAAACACTCTAGTGATATAGTCAAAATAAAAATGTAAACAAAATAATATTACTGTCAATGACAAAACAAATTTTCCCCAAAAAATAATTAAGAACTACGACTCCTGCAAAGTAACACTTTCCTCATATTTTCACAAATATGCAATGTTCGTCGAGCCTCTAAAATTTCTCGTAAGTTGAAGCTTGAATAGTGTCATTCATTCTTTTCGTCTTTCAAGTGGTAGAATGCGTTTATTTCCCTCTAGCTCACAATAGTATTTATCGTGAAACAGGAATAGAAACCGTGGACTGCTGGGTCCCGAAATTGTGCTTGCAACGTACAAAAAATAGCATAACTTCTGGTTTGGAACAGGTTAATCATATTCGACAACATTGTTTTTTTGAACTTATTATGTAAGAGATTAGGACATTCTGTAGATAAAGAGGAAAAGCAGACATTGGAAATAGGAAATTATGATGTGCGAATCATACTCGTTAATATTATGAAAAAAAATTAGGTAACGTGCATACTCCAAGTCCGTGAACCAACCAGACACACCAAAACATTGTTTTTTCGAACTTATTATGTAAGAGATAAGGACATCCTGTAGACGACGAGGTAAAGCAGACATCGGAAATAGCGCTTCAGTAAAACCCCGATAACCTCGAAAGCGCTGTGGGTTTACCAGACCGGAAATAGGGAAATAACCAATCAGACCGCAGAGGAGCGTCGCCTAGATTTCCACGATTTCGAGGTGAATTTTATTACCATTCATCGACACCTGTTCGGGAAAACTTTCCGCGAGAAGAAAATCAGGAAATTGAGATGAAAATGGCTCCGATCCTCGAACGGAGATGAGAATTTTCGATGGGATAGAATTTTTGATGTACTATTAGTAAGATTTTTCTTTAATATTAGATCATTGTTATAAAATATTTTTCCGAGAAAAAGGTGAAATAAGTATAGAAATATTCTATTATATTATTTATACTAGCAAAAGAACTATAGTATATTTCATAAAAGTGTAGATTAATAAAATGGGAAATTCCGTTCAGTTCGGCTCAATTTCGGTGTCGGCAATAGGCGCAGGTAAATTTTATACATTAAATTATTTATGATAACTAACCAAAGAAAAAAGAAGATAATTGGATATAGAAGGAACTATTAGCTATAGTAAATTTACACAAACATCGTTTTATGAAATATGCCCTGGAAGATATAACTGAAAAACATAGTGTAACCGTGCTGCGCACACTGCTATATCATTGCGAATTAAATCCTATAGAAGTTATATGGGCGCAAGTGAATGGATTTGTAGCAAGACACAACACGAAATTCAAAATGAAAGACGTTAAGCTACTGTTTGATCAAGCCATTAAGGAAGTGACATCAGAGAACTGGCGAAAAGCAGTCCATCATGTTATTAAAGAAGAGGAGAAAATGTGGGATCTTGACCACCTTATCGATCGGACCGCCGACCCGTTAATTATATCGTCAAGAGGGGATGACAGTTCCTTAGATGACGAAGAATATTATGATTTTTTATAATTTAATTTCTGTATAATGATTTTTTTTTATAATGTTTAATAAAAAATAGGTGTACCTAATACTATGTACATAATGCACGCCTTTGTCTCACCATTTTCGGTGTTTGTGAATGGTTAACAATAGGTAAAACCCATAAATTGACCCAAACCCGGGTGGTACTACCTGCACTTGATGAAAAGAAAGATTTTTGCAATGAAATGAATGCCAAATTATGAAAGAGGCGGTCACTCTGTAGCCCCTTTGCATACCTAATGAGCTTTTATTACTCTACACATTTCTGTAATAGACTATAAACCTACCTAAAAAAATCCAAGATTGCTTCAGAATGTACAACCTTAATAAATGAACAGACCGTTATAAATCGATGCTTTAAGACAAAATTTCCCGTTTATACGGTGCATGTTGTCCTTGTCATCATTGGCTTACAGTATTAAAAAGTTCTATATTTATGATAATTATTAACGTTTAGAAAATGTAAAGAAAAACTTTAAATTTAAATATATTAATCTCAGATTGTTAACAATAATTAACTAACCAGCAGTTTTGACTGTGACATACATGACATTGGCAGAAATAAATTTCTCACAATTATACTGGCCGGGTTAACTTAATTTGTAATTTACTGATCAGGCCCCTTTTATTGTGATTAAATAAAGCCTGACAATGTCATTTATGTCCCAGTAAAACGTGTTGATTAGTTAATTACGGTTGAAAATCTTTATGCAACATAAGTCAGTTACATAGGAAACTGTATATTTTATCCGGCAAGAAAGGTTATTGTAGATTTTTTTAACTGAAGAAATTAAATTTATGTTAACAGCTTTCCTGTCCATTACTTACAAGGTTCAGGGCTAACCAATAGAAATGTTCCTTTTTTGGGACGAAACTTGTATTTTTCGTTTAAAATATTCTTTAAAATTGGGGTCGTAATAAAAAATGATAATTTAAATTTTCCCTCATTATGCATAAAATTAAGGCAGTTAGTTTTTTGTTTGGTTTATAGGTTTGGCACGCCTGGTATTTTATTACTTTTAACGACAAGGGATAACTTTAGTCACAAAATGCTGCCAAATTAAATAAAAAAAGGACATGGAGCGTTTGTGGAACCAGTACCATTGAGAGGGAATCTGTATTTAGTCGACTTTGGCGGCTTTTATCCATTCTTTGCAAGTAGGAACATAATTAGGAATCGACAAGCTTTATCCTCGATTTCGAGGAGCTCTTCAAAAAAAATTCTTGATAGGCTAAACGCAAAAAATTGTTTTTATAAAAATGACCTCTCCCAAAAACGAAGTTCTGGATCAGCGCCTGTCTGCGACAATAACAGCTGCTCAGCGACGGTAACACACGTTCGATGTCGAATTTTTTCCTATTCCTTTATTAGTAAACATTGTTTTACATACAGGGTGAGTCAACGATAGAGTAAAGTGAATTTTCTCCTTTATCTTAAGAGTTAGATGAAAATTCGAAATACAAAAGTTGTAGAGACCATTGAGGTGCACATTTTAAAATTATGCTGCAGTATGCCCAAAAAAACGTGGCGAATATAACTTGGCTTTTTTTAAATTGAGCACTCTATATATTCTATCATTCTCTAATCCCTCACAAAATTCTACGCTTATTTTGTAAATGTGATATGTCTAAATTCAAAGGTTTTTGAGATATCGACGTTTAAAATATGGCATTTTCAGACTTTTACAGGCTGTAACATTGGAACGGTTCATCTTAGAGAAAAATGGTTTTTAACTCCCTATCTTAATTTTTTATTCTCTATCTAAGGTCCGATTGTACAATTACGACTTCAATTTAGTTCAACGTTGAACCAAGTTCAAACTTCTTGTCAAACTTGTAAAGTCAGGAAATAAAAGTCAATAGTAACATGAACAAAAAAATGCCCTGTTGAACAAGTTCTAACTCGCCCCAATACACCGTTTGGAGCTGAACTGAGGATTCGGTAATCTGCTCTAATAAGTGTATTAAGGTAGGTTAGCACGTGTTTAACAGGGGATTTTTTGTGTTATACAAAATAGAAAAGTTCGCCAAATACATTATGGCAACGTCGTAGGACAAAAATTTCAATATTCATAACCTGAAAGCTGTCAAATTCATTATTCTGAAATCATCGCTACAGGTGAATGTCCAAATAAATTAAATATGTTAAATTTTTTAGTTTATTTATGAATTTTACTGAATTAAATGTGTTTATATTTAATTATCCGCATTTTTTTAAGTGAAAAAGAAGGTAAAACTATATCTTGTTATATTTTAAAGGAAAAAACGACAAATCTACTGTCTCTAAAGTCGACCGTACCCAATATTAGTAATAAACACTCTATATATTATATTATTTTCTAATTCCCTATACAATTCCACGTATATTTTGTATAAAATGTCATATGTCTAAATTCAATTGTTTTTGAGTAATTGACGTTTAAAATATGGCATTTTTTGACTTTGACAGGCTGTAACATTGAAACGGTTCATCTTAGAGAAAAATGGTTTTTAACTCCCTATCTTAATTTTTTATTCTGTATCTAAGGTCCGATTGTACAATTACGACTTCAATTTAGTTCAACGTTGAACCAAGTTCAAACTTCATTTTGACAATCAACCAATGTAAAGGTTGCCAAAGGGGAGCTTGAGCTTGGCTCAACGCTAAACTAAGCTTAAGTCGTAATTGTATAACCGGGCCTTAAAGTTGTAACTTCCGGTTTACCATGTTAAACCGTTTAAACCGGTTTCTTTTTAATAATTCTTAAGATAAAGGCGAAAATGAACTTAACTCTAAGGTTGACTCACCCTGGACAGTTCACTTTATAAGTAAATCCATTCTTAGGCACAACTATGTGTAAAGAATAAAAACGCACAACTGTGCGTTATGATGCCTAATATAACAATCAAGTTAGTCTTGAACCACTCAAATCGTGACATTTATTTATCTTACGTCTTGAATCTTTAATAGTGACATTGTCATTATTTGAGATTTAAAGTTTAAATCGATACTTTATAAATTAAAAACCGATCTTTAATTTAGTAATAAGAATCGCAGAAAAAGTATAGTATGTATTGCGTGTTGTAAAGCAATTACGCACTCCTGTAATTACCGCACTCGCCGCAAGGCGGCTCGTTCCGCTATTCCGAAAATAGCAACTATTTCCGCCACTAACGTGATAATTTTATAGATATTATCAAAATAAATATGTCTTCTTTCCACATATTTCCACAAACGTGCAACGTTCGTCGAGCCTCTAAAATTACTGGTAACTAACTTGAATAGTGTCATTTTCTTCGTCTCTCAAGTGGTAGAATGAGTTTATTTTCCTATAGCTCACAATAGTATTTATCGTAAAACAGGAATAGAAACCGTGTACTGCTGGGTCCCGAAATTGTGCCTGCAACGTACAAAAAATAACATCTGCATCTGGTTTGGAACAGGTTCATCATATTCAAAAATGTTGTGAAAATGAAAAAAAGATGCATGTCATAACCAAAAATATTATGGACACAAATAACGATGTGCGAATCATACTCGTTAATATTATAAAAAATTAGGTAATGTGCATTCATACTCCAAGCTCCTGCATCAACCACACACACCAAAACATTTTTTTTTTGAACTTATTATGTAAGAGATAAGGACATCCTGTAGACGACGAGGTAAAGCAGACATCGTAAATAGGAAATAATGATGTGCGAATCATACTCGTTAATATTATGAAAAAAAAATTAGGTAATGTGCATACTCCAAGTCCCTGAACCAACCAGACACACCAAAACATTGTTTTTTTTTTGAACTTATTATGTAGGGAATAAGGACATCCTGTAGACGACGAGGTAATATGCTTTTTACCACCCTTAATACGTAATATACTATTCCGGAAATAAAAACTATTTCCGCTACTAACGCGATAAATTTTAAACTCCTAATTCTAGGCTTTATAATTTTCACGTCACCCGTACCCGGTTATACAGGCATAAATTATGTATTTTAATTAAGCCATGTGACAAGACAAGTAAGACAGTGATACAGTGGTTTTGTTACCGTGAACATCAATTCTAACAAAGGATTATCAGGTACGGAGATCTCGCAGAGCTCCCTCATTGTTCACGGGCTTTATTCACTTGTGTTATAATGTGGTATTATTGTAGCCGTATGCCTTGCTAACTTCTACATACCCCACCTGGGCTGTACTACAAAACAAAAATTTATATCTAACTATATTTCATATTTTATTTGAAAATTTATTCTAAAAACCTTCTTACTCTCAAAAGTGACTTCTAAAAATATACCGACCCATCATACGCCCTTTGATTTTCAAGGCCCAAAGTAAACAAACCACTTATTTTGTAAGTCTCGGAGGGGAAGGGGGTACCCCTGTCTTTAGCCCTTCACTGTACTATTCAGTTTCTAATACGTACAATCTTGATTCAAGGTAGATTTTTTTTTCTTAAGACTATTATACATTTCCCGATACGGCAAAATATTGGTTGATGTCTTTTAAAGCCCTATATTATCCTTTTAAAGGAGTAGGTAGGCGGTCTTATTTGGGCATAAAATCTAAAGGTGGATAATGCTAACAATCCCTGGAAAGGTTACGTATAGCTCATCATAAATAAAAATAAATTCATAAATATTTGATACTAGCATTTATAATTTATATGTAGACAATGAATATCGTTAAACAGCATTCGCTTTTACCAAATTTATGATATTAACACTTAAAATAAAGTCTTATCACTTTATAAACATGTATTTTTGTTGAAACGTTCTTCGTCGTCATCCGATGTCCACTCACCATCTATCCCTATCTCTCCATAGGTCTTATTCCAGATGTCTGTCTGGGATTTGTGTATATATCCCCTCTCTCCAACTCCTTCTTGGTCTTCTTTTTTTTCTTTCTGTGGTGTCCAGTTGAGAATCCGTTTGGGCAAATTATCCTCCTGCGTGTCTTATCACTTTCAGATTTTAAATTTGTGCAGTCTAGATCTAACTATTTATGAAATAAACATAAAAAATCACGCTTATTCCACAAAAATACCAAGTTAAATGTCACTTGCTAAACCAAGGTTAGGTTAGAGTGTCAGACCTGTGGTCCAACAGTCTCACGTAATCCTATTAGGTCCGTTATGATACCACACGTCTTCTGTAGAACCCATCTTCGTCAGATCTCTGATGGTTATATATAACCTGATCAGTCGACCAAGTTGTAAGTTGCTGATTTCCTCCAGGCTATGGAAAAACGGTTTACCTAGAGCAGTGAACCTTCTTCTTGCGAGGCCAGGGCATTTACACAAAAACTGTTAAATACTTTCTTCCTCTTTCTCATCTCTGCAACTTCTGCACAAGTCGTTAGTGGGTATTTGCATACGTTCGACATGTCTACCGAAGAGTCAATGTCCCAAACTTAGACCTTGCTTATTAAGCCCCCTCGCGAGTGTGACATGCTTGCTCTACAGTGTACAACATTTTTATTACTGCACGTCTCTGCCATCCCGAACATAAAGTGATTTGGAGATATTACCGCGAATACGTCAGAAAGATAAAGACGCATCGAAACGGGAAATAGATTTTCTTTTATTGGTTTTCGAGAAAAAGAAGGTATGATTATTATTTGTCGATTAGGGTACTCATTCAAAGAAAAATCGGAAAATTGAAGTCAGAAAATAATACTTCTAGAAAATTAGATTGTAGAGGGTGGTTTAAATAAAAATTTGATCGGTTATTTTAAAAAATTGTTTATTCGTCAACAGGTCAAACAAGTCTCCATACATAGTTGTTATGTATATTTACGATATAAAGAAAATCGGGTTTTCTGAACAAAGGATTTTTTTACTAAATTTTGATTTTGCCCGATTGTGTAGAACAGGGATGGCGAACCCTTTTACATTTACGTGCCATTTTCCCC
The DNA here is from genome assembly GCA_935413205.1 of Polydrusus cervinus. Classification (NCBI taxonomy): domain Eukaryota; kingdom Metazoa; phylum Arthropoda; class Insecta; order Coleoptera; family Curculionidae; genus Polydrusus; species Polydrusus cervinus. Next base: position 28,288,172 of record OW284519.1, read on the forward strand.
CAAAGAAACGTTTAATATGATCATGACGTGCCAACAAACTGTTTGTTTGTTACGCGAGCACAGTGGCATAGCCAGAAAATATGCTCGGAGGGGGGGGGGGGGGAGCTCAGTTGGCCTAAGTAGGACATTTTTTTCTGGATAGAGGACTGTCGGGACCACATGTATTGCATGATATTGTATCTAGCGAAGAGGGCGGAAAAGCGCCGCAGGCTTTTTAATTTAAGCCAAGATTACATTAATTAAAAATTTAAAGTCCAACGTGAGGGCTAGTGTGAAGAGGGAAATGCCTTATCCCCCCCCCCCCTCTATAAACGCCCTGGGCGGTGCCAGTTTAAAAGCAGATTACAACTATCCCCTTTTAATGCTAGAATATTCATTATTTTAATTAAGAAACACAGAATAGTAGATTCTGTAACAAGGTTGGAATGAAAATTTGATCCGAGTGGAACCACGAGTATCAAATTTTCATTCTAACCGAATAGCAGACTATATTTTCTCCACGACCAAAAATACTATTGGCAATATTTGTAATTTCAGGTGGAGTATTATCCAGTTCCATATCTGATTCATCCGATTTTTCACTCATATTTTGACTTGCACAAAAATTTGTCTGCTGACATTGACAGTTTCGAAATTCATGGCAACCTATGTCGTTTAGATCAATTACAGAATATTCATTCCGTATCTTGTTGTGGAATGAAAATACACGCAAAACGCATAAGAAGCAAGTGTTTCAGAATAAATATTCCAGCTCAACAGCCAGAATTTTTACATTCTATTATCAAAAATGATTTTGGAATTATTGCATAATGGTCGTGGACAAAATTAGTTTTACAATAAAAGATCCCAATTGCTTGATTGCTATTGAGATATATTTTTCAAAGGTTTTAGTTTAATCAAAAAAAGTAATTTCATAAAATTGTCTCACCTCAACAGAACAAAAAATAATAAATAATAAGTAAACAAAATTGCGTTTCCTTAATATATGCAACATTTCCAGGGTTATCAGATTTTAAATTCAATTAAATCTTTAGTACATAAAACAGCTCTAATATATTGAAGTTATACTTTTCGAAATTATCCCTCTGAAACACGCAATCCGTTTTTTGCATTTCTATATTTTTTTTTCCTCTGAAAAGAACTTTAATGCTAAACAACCAGCAAACCTTCAGTGCACGATTTTTTTTTTGTATGAGTTCTGATAAAATCGGTGAAAATAACGAGAGGATATTAACACATGCAAGAGCGAAAAACACGTTTTTATCGGTGATATTTTTAAGCATTTTCTAGTTGGTTGATAAACATGCAATGAGCACTGGCAATTTAAACAAAGCAATCCAAGCTGGAATAAGGTTCTCTCGCATAGATTGAGATATAAGGGCTCGTTCAAAAATACTGGCCCAACAACTCGATCACCAATTATGGCTTTTCTAGATGTTGAGCTTCTCGGGCTGAATGGGCTTAAGTAGGACATTTTTTTTTTGGAGAAAGGGACAGTTTGGACTACATGTATTTTATGATATTGTACCTAGGAAAGAAGACGGAAAAGCGCCGCAGGCGAAACATTCTCGGGGCCACGCCCAAAGTTCATCAAAATTATTAAAATTTGTTTTTGTAAACTTTTTTTTTTTTTGATTTTCCTAGCTGGCTCTTTATTAAAAAAAAACATTTTATATTCGTAAACAATATGAATATTAGTGTCAATCAAAAATTTTAACATAAGACGTATGTATGACTCTAACACGCGATTTTCGGGCTCGATTTTTCATAATTAAAAATAAGTAAATATCGCTCTCCACGCCAAAATTGATGATTTTTCAGAAATCATGTATTTTTGGAGCGTAAATCTAGGAGCACTTTTTGGTGCAAATTCTTGGGGTTTGAAATACTCTTTCTTAAGTGCCGTTTTGTATATTCATAACAAAGCATTCTCGTTTCTCCCCGCACTATTTTTTTTATTATAAATCATCACACTTCTTCAATAAAAAATGTTTCAATTAAAATGTTTACTATAATTTTTTTCTTTAAAAATAAATACCTAATTATTTTTTGTTTTTGTTGTAAAAATAATGTATTGCTTTGGGTTATATTTTTGTTGATTTAAAATAGCTCTAAAAAAGGGAAAACGGAACAGATAGGGGCAGGACAGAACCCTAACCGTATGACGAAATTATTTAAATTATTTTATTTTATTAAATAACTTGCAGAGATTTTTGATTTTTCTATTTCAAAATCTTTTTTTACCAGGGCTCAATATTTTTTTTATCAGGGCTTCGCCCTGGCTAGCTTCCCTCTAGCTACGGCCCTGAGTCTACAATCAATCGTCATATCATATCATCATTAATATTTCAATTCTGTGTGGTTCAGTTAAATAAGGTATTTTAAAGAAGCTTTAGATGGACCTTATACAGTCAGTAATATTGACAATACATCTTCCATTCTCCAATCTTACAACCCACTGTTAATTTACTGCAAATATGCTGTTTAGAAAAGAGCTATTTATGTCTGTTTAAAGGTTGGAGACAATGACGTTTCTTGAACGGCAGTAGAGTTTTGGACTTGCACTGTCTTTATTTGTTTGGAATCCTTACGTTTCAACTGGTAAGCATCTCCAGTCGTCTACATCTACAGTATTCACCTGAAGATGACTGGAGATGCTTACCAGTTGAAACGTAGTGATTCAAAACAAATAAAGACAATGCAAGTCCAAAACTCTACTGCCGTTCAACTATTTATGTATTTCATTTTAGATAAAAAATGCCATAAAATGACCACGATCAGTGACCCTGGTGAAGAGAAAAGATGGACAACTTCACCGAGGCTGCTAGTATTGAGTTATTTGAACAAAACCGAACAACGCCTGTGTTTGCTATTGGACCTGAGTTTATTGCACAATGGTAAGTAAAGTTTAGATAGATATTAATTCCAGTTTTCCGTGCGTAATCGTTGTAGAACAAAATAAGTATAATAAATCAAACATTAAACACCAATAGACCGACACTTTGAAAGTGGAAACTCAAACATCTCGAACTAAACTTTAAAACGCGGATGAAAGAACTTTGTTTCGAAGTTAGAAATTCGAAATGAAGTTTAACCGCCAATCCACCTTATATCGAGAAATAATTACGAAGTGTTTTTAGAAGTTTTGAAAGCCTTAACTCTAATTTCTCCCTTACCAGAGGAGATTTTTAGTTAAGCACATTAACTGTTAAAGAATAGGGTGTTATATATTCTAAAGTAATTAGTTAATACTAAAAGGAGTTCACTCACATTGAGCTGTTGATAGTCACACTACACCTTCAGTTTTATTCACCGAAAATGGCCGGCAGTTCTGGGCCGGATTCGATTGCGGCCTTCATTTCACTACACACGCACAGTTTTTTATGGTCAGTTTAAAGCTGACAGAAAAAAAGCGCAGCGGCAATTGCTATTATATTACACGAGCAGAGAAAAGGGAAAGAAAACACTATTTGAATGATAGAGTTGCACACGTTGCACATTCTCCTACAAGGAGAAGAATACAAAGAATACGAGAACTGAATGTTCTTCTCATATTATGTATAGATTCTACAGTAGATTCAACATCTACAGTTTTATACAGTAAAACTAACTCTTCATAAGCCTTCTTCTGCAAAAGCTCTGTTGTCATACAGACACTTTTATTTTTCACAAACATTCCGCAAACGACTACACAAGTTCAGTTTCAACAACCGACAATTGCCGGCCAGCCCTGGCCCGTTATTTAACTGTGTGTGTAGCGAAATCAGCCGGCCGGCCATTATCTTTAGGCCAAATACCGGCCGGCCGAGTGAAAGTGAGTATATGCTACTTAACAGCTTAAAAATTCACCGTTCTGTCCAACACACACTATATTGCTAATACCATAATTCAATGATGACACCACTGTAGGCAGATGATCAGGGGCCGTTGAGTTTGCGCAGCTCGGAAATTTGCTTCTGGATGTAAACATTTGACAGGGCCGACTTTCAAAATATTTTTACAAGCTTTTATTTAAATTCTCTTATCTCTTAAATAATATACAGAGATGGTTAAATTAGGAAAAAGTTGCGTCCTACTAGATTCTGCGACATTGTGTTTTTAAATATAAAAACTCCGAATCGTTCCGAAGACATTTGGGCAAGACCTAATTTTCGCGGTTACGTTTTTATATTTTTTCTGAGTCTATTTGAAGGGGTATCTAAAAATAAAGTTTACATTCTTGTTACCATTTTTTCTCCTCTACAAGTTGGTGTAATGAGATTTTTAATCCGACGCGACGTTTCGTTTTTTCAAAACCATCATCAACTTTACTTTTTTAAATAGTCGTAAAATTTTATTTTAATATTTTTAAATTCTCCTCCTTCTTTATCATTCAACCACGTATTAAACCTAGTATTAATAACGCGTTTAGGAAACATATATACATACACTATATTGCTAATACCATAATTCAATGATGCCACCACTGTAAGCAGATGATCAGGGCCGTTGAGTTTGCGCAGATCGGAAATTTGCTTCTTGATGTAAACATTTGACAGACCCGACTTTCAAAATATTTTTTCAAGCTTTTATTTAAATTCACCCTTTTAGTTCGGGTGTGTACAGTTTATGGTCAAATAAAACTAAGTAACCAATATTTTACATACCTGAAATACCTTATTCCTGGTATTGAACCGCGATTCGTGCAAAAAAGGATCATGCACTTTTTTCTACCCATCTTGAGACACAAGTCACTAACAATAACAAAATGTCTGGTAAAGTTTTATACCTAAATTCGCACCCAAAACTTAAAAATAATATCCACAATCACACACGGAACATCGGAACGAATACAACGTAAAAAAAGATGGAAACGACTATAACTTACAAACTAACAAAAAAAATGTCTAAAGTAAAGTTTTATAAATATTAACACCCCAAACTTGGAAATTATAACAACACACGAATGAACGAAACAAAAGATGGCGACTAATAAGAATATAACGGCGAGCCGGTTCTGTTCAAGAGACCTTGGGTTCTGTTTACGTTCTGTTAGAAATCGTGTGGGTTGCCTAATTTTTTCCCTACTGCGCAAGCGCCACCCCTCAATTCAGGTTATTTTGAATCGCACGATGGGTGTATCTTGCTTCGTGCGGCTGCTTGTATTGGCAATATAGTGTCATGCAATATGTGGTCCAACATACCAGAATTATAGTTTTAGCCGAATACTCGACAGAAGTTAGTAAGATTAATAAGGGCACGGGCATGTCATTAATTCCAGAAACATTGCGCTCTGCCGTAACTATAAATATCGGACCCTTAAAAGGGCTAAAATGCATTGCAATAGTGCAAAAATTCACCAATAAATAGAAACTCCACAAAGGCTTTGTACATTGTACCAACCACGCACTGGCTACATGTTTCAAGGTTGCCAATATCGGGGAATGCCACACGAATTTATAAAGGGCCAACGTTTAATATCGATTCCATCGAAACAACCGTGGGAATATCGAAAAAGTGTTGTTTCTATAGATTGTTCGACATGAGTTTTCAAGGGTTTATAATGAAAACATAAACGGAAAATAGAACTTTTCAGTGATTATCGATTTGGCTTTTATTGTTGAAAAGCGTATGTATATTGACGTTTCAAAAGTTCAAAAAGAATAGGGCTATTTGACTAAAGAACTTTTAAAGGTAATACAGAACACCATGAATAGTATTAGCAAGAACTGAGGATGAATTAAATTAGGCTAAAATAAGGTATAAAATGTCAAAATACACTTTATCTTCAAAGCTTCTATGCAAGTTTTAAACCTTCCAAATATTGTTTACTATTGACTTTAGACCGGGGTTGTAGGGATACTTTCTTAGGGTCTCTGTGTGGTGAGTGCACATGCGGAGTTTGAACAATTTTAGACAATCCGATCTCTACTTATTTGAATAGGATTGCGGTTGGTTTTTTTATTGGAATTCAACAGGCGATGCTGCGGACACCAGCATTAATTGGACTTGTACACACCCTGAAGACGATTGGTGATACCAGTTAGAACGCTGTGATTTAAAAACAAATAAAAAACTCTTCTATGATTCAAGAAATATTACTGTCTCAAACCATTAATCAGACTAAGACGACTATAAGAGGACCCCTAAACTATACGAATCCTGAAGATAGTAACTTTTTTAACTACGAGATGTATCTATCGGCTAAAAGGAAGATGCCATTAGTTTCCGATAAGTAAAAATGCCTTTTAAAATATAGTTCATTCAAAATGTTTCTATGATAAATTAGATATTCGTCTCATCCGCTCGTAGGCATAGCCCTAATACATGATGTGCATGCCACGCATAGAATAAATTTATGAAATAGAAAAATAAAAATGTACTGAAATACATTTATATTCCGGTCTGCGAGGAGATATCCTCCTCGTGTAAGAGGTTTTCGAATTTTTGTCAACTCAAATCTACGTGTTATTCGTTTTTAAAATACATGGAGTATAGGAAATTATACGCAAAGTAAAAAATTATTATTCTGGAATATTTTTGGTAGGTAGTTAAAATTTTACTAATGAAAATTTTATGTATAACGAAAAATAAGAGTACCAACACAAAATATCTATTATCAGCAAGGTGTAAAACAAGAAACCCATATCAATTACTTAGTTTTTAAAATTTTTATATTTATCTATTCCGTAGTACTTCAACGACAGCAGTTAAACTTTAGTTATATCTAAAATTTTACACTTTCGGCTAACAATGTGGCAAGTTGTAAAATTTTAATAATAACTACATTTTCCAGAGTTATGCAACATTTTAAATTTATGCTGTTAAAAGTTTGCTCTGCAGCTTAATTTTAGGTGGCTAGTCTAGATAATGGAAGTTCTAGAGATAAAATAATAGAGATGGGAAATACTGTTACCGATATGGAACGTTCCATTTCATACCGCGACAGGAAAATACCGTTACTTGGGAACGAACTAGAGTGCAAGGCTTGTAGAAAAAAATAAAAAATTTATTAAAATAAAAAATAATCTATCATTCCTATATCTATCATTAAATTAAACTATTTTTGAGAGAATTTTTTTAGCAATATAAAATTATTTTAGTCAAATTGACAACAACTCTTTTCAACTTTTCGAGTAATTTCTTTCATCATCAAGACACGCCAAAGGGATCTTCGAGACCGCGTCTATTAAAAAATGCTATACCACCGTGGCTACCGCGCCAGCAAAACACCGGCAACGTAACTACGATTCGCAGCGTCAAAATCAAATGGTCCTACCACATATACATGCCCGCGAACGGCGGCCCCAACAGTTCCCTCAGCAACCTTTAGTTTCGGGCCAGAAAAAATACCTTCAACGACAAAATATTGTCAACCACGAGACTGTTACTTTTCTTCAGATACCGTTTGGCGTTGTGCGCCGCACAACGAACAGGCCGACCGCTGTCACTTTCTCTCGATTTGCATCGCAGCGTGTAGCGGCGATGGACGAAACCTAATAGGTCCAGAGTAACTGCTTGCTTGAATGAAGTGGAGCGCGACACGACGGTATTAAAAAATACCGTTTCAAAGTAGCAGTTACACAGATACCGACCCACCACTATAAAATAAAAACGTAGAAGAGCCTAGTGGATTGCTAGTTGCCCGAGGGGTTTAAGTCGGATGTCCATTTAAACATTTAAGATTTCAGACTATTTCCAGATTTCAGATTGAGTTCTGTACAATGATGTCGTGACAAAACACATCTAGACTGTTTTTCTAACGTTAAGGATGAACTTATGGGATGTACAACTGTATCCTAATCCCTCCCTGCTCTTTATGAGAATAAAACACGAGCACCTGCTTATTTTTAAATAGAATTTGTTTGTGTCGTTGTCCTAGTCTCCTCATACTCTCAGATACTTCTTTGACACAGGGAACGTTGAGTTCTGGTTGTGCTCCATTTGGAAGCTCTGCAGCACTCTGCACCAGCCGCCACTATCCACAGAGGTCATTACTACGACATTTTATAGTTTCAGATGCCTATTTTGGCAATAAATATTTTGGATAATGCACGAAAATAAATTTAAAAAAATTTTCTCATTATAAAATATCGTAAAAATTAGAATACAAAAAGGCCCTTTTTTTGGAGAAGACGGTAACAATAGACGATGAAAAAATCAGGATTCGGTGGGTTCAGTAAATTTACCTCGCCGGAGAAATTTAATCAGTTCTAATCACGAGTCTCCGGGGCCAAACATCGCAGTATTTGGAAGATAAGGCGAGGGGGCGACAAACTTGTGTACGCAAATGTTTGGGCGCGTGTTTGATTGGACGCCTAGCCAGTGTTGGGTGTCGGTAAAAATTTTAAGAATTCCACATAATTATGCACAGAAAAAAAATTATACCGGGTGGTGCATCGTGGTGAGAGGTCAGGAGTTCTTGATGGTCAATTAAGTGTTGAGTTTGGACCGACAACGTGCCCGTTAAAGGTATTATTTAGATATTCGCGTACCACAGGCGAATTGTGGGTAGGCCAACCATCTATTTGGAACCAAATCTCCTGATTTTCATCAGCGACTTCCTCCAGTGCGGGTTCAATTTGATTTTGCAGAAGATCTAAATATGTTGGACCCGTAAGATTTCCGTTAATAAAAAATGGTCCAAATGGACGCTGTGCAAAAATTTATGCCCAAACATTCACTTTCTGAGGGTATTGGGATCGAGTGCATGCAAGACGATGTTCATTTTGTATAGTATAAAAATCATTGCTCTAAATTAAAAACGAAAAAATCTAAATATAAACGTTTCAAAATGAGAACGATAGCTCTTGAAAGTTAATACCTTATAAGTTCTTAATCTAAATAGTGAATCTTTTACATTAAATTACAATAAAGTGTTAGGTTATGTTATGGGACAACTTTTTAACCAAAAACTCCTCCCTTTTACCCTCTGCCCCCCGGGGTCATCCCCTTAAAAATTTTAAATGACAAGGGGTATCAAGTAATAGTTTGTTTGAAAGGTCTTTCAAAGTGCTTTATTTTGACGTCTGATTTTTTAAAACGGTCGATTCGATTATTAGAAAAATCTTTATTTATCTTAATTTGTTCAGATAAAAAAAAAACACACACGAAAATATCACTTTTTATTTCAATAAGTGTTCAAAATGTTGCCCGTTATTGGCCAAACAATGATATAGGCGATGTTCAAATTCCTGACGGACATTTTCAAAAACATGTTGTGGGAGATCATGGCAGCTTTCGATGATGCGTTGACGAAGTTCATCCAAAGTTTCAGGTTGGGCAGTGAACACAATAGATTTCAAATAGCCCCATAGAAAAAAGTCCAATGGCGTCAAGTCAGGAGATCTAGCAAGCCATTCTATAGGCCCTCTTCGCCCTATCCATTTATCTGGAAACTCGTCGTCTAGCCATTGCCGAACCGGAAGAACATAGTGAGGAGGAGCGCCGTCTTGCTGGAAATATATTTCAGCCTCATCAAGTATAGGGTTTCCATCGTCTTCGATTTGGTTTCCAATGGGTTCAGTGATGAGTGGATTGATGGTATTTTCCAACATATCTAAATAAATGCCTCCATTTAAATTCCCATTAATAAACAATGGCCCAATCACTTTGTTTCCTAAAATGCCGGCCCATACATTAAGTTTTTGGGGGTACTGAGTATGCCCTTTTACAAAAGCATGAGGATTTTCATTGCTCCAATACCTGCAGTTATGCTTATTAACAAATCCATTTAGATAAAATGTGCATTCATCACTGAAGTAGATATTCTATACATGAATGGTATTATCATTAATCGCTGCAGTCATTTGTTCACAAAACTTAACTCGCCTACCGAAATCATCTTCGGTTAACTCTCGCAATATTTTCATTTTGAATGTATAAAATTTATGTAATTTAGTAGGTAACTGTATGTACAGAGCCTATTGAAATACCAGTCGCATCAACAATTTTGCGAAATGAAGAATTGGGATTTATGCCAAAATGACCCAAAACTTCAACTTGAGCGGCTTCATCCAAAACTCTACGATGATTACGTTTTTTATTTGCAACAGATCCAGTTTGAATAAATTTAGTAACAAGGTCCAAAACATACCTATGCGAAGTTATCTTTTCCGGATGTCTGGCGTTAAATGTGACGGCAGTTTGCCGAGCACATTGATTTTGGGCACCATAAATTAGAATCATTTCCACTCTTTCGGCTAGTGTGTAAACCATTTTGGAAGTAAAATGTGAATTAATAAATAAATTTTCACTATCCCCCAAAGGTAACTGACAGCAAATTAAATTCTTTCTTTTTCTTAGCAACTATAAAAAACTATCTGTGTTGATAAAAAGAAGCCGGAAAAAAATTGTTATTAGGTTGTTGCCACGTATAATCTTCCTAATTGCTGTTTATGTTGGTTTTTGAACACTTATTGAAATAAAAAGTGGTATTTTCGTGTGTGAATAAATTAAGATAAATAAAGATTTTTCTAATTTTCTCGAAAACGAATCGACCGATTTTAAAAAATCAAACGTGAAAATAAAGCACTTTAAAAGACCTTTCAAACAAGCTATTACTAGATACCCCTTGTCATTTAAAATTTTTAAGGGGATGACCCCGGGGGGCAGAGGGTAAAAGGGGGTGAAGTAGTTTTTGGTTAAAAAATTGTCCCCTTTGGCACATCTTTTGACGTGTCTCAACGTTTTTCCTTTTAATCAGTGGTTTTCGATAAATCCGTGGTGGGAAGTTTACAAATGATATAAAAAATAAAAGTCAAAACACAGAATATTTTGAATAAATTATTGTATATTTTAACCGTCACAAAAGGTATTATTTGAATTATTGGGACACTTTGTACACGCACTTTCTTGACGTATCGCAGCCTGGTAAACCCTTGACCGGCCATCCATTATACCTCGCAGTCGAGCAAACAGTTTTGAGGCCTTTCATTATTTTTCAATAAACTTCTTCCGCCGCTACTGTACTCCTCCAGAGTGTACAGCAACTTTTAAACACTTCTCCACTCGAAAGGAGTTTGAATTTTAAAAGCTCATTAAATGCAAATGGAGGCCCGCTACATTATTGGAGTTATTATACGTGCCTAGTGATTCTTAAAATAAGGGACGCCGGGAATTTCAAATAAGTTCTTCCCGACTTTTTTTTTTGTTTAGAAAAGGTCCATTTATCGGCATAATTGATTTTTAAATTTTTAAGGGCGGAAGTTCAGTGTGGAATATCGAAGAATAAAAAGAAGGGGCTTTTTCACTAAATTTTGATGTTGACCCTATCTTTTGGAGAACATTTTGATGCACCCAAAAGTTTCTGGGATTTTGACACTTAGACCCTTTTTTTCCGAGGGCCCGTCCGTGCGCCGGATGCACTTAGGACAGGTTTGACCCATTGTGCTCACCCTGTTTAGTTTGTTACACCCATTTCGTAATCCCAGTTCCTTGCATTAGTTTATGTAGGTCGACTGGGGAGAGGGTAACTATGTCTTCTGGTTTCAGTTTTGGTTGCCCGAGTATTTGTCGCCTCTTCTGATCTAGTGACTCGCAATGGCAAACTATGTGCTGTACAATTTCCCTGTCTTGTCCGCATAATCTGCAGTCAATGTCTGCATTGTACAGTTGCATTCTGTGCAGATGGTTCTTGACAGCCATGTGTCCGGTCAGAATTCCTGTAATGGTTCTCAGCTGGTTTCTTTTCATTTGAAGCAACTGTTTCGTAAGTCTTGGGCCCGGATTCCCAATAAAGCTTTTGCTGTGGTGTAGTCCCTGTCTATTGCTCCAGTGGATTATGTGTTCACTCCTGATCCATCGCTTTATGGCATCTCGTACTGTGCACCTTGGTACTCCGAGTGCGTTTCTGGATCAATAAATGTATTTTCTGAAGCCTTCCTCGCAAATTCATCGGCTTTTTTGTTTCCTGTAATACCTTCGTGTCCTGGTCACATATATACATACACTATATTGCTAATACTATATTTCAATGATGCCACCACTGTAGGCAGATGATCAGGGGCCGTTGAGTTTGCGCAGCTTGGAAATTTGCTTCTTGATGTAATCTTTTGACAGATCCGACTTTCAAAATATTTTTACAAGCTTTTATTTAAATTCACCCGTTTAGTTCGGGTGTGTACAGTTTATGGTCAAATAAAACTAAGTAACCAATATTTTACATACTTGAAATACCTTATTCCTGGTATTGAACAGCGATTCGTGCAAAAAATGATCATGCACTTTTTTTTACCTATCTTGAGACACAAGTCGCTAACAATAACAAAATGTCTGGTAAAGTTTTATACCTAAATTGGCACCCAAAACTTAAAAATAATATCCACAATGATGGAAACAACTATAACTTACAAACTAAAAAAAAAAAATGTCTAAAGTAAAGTTTTATAAATATTAACACCCCAAACTTGGAAATTATAACAACACACGAATGAACGAAACGAAAGATGGCGACTAATAAGAATATAACGGCGAGCCGGTTCTGTTTAAGAAACTTTGGGTTCTGTTTACGTTCTGTTAGAAATCGTGTGGGTCGCCTAATTTTTTCCCTACTGCACAAGCGCCACGGCCCCCAACTCAGGTTATTTTGAATCGCACGATGGGTGTATTCTTGCTTCGTGCGGCTGCTTGTATTGGCAATATAGTGTATGTATATTTTGTGGTCCAACATACCAGAATTATAGTTTTAGCTGAATACTCGACAGAAGTTAGTAAGACTAATAAGGGCACGGGCATGTCATTAATTCCAGAAACATTGCGATCTGCCGTAACTATAAATATCGGACCCTTAAAAGGGCTAAAATGCATTGCAATAGTGCAAAAATTCACCAATAAATAGAAACTCCACACAGGCTTTGTACATTGTACCAACCACGCACTGGCTACATGTTTCAAGGTTGCCAATATCGGGGAATGCCACACGAATTTATAAAGGGCCAACGTTTAATATCGATTCCATCGAAACAACCGTGGGAATATCGAAAAAGTGTTGTGAAAAGAAGAGTTGTTGAAGATGGAAACAACTATAACTTACAAACTGACAAAAAAAATGTCTAAAGTAAAGTTTTATAAATATTAACACCCAAAACTTGGAAATTGTAACAACACACGAATGAACGAAACAAAAGATGGCGACTAATAAGAATATAATGGCGAGCCGGTTCTGTTCAAGAGACTTTGGGTTCTGTTTACGTTCTGTTAGAAATCGTGTGGGTTGCCTAATTTTTTCCCTACTGCATAGGCGCCACGGCCCCCAACTCAGGTTATTTTGAATCACACGATGGGTGTATTCTTGCTTCGTGCGGCTGCTTGTATTGGCAATATAGTGTGGTCCTGGTACCCACTGCAGTATTACTTTTGCCAGGGCCTCCAGTTACCTTGACATTCCATACCAGTCTTGAGGTTACCATGTTGCATATTAGCAATCTACGGGCTGCTTGACTGTAAGAATATATATGGATTCGCTTATTGAGGTAAGCCCTCTTATTGTTTTCATACGCACACTGTAATATGGCGTAGATTTTTGATTGGAATACTGTGGGGGACTTTCCCAGAGACCCTTTAGAACATAGAACTCTTTAATTATGTTTTAACACTACACGGATTAAGTAACCAATCAAACCCGTTTTATTAACATTGTTAGCGAATTAAAGTTATTCTTGATGACTCTCATTAAACTTACTAAGTCACAGTCATAACAATTTACAAGGCGATTACGAGATGGGGATTTGAAGTATGTAAATTATTGTGCCATTACCATGTAAAACATTTCCGACGCGTGCATGCAAAGGCGATAAAAATTTGTAACAAAATATTACCCAATCCTTGGAGTTTTTATGGCTTTTGTCGACCTTGTCCCATACAAAAATGTTTCGTTTACTTAAGAGTGCCAATCATAGACAAATTCCCTTAGACATTCAACGGTATGCCTAATGGATTTTGTTTATGGTTAACCAGCTTCCTTAAGAACCGTTCTCTGCAAGTGGCGATTGACGGGTTTCTCTCAGACACCTTCACCATCAATGCCGGTGTTCCTCAAGGGTCCATATTATCGCCTACCCTCTTTTTACTGTATATTAACGACCTTCTAGTGAAAACCCAAAATCCATTCTATAGCTTTGCTGATGACAGCACACTTGTCTCATCTTTTACCTTGACTCCCCAAACATCCGCTGCCGACGCACATCTTCGCAGGCAGCATGAAGTATTGCGCCTCAACAATGACCTGGAAGAAATTTTGGCTTGGGGTGACAGTAACTAAGTCGAATTTAATGCTAACAAAACCCAGGCAGCAGTCTTCTCCAAAAAGGTTAACATTGCAGAACCGGATATAGTCATGGCAGGACACGCAATTCCCCTGGCACCGTCTATTAATTTGCTGGGGGTCAATCTGGGAGGTAATATGTCTTGGCATGATCACGTTGTCGCAATTGCCAAGGCAGCTGCACAGAAACTTGGTGTACTTTTCCGCACCAAAAGGTTGTACACACCTCATCAACTTTTGACACTCTACAAAGCCCAGATTCGACCATCATTAGAATATTGCTCTCATGTCTGGAGCTCTACACCCAAGCACACCCTTCGGTTACTGGATTCCATTCAAAGGAGAGCCGTTCGTCTGATCGGCGACCCCGAGCTGACCAAGACCCTCGATAGCCTGGAGCATCGAAGACAGGTTGGTGATTTGGCTCTCTTTTACAGATATTTCCATGGCAGGTGTTCGACTGACATTGCCCACTTGATTCCACCTAGAGCAATGCAAAACAAAAATACACAGCGAACCACTGCCGCTCATCCATATGTTGTTCAGCTTAGTACTCCTCGAACTTCATTGTTCAAGAATTCTTTCATCTGGAGAACGTCATCTTTGTGGAATGATCTTCCTGAGGTCGTGTTTCCAAATGAATACAATCTTCAACGTTTCAAGACCAACATTAATCGCTTTTTTCGCACTCGCACCGCTGCCAGAGCGCCTTAAAGGATTTTTCCTACAGTGCAGGTGTTTTATCATAAAAAAAAAAAGATTTGTACAGCTTCTGGGCGCGCAGACAATATTTTAAAAAAATTACTAAAAATCATTGTACTGTAAAATATATTGGGATTTATTTTTTCAACCTTTTTACATTGTCCAATATCTGTAGAGCCGAAATTTAAAAAGTTTTAAAAATCCGTCAATAAACATGGACAGGGCAGGTCCGCAACGGCTTCGTGTTCCAGATACAGGGTGTTCAAAATTGAAACAAATTTAAGATTTTTCCATATATTTTTTGAATGGTGTCAGCTACTTCATTGAAACTATAAGAACACTATTCAAAAAATATATCGAAAAATCTTAAATTTGTTTTAATTTTGAACACTCTGTATCTGGAAAACGAAGTCTACCTCTATTAGGCGGCCACATTTAGACAGTCCCGTAGGTGTCGGCCTAGTGGAATTTAAAAAAAATCTGCTCATTTCCATCGCTGGTGTGTGGGAGTCTTTAAATAATTCAATACAGCAGTTCATTAGTCAAATATAACTGCAACAAAATGTTTAATACAACCTTTACCTTTATCATGTCGAATTATTCATAGAAAACAAGTTCAGGTTACTGTGAGTTATATAATATAACTTCTAATCAAGACAGAGCACGAACGAACTTACAAAGGGCGATTTATTTTAGATTAAGTTGTATGGGGGACAGTTAGAAAGGAGTTAAGACCTTAAGAAGTCCATGTCCTATTTTTGATGATAGAGAAATATAACAATCTCTTGAAATAAAAAAAGAGTTTCCTGCAATATTTATTTCAACCAAAAATAGTAGTTTGTATAACAAGAGTGGATATGATGTCTATATCACACAAGGAAGAATTTTTTCAGTATTCTGTGCATTAGTGGAATTTGTCTTTAAAAATAGGAAATTTTATTTTTAAAGATTGCAACACTGTGTAGCACTGACAGTAAGAATATGAAATTTTGTCGTACAGTTAACTGGAATAGCCTACTTTTCTCGTCACTTCATTGTAAAGGAAACAGCAAATATCGATGTGGGAGTGGAAAAACAGTATTGTATAGGTTGCGTTTTTTGTTACTTGAAGACAGTGGATTATTTTTCATCTTTTTTTCACAAATGAACCCCTGCTCAGGCATATATATTTATAATAGTTAGTAGCAAGCCCTTGAGGTTTCTCCAGAAAGTATTCAAGGAAAAAACTTACTTTATTAGCAAGAAATAATCCATAATCATTTATCACAGTACAAAATACACACAATAAGGAATTCTCGTTTACAATGAACTACTAAAAACTGGTGTCAAAGATATAAACATGGATTTAAAATCTATTATCGGCAGTTCTCTCTTACAAATCTCTGCCCATATCGACGTTAGGCACTCTGCTTCTGGGAAAACTCGGTTTATTTTTCACAAGAAACTCGATTTTCCGATATATGAGATGCTAGCAAAGCAAGTGGTCTTTTGTGAAAAGCCGCAAATGTGTCGAATTTCCTTTTAAATGTTTCGGATTGTTTTTTTCGCCGTTTTTTTTTGTTTAAGGTCAAATTCGAGTACATAACGTTTTATAGGCTTGACTGATGATAAAACACATGCATAAGGCATAATCTTTGGGTTCTTTGGCAACAACGTATACAGGGTGTCCTTGGTGTACAACGCTTTACCATATCTAGGCAAACTTACCTACCTATATGTAATGTTGCTTCGTTTTGCCGCTACAGGGCGCTAAAGTTTTCAAATTAATATCGTTTTTCCGGAATAATTTCTAATCGCTTTTAGCGATTTTCACTAATTTTGGGACTAAGAATGACTACTATTAATAGCGTGGTTTGACGTTTGATATTTTTTTAATACCTGCAAATTTAAAAATGGCGTGTGATTGGTAAATAAAAGTTGGTATATTTTTATTACCCCCCGTATAAATGACTTTAATTATTTCTCTGGCACTAGCTGACTTCATGTTAAAACTTTTTTGTCTCTTGTAAAATTTAACCCAGACATGCAGTTTATCTACAAAAAAATTATTTACGGTACCTACCTTGTAATTTATCATTGCTATTTATTTAAAACGAGAAAACATGAAATTTTTTTAAATTCTAAATAACTACGAACTAAACTGCTCGACAATTGCTTTCGAGCAAGAAAAATTTCGCCTAAATTTAACAGTTAATATTTTCTGAACCAGATATGATATCGACCTATGGTTTTGAGTGGTTGATAGATTCATCCCTTGGAAAACAATTGTCAATGTTGGATTTTCTTTAACTGTCAGAAAATTTTATATACAGGGTATTAAAGAAATCAATGATTTTTGCTTCAATTTTAATGGCGTGTAACTTTCATAATAATATTGTTAAATTTTATCACTCTACGTCAATTGAACGACTGGTTCATAGCAAAGAAAGTAATTTGTCAAATTTTTGATATCTGCTATATTTTAAGAAATACCGATTTTTTTTGGAAAACCTTGCTTTATTTCAACTTATTGGTAGCTAGATCTCACTGTGCGTTGTATCGTGCAAACTTTGTGAGTGATTATTATACCTTATGATAAGCTTGATTATGTTCAGTAACAATAGTTGTACCTAAATGTTATGATGTGCAGTGGCGTACTTATAAACACCTATATGTCTATGGTTTATAAGTATAGTGTTAGAAAGTTAGAAATTAATAAATACATTTTTTCCAAAAATTAAATTAAAAAAATTATTTTTGTTAAAATTTTGTAAACACACTGTATAATATACCTGCAGTGCGATATGAAAAACTGAAAAATAAGAAAAAATTCGCCTAGGGGCGAGGACTTTCCAATATAAAACAATCGTGAAAAATTGTGAGATACTCATAAACCATAGACACATAGGTGTTTATAAGTACGCCACTGTACATCCTAACATTTAGGTACAACTATTGTTAGATACTGAACATAATCAAGCTTTTCATAAGGTATAATAATCACTCGCAAAGTTTGCACGATACAACACACAGTGAGATCTAGCTACTAATAAGTGTAAATAAAGCAAGGTTTTCCAAAAAAATCGGTATTTCTTAAAATATAGCAGATATCAAAAATTTGACAAATTACTTTCT
Organism: Polydrusus cervinus; assembly: GCA_935413205.1. Lineage (NCBI taxonomy): Eukaryota > Metazoa > Arthropoda > Insecta > Coleoptera > Curculionidae > Polydrusus > Polydrusus cervinus. The sequence goes on from OW284519.1 coordinate 28,306,230, forward strand.
TTGCTATGGACCAGTGATTCAATTGACGTAGAGTGATAAAATTTAACAATATTATTATGATAGTTACACGCCATTAAAATTGGAGCAAAAATAATCGTTTTCTTAAACACCCTGTATATAAAATTTTCTGACAGTTAAAAAAAATCCAATATTGACAATTTTTTCTCAAGGGATGAATCTATCAACCATTCAAAACTGTAGGTCGATATCATATCTGGTTCAGAAAATATTAACTGTTAAATTTAGGCGAAATTTTTTTTGCTCGAAAGCAATTGTCCAGCCGTTTAGTTTGATTTTTATAACAATTTCACGAACTGTTCACTGTGTTCCTGAATACATAAATTAATTATTTTCAAAAAAAACCTGTACTTTGGGCATCGTGTCGGGCTTGTTTTTAAAATAATCTGCAGCATTTATAATTCTTTGCTTCTCTTCCATTGCGATGGGGGGAAGCAAGATATTTATATCCTAATAGATGGCCACCAAGATCCCCAGATCTCTTAAATCAAGTGTATGCTTTCTCCATCGTTGAGGAAGATGAGTTATTGCAAATAATTATCAATGCTGCAGATTATTTTAAAAACAAGCCCAACACAGAGCTTCTATAACCACCCTGAACAAACTAATAAGCTTACTGAAACCTCTCGTAACTAAAAACGTTGCCAGATCAGTCTACAGAAATTATTATTGACCTTGCCCTATATAGGCATGATTTTCTCTACCAGCTTAACCTTCAACACATTTTATAATATCCGAATATCAATATCCAACTATCTAACTTCGAGTTTCAATAATTTCCTACACAATGTCCCTCCTACACATATTACAGGCGTACCGACCGAACACAGAGACAACTCCATTTGGCTCTATCCGTTGTATAGAGGCTCTATCACCTGAACATAATCACATTTCATGCTACAATTGATTCCCGTCATCTCATTTTAGCCTGTTTCCGGTAACGGATATGGTCGAGATTTTTTCTATAGCGCGGCTTTAAGTGATAGATATAGGTTATAAAACGATGTGTTTTTGATGTATGATCTGTTTCGAGGAAAAATTACTACTTGAGAGGGTCCTTTTTTGACTCTCCCCTTACTTATGGCTTTCGAAGGGCTGGTAAACGTATTTACCTTATGGTAAAGCTATTGTAAATCGATATAAACCAGAACTTTAAACAGCGGCATTAAGGGATATTTCTACTGTGATGGTTTAAAAAAATCAACATTTTTTTTCTCCACGACCATTACTGAATGCAATAATTCCAAAATCAGTTTTGATAATAGAATGTAAAAATTCTCGCTCTTGAGTTGGAATATTTATTCTGAAACACTTGCTTCTTATGCGTTTTGCGTGTATTTTCATTCCATAACAAGATACGGAATGAATATTCTGTAATTGATCTAAACGACCAGGTTGCCATGAATTTCGAAACTTGCAATGTCAGCAGACAAATTTTAGTGCAAGTCAAAATATGAGTGAAAAATCGGATGAATCAGATATGGAACTGGATAATACTCCACCTGAAATTACAAATATTGCGAATAATATTTTTGGTCGTGAAGAAAATATAGTCTGCTACTCGGTTAGCATGAAAATTCGATACTCGTGGTTCCTTACGCTCGCGTTCGGAATCTTCCACTCGGATTAAATTTTCATTCCAACCTCGTTAAAGAATCTACTATTCCGTCGTTTTTCGACTCTCTATAGTCTCTAGAATAACTGTGTGTAAACGTTTTTACCAAATCTACTCCAGAAAAAAGTTACATCCAATTTTATGATTGCCGGTTAGTTCTCATCACTAGCCACTTTTGAGTTAAGCCGCATTCTCAGAGCTACGTTCTGTCTCCAGCGACAACATCTCGGCCAATCAAGATCGTCAGGTCAGGCTCGCAAAGAGGCAGGAAGAATCAGCTCGTTTATCGTTTTTCGAGTGGGGGCTATAACTACATGCTTACAATTAAAGAATCTGGGTCAATTTTATTTTTATCATGAATAGAAAAAATTATTTGAATTCCGCCAGCAAGTTCCGTTTTTTTTGAGGGGGTAACTTCAGCACCCTGTAGCACCCTCAAGTTTTTAATTTTTTGGGGGTTGAAATATTTTTTTTGGTACATCTTATCTTTAATAAAAAGAATTGAAAACTTGTTTTTCTGCATTTGTCTTATTATCCCCAGAAAAAAATCGTAAAGAAACGATGAAAATAGGACCATCACAGTAGAAATTCCCCTTAAGTGAGGAGTTAAAAAGCATCTTTTACAGATTTAGGTAATTTTAGAACTTATACTTGCCTGCCTTGCCTGGAACTAAGTCTAAAGTCACTAATGAGATGTTCAAATATCACAAAACGTACAATTTAAAAATGACCGTCGCCAGGAAGCGTCCAGGCAAAACACAGCCAATTGTTTTTATCATGGCCGTGTGGATATTTTTCTAATTTCCTTTTACCACAGAGGAATAATAAGTTTACGATTTTCGATGAACTAGAATGGACCCCATCACCCCAATTAATCAAAGATAGCATCGCAAGCCAGATGTGTTATAAACCAGTCGAGAAGTTATCAATTGTCTTTTATGTCAATCTGGTCTTAACAATACACCGAGAATATTTGTCTTATTCCAAGCCACGAATTCTTTTAATCTGTATTATAAAGAATTAGCACAATCTGCACAATAAGCAGAATTTCTAAGACCATTGTGTTTCAGCTACAAAAAGATCATTCTGTTTCTCGTGGCAGTCTCAAAACTTAAAGTGCCAAGACGGATATAAAACCACTAAGCTTCAGACTAGTCTAAAGGAATGTTCAGATGCAAAATGAAAAGTAGGTTACTTCGGCTTTTTAATAAAAAACGAATTAAAAGGAGAAAAGCGAATGCAGCGCCTAATATAATTTTTTGAATAAAAATTGCATTTAAAATGTATTGCACAAGATGTATATTCAGAGCAGTGCCAGTGGTGGAACCAAAGGGGGATGCCCTCCTTCCCCGAAATTATAGGTAAACTTAAATACAATGAATTTTTTTTAGGAAGTGATTGTTTTGATGAAACAGGTATTATTTTATTTAATGGTCAGATCTGGTCTTAACGTGCGGGTCCAAAGGTCACTGATCATATGCGTCATATCAGACAACACATCATCAAAATGTTGTGAGATTATTTACAAATACCTATACCGAAGGAAGGAAAAATAGTTTCATTATTTTAGCTATCGCAAAGATAGCCACATATACCTAATATTATTAGTTTTGTAAAAATTATGTACAGGGGAGTTGAAAAAGTTACAAAAAAAAATTATATAATCGTTAATTATATACCTACTGTACCCTTTAATTAAAAACGACAATAATAAACAGTGCAATGTATTTTAACAATTTTACTACTAAAACCTAAAAATACAATGGCATTTAGTCTGATAAACTATTTCGATAATGAAAGAAAAAGTGGAAATTCGCAAACCAATATGCAGGAAACCGTAATGAAAACACTGGGAATTAGTTTAAGGACTATGCAGAATAATGTGCATGAAAAAAAAGCATAATATAATACCCAAGAATACTAAAAAATGTAAACGAAAAACACCGTTTATAATTATAGCCTAAAAACTCTCATCGTCACTTATAAAATCTGAAAAGTCCTCGTCGTCTGAGTCGTCTTCGAATGGAGCAATTATCATTGGCGCTACTTCGACATCTAGTACTTGTTCTCAGGGGGCATAGGACCCCCCAATATTTCTGAAAAAAACTATAAAATGTATGCCACTGATAAAAAAAAATTCCGGGTGCTTTATTATTTACATAATTTGATACAATTTGAGCAGGATCCTAAAAAATTTGGGGCTGTGGCGTTATTTGCTTGCGAAGGCTACCAAAAATTGTGGCTGCGCCCAGTGGCGTATATAAGGGGGGGGGGGGGCTGCCGGGCTGCATTTTCATCTCACGCATGGACTCTTAATTTAAATCTTTAAATAATGTATTCTTGGCTTAGATTACAAAGGTCTTGTAGAAAACGTTTAGTTTTTAAAGTTTTCCTTCTAAAAGTCCTGTTTTATATAGAAATTAAGGTTTCACACGCATATCGTTTTAGTTATTGATTATTGATGCAATTTTAAAGGAAAACGAGTAAAAAGAATAATATTTTATAGAATTTTTCTTTTATATACTTGTCTGTTTCGTTTTCCCTTTTTTAGAGCTATTTTAAATTAACAAAAATATAACCCAATGCAATAAAATATTTTTACAACAAAAACAATTAGGTATTTATTTCTTAAGAGAAAAATTAAGGTTAACATTTTAATTGGAACATTTTTTATGGAAGAAGTGTGATGATTTATGATAAAAATAGTGCTGGATGAAATGAGAATGCTTTATTATGAATATACAAAACGGCACTTAAAAAGGAGTATTTCCAAATCTAAGCATTTGCACCAAAAACTGCTCTTAGATCTAGCTCCTAAAATACATGATTTCTGCAAAAATCATCAATTTTGGTGTGGTGAGCGATATTTACTTTTTTTTAATTATGAAAAAACCGAGCCCGGAAAACGCTGGTTAGAGTTATACATACGTCTTATGTTAAAATTATGAATTGACACCAATATTCATGTTTTTTCACAATTATAAAATACGTTTTTTTTTTAAATAAAGAGCCAGCTAGGAATATCAAAAAAAAACATTAAAAAAAAAATTTAATCCAACCATGCAAAGGGGGAGAGGTAATAATTTAATTTTCGAAATTTGATAGTAGTTAGGTGAACGAACTTTGAGTGTGGCCCCGAAAATTTTTCGCCTGCGGCGCTTTTCCCCCCTCTTCGCTAGATACAATACCATGGAATACATATAGTCCCGATTATCCCTCTCTTCAGAAAAAAAATGTCCTACTTACGCCCCCCAGCCCCCCCCCCCCCCCCCACTCGAGCATATTTTCTGTCTACGGCAATATGGTGCCCCCCCAATATTTTGGGTCTAGAACCGCCCCTGTATGTCACTAATTGGGTTTATTTTTAAAACACACAACTAAGTAGGTACGTACACTACTAAATTAACTGAAAAATAAAAACAAAACTTTTTAATCACACAGTAAATCACCTAAAAACGATATGTATAACCGTAAGTTTCGCGAAGCCTCAAAAATAAATTTTCTAATGTTAGGCGAACCAATGCTAAAACAATGGTGCATACGACTGATATATTTTTAAATTCCTTTCATCATAATGCAAATTGTTACATACTGTTTGCGTGCATGACGTCACAAAACCATAGCAACGGTGAAAATCAAAGCCATGTTAGCCGTTGGTTGGGTCTTCACTTGCTTTGAGCTGAGACTGTAGCGCGCCAAAATGCACGAGTGTTTATAATTATTGTCCATAGGAGTTAACTATGGCCCTATTATGCATATCTACATTCGGAATAAATTAATATCATTAATTCGAACATAATTATTTTTAAGGGCTAAAATAGTAGCTGTATTGGTACGTTAAAATTTAATATTGTCGAAAAATATTCCTCCTGGTTTTATCTTTGGTTCACCTACTTCACCCGACGAGCCGCCATTGTAAAGACAATGCAAGTCCAAAACTCTTCGATCATTCAAGAAACATCATTGTCTCCAACCTTCAAACAGACACTATTTTTTAGGACAATATGAAAGTCTTGAATTTAAGTAACTATTTTTTTGAATTAAGGGAATACCTTTTCTGTGTTTAAATTGCTGAGGAATTAAACTAAAAGAAGTGAGGTAAATGAAATATTTAGTTGTAAGGTATTGTGGTCAAGTTTCTCTCACCCTAACCAAAAATGAAAATCTTATGAAGTTTTATTTTATTTTGATACTTTTATATTAAAATACTAATTTTTAACGACAAGACACTTCACAAAAATCAAGATTAATAACCAGTAAAGTATTCTTTATCGGCAAATCGTCGCTACGAATGACGCAAGCAAACATCAATTTTTGCACTCTATTTGGTCGACCTATGCGCGCCTTTTCATTTTGTAATGTTTGTCAACATCCGTGAGAGAAACCCAATTAAGGGCCACGTGACACGCTGTATAATTGCAATCCTGTGTAATATTCACGGGGAACTGATCAATCTGATCCGGTATATGAAGCTCTAAAACGGGAATGAAAATGGGATATACAATTTTTTTTTAAGAGGTCATCATAGCAACGGCATAAGGATCTGAATTTATAATTTTGTGTATTTATTAATAACACCGGGGAACAGCAAAAATGTTTCCAAGACCAAAATCTTGGTGTTGTAAGTGGTGGTTCCTGGTGAGAGGTTCCACCAGGATTTTTCAAATATAGAAAGAAGGTATCAGGGGAAATGGAACTGTGGGATGTTAGCCGACCATTGCTGGACTATAACGAGAGATGCCCTAGAGGCTGCTTTCAAAAGGCAGGCTAAGAAGTGTAAAATAAGTGTCTAAACTTTAAAGTCAAAGATAAAAAATGACAATATATTGTTGTCTGTATTTTGTATGTAGGTATATTTTTTCTAAAATCTTTATGTGTAATTTTAGGCGCATTAAATAAATGAAACGCTACCTAAAATTCCACAAATTGGGCGATATAAAAAGGTTGTTCGAGTTTTTTGTTGTAATGAATTTTATCAACTAGCTTCAAAAAAATGACAGGTTGCCTATATACTTAAGCCCGACCGTCATAATTAGTGTCAGGTGTGGGGGGTTTAAATCCAGACAAGGAAAAAAGGTTAAAGTAAACATTGATCTACATAATCCTGAACACAAAGCTCTAAAATGGTTGTGAATATACAATATTTTATGTGACAAAAAATATAAATAAATGCGTTTGATAAGAATAAGATAGATTTATAGAGATGTATGCAAATTGTTTTTCTTCATTGATCTCTAACCAGTGACGGCTAACGATTTTTTATTGACAAAAATCTTACGGGCCCAACATATTTAGATTTTCTTCAAAATCCAATTGGACCCGCACTGGAGGAAGACGCTGATAAAAATCAGGAGATTTGGATCCGAATGGCTGATTGCCCGGTCCACAATTCGCTTGTGGTACGAGAATATCTAAATAATGCCTTTAACACCTTGTCGGTCCAAACTCAACAACTCATTGGCCACCTAGGTCTCCTGACCTCTCACCAAAGGACTTCTTCCTCTGGAGGCATTTAAAAAAAATTCTTTAAAAGGTTTTTTGTTTGTTATGTTGTAATTTCTTACCATTCTTTCGAATTAGGCGTTGCCAGGGCCATTCCCGAGGGGACCTACAGCTTAACGTGGGGTTCTGAACCACGATCCTTAGTCATGCGACCCTTCAACGTTTCAAGACCAACGTTAATCGCTTTTTTCGCACTCGCACCGCTCCCAGAGCGCCTTAAAGGATTTTTTCTACAGTGCAGGTGTTTTATCATAAAAAAAAAAAAAAATTCTTGCCCTTTTTCGAATAAGGCTTTTTACCTCTTCGTTCGGTGCCAGGGCCATTCCCGAAAGGACCTACAGCTTAACGTAGGTTCCGAACCACGATTCTCAGTCATGCGACACTCCCCACAAGGGCTATCAAACCTCTGTTTCTTGTGACATTGCATGACCCACCGATTGGGGAGTGTGTAACTTCTTCCGCACCCCATGTCCGATCTTATCCGGCCTGGTTACCGGCGTGAATGGGGTGGATTGGAAGATGATACATTTTACACTCTTCCCTGCATTCTTAAACCTACTAAAATGCGGACATACTTTTTTTATTGTGCGTATGCCCACTCCGAGGATCAAACTCGGAACGCCACGTTTGAAAGCCAGTGGCTCACCGCCGCATTTCGTTTTTTGTTTAAAATTTTTAATCATTTCTTAGCAAAAAAGTAATTGATTCTATGCATATTAAATACTAATCTAAGGTTTATATAAAATTTAAATTAACTTTAAAGTCAAATTAAATTTCTATAGGTAGCAGAGGGTTTTAATATTCTTGAGTGGTTAAAACTCGACTTTAAATTAATATAAAATTTTATTCCCGGTAGAGTTGAAAGCATTTTCTTGTCGATATGTTCATTTCCATTGAATAAAATGTTGGGTTCGATTTTTTAAGTGTATAGTCATTAATATCACACTCTTAAGAGCATTCAGCCAATATTTCTAAATTCTTCTCCAATGTTATCAGCTCGAATCGATGCGAAATTATATCTATATACAGGGTGCTACAAATTCGTGTGCGTGTTGAGGCAAAGTTGCGTATCCTGGGGCTTAATAATTTGGTGAAATAAAATTGTAAATATTCAGAATGCCTTCGGAGATATTTAAAAAAAAAATTAGTTTTAAGCCTAAGCCACTACCGTGGTCTTTCATTTTTCTATATAATCATCGATCATCCTCATCTGCAACCGCATAATGTTTTTAATTGGGGAAAAAAAATATTTAAAAAATCCAATTAAAAAATTTATTGGAAAAACTATTATCTAGAACTAAAGTCGTAATTGGTTTATGAAATATTTAGCCTGCATATGAAATTAATTATATTACACCAGCATATTGAAATCCGTTCGGTGCATTCCTTTCATCCACTCTCATCGTATCGTCCATTCAATTTTACATTTTAATAGAGTCCGATATGTTCGATAGTGACCATGGTATGGCGCTTCCTCTAAAACAGATTACCTTCAATTTTCTCTCAAAATTGCTTTTAATTATCTTTAAAATCAATGCAATTACTTTGAAGAGCATTCTCTTAACTTTAAACAACACGCCATATTGTTTTAGGTAATCAATTATTTTTAATTGGAAGTTAATTATTATCCATATAAAAATGTAATTGTCTAGAGGTCGGTAAGGTGCAGCGCCATAATATCTGCAACTCTGGCTGGCATTACTTAGAAACATCCGAGCTATATTTATAAATTCTTTTCTTCGGTTACCAGGTCTATGCTAAATTATGTTTACCAAAATTCAATTTATAGCTTTGCTGATGACAGCTCACTTGTCTCATCTTTTACCTTGACTCCCCAAATATCCGCTGCCGACGCACATCTTCGCAAGCAGCATGAAGTATTGCGCCTCAACAATGACTTGGAAGAAATTTTGGCTTGGGGTGACAGTAACCAAGTCAAATTTAATGCTAAGAAAACCCAGGCAGCAGTCTTCTCCAAAAAGGTTAACATTGCAGAACCGGATATAGTCATGGCAGGACACGCAATTCCTCTGGCACCGTCTATTAATTTGCTGGGGTCAATCTGGGAGGTAATATGTCTTGGCATGATCACTTTGCCGCAATTGCCAAGGCAGCTGCACGAAACTTGATGTACTTTTCCGCACCAAAAGGTTGTACACACCTCATCAACTTTTGACACTCTACAAAGCCCAGATTCGACCATCATTAGAATATTACTCTCATGTCTGGAGCTCTGCACCCAAGCACACCCTTCGGCTACTGGATTCCATTCAAAGGAGAGCCGTTCGTCTGGTCGGCGACCCCGAGCTGACCAAGACCCTCGATAGCCTGGAGCATCGAAGACAGGTTGGAGATTTGGCTCTCTTTTACAGATATTTCCATGGCAGGTGTTCGACTGACATTGCCCACTTGATTCCACCTAGAGCAATGCAAAACAGAAATACACGGCGAACCACTGCCGCTCATCCATATGTCGTTCAGCTTAGTACTCCTCGAACTTCATTGTTCAAGAATTCTTTCATCTGGAGAACGTCATCTTTGTGGAATGATCTTCCTGAGGTCGTGTTTCCCAATGAATACAATCTTCAACGTTTCAAGACCAACGTTAATCGCTTTTTTCGCACTCGCACCGAGCCCAGAGCGCCTTAAAGGATTTTTCCTACAGTGCAGGTGTTTTATCGTAAAAAAAAAACCGGGTGGTGCGTAGTGGTTGAAACCATAGGAAATCCCATGCAAGTTTTAGACTGTCCAAATATTTGCTCCCCTGTTGACTTCAGAGCGGGGTTGTGGGGATACTGTTTTAGGGTCTCTGTGTGGTTAGTGCACATGCGGAGTTCGAATAATTTCGGACAACTCGATATTAACTTATTTGAATAGGATTGCGGTTGGTTTTTTACTGGAATTCAACAGGTAATGCTGCGAACACCAGCATTTATTGGACTTGTCAATCTGTGATTTGTCGTTGTCTTCTCACCAACTGGCTAGAACTGGTTTCACTTCGAAGCCGATCGGTGTCGATGAAAATCAAAATATGCGACTAATGCAATGGCGGACAGGAGCTCGAATTTAAAAGTCTAATTGTAACCTAATTTTTCGTCTCACACTTGGACTCTTAATTTAAATCTTTAGATAATATATTCTTGGCTTAGATTACAAAGGTCTTGTAGGAAATGTTAAGTTTTTAAACTTTTCCTTTTAAAAGTCCTGTTTTATATAGCAAATTAAGGTTTCAGTCGCATATCGTTTTAGTTATTGATTTATGATGCAATTTTAAAGGAAACCGAGTAAAAAGAATAATATTTTATAGTATTTTTCTTTTATATACTTGTCTGTTCCGTTTTCCCTTTTTTAGAGCTATTTTAAATTAACAAAAATATAACCCAATGCGATAAAATATATTTACAACAGAAACAAAAAACAATTAGGTATTTATTTTTAAAGAGAAAAATTAAAGTCAAAAACATTTTTTATGGAAGAAGTGATAATTTATAATAAAAAAAATAGTGCGGGAAGAAACGAGAATGCTCTATTATGAATATACAAAACGGCACTTAAGAAGTAGTATTTCAAAACTTAAGCATTTGTACCAAAAACTGATATCTACGATCCTAAAATACATGATTTCTGAAAAAATCATTAAATTTGGCGTGGTGAGCGATGTTTACTTTATTTTTAATCATGAGAAACCGAGCCCGAAAAACGCAGGTTAGAGTCATACATACGTCTTATTTTAAAATTTTGAATTGACACCAATATTCATATTGTCATATGTCCTACTTACGCCCACTGAGCCCCCCCCCCCCCCCCCCGAGCATATTTTCTGGCTACACCACTGGACTAATACATCTCTATATTTACAGTGATAACGTCTTAAAAGCTGATTATCATTTACCATAATATAGACTTGTAATCCTAGAAACTGTAATCGCTACTATCTAACTAGGTAATTAGATTAACTCTCAGATATTATCCTATAAATAGCCCCGAGCCAGAGTCTTTAGTGATATGCAAATGAAACGAAATAATTTATGACTTTGTGGGCATGAGGTTTCTCAAATTTCAGATGAACTGTTTAACTTCGCCGCAACAGGGTAGGCCCGCCAAAATTATTAAGTTAGATTGCAGTGGCGTAGCAACAATCTTCTAAAAATAAACTGCTGGACAATTGCTTTCGAGCAAGAAAAATTTCGCCTAAATTTAACAGTTAATATTTTCTGAACCAGATATGATATCGACCTACAGTTTTGAATGGTTGATAGATTCATCCCTTGGGAAACAATTGTCAATGTTGGATTTTCTTAACTGTCAGAAAATTTTATATACAGGGTGTTAAAGAAGACGGTGATTTTTGCTCCAATTTTAATGGCGTGTAACTTTCACAATAATATTTTTAAATTTTATCACTCTACGTCAATTTAATCACTGGTTCATAGCAAAGAAAGTAATTTGTCAAATTTTTGATATCTGCTATATTTTAAGAAATAACGATTTTTTTGGAAAACCTTCCTTTATTTCAACTTATTGGTAGCTAGATCTCACTGTGCGTTGTATCGTGCAAACTTTGCAAGTGATTCTTATACTTTATGAAAACCTTGATTATGTTCAGTAACAATAGTTGTACCTAAAAGTTATGATGTACAGTGGCGTACTTATAAACACCTATATGTCTATGGTTTATGAGTATCTCACAATTTTTCACGATTGTTTTATATTGGAAAGTACTCGCCCCTAGATAAGGTGAATTTTTTCTTATTTTTTAGTTTTTTATATCGCACTACAGGTATATTATACAGTGTGTTTACAAAATTTTAACAAAGATAATTTTTGGAAAAAATGTATTTATTAATTTCTAACTTGCTAACACTATACTCATAAACCATAGACATATAGGTGTTTATAAGTACGCCACTATACATCATAACATTTAGGTACAACTATTGTTACTGAACATAATAGTCACTCGCAAAGTTTGCACGATACAACGCACAGTGAGATCTAGCTACCAATAAGTTAAAATAAAGCAAGGTTTTCCAAAAAAATCGGTATTTCTTAAAATATAGCAGATATCAAAAATTTGACAAATTACTTTCTTTGCTATGAACCAGTGATTCAATTGACGTAGAGTGATCAAATTTAAAAAGATTATTGTGAAAGTTACACGCCATTAAAATTGGAGCAAAAATCATCGTCTTCTTTAACACCCTGTATATAAAATTTTCTGCCAGTTAAAGAAAATCCAACATTGACAATTGTTTCTCAAGGGATGAACAAACCGTAGGTCGATATCATATCTGGTTCAGAAAATATTAACTGTTAAATTTAGGCGAAATTTTTCTTGCTCGAAAGCAATTGTCCAGCAGTTTAGTTTTATAAGTGGGCTGTTGTCATTTCTTGCCATTCTTTCGAATTAGGCTTCTTATCTCTTCGTTTGCTGCCCAAGGTGACCTACTCTACCTAATTTAACGTGGGTTCCGAACCACGATCCTCAGTCATGCGACACACAATTTTTTTTCTGATATTCTATCCTATTCCCAATTCCCTTTAGTGTTTTTTAAAATACCACAAATTTTGGTTATGTGATTCTTGTTAGGAATCGTTCAATTAGAACTACCAATAAATTACTTATTTTCACACATAATTTTAATAAAAATTATTGAAGTCCAGCCCTGACCATACTTTAAGCTCTATAAAATGAATGTCACTAGAAATGACGTGTGTTATCGTCAGCCTTTAAAAGTTTACGTGAAATACTATAGTTGGTTGTTACGACAACGATGGTGTCAGACATGTGATAGTGTGGAAGGTTTAAAGAGCCGACACTTGCAACACCCGTTTTACCCGTAAAATAAAAAAAAAGGGTCTTCAAAAATATTTACATTTATATTTTAAGAGGTAGTTTTAAACCCTGTTTTCGAAATAATGTTACGCCACTGTAGTTAAATGTGCCCTCTTATGATTAATGACATCAAGAAGGGGTGCAGGAAATTTCCCAGATTTGAAAATTAAATATTAACGTCTGAAAGTTGTGGTTCTAACTGCCCTAATGGGGATTAAGAAGAATCTACTCTCTCATTTTAATTATTCTTTAATAAAAAAAAAGTGGAGTAGATCCGAACCCAAAATATTCCCATATCAAATTGCTTTTTTTTAACCGAATTATGAAACAATGGAATGGTATCTATGAGGGTGTGAGGGTCATTTTCATGCAGAAAAATTAAACCCCTAAAAAAAATTCTAAAGTTCTATTGTAAAAAATATTGGGAAGTTCTTTTTAATAAAAATAACGTTCTCGCATTCTCCAGTATCTGTAGAGTTCAAATTTAAAAAGTTTTTAAAAATCCATAAATAAACATGGACAGGATTCGGTGCAAGAGAAGAAGAAAAGAATATTGTTCTGCTTCACTTAAGAGGGAAAAGTCTAGTAATGCATTAGCCATTTCATTTTTGATCAACATTTCTTATCCTTTTCGCCTTATTCAAAAAGGGGCCAAATAGCTGTCCTTCAGTAGCAGTTACCTACAGTTTTGAATTATAGTCTATTTCAAAAAGGTATAGAGCTTTCCCAAAGTGGGCGATAACGCCCCCTTGTGGGCGCTGCAGGCCTAAAGGGGGGCGGTAAGAGACCCAGAAAAAAAGGGGCGGTTGTGTATAGGCTTGGGGGGCGATTTGTAATTTCATCTAGCTAGGAGGACTCTTAGACACCGACTGAGCTCTCGACTACAACTTGTGAACATCAACTAATATTAATTAAGAGATTGCTCAAACTAGGTTCGATATTTCTCTCCGCGTAGTTCATATATCTGTCCTGTTTTATTGAATAATAAAAATAAAAATCATGTCAATCGGTCACTCCGTTTCGAAATGAAAGTAGATACAAACAAACAAATTAAAAGGCAACATACACACTTTCGCATTTTAATAGTTATTAGTATTCCTAGATAGGTAATTTTCGTAGATAATAGACCGCGGGCAATCATGTTTTAACAAGTTTTTGTTAAATAACCCGATTTGTGCATTCCTGTATCAATGCGGCTGTTCTTGAGTAAATTGGAACCTGATATCAACAAACTTATTAAACAGTATCAGATTCATCCTTCACATTAGTTTTTATATAAGAATCGATTATGTTTGTTTTATTTTGAATAAAAGATACTCCGCCTGAATACTATAAAGTTGCGTTTCAATAATCATTCTCATTGGCAGGTGTTGCCCGTAAGAGTTAACTTGAGACCTGAGCGCCGTTGTGTACTACCTACTGCGCTCAGGTCTCAAGTTAACTCTTGCGGGTTATAGTAAGCCTCGTTTAGAATGAATGTTTAATCTCCGCTAATATAGCTCACAATAATTAATTAATTTAATTTATTTTTTTAATTAAAAAGTTATAGTGGTTTTTAAGTAGGTGAAAAAATGGGGGCGCTAAAAAATAATTTATTCTCAAAGTGGGCAGTAGACAAAATAAGTTTGGGAACCCCTGGTATAGAGTAATAAAAGCCCATTAGGTATGCAACAGAGTGACCCAACGAATATTTAAGCCACTTTTATAATTTGGCATTGATTTCATTGCAAAATTCTTTATCTTCATCAAGATCAGGTAGTACCAGTACCACCCGGGTTTGGGTCAATTTATGGGTTTTGCCTATTGATATCCATTTACAAACATTGAAAATGATGTGACAAAGGCGTGCATTATGTTCTTGTACATAGTATTAGGTACACTTATTTTTTAATAAACATAAAAAAAATACAATATACAGAGAAATTAAATTATAAAAAATCATAATATTCTTCGTCATCTGAGGGACTGTCATCTCCTCTTGACGTTATAGTTAACGGGTCGATCCGGGAGATCTTAGATTTTATCCTCTTCTTTAATGACATAATGGACTGGTTTTCGCCGGTTCTCTGGTATCACTTCCTTAATGGCTTGATCAAACAGTAGCTTAACGATTTCCTTTTGAATGTCGTGTTATGTCTTGCTACAAATCCTTTCACTTGCGCCCATATAGGTCCTATTATAAGATTTAGTTCGCAATAACATAGAGGTGTGCGCGGCACAGTTACACTATCATTTTTAGCTATATATTCCACGGCATATTTCATAAAACGATGTGTGTGTAAATTTTCTATAGCTAATAGTTCCTTCTTTATCAAATTATCTTCAAGTTCAATACTTTTGGTGGTTAACTAGTCGATAATGTCTTATTTTATCCAAGATGAAGTTGGAGGCTTCTCTGTGCGTTGCGTTATCCTTAACTACTAGTGAATCAGCTGGAAGATTTTTTATCATTTCACCAAAATAGTCCTCAAAAACATTTGAATTCATATCCTCGGGGTAATCTCCCGTATTGAATAACTGAAAGGTTAGCAAACCTTCTTTTAAAAATCCCTCTTCGCTTCCAATATGAAGGTAAAGGGAAGAGAGTAATGATCTCTCTTCCCTTTACCTGAAGGCACCTTATCATGGAATTTCCCATTTTATTACTCTACACCTTTCTGAAATAGACTATATAACTTGTTTAACTTGAAATTGTAGGTAATTATCCTTCAAAAATGGGTATTTGGCCAATTTTGAATAAAAGGAAATAGTAACGATATATTGATTAAAAAACTAAATGGCGAATGTGCCACAAGACCACACTTTTAAATCTTTAATATCAATTAACAAATCTCATTTTTAAATCACCCTACAAATAAGATTCCAAAGTGGAGAGATCTGGAGATCTCACAGGCCTCTCCTCCCTATCTACTGATTTAGAAACATTTGTTTAAAACATTTTTGTTCCATAAAATTACTGTTTTTTTTTTTACATTTCAAATAAAAAACGCGTTTGTCTACCAAAAATTTATTACACTAATTTTTATAAGTGGTTTTAATCTAACCCACCATTTTTCAAAGAAAAACCTTAACCCTTGGACCAGTTTTTACAGGCAGTCTCATTTTACATGCCTTATGGAAACTCGATAATGTCTAATTAAAAAGCCGGAGCACGGCGTATACATATATATAGAAGATAAACAGCGTTGTTTTGAGATAAAGCAGGTCTTACGTTTTACAATAGAGTCCCCGTAATTTTTATTTAATAACAGTTTGTCAATAACGTTTGCAGTTAATTAGGAATTGATATTAAAAAAAAAACGTGTTGTTTCAGGAAACTTCAAAAACAAAAGGAGAAAATTTGCAAGACCATATACGAAGGACTCCTATCGTTGACAGAATGTACAGAAACCTTTAATCTTACAACGTTTGATAGCGAAGCATTGAACATATTTGGAACTGATACTGAATGGACCAAAAATCGTGAGTACACACTAGTAGCGGCTCGTGAGGTAGGGCCACAATGCCATGGCCCCGCCTGCCTTACGAATTGAAACTGATAACGATCTCTATTCTTATTTTTAAAGCAACTGCAATAAGAATAGAAATCCTGGTCAGCTTCAATTGGTACTATTAGTCTATTTCAGAAAGGTGTAGAGTAATAAAAGCTCATTAGGTATGCAAAGGGACCTCAGAGTGACCCAACGAATATTTAAGCCACTTTCATAATTTGGCATTGATTTCAATGAAAAATTCTTTATTTTCATCTAGTGTAGGTAGTACAACCGGGTTTAGGTCAATTTATGGGTTTTGCCTATTGTTATCCATTCACAAACACTAAAAATGGTGTGACAAAGGTGTCACATGATAAAAATCATAATACTCTTCGTCATCTGAGGAACTGTCATCTCCTCTTGACGTTATAATTAACGGGTCGACAGTCCGATCGATCAGGTGGTCAATATCCCACATTTTCTCTTCTTTAATGACATGATGGACTGCTTTTCGCCGGTTTTTTGGTGTCACTTTCTTAATGGCTCTTTCATTTTTAATGTGTTTTAATGTGTCTTGCTACAAATCCTTTCACTTGCGCCCATATAAGTTCTATAGGATTTAGTACGCAATGATATGGCAGTGTGCGCAGCACAGTTATACTATGTTTTTCAGCTATATCTTCCACGGCATATTTCCTAAAATGATGTTTGTGTAAATTTGCCATAGCTAATAGTTAATTCTTTATCAAATTATCTTCTTTTTTTTCTTTGGTTAGTTATCATAAATAATTAAATGCACAAAATTTACCTGCGCCTATGGCCGACACCGATATTGAGCAGAACTGGAGGGAATTTCCCATTTTATTACTCTACACCTTTCTGAAATAGACTTTATATATACCTCACCAGCGGCCCCTGGTACATACACATAACAGATATCACAAATATAAGACTTAAAATTGATTTATCCATTTCTGGACCTGACTTCCATTTTTAAAAATATTTGCCCCCATGGAAAAAAACAACCGCTATCCTTGTTATCCGCATTATTGAAACATTTTCTATTTAAAATGCGTTTTTATACATAAAAATTTCAAACTTAATTGACAATTACGTAGATAAGGAATGAAAAAGGTCATTAAACGTTAATACCCCATCAATTTTTAAACCACCGGGATGTCGCAGCATAATGATGATAATAAAACTTTGATCGTTAAAATTGAGCCACTTTAAAGATATATTAAACTAAAGATAAAATGCCTTTTAGTATAAGTACAGTAGGTCTCAAAGTAGATACATCGTTTCGGCTACCTGTGATCTATTTTAATAAATTTATCTACTTTGATTTAGTAATATGAATTTTACAGTTCTGTAAATCGTTTTGTAATGGCATCTATTACAGCACTAGTGCTATGCTAGATCTTCATGGCTATTTGTTTCTTATTTTCTAAAGAATTCTCAACGTAGCCGTCAACTAGAATGGTGGCTGAGGACCTTCTAAAACAATGTCCACTGTATCCTTTGGGATTATTCAATCCAAGTTTTGTTGCAATCTTTTTTGGTATACTTCCAAAATTATTAATTTCGACAGGCTGGGAGGTGCATTTTCCTTTTCCATAGAATACAAAAAACCGCCTGTGAGTTGCATTAAAAGGACGAAGTTTAGCATACTTTCGAAAAATACTTAAACAGTTGACACCTGTCACATTTCCTTCTGTTATAACAAATTCTCGCATAATTTTGGTTTTCGAGAATGGAATCACAATTTTTATATACAAATCATTGTGTTCAATATGATCCAACATTAACTTAGCTAGTTCTTCGCGCCGACAAGCCCCAAAAATGCTGATTATCATAACCACCTTCATAAGTAAATATGTTTCATCATCTCCAGTACTAAGAAACTTACATGCGTCTTCCTTTGTGAAAACTTTGGACTTTTTTGCCTTGTAACCCTCTGAACTTCTTTTCAAAAATGCGATTAGTTGAGAAAATCTGCTTATATCTTAATATTTCTTGACTGAAATCATAGTTCTCAACATTGAGTAGTGAGTCCATAGTGTAGATGGTTTCTGGGAGCGTTGCTTTACGGAAAAATAACTCAAAAGGATTTTCTCAGACACCTCATTTATTTTGTTAGCTTTGCACCAATTTTGTAAGAACTAAACTTGACATCGCTTCGTTTGCCGCTGCTTCTATATCAAAGGGTAAACTTCCATCAGAATCGCTCATTTTGAAAAACGCTTTTTATATTTTTGAATTTGTTTGACAAAGTTTCGACAGTAACCATGCGAAACAGTAACTATGCGAAAGGTAACATAAAAAACTTGATTAGTAAACTTAATAGCAGGTGCATTTTTATTTTAAAAAATGCCTTTTGCTAAATATTTTTATTCATAGATGAAAGTAGATAAAATTTTGTAAAATATTCTTGTTGTAAATTCATATTACTACACTCGATGTTTTATTAAACTCGGCTGACGCCTCGTTTGACAACTTTAACAGCTCGTGTTGTAATATGAATCTTTACAACACTTATATCGTAAATAACTATTACATGTTTTTATGTTGATTGTAATTGTCATTTCTTGCCACTCTCTTGCCTACCTCTTCGTTCGCTGCCAGGGCCATTCTCGAGGACACCTGCAGCTTAACGTGTGTTCCTAACCACGATCCTCAGTCACGCGACACTCCCCCCAAGGGCTAGTCCTCGGTTTCCAGCGCCATTGCATGACCTACCGATTGGGGAGTGTGTGTACCTTCTTCCGCACCCCACGAGATATCCGATCTCATCCGGCCTGGTTACCGGCGTAGGTAAATGGGATGGGTTGGGAGATGAAACATTTTACTCTTCCCTGCATTCTTAAACCTACTAAAATTCGGACATACTTTTTTTATTGTACGTATGCCCACTCCGAGGATCGAACTTGGAACGCCACGGTCGAATGCCAGTGACTCGAAACCTGGTATTATGCATAATAGCGGACTTATGGGATTATCATTGTGATTTTAACCAGGCTGGACCGAAAATTTAATAACAACGTCATAAATATTCTCTGGGAGTTATTGATATGAGCAGAAAGGTGGAGATGAAATGTTAAATCGGCCAAAACGTGTACTTACTTACTGACTTATATGAAAGGTCGGCATGATGTGCTCAGGACAAATTTAATAATGTGACTTGTATAGTATTATTTTGCACAGAAAATCTGTCCCTTTTATCAAAAGATAGATTTACGATGTACTCGATAAGTTTAAGGCGTTTTCCATTTTAATTTTATTTATTGATGTTAAAAGACAATACAATACCTTATCTAAAGAAATATTTCGTACCCCTAAAACATTATTTATATTGTTTTAGGCACTGAACAAAATATTAGCGGAACAGTCTCAACGCAGCCGTCAATATCACCCGTTTTAGCTCCCTTTGAACTATGGCAAACCATTTTAATTGCCATCAGTCTGGGAATTTGTATGATCCTCACTGTGTCAGGGAATATATTGGTTCTCCTAGCATTTATAGTCGATAGAAATATTAGACAACCTAGCAACTATTTTATAGCTTCTCTAGCTGCCACAGATATGTTAATTGGTAAGTAGGGGAAACGCGAAAACGTGGAACATAAGAACAAACTAACTAAATAAACTTATGGTGCTTATTTTTTAGGAACAGTGTCAATGCCGTTTTTCGCAGTATACGTACTGATGGGCTACTGGGACTTGGGACCTTTGTTATGTGATTTATGGTTATCGGTGGATTATACAGTATGTTTAGTGTCTCAGTATACCGTATTACTCATCACTATAGATAGATTTTGTTCAGTAAAAATTGCAGCGAAATACAGGAGGTAAGAAAATATTTATTATATACTACAGTCTATTTCAGAAAGGTGTAGAGTAATAAAAGCTCATTAGGTATTCAAAGGGACTACAAGGTGACCCAACGAATATTTAAGCCACTTTCATAATTTGGCATTGATTTGATTTCAAAATTCTTTATTTTCTTCAAATGCAGGTAGTACCACCCGGGTTTGGATCAATTTATGGGTTCTGACTATTGTTATTCATTCACAAACACTGAAATTGGTGTGACAAAGGCGTGCATCTCGGCGTGCATTATGTGTATAGTATTAGGTACACTTATTTTTTTTTAATAAACGTTATAAAAAAAATACATTATACAAAAATATCTATTCTTCGTCATCTGAGGAACTGTCATCTCCTTTTGATGTTATAATTAACGGGTCGACGGTCCGATCGATCAGGTGGTCAAGATCCCACATTTTCTCCTCTTCTTTAATGACATGATGGACTGTTTTTCGTCAGTTCTCTGGTGTCACTTCCTTAATGGCTTGATCAAACAGTAGCTTAACGTTTTTCATTTTGAATGTCGTGTCGTGTCGTGTCTTGCTACAAATCCTTTCACTTGCGCCCATATAAGTTCTATACTATTTAGTTTGCAATGATATGGCGGTATGCGCAGCACAGTTACACTGTGTTTTCCAGCTTTATCTTCCACGGCATATTTTATAAAACGATGTTTGTGTAAATTTGCTATAGCTAATAGTTCCATCTTTATCAAATTATCTTATTTTTTTCTTTGGTGAGTTATCATATTTACATAATACTTAAATTAATAAAATTTAACTACGCCTATGGCAGACACCGAAATTGAGCCGAACTGGACAAAATTTCCAATTTTATTACTCTACATCTTTCTGAAATAGACTATACAGGGTGTCCTCTAACTTATGGGCCGTAGAGTAACTGGAGATACTAGCCATCAAACTAAGCCGATGTCATATGTTGTTTTTTTGATAATTAAAATATTAATTTAATTATGTACTATGTTTTTTTATGCTTTGGGATGTTTAAAGGGAAATATCTCGAAACCCGTTAAAGATATTAAGATCAATCAAGTACACCTTTTTGACTCAGAAAATGCCCTTCTTTAAGAAACTATAAATGAAAAACACCTAATATTACAGGTAAGAAAAAAAATTATAAATTTATGAAGCCCAGTGTATGCAACTAGCGCCCTCTAGTTTGAAACTTAAAAATTTCTACAAATTCTTATTTCTTGCTCATAAAAACATAACATTGCCAACTTTCAATTCGATTCATTAAACCGTTTTAAAATTGCTTATTTTCGAGAATAAACTTTTACTTTCAACACCCTGTATCTCTAGAACGAGTAACAATCCGAAACAACTTATATGACTTAATCGGCTTAATTTGATGTCTAGTATCTCCAGTTACTCTACGGCCCATAAGTTATGGGACACCCTGTATAATGAAGAGTGAAAAACATCGAAAATATATTACTTTTTTAGTTGGAGGACAAAACAACGAGTTATACTAATGGTAGTTATTACATGGATCATACCAGCCTTACTTTTCTTCATCAGTATTTTCGGTTGGGAACATTTTGTCGGATACAGGGATCTCTTGCCAGGGGAATGTGCTGTCCAATTTCTGAAGGAACCGGTTTTTAACACCGCCCTTATTATAACATACTATTGGACGACGCTTATAGTTCTATTTATTTTGTATGGAGGTAAATATTACATAAAAAGATTTTATGCTATGACACAGGAAATATACGAGGAACAGGGACGGTTATATGGGGGGGGGGGGGGGCTAGGGAAGCCCAGGCCCCCAACATTTCGTTACTGCAATTTTTTATACACTTACAAATTGGGACAACTTAAATAACAAAATTAAAAAAGATTTTAAATTTATAAAAAATTGGTTTGATAAAAATTTATTAACAATTAATTTTGATGAAACTAATTATCTTCCTTTCACTTTAAATCCAAATAACATACCACAAAATACGAACAGTATTAAAATAAATGATGACATTGAAATTTTGAAAGTTAATCAAGTAAAATATTTAGGAATAATCTTTGACAGTAAATTAAATTGGCATTTTCACATAGAATATTTGATTAAAAAATTAAGAAGTTTACTACCAATTTTTAAAAACAATAAAAAAATGTTGAACGTAAAACATGGAAATATTATATTATGCATTAGTTAATACTAATTTAAATTGCGGAATTTTAGGTTGGGGAGGAATAAATAGAGCTTTAGTTAAAAAATTAGAAATATTACAGAAAAGGTTTCTAAAAATTATATTTGATAAAGATTATCTTTATCCTTCAATAAAATTATATTCTGAAACAAAAAAATGAACATTAGACAACTTTACATTTATAATATCTTAATATAAATTTTAAAAAATAAAAATCTTATACAATTTAAAAACCATAATCGTAATACTCCGCATAAAAATTAAATAACCATAAAAACTAAAATAAATAAGTCCATGGACAAAAAAATTTCATATATTTAAGTTGTTATTTATACGATTATTTACCAACAAAAATTAAAAAATATATTTCATTAAAAAAATATAAAGTCGAAATAAAAGCATGGATATTGGAAACGGATCATTGAAAAATATTTTTGAAATTGTTTTGTTTGATATTGTTATGAATAATATATTTTTCAAAATTTTATTATACCTATATCTTCAAAAAACTGCATTTATATTTATATACACAGTGTACTTAAACGTTTTTTATTTGCAATTTAACTTTTATATAATATTAACAAATATTTAAACAAAATATTCTCATATGTTTATAAAAATAAAATATTAAGATTTGTCCCTAACAAGCACATCTTCGGGGGATCAAAGAAGAAGTTTATTAAGAAAGATAAACAAACAAATTTATCATATTATAAATATTGAAAATAAACTTATTATTATTATTTTAAAATTTTGATAAAATATCTCGAGAATCTTTTAAAAAACTACTTTTGGAATCCCCCCCCCCCCCCCCCCCCCCCCCCGGAATATTTTTGGTCTAGATCCGTCTTTGGAGATGAGACATAGTTTATTACTTTCGATTCGTCCTTTGCTAGTGGGTCCGTCAAATTGTGGAAAAACTAACGTTATTATTTCACTGCAATCGATGCAATTGTCTCCCTGTTTTAAAATATTATTAAGCACAAAATATATTAAAAGAAAATTTTTTTTTAAGGTATTTACAAAACAGCATTCGATATGCAGAAAAAAAGTGAAGCTAAACAAAGAAAGATGCAATCAATGGTTGCTTTAAGTGCAGGTGCCATGTCAGGTAAAAAATATGAAGTTCTTTAAATAAAACAAACCTAAATTATACAGGGTTACCAACAACACACACGCGCGATAATTTTATCGTATTTCAGAACTTTCTTTGCGATGTGTTGTATAGTATATTATGTATTAAGTGTGGTAAAGAGGATATTACACATAAATGAAAAAATCGCGAACGAGCCGTAATTGCTTTACAACACACAATACGTATTATACTTTTTCTACGGCTCTTACTAATAAATTAAAGATCGGTTTATAATTTACGAAGTATCGATTTGAACTTGAAATCTCAAATAATGACAATGGCACTATCAAATATTTAAAACGCAAGATAGATAAATGTCACGATTTAAGTGGTTCAAGTCTAACTTGATTGTTATATTAGGCATCATAACGCACAGTTGTGCGTTTTTATTCTCTACGCACAGTTGTGCGTTTTTATTCTCTACTCACAATTGTGCGTTTTTATTCTCTACGCACGGTTGTGCGTAAGAATGGATTTACTTATAGAGTAAACTGTAGGAGTAGAAAGAAATTATCTATATTCGTTCTTTGTGCAACGTTCTACTATAGATATACCTTTGGTTGTTTTAGCAAAATTATTTAATTTTTTTCAGTGATCAATTAAAAAATTATTTTCCTCTTTATTTTTTATAAGGTATGGCAGGTAGAGCCGCTGGTATAGGATTGAGCGAAACGAAGCCATCATTGGAACTCCATACGCCCAGTGGACGCATGAATGGTAGCCAGAAATCAAAAGAGGCAGTTCAGGAAATTCATGACAATAATTTTTTAGAAGACGGTAAATGAAAAATATAACTGTGACTTTAAAAAATGTAAACAAATTGGCTAAAGCACTATTTCTGTTTAGGGTAGAAACATATATTTGCTTGCATAATCTTTTTACATAACAGACATCAAACTCGATCAACCATGGTTAGTTATTTAATATAATCTTGTATGTTTTAGGTAAAAAACTGCCTATAAATGCCGACGGACTCAAAGTAAGGGAAAGTTATGCTGCAGGAGGCTCAGGAGACTCAAATTCTAGTCAAAAAACTACTAGTTCTAATAAAAATAGTTCTACAACCAATACCACCACCACTACAGTAGCCATGATGGAGAGAAATATGACTTTATCTTCAAATAATAAGGTACTTGAATAATATACATCGATTTAGCATTTTTTAAAAATTTACTTCGTCGTTTGCTTGTGTTCTAGTTTATATGTGTCATGCTTTTATTTTTAATTTTACTAAGAGAAACAAACTGGACTGTGGAGTACCTTAAGATTCTGTTCTTGGTCTTTTACTATTAATGATTTTACTCATTTTTAAATGGATTCTGAAATATCAAATCATCAAGACCAAATTCGTAGCTCAAATATTAAAATTGGTCACCCGATATATTAAAACTATAGGGGGAAATGCAGCTCTTCGCTTGTTTCATATACAATTTTTTAAAATTATTTATGAAACAACCCAGAACTCACCACGTGGAGGTGGCTGCAAAACGAGTTCCTCACGCTTTCCCTGGTGTTTTTTGACGGGAAATTAATCTAGCCCGAATTCAATCTCTTCTTCTCTCCCGGAAATCAAAGTAGAAGTTCAATTATTACCCTGATACAGCTTGCGTGTGACAAGGATACTTCAACGGCAGTAGAGTTTTGGACTTGCATTGTCTTTATTTGTTTTAAAACACTACGTCTTAAGCATCTCCAGTCGTCTTCAGGTGAATACTGAATAGGATACTTCATATGGATTTGTTATAATCATATCTTGAACATATCATTCGGTATTTTCTTGGTTAAAGGTAGCTCAGTTATTGAAACTGATTGCCACTTTACTAAGTTTTGGAACTATAATCCTGCTTGAGGTATCACTTTTTGTCCTAAAGTTTGAAATCCTTCTCAGTCCAAATTCTCTAATATTTCTTTAACTGTCTCATCATTAAAATCTGTGCAATACGGATTCTGTTTTATATGAAACCATGTTGGGGCATAGACTTTTACAACATACTCTGTTATTATTTTAAGGTCATTTGATGGTTTTTCTGTGGCCACATACAATCTTAAAATCCTGTTAGCTGTTGTAGACAAGCATCTTGATGTGTGCGCAATTTTCCCAAGGTCGCGATTGGCCAAATCTGATGATACTTCCCCTTTTTGTATTGCTAAACACCTTTCATAATATATATTTTGGAATTTACTGAACTTGAACCCTCAACTATTCCAAACAATTGTCGTTGTAGATGTTGCTGCAAGAAGAAAAATCAGAACGAAGTTCGAGCCCAGCCTTTGAGAGTGACGAAGATAGCACCATACAAAATAACCAAAAAGAAGAACCGCGCCTTAGTTTAACAGGAAAGCTACAGAAAGATGATAAATACAAGAGTCATCGGAAGAGCATTGTCGATATAGGTTTGCTATATTCTAAAATTACATTCCAATATTTTTTGTATTACCAAACTTCTTAATTTTGAATTTCTTGTATTACCACCATTTCTTTTTTAGTCCTTCAGACAAGCAGCATACAGTTTTTCGGGGGTTCGTCTCAAAGAATCAACGGAGGCCTCCAATCCAAACACGAACCATCAAAAAAATCTGTAGAAATAGAAAAAAATAATCCCACACTTGTACGTAACAAGAAGCCAGAAAAAGAAACCCAAAAACGTCACGAAGAAGTGAAAAAACCCGTTCAACATCACTTGGTAAGACCTAATAAACTTCCCCAGTTACCCACGTCGTATAGTTCCATAGAAATTGGTGTAAAGCCCCTTGTAGAACCTTGTAAACCTCCTACCAAAAAAGTCCATAGCACGTACGATCTCTTAATAGGCCTAGACACTTCAGACTTAAGGTACATGGATGAGAGTAGCGTAGTTATACCATCTCCAGTACTGGAAAAAATCCCTAGTTTGAGTAATGTAGGTCACTGTGGTGTAGACCAAAGTGACAGTGGTGTTGATATCTTGTCCCAATACCATCATAATGGAGAGAGTAATGTTGAAGGTATCCCCCAAAGTGATGTAGACAATGATACGAGTAGATTTGTTGATACCTCCCATCAAATTCATAGTAATGCTTGTAATAAACCAAAACCTGACCACGGTACGTTGAGTTACCCTTCCAATCCCTTTTGCTCGTTTGGAAATAATAGTAGAAAATCCTCAAATGATGAAAACTTAATAACATTTCCTCCGAGTAACGAGAAAAGCAATTTCCAGACAGTCGAGCCTCATATAAATTCAGTGAGGATTCAAACTGAGGTAACTCTAAGCTCAAATCGCCCCATCACATCATTGGTAGGAAAGAAGTCCGGAGACTCCCATAAAAACTCTTTCAAGGATGGATCTAGTACCAAAGGTTCTTTTAGAGACAGCGGACCTAGTTCTCCCTGCGAAGGTATATCAGCTATATCCCAAACAGGTAACGTTGCTGCTATTATGACTGCCACCACTATAGTGAGTAAAAATAAATCTTTTTCTAACAAAACAGATACGGACTTTACCACAGACGCGACATCCAAAAAGGTTTTTGTGAAGTCCTTGGGAAAAAAATTCAAAGGGAAGAAGAAAAACCTCGGTGGACCGCTTGGAGCTTTTGGACTCAGACAGAAATCTAAGAGTGAGAATAGAGCTAGGAAAGCACTGAGGACAATATCGTTTATTTTAGGCGCTTTTGTGGTGTGTTGGACACCATATCACATCTTTGCTTTGGTCGAAGGGTTTTGTACTCAACCACCCTGTATAAATTCCCATATTTACATGTTTTCGTATTTTTTGTGCTATGCTAATAGCCCTTTGAATCCTTTTTGTTACGCGTTGGCCAATCAGCAATTTAAGAAAACATTTACTAGGATTTTAAGGGGAGATCTTCATTTGACTTAGGATTGATTATTTGGGAAAAAATTTGACTAAATTAGCCTCTGATAGAGGCACTAGAAACGATCTTTATTCTCGAGTGTCTGAACAACCGAGGGTATAAATGTTAGTAGGACGTGTTTGGTCGAAAGTCAGTTGATTGACAGAATCAATGTAAATCTGTTGATTTTTGACCAATCACGTCTGCCTTACGCTGTCATATTTACGCCATTTGCGCTCCACAGGGACTCGGGCTAACTTATAACAAACGGCAATCATTGGAGTTTTGACAGTAGGTTTTTACAAGGGGCTTACAACAATGACACACAATAAATAAAAGCAATTTTTTACACTTTTGTAAAACTGTGTGTAACGTAAAGCGCATGTAACGTAATATGCATATCATAACAAAAATGTGATTGTGAAAAAAATTGAACATTCTTTTACATCTATCTTTCTGGGGTCAAAATTACACATCAATAATAGCCTTTTTTCCCCCTTTCATCTGGAACACCCGGTATATGACAAACCTTATAACCGGAATGACATAAATAATAAGTCATTGACACATTTTTTTAAATACATTTTTAGGTAATTTTCTAGCGAATAAATGTTGTTAAAATATTTTTTTAACGGCAATAATAAATTTTAAAATTTCATATACAGGGTGCCATAAAAAGCCGTTAGATAATTACGGCATGGTGTATATATGTATTTAGCTGATAAGAACTCAATATTACATAGATGTACATTTTTGTAAAGATGTAACGGACGGTGTCTTGCAAAAAATGTTTTTCGTCAATTATTTTTAGTTTATAAATGGTTTCAATTGGTAATTCATAAAAAATATCCATAGAGTCCAAATTCGGACCAAGAGAACTTAATTTTTTGGTCTAATTTTATATACAGGGTGTCCGAGATAAGGATACTTTCTACAGGGATCTCGTAAATCATAAAACATAGAGCTGGTAACTCTGAAGAATAATTTAGAAATATTATTAAATCCTTGATTTGAAATAATTATGCAGCATCCATTTTTTAAAATGTCATCTGTCTCTTCCTAATTAAAATTATGTCTAGCTACAATAACATCATCTAAATGTGTATGTGACATGATACACATCCCCTGAATATCACATCTAAGTAATCTTGTATAATGTAAATGTGACGTGGAAGAGACGTTATATCAACATTTATGAATGGAAACGATTTAAAATAGTTTTGCAAGACACTTAAATATATTGTTATTCATAAAAGACAATAATATTTTTAGGCGATATTCCCGAATTATGTACGTATCAATCAGTAGAATGTATATTAGGTACAGGGTTTTTAATACAACCTTACTATTCGCTGTATTACATGACGAACAAAGTTTAAACCATGGTTTAAATGATATTATCCACAGAACTATCCAGTGGTACTAAAAAATTGTATTTGTTATACAGGGTGTTACAAATTCGACATACCAGCATTGGAATCTCGAAAACCATAGGAGTTAGAGAAACGGTTAAATGGGGGCAAAGTTGTGCAATTCGGTGCTGATTATAATGCCGCTTTAAAAGTTTTCAAATTTCGGATACTTCCGATTTTATTCGAAAAAACCCGAAATTTTGCAAAATCGTTTTTATTTTTTCCTGAACTCATTTGACAAGCTATTTAAAAGTTAATGACACTTTGTCATTGCCACTTTTTCTCCTCTGTAAAATGGTGTTACTAAACCAAAGATCCGCCGTTTGGTCTCCGAGCGGCCATCGCTAACTTTACTTTTTTAAATACGGACCTGAATTTTTTTTAACCGATTTTTAAACCCTCTTGCCCTCAAAATAAAATGGCGATATTACTTTCTCATAATGATGAATTGTTCTTGCTTATTTTTTTAAATTCATATTTTTTACACTTCTTGTCAGTCCGGTCCTGGCAACGAATCACTTTATTTTATTTAAAACATTCATACATAAGTAATATAATTTATTTTATAAGAATTTTCTAATACTCAACGCTAAATTTACTAATTATAAATCCTAATTTTCTATATGTTCAAAGATATTGCCGTTTTCCTCAGTACAACGATCGATTTTTCTTCCAATTTTGGCGACAGCCCTTTCAACCGATCTTCTCCTTATCCTACCAAATGCAACCTCTATGCGTTCTTCGAGTTCTTCCATGGTATCTACGTCATTTTCATAAATAACAGTTTTACGTAATTAATATTGTGATTCGTTGCCAGGACCGGACTGACAAGAAGTGTAAAAAATATTAATTTAAAAAAATAAGCAAGAACAATTCATCATTATGAGAAAGTAATATCGCCATTACATTTTGAGGGTAGGAAGGTTTAAAAATCGGTTAAAAAAAATCCAGGTCCGTATTTAAAAAAGCAAAGTTAGTGATGGCCGGTCGGAGACGAAACGGCGGATCTTTAGTTTAGTAACGTCATTGTGTAGAGGAGGAGAAGTGGCAATGACAAAGTGTCAGTTATTTTTAAATAGCTAGTCAAATGAGCTCAGGAAAAAATAAAAACGATTTTGCAAAATTTCTTTTTTTTTTTAATAAAACCGGAAGTATTCGGAATTTGAAAACTTTAAAAGAGGCATTCTAATCAGCACCGAATTGCACCACTTTGCCCCCATTTAACCGTTTCTCTAACCCCTATGGTTTCCGAGATTCCAATGCTGGTATGTTGAATTTGTAACACCCTGTAGTTATTTCTATATTTTAAACATCCTGTACCTTACAATATACAGGGTGTCCCGTAACTTATGGGCCGTAGAGTAACTGGAGATACTAGACATCAAACTATTACGATTATGTCATATAAGTTTTTTCGGATTGTTACTCGTTCTAGAGATACAGGGTGTTGAAAGTAAAAGTTTATTTTCAAAAATAAGCCATAATTTTAAAACGGTTAAATGAATCGAATTGAAAGTTGGCAATATTATGTTTTTATCGGCAAGAAATAAGAATTTGCAGAAATTTTTAAGTTTCAAACTAGAGGGCGCTAGTTGCATACACTGGGCTTCATAAATCTATGATTTTTTTTCTTACCTGTGATATTAGGTGTTTTTCAATTATAGTTTCTTAAAAAGGGCATTTTCTGAGTCAAAAATGTGTACTTGATTGATCTTAATATCTTTAACGGTTTTCGAGATATTTCCCTTTAAACATCCCAAAGCATAAAAAAACATAGTAAATAATTAAAATAACAAAAAAAACAATCCAAAAAAACTTATATGACATAATTGACTTAGTTTGATATCCAGTATCTCCAGTTACTCTACGGCCCATAAGTTACGGGACACCCTGAATATTAATTTAAATGATCAAATTTATAATTACCAATTTGAATATTTAAAAAACTTTGTAAACTCCATCGTCATTTTATAGTATGGTATGACACATAAATAAAAATTGTATTTAGAAGTTTTTTACATGATAAGGACGTTTCGTCCTATTTTCATTGGCCCATACGTTGGCATCCTTTTATTGACCTGACATTAATTCATATAATAACTTTCGAAGCTAGTTATAACTTTGATCCCCATCATTAGAACATGATAATAAATATTTGTCTATAAAAAGTTTAAATTAAGAGAAAAACTATTTGTACCGAAATAAATAAATTTAGGAAAATATAGGTATAAATGGTAAAAATATTTGTTCAAGAATACTCACAAAGCTGTGTAAAAATAATAAAGAGTATTTAGGAGAAAAAAAGCTGTCAATAATAATTTAGTAGACGCCCGCTAAATAAAAGTCTTGTCAAAGTGCTATATTTTTGAGCCCAATGTAGCATCTTAACGTATACTTTTGGCTACGGGAAACAAATAAATGATTTTTATAATTTTTGTGTTTCAATTATTTTTCCTTGCCACCGCCACCACCCTGCCCCCACTTCCCCTCATCACATTTTTTTTTTCGAGAGCACACTTAGGCCAGGTTTGGCCAATTATGTCCCGATTGGGACTCTTCACTCTCAATAAAATAAAGCATCATATGAGCATCTGGCCAGGCCACACAAGGCCGATTTCCTCACGCGTCAGTATGAGAGGGCGATATATTCTTTGGTGTTATTATCTCTCTCGTACGCATTTAACATAGAGACAAATACAGAGTTGGCCGGAGCAGCGTGGCGGCAGGGAATTTTCGGGGCGTCACCCACATTAAGGAGTTTTTGCATAGTTAGGCGTTATCAGATACCAATGTCTTAAATTATAAATTATGAAATGGAGTGTAAGGAGATAAAGTAATAATAATAATGAGTGTGAAATAAAAAGCTTGGTGTACATACAGGGTGTCCCACCGGGAACCAAATCGATCTATATATAGAAAACTATACGTAGAGGCATGGTTATTTATTATTGTCAAATGGCAAGTGACAGCTTCAATGCCGTCATAGCCAACTAGGAGCAACTGAAATTAAAATCTGCTGCAAGATCGCCATATAAAAATACTAAATTGGCAATATTTCAAAAACTAAAAATTTTTGAGATATACAATTTTACACAAACTTACCCTTATTTTTAATCCTAAATAAGAAATAATTATAAAATTTGGGTGTTTCTATTTGAAAATCTAGACTTTTTGCAGTTTTTTCAATTTCATTTTTAATCTTATTTTTTAAACACCCTGTATTAATAGTTATCAAAATATTATAAAAAATCTATTAAAGCAGGTCCTTTATAACAAGGAATCCCACTTAAATTAAATAAATAAGGCTTCTTTATAGAAAAATTGATAATTATTCCAAGGCTTGCAAACGTCATTTTTGACATAAAAATTCAAATATGTCAAAAACGTTTAGACATAGCTATAGGACATGGTATACAAAATCTGCCTAGAATCCTGCGTAGAATGCAAAAATGTAACAATATATAGGGTGTCCCATTTAAAATAAGCAAGTTGACACTTACTTCCGGTATAACCGGAAGTTCCGCCATTATGAAAATATTTTAGCCCGGTCGCCCCCATCAGCATCAGCATACTGTCAAATTTTCAAAATTTTCCTACGTATAGTTTTCTATATATAGATCGATTCGGTTCCCGGTGGGACACCCTGTATAGGTAGGGCCAGGACACTGTGGCCCTACTGTACGAGCCGCCACTTGTAACAATCACTAACATTACTACAGTGCAATTCTACATACAATTCTTATCCTGTGAACATCAGATGTCCTTAAGGTGCCCCCTTAATAATTTTGTCTATGGAAATTGGTCCAAAGACTGTGCCCCTGGACAAAAAAATGGAGCTCGTACTTTAGATATAAAAAAAAAACACCTCTATTCATTTAATTTTAAATATTTATTTTACAAAACTAGTGTTGAATACAAAATTGATAATAAAACCTTTTTAATTCATTAATATAGGGGAAGGTATACAGGGTCTGCCATTATAGGTAAGTAGTAAGTAGTAAGTAAATTAAATATTTCATATACCCATATATCTTCAGGTATTTAAAAAAAACCCTGTATGCTTCCACTAAAAAACTCTAGAAAGATTTATATAAACGTATAATCTAAAAAAACTCCCAATAAAATACGTTCAGCTTAATTTAAAAATTGCCAGATTTATAATGTCAATACGTCATCGAACGTTTAATACAAATTATTTCAATAATAGAATCCAAAAAGTGAAAAATATACAGGGTGATATTATACGTAAGAGCGTTTATTAATACAGGATGAATGTATGATGACAGTTTTCCAAGTCAGTTCATAATTAAAATACCAACACAAAGTTGCAATCTAAACGCTATTTTTTAAAACAAATATCACTCGACTGCAGTTCTTTGACGTATTCAAATTACAAACGGCCACCCTGTTTGGTCCACCCTGTATATATTAGTACAGTTATACGAAAAAGACACTTTATATAAATGATTAAGAACATGTTAAAGAACATCTTGCTTTTATTACATATCGACTTTACTATTCATTAAAATTTTCTTATAAAGACAGTACAGACAATATACAGGGCGATTCCTAAGTTGATACTTCTGTTTCAGCTGTGTATAGAAGGCATTAAAATAAACAACATTTTCAAATACCATTTTTCAAAAAACTTAAAAATAGGCGAGATACAGATGTAAAAAATCTAAGTGCGGTCCTGGTCATCAAAACGTAGCCTTTTATATTTTATGTTGTTTATCTTATTAGTCATGCGGTGGTCAGTTATTTGGCAATCCGCAGCGGTGTGTTTTTCTGAAGCTAGTTAATTTTAAATTGGTGACACGTGAAAATGGTAAAATTTGAAAACAATAAACTAATAGATATGATGCTAATTTCCTGTTAGTGTCGTCAAAGTGCGGCTGCTGCTTTGAGATTATACGCAGAACGATTTCCCTTGCGGGCCCATCCTACACCCACAAGTTTTCTTCATATTATTCAACGGGCAAGTTAGGAAGGACCGTATGTGATCCACAGTATAATAAATGAATGCAAGGAACTTATTTTTGAGTTTTTTGAAAAAAGATATTTGAAAATATTGTTTATTTTAATGCTTTCTATACACAGCTAAAACAGAAGTATCAATTTAGGAATCACCCTGTATTTATTTAAATTCCGTTCGTTATTTGTACCATGTGTAGGTCCAAAACACTCCTAGGTAGGGGAAACCCAAAAGAAACTGTAGTAGCTTGGATACTAGGAGACTAAGCGACTAGGTCAGCCAGCATGTACATTTGAATGGCGCTATATAGCGACGACCTGGAGACCCGGCAACCAGAGTATCCGCGACTCGGCATGCTGATCGCCACGCTACTCCAGTCTCTTGAGTTACGCAAAATAATATGGAGTACATTTTTAAGGTGAAATTCAGGAATGTGCGGGCTTTAGCTTGCGACTGCGTGACTATAGTATCGACAGGTGTGAGGATGACAGGAAACTCGACTAGTCTTGTCGCCCAGTTTCATAGTAGCCACGCTACTACAGTTCCTTACAAGTTTCCCCGTGTGAGGGCTGCCTAAGCTTCCCTGTGTAAGGACTGCGTAAGTTTCCCTGTGTAAGGACTGCTCATAAATATGTAATAAAATACCGATGTCTCAACATGTTTCTTAAACCTAAAAATGTTAACCGAATTTTGAACAGTGTATTGAAAATATAACGGACTTTATATTAGTGTCTGTTTATAAAAAGTGCCTAGAAAGAAGAAAGCTCTTTATTCAAAAATAGTTAAAAAGCCTCAAAAACGTTATAAAGAATTTTGAAACAGCTGTTTTTGTAATGTATTAAACTTATCAGATTTATTCCAAAACAAAACAAAGAATAATTATTGTAAAATTAATTAATACCGATGATTATATTTAAACCTTACTTAACTTAAGCTTAACGTTTAAGAAATAATTGATAAATATGTGTGAGGACATTCCACAGAATTTTAATACATCGCCAAAAATTTTGCGTTGCAAAAAAATACTAACGTTTTTAAAACAAAAAAAATGCAGTGATAAAATAAGTATCAAAATACTGCGGGAATATGCCTAAATATGTATTATTCTAAAAATTTTACCTAGATACGTATAAATTGATAATTGAAATATTCTAAATTGCTTTCATATATTGCAAAGAAAAATTATCTAAAAAAAAATAATTAAAATAAAAAAAAATCATACTTAAAATTCTTTCGAATAGAAATTCAGCGCGTAACAAACATGGCAAACAACTACAATAAATTGTGGAAAAAAAGGCAAAAAATAAAATAGAAATATTTTTTAAAAGTAATTAAAAAAAAATTGTGACAAAAAAATGTTTCCACGAAAGACGTATAGAAGGGGAACTAAACACGCTTGCATTAATTCATTTGAAGCACTCCTGGTTGGTTTCGCCGATGTTATTTCATGTCTTATTTCTCCATGTGTATTGTTTACTCACAAAAAAATAGTAAATGTTATCACAAATTATAAATGCTTAAGAAGTTTCGAGTGATTCCTTTCTTTCGTCCGATCCTCGCTCTACTGACGAGCCATAATATGGCGAAACACGTCTAGAGGTGGATCTGACAAAATGAAAGGAAAATCGTTATTTGTCATAAATAAAATTGCCTAGTGAACATTTAGTCATAAATTAATTAAATCATTAAATAAAAAAAATGATTATAAAAATATAAAAAAAAACAACAACAAAAATTAAGTAAATTTGAATAATCTCTATGTGGGTACATTGAGTACCAAATACTTGATAAATTTAAACTATTCTAAAAATTATACATTGTATTTTAATGGTGCAACAAAGTTGGTAATGGTTAGAGAGCAATTATTGCAATAGAACCTGATATTTTAAAACTATTGTGTATAAGTACCTACCATAAATTTGGTAATCTCTTTGTGCCTCTAAACGAAGTTATTTCACTTTGTCGCACCCTGTACAGTAATATAATACTATAACTATTGCGAATTAATAAAAAATTGATAATTAATTATCATGAGATCAAACACAGTCCGTGTTTTTTAAACCTATTTTAATATAGTATAAATTTTAATTTTGGTCTGTATACTTGTCATACGTTTGAACTCCCTCAGCTTCAGAGTAAATTCTTATCATTTCTTCGCCGACATCTTGGCGGATGATGGTGCCATCTTGGGCGTCAAAGATGGACTTCCCGTCATTGTAAGGGTTAAGCAAATGTCTATAGTATAAAAATGTATATAAGAATTTTAATCAGCGATTTATAGTCGATGTTAGAAAAGTGTAGTAGAGTATTAAAATGGGAAATGTCGTCCAGTTCGGCTCAATTTCGGTGTTGGCCATAGGCGCCGATAAATTTTGTGCATTAAATTATTTATGATAACTAACCAAAAAAAAAAAGATTATTTTATATAGAAGGAACTATTAGCTATAGCAAACTTACACAAATATCGTTTTATGAAATATGCCATGGAAGATATAGCTGAAAAACATAGTGTAACTGTGCTGCCCACACCGCCATATCATTGCGCACTAAATCCTATAGAACTTGTATGGGCGCAAGTGAAAGGATTTGTAGCAAGACACAACACGACATTCAAAATGAAAGACGTTAAGCTACTTTTTGATCAAGCCATTAAGAAAGCGGCACTAGAGAACTGGCGAAAAGCAGTCAGTCATTAAAGAAGAGGAGAAAATGTGGGATCTTGACCACCTGATCGATCGGATCGTCGACCCGTTAATTATAACATCAAGAGGAGATGACAGTTCCATAGATGACAAAGAAAATTATGATTTTTTTAATTTAATTTCTGTATAATGTATTTATTTGTATTTTCTAATTTTTGTATACTTAATGTTTAATAAAAAATTAGTGCACCTAATCTATGTACATAATGCACGCCTTTGTCACACCATTTTCAGTGTTTGTGAATGGAAAACAATCGGCAAAACCCATAAATTGACCCAAACCCGGGTGGTACTACCTGCACTTGATGAAAATAAAGAATTTTGCAGTGAAATCAATGCCAAATTATGAAAGTGGCTTAAATATTCGTTGGGTCACTCTATAGTCCCTTTGCATACCTAATGAGCTTTTATTACTCTACACCTTTCTGAAATAGAATATAGCAGCATCGCTGAAAGCGTAGATCTGGTAATTATAGTCGCCACGTCATAAATTCGTAAGCGCGAAATGAACATAACTTTCGCCGACGGTCATACAATACTTACTTGGTCTTGTTTCTATGAAGAGGAGCCGTATATTTCCAAATGATCGTGGCAGTGGGCTTGGTGAAGTTCTTGCCAAGGTTAAGGTGCTTGTATTCTGCAATTCCCATGAACATTTGCAGGACTTTGACGTAAAACACCAAGTAAACTACCTTCTCTTGCTAAAAAAATATAAATAATACATTATACACGCAGTCAAATAAACTGCTGGACAATTGCTTTCGAGCAAGAAAAATTTCGCCTAAATTTAACAGTTAATATTTTCTGAACCAGATATGATATCGACCTACAGTTTTGAGTGGTCGATAGATTCATTCCTTGGAAAACAATTGTCAATATTGGATTTTCTTTAACTGTCAGAAAATTTTATATACAAGGTGTTAAAGAAGACGATGATTTTTGCTCCAATTTTAATGACGTGTAACTTTCACAATAATATTTTTGAATTTTGTCACTGGTTCATAGCAAAGAAAGTAATTTGTCAAATTTTTGATATCTGCTATATTTTAAGAAATACCGATTTTTTTGGAAAACATTGCTTTATTTCAACTTATTGGTAGCTAGATCTCACTGTGCGTTGTATCGTCCAAACTTTGCGACTGATTATTATACCTTATGAAAAGCTTGATTATGTTCAGTAACAATGGTTGTACCTAAATGTTATTATGTACAGTGGCGTACTTATAAACACCTATATGTCTATGGTTTATGAGTATAGTGTTAGAAAGTTAGAAATTAATAAATACATTTTTTCCAAAAATTAAATTAAAAACTTTATCTTTGTTAAAATTTTGTAAACACGCTGTATAATATACCTGTAGTGCGATATAAAAAACTAAAAAATAAGAAAAAATTGACCCAATCTAGGGGCGAGTACTTTTCAATATAAAACAATCGTGAAAAATTGTGAGATACTCATAAACCATAGACATATAGGTGTTTATAAGTACGCCACTGCACATCATAACATTTAGGTACAACTATTGTTACTGAACATAATCAAGCTTTTCATAAGGTATAATAATCACTCGCTAAGTTTGCACGATACAACGCACAGTGAGATCTAGCTACCAATAAGTTAAAATAAAGCAAGGTTTTCCAAAAAAAATCGGTATTTCTTAAAATATAGCAGATATCAAAAATGTGACAAATTACTTTCTTTGCTATGAACCAGTGATTCAATTGACGTAGAGTGATAAAATTTAAAAATATTATTGTGAAAGTTACACGCCATTAAAATTGGAGCAAAAATCATCGTCTTCTTTAACACCCTGTATAAAAATTGTCTGACAGTTAAAGAAAATCCAACATTGACATATGTTTCCCAAGGGATGAATCTATCAACCATTCAAAACCGTAGGTCGATATCATATCTGGTTCAGAAAATATTAACTGTTAAATTTAGGCGAAATTTTTCTTGCTCGAAAGCAATTGTCCAGCAGTTTAGTATATATCTTTGTGTCCACGCTCAGAAAAAAACTTGTACTAATGACAAAGATTGTTTTGAGTTTAGAAATAGCCTGAGATAGAACTTACGCTTGCTAATTGGACGATTTTTCTTTCGGTCTGTGGGGAAAAGACCCATTTGTTGCAACTTTGGGCAATATCGGTGTTCTTTTTCTCACTAGCCCTGATCAAAACAAATATAGGATTATCAGGATAATCACAATCTTTGTCGGACGCCGTTGACGATAACAGAGCCAAGGTTTGTCCGTTTTGGAATTTCGGATCGTAGTTTTCTTGATTTTGATACGTAAATGGTGATGATTTGAAAAAATCTATGAAAATTAGTTTATTGGTTAAAAAATTATTTTTCTACGACCGTGTGTTTTAACCCATTTTCCCGCACGCATTTTAGTTTTGAAAGTGTCACTTTCCCGCACTAGTGCGGGAAAGTAAAATAATGCAAATTTTGACCTTATTAGATAGTTTTTTACTTCGGAAATTATAACTATTGTTACAACAGGTAAATAAATATTTACGAAATAGTCCATCAAATAAAATCTACATCTTTTCTAGCTTTTTGTTACATTTTTCATTTTTTGAAAATATAAAATAATGAAGATATTTTTATATAACCCTGTACATTCTTTAAAATAATGTCACAAAACAACTATCAAACCACCGGGTTTGATATCAGTTGCTATGATAACCCAGGCGTGTAATTGTTACTAAAACGTCAAAGTTGTTCAAAGCGTCTTCGAAGTGACCGAATACAATTTTCTTCTAAATTAAACCACATTAAACCGAATCCGAAGCAATAATATTAATGGATTCATCCGACGAAGAACTTCCCGAAGCCATTTTGAAGGCTGCAGATAAAGCTAATTCCGAGCTGTTACCTGCCAAATCCAGACTAAGATATGAAAAGCAATACGACCATTTTGTTAGATGGTGTAAGGAGAAATATTATATATAAATAATATTAATATTTATAATAATTAGTAGTTTTTAGTTAAAGTTTTGTATATGTAAGTTGAAATGAAATAATTTTTGAAAAATGGGTTGGTATACTTTTTTGTATATACGGTCGTAGAAAAAATAATGTTCCTAACTTATGCGTAAAGTGTCTTTACCGCCCTTGACCGCTTGCCTGAACTCCGCTCCGCGTCGTTCGGGTCAACTGCAGTCGCGTGCGGAAAAGTATCACTTTCCGCACTTGTTAGGAAAATAACTATTGTTGCAGAAGAATACAAATAGCATGCATTTCTTTCCCTGTACACTACATATTATTACTGACAGATGCCTACCTAAGGAATCTAGTCCAAAATTAGAAAAGGGTTGGCACTGGGACTGTGGTGGAAATGCAGGCAAAGAATAAACATCATTATATTGGAAATCTGTCAAATCGTGTTTCTTTACTATTTTTCTAGCCATATTTTCGTTAGTAGTCATGCTGGGGTAAGCAGAGTTATTGTTTGATATGTCAACCAGCACACCTTAAAATTTCAAAAAAACATTAACTACTACCTTCTTTATTTGTTAGTTAATGACTTGGAGGTTATAAGTAAAACAATTTAATTATATAGTTATTTCAGAAAGGTGTAGAGCAATAAAATGGGAAATTCCATCCAGTTCGGCTCAATTTCTGTGTCGGTTATAGGCGCAGGTAAATTTTATGCATTAAATTATTAATGATAACTAACCAAAGAAAAAAAAAAGAAGATAATTTGATAAAGAAGGAACTATTAGCTATAGCAAATTTACACAAACATCGTTTTATGAAATATGCCGTGGAAGATATAGCTGAAA
This sequence comes from Polydrusus cervinus, assembly GCA_935413205.1. Taxonomy (NCBI): domain Eukaryota; kingdom Metazoa; phylum Arthropoda; class Insecta; order Coleoptera; family Curculionidae; genus Polydrusus; species Polydrusus cervinus. The sequence goes on from OW284519.1 coordinate 28,346,564, forward strand.
AACATAGTGTAACTGTGCTGCGCACACCGCCATATCATTGAGAACTAAATCCTATAGAACTTATATGAGCGCAAGTGAAAGTATTTGTAGCAAGACATAAGACGAAATTCAAAATAAAAGACGTTAAGCTACTGTTTGATCAAGCCATTAAGAAAGCGACACCAGAGAACTGACGAAAAGCAGTTTATCATGACATTAAAGAGGAGAAAATGTGGGATCTTGACTACCTGATCGATCGGACCGTCGATCCGTTAATTATAATGTCAAGACGAGATGACAGTTCCTTAGATGACGAAGAACATTATGATTTTTTTAAATTTAATTTCTGTATAATGTATTTTTTGCATTTTGTATTTTTTTTTATAATATTTAATAAAAAATAAGTGTACCTAATACTATATGTACATAATGCACGCCATTGTCATACCATTTTCAGTGTTTCTGAATGGATAACAATCGGCAAAACCCATAAATTGACCCAAACCCGGGTGGTTCTACCTGCACTTGATGAAAATAAAGAATTTTGCAATGAAATCAATGCCAAATTATGAAAGTGGCTTAAATATTCGTTGGGTCACTCTGCAATTCCTAACCTAATGAACTTTTTTAACTCTATACCTTTCTGAAATAGACTATAGGACAATCTCGAAGTAAAAATGTAATATGAGTAATATTGTTAGATAGTTAGTGTTGTCTACGCTGATAGCACAGACCTCTCGTATAAGCCAACCTAACAAACTGACATAATGAGTAATCTTGCCCAGACCATAAACATATAAATGGATGAAAATTCTCATTTATTTATTAAGTGTACCAGTAACTTCAACCAAACAGTCACCAACAAAACTACACAAAATGTGCAGGAAATAAACAGTTACACAATATACCGGGTCCGCCAACGTGGCGGGGATGGAAAATTAAATCATTATCGAGGAGCTTATCAAAAATACTAAACCAGCATAAGGTATCGACTTAAAAGCGGCATATTTTAAAAATATTTTACATTATACAGGGTGGCTCAAAAAAGTGTGGCGGACTAAACTGGAACACCCTATATATTATATTATTTTCTAATTCCCTATACAATTCTGTATAAAATTTTGTATAAATGTCATATGTCTAAATTCAATTGTTTTTGAGTAATTGACGTTTAAAATATGGCATTTTTTGACTTTGACAGGCTGTAACATTGGAACGGTTCATCTTAGAGAAAAATGGTTTTCACCTTCCTATCTTAGTTTTTCATTCTCTATCCAAGGAAACCAACCTCCGATTTACTATGTTAAGCCGTTAAAACCGTTTTTTGGTTTAACATGTTAAACCGGAAGTTGGTATTTTTGGATAGAGAATAAAAAACTAAGATGGGGGGTGAAAACCATTTTTCTCTAAGATGAACCGTTCCAATGTTACAGCCTGTCAAAGTCAAAAAATGCCATATTTTAAACGTCAATTACTCAAAAACAATTGAATTTAGACATATGACATTTTATACAAAATATACGTGGAATTGTATAGGGAATTAGAAAATAATATAATATATAGGGTGTTCCAGTTTAGTCCGCCACACTTTTTTGAGCCACCCTGTATAATGTAAAATATTTTTAAAATATGCCGCTTTTAAGTCGATACCTTATGGTGGTTGAGTATTTTTGATAAGCTCCTCGATAATGATTTAATCTTCCATCCCCGCCACGTTGGCGGACCCGGTATACACTAATATGCATAATCTACTGGTGACCAAAAGCAAAATCCACACACAACTCTATACAGCGCGTCCAAAAAATAAATTTGACACCTTCATAATTACTTAAATGAAATTTAATTTTTATAGACAGCAAGACGGAGATGTTAAATTTCATTATGCTGGAGGTGGGCAATTTACCTTTTGGAGACACTCCACAACAATAAAATGCACAGTCCTAGCCCTACATTTACCAACAAAAATATATCTTGAGGGATATGAGATGAGACTTAAATTCTGTTTTGTTCAACAATTACTATTTTAATAAGTAAAAATATCTGCAAAATCTTGAGTTTTGGACTTGCAATGTCTATATTTGTTTTAAATCACGTTTCAACTCCAGTCGTCTTCAGGTGAATACTGAATAAATGCTGAAAGGTAAAAAGCTACTCAAAAATAAAAAAATTCAGGTCAATATTTAAAAAAAATTAGTTTGAGGTGGGTATCGAAAAAACGAAACGTCGTACCTGAAAAATAATATTATTTTCTTGAAGAGCATGGAAAAGTGTCTTAGGAGAGTGCTTTTCAAAATAATAAGTATTTTGTCGTAAAAAAAATAAAAACAAAAATTGATTTTTTCGTATATCTCCGTAAGTCATCGGAAATTAAAATTAATCAGCTTTAAAATAGATAACTTTCCCTTCATTTAACCAACTCTATCTCGTGTAGTTACCGAGATAGCAATGCTAATGCATCGAATTTGAAACACCCTGTATGGACCCTTGAATTTTAACATTTAAAGAAAGCCGAATAGATAGGCGCACTATGATTCATTTGCTACGTAAGAACCGACGTGACTTCGGAGCGCGCCGTCTTTTGTTGCATAAAATAATACAATATCTTTTGTCTGGAATCGATCGAAAACGGAGACAAACATTAGTTCGTCTCCAAAAACGGTTGCCACATTTTTGCACTGATCCCTCGTTCTTTAAATATTGAAATTTAAAGACCATATTAAACCAAAAAGCCGGTTTTAACATGTTAAACCAGAAGTTGTAACTTTTAGATAGGGAATAAAAAATTAAGATAGGGACGTGAAAACCATTTTTCTCTCAGATGAACCGTTCCAATGTTACAGCCCGTCAAAGTCTGAAAATGTCATATTTTAAACGTCAACATCTCAGAAACTATTAAATTTAGATATTTAGTGGGGAATTAGAAAATAATACAATATATAGGATGTTCCATTAAAAAAAACTAATTTATATTCGCCGTTTTTTTGGGCGACCCCGTATACTTCAATATAATTTTAAAATGTGCACCTCAATGGTCTCTACAACTTTTGCACGGCTCATCGATCGAGTGATCAAGCAATGATTCTGATATTAAGCCGTGCAAATATTACTTAGGCAAGGCTAGGACTGGCGCAATACATTGTAGTCAATTACACTATCACATGAAAATAATTCGTAACTTACTTCCACTTTCATCCACGCCAGGCTTGCATAGCTTTGTCGTGGATCTCTTTTGGAGACCCTGTATACCTATGTTGCCATAGTTCAAAAATTTTCCGCTAGGGTACCGCACAACTCTCCCGTTCGTCAAAACAACAACAAACAGACACTTATTTTACACAATAAAACACCTTATCTTGTTTAGTAATAATTTTATTTAAATAATTTAATATAACTTGAAGAAAAAAAAATCACTTAAAACATTGCTCACTTTGGGCTAGTCACACAAATTGAATTGTCATTTGGAAATTAGTCAAAAATTCAAATAAAAGCTATATTTCGACTTTGAAATTATTATTTTATAGAAAAAAACATTAATACCAACATACATCCTCTTTTCATATCAATTTTACAATTTTTTAAATTAAAAGTATAAAAATTAAAATTATATTTATCTTTAGTGACAGTTCCCTTACAAAGTTTGAGCTCCTCCTTATGTGTCAATTTCTTAGGTTGACATGTATGACAGGACGATTCAATCGGCGTAGCTATAAAATTTACATTACCCGGCATAGTACGCTCTCTACATAAATTATACAGGGTGTTTTTGAAATAACTGTTCAACGCTTCACCACAAATTTCTTAACCAAAAATAAGGCGATCTAGGCAAACTTACCCATATGCAATGTTGCTTCGTTTTGCCGCTACAGGGCGCTAAAGTTTTCAAATTAATATCGTTTTTCCGGAATAATTTCTAATCACCTTTATCGATTTCCACTAATTTTGGAACTAAGAATGACCACTATTAATAGCGTGTTTTGACGTGTGCGCCATCTTTTTTTAATACCTGCAAATTTAAAAATGGCGTGCGATTGATAATTAAAAGTTCCTCTTTTTGTTACCCCTCGTATAAATGACTTTAATTATTTCTCTGACACTAGCTGACTTCATGTTGAAACTTTTTTGTCTCTTGTAAAATTTTAGCCAGACATGCAGTTTCTCTACAAGAAAATTATTTACGCTATCTTGTAATTTATCATTGCTGTTTATTCAGAACGAAACATGAAAAAAAAATTAATTCCAAATAACCACCAACTAAACTGCTGGACAATTGCTTTCGAGCAAGAAAAATTTTACCTAAATTTAACAGTTAATATTTTCTGAACCAGATATGATATCGACCTACGGTTTTGAATGGTTGATAGATTCATTCCTTGGGAAACAATTGTCAATGTTGGATTTTCTTTAACTGTCAGAAAATTTTATATACAGGGTGTTAAAGAAGACGATGATTTTTGCTCTAATTTTAATAGCGTGTAACTTTCACAATAATATTTTTAAATTTTATCACTCTACGTCAATTGAATCACTGGATCATAGCAATGAAAGTAATTTGTCAAATTTTTGATATCTGCTATATTTTAGGAAATACCGATTTTTTTGGAAAACCTTGCTTTATTTCAACTTATTGGTAGCTAGATCTCACTGTGCGTTGTATCGTGCAAACTTTGCGAGTGATTCTTATACTTTATGAAAAGCTTGATTATGTTCAGTAACAATAGTTGTACCTAAATGTTATGATGTACAGTGGCGTACTAATTAACACCTATGGTTTATGAGTATCTCACAATTTTTTTTTATTTTATATTGGAAAGTACTCGCCCCTAGATTAGGTGAATTTTTTCTTATTTTTTAGTTTTTCATATCGAACTACAGGTATATTATACAGTGTGTTTGCAAAATTTTAACAAAGATAATTTTTATTTATTTAATTTTTGAAAAAAATGTATTTATTAATTTCTAACTTTCTAACACTATACCTACTCATAAACAATAGACGAGTATAAGTGTTTATACGCCACTGTACATCATAAAATTTAGGTACAACTATTGTTACTGAACATAATCAAGCTTTTTATAAGGTATAAGAATCACTCGCAAAGTTTGCACGATACAACGCACAGTAAGATCTAGCTACCAATAAGTTGGTGTTAAAGAAGACGATGATTTTTGCTCCAATTTTAATGGCGTGTAACTTTCACAATATTATTTTTAAATTTTATCACTTTACGTCAATTGAATCACTGGTCCATAGCAAAGAAAGTAATTTGTCAAATTCTTAATATCTGCTATATTTTAAGAAATATCGATTTTTTTGAAAAACCTCGCTTTATTTCAACTTATTTCTAGCTAGATCTCACTGTGCGTTGTATCGTGCAAACTTTGCGAGTGATTATTATTCCTTATAAAAAGCTTGATTATGTTCAGTAACAATAGTTGTACCTAAATGTTATGATGTACAGTGGCGTACTTATAAACACCTATATGTCTATGGTTCATGAGTATCTCACAATTTTTCACGATATTGGAAAGTACTCAAAATTAATAAATACATTTTTTCCATAAATTAACTTAAAAAACTTGATATAAAAAACTAAAAAATAAGAAATTTTTTCCTAATCTAAGGGCGAGTACTTTCCAATATAAAACAATCGTGAAAAATTGTGAGATACTCATAAACCATAGGTGTTAATTAGTACGCCACTGTGCATCATAACATTTAGGTACAACTATTGTAACTGAACATAATCAAGCTTTTCATAAGGAATAATAATTACTCGCATAGTTTGCACGATAAACGCACAGTGAGATCTAACTACCAATAAGTAAAAATAAAGCAAGGTTTTCCAAAAAAATCGGTATTTCTTAAAATATAGCAGATATTAAAAATTTAACAAATTACTTTCTTTGCTATGAACCAGTGATTCAATTGACGTAGAGTGATAAAATTTAATATTATTGTGAAAGTTGCACGCCATTAAAATTCGAGCAAAAATCCTCATCTTCTTTAACACCCTGTATATAAAATTCTGTGACAGTTAAAGAAAATCCAACATTGACAATTGTTTCCCAATGGATAAATCTATCAACCATTCAAAACTGTAGGTCGATATCATATTTGGTTCAGAAAATATTAACTGTTAAATTTAGGCGAAATTTTTCTTGCTCGAAAGCAATTGTCCAGCAGTTTAGTTTGATTTTTATAACAAACTTTTTCATGTTTGCATCGTAAATAATTTTTTTGTAGAGAAACCCCATGTCTGGCTAAAATTGTGCAAGAGACAAAAAAGTTTCAACATGAAGTCAGCTAGTGTCGAGGAAATAATTAAAGTCATTTATACGGGGGGTAACAAAAAGACAAACTTTTAAATACCAATCACACGCCATTTTTAAATTTGCAGGTATTAAAAAAAGATGGCGCATGCGTCAAAACACGCTATTAATAGTGGTCATTCTTAGTTCCAAAATTAGTGGACATCGATAAAGGCGTTTAGAAATTATTCCGAAAAAAACATAATTTAAAAACTCTTGCGCCCTGTAGCGGCAAAACAAAGCAACATTGCATATAGGTAAGTTTGCCTAGATCGCCTTATTTTTGGTTAAGGAATTTATAATGAAGCGTTGTAGTCATTTCAAGGACACCCTGTATAATGTATCAACCAAACCCTAAAGGTCTGTAGTAGACGACGCTCTATGCTGCACAAAGTAAACTGTTTTACCCACACCGATCGTGAAGGGCCCGTCGTATCACTTTGAACTTACAAATATCTTTAACCACCAGTTAAATGACGAGGTGTGATAAAGATTCGCCCTTAAACACTATTTCTACCGATAATTCACACCTATTTCCTTACTTCTTACTCCATTGACGTCGACCACGCGACTTACCGTTGTTACCAGGACCCTGACTATTTCCATAACCAGAATTAACGAACAAATAGGAGTTATAGCCGCTATAATCATATTTCCCGCTTCTCTGAGATCCATAGTTAACAGCACTGTTGCCACTTCCTCTGCCATAATTGCCACGTTCTGTGCCGTAATTGTTATAACCGTTGCCACGTTCTGTGCCATAATTGTTATAACCGTTGCCTCGCTCGTAATTGTTATAATCGCTCGTACTAGCTTTGGTGTTGTAGTTGTTGTAGCCATTGGCACCTCCAGAGCCATAGTTATGATAACCTTTGGTGCCATAATTGTTATAAGCGTTGATATTTGTCTCGTAATCGTTTGTACCGTCCTTGGTGTATAAGTTATGGTTAGTATTAGCTTCGGGATCGACACCCAGGCCTTTCATTAAAGCAGCTGCTGGGTTTAAGTTGCTGGATCCTGAAAAAAGAGGCTATTAAGAACAGTTAAAGAAGTTTTCATTCATCATTAAAAAAATTTTCTTAATTTAATCAATCTATGCCATTTTTAGTTTAGAGTTGGTTAAATGGAGGCAAAGTTGCATATTTTAATGCTAAATAGTTTGTTAAAAATAAATTTTAAAAATTACGGTGACTTCCGGAGATATCCGAAAAACCGATATGAATTTTTGTTTTTATTTTTTTTTACGATAAAATACTGATTATTTTAAAAACCCGAGAACACTTTCTTAAGGCACTTCTCTAAAAAATTATTTTATTTTTTAGATACGATCTTTCGCTTTTTAGATGCCCACATCAGTGGCGTGCATAGAATATAGACAAAAGCACTGCCTACCCTGGGAACAATAAAATAAACAGATACAATTTTTTTTGTATGTTAGTTTTTATCCGTGTAATACAACTTTGGCAATTTATCTCTACATTAATATAATAATAATAATAATAATAATAATAATAATAATAATAATAATAATAATAATAATAATAATAATAATATAGGACCGAAAACTTAATACTATATCATTTCCACGAAGGCATTATTTGCTTAATATATCGTAAACTAGATTCCTGTATCAGCATTCCGTAAGACCGTTCTAAAAGCAAAGATCTCGCTGTACATTAGCGTCTTATGCAAAAGCACTGCTTTTGTACGAGTGGTAGCAAGCGAGAGCCGGTAGGCAGTAGGGTAGAAAGAGATGTAACAAATAAACCCGTCGGAACCTTCGACCTTCCTTTATCTATCAGCCCGCGCCAAGAAAGAACGCGTTCGGTAAGTGCATTGGTGCCAATCTTCAAGTTTTATCGTAGTTTGGAAAATACTTCACTTCCTCAATATAAAATATGAAACACGCCTCTACAAGTTTTATTATTAATTAGTTTATTTAAGATATTTTTAAATGGATAACGGATAAGGTATCGTAAAATAAGCACTTTTGTGACAATTAAAATAATTTTTGCTGATAGGTTCATAATATTTAATAATCAGTAAGCTTATCATCCATCATATTTCACATAATAATTGACCTCGTTTTTGGCAACATTGGTTCAATCAGGTGGATGATAGATTTTTAATTTATAATTAGCGTTTTCGGCCTTTTGCTAGACTTCGCGCCGTCGGGTTTCGAGAAAAAAAGAAATATGAAGGCGTTAATTGTTACTATTCAGGCTAGCAACGCGTCTGCAGATCGATCCTCTTCTGGATTAAAAATAATTCGTACCTATTAACGAAACACACAGGAAGAGGCACGCTCATTAACAATAATCTCTCTGGAGAGCGACCTTTTGCAGGATTTAAAAAGCAAAACCAATTTTTATGACGATGTTTTAAATTAATTTTTACGTAAAGACCGCCGTGTTGAACTAATTTACAAATAATGTCGTTTTATTCTTCTTCTGTCACAGCGTTCTTTTCACAAACTCAAAAACAAGACATTTTGTGACAAAATTTGAAATTTATATGCTTGAATACTACGGAAGGTAAATTTTTGTCTCAAATGCAATTTTTGCCTACCCTGGTTAAAACATCATTGCACGCCACTGACCAACATCAACTTAATTTAATAAATACGGAACTGAATATTTTTTTATTATGCTCGAGTAGCTTTTGACCTTCCAAAATAAATGATGTGTTTTATAAGAGCACTTTCTTAAGGGAATTTTTAAGCTTCTCAAGAAATTTTTTTTAAGTTTGAGGAGCATCAAAACTACCTTAAGAAAGTGCTCTTACAATTTAGCGACACATCATTAGTTTTGGGAAGTCAAAAGTTATTTAAAAATAAAAAAATTCAGGTCCGTTTTTAAAAAATTATGTTGAGGTGGGTATCTAAAAATCGAAACGTCGTATCTGAAAATTAAAATTATACCCTTGAAGAGCCTGAAAAGGTGTCTGAGGAAAGTGCTCTTGGTTATTCAAAATAATCAGTATTTTCTTGTAAAAAAATTAAAAATTGATTTTTTCAGTTTTTTTCGGATATCAATAGCCTAAAAAAAATACGTTTTAAAAAATTGTGAAACGTCACCGTACCATACACGTGTCTACGAGTAACTCTTACTTTTCGACACCATTTCTTACCAGTCGAAAGATCCAAATTCTGCATTTTGTGCGACACATCGCTGCCAGTACTAGTACTGGGTCCAAAATTATCAAAATTCAATGCCTTCGAGGTACCAGAACTAGCTAAAGGGAAATTTCGCTTGTTAGGAGGTATATAACGCTTTGGTGTAAGGCCTTTCTTGTGCTCTTCGATCTCTTGCGACTCTAGAACACATAAAGGTATCGCAATTAATTAAAATTTTTAACATTTCACCCAGTAAAAATAAAAATAGGTAGCTAAAAATTTACCAGCAGAACTGCTTGCTGCATGCCTTTGCCTCATACCATCGTCATTATAGCTGTTCACAGCAGGAGGCTTCTGCCTCATACCGCTCCTCGTAATAGGAGTGTTTTTCATAGATTTAGTGTCATGGATTAGTTTGTATAAAAATTTAGGCCTCGCACCAACAGACCTTGGTTGAACCAGTTGAGCTTGATTTTCTTCCATGTCCATAACTTTCCGTAAGGTTTCAGATACGATCTAAAAATTAATTTAAAAAAAATCATGTATTAATCAAAAAAAAAAAAAAAATATGCATATTTTTTTTCTGCAGTCTATGTTAAAAATAACCTTATTAGATTCATGGAAAGAATGCCATGGATTAACCATCGATTTTTCGACCAAAGACTGCACAGCCGTGCGGAATTTGATCACCAAATTATCGCCGAAATAAAATTCCAACCAATCGTCGATGTTCATTGAATGAGACGAGGGGTAAACACAATCGATTCCGCACATTATAGCCACCTGTAACAATAAATAAAACGTTTAAAAATGGTAATTTGACGCGACAGTAGGTCCTGTACATAATTAGTATAACTGATCCTAGAAATGTTCAAAGGGGTTTAAATCCGGACGACATGCAGGCCAATCTAACCGGCGAATACTAACCTCAGAAAGGTGTAGAGTAATAAAATGGAAGATATCCGTCCAATTCGGCTCAATTTCGGTGTCGGCCATAGGCGCAAGTAAATTTTGTGCATTAAATTATTTATAATAACTAACCACAGAAAAAAGAAGACAAGTTAATAAAGAAGGAACTATTAGCTATAGCAAATTTACACAAACATCGTTTTATGAAATATGCCGTGAAAGATATAGCTGAAAATCATGGTGTAACTGTGCTGCGCACACCGCCATATTATTGCGAACTAAATCCTATAGAACTTATATGGGCGCAAGTGAAAGGATTTGTAGCAAGACACAACACGACATTCAAAATGAAAGACGTTACGCTGCTGTTTGGTCAAGCCATTAAGGAAGTGACATCAGAGAACTGGCAGTCCGTCATTAAAAAAGAGGAGAAAATGTGGGATCTTGACCACCTGACCGATGGGACCGTCGACCCGTTAATTATAACGTCAAGAGGAGATGACAGTTCCTCAGATGACGAAGAATATTTTAATTTTTTATAATTTAATTTCTGTATATAGTATTTTTTGTTTTTGTATTTTTTTATAATGTTTTATTTAAAAAGTAAGTGTACCTAATACTATGTACATAATGCACACCTTTGTCACACCATTTTCAGTGTTTGTGAATGGATAATAATAGGCAAAAACCGTAAATTGACCCAAATCCGGGTGGTACTTCCTACACTAGATGAAAATAAAGAATATTGCAATGAAATCAATGCCAAATTATAAAAGTGGCTTAAATAATCGTTAGGTCATTCTGTAGTCCCTTTTAATCAGCTTTTATTACTCTACACCTTTCTGAAATAGACTATAATATTTTATTAACAAGAAAGTTATAGAGGATCAAACTTAGTATAAAAATCCAGGGTTCTGAAGTTTATAAATTTGTTTTATTCTTAAAAGGAAATGATATTTTTAGTGCGATTCATTCTTAGAACTTACCGTTAGTGGAGTAAATAACGTAACTCCTCTGACCATGAAACTAACTCGGTTCTTTACCATCTCGTCGAAGAAACACCAGTAATTGTAGACCTTTGCATTGCACATACTAAGATTATGAATCGATACTTTCTTTTCATTTCTAAAAAAAAATCAGAAAAAAATAGAAAAAAAAATGGAAAAAAATAAAAAAAAAATATGGCAAAAGAAAAAAATAGAAAAAAAATATGGCAAAAAAAAAATCAGAAAAAAATAGAAAAAAAATGGAAAAAAATAGAAAAAAAAATATGGCAAAAGAAAAAAATAGAAAAAAAATATGGCCAAAAAAAATGTAAAAAGTTCCATACCTTGTGGCCATAGACAGTCCTTTTTGTATGGGATGAGCAATGTTAGGGAAAAACGCTGCACTCATTACGGCCTTAACAAGCCCCCACGAGTTATTGTTGAGGTTAAACTCATCGATATTGTGAGTGTTGTTTACAAAACCTACAGCTCTAAGTTGTCCTAAAAATAAAACAGAACATAATAATAAGTTTATTTTCAATATAATAAATGTGTTTATTTATCTTCCTCAATAAACTTCTTCTTTGATCCCCCGAAGACGTGCTTGTTTGGGGCAAATCTTAGTATTTTAAATTATAAATATATAGGAATATTAAAATATGTTTTTAAAAATATTTGTTATTTTTATAGAAAAGTTAAATTGCAAATAAAAAACGTTTAAGTATATGTATATAAATATAAACGCAGTTTTTTTTAAGATAAAGGATAATACAATTTTGAAAAATATATTATTCATAACAATATTTATTAAAACATTTCCAAAAATTGTTTTCAGTTATCTGTTTTCAATATACATGCTTTTATTTCGACTTTATATTTTTTTAATGAAATATATTTTTTAATTTTTGTTGGTAAATAATTGTTTAAATAAAAACAAATATTTGACATTTTTTTGTCCTATGGACTTATTTATTTGAGGTTTTATGGTTATTTCATTTTTATGACGTGTATTATGATTATGGTTTTTAAACTGTATAAGATTTTTATTTTTAAATATGTATATTAAGATGTTATAAATGTAATGTTGTCTAATATTAATTTTTTTTGTTTCAGAATATAATATTATTGAAGGATAAGATAATCTTTATTAACTATAATTTTTAGAAACCATTTCTGTAATATTTCGAATTTTTTAACTAAAGTTTTATTTATTCCTCCCCAACCTAAAATTCCGTAATTTAAATGAGTTTTAACTAATGCATAATATAATATTTCCATGTTTTACGTTCAAATTTTTTTAAATGTTTCTAAAAATTGGTAGTAAACTTCTTAATTTTTTAATCAAATATTCTATGTAAAAATTCCAATTTAATTTACTGTCAATGATTATTCCTAAATATTTTACTTGATTAATTTTCAAAATTTAAATGTCATCATTTATTTTAATACTATTCATATTTTGTGGTATGTTATTTGGATTTAAAGTAAAAGGAAGATAATTAGTTTTATCAAAATTAATTGTTAATAAATTTTTATCAAACCAATTTTTTATTTTAAAATCTTTTTTAATTTTGTTATTTCAGTTAATTGGCTGGTAATGATATTCCTCTAGAAATATGAAACGTCTTGAATTTGAATTTGATACTTCAGTCGCGAAATGTCTCTAGATGTATCTGATTTTTTTTATTTTGTAAAAAAACTTCTCACCAAGTAATTGTCGTCTAGTCTCCAACACAGAGTGCATGGTGCTCTCAGAAATAAAATATTCTTGACAAAATTGCTTTGAACGTCCCCTGGCGGACTCCTCTTGCCACCTCTGGAACACTCTTAAATACACCACATGATCACTAGGGACATTCTCAACTAGTTCACGCCTTTTAGCAGCCGCAGCTGTTCTTAGGTTTGCTTGGGGAGGTAACTGGAACGGATCTCTAAAAAAGAATAAAAGAATTATATAAAGTAATATTAATTTAACAAAAAATCACTCAACATCATCAATAATCTGGAGAAATGATTGAAATATATATAATTCTTACTTTTTTTCACAATCTTACGTGATTCTTTATTGTGTATGTATATCAAAAATTAAAGATATAAACTTACTTGTGTGCCATGGCAGCACATAGAGTCAGTATAGGCTCTAGACATTTGAATATGCACCCGTATATAAGCATTTTACCCATTCTAGGCTCTAAAGTCAACTGAGCCAAATATTCACCCATCCTAGAAAGTTAAAGAAAAGGTAATTTAAATATTGAATAAAGAAACAGTAAAAACATGTATAAAAAAATCGTTTAAAACAAACATTTAAAAACAAACAACCCTAAAGAGAAAGGGAATAAATATGTTGATAAAACTTAAAACATAAATTAAAAGACACAAAAATAAGCAACTTTATGGAAAAATATTATTACCGTATCTGAGTATTTTTTAGAAAATTTGTAATAGTTCGGTTTATGTATTGTCCTTTATTTGCTTTTGTCTAATTTTCTCTGTAGGTATATATTTTGTTTAGCATGAGATCATATAGATTTTATTATTGTTATGTACATGACTTTTTGGTTGACTTTTATTTGGACTTTATTTCATTTAGATCTAAGTTTTTCAGCTTTGTCAACAAGAGCATAAGCTCTTATGATCAATAAAGCATATTTTGAATTTGAATTATTTTATTAAACAGGGTGATTCATAAGTTGATACTTCCTTTTTAGCTGTGAATAGAATTAACACAATGACATAACTTTTTTCAAAAAACTTAAGAATAGGAGAAATACAGAAGTAAAAAATGTAAGTGCGGGCCTGGTCATCAAAACGTAACCTGCTATACTTTATGTTGTTTGTATTATCTCTTATTAGTCGTGCAATTTATGGGTAGGTGGTCAGTTATTTGGCAATCCGCTGCGGTGTGTTTTTCTGAAGCAAGTTAATTTTAAATTGTTGACACGTGAAAATGGTAAAATTTGAAAACAATGAATTAGTCGATATGATGCTAATTTACGGTGAGTGTCGTCAAAGTGCGGCTGCTGCTTTGAGATTGTACGCAGAAGGCTTTTCCTTGCGGGCTCATCCTACACCCAGAAGTTTCCTTAATGTTATTCAACGGGCCAGTTAGGCAGAACCGTATTTGATCCATAGTGTAATAAATGAATGTAAGTACCTTATTTGAGTTTTTTAAAAAAAGGTATTTGAAAATGTTGTTTATTTTAATGCCTTCTATACACAGCTAAAAAATAAATATTAACTTAGGAATCACCCTGTATATTGTATGATATTTTCAAAGCTTTTGATTGTATTAGTCAATTATCACTGTTTACCTAAAATATCTCAAGTAGTATTGTTAAATCATAAAATTGACTGTGGAGTACCTCAAGGTCCAGTTCTCGGCCCTGTATTATTTTAAATCTATATAAATGACCTTGCGTAAATTAAAGCAGGACTTTAACTTACCTTGTGAGATCTTCTTCCTTATCTAAAGCACCTAAAGACTGCAAATTTTCGATCGCAGCAGCGATAGAGTTCGCAGTAGGCGGATCAGGCGCCAGGCCTAAGAAATTATAGATGTTCATCGATCTTGGAGCAATGATCTTTGCATTTAAACACAGCTCCTATAACATAAAATCGGTTAATATAAGTTGTCAATCAACGAGTTATTCTATTACCTCTAAAGACACTCGCAAGATTTCGGGAACGCGTTCTTCTGCCATGTGGATGTACCTTTGATTAGAATACAACCGGAAGCAAACGCCAGTTTGTACTCTTCCCGCCCTCCCTTTACGTTGTTCGGCGCAGGCGCGCGAAATCCACTGGGTCTGTAGCGCCGATAATTTATTATACTAAAACAGTAAATAGATTAAGGTCAATGCTTTTTTGGACACTGTATAACGAAACACTCACCGAATCATAGACTTTTTCCTTGGCTTTGCCGGCGTCGATAACAAACACTACATCTTGCACAGTTATACTGGTTTCAGCAATATTAGTGCTCAAAATGATTTTTCTTTGATCGGGCAACGTTTTAAACACGTCGCGTTGCTCTTTCATATTCATGCTGCTGTGTAGAAAAAAAATCCTGTAATAATTCATATCGAGATCCGAATCGACGATGTGGTCGTTACAGTTCATAATGTCATCATAACCTGAAAAGATATAATTGAATATTTAAGACTGTTACAGCAATTATGGAGCATAAGTACAGGGTTGTGATAAAAAAAAACCGAATGAGCTTTGTAAGCAGTACTCTACAGGGTGTTCCAGATACACTCTACAGGGATCTCGCAAACCATATAAAATACAGAGATGGTTAAATTAGAAAAAAGTTGCGTCCTACTAGATTCTGCGACATTGTGTTTTCAAAATTTTGGGCAAAACCGAATTTTCGCGATTTCGTTTGTATTTTTTTCTGACTCTATTTGAAAAGATATGTTAAAAGAAAGTTTACATTCTTGTTACCATTTTTTTTCCTCTACAAGTAGGTGTAATTACATTTTAAATCCGACGTTTCGTTTTTTCAAAACCATCAACAACTTGGGTATGGAAACTTTATGTTATTATTTTTTAATTTCCCTCCTCCTTTATCATTCAACGACGTATTACACCTAGTATTAACCACACGTTTCGGACATAAAAACCCATCATCAATCAGAATAAGTTCAAGTTTATCTTGTATCTATAAACTTTCTTTTGTTTTCAAAGCCAACTAGAAATAAGTTGACCCTGGACGTCGACAACAAATCATACCCAATTTTTCTTCTGTTGAATAATGTTCCATAATTTTTATTTATAAAAACTCACAACTCGTCAAAAACATAAAATTTTAATTTCTGAAACTGATGAAAAGTAGATTATGTTACGAAAGTTGAAATAAAATAGTTTTAAATAAGATGAATTTGCACTTAATCTTCTTGATGATGGGTTTTTAATTCAGAAACATGCTATTAATACTAAATGTGATGATACGTCATTGAATTATAAAGGATGGGAATTTAAATATAATAAAATATAGTTCCCTGACCATTTAAAAAAGCAAAGTTGATGATTGTTTTGAAAAAAACGAAACGTTGAATTAAAAATCTAATTGCACCAACTTGCAGAGGAAAAAAAATGGTAATAAGAATGTAAATTTGATTTTAACATATCTCCTCAAATAGAGTCAGAAAATTCGGTTTTTCCCAAAAAACACAATGTCGCAGAATCTAGTAGGACGCAACTTTTTTATAATTTAATCATCTCTGTATTTTATACGGTTCACGAGATCCCGGTAGAGTGCAACCTTTCAGCGACACCCTGTATATCAAAGGCTGATCTGTTTCTTCATCACAACCCTGTATATAGATCATATAAATACTAAAAACTAGCTTTGTATGATCAACGCTCGAGAGAAACTTACCAGGTAAAAAAATTAGTATAGCCCCTTCATCAGAATTAGCTTCAACATATTTTATTATAGCAACGACCAGATCATAGTCTATAAAATCATCTGGCGTCGTCATATCATACAACTGTCTCAGGTACTGAATATCTAAAACCGTTATTCTTATACAGAGTGTTTATTATTGACGGGCTAATATTTCAAGGTGCGATTCCTCGGGTCAATATTCATAAAAGGACCTAAGGAATCACCCTGAAAATTAGCACGTCATCTTGTATAATTTTCAAGGGATAAAAAGTATTTTCAATTCTTAAGGAAACCAAAGTGGTACTTTGGACCCTCAAAACAGAGACTGAAACACTTATTTACTGGCAATTAAATGTTGTACATACTTACCATTGGCGTTAGGTATTTTTTCGTTAGTTTTTTGACTATTTATATAGTCTAATAATTGGACGGTATTATTTTTATTTGCAAGCTTGGCATATTCATAAGCAGTCTTTCCCATTTTGTCAAAAATATCCATAGTTGCTCCTAAAAAAAAATATAAACCGAGATTAGCAGGAAACTGAAACCATGATTATACAGGATCCTGCAACAGTGCGTCAGGCTTCTATAGCTCCCATATGAATTTCATTCGTATGCAGACTTATACTGTATTATAGGGTGTATCAGGAAAATAATTTTTCATATACAGGGTGGCCCAAAAAAGTGTGATAACAAAAGTTGTATTTTATTGCATATTTAGGTTTGTATTAGAGTCCTTTATGATTGTTCAAAATTGTATTTATTTTGCTTTGGTAGTTTAAGAGAAATAAATTAAAAACTACAAAAATACAACTTGAGAAAAATTAATTTAAAATGTGTCGTTTTTGAAACCCTTTTTTTTAAATACCCTGTATAAAATAGATAAACACTATTAGATTCATAATATCTCTAGACCCCCTTGTCATAAATCACACCCAATTCTATGATTTAAAAAATTATTTTAGATGTTTTTCTTGATTTTTTTTTACAGGGCCGTAAAACTTTATATTTTTAGTTTATAACTCTTAAACTACCAAAGCAAAATAAATACAATTTTGAACAATCATAAAGGACTCTAATACAAACCTAAATATGCAATAAAATACTGGGTGTGTTCCATTTAAAAAAATACAACTTTTGTTATCACACTTTTTTGGGCCTCCCTGTATATGGAAAAATATTTTCCTGAAATTCACCCTATAATACAGTATAAATCTGCATATGAATGAATTTCCTAACTTAATTCGTATGGGAGTTATAGAATGATTTCGGTTTAGGGGCTACCTGCTAATCTTGGTCGTTTTTTGTAAATATTTACCAAAAATCGTATAAAAATATGTTTAATTTAGGATTTACAGAAAAAATAATGTTAGTATAGTAAAAATAAATGATGGAAATCTGTTATACACTGAAAAATTATTTATTTGTACGCGTGAAACAACAATTCTGAATGAAAACGTTTATTTTGAAAGTTTTGGACATTTTTTTACTGAATATAAAGGACATACCCATCGTGCACAGTTTGCTGATAAACTCTACATCGCCCAAATGACAAGCCAGCATCAGGGCCGTCCAGCCTCTTTCAGAATGTTGTTGATCAACAGGTACATCCTCAGATATAAACATTTGTAACAGATCGGCTGTGGCTTCTTCATAGTGTATTGTGTAGTCATAATCATCACTACAATGAAAAAAATAAGGTAATAAAACTTACAAATGGCGACAACTTTAGACTGAAAAAATAGCTGAAATGCAAAGCTCCAGGCAATAAATTACCTGAAATTCATGTAGGTTTCTAAAGCGAAATCTAAATTCTCCTGATCCTGCTCGGACAGTTCTACATTCGCAACCGCCTTGTTCTCGGCCTTTACAGCCTGTTGTTGTTGTAACTTATTCATTGCCAATCGCATCTGAGGCGTAAAAAACTTGGTCATGTCCAAAATGTTTTCTAGAAAATATGTGTGTATCGGGAAAACGCGACCCGGTATCGTCAGGACGGTACTGGCTTGGAAGTACTCTTGGAATTTGGTAGTATCAACAGTTGCAGACATCAAAATCACCTAAAAAAAAAAAAAATAAAAAAAAAAATAAAAAAAAAAATAAAAAAAAATAAAAAAAAATATAAGTAAACCATTGAGAAAAACTTTAAATTTTTTATTACCTAAATCTACTGTATTTAATCATCTTGTACTCACTTTTAAATGTTTGAACAAAGGTAAATTCTGTTTCAAACAGATCAACATAAAGTCACTAAGCTTGTCTCTCTCGTGAATTTCATCTACAATCACATGAGTTATCTTACTCAAGCATTTGTTGCCACACATGAGGTTTCTCAGAAAAACACCAACCGTACAGTAGACTAGATTGGTATTGTTACCTAAAAACATTAAAATTTATATAGAAATTTTGCTAAAAATATATCTATACAGGGTGTCCCACCGGGAACCGAATATAGAAAACTATACATAGGAAAATTTTGAAAGTTTGACAGTATACTGATGCCGATGGGGGCGACCGGGCTAAAATATTTTCATAATGGTGGCACTTCCGGTTATACCGGAAGTACGTATCAACTTGCTTATTTTAAATGGGACACCCTATATATTATTACATTTTTGCATTCTACACAAGATTCTAGGCAGATTTTGTATACCATGTCCTATACCTATGTCTAAACGTTTTTGACATATTTGAATTTTTATGTCAAAAATGACGTTTGCAAGCCTAAGAATAATTATCAATTTTTTCTATAAAGAAGCCTACAAATCCGAAAGCCTTCGTCTCTCCTCCTCATCTAAGCCCTTTGTAATAATATGGGCCCATCTAGTAGCAATACCATCAAGCAACACCCCATTTTGGTTTGTTTTTTCTTGAGGATCTACTCCAAAAATATTTAACAAAGGATAATTATTCTGGTTCTCTTCAAGTGGCTCTGTTACATCCTTGTTTAATAAAGCCTGAGGGTTTTCTACTTGGAAAACCTGCGGGTCAATAACCAAATTTAAATTGCCCTGTTCTGGCGGAGGTGTATGAACCTGAGCTTCCGGAACTAATAAGTTAGGTCCCGTCTCAACATCTAAAAAGTTGAGGTAAATTAGGGTGGCCGAAGTATAAAAATCGTTGGGTTAAAATCATGAAGAGTTTGGCGGCCATTCAACTGAATGCCTAAATTATGTGTTCAGAAACAACATAAATAACCCTATTAAAAGAATCATAAAGATTCGGTGGGCCATTCAGTAGAATGCCCTTGGCCATATAAAATATATAGTATCCTACCTGACTCATCAGAATCCCAGCTAAACATTTCGATTTGTTTTTGCAATTTTGCCATTTTTTTCTTTAACTTCATAAACTTTTCACGTTTCCTCGACTCACAACCACTATCCGAAATTTCACTGTGACTTCTTTTCGACATAATTGTAAAAATTTTTAAGCACGAACCGGAGTCTATCGCACAAAACAATATAATGAATAACATAACCCAGGACAAGCAGAATATCAGGTATTGGTGACGCATATTCGGTGATAAGAAAGAAATGTTTTCTTTCTTTAAACTTGTGAGTCATTGCACGCCCGCAATATAACTACAGTGTAAGCAAAAATGTTCGGAATATGGGCGAAGGATAATTATATATATTATTATAATATTTTGATTTGAACTATTAATATAGGGTGTTTAACACGTTAACTGCCATGTGTACCATTTTTGGACACATATGATATTGAACACAAATTTTATTACCTTCTCGGCCATGTGTGCCTGTCGAGACCACGACTAGCATTGGTTTTGATGCATGTCTTTTTCAGTCTGGCGTAGGACTTCATAATATTTAAATGGTCTGCGAAAAAATAATATATCTACAGTTATCATCCAACTATATGACTCAAAATAACCTAGGTATTTTTTTAAATAAAAGCGTCATGGCCCGAAGGACCCGGTACAAATTTCGCTGGGCAGTTAACGTGTTAAAAAATAAGATTAAAAATTAAATTGTAAAAACTGCAAAAAGTCTAGATTTTCAAATGTAAACACCCAAATTTTATAATTATTTCTTATTTAGCATTAAATATAAGGGTAAGTTTGTATAAGATTGTATATCCCAAAAATTCTTAGTTTTCGAAATATTGCCAATTTAATATTTTTATATTTTGCTGCAGATTTTAGGTTCAGTTACTCTTAGTTGGCTATGACAGTCCTTTATAACAAGGAATCCCACTTAAATTAAATAAATAAGGCTTATTTAGGGAAAAAATTGAAAATTATTCTAAGGCTTGCAAACGTCATTTTTGACATAAAAATTCAAATATGTCAAAAACGTTTAGACATAGGTATAGGACATGGTATACAAAATCTGCCTAGAATCTTGCGTAGAATGCAAAAATGTAATAATATATAGGATGTCCCATTTAAAATAAGCAAGTTAATACGTACTTCCGGTATAACCGGAAGTGCCACCATTATGAAAATATTTTAGCCCGGTCGCCCCCATCAGCATACTGTCAAATTTTTAAAATTTTCCTATGTATAGTTTTCTATATATAGATCAATTTGGTTCCCGGTGGGACACCCTGTAAAAAAAAATTCCTTACCGCACTTTGACTCCAGTCTTATATGGTAACCCACACTGCCCCCTAGAATTTCTCCTCTCTCATAAGCCACCCGCTCTGCTGCTGCCACTGTAGAGATTCTCCGGGGCTGGGTGCATATTATCTTACACGGGGTTTTATTCCTAGAGGCTTCCTCCATTAGGTACTGAGGTATTTGAGTGGTCTTACCAGAGCCAGTCTCTGAAGAGATGATTACAACCTACAAAATTAATTAATAATCGGTTTTGTTCTATAGGCGACCTGCAAACAGTATGAAACACTAAATTGGCTGAATGCCTATGGCCTCAACCAATCAAAAGTAAATACCTGATTTTCATCAATGGCTTCCATAATCATCTTCTTTTTCTCAAAAATCGGTAACTTTTTTCTAGCATTTTGTACCTCCTGATCACCACGAGTGATTTGGGGAACTATTGGATCAATATCCTGTAATCTACCATAGACCTTTTCGTACCTTTTGACAGCTCGATAGTTCTGAGGTTGAGCTTGAACTTCTCCTAAAAAAATAAAACAATTAACCATCATTCAGCTGATAAATGTCAAACTTTCAAGCTTGATGTCATTTTAAAACCTTAATTTGGACTTTTCTGTATCTACTCTTCCTATACACTAAACTTTTTTTTACTATTGTTGCAATAATTCGAAAATACATACCGTACTTTTTATCAAATTCCTCTAGACTTTGTCTTATCTCTTCACACGGGTAAATATGAAAAGTTTGGCTGGCTACCTGTTTACGTTTCTTATTTAAATGAAGCTGCCTGTTTGGTTCTTTACCGTGTGATTTCGAAACAATATTCATTATTTGAGCCTAAAATAAATAACATTAACTATATTTAATTGGGTTCATAATGGTTCAACCCACCTTATAATGAATATATTTCCTCTGTAAATTGTTTAAATCAGACGGAAAAATGTATTCCTTTTTCTCCGGATCTGCCAAGAATTCTGTAATTATTTTATCAATCTCAATTCTCAAATGTTCAGGAGTCGCTTCTTGAATGTGTTCGTCTATGACCAAACCACCTTTCTTCCTTGACTGTTTATCGTTTACACCAAATCTGTAAAGTAACGGCAACAAAAAATAGTAAAAATGGACAAAGAAAAAATTATATGGCTTGCTTCATGAAGCCTTAATATACAATACCTTAAGTTCCTCTTAGGTCTCCTGGGCCAAGCATTGTTACTGGGGGGTCCATTACCGTGTTGTGGCCCCCCTCTTCTGTTATCATAGCTCATTCTTACTAACTTAAAGCGAAAGTTGGGTGTAGCAATATGAAATAATAAATACTTATGTATATCACAAATTCATATCACAGAAAATTATGCAAATTTCCTGAAAAGCGACTTAAAAAAAAGGTTTGAAAAATATATATTTATGGGAAAACAAACACAAATTGTTCACATAACCTTAATTTATGACGCGACTGTCTTGTCAAATGAGCTGTCAAACGGCGTTCTTTAGGTTTACGGCTCCTAAATTTAAAGAGTATATTGTTGTCCTTGTTGAGACTACATTAGTAGAAAAAGATATTAGAGGGCGATACCAGCAAACCTAAATAAATGCAGGCGCACGAAATGTTAAGGCGGGAAAAAAGGATCTCGCATTCGCCATTTTAATTTAAATTCCTGTTACTAGCAGCCTTTCCTCGTCTAAGCTAGCAGCATTATGTTAACTTATAGACGTGTATCGTAGTTACTACTGTTGGGGATAGCTCCACTGACTAAGCCTTTGTTAATTACTGACCGTTTTGGGGCCCTCTGAAGGGCAAGCTGCTAACATACAGCAGCTGACTTTGATAAGCTATGGAGAAATTAGGCAACTTGTAATGCATTAATCAGCTATTTCAGGCTAATCCAGAAATAAATAACATAGTTCAGACTCTTATAAAACTATTTTTCTAACAGGAACATTATTATGTTTTGGTATAAAAACATCCAATAATGTTTGAGTGGTCTTTCTCAGATAAAAAAGCATAAATTATTCCAGAAATTGTCTGAAAATGATGATTTTACCTACACATGATTCGCAAAAAAATCAAATTTCTATGTCATGCTAACACTTACCGATAAGACTGGCTGAGAAACTGGATGGGGACCACCTGGAAACACTATTATTTAAGATTTCCGGACGTTTTTCTCGGATTTAGAACGAAATCACTACCGTGCGTGCTCGCGTAAGACGAATAGGCGGCAATGAAGAAAATCCGTTAAATTGGATTAGATTTGCGGGAAAATTTCTATTTATTAGTGGGAGTAAAAAAAAGTGCCATCTATCAATCCATAGATTAATAACTTCCGGAAATAGAGAGTCAATTACAGCTTTGTCTTTGTTTAAGAGCTATATTAGATAAGGAGGAACGGGAAATCTTTGCGGACTCTCGGCGAGAAGATGCACAAGTATAAATAGGTGGGGGTTAATATAATGGTAAAGTAGGGGTACGAGGAGATATTGAAACTATCTTTACTTTGATTGGTCAGGTTCAAAACATAAGGAATCCATTTATTCAACCTCCTATACCGAGTTTTCCTGGATGTTTTGAAAAAAGTTAGAATAACTACTTTGTCATTGAATTTCAGTTTGGTTCAATATTTAAAAAAAAATTCCCGTAGAAATTTTGTGTATTACTCGTTGCCCAACAGACAAGGGGACAATTAGAAATAAAACTGATGATTTCGTGAACATGTAAAAGTGCGAAAAGCGTCGTTTTCATCCGTAGAACGGTTTAATTAAGGTTGGGTTCATACTAGGGAAAATCTTTGAAGGTGGGTTTACACTAAATCGGATTTTTGCGTTATTTAAAGGAAAGGAAGTTTTTGTGGTGCAACATTTAGGAAAACTATAGAACGTACGAATAAGAATTATTGCAGATATTTTTATTGGAAGCTGTTTTACACAAATATAGGCTAAATTGGTTCAAAACTTGGCGAGTTACCCTAAAGTACGAAATATATTTTTAAAAAATTAAATAAAATTGACTTTTTCATTTGAACAATATTATGTCCACTTTACTATAGCAGGGGGTTTACAAAGTTTACCTAATTCTTTCCACTGTATCATATAATAATAAAGGTTATCCCAGATTATATTTTAAAAAACAAATCGTATCAGCACGTGCGAAGCCGCTGGTATAGATAATTTTTCGTATTTTCCTTGGAATCAGACGACTTTTCTAGATAAGTAAGCCAACTTTAGGCCAAATCGGTTTAAAACTTTATCAGTTATCCTGGGGAGAGACAGACAGAGTATAGAGTTTTTACAAAATTTATCATATAACGAACAAATTGTATCATCACGAGCGAAGCTGCCGGTACCGGTTATTTTCCGTCTTTTCCTCGGAATCAGACGCCTTTTTTACATAGGTAAGCCAACTTTAGGTCAAATCGGTTTAAAACTTTATCAGTTATCCTGGGGAGAGACAGACAAAGTATAGAGTTTTTACAAAATTTATCATATAACGAACAAATTGTATCACCACGAGCGAAGCCGCGGGTACAGGTTATTTTCCGTATTTTCCTCGGAATTAAAGGCCTTTTTTTACATAGGTAAGCCAACTTTAGGTCAAATCGGTTTAAAACTTTATCAGTCATCCTGGGGAGAGACAGAGAAAGTATAGAGTTTTTACAAAATTTATCATATAACGAACAAATTCTATCATCACGAGCGAAGCTGCGGGTACCGGTAAATTTCCGTATTTTCCTCGGAATCAGACGCCTTTTTTACATAGGTAAGCCAACTTTAGGTCAAATCGGTTTAAAACTTTATCAGTTATCCTGGGGAGAGACAGACAAAGTATAGAGTTTTTACAAAACTTTTCATATAACGAACAAATTGTATCATTAGGAGCGAAGCTGCGGGTACCGGTTATTTTCCGTATTTTCCTCGGAATCAAACGCCTTTTTTACATAGGTAAGCCAACTTTAGGTCAAATCGGTTTAAAACTTTATCAGTTATCCTGGGGAGAGACAGACAAAGTATAGAGTTTTTACAAAACTTTTCATATAACGAACAAATTGTATCATTAGGAGCGAAGCTGCGGGTACCGGTTATTTTCCGTATTTTCCTCGGAATCAAACGCCTTTTTTACATAGGTAAGCCAACTTTAGGTCAAATCGGTTTAAAACTTTATCAGTTATCCTGGGGAGAGACAGACAAAGTATAGAGTTTTTACAAAACTTTTCATATAACGAACAAATTGTATCATTAGGAGCGAAGCTGCGGGTACCGGTTATTTTCCGTATTTTCCTCGGAATCAAACGCCTTTTTTACATAGGTAAGCCAACTTTAGGTCAAATCGGTTTAAAACTTTATCAGTTATCCTGGGGAGAGACAGACAAAGTATAGAGTTTTTACAAAACTTTTCATATAACGAACAAATTGTATCATTAGGAGCGAAGCTGCGGGTACCGGTTATTTTCCGTATTTTCCTCGGAATCAAACGCCTTTTTTACATAGGTAAGCCAACTTTAGGTCAAATCGGTTTAAAACTTTATCAGTTATCCTGGGGAGAGACAGACAAAGTATAGAGTTTTTACAAAACTTTTCATATAACGAACAAATTGTATCATTAGGAGCGAAGCTGCGGGTACCAGTTATTTTCCGTATTTTCCTCGGAATCAAACGCCTTTTTTACATAGGTAAGCCAACTTTAGGTCAAATCGGTTTAAAACTTTATCAGTTATCCTGGGGAGAGACAGACAAAGTATAGAGTTTTTACAAAATTTATCATATAACGAACAAATTGTATCATCACGAGCGAAGCTGCCGGTACCGGTTATTTTCCGTCTTTTCCTCGGAATCAGACGCCTTTTTTACATAGGTAAGTCAACTTTAGGTCAAATCGGTTTAAAACTTTATCAGTTATCCTGGAGAGAGACAGACAAAGTATAGAGTTTTTACAAAACTTTTCATATAACGAACAAATTGTATCATTAGGAGCGAAGCTGCGGGTACCGGTTATTTTCCGTATTTTCCTCGGAATCAAACGCCTTTTTTACATAGGTAAGCCAACTTTAGGTCAAATCGGTTTAAAACTTTATCAGTTATCCTGGGGAGAGACAGACAAAGTATAGAGTTTTTACAAAACTTTTCATATAACGAACAAATTGTATCATTAGGAGCGAAGCTGCGGGTACCGGTTATTTTCCGTATTTTCCTCGGAATCAAACGCCTTTTTTACATAGGTAAGCCAACTTTAGGTCAAATCGGTTTAAAACTTTATCAGTTATCCTGGGGAGAGACAGACAAAGTATAGAGTTTTTACAAAATTTATCATATAACGAACAAATTGTATCATCACGAGCGAAGCTGCCGGTACCGGTTATTTTCCGTATGTTCCTCGGAATCAGACGCCTTTTTTACATAGGTAAGCCAACTTTAGGTCAAATCGGTTTAAAACTTTATCAGTTATCCTGGAGAGAGACAGACAAAGTATAGAGTTTCTACAAAATTTATCATATAACGAACAAATTGTATCACCACGAGCGAAGCTGCGGGTACCGGTTATTTTCCGTATTTTCTTCGGAATCAGATGCCTTTTTTACATAAGTAAGCTAACATTAGGCAAAACTGGTTCAAAAGTTTGCGAGTTATCCTGGGGAGAGACAGACAAAGTATATAATATATATTTTTTTTAAATCAGGCTATTTTTTATAAATTAGCCAACTTTATTATCATATTATAATAAGTAACATTTTTAATCTTTGTCTATTTAACTAAGATACTGCTATAGAGAAAATATCTACTCCCAAGGGCATGATACAAAGGTTTTTTTCGTTGTGTCATGTCCCAAGAGGACAGTCATACGAAGTATCCCAAGAGTCCCCAGCCTTAACAAAATAAAAAACACTGATAATGTGCATAAAATGTGTTTATTTATTAAAGAAAGCCTAATAGCCTAATTTTTTCCTAAGGTCCGAAAAATGTTTTCCTCCGGTTAGGTCACAAACAATTAATTTATCATTATTGTAACATAGGAATAAGCAGCTTTCATTATCTGCAAAAGGAGAAATACTTTATCTAATTTAAATTTGCATTAACTTTACTTGAACATTTCTACGAGGAGTCATAAACTAGAAATTAACTTGGAAATGAAAAATGAATTATGTAAAATGGTCTTTCATTTCTAATAACTATAGCGCCCACCCCGTTTCCTCTTTCACTATTCTCTTAGTCGGTTGGCCTAGCTACGAGGTGGTGGCTACAAGTTCTACTCTAGTGTGGATTCGGGAAGAATACGGTGCGTCACAGTCAATATGCATTTATAAGAGCCATAAGTAGCAAAATAAACACAGGATCACTTATTTCCATGAGTTTATTCAGTAAAGTTGTAAAATTTGAAAATTTCGAAAAGGGAGCAAAATTGACACTTTTTCACAATCCTGTATAATTTTCCAATAAATATTACTTTTGGCTCACAACACATATTTTTGCTACTACATAATTCATGTCTTTATAGGAAAGCGACAATGCTTTCCGCGCGCACCTCGTATTCGAGAGTTTCGAGCGGCTGAAACCCGCGATTACTGACTGAAGTGTCTTTCACGTCCGAAAGGTATACTGTTAACCTTAGCTGCGAGCTGGCACGTATGTACGGTGAACAATTCATTGTCACTGAGAACTGATAATTGTTTTCTAAATTTTTGTCTATTACTTTTGTCCATAAACACTCAATTTTATTTATTAATAAAATTTCATATTTTTGTTCCGCGTTAAAATTACAAAATACGCATTTCGTTCGTCTCCAAAACTTCCGTTTTTCCGATTAAAAACACGATTTAAAATTTAGACTACTTTTATGTGAAATTCTGAACTATTTCAAACTCATTTTTATTTTTAAAAACTTCTAAGACTTCCGGCTGGAAGGTGGGCCGAGGTCCCACCTTCAGATTTCACTAACAGAACTAACTTTTTAACTTGGACTCCGAACTGACGTATTTTCACTTTTTCACGAGCACGTAACCCTTTTTCGTTATAGACTCTCTTATAGACTGCCTGACCCAAGGCGTTGTTCAGCCTTTATATCCAAAAATCACCCCTCTCAATCTAGCCCAAATAACGCGGTGACCTTTTATTTCCCCTTCAATTCAACCCTATTCAGCGAACGTGACATTTAACTGTCTTGATTTTCCGAGAAACGATATATGAAAAAAGGTTATTTATAGCTAATTAAGGGCCATAATCCCTTGTTCCGACGTATTGAGGTTACAAACAGATATAAAAATGTCAAGTTGCAATAATTTACGATAGGGGGACCCATCAATCTCGTTAATCATGCAGGGGGAAAATTTTCACCCTAGCAGGAGTTTGCAGGTGTTAACCCCATTCTTAAGATGACGTGTGGTCATTTCTTGTTACGCAACGCTAAGAAATAATAGGGGGAGCACCCTAATATGACCTATTTCCGAGTCTTTTGTTTCTGGGGGGTTACACGTATGCAAAACTTAAGGTGGTGGCAATTTCTTTTGGAAGGATGCGTGCCTCGGAGATTTCGTTTAGATATTTTTAGAAATACTTAGTTTCTACACTGAGATAAATACTTTCTTTCGGTGGTTTTATTTGTGAGATTTAAATTTAAGAAATATTTTTATTATTTTAAAAATTCTTGATGTCTAATTTTCTTGAATAATCCTTAATATTTGCATCAACTGATTTAAATTTTTACTTTTAAAGTAAGCAAATGTCGTGGTCACTACATAACCAGAAGTTCACACAGTCATAACAACTCTTTCAAAAATTGACTTGTACAAAACACGTTGGAAAGGAACGCTTTATACTAGTTAGATGATATTCTTAATTAGATATTCGTTAACACAAAAATATATTTATTTCACCACAAATCCATCTTTCCCAACTAGTCGTATAAATTAATAAATCATTACTATTTTACCATTAAAGGTGTCTCAGTAGTTATAGCTCCAAAAGGTCCAATTCTCATTACGACAGGTCTTTGGGCTCTCATTAGCATTATCTGAAGCATCTGGGTTGTTTTATTGTCGAAGAGGTGCCATTTTGAGTCGTACAGTGCATCCGCGATGGCTAAACTCTAAAAAGATACAAAAAAATCATCACCCTATAGAGCGCATGTCAAAGACTCTATCTCTAACCACAACAACCAAGACGAACGGCAACAACGATGATGACGATAGGTTAGGAACAGATAGAATAGGTTTTGGGAAAAATTACATACCCTCAGTACTTCGTAACATACATACGTACTTGAACTTTTATTTCATTTGTTGTCCATCCTAAGACGAAAATTTGCAAAACCATTAAAGCGAAGTAAAATAGAAGGAATACCGAATCAGAGGCTGACTTTATCTGAAACCAAGTTAATACAATTTTAGTAGTCGAGTGTCTACGTCTCTACTCACGCGTATTTTTTTTTTCACTTAATGTTTTGATTACTTAGTAAATCTTATCGTGTTCATGTGTACCTAACCTTATAGCTTCTTTATAATTATTTTTATTACTTACCCGTATTGCTTGCGCTGCTACTGATGCGCAATCCAGGGAGCTTAAAAGGAACTCCATCATAACGATATTTTTCGTAGATTCATTGAGCTTGTCAGCAAATCTAGATAAAATAAAAATAATTTAACGTTATCTATTAAACAAATAATGTAATTATTATTATTATTAAGGTGGCAAACATCCCAATTTACCAAAATATCGGACCATACAGAGCTGTGAAAGTTACTTCAGAAAAGTAACTAGTTACTTTTTCAATACTTTTGCCCAAATGTATCTAGATACTTATAAGGAATAGTTACTTTTACCTAAAAGTAACTTAGTTCTTAGTTACTTAGTAAAAGTAACTAGTTACTTTTTTGATACTTTTTCCCAAATGTATCCAGATACTTATAAGGAATAGTTACTTTTACCTAAAAGTAACTTAGTTCTTAGTTACTTAGTAAAAGTAACTAGTTATAGTAACTAAGATACTTTTACAGTAACTAGTTACATTGATTGTAACTACGATAATTTTAAAGTAACTAAGATACTTTTTAAGTAACTAGTTACTTTAATTGTAACTTGTTACTAAAATTAACTAAGATACTTTTGACTAACTAGTTATTTTAATTGTAACTACGAAACTCTAAAAGTTACTAAGATGCTTTTGAACTAGATACCATAAATTTACCAGGTAGTGATAATTCATTTTCCTGTACACACTACCACTATTACCATCAGAAAACTAAACTAAGAAGTGTTAATTCGAACAACGAACAAGTAGAATAAAATGCTTTCCAAGAAATTTCGCGTTCCAACCA
Organism: Polydrusus cervinus; assembly: GCA_935413205.1. Taxonomy (NCBI): domain Eukaryota; kingdom Metazoa; phylum Arthropoda; class Insecta; order Coleoptera; family Curculionidae; genus Polydrusus; species Polydrusus cervinus. Next base: position 28,377,138 of record OW284519.1, read on the forward strand.
GTTTGCTGTTTAACGCTCGCGACTCGCCGCTCGTCCCTTCGTGAAAATCTGATTAACGGCCGCCGATCGTCCCTTGGTCATCATCTGATGGTGTGCATTATTCGTTACTTTTGAAAAGTAACTTGTATCTGTAACTAAGTTACTTTTAAAGTAACTAGTTACTTTTTAAGTGTATAGTTACTCCTAAAAAGTAACTATAGATACAAGTTACTTTTCAAAAGTAACGAAGTTACAGTTACTTTTGGCATGATTTAAAAAAGAACTAAGTTACTAAGTATCTAGTTACTTTAAGTAACTAGTTATTAAAAAGTATCTAGTTACTTAAGTTACTCACAGCTCTGGGACCATATAAGGGTTTTTGAATTGTTTAACCATTTGGAAGTAGTCAGAATAAAAACAATGTTTTCCAATTTCACCTTATAAGAAATTGATGATCTTTGATAAATTTCTTAATAGTAAAAACCATATCTCCGTTGTAAGTGTTATCTGCTATGACATCGATTTTACTCAAACGTATCTGCATCATTTTAAATTGAGATGCCACGAAAACCATCAAGTTTGAGTACATCATATGAGTTACACTGTTGTAAACGATGCAGAGATAACCAAACCTGAAAAATCATATAAAATTATGTTTTCAGATAACTGTATAGGGAGGAAGGGTGAAATAATTAAGTAACCTACCAGATATCCAGACCTTAACCCTTTGGACTGTACTTACCATACATTTAAAGCATATACAGGAACAATATGTTCCCGTTTATGTGGGAACCAATACTGGTATAAAAAAGGAGCTTCAATTGTTTGATTTGTTAAAGAGTTATATTTTTCAATACTAATATGCCCAGTAATACCTATAAAAAGTAAATATTTTATTGGGGAATTTTATAATAAAGCAGGGGAAACGGATGTTGAAAAGCTTAACTTACCGACGTAAAGAAATAGTAGAACCACTACTACCGTAGACATTGTTTGGCAAAACATAAGGGTGTTACAGTACCGTACTAGTCTCGAGTAAGTTTTCACTATATGTTGGTCCTCATCTTTCCATATAAGTTTTTCCTGTTCTATTACTTGATTGTATAAGCCTAAAATCTCACTACAGCAGTAGTAATAAGCGATACATACCGTATTGGCAATCTCGAATCTAGGGTGCCGATATAAACGCATCAGACAGAGATTATTAGTAGCGTTTAACATGTTAAACAGGGATCACGCTATCCCCTACCTCCCACCTTTCATTCTTTAGAACACGCGGTCGAAGCAGCCACGGAAGCGATCGATACGTCGACTCCGCCACATCACACACATATCCCCCCTTTCAGAAATGTAGGAGAATGGTTAGGTGTCTCTTTTTAACTGAAGGTTTTGCCCATATGTGCCTTTTCTCTTGATTGCATTAGAGATTTCGCACCCTAGATTCGAATTTGCCAATACGGTATACGTACAGGTGTGGTGAAAAAGGAGGTTCCACCAAATCGCGCTCTAAATATTGTCAATACAAAAAAGCTACTTAAAAAATGTTTAGACTGTGTATTTTTATAGACAGGGTATGATTGTATTATATTGAATATTGACTGAAAATACTGAAAATAAACTTATTATTACATCTGCAGCTAGATTCTAGTCATCATCTGAAGCTCATCGAAAATCTCAGAACAACAAATGAAGCATATTCTGGACCTTCGACTTCTCAAATGTAAGTGAATCATACCCAAAACTATGCTTTGATAGAAAATAATGGACAAGCTATTACTTATAAGAACTGTACGTTTAATATTAGTAATTAATAAATAAAGTTTCTAACTTGCTTAAACAACAGTGTGTTTTTACGTGAAATAGTCTTGTCCAATATCATTCGAGAGAAAATTTTGTATCGGAAAAAATTTTCTTTTGGTTTTATTCAATTTTGTTGCAAGCAACATACCAGTCGAAAATTTTACCGGCAAAATTTTCTCTCGTATGATTTTATCTACGATAATATTTTAATTTGTGCTATAGAGGAAAGAGAAATCTTTATATGCAAGATATAAGTACGAACCTGGTACTTTGTTTTTCTGGAAAATAATTACTTTAGTAGTTATTTTTGAGGCGTTGATAAGTATTGCCAAGTTCAGAAAAATAATGTTCATAATTTCAGCATGTTCTCTAATTACACGAATCAATTCCATAAACAACAGTGTCCAAAAAATAATAAAATTTGCCCTCATCAATATCGAGAATACGAAGTATAATTTTTGGAGATAGGTGTTTTTGGTAAATGGCACTTTCCAGAGACCGCCCAGTAGCATAAAGATTTTGGTAATTTGTACTAGTTGGTCGTTCTTCATGGTTTCTTATAGTAACAAATAAATTGCCTATAAATAATAATATTTAATAATTTTTTTTAAACCTGACTTTTATATCTTTTCGAAATCTTGCTGCAAAGTTTATATACATACATATGCATCTGGCAAGTTATTCCTTACAGTGGCGGCTCGCGATCTTAAAAAATGGTGAAGAGCTAGGTATAGTGCGGGTACTTAAACAAACATTGACTAAAACCCGTATAACAAAACGTCTCTTTTATCCTTATCTGACCAACGATTGAATGGAGTTTCCAACAAATTACAAACTATGTCATTATTTGGGTTCATTTTTAAAACACACAACTAAGTAGGTGTGTACACTACTGAATTAACTGAAAAATAAAAACAAAACTTTTTAATCACACAGTAAATCACGTAAAAACGATATCTATAACCATAGGTTTCGCGAAGCCTTAATAGAAATACCTTAAGGTTAGGCGAACCAATGCCAAAACAATGGTGCATACGACTGATCTATTTTTAAATTGCTCTTTATCATAATGCAAATTGTTACATGCTGTTTGCGCGACTGACGTCACGTAACCATAGCAACGGTGAATATCAAAGCCATGTTAGACGTTGGGTCTTTACTTGCTTTGAGCTAACGGACACGGTCGGCTGGGGCGCGCCAAAATGAACGAATGTTCATAATTATTGTCCATCGGAGTTAACCGTGGCCCTATTATGCATAGCTACATTCGGATTAAATTAATGTTATTAATTCTAACATAATTATTTTTTAAGGGCTAAGATGGTAGCTGTATTGGTACATTAAAATGTTTGTTTTTCTTGGGTTTTCGGTCACTCTTGAATAAAAGATTTTTCTTTATAAGGGGTTAACGTTTCGGTTTTATTAGGAAACCATCATCCGAACTATAAAAAAAATATTTGTCTAAACAATCAAAAGAGAAAAGAAACTATTGTATACAAAAAATAAAGAAATATCATATCATATGATGGTCATACTGTGAATTTAAAGTTTTGTGAAGTGTAAAAAATTAAATAAGGGTATGTTTAGCTTATATTTTATACTTTATTATAGTTTTCTATATTTCTTTATTTTTTGTATACAATAGTATCTTTTCTCTTTTGATTGTTTAGACAAATATTTTTTTTATAGTTCTGATGATGGTTTCCTAATAAAACCGAAACGTTAACCCCTTATAAAGAAAAATCTTTTATTTAAAAGTGACCGAAAACCCAATAAAAACAAACATTTTAATCGATTAAAACGGTCAGGAAAACAAACTAATGTATTGGTACATTAATATTTAATATTGTCCAAAAAGTTTCCTCCTGGTTATATTTTTTTTTTGGTGAAGAGCCCCTTCATCTACTTTACCTGACGAGCCGCCACTGATATATTTACATAAAAGATCGTCCGCCAGAGCTGTGTATACAAGCAGAATTTCAATAAAAAAATTAAAAAAATAGGGAAAAATATAATATTACCTACAAAGCCCTTTTACATCACTTTGTAATAAACTTGTAATTTATTTACAGCTCCACTTCTTAAAAACAACTGCCCATCAGCATTTTATTGGTGTCCTTTTTATTAAAGTTACCTGAAAGCTTTATTAATATAACATGTTTTGGTAAAAGTTTAAGTTTTAGTTTTTGTTTTTACAAATTATACAACAAAACGCAAAAGTTTCATTACATATTTATAACATTTCATATGTAGGCATTTATGTTGCATAGAAAATAAAAGTTACAAGAATTAAACAGAAGTTAGGTTGTAGGTACTAGTTACGTTATACATTTTTAATTTTATTAGTATATTAAGGAAGAAGGGTTATTGTTATCGAACGCAGAGAACAAAGAACATATTTAAACACGTCTTTATTCCCTTATGCTATAAAGGGGGGGGGGGGGCTGTCGCATAACTGAGGATCGTGGTTCGGAACCCACGTTACGCTGTAGGTCCCCTCTAGGTAATGGCCCTCGCAGCGAACGAAGAGATAAAAAAGCCTAATTCGAAAGAATGGTAAGAAATGAGAAATTCTGGACCAATTGAGTGTTTTCGTCGCAGTCTTCAAAGGGAGAGGACATTTAAAAACATTCTAATGAAGACATAGATATGTAGGTGTGTACCCACGTTTCGTATATAATACAACCCACCCTCCAAATTAGTAGGTACCCATCGGCTTGTCTAGGTCTAGAGCAGCGATTGAAAGTTTACACCCTGAAAAAACCTGACGTTGCCAAGAAGTGGTTGAAAGTTAAAGGAATTGTGTTTGAATGTCCAGGAATCGCTTATTATTAATATGCCGCTTGTTATTGTGCCTATTGGAAGTTGTGACAATGAATAGGTGCTGTTACACATCCGTTTAGTGATACGTAAACCTATTATTCTTCTGTGCAACGTCAGTTCCAGAAGAAGAACAAGTCCGTCCTAACCTCAAGCATTGACAGTGACAGAAATCCGTCAAGTTGTCCCAAAGTTTTTTTTTATTTAATGCAAAAATCCTGAAAAAGCAAAGAAAATCGACCAAGACCTGGAAAGCATTGATAATTTAGACTTTCCCTTGCCTTCGGTAAGAAGAAAGCTCTAATTATGAATGTTTTTCAGAGATGCCCCAACACATCGGAACTGGAGCCGCTGTACCTCTCCCAGCAGCTCTATCTGCGTCCAATTGCAAAAATGAACATTTCACTGCAACTACCGAACGTAAAAAAGTTAGGAAAAAGCGTTTCCCATTGGGAGATCATGGATAGATTGAAAGAACTCATTCGGCCCGATGAGTTTACTGTTCTGAAGGTAACGAAAACTACTCTGGAATTTGTGAGATTTGAAGCTGAAGTAGAGAAACGAGCTAAGTTAGAGCGTGTTATTTCGAAAATCGACAATAAAATGATTAAATTAAAAGATTTCGGAGACCTTATGAGAGTCAGAGCAGCTGAATTCCGCTCTGACTTTCCAAGCAGGAGGACATGGGATGCCTTCTTCTCTGAGTCTAAAGATATGGATGAAATGAAACCAGGAGAAAGACCTGATACAATCCATATTGCTAATTTACCTTCAAAGTGGTTTGTACCCTATCATATGAGCAGTGATGAAGATGTTACACCATCAGGTAAACTTACTTGGTTACTTTTTGTATAGTACTGCAGTAGTAGCAATGTTCGGTTTTCTTTTAGAAAAAATCTTCTGGAGAGTGTTTGAGAAATTTGGCAGTATCCGCTATGTTGACATCCCAACTTGTGACCCATACAGACAGAAAATGAAAGACCATATCTCAGGTTTAAAATACTCATCCTTTGAAAAGATGGATTGGTTCGAAGGATACATACAGTTTAAAGACTACATCGGTTTTACAAAAGCCATGGATTTTTTTCGTGACAAGAAGTTAGTGCATAAAGATGATGACGATGATATGGAGGTCGATTTGAAGGTTGATTTTGATAAAACTAAACATCTAAGGTAATATAATTAATAATAATTATATTAGTTTTTTACCTACATGATTTTTAGCTTTTAAAAACATTTATACACCTACCTATCTTTAAAAATGGAGATTCAAATAAAATTAATAATTATAGACCTATAACATTAATACCTTCATTAGCCAAAGTATTTGAAAAAAATTTAAAAGTAAGAATTGAAAATTATTTAGAAAGAATACAATTTATTTCTAATACACAATTTGGGTTTCGAAAAAATAAATTGACACAAAATGCTATTTGCTATTTAACAAAACAAATATATGATGCATTAGATAATAAAAAAATCTTTTATTTGTATTTTTCTGGATTTAGCAAAAGCATTTGATACAGTCATAATTTATTGTTGGAAAAATTGAAAATATTGAATTTAGAGGAAAACAATTTGAATTAATTAAAAATTATCTAAAAGATAGACCAACTTATGTTTAAATAGATACAGAAAAAAGCTATCCTAAAGTAATTAAATGTGGTGTTCCTCAAGGAACAGTTTTAGGACCATTATTTTTTAATATCTATATTAATGAATTATTTAATGTGAATTGTGATGGAGAAATTCATAGTTCCGCAGATGATACTGCAATTTTTTATACAGATACAAATTGGGACAACTTTAATAATAAAATTAAAAAAGATTTTGAAATAATAAAAAATTGGTTTGATAAAAATTTATTAACAATTAATTTTGATAAAACTAATTATCTTCCCTTCACTTTACATCCAAATAACATACCACAAAATATGAATAGTATTAAAATAACTGATGACATTCAAATTTTGAAAGTTAATCGAGTAAAATATTTAGGAATAATCTTTGACAGTAAATTAAATTGGAATTTTTGCATAGAATATTTAATTAAAAAATTAAGAAGTTTACTACCAATTTTTAAAAACATTAAAAAAATTTTGACGGTAAAACAACTGGAAATATTATATTATGCATTAGTTAAAACTCATTTAAATTATGGAATTTTAGGTTGGGGAGGAATAAATAGAACTTTAGTTAAAAAATTAGAAATATTACAGAAAAGATTTCTAAAAATTATATTTAATAAAGGTTATCTTCATCCTTCAATAAAATTATATTCTGAAACAAAAAAAATGAACCTTAGACAACTTTACATTTATAACATCTTAATATACATATTTAAAAATAAAAATCTTATACAATTTAAAAACCATAATCATAATACACGTCATAAAAATGAAATAACCATAAAACCTAAAATAAATAAGTCCATAGGATAAAAAAATTTCAAATATTTATGGTTTTATTTAAACGATTATTTACCAACAAAAATTTAAAAATAATATTCTCATATATTTATAATTTAAAATACTAAAATTTGCCCCTAACAAGCACGTCTTCGGGGGATCAAAGAAGAAGTTTATTAAGGAAGATAAATAAACAAATTTATTATATTATAAATATTGAAAATAAACTTATTATTTCTAAAAATACACTTCTTTTAATGTTTTTAGTGATGCCTCTATAAGGAGGAGAGAGATAGTGAGGGATCGGTTAGTAAAAAAAGCTCGAGAACAAGAAGAGAGAGACAAGAAATTGTTGGAAGAGAAAAAACTGCAAGAAGAATCCGAAAGGTTGATAAAAATCTGTTTCTTGGTAAACTAGGGAAAAACCTACAGTTCACTTATACAGAATCTTATTATTGTCATTGTACAAAAAAAATCAGGGTCTGCTTGTCCCCACCTTGGTGGAAGTGCCTAGCAGACAACCCTAATCTCAATAACACACCAGATCATCTAGCAAACTTTAGTAGTGTTCAGTAATTACTCAAAAGTATTTTAGCCATATATTCAGTATCTTTAATAATAGTTTTATTATATTTTATGTGAGAATGTTTACAGTGAGCCCCAGTTTATTAACAAAACACACTTCCAAATTTACAAGAAATAGTTTTCCAGTAAGACTAGGTTGGGGTCTGTTCTTATTTTAAAACTTTATTTTTGTAAATGTTGGTTTAAATAATTTTCTCTGTTAATCTTTGTGAGAGGTAAGTGATAATTTACAGAAAAAAGGGGGAAAACCTGACGAAACAGAAGGAAATTCGACGTCGTATGAGAGAAGAAAAACGAAAAGCCAAAATTTTGAAAAAATTGGAAATCTCTGGTTCAGATGAAATTAACGAGAAAATTGCCAAAGAAGAGAGGAAGCTCATTGGAGTGCAGAGAAAGCTGGAAGCCATCAGATTAGTTGAGGAGCTGTTTACAAGAATAAAAGTATGTACTTTCCTTAATATTACTGCCTTTACACTTAAAATATTTATTTATAACAAAACAGCACAGAAATTACGTTCTAATTGATATGTGTAGAGTTAATATAAAAATTAACAGCAGAATTGTCCATATGGGGTGTCCTAAATGTCATGCTGAATGATTATATTTTAAAACGTTATTTTGTATAGTCTATTTCAGAAAGGTGTAGAGTAATAAAAGCTCATTAGGTATGCAAAGGGGCTTCAGAGTGACCCAACGAATATTTAAGCCGCTTTCATATTTTGGCATTGATTTCATTGCAAAATTCTTTCTTTTCGTCAAGTTCAGGTAGTACCACCCGGGTTTGGGTCAATTTATGGGTTTGGCCTCCATTCACAAACACTGAAAATGGTGTGACAAAGGCGTGCATTATGTACATAGTTTTAGGTACACTTATTTATTATTTAACATTATAAAAAAATACAAACAATACATTATACAGAAATTAAATTATAAAAAATCATAATATTCTTCGTCATCTGAGGAACTGTCATCTCCTCTTGAAATTATAATTAATGGGTCGACGGTACGATCGATCAAGTGGTCAAGATCCGACATTTTCTCCTCTTCTTTAATGTCATGATGGACTGCTTCTCGCCAGTTCTCTGGTGTCATTTCCTTAATGGCTTAATCAAACAGTAGCTTAACGTCTTTCATTTTGAATTTCGTGTTGTCTTGCTATAAATCCTTTCACTTGCGCCCATATAAGTTCTATAGGATTTAGTTCACAACGATATGGCGGTGTGCGCAGCACAGTTACACTATGTTTTTCAGCTAAATTTCCCACGGAATATTTCATAAAACGATGTTTGTGTAAATTTGCTATAGCTAATAGTTCCTTCTTTATCAAATTTTTTTTTTCTTTAATCACTTATCATAAATAATTTAATGCACAAATGTACCTCCGCCTATGGCCGACACCGAAATTGAGCCGAACTGCATGGTATTTACCATTTTATTACTATACACCTTTCTGAAATAGACTATAATATACTGGATATTATGGAATTAACATATTATATTTACAACATTATAGAGAAAATATTTTAAAATTTTAACCAATTTTTTTTGGTATTATGACCTGACCAAGCCGCTATTGGAGGAGTTCTAAAGAAAGAGTGATTAGACAAGAGTGACATGTGTTCGTTTTTATTTTAAATCACAATTAATTGAGCTCAGTGACTCTTGATTACCTGGTCTAAGTTAAGAAAAAAAATTAAACCTATTTTTTCAAAAAATCCAAAACCATAATAAAAATAGCTATAAATCCAATATAGGATTAAAACCTCGCGCAATTTACTACATCACAGCACAAAATACAACTGTGCCCAAAAAAATAACATGTTTTTCAGCAACTCGACATTGAAAATGTTTTGTTTATCTACAAAAACATTTAAATAGTGTAAAATTAAAAAAACCGAACGCGGATGCAGTGAAACCACTGCCTGCCTGCACTGTTTGGTGCGTAGACTCGACGGGAAACGTACATTTTCTCTTTTGGTAACGTTAAACACGTGGCCGGCTGGTTCCTTATTGAAACGCCCAATGGCGTCGGTCGTTAAAAAAAAAATAGTACGATATTTAAGAACGCCCTTTATATAATATATATTTTTTTCCATTGCAGGAGAAAACTGAAGGTGACATTCAACATTATAGTGTTTCTGATGTTAGGGAAGATGAGGTAAACAAAAAATGATTTATAATTCTTAGTTTCAAAAGTATGTTTAGTGCGATGTTTTTTAATAGTGTTTTGACCAAATTACTGAATATTTCGAAAGTGAAAGTAAAATATGGAAATCCGTTACATGAGAGACATGTTGGAGAAATTCAGTGTCATTATTAAAAAATATAGACTGTAGTAATTCCAAACCTAATTGAAGTACTTATTTTTATTTATGTCAATTAATTAACTCTGGCAAGACTATTCTTTATTTTTCAGTTGATAAGACTAAAAAATCACAGCGAATTGGATTACTTAAGGCAGAAAGAAAAACTACACAACGCCGTCAAAGGCAGGGTCATGTTGAAGAGTATCCTCTCGGAAGATATCAGAACAACCAAGTACTCAGATTCCTCAGAGTCTGAACTCTCTTTAGACGAAGAGCCGAGTAAGTTTGAATGACTTAACGAGTATTTCACGTGCTTAGTTAATTTAACAATACAAATTTCAGGATACAGGAATGCCAGGAATCTCCCTCTGCAAAGTCAACATCCAGCCGAACTGATGTACGATCATCATCCACCAGCGCCCCCTCCTATGTATGGATTTCCATACCAACCAGTGTACCCACCCTTCCACGCCCCTATTTACCCCGACATCGATATTTACGCCATCTACAGGGGTGGTAGGGGAAGGGGAGGTATGATGCGAGGTATATACACTTATTTTATATATAATAATATTAAGTTTATTTTCAATATTTATAATATAATAAATTTGTTTATTTATCTTCCTTAATAAACTTCTTTGATCCCCCGAAGACGTGCTTGTTAGGGGCAAATTTTATTTTTTATTTTAAATTATAAATATATGTTTAAATATTTGTTAATATTATATAAAAATTAAATTGCAAATAAAAAACGTTTAAGTATATGTATATAAATATAAACGCAGTTCTTTGAAGATAGAATAAAATATTGGAAAATATATTATTCATAACAATATCAATTAAAACATTTCCGAAAATATTTTTAAATTATCCGTTTCCAATATCCATGCTTTTATTTCGACTTTATATTTTTTTAATGAAATATGTTTTTTAATTTTTGTTGGTAAATAATCGTATAAATAAAAACATAAATATTTGAAATTTTTTTGTCCTATGGACTTATTTATTTTAGGTTTTATGGTTATTTCATTTTTATGATGTGTATTATGATTATGGTTTTTAAATTGATTAAGAGTTTTATTTTTAAATATGTATATTAAGATATTATAAATGTAAAGTTGTCTAATGTTCATTTTCTTTGTTTCAGAATATAATTTTATTGAAGGATAAAGATAATCTTTATTAAATATAATTTTTAGAAATCTTTTCTGTAATATTTCTAATTTTTTAACTAAAGTTCTATTTATTCCTCCCCAACCTAAAATTCCGTAATTTAAATGAGTTTTAACTAATGCATAATATAATATTTCCAGTTGTTTTACGTTCAAAATTTTTTAAATGTTTCTAAAAATTGGTAGTAAACTTCTTAAATTTTTAATCAAATATTCGATGTGAAAATTCCAATTTAATTTACCGTCAAAGATTATTCCTAAATATTTTACTTGATTAACTTATATTTTAATGTCATCAGTTATTTTAATACTATTCATATATTTATATAACTACAATTTAGGTCGCGGCAGAGGACGTGGTTATAACCGAGGTAGAGGAGCTCAGGCTGGTGCAATGAGGGGTCCATATCCTCCGGAAGTTTTCGAAGAATACTCCAAGTATTACAATAAACTACAGCATAACCAGCACGATCGGCGAAGGTAGGTGAAGTACAGTGAATTTTATGAGTTACAGGACATTTTTTTTACCAACAAATCGCCAAAATTTAGTTATTAACATAGATTTTGCACTTTTTCAGGTCTAGAACTGTATCACCTCACAGTTCGCGCAGACACCGCTCACGGTCTTCCACCAGACGTCGCTCGTATTCCAGATCGAGAAGCCGCAGTTATTCCCGAAGAAAATCGAGGTCTAGAAGCAGGTCGAGATCCAGAAGGCATTCTGATAGAAGGCACGATCGTGATAGTAGAAGTAGATCGAGATCCAGAAGCACCAGGAGAAAATCTAGGTAAGAGAAGTTCTACAGGAGTAAAAAAAGCTCGAGCCGAATGGTGAAGTAATAACATGGGATTTTCACATTTTCAGATCCAGATCAAGGAGTAGATCAAAATCCAGGAAAGAATCTCGTTCGGAGCGAAGATCAAGATCAAACAATCGCAGATCTAGGAGTAAAAGTAAGCAAAATGATCACAGATCTAGAAGCAGGAGTAAGACAAGAGATCACAGATCCAGGAGCAAGAGTAAGGTTAGAGAGCGTAGATCTAGAAGCAAATCGCATGAAGAAAGATCAGCAGAATCGTCTAAACGAGCGGATAAAGAGAAAGGAAAAGACATATCAAAATCTAGGTAAGTGAATCTGTAATTTTATTTATTAACATAATCTTCCTTAACTAGTTAATAGAGATTATGTTAACTAAGTTTACAGAAGTCATGTCAACTAAGTAGACTGAGATTACAATAATTAGGTTAACAGATGTTGTCACTTTAGTTAACAGAGGTTATGTTAGCTAACTTAACAGAGATTGAGGATATATTATCTAAGTTAGGGAGAAAAGTCTTCTAGAGTTCCTTGTAATATATTTATTCACTTTTAGATCTAGAGAAAAGTCTGTGGATTCTTCTAAATTTATGACTCCAAAGCAACTTCTGGAACAAAGAGGTGAAAGGGGAAGGAGTAGAAGTAAGTCCTGGTCCTTACCAAAAGAGGGGGAACAAAAAAAGAGACGGTCTTGGTCTAGAAGTCCTGAAAATCGTAATAGGGAATAATTAGGATGCTAAATTGTTTTTCTTTCAACAGAAATATTACTTTTACTATTTTGTGAAACAAAATAATTATTTTTTTAAGAAAGAGACTTTTTTGTGTGTATACCTTAAGAGAGAAGTACTTTTAAGTTTCAAATGGTTGCATAATCCAAGAGTATAACTTGATGTTTAGTTAATATATAAATTATAGATTTTTAATAAGTCATTTAAGGTTAAAATTTGTTTTATTTGCGTTTAAACTACCTGCCTAACTGATATTTCATCAACACGCGTTGCACGACGTCACTACCCATAACATAAACACCACGCGACGAGTTGACAACTAATAAGACCGGTACACCGCTCGATTCATTAGGAAATAACATTATTTTATTTATTTCTATACCCAGTTACCAGATCCATACGAAACTATATCTATTATATTAGGATATTGAAAAAAACGAAACGTCAGATTAAAAATCTAATTACACCATCTTGTAGAAGAGAAAAAATGATAAGGGAATGTACACTTTATTTTAATATATCTCTTCAAATAGTCAGAAAAAAATAAAAACGAAATTGCGAAAATTCGGTTAAAAACACAATGCCGCAGAATCCAGTAGGACGCAATTTTTTTCTAATTTAACCATTTTTGATCTTATACGGTTTACGAGATCCCTGTAGAGTGCATCCTTATCTGGGACACCCTGTATATACAAAGCGTCGTACACACCTGGCAGTCATGTGAAAAATACGTGATATGCAAATGTCACACTCAAATATTCATTGAAAAAAAAACCCTTAAGTTCTTTTTTAGTCGTTTAATTTAACATCATAAATATTACAATATCATATATCACTTTTAAACACCTTAAAAATTAATATCTTTAGTTTAATGTTACAATAAAATATAGATCAGTTAAAAAGAAAAAAATCACCAAGTTTTTAGCGCATTAACAGGATCCTCAAAATTAAATAAAAAGGTAGTGTTTAAGTAGTAGTAGAAGCAGTTAAGAAATAGAGATAGTAAAGAGTGTTAAGAAAATTGCAAGGACAAAAAATAAAGCTGTGCTTGCTCAAACCCAATTTATAATACCCAGAGTGCTATATTTTCCTGCTATTAGCAAAAAACGTATATTACCGGAAATATCTGAAAAAATCTATTATTTTTTTAAGACAAAATACTTAATTTGGAATCCTCAAAAGAGCACTTTCTTGAGGCATTTCTTATGCTCTTCAAAAATAGTAGTTTGTACAACAAAAGTGGATATGATGTCTATATCTCACGCCGTAGGCGGAGTACGATATGGACAATCCACTCAAGTTGAACAATATATTTTTTCTACGACCAAACTTACGAACCTTATGCTAAAAAATGTTAAAAAAAAGTTTGGAAACTACCGGGCTTGAACTCACGATCATTGTATTCAAAATTTGACGTTCTACCGTCTCGGCCACAGGATCATATTAGAAATGTTGGTAAAACCAACTCAATAATAATGTAACATGAAATTAATTTTCTCTACACATTTAGCAGGTTGCATTATTGAGGAAACTATTATAGATGCGTATATATTTTGTTATATTAAACAAATTAATAACATATTGTATATTATACATATAAATTATATAATTTAGTGTCTTGAAAAAAAAGGCGGAGCCTCAGTAAATACAATAAACTGTGATTGGTCAGTACTTTATAAGAACGCCAAAGAGAAATCTAATTTTTCTAACAATGCTGTCAACTAATGGGAAATTTCGGGATTCGTGAGAATAAGGCACAGAGAAATGATAGGTCGGCACTGTCTCCAAAGGTAAAAAAAAATTTTTAAGTACAGTGTTCTATTTGTAGGAAATTCTTTGGGATCACTTGTAGTTGTGTTCTGTTAAAAAATACTTTCAGCATTGTGTGCATTCGTGAAATTTTTCTTTAAAAATGGGAAATTTTATTTTTAAATTTCGCAGCACTGAACAGTAACAATATGACATTTTGTCGTACAGTTAACTGGAATAGCCTACTTTTCTCGTCACTTAAGTGTAAAGGAAACAGCAAATTTCCATGTGGGAGTAGAAAAAATAAATTTATTTTTCAGATACGACGTTTCGTTTTTTAGATACCTTCATCATATCACACAATTGTAAGATCACTATCTTATTCTTCTTCTTCTTGTTATGAGAAGCAGAAAAATTGACTTAACAAAGTGGTCTTACAATTTAGTAACACATCATTAGTTTTGCAAGGTCAAAAGCTACTCAAAAATAATCAACCATTTAAAAAAAATTAGATATGGTTATCCAAAAAACGAAACGTCGTATCTGAAAAATAAAACAATTTTCTTGAAGAGCATAAAAAAGTACCTTAAGAAAGTCTTCTTGGTTATTTAATATAATCAATATTTTGTCGTAAAAAAATAAAAACAAAAATTGATTTTTCCGGATATCTCCGGAAGTCATCGGCATTTTATAATTTTCTTTCTAACAAATTAATCAGCAATAAAACATACAACTTTACCTCCTTTTAACCAACTCTCTATCCCTTATAGTTACCAAGATAGCAAAGCTACAGAACAGGTGTTCTTTTTTTGAGTAAAAAGTGTCAATAACATTTTAGAGAGCTTAGAACCGTAATATCCTTATTTAGGTGTTTAATTTTAACTATCAGGCCTTGATATCACTTCAACCATGATAAATAACGAAGAAAAAACAATAAAAATGCTTAAAAACACAATTAAAACTCCTTCTTTAATGTACCAAAGTACCGTACTTCAGAACACTGCGATTACGTATCTATAAAAGGATCCTTATGCTAATGATTTTAAGGTTAAGTAAATAAATAACGTTACGAATGGGTCTTCAACTGACTCTGGCAATAAGGAACGTCTCTTTAAGAGGGCACAGGGGACCCTTACTTCAAACACAGTTAAATAATTACCACCTTTAAAAAAATACTATGGGTGCCTGTGCAGTTCCGACAAATGATTATGTGGTTATCTCTCATGCCATAGCAGAAACAGGCAAGGAACTATGCTTTGGTTTGGTTTTGTTGACGAATATTTTAATACAACCGTTGAAATCCGCTGATACCAGTACATACCCTCCATGGCATTTGGTGTGTTGTTCAACCACAGGATCTTCAACCTAAAAAATAATAGTCTAAGGGACTTTTGGCGAAGACGAGAAAGCAAAGATGGACCCCGCATTTCATTCATAAAATTACTATTCGCCGAGCCTACAACTCACTGTTTATAAGAGGGCGATAGCATGTGTAGACTACTACGAAATCCAGGCACTGAATCGGTTATTTTAAAAACCTGACACTGTCTCACCATATTGTTTGTTTATAATTAACTCACAAAACTTTCAAACACTAAACTCTCACCACTTTTTATTTTATAGAGCTGAAAATAAATAATTTATTAATATTAATGTCAAAATTGTCAAATTTTATTTCCGTATTTTCACTTGCTACCGCTAGGAGGCAAACGTGGCCAAGTTTTGCACGATCGATCCGAAAAATAAATTGATTATGACTATTCGTTTTTATTTAAATCTCGATACGGATACAATTACAAAATATGCCAACTCGACCTTGAATAATCGAACTCAATACCTGTGTTGGTGTAATTTTCAAATCGCTACGTAGATTCAGGTCGATTTATGTAAAACGGTACTTCATGAAAATGTGGTAAATTATTAGGAATACGAAAATATACCACCTCTAGTGGCAGTCTTAGAAGCTCTCTTAGCTGCCATTCAATGAGCATTTTTTTCGCAATGTAGTAGTTTGACTAGTTTGAGGTTAGAATATGTTTTAAGCAATCCAACGATGTGTTTAATTGGGTATATTTTTTTTTTTCACCGGTGGATCCAACCGGTTGGACATAAATCATGTTCTTTTATTCATGGTGGATTTCTGCTGATTTCTATCAACATCAGCGAGAGAGAGAGAGATCGTAAAATAATTAACCAACCGGTTGGAGCCGTCATTCCCCCAGCTGTCAATCATAAGTTCATCAGTTCCACCACTGGTTGAATCCACCGGTGAAAAAAATAATATACCTATTTGAGCCCAAATAAAACACACAATAGGAGAATCTTTTAATCATTAAAATTTCCTACTAATTCCATATGATTTCATTCATGGAACTAGTCAGGAACTAAGTGCGAGCTTGAATTTCAGTTCTTGTTGGTTTGTTTGGATCAAGGGGAATGCGGGGTCAATCTTTGCTTTCTCGTCGTTCACTTTTTCACTAAATTATGTTTTATAAACATGAAATTGATAAAGGTGAAAATTCTAATAAAGATAAATGTGGAACTATAAAAATTGTGTTTTTTAGGGGCAATAAAAACTTAGTAAAAAGGCCTTGAATCCTTTTGAATTGAACATAATTTTTTTTGGAGCCGTTTAAAAAATGTTTACCTTATTAATATCCTCTCTACTATCGTCTTTATTTTTATTCTCATTGTATTCTAACATTTTGATTATCGCTTCAGGGTTAGGTGCGAACACCGCGCAGGTCACTACGACATTGTGGGCTTTTATCGCTTCCCAATAGTCGTTGCGATCTCTTCTGACGGAAGAGAACTTGGAATAATCGTGGTTCGTTTTCCAAATATAGATGTCTCTGTTCTCCGAACCACTCACGATGTACTTGCCGTCGTGACTGAAACTTCCTTTGATTTGACTGCTCATATTTACATAACCTAAAAGAGAGGAGGTGTTTTACTGAAACTTTCGTGGAATTACACGCTAGAAACGTAACGCAAGCGTTATTTTTCTAGCGTTGTCAGATGGAAAGAAATCACAAACCTTTTCCCTTATATTTACAGGATACATTTAAGTCCCTTAGATCGTACAATCTAATCCTGCTGTCATTTGACGTCACCAATATCTTGTCTTCGCCCGGCATCGGTTCTATTCCGCTGACTTTCCTCCCGACAGCGTTTCGTCCCCTTGACGATCTCACGTGAATTTGAGTATGATATTTTAATTGGTCAGTACTAAAAATGGATTTAAAAAAAATATATATTTATTATTCAATATGCTACTTTGAGGAAAAAGCAAAAAATAATGTTATAGTCTATTTCAGAAAGGTGTAGAGTAATAAAATGGGAAATTCCGTCCGGTTCGGCTCAATTTCGGTGTCGGCCATAGACGCACATGGAAGCGAAGAGGGATTTTTAAAAGGTTTGCTAACCTTTCAGTCGTTCAATACCGGAGATTACCACGAGGACAAGAATTCGAATGTTTTTAAGGACTATTTTGGTGAAATGATAAAATATCTTCCAGCTAATTTAGTAGTGGTTGTGGATAACGTAAGCTATCGATGCACAGAAAAGACTCCAACTTAATCTTGGAGAAAACAAGAAATTATCGACTGGTTAACCAAAGTATTGAATTTGAAGATAATTTGATAAAGAAGGAACTATTCTATAGCAAATCTACACAAACATCGTTTTATGAAATATTCCGTGGAAGATATAGCTGAAAAACATAGTGTAACCGTGCTGCGCACACCGCCTTATCATTGCGAACTAATTCATATAGAACTTATATGGGCGCAAGTGAAAGGATTTGTAGCAAGACACCACACGATATTCAAAATGAAAGACGTTAAGCTACTGTTTGATTAAGCCATTTAGAAAGTGACACCAGAGAACTGGCGAAAAGCAGTCCATCATGTCGTTAAGGAAGAGGAGAAAATATGGGATCTTGACCACCTGTTCGATCGACCCGTCGACCCGTTAATTATAACGTCAAGAGGAGATGATAGTTCCTCAGATGACGAAGAATATTATGATTTTTTATAATTTAATTTCTGTATAATGTATTTTTTTATAATGTTTAATAAAAATTAAGGGTAACTAATACTATGTCCATAATGCACGCCTTTGTCACACCATTTTCAGTGTTTGTGAATGAATAATAATAGCAAAGCCCATAAATTGACCCAAACCCGGGTGGTACTACCTGCACTTGATGAAAATAAAGAATTTTGCAATGAAATCAATGCCAAATTATGAAAGTGGCTTAAATATTCGTTGGGTCACTCTGTTGCCCCTTTGCACACCTAATGGGCTTTTATTACTCTACGCCTTTCTGAAATAGACTATAGTTTTGCTAACGTGAATGACCTCAGAAAGAAATAGATCAAAACTATGAAAACATAGTGGGTTTCCGTGACAACGATCAAGTCCTATATGTGACCGTATGGAAGAACTGAAGCGCCAGCACTTACCTCTTGGCGAATATTGTTTACTAATTTCGTTGGTCATAATTTCGTCTTTTACGGAAAATGTCCAAGACTATATAAATTTGCTATTTGACTACCTTTATTTTCTCCCAAGATCCGCCACTGATAAAAGATAACATTTACCTGTAAAATATGCACCGACCATCGTACGTTCCCACGACAGCAAACTTTCCATTTTGACAGAAATTCGCGGCCGTTATTAACTTAGGACTTCCTTCAACTTCATTCCACACCGCAACCTAGAAAAAAACAACAACATTGGAACACCTCAGATTACACGTTTCGTATGAAATGTCTTTTACCATACCACCCACGGCTTCCGATCGGTTATAAGCTTCCCAGAAGCAAAAGAACCCTCCTCACCTTCTTATCTGGTATATTCCATAACCTGAGCTTCCCATCTAAGGAGCCGCTTAGAAAATATCTATCGTCTCTTGGATGAAAGACTATGGCAGTTACGAAATCGATATGTTGAAAACAGCACAAGCATTCCTTCCTTGAAATATGCCATAATCTGAAAAATTCAGGTTTTTTTGGGTTATAAGCACATAACCTATAATATTGTGAATTAGACAATCCAACGATGTGTCAAAATGGCGGCTGGATGGCAAATGCTGATTCGTAATTGATGCACGTGACCATGAAAATTAGGGAATCCAAACCACGTGATTCAATATGGCGGTTGGCTGGTAAAAAGCATTGTGCCACCCGTTAAATATCACCAGCAATATTATTTATATAGTCACGTGCACCAATTACAACGCAGTATTTGCCATCCAACCGCCATATGGAATCACGTGGTTTGGATTCCCTAATACATGCACCCAACATTTCGCCAATCCGTGCTTCTACGTATATCGTATAGGGAACTACAAGGTTGGCTTCATAAAAGAGCCCCTGGGTAAAGCGACAGCGACGACCCATCATTCCTCTATGCCCTGTGCCCTTTTGTTACCGGGTCGTTCTTTTTTCGTGTATTTTTGTGGAATTCTTGTGTTGTTTTTATTCGTCTTCGTTGGTTGTTATTGCAAAGAAACAATTTAGGTGTCCTAATAAACTACTGTGGTTGATATAGTGCCCTTTACGCGCCGTGTAATTTATAACCCTCATTTAACGGCCCTGATCACAATTTACATGAACTACAAAACGATGTGAAATGCGCAAACTCTGTATTCCCTGTTGTCCATGGAAATAGTCAAATCAATCTGCAACTCTTACAATTTTTTCTCTGCCTAGCACGTTTCATTGGCAAGAATAGTGCCCGGAGAAGTTGGGTTATGTTTTTATTTACCTTTGTTATTATAATAAATAAATATGGGGAGTGTTGTAAACCATGTTGTCGCTTAATCGTTGAACAAGGAAGCACGAAAAGTAAAGAACTCCTGTGAATACTGTAATATGAATTTATGGTAACAGAACAAACAGGTTAAACTGTATAAAATAATCAACAATACCAGGGAAAAATTTATTATTTGCTGCGCGACGTAATTTTTTTATATCAAAGGGCTTAGTATTAGTGAATGATTTTAAAATTTTTCTTGAAATTAATTCGAAGAATGATTGTGAGACACTTCAGCAGGATTGCTGTGATGTTGCTAGTTGGTGTAATGTAAATGGTTTTAACTTAAATGTAGATAAGTGTGCCTATATGTCGTTTACACTTAATAAAAATATTGTTGTCCATGATTATACATTGAATGATGCTGAACTTAAGAGGGTTGATGAGCGGAAGGATCTGGCAATCTTATTTTTGCCTTATCTTTTTCCAGTCATATAATTTCTTAAATTGAGAGTGCCCAAAGAATTGCAGGATTAATTGCAAGAAGTACTAAGGACTTTAATGTTGATGTCAGCCTTTACTTGGTTTGGTGATACCAATTTTGGAATATGGCATCATAATTTGGTCGCCTCAGTATAACCTTTGGATAAGGATGATTGAGGAAGTGCAGAGAACGTTCTTCAATGCATGCATTACAGAAAGTTTAGGATTTATCCTCTTCAGGGTTGTGATAATGGAGTATCTTTTGGGAATTTTTAATAAATTGTCTTTAAGTAAAAAAAGGATAAGGATCTTCTTGTGTTCAGTGTTTAAAATCTTTAAGGGTGATAATAACTGTCCTGATATTCTTGAACAGCTTCCGTTTACCCTCAATCGTGTTAATTCTAGAAATCATAATGTTTTTTATCTGACCTTTCCGCGAACGAATCTTTACAGAAGTACCCCCCTGTATAGATTATGTCATTTATTTAATTTGTATGCTTCTGATATTGATATCGACCTTGTTAATCTCAGAAGCTTTAAAAAACTTATACAGGATAAATTACTTATAAACTAATTGTTGTATACCGGGTGTTGCATCGTCGAGCGGGACATAGGAAATCCCATGTAATTTTAAATGGGGTCAATTATTGGCTTCCCTAATTATTTTAGAGAAAAATTCTATTTAGGTTTATTAAAGAGCACTAAAACCCACATTCAAAAGAATAACTTTAGATATTTTTGATGAGCCCGTTTACGGGTTATCGCCGATTTCTTTTTAACTATTTCTCCTTTGTATGGCCCCGTATTTGCGGGCACCAGTCAAGGTAAAAGATGACTGTCAAATAAAGTTGTCATTTTGAAATGTGTGCTTTATTGTTATAAAAACTCGTACATCGACAAAATCGAAAATATTAGCCATGAATTACACTTCTGAAGGACATGTTTGCTGCTCTGTATCCGAATAGACCGATACCTGCAAAATCTACAGTCGAAAGGACTATCAAGAAATTTAAGACAAAAGGCACTGTAATAAATAACTGCAGTTCTAACAATTTAATAGTACCTACCTATTAATTAGTAAAATATTGAAACATGTAAAATGTCATAATTAACCTTGTAATTGGATACTTTATTTTAGTTTTATTCAGATTAATTTGTACTCATAAATACACCTTTAATATTTTCGATGTACGAGTTTTTATAACAATAAAGCACACATTTCAAAATGACAACTTTATTTGACAGTCCATCTTTTACCTTGACTGGTGCCCGCAAATACGGGGCCATAAAAAGGAGAAATAGTTAAAAAGAAATCGGCGATAACCCGTAAACGGGCTCATTAAAAATATCTAGTTATTCTATTGAATGTGGGTTTTAGTGCTCTTTAATAAACCTAAATAGAATTTTTCTCTAAAATAATTAGGGAAGCCAATAATTGACCCCATTTAAAATTACATGGGATTTCCTACGTCCCGTTCGACGATGCAACCCGGTATGTCTTATTTTACAAACTTTGCTGAGCTAATTGTTATTGTTTTTATGACTTTGTATTGTTGCCTGACTATTAGTTTAAGTTGAGCGTCTGTAATTGGCTTTTTGCTGTTGATGCTTTAAAATAAATAAATAAATATCAATTATTAATGCTTACCTCACCGTTTTATCCATACTAGAAGACAAAATAAAGTAATTCTTAGACCAAGACACATCCAAAAGGTCAGAAGTATGCCCCGAATAAGTACAAAAAGGTTTCGGCATAAAGGTAATCCTGCTAGCCTCTTCCGGACTGAGGGCTTCCAGGGCGGCCAAGTTGGAATGTTCTAGAGAGTTATGAGACGCCAAAGATTCTTGCGAAGGTGTCGGGGATACTTTCTCCGCATTGTACTTTGTTCTCATATCCTGCAAAAGACCGTATGAATAAGTAGCTTGGCGTGTATTAAAACAGGAATGCGTTTACCTGGAAGAATGGGAACGCATCTTTAACAACCCAAATTCTCAATATTTTATCTTGTCCAGCGGTGGCCAATAATCGTCCGCAGCTAGAAAATTTCATGCACCAGATGGGACCTTCGTGCTGATCATCTCTCAACTCTTGAATGTGTTCGATTTTTTCAAACTCGTACGGTCCTTTGTGTGAATTTGACGCCTGAAAACGCCATTAATTGATTCCATAGTACGATAAATGTGTATGAAAAATTGTACCTTCAACTTGCAATTTTGTTCTCCAGGATGCACATTATCGACAATATC
Organism: Polydrusus cervinus; assembly: GCA_935413205.1. NCBI lineage: Eukaryota > Metazoa > Arthropoda > Insecta > Coleoptera > Curculionidae > Polydrusus > Polydrusus cervinus. Next base: position 28,399,993 of record OW284519.1, read on the forward strand.
GATCACATCTTCTTTGTGTCTGGCGTGCGACACTTCCTGTGCGATGCTTTTCGCCTTGTGCATCGCTTTTTTGACGTTGGTTCCCAAAAATCTTTTTAATTTTGCCGTTTTCTTTCGCATTCCTAAATTAATAAAAATTGTTATTTCAAATTCATTTTTTTTATCGAATATTATAAAACCGCAACAAAAAAGTCAATTTCCTCAGCACATCACATACGTGTCATTATCAACAGGAGGGAAACCTTTCACCAGTCAAAAACTATAAAGTAGCCGCCAGTGGCGGTTTCTTTATAGTTATATTCAACATATTTTTATTTGTATTATAAGGCGACAACGATATAAGATTTATATCACCTCCGTTATCAACCGATAACGGTGGTGTTATAACGGAGGTGACAGAACTCCATTATTTCTAGCTTTAAAAATATTAAATAAATATAACTTATAATATTTAAAAGTAAAACTTTAATAAGTAATGAACTTATTGTTTTATTTATCTATTCACCAAGTAATGTTAATGATAATGACCCATACACTAAAAAACCAAAAATATGTTAGATATTTGCAAGCAAAAAAACTAGCACACACGCTGCAATTCAAATGGTTCTTACATTAAATAAAAAACTGAAAGGAAAGATTTTAAACACTATTTCTATATTGTTAGGACTAAAAGACGTCATAGTAGCCATATTAAAATAACATCCCGGTCTCAGAGGGTTTGTCAAGAATCCTTTTCAGTCGCTTTATTTAATGGGTTCTTAACAGAGCCATGGGTTAAAAAAAATCTAGGAAAAATCTGCAAAACTTTCAACAAAACATCTTACCAACTTTATTTGGAGTTACAGTCAAAGGAAAATACCATTCTGTCAAATAAGAAATACCTTAATATTTAGAAGGTCTAGTCCCCCCCCCCTCCCCCCTCACCCTTCATAGAACGTTTACTTAAAATTATTGGAGTAATACAACTTCGTCATTTATATTGGAATTATTAGCATTTATATTTCACTAAGACACCAACAATGACATACCTCCCGATTCATTTTCATCAACAATAGGAATTTCCGATTTCTTGTTATCCACACTCTCCTCGTCACTTTCCTTTTCTTTGTCCATACTATTTGAACTGACATATTCAGAGGTCAATCGCATGATGTGTAAGGAGAGGGGGTTTATGCACTGGGGTAATTTGTCTTCGGCAACACTGAGCGGTACTCTTTCGCCTGTAAAAATAAACAACAATGTTTAGAAGAAAATAAGGGATGGTATCTATGACACACTTGACTGGTGTTAAAAAAACATAAATAAAACATAGTGAGACTGTTATTTTTTAAATTATAACAGTTAATATTTACTTGCTACTATAAGAAACAAAAAAAATCCTTAGATTTTTGAGGGTGATTGAAATAAACTCTATTCAGGGTGGCTCACACTCTACAGGGTGTCCCGAAATTAGGTGACAATATTTTAAGGGGATAAAGTACATCCAAAAATAGGACTAAAATCCTTTTTTAACATACCTTCAAAAACGCTTCGTTATGGGGCTAGAGCCCCCCGAATGGAAGCTATGATAAGCGGTTTTTTCATAATATCTCAGAAACTAATTGAAGTATCAAAACAAAATTTGAAACATGTTTTACCCATGACAAGACGCAATAAACGGTTTGTTTAGCATAGGTGTATTTTTTCCAGTGGCGTCCCACAGGGTAGGTAGTGAGGAGAATATTGCCCTAACTTTTTTATTTGTAGGATTTTTTAACGCCAGGTGCAATTTTTAAAAGCACTAAAGTCTTCTATTGAAAAAAGATTCTCTTGCTTCATTTCGGTAGGATTCACCATTTTTCAGCAAAATCGATTTAAAAATTTTCGGTTTTTTACAAGCCGTTGAAAAGGCTAAGGTATTTTTTACATATCTCAGCAAACACTTGATATTAAAACATGAAATTTATTAGAAGTTCTACTAGCGACAAGGCATATTTATTAAAGAATGTAACATTAGAATATTTTTCCAGTGGTGTCACACGGATTGGAGCCTAAAGTAAATATTACTATTTTTTTTTATTTGAGGGGCTTTCCTTTTATACCATTTTCAAATTTTCCGTGCCTCACAAAACATAACACGCAGGTCTAGATTTTGCATCCAACAAAATGGAAATCATTTCGAACATTTGCTTAAGAATTAGTTTCTCGTGTGGTTTTACAATTAAATTTGATTTGCAATTTGTTATTTTTTTTTGTTTTATTTTAAGTCTCTTATACAAATAAATATTTAAAAAACAAGGTCGAAAAATCTGTTGAAAACCTTAAATTCTGTCAAATTACAATAATGAAAGGTTTTATTAACAAAAAATTTAAAAATTTTAAAAAATTACATTAAAAGTATGAAAGCCCCTCAAATTCAAAAAAAAATTGTAATATTTACTTTAGGCTCCACCCCGTGCGACGCCACTGGAAAAATATTTTAGTGTTACATCCTTTAATAAATAATATGCCTTGTCGCTAGTAGAACTTCTAATAAATTTCATGTTTTAATATCAAGTGTTTGCTGAGATATGCAAAAAACACCTTAGCCTTTTCAACGGCTTGTAAAAAAACGAAAATTTTTAAATCGATTTTACTTAAAAATGGTGAATCCTACCGAAATGAAGCAAGAGTATCTTTTTTCAATAAAAGACTTTAGTGCTTTTAAAAATTGCACCCGGCGTTAAAAAATCCTACAAATAAAAAAGTTAGGGCAATATTCTCCTCACTACCTACCCAGTGGGACGCCACTGGAAGAAATACACCTAAGCTAAACAAAACGTTTATTGCGTCTTGTCATGGGTAAAACATGTATCAAATTTTGTTTTGATACTTCAATCAGTTTCTGAGATATTGTGAAAAAACCGCTTATCATAGCTTCCATTCGGGGGGCTCTAGCCCCATAACGAAGCGTTTTTGAAGGTATATTAATAGAGGATTTTAGTCCTATTTTTAGATGTACTTTATTCCCTTAAAATATTGTCACCTAATTTCGGGACACCCTGTATAAACAGATGTTACTTAATGGTATTTTAATGGGAGGATTCCGTCCGTGGTCAACATATATCCATTGGAGTAGATATGGTAAAAATGGTTTGCAAATACATATTTAATTATTTATTTTTAATTTTCTTAATGTCTTAATTAATATTTTAATTATTTTCTTCCAAACGGTAAGTTTTGAGAGAAACATGAAAGAAACCTTTTTTGTTTGGAATTCATTGGTGATTATTAATAAAATAATTTTTAAGGAAATATCAGCGAAATAATACATTTTTTGATTAAAATTGAATAGAGGCCATAGTCATACTTACCTGCGCCACTGGATCGAGATTTTTTTAGAACAAAATATGTGATTTTATGTCATAATAGTCTATACCAAAATATCTATTCTTATTGATGCTATCATCTCCCAACGCACCCCATTCACGCCGGTAACCAGGCCGGATGAGATCGGATATCTCGTGGGGTGCGGAAGCAGGTACACACTCCCCAATCGATAGGTCACGCAATGGCGCAAGAAACAGAGGGTTAGCCTATGGGGGGTGTCGCATGACTGAGGATTGTGGTTCGAAACCCACGTTAAGCTGTTGGTCCTGGCAACGAACGAAGAGGTAAAAAGCTTAATTCGAAAAAATGGCAAGAAATGACAAGTCCTAAACCACATATATACATACACTATATTGTTAATACAAGCAGCCGCACGAAGCAAGAATACACCCATCGTGCGATTTAAAATAACCTGAGTTAGGGGCCGTGGCGCTTGCGCAGTAGGGAAAAAATTAGGCAACCCACACGATTTCTAACAGAACCCAAGGTCTCTTGAACAGAACCGGCTTGCCGTTGTATTCTTATTTGTCGCCATCTTTTATTTCGTGTGTGGTTAAAATTTCCAAGTTTTGGATGTTAATATTTATAAAACTTTACTTTAGACATTTTTTTTTGTTAGGTTGTAAGTTGTAGTCGTTTCCAGCTGTTTTGACGTTGTATTCGTTCGGATGTTTCGTGTGTGATTGTGGATATTATTTTTAAGTTTTGGGTGCGAATTTAGGTATAAAACTTTACCAGACATTTTGTTATTGTTAGCGACTTGTGTCTCAAGATGGGTAGAAAAAAGTGCATGATCCTTTTTTGCACGAATCGCGGTTCAATACCAGGAATAAGGTATTTCAGGTATGTAAAATATCGGTTACTTAGTTTTATTTAACCATAAAATATACACACCCGAACTAAACGGGTGAATTTAAATAAAAGCTTGTAAAAATATTTTGAAAGTCGGTCCTGTCAAATGTTTACATCAAGAAGCAAATTTTCGATCTGCGCAAACTCAACGGCCCCTGATCATCTGCTTACAGTGGTGGCATCATTGAATTATGGTATTAGCAATATAGTGTATATATGTGTCCTAAACGCGTTATTAATACTAGGTTTGATACGTCGTTGAATGATAAAGGAGGAGAATTTAAAAATATTAAAATAAAATTTTTCGACTATTTAAAAAAGGAAAGTTGATGATGGTTTTGAAAAAAACGAAACGTCGCGTCGGATTAAAAATCTCATTACACCAACTTGTAGAGGAGAAAAAATGGTAACGGGAATGTAAACTTTATTTTTAGATACCCCTTCAAATAGACTCAGAAAAAATATAAAAACGCAACCGCGAAAATTCGGTCTTGCCCAAATGTCTTCGGAACGATTCGGAGTTTTTATTAAAAAACACAATGTCGCAGAATCTAGTAGGACGCAACTTTTTCCTAATTTAACCATCTCTGTATATTATTTAAGAGATAAGAGATCCCTGTAAACTACATTCTTATCTGGGACACCCTGTATACATCGAAAAGGAAGCGTCTTGGTATAAACGTATATAGGAACTATTACACTTAAAATTGGCCAAGGAATCACTTGTTAAACTAAGTACATAAATGCCATTAAGTAACAACTTTGTGAAGATTATAATATGTGTGTGTAATATTTTATCATCTATTTATTTTTGTAAATATACAAAGTTTTAGCAACGAAGATCAAGCAACTTAGACAAATAATTTCATTTATATTAGTAATTTTGTTTATAGAGGACATTCTATCATCATAAGACGTGTTTATAAACATTTGCTTATAAATATAGAATTCTGGTACTAATTCAGTTCTTTACCGACCTAGTTCTATATTCGTACAGTATAATTTTAAACTTTTTTTTCCGTCTGAGGCTCATGAGCGGAAGAAAAAAAAAGGGAATGATATCTCTATGCTTGATCCTCATTGGTTTTTAGCGAAGGTGTTTTATAAAGCCCACTACATGCGCTAGATTGGTGTTAAAATAAAAAACAAGCAGTGACAGATCTTACTTACAGACGTCTTTACTTTCTAATCCTAAAAAAATACAATCATTTAAAGTTTAGATTGTTATATCGTGTAATTAATAATCATATAAAGTTTTATTTTGTAGGGAAATTACTACTTCCCACAATAAACAATAATCAGATGCTGAAGCGAATGTTCAGTTTCTCCTCTTTTGACCTGAAATGAAACAGTAACACAAAACCTTATAAAAAAAAATAGAACCGAACTTCGAAAATTATTAAAATTTTTAAAATAAATATAAATTCAAGGTACAAAATTGTTTATAGTAAGTACTTAGGCGGTATAAGCCACATATACACTATATTGCCAATACAAGCAGCCGCACGAAGCAAGAAGACACCCATCGTGCGATTTAAAATAACCTGAACTTGGGCCCGTGGCGCTTGCGCAGTAGGGAAAAAATTAGGCAACCCACACGATTTCTAACAGAACGTAAACAGAACCCAAGGTCTCTTGAACAGAACCGGTTTGCCGTTGTATTCTTATTTGTCATCTTTTATTTCGTTCATTCGTGTGTGGTTATAATTTCCAAGTTTTGGGTGTTAATATTTATAAAACTTTACTTTAAACATTTTTTTTTGTTAATTTGTAAGTTATAGTCGTTTCCATCTTTTTTACGTTGTATTCGTTCGGATGTTCCGTGTGTGATTGTGGATATTATTTTTAAGTTTTGGGTGCGAATTTAGGTATAAAACTTTACCAGACATTTTGTTATTGTTAGCGACTTGTGTCTCAAGATGGGTAGAAAAAAGTGCATGATCCTTTTTTGCACGAATCGCGGTTCAATACCAGGAATAAGGTATTTCAGGTATGTAAAATCTTGGTTACTTAGTTTTATTTGACCATAAACTGTACACACCCCGAACTACCGGGTGAATTTAAATAAAAGCTTGTAAAAATATTTTGAAAGTCGGTCCTGTCAAATGTTTACATCAAGAAGCAAATTTCCGATAAGCGCAAACTCAACCGCCCCTGATCATCTGCCTACAGTGGTGTCATCATTGAATTATGGTATTAGCAATATAGTGTATGTATATATGTGGTATAAGCCACAAGTGTAAACTGGCTGTAGAATTGACGTACCTGTATCCAAATTTAAAACGGTTATCTGTTCTAGAATCTCTAAATCTGAGAGCTGTTTTCCCGAGTCCGTGTGAGTTCTAACTTTCAAATTCCCAGCGCAAAGAAGGTTTTCATCTCCGGCCGATTTTCTTCGGTCTTTCGAGTTGTGCCGACTTGAAGACTGGTTAGTACCACTAAAAATTTTACTTTTAATGTACACATAGAAAAATTAACTTCAGGTTGTTATGCCCTAAGAGTATTTTGTCATGAAGTAGATAACACAGTTTTTCAAGATTTTTAATTTGCTTTGATAAAATCCCTTTTGAGATATGGAATCTGGGGAAATGCATGTCATTAACTGTTTATATTAAATGCTTATTTTTTATTATTTTAAACATTTTCTTTTTATTTTTTTTTGTTTTTTTTTTATTTTTTTAAATTTTTTTTTCTATTTTTTTTTAATATTTTTTTTATTTTCTTTTATTTTTTTTATTTATTTATTTATTTTTTTTTTGATCTTACCGATGAGGTCCCAAACTATAGTGTCCTAGACTGCTTCTGTTAGAGGTCCTACTACTACCACTAGAACTTTCCTCCGGGGGTGCAGTTAACCTAAAAGATAATTGTGAAAACAGAATTTTAGGGACCATAAATTCATACATAGACTAGGTACAATACAATACATTTTAACACCTATTTTAACTAACCGTTCTGGACCTACTACGGAGTGTTCAGCAATACTTTTTTTGGACAATATAAACCCAGTCCCTTGTGCCTTTATGCTCTCAGTATCCATAGGTTTAACAACAAACTGACCTTTGGTAACCTGCAATTGATCAAATCGAAATTGCGTTCAACATTACAAGTACAAAGCTACAAGCGCGGTTGTCAAACGTTCACAAAGTTTGACTATGTAAGCCGACAATACAATTAATATTTATTATAGGTATAAAGATGTGTAATAGTTATTTACGATATAAGTGTTGTAAAGATTCATATTACAACACGAGATGTTAAAGTTGTCAAACGAGGCGTCAGCCGAGTTTAATAAAACATCGAGTGTAGTAATATGAATTTACAACAAGAATATTGTACAAAATTTTATCTACTTTCATCTATGAACTATGAATAAGAATATTTGGCAAAAGGCATTTTTAAAAATAAAAATGCACCTGCTATTAAGTTTACTAATCAAGTTTTTTATGTTACCTTTCGCATAGTTACTGTTTCGCATGATTACTGTCGAAACTTTGTCAAACAAATTCAAAAATATAAAAAGCGTTTGTCAAAATAAGCGATTCTGATGGAAGTTTACCCTCTGATATAGAAGCAGCGGCAAACGAAGCGATCTCAAGTTTAGTTCCGACAAAATCCAAGGCGCGGTATGAGTTGGAGTATCAGAAGTTTGAAGATTGGTGCAAAGCTAACAAAATAAAGGAGGTGTCTGAGAAAATCCTTTTGGGTTATTTTTCCGTAAAGCAACGCTCCCAGAAACCATCTACACTATGGACTCATTACTCAATGTTGAGAACTATGATTTCAGTAAAGAAAAATCAAGATATAAGTAGATTTTCTCAACTAATCGCATTTTTGAAAAGAAGGTCAGAGGATTACAAGGCCAAAAAGTCCAAAGTTTTCACAAAGGAAGACGTATGTAAGTTTCTTAGTACTGCAGATGATGAAACATATTTACTTATGAAGGTTGTTATGATAATCGGCATTTTTGGGGCTTGTCGGCGCGCAGAACTAGCTAAGTTAATGTTGGATCATATTGAACACAATGATTTGTATATAAAAATTGTGATTCCATTCTCGAAAACCAAAATTATGCGAGAATTTGTTATAACAGAAAGAAATGTGACAGGTGTCAACTGTTTAAGTATTTTTCGAAAGTATGCTAAACTTCGTCCTCTTAATGCAACTCATAGGCGGTTTTTTGTATGGAAAAGGAAAATGTACCTCCCAGCTTGTCGGAATTAATAGTTTTGGAAGTATATCAAAAAAGATTGCAACAAAACTTGGATTGAATAATCCCGAAGGATACAGTGGACATTGTTTTAGGAGGTCCTCAGCCACCATTCTAGTTGATGGTGATGCAGATATGCAGATGTTAAAGCGTCATGGGGGCTGGAAATCCTCTTCTACGGCAGAAGGCTACGTTGATAATTCTTTAGAAAATAAGAAACAAATAGCAAAGAAGATCATGGGGGCAGACACGGACTTGATGATTTGAAATTCGAACGTAAAGGGCTCCATCCACAATTTTAATAAAACCGGTTTTTTTTCCATTACAGCATTAGTGCTGTAATAGATGCCCTTACAAAACGATTTACAGAACTGTAAAATTCATATTAATAAATGAAAGTAGATAAATGTATTATTTATACATATCCAGTGTAAATAAATTGACACCAAACAGTGACTTGGTTATTATAGAAAATACATATAAAAAACACACATATTATTTTAACTACTTACTTGTGATATGTCTAAGGAATGTCCACTTCTCAAGGTCGAACTTTTGGAGTCATCCGATTGGACATGAACCAGCCTATCGGATTTGTGCGATTTCACTGAAGACATAGAAGGAAGCCTTTCAATTTCTCGCGTAATCGACTCTATTGTACTAACGGGACTAACTAACTCTGTGGAAATGGGAAAGGTGGCACTAGAAGCGGATTTCTAAAAAACGTAGCAAATTTATATAAAAAAATCCATCATCTTTTAACACCATTGTTCTTTTAAGATAAATAAAATTTCTTACAGTTAGGGCAAGCGGATCATTAGGATTTCTGTTCTTCTTTTTACGCCTAGGGGGAGCCACGGGTATATTATTTTTTGAGGAGGTTGAAGCCTTAGCGCTAGCAATCACATCAGGTTCCTGAAGTGGGGTGGAAGCCGATTTCTCGGAATCTGTGGTTAAGGGTACAGTACCTACAAGTAAATGAGTTTTAGATGCTATCTGAAAAAAAATCCTGGATGTCAAAATTTTAATGATTGCCAATTCTTAGCCAGAATCTTGAGCTGTCGAAATTTTGTACCAGGAGTTTAGTATAGAATATGGGCAAATTAATTTATGTAGTAAAGAATAAGAAAAATATTCGCTAATTTTAAACGACGTAGATAATAGTTATTTACGATATAAGTGTTGTAAAGATTCATATTACAACACGAGATGTTAATGTTGTCAAACGTGGCGTCAGCCGAGTTTAATAAAACATGGAGTGTAATAATATGAATTTACAACAAGAATATTGTACAAAATTTTATCTACTTTCATCTATGAATAAAAATATTTGGCAAAAGGCATTTTAAAAAATAAAAATTCACCTGCTATTAAGTTTACTAATCAAGTTTTTTATGTTAACTTTCGCATAGTTACTGTTTCGCATGGTTACTGTCGAAACTTTTGTCAAACTAATTCAAAAATATAAAAAGCGTTTTTCAAAATGAGCGATTCTGATGGAAGTTTACCCTCTGATATTGAAGCAGCGGCAAGCGAAGCGATCTCAAGTTTAGTTCCGACAAAATCCAAGGCGCGGTATGAGTTGGAGTATCAGAAGTTTGAAGATTGGTGCAAAGCTAACAAAATAAAGGAGGTGTCTGAGAAAATCCTTTTGGGTTATTTTTCCGTAAAGCAACGCTCTCAGAAACCATCTACACTATAGATTCACTACTCAATGTTGAGAACTATGATTTCAGTCAAGAAAAATTATAAGCAGATTTTCTGAACTAATCGCATTTTTGAAAAGAAGTTCAGAGGGTTACAAGGCCAAAAAGTCCAAAGTTTTCACATAGGAAGACGTATGTAAGTTTCTTAGTACTGCAGATGATGAAACATATTTACTTATGAAGGTTGTTATGATAATCGGCATTTTTGGGGCTTGTCGGCGCGAAGAACTAGCTAAGTTAATGTTGGATCATATTGAACACAATGATTTGTATATAAAAATTGTGATTCCATTCTCGAAAACCAAAATTATGCGAGAATTTGTTATAACAGAAAGAAATGTGACAGGTGTCAACTTTTAAGTATTTTTCGAAAGTATGCTAAACTTCGTCCTCTTAATGCACCTCCCAGCCTGTCAGAATTAATAGTTTTGGAAGTATACCAAAAAAGATTGCAATAAAACTTGGATTGAATAATCCCGAAGGATACAGTGGACATTGTTTTAGGAGGTCCTTAGCCACCATTATATTTGATGGTGGTGCAGATATGCAGATGTTAAATCGTCATGGGGGCTGGAAATCCTCTTCTACGGCAGAAGGCTACGTTGAGAATTCTTTAGAAAATAAGAAACAAATAGCAAAGAAGATCATGGGGTCAGACACGGATTTAATGATTGGAAATTCGAACGTAAAGGGCTCCATCACATCCACTTCTGGTATACAAATTTCTAACTGTAAAAAGTGTATTATTAATGTTTATAATAAACCTTAAGTGTTATATTTAAATTAATAATTGGTAATTAATTTTATAATTGTTAATAATAAATCATTCTTCTAAAAAGTGTGGTTTTATTTAACAGCTAAATTTTAATAAAACTTTTTTTTCCATTACAGCACTAAAGCTGTAAAGACATCTATTACAGCACTAGTGCTGTAATAGATGCCCTTACAAAACGATTTACAGAACTGTAAAATTTATATTACTAAATGAAAGTAGATAAAGAAATATTTCCGCATTTATCAACGTAATACCAAATCATATTACCTGTTGATGATAAAGCAAACGTGCTGGGATACTTCTTTGAACTCTGAGTGGATTCCGAATCTAACGAACTAGAAGATAGGGCCGAAACTGACATTGTTTTTCTAGCAGTCTCTAAAACAAAAATAGCAAGAAAAACTAGTTAAAATATGTCGCACTGTATTATCAATAAACTGAAATATCTTCTACCAAAAACAGAGCCCGTAACTGACAGATCTACAAAATTTGAATTAACAATTTGACAGACAATGGTTATTGGTGATCCTTGTCTAATCACATTAACGAAACAAAGACAGGCAGCTTTTACAATTGGCGGAAAGCCAACAGAGTCTCTCACAACCGCCACTATGGTTCTGGGGTAAAGGAGTCTACTCATGTTCAGTCGACCGGCCGGAAATTATCAAGTCACATTACACCTTCAGTTTTGTTCACCGATAATGGCCGGCAGTTCCGGGCCGGATCATTGCGGCCTCCATTTCATTATACAGTGTCATTTCTAAGTTGTTACTTCTTTTTTAGCTCTGTATAGAAGGCATTAAAATAAACAACATTTTCAAATACCCTTTTTCAAAAATAAGGTACTTGCATTAATTTATTACACTATGGATCAAATGCGGTTATGCCTAACTTGCCCGTTGAATAACATTAAGAAAACTTCTGGGTGTAGGATGAGCCCGCAAAGGAAAGCGTTCTGCGTATAATCTCGAAGCAGCAGCCGCACTTTGACGACACTCACCGTAAATTAGCACCATATCTACTAGTTCATTGTTTTTAAATTTTACCATTTTCACGTGTCACCAATTTAAAATTAACTTGCTTCACGCTACCACCGACCCGTAAATTGCGTGACTAATAAGACAAACAACATAAGGTATAGCAGGCTACGTTTTGATGACCAGGCCCGCACTTAGATTTTTTACTTCTATATCTAGCCTATTTTTAAGTTCTTTGAAAAAAGGTATTTGAAAATGTTGTTTATTTTAATGCCCTCTATACACAGCTAAAAAAGAAGTACCTATCAACTTAGGAATCACCCTGTATACGCACATAGTTTTTTATTGTCAGTTCAAACATGTCACAAGAAGAGTGTGAGCAGCGGAAACTGGAAAAAAGGAAAGGAAAAACAATTCTGATGAAAGAGTGGGTTGCAAGTAATTTAAAACTTTCTTAGCGTTTCGAATATGACGGTCGGCAAACAACACACGTTCAGTTTTAACAACCGACAGCCGCCGACCGGCGCTGGCCCGTCATTTAATTGGGTGTGTAGCGGAATCAGCAGGCCTATTGAACGTGATTATAGATAGCAAACTTCCAATAAACATTATACAACAATCTGTGAATAAAATTACCAATAGCTACACCGAAAATAAATGGATAACATGTAGAGTTCTCTACCTATACTACATTTTCACATAGAATTTTTGATTAAAAAATTAAGAAGTTTACTACCAATTTTTGGAAACATTAAAAAAAATTTGAATGTAAATGGAAATATTATATTATGCATTAGTTAAAACTCATTTAAATTACGGAATTTTAGGTTGGGGAGGAATAAATAAAACTTTAGTTAAAAAATTAGAAATATTACAGAAAAGGTTTCTAAAAATTATATTTGATAAAGATTATCTTTATCCTTCAATAAAATTATATTCTGAAACAAAAAAAATGAACATTAGACAACTTTACATTTATAACATCTTAATATATATATTTGAAAATAAAAATCTTATACAGTTTAAAAACCATAATCATAATACACGTCATAAAAATGAAATAACCATAAAACCTAAAATAAATAAGTCCATAGGACAAAAAATTTCAAATATTTATGTTTTTATATAAACGATTATTTACCAACAAAAATTAAAAAACATATTTCATTAAAGAAAAGAAGCTTAGCGGCAAGCGGACAGAGTAGGGCGTCTATCTTTTGCATTAAAGTACACAGGGACGCCAAAGGCTGTTTCGTTCTTGTTAGAACTCATCAGAAAGCCATAACCCGTAAGCGGCCCCCAGTACAGCGAGCCTGTTCTTTCAAGGCGTTTTAAAGAAATAAAAACGCGATGAAAACCCAGTAACGCTATCAAAAGGAATCAACTCAATACAAAAGATAGCCATCTAACGTGAAAACGTAGAAATATAAATAAATCTAAATAAATTTAAAAAATATAAAGTCGAAATAAAAGCGTGGAGATTGGAAACAAATAACTTTAAAATTTTTTTGAAAATGTTTTAATAAATATTATTATGAATAATATATATTTCAAAATGTTTATATCCTATATCTTTAAAAAACATATTTTAATATTCCTATATCTTTATAATTTAAAATACTAAGATTTGCCCCTAACAAGCACGTCTTCGGGGGATCAAAGAAGAAGTTTATTGAGAAATATAAATAAACACATTATTTATTATATTATAAATATTGAAACTAAACTTATTATTATTATTATTATTATTATTATTATTACATACCAGCATTGTTATTGATGACTCTCATCAACCTCCCCAAAGAATTAACACTCTGCAAGCTGATTGTATCTTGTTCTATAATTCTAAAGGGATGCGACTGCTTACTGGAAGCAGCGTAGACCCCTTCCACAGAAGATGTTTGGCTGTGAGGAGGTGTGACGTTTCCACAGCCTTCCTCGTCGTCATTTTGGAGTTTTTGACGAAGTTCTGCGGAAAAATAAGTACTGAAGTTCTGTCGACATTTTTTTTTGTATTGTATGTTGTTGGTTTTTATTGACCTACCTTGAAATTTCTTTCTGCTACTTGCCGGAACCGAACTAATCGACGGTTCTATGAAAACGTTGTCATTGTTATCTTCGAAACTTTTCGCGTTCTGATGTCGATCGCTCGCGGTATCTTCTTTGGCCGCTAGGAAGTTGGGTACTGAGCTTGATCTTTTGGTGAGGCTTTCGTCAGATATCCTGCGTGGCTTATTTCTAAAAAATAAGAGAGACAGATTTAAAATAGAGCTTCAGTGACATGGAAGAAAGCAGAACTAACTAATATTTTTTATTTTTTATTTATTAATTTATTCATGACCCAAAAACAGTAAAATGACTTCACTGGTATCAGGGCCTAATATTTACAATATTTTTACATAGTTACTACAATCACATTACAGTTTTATGTATTACAATTAATAACAAATTAAATCAAATTGATTGCAAGTAGGTTTTCAGGCTATGTAAAGATTGATTCAAGGTAAACTTAGGATACAAGACTCACACAAGAGTAATAATATTTGGAGTAACTTCCTCCTCAATTACCACACTAAGAACCTTTATCTTCGTAAACTGACTCATATTATATTATGATATTATTAGTAGGTTATGTTATTCTTATTCATTTACAATATTAGGTTCTTTTTGTTAATTTATGTGAACTATAATAGTTCTCTCAACAATAATGTGAATATATCACCTACATAGATAAGCAAATTTCCAATTAAATACAAGGAAATAGTAATTTAATTTACAAAAATAAACTTACTTTATCTCCTGTGGCAAATGTGGTGAACACTATTCCTTTATAAATTATGAACCATGATTGATAACATTTAGCATGAATATTTTGATAAAAATATCTTAAATATTATTTGGCCGTTCTTTCCGAGAAGAAAGTTCATGTAAATTTGACGCTAATAAAGCTAACCATTTAAAATTTTGTATGCTTTTAACTAAAACATAGATCTTTAGATTCCATACCATCATTTCCGAGATCTCCTAATAGGCCGGTTAAAGTGAATCACCCTGTATATGTATTTGCTTGTAGGACTCTATTTTAAAATTTGGTAAATATCTATTATACACTCACCACGCCAAAATCAATGATCTTTACAGGAACGTTGTATTTTGGGGCGTAGATTGTGAATCTGAAAACGATTTTCGTCAGAAATGCTTAGTTTTGAAAATATTCATTCTTAAAGTTTTTTTTTTGAGGGTTATGTCGCCGCCACAGAATTTTCCAATTTTCTTCCTTTATTGCAAATAATCACTATTTTTTTATGTTACACAATGGTAATTAAACTTATTCTGAGTTAAATACTTAAAGAAAATGGCACATTTTGTAGATTTTTCAATGAATATATACATTTTAAAAACAGAGTCTATTAAATTAATTTGGTCACATTATTACTCCATTTTAGAAGCCTAATTGTTCATTTGTTTTTAGTTCATCATAGCCTACTATGCAAAATAATTTTATAGTGCTAAAGAAACCGGAGGTTACATTTTGGTTAAAAAGAACCCCAAAGAATCAAAAATAGGGAAAAAGTACCAAACTGCATGAAACATGACCCATTTTAGAGATTTTTTTTTAAATCCTTTTATCCGAAACCCCCATAAATGCGGCTTTAGAAATCAAACCTCTATGAACAGGAACTATAGCATTTCTGATGAGAATTGTTTTCAAATTCATAATTTACATCCCAAAATACATTGTTCCAAAACAAATCATCAATTTTGGAGTGGCGAGTGTATAATAGATTTACCTAAAATTTAGCTACAACAGAATATAAAAGTTCGAGACTTCACAGAGTATAAAATAGGCATTCTTCTTATCACAGTCTTAACAAGTTGGGTTACCCTGTACTTAGGAATACCAAGGATACCAGTGTTGGTAGGTACCAGCTATTACAAACTCAATGACATAAACAAAGTCGGTATACAGGTATACCTTTACGTAAAAGCTTTCTACCAAGTATTGAACCAAATTTCATGTTGGTGATGCTCTAATTGTTACATAATTTGGTCTGGAGATTTTTATACTAACCAGTAGGAGCTCCTATGCCATAAAGGGAACAAAGAAAAATTGCTTTGAGGATATAAAATAACCCTTTTAACCTTGTAACAGGTATTTCATCAAAAAATAATCAAGATATCAGAATCAGCAGGTGACAGTTGTTTTTATTGTTTATTTGTCAGTGTCAGGGCTTGAAAAAAACCTCAGTCATTTGTGGTGCATTGATGAGAGATTATTTCGATGTAAGTATCATTTTTAATTAGCTATGATATCATAATTGGGCCTCTTATACCTTGAACCGTGATTGGGAGTAATATCTTCGGCATCGTAGAATTCCTCGGAGTCGCTGCTGCTAGACATGTTCACTCGGTAAATTTAGCATTTTCACACAGAGAACAACCTTTTTACACTAAAATTTGTACACCTAAACTAATAAAATTAAAATAAAATAAATAGAAAAGAGTTTAAAAGGACTTTATTTACTAAAGGCTGAGCCATTTACTTGGTGTTGTCAAAATTGTCGATAAAGCAGTTGTCTATTTATTTACCCAAGCAGGTAAGCGAAGTGTCGACAGGGTCGGAATAAGAATATTCAGTTTATGCGCGAGAGATACTTGTAATATCACAAAAAAAATTTTCATTTCTTATTATTTAAATTTAGTAGTAAATACCTACCAATGGACGATAGTACAATTTTTTTAATTAAATATGGCAAAATTATTAAGTAATATAATCGCCAAAACAAACACAAATAATCTTATAGGTTATGTTTCAAAGACCTGGATCCACATCACAATAAACAACTCGACAAATTTGACGTAATATAACATTAGTAAGGTCCGCTAGATCAATCTCTTGGTAACTTTACCAACAAGATAATTTTTAAAGGAACCATATTGTTGTGACAATTGTTTTCATAGAAATTATCTGGCTGGCAAAGGTACCAAGAGAATCTAGCGGACTTAAGAATGTTATACTAAATTCCACGTACGTTTTTAATGTTTCACTTGTCAAATGCGTTGGCCCGTACTGTATACAGCATTCACCTGAAGACGACTTTAGATACTTACCAGTTGAAACGTTGCGATAAAAAACAAATAAAGACAATGCAAGTTAAAAACTCATCTATCATTTAAGAAACATCATTGTCTCCAACCGCAAACAGACACTTGAATAGTTTTGTTGGAATTTAAAAAAAAAATTTAAATAATTTTTAAAATGGTTTAACTTGCGGCTTATTACGTACCTGCCTATTTTAAATCTGTCATCTTTGTTTTTCGCAGAGCGGCAGTGCGACTGGTTCTCAGCTCAAGGCTGTTTCCTCACCCAAGAGTGAAATCAACATGGAGGATCTAGCTGTGGAAGTTGTCGGCGAAAATGGGGCCCTTTATAAGGTCGGTATCGTCCAAAGTATATTAAAAAGTCGCGCAAGAGTGCCTCCAATTTATCTGTTAAAGTTTCGATTACCAATTTCGCGAAAAAAGTGGGTTTTTTAGTGGTTTTTCGGGTCGGATTTTTCGAATTTCTCGACGAGCGAACGCGGTTCTTTTGACGCCATGGCCGTTTGACAGGGCGTGATAGGTCCATGTGTTTTAAAAAATACCACTTTGCACCCCTTTTAACACCCTAAAAACCCCACGTTTTCAGTTCTACTTGCAAATTAATTCAAAAACGAGACAATTCGCAAGTTTGCGCAAGGTTATGTTCTCGAAAGTATCGGGTTACAGTACAGTAGACGTGGGCCCCTTTTATAGCTTCTTATTCCTTTTCAGGGCTTTGTTCTTGATGTATTCGAAGACGGTGTCCTTGTTCACTTTGAAGATGAGTAAGTATTATATTTTTTCTAATTATTTTATTTAGTAAGGGTGATTGATATACTTAACAATTTTCTTTTGAGAAAAAAGGTGAGTCACAATGACCAAAAAGTATAGATGTTTAAGATTTAAAGGGTGTCAAAACATTCTGAATAAATAGTATGGCATGTAGGGCTTTTATCTTCATATAGGAACAATATGACAATTTTGAGGGGTGATTAACCTCTAGTTTTCCTTCGTTTTTCTTGTACAATTAAGGTTTCTATTTCATTACCCAAATACTAGAAAGTTTGGAAGTATGTACATCAATTTATACTATTTTTAGGTTTTGACACCTTTGTCTATTTAAACCTAAACATACACAGTTCCTCTATTTCTCATCAGGGGTAAAAAAAATGGTTTTTATAGATTAGTACTTATTATTTATTGTCTTTCATGGCATGTATCTTTGATTAGTGATACATACTATGTATTCAAGTATTTATTGTTGTGTAGCCTAACTTAAAACATTATTAATTAATAAGTAATAAAAATGATCTATGTATGAAGTTCAGCAACTTTATTTTTATCTATTTCATAGTAGTTTTAAGGTCCTTTTTCTTTCTATATTTACAAGTTTGATCAATAAGAGTATCACTAGTATCAGTCCACTTTTTGTATGAAAGACAATAATGAATATCCATTTATTTACTATACAAATGTTCAAATTGATAATAATATATTTCTTGTCCCTCATTAAGCCTGTTAGTACCACAAATTGTAAATAAATAAATTAATAAAATCATAGCCCTCAATTATTTTGATTTTCTATGGCATGTATGTATTTTACAAAAATATTGTAAATATGTTTCTTTATTTCACAAGATTTCTAAACAAATACAGTCAGATTTTTCTCAGAATAAATGAAATTAAAAAGATATTGCAGTTTTTGATAAGTTTCAGTCTAATTAGTTTTTGTTACTTCAATTAAACTACATATTAGATAAGGGTTTTCTTAAGTTGATAAAAATGTGTTAAAATTTAACAAACTTTACCAAAGTAGATGTTTGTTATTTTATTTTTTGTTAAATATTGTATACCTAATTGTTTAGATTTACTTTGTTTCAAAGCTGGGCAAAACTGGCAAGTACTCTGGAAAAAGTAATTGCAAACTCTTTAGAGTGCTTGCCAGCACTTTTAAAGTACTTGCAAGCCCTTAAAAAAGCGCTTGCAAGTACTCTAAAGGCCTGGCAAGCACACTCTAAGGGCTTGCAAGCACTGTAAAGGACTTGCAAGCACTCTTAAGGCCTTACAAGCACTCTAAGGGCTTGCAAGCACTCTAAAGGGCTTGCAATCACTCTAAAGGGCTTGCAAGCACTCTAAAGGCCTTGCAATCACATTCTAATGACTTGCAAGCACTCTAAAGGCCTTGCAATCACATTCTAATGACTTGCAATCACTCTAAAGGGCTTGCAAGCACACTAAAGGGCTTGCAAGCTCTCTAAAGGGCTTGCAAGTACTTTAAAGGGCTTGCAATTACTTTTTCCCAAGTGCTTGGTGACTGCTAGTTTTGCCCAGCTCTGATTTGTTTTGGTCTTTACCAGCCACATTCATTAAACGGTTCTAAATTTACAACCTTCCTAATCTGACAGTTCTGGGTTTAAAATGACAATTGTCAGAATAAGTCAACTAAGTTTTGTGTTGTAAATATTTTTTTGGTTTGTCTTCAAATTTATAAGGAAAAACGCATTTTAGGTCGTACTGTGTTCTTTAGTAGAATTAATACTGTACTTGCAACAACATCCCGGTCAAATTATTTATCTGTAAGACGATTTAATTACAAAAAAATCAAATTAACACAAAAGCATCATATGGCATATATAAAATAATGCCCTGGTAAAAATACTACAGTAAGATTATACATCTAACTATTTCGATGGTCTGAATTAGAAACCTCCTTTAGTGAATACGGGTGTACATTTTTAATGTTGAGTTTCATTTGACTGCCTAGCACAATAAAACCGAGGTGTATGCATATTTTAATTAAATAGAGTAGGTACATATAATGCAACAGTTGACAAATTCCTGACCTTAAAAACAATTTTTAAAATAAAATACTGGCAATTTTACACATTAAATTATTTCGAATTTTACCAGCAGATTAGGAACATGTTTAAATTTCTGCTCTTCATTAATTCTTTCGTTGATTTATAAAAATCTATGCTTAAGTGTATCCTAACAATATTTCTAAATTATTCTCAGAAGTTGCCAGTTCTATGCGAAATTAATATAGGATGAGTTTATCCCAATGTTTCCATTTTGAATTAAAATTTTTTCTAATTTAAGAATAAGAAGATTTTTGGCATTAAAAAACTCTACTATTCAGTAACCCTAAAAAAAATTTTAATTAAAAAACGAAAAGTTGGGATTAATAAAATTGAGTTGTTTGTTGCCTGTCCTCATTCCCACTACACTCATTCTCTATCATAATTAAGGGCGTTACACTTACAAAAACTATATACTGGGTCTCCCAAAAGTCCCGCATAAAATTAATATCAATTAAAGGAAAAAGATCTAGGAAAAACGCTCGGACCCGTAAATTTTTATTTTTAATTGTGAATTCTTTGACATAAAAAAATATTATACAGGGTGTCTCATAGAACGGTCGTTACGTCTTTGACATTTTTTTTTAATGGAACACCCTATATATTGTATTATTTTCTGATTCCCCACAAAATTCTACGCTTATGTTGTAAATGTCATCTGTCTAAATTCAATAGTTTTTGAGATATTCACGTTTAAAATATGGCATTTTTGGACTTTGATAGGCTGTAACATTGGAACGGTTCATTTTAGAGAAAAATGGTTTTCACCTCCCTATCTTAGTTCTTTTTCTCTATCCAAAAAACCCAACTTTCGATTTACCATGTTAAACCAAAAGAACCGGTTTTAACGGTTTAACATGATAAATCGGAGGTTGGTTTCTTTGGATAGAGAATAAAAAACTAAGATAGGGAGGTAAAAACCATTTTTCTCTAAAATAAACCGTTCCAATGTTACAGCCTGTCAAAGTAAAAAAATGCCATATTTTAAATGTCAAAGACGTAACGACAGTTCTATGAGACACCCTGTATAATAATTTTTAATATCAAAAAATGCACAAAGAATAAAAATTTACGGGTCAGAGCGTTTTTCCTAGATCTTTTTCCTTTAATTGATATTAATTTTATGCGGGACTTTTGGGAGACCCAGTATATTAAATGGGCTCTTTCAGTAAATTTTGAGTTTGGTTGTAGTGTATAAAGGACCAAAAAAATTTCTGT
Organism: Polydrusus cervinus; assembly: GCA_935413205.1. Lineage (NCBI taxonomy): Eukaryota > Metazoa > Arthropoda > Insecta > Coleoptera > Curculionidae > Polydrusus > Polydrusus cervinus. Next base: position 28,421,019 of record OW284519.1, read on the forward strand.
GTTTGTACTTTTTGATATTTTTAAGCTATCACTAAGAAAATAAATAAAAAACTATTGGAACAAAAACACGGACCTTATCGAATGTACTATTGTGCCGATAAAAAACTGGGACAAGAGATTTACAAAAACAATGTAAGAAATACATATCCCCTAGACTATAAAAGGTGTCTAGAGCTAAAAAGGAAAAACATTCAAAATTTAAAAAGTAACCTAGGTTACATAATGGAATGTTTTGTATTTTTCGATACGGGGTGGTTAAATTTGAGAGACATATAATATGGATAAAGTAAATTTATTAGATTTTTTTAAAGTCAAATATTTTATAAATTATTATATTTACCATTACCACAAAATAATAAATAAAGCTAATACAGGTGATAAAATACATTTAATAAAAAGAAAAAAATTGCGAACACAAAGTTTGTCAAAACAACACAAAATTAATATTTGGTCATAGAACCATTTCTGTTTATTACTTTTTGGAGCCTTTGTGGCATACTTAAAACTAAGTTTCTACATAATTCGACAGTTATTTCATCCCAAGCTTGATTTATCCTATGACGTAATTCATCCCTGTTTCTAGGTTGAAAATCATGTTTATACATAGATTTGACCATGGCACCCCAAATGTTTTCTATCGGGTTCAAATCGGGACTCTTCGAAGCCCAGGGAAGAACTGCTATGTTATTTTCTTGGAGAAAATTTTGTACAATGCGCGCTGTGTGTATTGGAGCATTATCATGCTGAAATGTGTAATTTTGACCGTATACAGCGTTTACCGATGGTATCATCACTTCGTTTAGTATATTAACGTATACTGCTGCAGTTAGTCTTCCTTCGACGATTTGGCAAAGTCCTGGTCCTCTAGCGCTAATCCAGCCCCAAACATTTATGGAGAAACGCCCACTTTGGTTGGTTTTGTGGGTGTATCTCTCATCATACCGCATGCCGGAAGGCCTATACACCCGAATTCTCCCATTATTGCATGACTGAAAAGTTTTCTCGTCAGAAAATATAACTGTTTCCCATAAATTTATTTGATTAATATATTCATGTGCAAATTCTAACCTGCCCTGTTTATTTATTTCCGTTAAAAAATTTTTATTGGCAGCACAACGGCTTCGTATATCGGAATTTCGAACCCTGTCTCTAGCGGTATTTGCAGAACCTGGAAAATTCGTCTCTTCTTTTGCCTTGATTGCAGTTTCGAAGGGATGATCTCTTAGATAATTAACCAGTCTTCTATCATGATCATCAGTAGAAATTTTAGTGGGACCAGAACCTGCATTCCTAATAATAGTCCCATGTCTTGCTATTTTTTGTTTTGCCAATAGCACGGTATTCTTGCTTACTCCCAGTTCATCTGCAATATCCCTAATAGCAACACTATCTCGCAACCGACTATAAATAATTGCCTTTTGCTGGGGGGTTAATTGTGGCATATTTACAAATAATATATGATTGTATGTTTGACGAGTCAATCATAAAGTGACAATCTTTATTGACATGCAAATTTTCATGACATTTTACTGGTACCAGGCTTGATGTAAAATTATTCTTAATAGTCTAGGAGAAAATAGAAAAATTTCCTGTCCCAGTTTTTTATCGGCGCGATGGTACGTCATGAAAACAACAGCTTAACAATGTTGCCAATGTTCTCTAACATTTTTAAATTATAATACAATGACAAAGTCTGAATAGTAATCCAATAGAAATATATGTCCAAAACGGACTTACGCGGAAAAATAAAAAAATCATCATATTATTTCCTAAATGTTATCTATATTTTGTCCAAAAATAAGTTCTTAAAGTTCTGGGGACAAAATATACTGTTTAACTATCATAAAAAGTTTCACATGTGGCAACAGCGAAGTTATTAACAGAATACCAAGCTAATGAAATGACAGTTAAAGAAAGTCTAACCTAAGTTATTTGTCGATCTTTCTGCTCTATGAGCAAATAAATAAAAACATTTATTTTAAACAAATATACATCAAAATTCCACAATAATTCGGATGCAAGTGGGATGTAAACAAAAACACCGACATGACAAGTGAAAGATCGGTAACGATGCTCACTGTAACTTTGTATCGGATCGACGTCATCGAGTAATCGCGCCAGTTTTGCGTTTTTAAAATTTATGGGAATTGTGCTTGCATGTTTTCAATGAGCTGCATAAAATTCATGGTATGACCTAGCAATAGTTTTATTGATGATAAACTCTTATTATAGCACTGACTTAACAATTTAAATGTCAAAACTATCAAATATGAGAATAGTGAAAAAGCCCATTAGAACAAAACAAATGGATTTGGACCTATAGATAGCGGAGTGTCCAAAAGTTATTTAAAAAAAAATTTCAATATTTTTTATGATACTTACAATTAACTTAAGTAATTAATTTTTTTAAGGGTTTTCATTGACTCACATATGTATATCTTTTATAAAAACCAAAAAAAGTAGGACTTAATAGATAACAGAACATAATTTTTTATTATTACTTAGGTTATTGGTAATATTCTTAGTTTTAAACTGTTTAAACTTTGTTAGGTGGCAGCCGGATTCAAAGTTTCCCTACGAGCAAGTTAGGTTACCTCCCAGTCCCGATGTCAAAGTGGAATTCACCGAGAACATGGAAGTGGAAGTATTTTCTAGGTCGAACAATCAAGAGGGTTATGGATGGTGGAAGGCTAGAATTAAGGTAAGAACTGTAAACAACTACGACGATTTTTGTTTTGTTGGTAAATGTATTGTTGTGTATTTAAACCTTTCTAGTTCTGTATACCAAATTATTACTTTCCACAGGGTGTTCATGAAATGACTGTACAACGCTTCACCACAAATTCCTTAACCAAAAATAAGGCGATCTAGGCAAAGTTACTTATATGCAATGTTGCTTCGTTTTGCCGCTACAGGGCGCTAAAGTTTTCAAATTAATATTGTTTTTTCGGAATAATTTCTAAACGCCTTTATCGATTTCCACTAATTTTGGAACTAAGAATGATCACTATTAATAGCGTGTTTTGACGTATGCGCCATCTTTTTTTAATACCTGAAAATTTAAAAATGGCGCGTGATTGGTAATTAAAAGTTCCTCTTTTTGTTACCCCCCGAAAAAATGCCTTTAACTATTAGCTGACTTCATGTTAAAACTTTTTTGTCTCTTGTAAAATTTTAGCCAGACATTCAGTTTTTCTGCAAAAAAATTACGTTGCAAAACATGAAAAAGTTTCGAATAATTGTTATAAAAATCAAACTAAACTGCTGGACAATTGTTTTTGAGCAAGAAAAATTTCGCCTACATTTAACAGTTAATATTTTCTTAACCAGATATGATATCGACCTACGGTTTTGAATTGTTGCTAGATTTATCCCTTAGGAAACAATTGTAAATGTTGGATTTTCTTTAACTGTCAGTACATTTTATATACAGGGTGTTAAATAAGACGATGATTTTTGCTCCAATTTTAATGGCGTGTAACTTTCATAATAATTTTTTTAAATTTTATCACTACGTCAATTGAATCACTAGTTCATAGCAAAGAAAGTAATTTGTCAAATTTTTTATATCTGCTATATTTTAAGAAATACCGATTTTTTTGGAAAACCTTGCTTTATTTCAACTTAGTGGTTGCTAGATCTCACTGTGCGTTGTATCGTGCAAACTTTGCGAGTGATTCTTATACCTTATAAAAAGCTTAATTATGTTTAGTAACAACAGTTGTACCTAAATGTAGGTAAATTTTTTCTTATTTTTTAGTTTGTCATATTGCACTACAGGTATATTATACAGTGTGTTTACAAAATTTTAACAAAGATAATTTTTTTAATTTAATATTTTTGGAAAAAATGTATTTAATAATTTCTAACTTTCTAACACTATTCCTAAAATTAAACTTACATTGAAAGAGACTTTGATATTAAATATCACTAGCTGCCGTCAAACCAAACCCCGTCTATCCGAGGAGGGCCTACAAGGTATTAATCCCATCAAAATCAAACTAGCATTACTTAATTTTAAGGATCCCCCAATCGTGAAAAATTGTGAGATACTCGTAAATCATAGACATATAGGTCACACATATAAGTACGCCACTGTACATCATAACATTTAGGTACAACTATTGTTACTGAACATAATCAAGCTTTTCATAAGGTATAATAATCACTCGCAAAGTTTGCACGATACAACGCACAGTGAGATCTAGCTACCAATAAGTTGAAATAAAGCAAGGTTTTCCAAAAAAATCGGTATTTCTTAAAATATAGCAGATATCAAAAATTTAACAAATTACTTTCTTTGCTATGAACCAGCGGTTCAACTGAGGTGGAGTGATAAAATTTAAAAATATTATTGTGAAAGTTACACGTCATTAAAATTGGAGCAAAAATCATCGTCTTCTTTAACACCCTGTATATAAAATTTTCTGACAGTTAAAGAAAATCCAACATCGACAATTGTTTCCCAAGGAATGAATCTATCAACCATTCAAAACCGTAGGTCGAAATCATATCTGGTTCAGAAAATATTAACTGTTAAATTTAGGCGAAATTTTTCTTGCTCGAAAGCAATTGTCTAGCAGTTTAGTTGGTAGTTATTTAGAATTAAAATTTTTTCCATGTTTCTCGTTCTGAATAAACAGCAATGATGAATCACACGGTATGGTAAATAATTTTTTTGTAGAGAAACTGCATGTCTGGCTAAAATTTTACAATGACAAAAAGTTTCAACATGAAGTCAGCTAGTGTCAGAAAAATAATTTAAGTCGTTTATACGGGGGGTAACAAAAAGATGAACTTTTAATTACCAATCACACGCCATTTTTAAATTTGCAGATATTAAAAAAAGATGGCGCATACGTCAAAACACGCTATTAATAGTGGTCATTTTTAGTTCCAAAATTAGTGGAAATCGATAAAGGGTTTAGAAATTATTTAGAAAAAACAATATTAATTTGAAAACTTTAGCGCCCTGTAGCGGCAAAACGAAGCAACATTGCATATGGGTAAGTTTGCCTAGATCGCCTTATTTTTGATTAAGGAATTTATGGTGAAGCGTTGTACAGTCATTTCATGGACACCCTGTATATAATATAGTTCTCTATTGTTCAAGAAACATCCTTGTCTTCAACTTTCAAATAGACACTAGAAAAATATAGGTTTCCGCATCTCTTATTGTACATTAAAAGTTTGTTTGTTATATTACAGAATTTTGGCACAAAACTGGTCACTAATTTGGGATTTCTGTAATGCAATAAAATATATTTAACAATTTATGTTTCTATAATCCGCGATAAAATATAATAAGTAGTTACAAATAAAAATAGAAATTACCTAGGCATAGAAAATTGTAAAATATACTCAACCCAAATCAATAATGAAAAAGTGATAATAATTTATTTATAAAGAAATTGCAGATATGAGTAATAAAAAAGTTGAATACCTGTTTCAAGGAGATTTATGGGGTAGTTTTAATGACAAAGCAGTAAACTACTGAAGAACTAAATTACTATTTTCCCAACTAAACTCCCGGGGAAAAAATACAGACACCCTGGATTCCTTGCCAAGTTTGATCCTTTTTTTATCACATTTTTACAGTTTGACCATTTTATAGACAATTTTATTGGGCGTGTGCTGTATGTTTTCAAGAAAGGGTCATGGTTGATAGGGTAATATTATATCAGGGTGAATTGATGTGAGTTTTTGTTTTAAATAACCCTGATTATATTATTTATTCATGATAATATTTAATTGATAAAGTTCCACGTACTCTCAACATTTTGTTTGTTGAATCATCACGTTATCTTCATATTTAGAAGAGATAGGATTGTTTTAACAAGATTCCGCAAAAACATTATTTTATTTTGAGTCAATTTGATTGTAAAAATTATTATGCACATACTGAACTATTATTTGTGAACATTAGAGCACTAAATGGACATCATTACATTGAAGATATTCTTCTAGAGACAGTTATTTTACTTGCTTCCTTAACATTTCTGGGTGCAGGCTTATACAGGGTGCAAAAATGAGAATAGTTTTTTACGTTAAATTTGATAACAACGGAACAGGGGGGAACTTCTGTAAAGATTCGTTCGCGGAAAGGTCAGATAAAAAACAAGACGATTTCTAGAATTAACGCGATTGAAGGGAAACGGAAACTGTTCAAGAATATTGGAACAGTCAATATCACCCTTAATAATTTTAAACACTGAACATAGACACATCTACACAGATCTACATTCTTTTATTTCTACATACTGTATTCTATCGACCAAATATGACTAAATCAGTTTAATTAGAAATGGGGAAACATTTAAATTAGGCAAAGAGTTTAGAATAACACAATGCCTCTCTCTGTCAAAGGCTTTCTCCATATCAGTATAAATGACGTCTACTTGAGTTTTCCGGTGTAAAGCATCATGCAAACATGCAGTACATCCCCAGTAAAATTATCTATTAAATGGTTAAAAACTGTAAAAATCGGATAAAAACAAAAAAGTTATAAAGGATCATACTTAGCAAAAAATCCAGGGTTAGATTACATTTACGGAAAAATAATTATTTGCGAAAAAAACTATTATAAATCGTTTAGTTTTGACTGAAACATGAGCAAACCCAAATAAGTATATTTGAAAGTTTAGCTATCCAGCGATATCAGATTTCTTGTTTCATTAAATAATAATAAGTTTAATTTAAATAGTTTTAATTCAGCCGCCCTTAACATAGGGTACAGACGCTGTCGAGAAACCGCTCCTAACATGTAGTCAGCCTTTTCTACGACTACTGCGGTAGCCGGTGATCAATGTAGGCCCCTTTAAGGCAAGAACCACCAACCTTTTAGTCGCCTTTTACGGCAGGCAGGTTCTACTCTGGGCCTATTATTTTATCTTCCTTAATAAACTTACTCGTCAATCCCATAAAAACGTGCTCTTACTTCTTAGATGATGAAAGGCGACTTCTACGTCTTGGAATATCTTGGTTGGGAGAACACTTACACGGAAATAGTGAGTAATGATCGGCTCAGGCAAAAGAACGCCAACCCGCCAATCGACAGGACCATGTTTCACAAATTCGAAATAGAAGTCCCGGAGGACGTCAGAGATTAGTAAGTATCAAATACATACACAAAAATATACATTTCTAAGCGTAAACTTGAACGGCAATTTTACCAAATAACTCTTAAATATTTAAGAGATAAAAATTAAAGATAAAACATTTTTCAACAGTTGTAAAAAGGATAACCACAAAGAATTCGCAAAAGCGCTCGGAGCTGGTCGCATCTTCTACAACCCCGAAAAGACTTCTCTCGTAGTGATTTCTAAGTGCGAGAGCAGCCGCAAGAGGGCGTCGCTTCTACAAGACATGCACTTTAGAAGTCTGTCACAGAAAGTGCTGCTGATGAAGAGGACGGAGGAGGCGGCAAGGCAATTGGAAAGTACTAAGCTGGCGACCATTGGAGGGTAAGGACTTTAACTTGTTTTGATTCTGTTTAAAATATAATTTAATATTTTTTTTTAGATATTCAGATGAATTTCATGTTAAGGAAGACCTTATGGGACTTGCGATTGGGGCACACGGGGTCAATATTCAACAGGCTCGGAAAGTGGAAGGTATCACCAACATTGAGCTAGAAGAGAACTCTTGTACGTTTAAAATATATGGTGAAAGTGATGATGCAGTTAAAAAGGCTAGGTGAGGAATGATAATTTAACAGAAACCATAATACAGGCATTATAGGTTATTTCAGAAAGGTGTAGAGTAATAAAAGCTCATTAGGTATGCAAAGGGACTACAGAGTGACCCAACGAATATTTAAGCCACTTTCATAATTTGGCATTGATTTCATTGCAAAATTCTTTATTTTCATCAAATGCAGGTAGTACCACCCGGGTTTGGGTCAATTTATGGGTTTTGCCTATTGTTATCCATTCACAAACACTGAAACTGGTGTGACAAAGGTGTGCATTATGTACATAGTATTATGTACACTTATTTTTTATTAAACATAAAAAAATACATAATACAAAAACTACATTATACAAAAATTAAATTATTAAAAATCATAATATTCATCGTCATCTGAGGAATTGTTATCTCCTCTTGACGTTATAATTAACTGGTCGACGGTTCGATCGATCAGGTGGTCAAGATCCCACATTTTCTCCTCTTCTTTAATGACATGATGGACTGATTTTCGCCAGTTCTCTGTCGTCACTTCCTTAATGGCTTGATCAAACAGTAGCTTAACGTCTTTCATTTCGAATGTTATGTTGTGTCTTACTACAAATCTTTTCACTTGCGCCCATATAAATTCTATAGGATTTAGTTCGCAATGATACGGCGGTGTGCGCAGCACAGTTACACTATGTTTTTCAGCTATATCTTCCACGGCATATTTGATAAAACGATGTTTGTGTAAATTTGCTATAGCTTCTTTATCAAATTATCTTTTTTTTTTCTTTGGTTATCATAAATAATTTAATGCACAAAATTTACCTGCGACTATGGCCGACACCGAAATTGAGCCGAACTGGACGGAATTTACCATTTTATTACTGTGCACCTTTCTGAAATAGACTAAAGAAGTACGTTTTGCTTCAAATCTTTCATATAATGTTCTAAAATCCTATTGAATCTACTTTTTTTTAAATTTTCTTTTTTTTTCTTTAGGTCTATGTTGGAATATAGTGAAGAATCCTTGCAAGTACCTAGGGCCTTAGTAGGCAAAGTTATCGGAAAAAATGGTAGGATAATTCAGGAGATTGTTGATAAAAGCGGCGTGGTAAGTCTTTAGTGTTTATCTGTACTTGTCGCATCCTACCGTTTTTTTAAATATTTACAATAAAACTACATTTACGTAAATGTTAAATTATGACATTGACTGACAAAAATAATTAAGGTACCGGTTTTGAAGCTACCTGCTAATCTGTGCTGTCGCCGAGAGATGAAATACTTGACAAATGTCGTTAGTTTTTCATTATAGGCAATCATAATTCAGACATAATAATAAACGTAGTGGATTTCTGCCTACTCCGTGGACCCCATTGTAGTTATCATTAAAATAGTATTTTACTAGAATTTTTAGTCATTGTCATCAGGTTTTTTGATGCATGCAATTTTTTATACAGATACAAATTGGGACAACTTAAATAAAAAAAGATTTTAAAATAATAAAAAATTGGTTTGATAAAAATTTATTAACAATTAATTTTGATAAAACTAATTATCTTCCTTTTACTTTAAATCCAAATAACATACCACAAAATATGAATAGTATTAAAATAAATGATGACATTCAAATTTTGAAAGTTAATCAAGTATTTAGGAATAATCTTTGACAGTAAATTAAATTGGAATTTTCACATTTGAATATTTGATTAAAAATTTAAGAAGTTTACTACCAATTTTTAGAAACATTAAACAAATTTTGAACGTGAAACAACTGGAAATATTATATTATGCATTAGTTAAAACTCATTTAAATTACGGAATTTTAGGTTGGGGAGAAATAAATATAACTTTAGTTAAAAAATTAGAAATATTACAGAAAAGGTTTCTAAAAATTATATTTAATAAAGATTATCTTTATTCTTCAATAAAATTATATTCTGAAACAAAAAATGAACATTAGACAACTTTACATTTATAACATCTTAATAATATATAATATTTAAAAATAAAAATCTTATAAAGTTTAAAAACGATAATCATAATACTCGCCATAAAAATGAAATAACCATAAAACCTAAAATAAATAAGTCCATAGGACAAAAAAATTTCAAATATTTATGTTTTTATTTAAACGATTATTTACCAACCAAAATTAAAAAACATATTTCATTAAAAAAATTTTAAATCGAAATAAAAGCATGGATATTGGAAACAGATAACTTAAAAAAAATTTTGAAAATCTTTTAATAAATATTGTTGTGAATAATATATTTTAAAAAAATTTTATATCCTATATCTTCAAAAAAAACTACATTTATTTACATATAGTTAACCGTTTTTTATTTGCAATTTAAGTTTTATATAATATTAACAAATATTTTTAAAAAAATATTTTAATATTCCTATATATTTATAATTTAAAATACTAAAATTTGCCCCTAACAAGCACGTCCTCGGGGGTTCAAAGAAGTTTATTGAGGAAAATAAATAAACACATTATTTATTATATTATAAATATTGAAAATAAACTTGTTATTATTAATTAATCTTTTATCGTGTTAATTATTTCTTTATTTATTTTTGAAAAATTAAATTATTATTCATTGAGTTTTCATTGTTTAGGTGCGAGTCAAAATTGAAGGCGACAACGAACCACAACCGACGATCCCACGGGAAGAGGGGCAGGTTCCCTTCGTTTTTGTGGGCACAGTCGAAAGTATATCCAACGCTAAAGTTCTATTAAAGTATCATTTGGCACACCTAAAAGTAAGTCCCTATGAATGTGACGTCTTATAAGAAAGCTAGAATTAACATTTGATTGATAATAAAATAATTATTGTAATTTGTAATCGTTTTTTACATAAGTGGTCATTTCTTAACAGGAGGTAGAGCAGCTTCGCCAAGAAAAACTGGAAATTGACCAACAATTACGCAGTATCCACCACGGCTCCAATATGGGTTCGATGCAGTCCCTCTCCATGGGTCGCAGGTCTGACCGGGGCTACAGCTCCGACATGGACGGTCGTATGCCCCGCGGAGGCCCCAGGGGCGGCCGAGGCGGCGGTAGAGGCCGAGGAGGTTCTCGACAGGGCGACCGCTACGGCCAGGGTACGCAGCCGCAAAACGACTTTAATAACATAGACGCGCGCCCGGGGCGCAAGGGCGGCCCCAGGGGGAACAGCGCCGGAGGGTATACGCCTAACGGACGCATTCCTCGGGGCGGCGCCCGGGGTAGAATGTCAGTAGACTCGGCGGGCGACCGCAAGTGATTGATCACATGTGCGCCGCCCGTTCTCCGATTGGGGCGGCCCGATTGCGCCGCGGTTTAGCGTGTTGCAGCGCAGCGGCGGGAGGAACAAGACGTCCCCCGCCGCTGCTCCCGTATTGTGTAAAATGTATTTTCCAAACGACTTTATAGACTGACCCGGCCGACGACTAATTTTTTATCATGTCTCTGAACTTGTGCGTTGCTTACGTGGGTATTTTCGACTCTTTTGGCGCTTACTGTTTTGACATGATATTCTGATACTCAAAATCAACCTGCAACTTTATTTTTCTTTTTTTTTTAAATTTCTTTCTCGGTCTCCCTGACCTCACTTATTGTAGCCGATTTTGTTGACAAACAAAAGTAACCTCAATGTTAACGTCTTGTCATGAATTAGGCAATCCAACGATGTGTCCAAATGGCGGCTGGCTGACAAATACTGCGTTGTAATTGGTGCACGTGACTATATAAATAATATTGCTGGTGACATTTAACGGGTGGCTCAATGCTTTTTACCAGCCAACCGCCATATTGAATCACATGGTTTGGATTCCCTAATAGACAAAGTAACCTCAAAATAACCGACGTCGATTTGCCAAACAAAACTATAACCTCAAATTTTTTAGTTGAAACTATGGCCACTGACATAGAGGTCACCGCTGTTCTTTAGCTCTCTGGTAAGAATTCTATCTCCCCCACTCTTGTCACATATTTTTTTATTCTCTGTAGTCTATAAATTTTTTTTTTGAGAAATAAATAGTGTACAGTTAAGTGCCAAAGACGTCATCATACCTACCAATGTCAAAACCCAGCGTACACACGATTTACGAGGAATTTTTGTGCATTTTTCAAGAAACTTAATGTTTTTGTTCGATTTAGGATTTTCAACATACCCGGGCGTTGCCAACTGCACTCCATTTTCGTTAAATAAACGCTTTTTTCCATTAAGAATTTAGAGCGTCCCGTTTAACAGGGATACTCTTAATTCTATATGGAAAATACCAATAAGGGATTATTTGTGCGTATGAAAACTGTCAAATCATCTTGTACATTTGAGTTTACAGATTATGAACTAAACTGCTGGACAATTGCTTTCGAGCAAGAAAAATTTCGCCTAAATTTAACAGTTAATATTTTCTGAACCAGATATGATATCGACCTACGGTTTTGAATGGTTGTTAGATTCATCCCTTGGGAAACAATTGTCAATATTGGATTTTCTTTAACTGTCAAAAAAATTTATATACAGGGTGTTAAAGAAGACGATGTTTTTTGCTCCAATTTTAATGACGTGTAACTTTCACAATAATATTTTTAAATTTTATCACTCTACGTCAATTGAATCACTGGTTCATAGCAAAGAAAGTAATTTGTCAAATTTTTGATATCTGCTATATTTTAAGAAATACCGATTTTTTTGGAAAACCTTGCTTTATTTCAACTTATTGGTTGCTAGATCTCACTGTGCGTTGTATCGTGCAAACTTGGCGAGTGATTCTTATACCTTATGTAAAACTTGATTATATTCAGTAACAATAGTTGAACCTAAATGTTATGATGTACAGTGGCGTACTTATAAACACCTATATGTCTATGGTTTATGAGTATAGTGTTAGAAAGTTAGAAATTCATAAATACATTTTTTCCAAAAATGAAATTAAAAAATGTATTTATGTTAAAATTTTGTAAACACACTGTATAATGTACCTGTAGTGCGATATGAAAAACTAAAAAATAAGAAAAAATGACCTAATCTAGGGGCGAATACTTTCCAATATAAAACAATCGTGAAATACTCATAAACCATAGACATATAGGTGTTTATAAGTACGCCACTATACATCATAACATTTAGGTACAACTATTGTTACTGAACATAATAGTCACTCGCAAAGTTTGCACGATACAATGCACAGTGAGATCTAGCTACCAATAAGTTAAAATAAAGCAAGGTTTTCCAAAAAAATATAGCAGATATCAAAAATTTAACAAATTACTTTCCTTGCTATGAACCACTGATTCAATTGACGTAGAGTGATAAAATTTAAAAATATTATTGTGAAAGTTACACGCCATTAAAATTGGAGAAAAAATCATCGTCTTCTTTAACACCCTGTATATAAAATTTTCTGACAGTTAAAGAAAATCCAACATTGACAATTCTTTCTCTCAAACATTCAAAACCGTAAGTCAATATCATATCTGGTTCAGAAAATATTAACTGTTAAATTTAGCCGAAATTTTTCTTGCTCGAAAGTAATTGTCCAGCAGTTTATAACGAGGTAAAGATTTGTTGTCCCATCGAGAAGTGGTGTTTTTTTTTCATACATATAAATATCTCTGTAAGAGTAATTGTACTACGGTGGTAGAAACAGTTGTAAATATTACAATTTACATTTTTCATCAAGTTTTCCCCTTGTTTTTTTATGCTTTTTAACGTATTTTTTGCTTTTGGGCTGACCAGCGTGCTAGAACAGCTTTTTGTTTTCCAAAAACTTTTTTGCCTTTTTTTATTTAACATTTTATTTTTACTAAATTTTCATGGTTTAAACTTACTCATTAAAAAGCAGGAACGGACTGGTCAGCAGATTTAAGGTATTTATTATCTTATATTAACAGTATGTCCGCCGTTGAGGTTTAGAAGAGGTCAAATGGACCAAAAAGTGTAAGATACGTAAAAAAGTAATTTTTTATAAAAAAATTTACCAGCAAAGTTATAAAGAATGACTTTCGTATCATTCACTTTTTGGTCCATTTGTCCTCTTCTAAACCTCATTCGCCGACTATTGTATACTTGCATAGGTTATAAGTAATGTGAATATATTGCTGGGAACTTATTATCTAAATTCAACGCGTTTTAGAAAAAATTACAATTTTTCTTACATCTTAACGTAGTGGACAATTAAAATAGTACAAATAATGTATATATGATTGTGGGGGATTCACAATAGAAACATGTTTTTTGGGTGTTTCGCCACATACTGGAACTCCCAAAAATGAATATTAATTAAAGGACAAAGATCTAGGAAAAACGCTCAGACCCGTAAATTTTTATTTTTAATTGTGCATTTTTTGACAAAAAAATATTATACAGGGTGTCTCATAGAACTGTCGTCACGTCTTTTTTTTATGGAACACCCTATATATTGTATTATTTTCTGATTCCCCACAACATTCTACGCTTATGTTGTAAATGTCATGTGTCTAAATTCAATAGTTTTTGAGATATTGACGTTTAAAATATGGCATTTTTTGCCTTTGGCAGGCTGTAATATTGGAACGGTTCATCTTGGAGAAAAATGGGTTTTACCTCCCTATCTTAGTTTTTTATTCCCTATCCAAAGAAACCAACCTCCGATTTACCATGTTAAACCGTTAAAACCGCCTTTTTTGTTTAACATGATAAATCGGAGATTGGTTTCTTTGAATAGAGAATAAAAAACTAAGATAGGGAGGTGAAAACCATTTTTCTCTTAGATGCGCCGTTCCAATGCTACAATCTGTGAAAGTCTAAAAATGCCATATTTTAAACGTCAATATCTCAAAAACCATTTATAAAAATAAATTTAAGTAAAAAAATCTAGCCTATACAGGGTAAGACAAAATATAAGTTTTGAATTTTGAAAAAGGTGTCTTTTATATTTATCTTTAAACTTTCCGTTTCCAAAAAATTAGTCAATATATTAATTATTACAGGGTCGACAACTTTAAAATATTATAAATAAATATATCTTTGCGAACCATTCCTGCTCTTCCTACGCCACTGGTTTCTAAGGGTGGAATATGTGTTTTTAGGGAATATCTCAAAGAGATTTTGATAAAAACGCAAAAAAAAACCACTTTAGTTCCCGGATATCGAGGCGTTTAACTTTTATAAGAACTTTTTAATTAATTTAATTTTTTGCTTGTATATTATTTTTTGGTAAATACCTTAGCAATATATCCATATTACTTTTCAATCTATAATGACTTAAAATTTTGGCTTAGTGCTGACTTCATGTTTAATAAATTTGTTTTCTTATCCTTAATTTACTTGCTGTATTAAGTGTAGCGTATAAAAAAATATACTATTTTACTTAGTTGCTACAGCTGGTATTTTGGTGAAATTTAATAAAACAATTATGAAATATTTGTTCGTACGCGCTGAATTTCTTACACTTTTAACACTCCAAACGACACTGCAAAAAACGTAAATATTTATATTATCAGGACTCGGACTTAGTCTATTTGGCTGTAAATATCGGTACTGTCGGTACATATTCTTAAAAAAGGTTTAAGCTTTGAATTTCAATATTTAAAGAACGACGGATCAGTGCAAAAATGTGGCTACCGTTTTTGGAGACGAACTAATGTTTGTCTCTATTTTCGATCGATTTCAGACACGAGATATTGTATTATTTTATGCAATAAAAGACGGCGCGCTCCGAAGTCACGTCGGTTCTTACGTAGCGAATGAATCATAGTGCGCCTATCTATTCGGCTTTCTTTAAATGTTGAAATTCAAAGGTTTAAGTAATCATTCACACATAATTTAGAAAACGGCCCTCAAATACAGGGTGTTTCACTGTGGATGGAACGTTAGACGTTTATGGAAAACGGGTTATACGTTTTCTTCAAAAATTTGGTAGTTCAGATAAACAACCATGGTCTATCGTCTTAAAATATTTTCAGCAATGCAATGTCCGAAACAGGTGGCAACATCGTTATTTTAAATGGAACACTATATATTATGTTATTTTCGAATTCTCTATACAATTCCACATATATTTTGTATAAAATGTCATATGTCCAAATTAAATTGTTTTTGAGATATTGACGTTTAAAATATGCCATTTTTAGACTTTGACAGGCTGTAGCACTGGAACGGCGCATCTTAGAGAAAAATGGTTTTCACCTCACTATCTTAGTTTTTCATTCTCTATCCAAAATACCAACTTCCGGTTTAACGTATTAAACCAAAAAAATGGTTGGGAAGTTGTAACTTTTAGATAGAGAATAAAAAACTGAGATAGGGAGGTGAAAAACATTTTTCTCTAAGATGCGCCGTTCCGGTGCTACAGCCTGTCAAAGTCTAAAAATGGTATATTTTAAATGTCAATATCTTTCAAACAACTGAATTTAAACCTATGCCATTTTATACACAATTTACGTGGAATTGTATAGGGAATTAGAAAATAATATAATATATAGGGTGTTCCATTTAAAATAACAATTTTGCCACCTGTTTCGGGCAGAAGCGGCAACGCCGCATTGCTGAAAATATTTTAAAACGATAGACCATGATTGTTTATCTGAGCAACCAAATATTTGAAGAAAACGTATCACCCGTTTTCCATAAACGTCTAACGTTCCATCCGCCGTGAAACCCCATTACAGCGAAGAACAACGTGAATAATTTGTTATTAAATTTTGCTATATACCTCTGGCAGCACAAAAAAAATATTAAAGGAATGTCGACTTTCAAGGCTTTTTGTACAGGCAGATGCAGATTTTAGCTACTTATATCCATACCATCGAAAGCAACTTTAGAAAACGAGTAAAAAAGCTAAGAATATCGTTTTTTTTTCGGTTCCAAGATAAACAATGAAAGGTTTATAAGGATGTTCGGGAAAGTGCTTTAGAAGATGCGGAAATCATTTTAAAATAGTGGTAGTTACTTTCTCATCGCACTCGGAAAACTGTAAGAAGTAAAAATAAACAGCAAACATAATTATAAGCGGTCTTCGACGGCGCATCTCGTTGTTAAATTTCACGCCACGAAAAGACCCGATGTTTAACCGATTTCACACGACGTGCTATGCAAACCCTCAGTCAAGCAAGCGCAAACTTTTCGCGTATCTAAGACAGCGCGGCGGTCGACGATCAACAATGTTTCCGATATTAGAGCAGATAAATCTTTGAAAATAATTGTGGAAAAACTTTTAACTTAATTTTTCTGGTCTTTGACAAGCAAGGGCAGCACTCACTGTACTTTACCGATTGTTAGAATTAAGCAGAATAATTGGAGTAAGAAAGATTGACCCTTATTAACAAACTACTAACACTATTTTACCTTGCAGCATAATTTCTGATGCGTTTTTTCAGTCATCCTGTATATTTTGTACAAAAATAAAACTTTTATGTTTTCTGCTCATATCTGCATCGCCTTATATCTATAATGTCAAATATTTAGGTTAGTCGCGTTTTAACAGCAAAACATTGGTATAATTTTCGACATTTTTTCAGGAACTTTGTTGTTTTTGTTACTAATGTTGCTCATCAACAATAAATACCTTTAATTTAATTAATATTATCGAACGTTATAAATAAATTAATTGGTTATTTCTTCTCTCACGCAAGTCGTGTAACTTTTTGCTGTTACAGCGCGATATTTTCTAATAAAAGTTAGTAAAACCCAAGAGGCTTCTAAATATCTCTCAAATAAAAATAAAATACAAAAAAACTTAACTGGAAGGGTACGTAACCAGGCCATGTCACAACACGCACTACGTAAATCCCCAGCGATACCTTTATGTGAGGTTAGGAAAAAAAACGAAATTTTGTTGTCTAAAAATTAATGTCAAACATTCGAAATACATAAAAATTTAAAAGAAACAACAGGTGTTTATTTAAGTTGTTTTTATTGAGGTATTTTTCTTGACAATGGAAGCCTAAAGAGTGACACACAGTCTTGTGTACCGTAAACACTGAAAAAGGTTTTAATTTTTGGATAAAAAAAATTTGAATAATATTTGAAATATTTTCGTAACTTCCAGTGATCCTAACCTCGAGGTAATACTTGGGATATGCTAGTGGTGAGTTTGCTAAAACGTATTTATAAAGGGCATTCTCGAATGTTTGGGGTTTTTTTTCTCCCATACTGAGTGTGAAAACATGAAAAACGTACGAATCTCTGGTCATTCTAACTTAATATTGTTACGGAAAAGTATCAGACACAAATAATTGAACTTCTTAGTTAAAATTTTTTCGAGAATGTCCTATCTAAAGTAAAGCAACACAAAAAAAAAACGGCGACCTTTGCCATAAAATTCGTTTAGAATTGGCGTAGTAAGACTGGCTCAAACAGTGTCGTACTTAAATTGTGAAAGACTTTTTTTAGAAATATAAATTAATTATAAAAAACGAACAGACGTTGTTTTATTGGCGTTGTTTTAGATTAGACATTGGACATGGGGTACCCTTTCAAGGAAAGTCTTATTTTTTTACTGTGTTTTATTTTTATTTTGGTATTTTGGCGCTGCTTTGACATTACCGAGTGTGTTTGCATGCTGTTTGATTTCAATTTTAACCTTTTGCGAAGAGCTTTGAAGGGTCGCCGCATTTCCAATGTTGATTTAACATCCTCTTTTAATTTACCTTTAACCTATTCATTTTCATTACTAAACGCTATTAAAAACCTGCAAATAACAAACCTCAACTCTACTCTTTGGAAGGATTATAGGAAACAGGAAATCCCATGCACATTTTAGACTAATATTTACTCCCCTGTTTGTGTTTTCTTTAGCTCTCTTATAATTCTGTGCTGAGCATTTGCAGTTGTTTATTACAGTGGCTTTCGCCCTAAACTTAGTAATAACTCTTTGTATCGCCCACTTGGTAGGAATTAGTCTATCAGAGAAATAAACGGAAAACAAATCAGATACATTACTCGGGCTTTTCCCCGCATAGTACCATTTTATCCTTGTGACTTTCTTTTATTGTGTAACTCATAATAACTACCTTATTACTAATCTAATCTTTCAAATTACATTTGACAATGACAAATCACATATTGGCAAGTGCAATCAATGCTGGTGTCCGCAGCATCACCTGTTCAATTCCAATGAAAAACCAATCGCAGTTCTGTTCAAATAAGTCAAAAGACCCTAAAAAGTCTCTACAACCCCGCTCTACAGTCAACAGGAGAGCAAATATTTCAACAGTCTAAATCTTGCATGGGATTTCCTATGTTTCCAACCACGATGCACCACTCGGTATATAAGAAGTCAGTTTCTTCTTCAGCTTGTTCAATAACGGCTCGGCAACATACCATTTTATTAAATGAACAGACACAATGTTATTTTTAAAGATAGAAATCCTGTCACAATCGGAATAAGAGCCGAACCGTTTTTGCGCGTCTGCGCAGTATGAACTGCGAGGACGCCAGTGATACAAACGACAACGTATTTTGACAATTTCCTGTCGTTTGAGTGCTGACAAGGTTAATTGTTCATAAAATAGAATCCATGACTTTATATCCCCCTTTTTTTTCCTGTACTTTTCATATAAATAATGAAAAATGCATCATCGCAGAACGTGCTAATAGTAAGTATTCTAGCCTTATTTATTTCCTAGAAGATATAGCCCGGTATACTAAGACAAACCATAGGATTCCACACAATTTTGTTTGTACCAAGCTGAACTTATTGGTGTATAAAATATTTCCTGTAAAAAGCATCCCTATAATCACATCTCTTTCATTTTCTAGGGTCCCGTCATCAAACCCCTGACACCGTAGATGAACGCGTATCGGAAAAACGACCCTACGGCGGCTACAGATATGACAACCCTAGGGGAGGGGGGCGAGGACGCAGAGGTGACGCCAGGCGGGGTGATGACAGACGTCGAAACCACGACGAAGAGGAGACTGTCTTGGATAGCCAGGATGTGTCTAGTGCAGATAGAGGTGAGCATTGTACGAGGTAGTAAAGCAGGAGAACCCAGGTCATAGAAATTTGCGGGAATTGATGGTCTATCGGTGGCGTGTTTTAAAATTGTTGGTCTGTTTTATATTTCTGTGGTAAATATGACTTTGATAAAGAAGGGAATCTATTCACAATATTATTGTCGCAAACATATCAGTAACACACCACCAGTTTTAATGGTAAGCTATCGATAGATTATCAATTAAAATCTATGACACAGGTTGTCAAATAATCATTCTTATTATCGTCGAAATAAAAATGTTTTTCAGAATTTGACGTAACTTTTGCGTTTTAAATGTTAGCTTTTACAACATAAGGTTAATTTAATATCAAATTATTGCACAATAAAAGTCCCTGGTGACAACCAATCGTAGTAAAAATGTCTAACAATGTCTGACTGTTATTGATTATGTCCTAAAAAGCAGGGTAATAAGGAACTAGAGAGTGTGTGGGTTTTTATTGCATAAATCGTTCAATTGGTTATTCAGAATGAAAAAACCGGGGGGAAACTACAACCCTTACGGGTTTTTGGGTATATCTCGAAAACGAAGCAAAATTTGGTGGTATTTTATAGGAAAAATTTTGTAGAGAGTTAGATTTTTTATCGAAATGGCGTAACTAAAAAATGTACAAGTCTATTTAGTTCAAATTATATTAAAAACAATTTAACAAAAAAGTGCAAAAAATTAAATATTTTTTTTACTTTTATGCAAATAACGTATTTTTAGCAGAGATAGGCATAGGCATTGCTTCATAGAAAAGACAGGATATTGAATTTCCTACAGAATGACGTATTAAAAAAATTTTTTGATGAAATTTCAATGAGATATCGTTTATACTTTGTCAAATTTTTCGGTTTTTATTGAATTTAGTTTTAGTTCCTTATGATATGACATAATCAATAGCCTACATCTTGTCTGTTAGCAATCCGATAAAGTTTGATAGAAATAATTTGATATTGGAGGGCCTTGTCACCTCCAAACGATTGCACAGAGCAGAATTTTCGTCAGAACGTCTCGTACGCGATACAGTCTAGAAATTCACAATGTTGTAAAAGCGACCAGATATTTCAAACCCCCTAACAATACAGCTTCATACGTCAACTAGAGTTACACAGTTACAGTAAACTCTCCAAATTTTTCCCATTCCACGTCATTTTCCTCAAAACAAATTCTAACGAGCTCTCGTCCAATCGTAGAGTCGGTTTCTAGTCAAGAAGGCGGAGCGTGGTCGGAGAGCGGAGGGGGAGGCGGTAGAAGAGGCCGGGGCGGCAGAAGAAGGGGCGAAGGCGGCCGAGGCGGGCTCAGAAGGGACCCCAGAGATCAAAGAGACGGACCACCTAGAAGAGGCGACCTAGACACTCGAAACAACAATATGCGGAACACATCAGGTATGGAGGGGTACGAGACCTCGGGAATGAGAGGTCGAGACAGTCAGATCTATCTTTGTTATTTTGGCTTTGTAGCCCGTCTGCGTCATTCAACCTTCTCTATGTGTTAGGCCCGTTTGTACAATTACGACTTAAGCTTAGTTCAACGTTGACCTAAGCTTAAACTTCATTTTGGCAACCAACAACAATGTAAAGGTGTTGTCAAAAAGAAGCTTGAGCTTGGTTCAACGTTGAACTAAGCTTAAGTCGTAATTGTACAACCGGGCCTTAGGTTGGTATGTATAAATTGTATACCTTACGCATAGGGATCCCTCTACACTTAAAAACGTTATGGTTCTGTTATAGAGGGCGTTCTGCCGATTGAGGCTTGTATACGTGTTAAAATACCAAACTGACACATAGAGAAGGTCTCGGTCATGGACAGTGAGAGTTGAGGTAAGGTAACCTCAGATTTTGTATTACAATTTCATCATAAATTTGTAAAGTCTATACCTGAGTTTTAAAAACAGAGGTTACTTTATTTTCGCTTCCGTGTATATTAAAGTAACGTTCTCAGAATCGCTGAAAATGCTTCAAAACTAGCTAGAAAAGCTACAAAAAGTATAAATAAGCTATTTTAGGGATTCTGGGAAGATAATACTAACCACACTAAACCGAATAATTCTACACAAAAGTAAGTTAACAAAACGTGTTGATAACCAACTTACTGACATCCTAGCATCTAATCTAACCTCATTCTTTGTTCCAGCCATCACACAAAACGACGAAACCGACATCCCGCCCACCAACAACGGCTTACCGAAACAAAATGGCGCGGGCGGAGGTGGCGCCGGCAACGGGGGACCGAAGAACCGCTCGAACAGGCCACCTCCGTCGGCACGTCGCACCGAGCGTCCAAACGATCGTCCGGAAAAACCCAAGGAAACCCTAGTGAACGGTACTGCGACCTAGGTCACGTGACTCGGGTAACGTAGTGTCGCGTGAGCGTATGGAGGGAAAGGTGTCTCGTGAGGGAGGAGTACTGGTAGGAGCTCGGTTTCGAATGGTAGGGGGTCTAGGGATTGTATAGGCTGCTATATGCTAATCGATTTTTGTCAAATGTTGGACAACTCTTAGGTTAGGTTCTAATTAGGCAATCCAACGATGTGTCAAAATGGAGCTGGATGGCAAATACTGCTTTGTAATTGGTACACGTGACCATAAAAATTGGATTCCCTAATACTCTAGATTGGCATGACAAACAGTCTGTTGCTATTGACAAGTTTGTTGTGAAGGATAAATTTAAAAACCTAGAACTAAAAACGTGTGTAGTAGCCTATACAGGATAGTTGTTTTAAAGTTTTATTCTAGCAGAGTGTTATGTTGTTTGAACGTATCTAAAGTCTTTAAATTTCGATTTTCGGAAGAAATTTATGCAGGTTATACTTAAAAAAAAATACTTAGTAATTATTTATTTTAATGCTTTATTACTGATTTCTTCACTTTTTAACAGCGCTACAGAGTGCAGCGTCCAGTGAAGTTATATATTGTTTAAGTAATTTTATGGACACTAATATACAAGACCTCTACCAGAAACTGAGCTTCCAAAGTGTTTCCTTCGCGAGAGGAAGAAGTTATATGTGTTTTCGATGATTAAAACAAAAGGGACTTTTTTTTAAAAATTTTTAATTTGTTGCGTAGCCTAACCCAGTTCAGTGATCAATTCCCGGAGTAGTGAAAAATATACAGGGTGGTCAACTGCCCGACTCGGACGAGACGACGGACTGCCTGGTTCTGTGAACCGTTTTTTTACATCTATACGAGGCGATTTTTGAACGTATTTACTTGTATTTTCGGCCAATGATGTTAATCGAGATAAGGAGTGTAACCTGTTTGGTTTTAAGTTCGTTGGAAATTGAATCAAAAAAAATTCGCGCTCTTTTGCCTTGAAAATTTACCTTTACAAGTAAAAAAAATGTAGAGAAAATACTGTAAAGCTACAATACTGCCCGTTTCTATCGGCAATAGGGCACATTTTAACAGCTTTTGTGGGATTGGGATGTGGAATTTTTTATTTAGTGGGGCGACTACTTGAATGCTCCACTCTAATGTAGATTACTTATAAGTGCCAATTTCAAGTACCATTAGTACCGCTGCTTTGACCCTGTATAACTAAAATGTCTGTAAATATGCTGTCAAAAATCGCCATTACTTGAAGACTGCTCAGTGTTAGTGAATCAAGCGTTTGAGGGGAAAAAATCGTGACTACTTTTCTAATTTGATAATAAGGTCGCGCACACTCGAAATATAAGTTTTAGTTTATATTAGCACTTAATGTATGTATTTAAATTTTTTTTCCGTCTATTTATATTATCTACTTTTTTAAGGTATGTTCTATAGTTTGTAGAATTGAAAATAACACTTGATATTGATTATGATTAATAGAGTTTTTTTTTCATTTTAATTTGTAAGATTTACCAGTGTAAATAGTATTTTCGATTGAGTATTGGTTTGGTCAGGTGCTCCTTATTGATTTTGTTAAATCGATCTTTTGTTTTTTGCTGTGTTAGATTTAACACAATTTTTGCATTGAATAAAAACAATATCAAAGTATCTACTGTTTTTTTTCGACCCTCGAACGACGCAGCCACCTGCGTTCCATCACGCTGTTCAGACATGATACAACAAACAGATGTTGTATCATGAGGCGCGGCTCGTGAGATTTTTACAGAAAACGTCAATAAACCAACGAGGAAACGAAGCAAATAAGGGTTAATAACAAAACACTCCGCCCGGTTCGATTGAACGCGTAAAAGTGCACGTGACGAAGGTGCCGACTTAATTTGGCGTTTTCCCGTCTCTTTAACGTAAGCGTTTCGCTCTTAGTTTGCGATTCATTGGTGTGTAAGTGTAATTCTATATAAACCCATTGGTTCAATCGTGAGGACTCTCTTAAGCCCAATATCAAGTTTTGATACTTGAGAATTTCCTTAGTCATTTATAAACTTAAAATCTTTTGTAGGAGAGATGTGGCGAAGAGCTGGGTGGGGCAGGGCAGGGAGTCGAGATTACCGTTGCATTCTGCTTTGAATATGACTCCAAAGTTACTGTCGGTGATTCATCGCTTTCATACCGGGCGTTCCGTTAAGGTTGGCCACCGGCCATATCTCTGAAACTACTGGGTTTAGAAACTCGGGAAGAAAAAAAATCGTACTTAAAGTGGCTAAGAGAAAATCCTGGAAATAATTTTTAAGTTCCGCATTTCGCCGTAAGGGGGCACAATTAAAAAGTCTAAATTTCTCCAAAAACTATAAAAATATAATTAGAAAGCTTAGAAAATCTGCGTCATTTTGGTTTAAGCCCCATTGACGTACCGACATTGATAAGAGTGGGGGAACTTATTGAAAGTGTAATGATTTAAATTGCTGTAACTTCTCAACGACTTATCCGATTTTAGTAAACTTAAGCTTGTTTAGAAGAAAAAGCTAAGTACTTTCAATTGTCGTATTCATTAGTACACGATAGTTCCTAATTGTTAGAGGGCGCAATTTGTAATGACAGTTTTTCATCTTATCTCAGAAACTTAAATCATGTGGTATATTTAGGACTTCATGATCGGAAAGTAGATTAAATTTGCAAGAGAAAACATGAACACCGCAGTTCGATATCTTCGTTCACTTCAGAGTTATTGCCAAAAGAATAACTTTTACCAATTTATCGTATCATTGAAGATTAAGTCATTTTTATATGCAATCTTTATTAATAATTATTAGTAAAGCATAATACGTTCGATACCAAATAATAGAACTATTTTTCATAAACATGTAAAACAATATTTTGACAGTTTTCAAATTTGATGGATACACCTTTGTCTTTAACGTCCACGATCTTAGGTATGTCCTCTGAAGACTGATTAATGACCGAGCAAGCACTCCTTTCGATTTCGTGCGGTTCCCCAGTGCTTAACCCACTGCCGGAAACATCGCCGATTTGAATTTTGCGAGCAATGGAAACTTTCTTCTAAATACCCTCTAGCAACCTTCGCCGATTTCCATCCACCAAGTTCTTGTAGGTCTAATATATCTCCTCCAGCATTAATAAGAAAATTTGTCGAAGATCTTCTAACGCAGTGACCAGTATACAAATTAGGATTTTCAAGTGAGAGCTATTTTTTGAGGTATTTTAGAGAAGAAGTAAATGCCGCAGGGCTGTACCGTACATTTCCCTCTTCTATATGATACAAACAATATTTGGTGAGTGATATGGTCTGGCCTTAACATTGCGTACTTTTTAAATAAAAGCATAGGATTGACTTCGCCGTCAAATATCACAGAGAAAATACGTTTCTTGTGGGTTTTTGAGTCGGGAATAGTAACAATCAGCTTGTCCTCTAAAACGTCAACATCTTCCGTGGTCATCTTCGCTAATTTATTAGTTCGACAGGCTCCTCCAATTCCAATTAAAAAATCCACTTTTATCATTAAAAACTTCTCGTCTGAAGTAGAACACACAAATTCGTTGACTTGTTCTCTTGTAAATACTTTTGATTTTTTTGCTCTATATCCAACATTTTTCTTCTTGATGAAACGTATTAGAGCGCCGTATTTGTCGATTTCCACTCTTTCCTTCAGTTCTAAAGTCGCTCGTAACATGGAATATTTCGGCCATAAGGATGAAGCAGGGTATTCCTCAGAGAGTTTTGCGAAATACGCCAGCAAGCCGTTTCTTCTGCACATGTACTTTGTTTCGCCACTCACAAAACTGCCGATATTCTTTTTCATAATGGATTTTAGATTTGTCCGGAAGCAAGTTCAACCTTATAATGTTGGCTGTAGCTAATATATCGTCAGGAATATTAAAATCTTGCATGATTTTAATGATGACTTTTTGTAATGCCAAAATGAAACGACATAAAACCTTGTTTTTATTTTCGCATCGCCGTTGTCAATGATACGATAAAGCTTTGAATACAACTCGATTATTAGTGATTTAACACCGTCTCGGACCTTGCGGGTGACTCGGCTGTTGCCTCGTCACCTAGTAATGTCCTCGACTATTATAAATCGCATAATAATCTCGTTATATTAATAGCTATAATTGAACGTTTTATATGAAAAAAAAAATTCTCTTGCGGATCACAATTGCCTCAATACTCTTACAATTTAGCGATCCATCACTAGTTTTGAAAGGTCACAAGCTACTCAAAAATAAAAAAAGATTCGGATTCGTATTTAAAAAAATAATAAGTTTATGTGGGTGAGTATCTAAACAACGAACCGCGTCGTATCTGAAAAATAAAATTATAAGTGCCTTAATAAATATAAAAATCCTTTATTACTTTGATTATAAGGTACTCTCAGTATAAACATCACCAAAATTTCGATCTGGTACTGCCGATAAAAGAAATTAAAATATAAAACTTAAAAAATAAATAATTCATATTATAAGAAACCATTAAAACTATGGCTATGATCTAATGTCATTTCCAGGGAGGCTTGTCATGTCTCCTTTCTTTCGGAGATGCTTTTGTCGTTTCTGGTCTATTTTCGCTTTCTTGAACCTGAAAGAAAATTATCGGTCAAAGGACAAATCTATCACCACAAACACATTTTGAAGCACTGCGAGTTACATACAAAAAGTCATGAACTATCAACAATGGGCTCTTTCACTAAATTTTGATTTGTGTAGTGTATAAAGGAACAAAAAATTTAATTTTCTGTGTTTGTACTTTTTCCTATTTTTAAACCATCACTGAGAAAATAAATAAATAAAAAAACTATTGAAACAAAAACACAGACTTTATTGAGTATACGTCATGAAAGCGGCAGCTTGACAATGTTCTCTAAAATTTTTATATTATAAAATACAATGACAAAGTCTGAAAAGTAATTCAATAGAAATAATTGTCCAAAACGGACTTATGTGGAAAAATAAAAAAAAATCATCATATTATTTCCAAAATGTTACCTATATTTTGTCTTAAAATAAGTTAATAACGTTCTAGGAACAAAATATATTATTTAATTAGAATAAAGGGTTTCAAATGTGGCCACACCGAAATTATTGACAGAAGACCAAGCTAATGAAATGACAGTTGAAAAAAGTCTAACCTAAGTTATTTGTCGATCTTTTTGCTCTACAAGCAAAGAAATAAAAAGAACAGTTATTTTAAACAAAAATACATCAAAATTCCACAATAATTCGAATGTAAACAAAAACACCGACATGACAAGTGAAAGATCGGTAACGATGCTCACTGTAACTTTGTATTGGATCGACGTCATCGAGTTATCGCGCCAGTTTTGCGTTTTTAAAATTTATGGATGCCGGATTGACGACGTACGGAAAAAAACATGCGTGAGAAAGAGATGCACTATGTAACGGTGTTCTATGCGATGTGCTGCCCTATTAACGAGTTTTAACTGAATGCAAACCAAAAGAATATGGTCTTTTGGTTTGCTAACTATCTTCGGAAGAATTTTGTTGCGGGCAAAAAGAGAAATACCAATGTACTTGAAAATATATGGAATAAATAGTCAATTATAATACCTAAAGGACTAATTTTTACAAATTAAAAATGGATTTATACATACTTACACCTTGATGCCACGTGGCTCGATCATGACTTTGAGTTCTCTTAGTCTCTTGAGGTTCCGCGACCGGATTCCCTGGCGGTCTATTTAACAACTAAAAAAAGAAAGGCCACTTTTTTATACAAAAAAGAACGAGAGACAACAGAATGTGCAAATGTAGGTGCTTCCCTGTTTCACAAACTCACACTTTAAAATTTGGTTAGCACATTTTTTTTTGGTATCTATGTGGGAAAATATAATGAAAACCCTAAAAATAATTACTTGTATTGTAAAAAATATTGATAATTATTTTTTTCATATAAAAACAACTTTTTGGTACTCTAATATCTGTCGAGTCCAATACTAAAGAGTTTTAAAAAATCCATTAATAAACATGGCCGTGATTCCGGCCAAGAGATCGCAATGTTTTTGGTCGAACTTTTAGAATTTCGCATGTAGCTGCTAATTTCGGAAAAGAATTTATAAATATGGGACTAACTCCCAAAACTATTAATCATTTTTCTAGTTATTTATTTTTTAAAATTTCGAAGTTTCTATTTTTTTGTCTACAGGGTTATTCCTAAGTTGATACTTCTTTTTTAGCTGTGTATAAAAGGCAACAACATTTTCAAATATCTTTTTTCAAAAAACTCAAAAATAAAGTATTTACATTCATTTATTACACTATGGATCAAATACGTCCTGCTTAACTTAAACATAATCTCGAAGCAGCAGCCGCACTTTAACGAAACTCACCGTAAATTAGCACCCTATCTACTAGTTCATTGTTTTCAAATTTGACCATTTTCACGTTTCACCAATTTAAAATTAACCACCGACCCGTAAATTGGACTCTATAATAAAAAATAACTAATAAGACAAACAACATAAAGCATAGCAGGCTACGTTTTGATGACCAGGCCCGCATTTGGATTTTTACTTCTTTATCTCGCCTATTTCTAAGTTTTTTGAAAAAAGTATTTAAAAATGTTTATTTTAATGCCTTCTATACACAGCTTAAAAAGAAGTATCAACTTAGGAATCACCCTGTATATAAATAAATACAACTACTGAAGGAGGTCGTAAGGACGAAACGTGAAAATGGTAAAGTTTGAAAACAATGAACTAGTAGATACGGTGCTAATTTACGGTGAGTGTCGTCAAAGTGCGGCTGCTGCTTCGAGATTATGTTTAAGTTAGGCAGAACCGTATTTAATCCATAGTGTAATAAATAAATGTAAGTACCTTAATTTTGAGTTTTTTGAAAAAGTATTTGAAAAAGTTGTTTATTTTAATGCCTTCTATACACAGCTAAAAAAGAAGAAGCATCAACTTAGGAATCACCCTGTATTTTAATCACAATCATACAATTAAAAACGTACATTTTCTATTGGATAATTTATTATCTTTTTACAAAATTTGTGTACAGACAATATACAGTTATCATCTTCTGCAACGTTTTGGGAATCTTGTTTATCGCACATAAAACAAAATTGGTGCCCTAAGAATAAATTAAAATTAGATAACACTAATATTCAAAAAGAGGAAATGATTCTGTATTTTTTTTTTTTTTTTTTACGGTTCGCCGACTACGTAGGCCATCTTGAACCGGTCATCGACCACAAATGTGATCTACCGACTGGGGAGTGTGAAACGGCACCTTCATCCTACGAGATATCCGATCTCATCCGGCCTGTCCGGCGTGAATAGGATGGCTAGGTGTCGATTCATTTTACACTCTTCCCTGAGGCAAGAGCACGCCGTGTTCCCAAGCGGTCACCCGCCCAAGTACTAACCGCGCTCGACACCGCTTGACTTCGGTGATCTGCGGGAACCGGTGCTTAATATGTCGACAGGCCCTTGCCCTAAAATGATTCTGTATAATTTCATTAAAATACTGAGTATCCCTGTCACGCCCACATTTCTACACTATATAGATATCCAGGGATATAAAGAATACTTAAATAAATATATGCTGAACGTCTGCAATTCTTTCTTAAATATTTATTATTGTAACTTGAAGAAATAGTCCATACTTAAAGTGGAGGGGAAATTTAGAAGGTAAGAAATAAGAACACAAAGTCTTCCTCCGCTGTTATATTATAGAAATATTTTAAGCAACTTCTCTACATGTTTCGAATGCAGAAGCATTCATCTTCAGGAGAATAAATAAAAGAAGAAACACCAGTAGATATCACGCTAACTGAGCAACACAATTGTAGGTTCGATGTAAAAATGAGTAGAACGGTAAGAAAACAGGTCCACACGGTGCATTGCGAGGAAGAAAAATATGTGGGTTTGAGGCTTAAGGCACTATAAAAAATTTAAAGGTAGAATGAAAAGTTTGACGTATTTGTGTGAAAAAACTGTCTAAAGATGAACCTGAAGTGAATGGGAATAATCATTTAAGCAAAAGAAAATTGTTGGTTAGTCATTTTAGAAAATATGGAGAAGTGGTTATAAGTGTGAGGAAGATGACTATTAAAAATTTATTAAAATGTGATCCTAACTGGATGGAAACCTCATGTTGATTTACGAGTAAAAGTAGTAGAAAAAGTGAATTTTATTGGATTTATTCATTTTAAAAGACTTTTTAGGGAAAAAATTTTTAGGCTCGACCGCTACCGCGTTCGTTTCTAAAAAGGATTTATTATTGTGTATGTAAAATAGACAAAAAATATAATCATATTTCTACTCACCATGTTTATGTACTTTTGTATCTCACTCTCAGATTGCTTGGTCCCTCTACTTGATACGGGAGTCTCATCATAGTCACTCTCATAATTATCAGGGACCTTTTGTTGCTTCATTACGTGATTAACATTAGTGAATGTTTGTTTGGGTTGAAGATCATTTACGTTATCAAATGCCTAGAGATAAAAATTACTTTTCATCACCAATTTGAAAATTTAGTTTACCTAATCATGATGGAGGCTAGAGTGTAATTTTACCTGTTGATCGGTTGAAAATGAAGAAGGACTGTTACTGATCATCTTTATAGCCTCATTCCACTGCGTCTCCATTACTTTTTGTAATTGTTTAGCAATCTGTGCCCTTTTTTCCGGTAAATTCGATAATTTAGCTTGAAGATTGTCTATCTCAGTCTTATACTTTGCTAAGTGCATTTGATATAGACGTATTTCTTCGTCGTGTTTTTGTTCCAACAATTTTGTTTCCAATGTACATCTACAATTAAAAAAATACTGAGTAAATATATACAGGGTGTCCATGAAATGACTATACAACGCATTACCATAAATTCCTTAACCAAAAATAAGGCGATCTAGGCAAACTTACCTATATGCAATGTTGCTTCGTTTTGCCGCTACAGGGCGCTAAAGTTTTCAAATTAATATCCTTTTTTCTGAATAATTTCTAAACGCCTTTATCGATTTCCACTAATTTTGGAACTAAGAATGACCACTATTAATAGCGTGTTTTGACGTATGCGCCATCTTTTTTTAATACCTGCAAATTTAAAAATGGCGT
This sequence comes from Polydrusus cervinus, assembly GCA_935413205.1. Classification (NCBI taxonomy): domain Eukaryota; kingdom Metazoa; phylum Arthropoda; class Insecta; order Coleoptera; family Curculionidae; genus Polydrusus; species Polydrusus cervinus. The sequence continues at coordinate 28,452,072 of OW284519.1, forward strand.
GTGGGTGGTAATTAAAAGTTCCTCTTTTTGTTACCCCCCGTATAAATAACTTTAATTATTTCTCTGACACTAGCTGACTTCGTGTTAAAACTTTTTTCTCTTGTAAAATTTTAGCCAGACATTCAGTTTCTCTGCAAAAAAATTATTTACCATACCGTGTAATTCATCATTGCTGTTTATTCAGTACGAGAAACATGACTAAACTGCTGGACAATTGCTTTCGAGCAAGAAAAATTTCGCCTAAATTTAACAGTTAATATTTTCTGAACCAGATATGATATCGACCTACGGTTTTGAATGGTTCATAGATTCATCCCTTGGGAAACAATTGTCAATGTTGGATTTTCTTTAACTGTCATAAATTTTTTTATATAGGGTGTTAAAGAAAGCGATGATTTTTGCACCAATTTTAATGGCGTGTAACTTTCACAATAATATTTTTAAATTTTATCACTCTACGTCAATTGAATCACTGGGTCATAGCAAAGAAAGTAATTTGTCAAATTTTTGATATCTGCTATATTTTAAGAAATACCGATTTTTTTGGAAAACCTTGCTTTATTTCAACTTATTGGTAGCTAGATCTCACTGTGCGTTGTATCGTGCAAACTTTATGAGTGATTATTATACCTTATGAAAAGCTTGATTATGTTCAGTAACAATAGTTGTACCTAAATGTTATGATGTGCAGTGGCGTACTTATAAACACCTATATGTCTATGGTTTATGAGTATAGTGTTAGAAAGTTAGAAATGAATAAATACATTTTTTCCAAAAATTAAATTAAAAAATTATCTTTGTTAACATTTTGTAAACACACTGTATAATATACCTGTAGTGCGATATGAAAAACTGAAAAATAAGAAAAAATTCACCTAATCTAGGGGCGAGTACTTTCCAATATAAAACAATCGTGAAAAATTGTGAGATACTTATAAACCATAGACATATAGGTGTTTATAAGTACGCCACTGTACATCCTAACATTTAGGTACAACTATTGTTAGATACTGAACATAATCAAGCTTTTCATAAGGTATAATAATCACTCGCAAAGTTTGCACAATACAACGCACAAGGAGATCTAGCTATTAATAAGTGTAAATAAAGCAAGGTTTTCCAAAAAATCGGTATTTCTTAAAATATAGCAGATATCAAAAATTTGACAAATTACTTTTTTTGCTATGAACCAGTGATTTAATTAACGTAGAGTGATAAAATTTAAAAATATTATTGTGAAAGTTACACGCCATTAAAATTGGAGCAAAAATCATCGTCTTCTTTAACACCCTGTATATAAAATTTTCTGACAGTTAAAGAAAATCCAACATTGACAATTGTTTTCCAAGGGATGAATCTATCAACCATTCAAAACCGTAGGTCGATATCATATCTGGTTCAGAAAATATTAACTGTTAAATTTAGGCGAAATTTTTCTTGCTCGAAAGCAATTGTCCAGCAGTTTAGTTTTACTATTATAACAAACTTTTTCATGTTTCGCATCGTAAATAATTTTTTTGTAGAGAAACTGCATGTCTGGCTAAATTTTTACAAGAGACAAAAAAGTTTCAACGTGAAGTCAGCTAGTGTCAGAAAAATAATTAAAGTCAATTATACGGGGGGTAACAAAAAGAGGAACTTTTAATTACCAATCACACGCCAATTTTAAATTTGTAGGTATAAAAAAAAGATGGCGTATACGTTAGAACACGCTATTAATACTGGTCATTCTTAGTTCCAAAATTAGTGGAAATCGATAAAGGCGATATTAATTTGAAAACTTTAGCGCCCTGTAGCGGCAAAACGAAGCAATATTGCATATAAGTAAGTTTGCCTAGATCGCCTTATTTTTGGTTAAGGAATTTATGGTGAAGCGTTGTACAGTCATTTCATGAACACCCTGTATATAATAAAAAAATAGTTTATCGATCAACAATATTGACACTTACTTTTCAGATATTTGTTTAATGTGATTGGCTGCAGTCTTGGCCATTGACAGCTCTTTCCTCTTAAGCTCCTCCAAATTGTGCTGTCTCTCACTATCCAGCTGAGTCTGCATCTCCTTTCTCTTATTTTCAACTATAATTTCCAGCTGTCCTTGGTAAAAATTTCGTAATTCTACCTTTGTACTTTCCAGTTTCGATTTTGATTGGTCCAAAGCTTCTTTTAATGCCTTCTAAAAAGTATTATTTTGTAATATTGATAATAATTTGAGGAACACCCTGTATATACCTCGTTAGTTTTGTAGGTTTGTACTTCATTTAAAAGCTTTCTCTTTTGATCACTTAAACTAGCAACAACATTTTTTTCCTGCTTTAATTCCGACTGTAACTTGGAACACTCGCTTTTCAGTGCTGTAAACTCGGCTTGGCACACTTCTACTGCTTTTCGGCTATGAGATACCTCCTCTCTGGCACTGTTTAACACGCTCTTGTTCTAAAATAAATGTGGGTTAAAATAAAATGTTTGAAAACTGCTTTTATCAAGAAAAATTAAATTTCTTACTTACCTCTTTTAATTCTATCTCCTTCTGGCTCACTATGTCAGCCAGTTGTATGTTCTTATCAAATTCTGTCTTGAAATTTTCTTCCACTTCTTTAAACTTGGCTTCTATACTGTCGAGTTCATTTTGCAAGTCCAAACATCGTTTTTCAAGGGAAGACATTTTTTCTTGGTTTGTGTGAGCCAGATTTAAAGCTTTGGAAGCTTCTTTTTCATGGAAGAGTATTTTCTGGAAAAAAAAACACTCAGTTCACCTGTTGTTGGCTCAAGTATCTCATATAAAATATTTAGGAATAATCTTTGACAGTAAATTAAATTGGAATTTTCACATAGAATATTTGATTAAAAAATTAAGAAGTTTACTACCAATTTTTAGAAACATTAAACATATTTTGAACGTAAAACAACTGGAAATATTATATTATGAATTAGTTTAAATTAGGGAATTTTAGGTTGGGAGGAATAAATAGAACTTTAGTTAAAAAATTAGAAATATTACAGAAAAGATTTCTAAAAATTATATTTAATACAAATTATCTTAATCCTTCAATAAAATTATATTCTGAAACAGAGAAAATGTATAATAAACAACTTTTACATTTATAATATCTTATTATACATTATTTAAAAATAAAAATCTTATACAATTTCAAAACCATAATCATAATACTCGTCATAAAAATGAACAACCATAAAACCTAAAATAAATAAGTCCATAGGAAAAAAAAATTTCAAATATTTATGTTTTTATTTAAACGATTATTTACCAACAAAAATTAAAAAACATATTTCATTAAAAAAATATAAAGTCGAAATAAAAGCATGGATATTGGAAACAGATAATTTAAAAATAATTTTGGAAATGTTTTAATTCATATTGTTATGAATAATATATTTTACAAAATTTTATTATACAGGGTGATTCACGTTGAGTGGCCTATTAGAAGATCTCGGAAACGAGTAAACTTATCTTTCTAAAAATTTGATAGCAGGTATAATTGGCTTTGAGCTTTTAAAACATTACATTTTGAGGTTTTTGTTATTTCCGGTTATACCGGAAGTTAATGCCAACTTTGCTATTTCAAATAGAACACCCTGTATATTTTAGCATTTTTGATTACCTTATTAAAATCTAAATAACTTTTGTTAATATTAATCTATTCCTATCTCTAACCGTTTTTGAGATATGAATTATAAAATAATTTTTTTGTGTAAAAACGCTCCGAGAAGAAAAGTTAGTAACCCTGAAACTAATAAAGGTAAACAGTTAAAATTTTGCATGCTTGCAAGTAATACATAGATCTTTAGTTTAAATTACTTAGATTTCACGTTTTTTATACAGGGAGTTCTTAAAATTGTGCCAATGTTTCCATTTAAATAAATGTGCATAAGTCAATTTTTGCAAATGGAACACCCTATTTTTTAGCTTACTAACGTGTAGAGAATTTAATTTAATAACTAAGTTACAATCCACAATTTTAGTCGTTTTGGAATTATGAGCAATTTAAATAAAAAATCTTAAAATGTCTGTATTAATGCGACATTATTTTTGAAAAAAAGGATTCAACTGGGATTTTCGTTTGACTTTGAAAATCAGAAATAGCTAAGTAACGAACAATAGCAAATGGTAACAAAGCTCAAAGTCAAACGAAAATCTCAGTCGAAGCCTTCTTTTGAAAAATAATGTCGCATTAACACAAACAGAAATTTTAAGATTTTTTATTTAAATTGCTCATAATTCCAAAACGATTAAAAATGTGGATTGTAACATATAAGGCATTTAGATAGGAAATTTAATTCTCTATACGTTAGTAAGCTAAAAAATAGGGTGTTCCATTTGCAAAAATTGACTTATGCACATTTATATAAATGGAAACATTGGCACAATTTTAAGAACTCCCTGTATAAAAAACGTGAAACCTAAGTAATTTAAACTAAAGATCTGTGTATTACTTGAAAGCTTACAAAATTTTAAATGTTTACCTTTATTAGTTTCAGAGTTACTAAACTTTCTTCTCGGAGCGTTTTTACACAAAAAAATCACTAAAACGCAAATTCCCCGCCTAACAAGCACGTCTTCGGGGGATCAAAGAAGAAGTTTATTAAAGAAGATAAATAAACAAATTTGTTATATTTTAAATATTGAAAATAAACTTTTATTATATACAAATTACCTGATTCGCAGATTCGAGCTCTATGGCATGTTGATTTTTCAACTTAGCAATTTCATTGTCCCAAGTCAATTTTTCTTCATTGAGTTTCTCCATTCTCGCCGAAACTTTTTCCAATGCTTCTCTAAATTGCTGAATTGTATTATTCTTCGTCTCATCGACCTTGACTGCAACAGCCAGCTTTTGTTGAAGCTCCAAATTTTTGTTCTGTAACTCTTGTATTAAGTGTTCACAATGCTAAAAAATAAATTTATCCAGTGATATCAAATTTACATTACTAGGCTATAAAAATAATATTTTTTTAGATAAGTATTTTGCTTATGACATACCTGTCTTCTCAACTTTTCTTCCTGTAACTTCTGACTAAGTTTGTGAGGGCTCTGAGTCATATGAGCTGATCCCCAAATGTCTGCCAAACTTAGAAGACCCAAAGTATCACTTAACGTGTTTATGCCCCTAAAATAAACACACAGAAGATTTTTATTCATTTTATTTAATTAAACACACCCTATACAGGGTGTTCCTTAATGACGTGCTAATACTTTAGGGTGTGATTTCTCAAAAGTTTATATAAACTTAATAATATATCCTAAAAGGCTTACATTTTTGCTACAGAGTGATGAATTTTTTTTAATGCGTTTTTTGTAATATCTCCGAAAGTACTTTAGATAATATTTTCAATTTTGGCATGTGCTAATAGGACATAAAACCACATATTTTAGTTATAAGAGTAATTTTTTTTGTCCCACCAGAGGCGTTCCTGCAAATATGTCCTCTGATATTTTTTAGAAAAAAAGTGGTACCCCACTGACATTTTTCCATGTGGATATTATTTCTGATTAGCCTGGTCAATTCTGCATAAAAATGGTATCTTGCGTTTTTCTCCTAAGGCACTTAGTTCATAATTAAAATGATTAAATTAAATTAGCTCTACTATTTATTATTATAAACATTGATAATGCAAAATTTTGTTTTATAAAATTTTAAAAATGTTAGTGGATTTGTTACTTTATTTCAATAATTATTTTATGAAAATTATGTTTTTAAGAACGTCACCATTCCAGGATAACTATATTTATGTGATAAAAAATTTTTCCTACAACCACCTATGAAAATGAGAAAAAAAGCACGGTTAACTTGGCTCGAAAGCGTCGAATATCACACGCGTGTTGAAAGAAAATATTTCAACTCTAGAGTGGAAATACAAGGCACACTATTTAATTTAAGCATATGATGCCAATTTGACAGACCACACCTATTTATTAAAAAGAACAAATTTTAGAAAGCAGTTTAGTTTATTTATCACGTATTTGTCGAGTGATTCAGAATTAGAGTGTGAAAATACGCCATCTGAAATTATAAAAAAGTTAAGAATATACTGGAAAATCTATTACCAGTTAAAACAAGCCCCGCTGAAGAAAATGTCATATATTAAACTTAAGCAGGAAATGTTTATGGGTCGCCATAGCGTAGACACTAGAGCCATAGCCTACGGATCGAAAGATCACAGGTTCAAATCCCATCAGGAGCACTTGACTTTTTTTTATGGAAACATTAAATAATTTATAGAATTATTTTGAATTGAAATCTTCCTTGTTGGGTGAATTTTTAAAATTTATGTTTAATGCATCTTTCCTTGATTAAATAAAAAAAATCATTCAAGAAGGAAGATTTCAATTCAAAATAATTTTATAATTTATTTAATATTTTTATAAAAAAAAGTCAAGTACTCCTGATGGGATTTGAACCTGTGACCTTTCGATCTATTAAATAGGCATCATATGTTTAAATTAAATAGTGTGCCTTGTATTTCCACTCTAGAGTTGAAATATTTTTTTCACAAATAAAAGGTTTTTTTTAATAATTCTTTGTGGTCGTAGGAAAAATAGTGTACATTACTCGTGTGAAAGTGATTATTCTAAAACTTGGAGAATTATATATATATCTCCTCGTTTGAAAAGTATCACTTTCATCACTTGTTATGTAATATACTATATTATTACTGCAAAAAGAAGCTAATTTAATTTAATTATTTTGATTACGGTGTGCCTGAGGAGAAAAACGCAAGAGACCATTTTTATGTAGAATTGACCAGGCTAATTAGAAATAATATCCACATGGAAAAACATCAGTGGCGTACCACTTTGTTTCTAAAAATATCAGAGGACATGTTTGCAGGGACGCTACTGGTGGGATAAAAAAATTACTTTTATTACCAAAACATGTGGTTTTATGTCCTGTTAGCACATGACAAAATTGAAAATATTATCTAAAGTACTTTCGGAGATATTACAAAAAACGCTTTAAAAAAAATTCAACACCCTGTAGCAAAAAATTTAAGCCGGTTAGGACATACGTTTATATGAACTTTTCTTCATAAAATGACTTGAGCCATCACACGTTAAAATATTAGCACGTTATTAAGGAACACCCTGTATATTTCAAACAGGACATTTTTAACATACCTTCTCTTATACACTCTACCATCTTTAACAGCATTATTAGTGCTTTCCAATAGTTTTTGATGCATATCTAACACACTCAACGCATTATCATGCAGGGGACTATGCAGCAATTCAGTCCTTTCTTGCTCAATCTTATACGGATCATCACTTTGACTGACTTCAAACATGTCATTCAATTTTCGATCCATACTTTGCTTTCTTTGAAATTGCTTGTATTTCTGATCAATTTTAAATAAGTCTTCTTTTGCATATTTGTTATAAGCTGTGAGTTGTGTGGAATCAGAACTGCTGTCTGTAGATTTATCTATGGTGGTGTAAGATGTGAAGTCTGTACTAGAAGAAGTTTGTTGGTAATTTTCGGGTATTTGCTTAAGCTTGTGAGGTGGCTCATTTAGATCTTTATGCTGGTATAGTGTGTTTCTGATACCTAAGAGATAAAATAAAAACGGTTAAAGTAACTGTGTGTGTTGTAGAATAATCTATGAAATTTAAACAATTACAACTAACCTGCTCCATAATTTGGAACACTATCTATATTATCCCCACATTTCCAGGTGTTATCTTTACTAACTCTTTCTACAACTGGATTATCTTTGGGATTTGTATCTACTCTTGGTAAATTTTTCCTGTCTTCAAGAATTTTTTGTGACCTTCTCTCCAGTTCATCTATGGTGTCCTGTACATCCCTATCTCTACTTTGAGAATAACTGTTACTTGATGAGGAGTTCTTATTAATACTAGCCCCACTACTGAGTAAAGTTTTCTGAGTATCAAAGTCATTCTGCAAATTTCTTGCAGCATGGTTTCGCTGAATTGTTTTCACATTTGATAAAAACATGTCTATTTCATTTAAAACTTCTGGATCTTCTGCTAGTGCTTTCTTAGGAATGTTACTTACATCTGTAATAAAATTAACAACTGCAGAAATTGAAGGAATACTTGAGGTACAATAGGTAGATGTAGGTATACCTAACCAAAAATTATAGAAAAATGTATATCATTTACTTACTATTTCTTGGTGGGGATTTAGCAAACTTAACACTACTTCTTCTAGGACTAAACCTATCGATATTTGGACTGTTAGGCAGTGAACTTAACCTAATTTTATTTAGAGGTTTCTGAGGGGTACTTTGAGTACTCGAAGCTTGATATAAATTGTCATGGCTGAGATATTTTCTGGTGGATTGATTATTTGGGTTAAACATAATTGTATTTTGCTGTCCCTCAAATGAATAATCCAAATGGCTGCCTGCCAGGCTTACATCTGAGGTGGTTTCAATGGTCTCGATGCGATTTTGCAAATTTGAAACCTAAAATAGGCATATTGTTAAAAGTAAGTAAGAAAAATATATTTACAGTTAAAGGGATCTGGATATTTGGTTTCAACTAGTGCCATTAACATAATACACACAGTTATCAAGAATCATATAGAATTTTACCTGTTTAATAAGATTATCTACAATAGTATAGTAGGGGGGTTCTGGTTCGGTAGGCACTAAGAAAAACTCTGGGGGAATAAGTAATAAATCGTCTGTATCATCTGTATCACTCATAGTAAGCTATTCTAAAGTTTTCACAAGGTTTTTGGATAGTATTTTCTCTCTTCATCACAAAACCGAAGGTTGCATTCATAAAAGTAACCGTTTAAAATAATTAACTGGAACGTAGCTTTAATGGAACTTTACAGCACAATAGAAAAACCTTTGGTTGTCTAATTTTTCATCATTATTGTCTATTAAAGAGCTTGTAGCGAGGCAATTAATCGATTTTACAAAAATTATTGAAAAAACTCAGAAAAACTTCAAAAGCACGTAAACAAACATCAGAATAAGATATCAAAACTTGTTTCTAGGTGGTGTTTGTATCGCCACAGAGAAATGATAGGTCGTTACTGGTATCGATTTATCAAAACTTTTTCGAGAAAATGGAACCGACCAAATATTCTTCTGTGATAGCAGGCGAACTACGTTTACATCTAAAAAAAGGTTTACATCATCTATGAAGAAAGAAACATTTAAATAATTAGATAAAAGTGTTCAAACTACAAATGGTCTAATTAAGCCGAAACAACAATGAACATAAATTACAAATTTTAATATAAACTTTATTAAAGATTAGGACATGAAAAAATAAACACATTTCTTGGTATTCTAAAGGTACAAAATTTAAAATTTCTTGTAATGCCTACGTCCTCCACTCCTATCATTATTTCGTCTATTGTGTCTGCTACTATTAGAATACTCATGTCTCCTATCTCTGTCTCTATCATTCCTTGGTCTCTCCCTGTCATACTCTTTCCTGCCTTGAGTGCCTCGGTCCTTGTCTCTGTCTCGGAAACTGTCTCTTTCCCATTGCGGTCTTGAATTTCCATGGTTATTCTGTTGTCCATGGCTACCTCCATATGGATTACCATAATTGCTTCCAGGGTAATCATAACTTACATTCATAAGTTGACCCATGTGTACGAGATTATCAGGTACAAGACTATCATAACTGATATATTGTTGTCTTATGTCTGCAGGGTCGTTAAACCTACAAAAAATACAAATAATGAAACGTACTAGCCACTATTGGTAAGTAGTTTTAAGGGCAAAGAAACAGAATACCTCGAGATATTGTTTAAAGAAGTCCTCACAAAGTATACACTGACCTACACATACATAACAAGGTATTTAAGATAAAATAGTTCACGTAAAAAATAGATTGACCTACCTGGTGTGTTGATTTTGCTTATTTTGATTGTACATGTCGTTTGGATATGAATGGCTTCTTTGTATTGCATTCACTTGAGCATTTTGTGTATCCTGTTTCGAACCACCATTTCTAGGTCTAACATTTAGGCTTTTATCAAACATTCTAGTCCCATGTAACAACTGTACGGCATACGGAACCGAGACTTCGTGCTTGAATGTGATAAAACCAAAATTGGACCTGCGACCTTCTCGATCTGTAGGAATTTTCACCCTTTCCAATGGGGCCACTTGTAGGAATAGCTCGTAGAGAAGTTCCTCTGTTACTTGGTCAGCTAAATTACCGCACCAAACGGTCTTAGCGTCGTCCATTGCTTTAGAATTTTAAATAATATTTGTGAAAACGTGAAAAATGTATTTTTATTGTTGTGAAAAAAGTGGGGTTAGAAGGTTTGATGACGTTCGAGGGTTTTTGATACTGAAATCCTGAAAAGCTGGGAACAAAGGAACTATTGGAAATGAAGTGATATTTCCAAATTTTAGATACATCTTTAGTTCAGTTCAGATATAATAGAGTTAAGTTCTTTCTTGTGGTAAAAAAATTCAAATATTTGCTTTAAAAAATCGTATCTTTGGTTGCCTATGGTACAAACCTTAGATTAGAGCAGCTAGAGATGGCGCCATGCACAGTAAAATTCATATTTTGCCGGGGAAATCCCTAGCACAGTGCGCCAGAAAGCCGAATTCGTACGAAAAATCCATATTACTCTATAAAGACCTTATTTTAACTTAAAAATATAGTCAAATATGACATGTTAATAGCCAGACAAGATTATATAATAAAAAACTTTGATAATATAAATTGTTTTAATTTCTGTGGTTGCTAGTTACGTTCCAGGCATATAATATATATAAAAAAAATACAATTAAGCCACACCTATTGTCGTTTTTCTCAACAAGCGTTGGAATGTTTTAGGCGAAAAATGGGAATAATAAAGCATAAAACCAGCTTGATAATCAACATGGTTAGTCCTCTATCTTGACTGTAATTTAATCTCTTATTATTTTTCCACGGTTGCAACATCAGAAAGTTTTCTAAAAACAGTTTAAATATGAAATATATTTGTTTATCTAAATCTCAGCTAGGTCCAGCCTGCGGTCATAAAGAAAATGGAGATTTATCTGATATCTTGGGCCCCGTTGACCGCGCGTGTCCGACTTGATGAAAGTTGCGTCCAAAGAGGTTGGCGCCAGCGACCGCCAACGCACAAACTTGCGTTATAGAGAGGTAATACACGTTACATGTCTGTGTCATGTATAATGTATATGTATAGTAATAGCCGCGTGTTCTGTTTTTTCCGCTAACACAAGAATTAGTAATTCGAAGTCTTGTTCTTCTATGCACTGTAAAAAAGAAGAGTTAACTCTAATAGTTCGTTTATTAGCAATCTGGCAACATCTTATTTGTTTAGGAGTCTGCTATTTGACCATATTTCGGCTAATAGTTACCTTTTTTTTAATAATGAATAAAATACTAAATGGAGAATATACCACTAACTCTTGGTGGGATACTGATGGCCCCTTGTCGTTTCCAACATTCAGTCAGCTTGAGCTTGAACCTACAGCTTAACGTGAGTTCTGAATCACGATCCTCAGTCTTTCGACACCCCACATCCCCCCAATCAACTCTCGGTCTCTTGCCATAACATGATCTACCGATTGGTGAGTGTGTACCTTCTTCCACATACTTTTTTTATTGTGCGTATGCCCCATTCCGAGGATCAAACTTTGACCACCACGGTAGAATACCAATCACTCATCACTAAGCCACTGCCGCGTTTACCAAACTTTTTTTCTTCTTCTTTTTTTCCCTTGGCTTCTGCCTTTTCTCAAGGCAATATGCTAGTATTGCGAGCATAACTGTTAATTAAGGAATACTATTATTTTTAATAACGGATTGCGTTTGTGATAGACGCAATATCTCTCTAACACACTGCGGTAATAATACCTGTATTTTCGGCATCGCGGTGCTTAACAAACCGACATTAATTACAATTATTACGTGAGCGTCATTAAGATCGCCCCCCGCAAGCACGCACTTTAAGCCAACCCGATGAGAAAGACAAGCAAAATTTAATTGTTAACGTCTCTTGGATTTGCTAACTCAAGACGGACGTTGATGAGGAATTATTATAAAGCTAATCGGCTTTCGGCTTTGTAAAGTTCTTCTTCTTTTAAGTTAGATGGCTTTTAGTGCCCATGGGCAATAATTGCCCCGACTTAAATGAAGAAGAAGAGTTTCCTTGTTAAATTACCGCGCCATAACCTTTGTCTATCGGTAATGATCATCATAATAGTATATTTACTTCCCATTGTTTTTACAAGCATCTCGTTTCTTATTACGTATCAATTTCATTAAAAGTTTTACTATAACCTCAACATTCTTTTGGTTGAGTTTTTAAACTGTCACTGGGTATTTTTGGTTGCCGATACCAAAAGATATAAGGAGGATATTATCGCCCATAAATTGACAAGCGTTACCCAGCATTGTATTGTTTTGTAAATTGTGGATCTTTATTCAATGATGGGAAGATCTATGGCCAGGTGGGGGTAGGGGGATATACATATCCCATTAGACCAAAAACATTACGTTCTCTGGGCCCGAGTCCTGGCCATGTTTAATAATGGATGTTTAAACACTTTTAAAATTTGGACTTTACAGATATAATTGTAGTCTTTTTGAATATTTTTACAATACAATGAAGAGCAAGCAAATTTCAGCGCCGTCGAATCCACTGAATGAGGCAACTTTAGATCAACCCACATATTATGTAGACATATACATATCTATATACATACAACAGACTTATTAACTTTTATTTATACGATTTATGGCATATTCACCTAAAATATTACTGTTCTTTTTAACTTAACACACCTTTCCCCCCCTTCCCCTCTCGCTCAACTGCCCACATAATGTTGCCTGTTTCATTCATAAAACCTACGCGTTGACCTTATTTTGATACTTTTACTACGATATATACAACGAAATTTAAAACTTGATTAATCAAATTAGTTGTGATAATGTTACGAAAAACAACAATTTTTTTTATATGTCCAACTAATTAGGTATAGTTTTTTTGGAACAGGAGAGAAGGCAGTGTGTCTTATTTAAATACATATATACATATATTGTGTAATAATAAAACAAACGTCCTGTTTCCTGTTTCTTGAAACTAATGTAGGTACTATGAAACTTGTCTTACTCTGGATTAGATGGTCGATCTAATTCCTCAGTGTGTCGCCAGTCTTAAGAAGTCTACTCACATTCAGTCGGCCGGCCGTTATCAATAGTCACCTTCAGTGTTGTTTAGGTAATGGCCGGCAGTTCTGGGCCGGTTTCGATGGCGGCCTCCATTTCACTACTTACGCACAGTTCTTTTACAATAAGAGTGTGTGCAGCGGCAATTATTATTGTATTGTATTACACGAGCACTACGAGCAGAGAAAGAGAAAAGGAAAAACACTTTGGATGAAAGAGTGGTTAAATAGACAATGCGCCTTCTCCTACATGGGGCTTATACGAAAATAATTTCGATTATTTATTAAATTCTGTTTCTTTTTGATATTTTAATCTTAATAAGTTCCTTTCTAAGTGTACTTCTCATATTAAGTATCTTATATTCCACAGCATCTACATGTTTAATACAGTAAAAGATATTCTTCACTAATCTTCGTTCGCAAAAGCTCTGTTGGCACATGAAGTCATTTATTTTCCACAAACATTTATGTGTGCGGTACAAATCAATAAAGTCTTCGATATTTTAACCTTTTTAAGTTCTTTCAACCATTTTCAATTACAACATTTTCGGCTGAAGTGAAAGTAGGCCGGCAGTCCAATGCCGGCCGGCGGCGAACGACTACACACGTTCAGTTTTAGCAACGGGCAATTGCCGGCCGGCCCTGGCGCATCAATTAACTGTGTGTCTAGCGAAATCGGCCTGCCGGCCATTATCTCTCTGGCAAATTTCGGCAGGCCGACTGAATAGGCTATAATTTTTAAGTATATTTCACTGAACATTTTATGCCAAATTTGAAAGGTATCTGAATGCTCAAGTTATTTTTTATTAGCATACAAATTGGAGGCCAAAATATCTAATAAAACATTACTAATTTTAATATATGGCTTACGTAACTATATGTATATGCGGCCTTTCATTCATAAAATAGCAGTAAAAAAATTAGTTGTTGCGTGGTTACATTTAGAGAGTTTTTGCTTTGAAAATAGCGTTATTACAAAACCGCGAGGAAAAAATAGGGATCGACTTATTTTTCTGATAAAATAGATTAAGGACGGCTGGGCGGGATCCAGGATTTTGTTGAGGGGAAAACGACTAAAAAAATATAGGCACTGGATAATGTAAAAGAAAGTTATTTATATTTTTTTATACAATGAACTTGAGTAATTTTTTTTACGGTGTTCATTGGCTTATATTTTATTTTTTTTGAAAAAAATATTGGCACTATAGTCTATTTCAGAAAGGTGTAGATAGATTCCGTCCAGTTCGGCTTAATTTCAATGTCGGTCATAGGCGCAGGTAAATTTTGTACATTAAATTATGTATGGTAACTAACCAAAGAAGAAAAAAAAGAAGATAATTTGATAAAGAAGGAACTATTAGCTATAGCAAATTTACACAAACATCGTTTTATGAAATATGCCGTGTACTGTGCTGCGCACACCACCATAATATTGCGAACTAAATCCTATAAAACTTATATGGGCGCAAGTGAAAGGATTTGTAGCAAGACACAACACGACATTCAAAATGAAAGACGTTAAGCTACCGGTTTGATCAAGCCATTAAGGAAGTGACACCAGAGAACTGGCGAAAAGCAGTCCATCATGTCATTAAAGAAGAGGAGAAAATGTGGGATCTTGATCACCTGATCGATCGGACCGTCGAACCGTAAATTATAACGTCAAGAAGAGATGACAGTTCCTCAGATGACGAAGAATATTATGATTTCTTAGTTTTTTTGTAACTCGGTTCCGCGATGTATATGGCACGAAATATAATAATCTTATTAACGTTTCAAAAACTCTTTCTCATTTCGACATAATTCCCCGGTTTTATACTAAAATCCGTGGGCTTTAAGTTTTTAAATCTCATTAACAACCGCTAAAAGTTGCACAAAGAAAAATTATCCATTGATTGTATTGCACCTCAGCGTTTCATTAACAAATATGCTTTTACAAAATCGTGTGACCTTCAATATTATAATATACTAAACTTGTAGGTTGAGATTTTAATTCATAAAGTTGTTCTATACATATTTTATTATAAATATTTAGCAGAGCGTTTTAGGGTTTAAAATTCTGGCTATACGATATTACAGAAATAGTAGTAGACCATATACGGAGCCTTGCGGCACTCCATAAGAAATAATCAGCGATTCTGAATTAACTCCTTGACATCGTGACATCTCGTGGCTCATCAGTGGAACTAGAAGTTGACGAATGAAGGTAAATGCCCAACTAGCATTTTCGGGACTTATGACTAAATACGAACTACTTAAATCTGACGTCAGGGTTGGTGCAACTTTGGGTTATACAGTTACAATATGTCTAGTTAGTATTTACCGGATAAACTACAACGTGTAGATGTCACCTTCTGTCAGTTCTTTTCGGATTAAGGTCGCGAATTGTCATTGACTCTTACGTGGCTTTAACGTAGTAAATGCAGATGGAGTTTCTATGATGCTAAAAGAAGTCACACAGACGTCGCACTATGACTCATTTCTGAAGGTCCTTAAGGGACTACATTTATGGTCGGCCGGACGTGAAAATATTACTAAGGGTATACAGAAAGTTAATTTTTTGACTTGAAGTAATAATGAGTTGAAAGTTTGTGTGTGTTGCCAAAAACTAAGTCAATTATTATGTGAAATATTTCTACCCTACTGCCTACCGGCTCTCTCGCTTGCTTCCACTCGTACAAGAGCATCAGTGCTTTTGTTTTTGCATAAGACGCTAATGTACAGCGAAATCTTTGCTTTTAGAACGGTCTTACGGAATGCTTATCTAAAGATCTAGTTTACGATATATTAACAAAGAATACCTTCGTGGAAATGATATAGGATTAAGTTTTTGTTTCTATATTATTATTTATTATATTAATGTAGATATAAATTGCTAAAGTTGGATTACACGGATAAAAATTAACATACAAAAAAAAATTGTATCTGTTTTATTGTTCCCAGGGTAGGGAATGCTTTTTTGCCTAAATTGTATGCACGTCACTGGATACAAGTCACAAATACAGAGCCCTGCGGCACTCCGTATTATTTTAACCGTACCAGAGGAAAATGCATGCACCTATGAAACAGAATATTGTATGTTTACCCCCTTTAAGGTTATAGCAAAGTTAATTGTTTGACCTTTCACAAGAAAAAAATCGTATTTTTATTCTAATTTATTTCATTCTTTGTTTTTGACCTCCGCGCCCATATGCCATCAACAAAATCTCATCTTGACTACACCGGAAACATTTATCATCTTTTTTACATTCACCAAAAAAAAAACCGGAATGCAGAGTTAAAATCACCTTTTTGGCCTTGATTGTTTACATCGTCGTGTTTGGTGCCGTACCCAAACAGGATTTTTTTTCAGTTGTGAATGAACGACATCAGTGCCATATTGAGGTACTTCAAACGATACGTTATTAGAGGAGGTCTTATAAACCATATTTTTGACGAGATTTATCGCAATCCCCTGCTGGCCATATATGTTTATTATTTGGCCGTTTTTATATAGAAATTGCCCAAAAATGTAGCCAATGACGGCCGTTTCGTCCTTATTATAGTCTATTTCAGAAAGGTGTAGAGTAATAAAAGCTCATTAGGTATGCAAAGGGACTACAGAGTGACCCAACGAATATGTCAGCCACTTTCATAATTTGGCATTGATTTCATTGCAAAATTCTTTATTTTCATCAAATTCAGGTAGTACCACCCGGGTTTGGGTCAATTCATGGGTTTTGCCTATTGTTATCCATTCACAAACACTAAAAATGGTGTGACAAAGGCGTGCATTATGTACATAGTATTAGGTACACTTATTTTTTATTAAACATTATAAAAAAATACAAAATACAAAAAATACATTATACAAAAATTAAATTATAAGAACTAAAATATTCTTCGTCATCTGAGGAACTGTCATCTCCTCTTGACGTTATAATTAACGGGTTGACGGTCCGATCGATCAGGTGGTCAAGATCCCACATTTTCTCGTCTTCTTTAATGACATGATGAACTGCTTTTCGCTAATTCTCTGTTGTTACTTCCTTAATGGCTTGATCAAACAGTAGCTTAACGTCTTTAATTTTGAATGTCGTGTTGTGTCATGCTACAAATCCTTTCACTTGCGCCCATTTAAGTTTTATAGGATTTAGTTCTCAATATCATGGCGGTGTGCGCAGCACAGTTACACTATGTTTTTCAGCTATATCTTCCACGACATATTTCATAAAACGATGTTTGTGTAAATTTGCTATAGCTAATAGTTTCTTCTTTATAAAATTATCTTCTTTTTTCTTCTTCTTTGGTTAGTTACCTTAAATAATTTAATGCACAAAATTTACCTACGCCTATGGCCGACATGGAAATTAAGCCAAACTGGACGGAATTTCCCATTTTATTACTCTACTACACCTTTCTGAAATATACTATAATCTTTAATGGGTAGACATAAATGGTTTTTATATTTTAGGGGTGGGCATATATTCATGATATGTAGCTGTGGCCTCAAAAAAAGTAGTTTGTTGGTACTGGTCTTACTCCTCGAAAAAGTAAGTTCTAAAAAGAATTGTCAGCCACACAGAAAAGTAAATTAATTACATAATTTGAGGGACACATGGATCATGGATGGACACTTTTACTCTCAGGGTGGACCAGTTTTCCAAAAATAAAAAGTCCAGGTTGTATTAAAAAAAAACACGTTAGTTGGCGTGGTAGGTAATGGGTCCATCACCTTTAAAAGGTTTAGGGGCGTTTCGGGCGTCCTGTTTCGTGCGTAAACCCAAAAAGTTCCTGTTTCGTGCTGGCACCCCAGGTAGAGAATATTCTAATAAAATATAACCCTACAAAATTCCTGTTTCGGGCGTTACTTATTCTGCTCGTTTTCACAATTAAATAAAGACACAAAATGTTATTTAAAAATGGTATATTGACAGTGGCTCTTCCTGCTGTGAGGTCTGCAATAATCGTTTCTAACCTATGGTCTCGTTCACTGTACTTCTTGGCTCGTTTAGGAACCTGCATATGTACGTTATTTCTTTCATATATGGTGTCGTAGAACAACATTTCCTCTTGTAGGCCTTTCAACAGTTCGTATATATTCGGGTGCGATTTTCCAATTTTTTTGTTAAAGCGGTTGTGCCAGCCTTCTACGGAATTGGTAGTGCGATGCCGTTCTCCACTGCAAACCCATATTTCTTCCTTGTCCATCCAACTGTCAACAAAGTAGTCATAAAATTCGGTTAGTGCTTCGTCTTGTGGTGTAGATTCCATAATAGAGAGCCATCCCTCCGAAACATATTCGATTGGCACATGTGCCAATGCAGCAACCATCTTCACATGGTCTCTGATTTCTTTATTGTCTCTGTAAGCCTGTGTCATTCCTAACTGTTGCACTTTTCTCCATAAGGCTTGGTTGAAATGAAAATTACAACCCTTTACATCAGCCGTAACAAATTCTTCTTTGACGGCACTTATCGCAGCGGCTTCAAAATCGATGTGTATCTTATATGGATGAAAACTTTTAAGTTATGCCTTTCTCTGTAGAGCGATGTTTTAATTGATGTAAGTTCTGGAATCTGCGTGACGAAATCCAGTCCCATATTCCTCGCAGTTACCAACTCCTGGCGATATATCTGTGGTACTGGCGTGAGTTCCTCTCGGGCCCTCTTCTTTGCTTTTTGGATGCAGAGTTCTACTTCATTCTTAGCAACATCAGGAACACAGGTGTGCTGCTTGCTTTGAATTACACTTGCTGGCGCGTTATCTGTGATGATGGCTCCGGGACAGGTTCGGTTGGCACATATCCATCTAATGGTGTTGTTTTTATTCGTTGATTTTAAATTAAATCTATAGCCGGAATAAAGAATAACTTGCTTTCCTCGCTTTGACGTCACAACTTGAAGGTCCATATTGCATAAGTCGCAGTACGTTAAAGAATATTTTTTTGAATATGCTCAGAACAATTTATAGTAAATTTTACCTACCTACCTTTGCATTATAATCCGTAATCCACAAAAATATTTATATTGTTATATTTGTATTGTCATACCAACCATAAATTAATTAAGATTTACAGCACTGGTGATGATCCTAGGTAATAAAATGCCATTAATACATTAGCGCACGAAACAGGAAAAGGTTAGCAATTGTCGTAGCTCAACGCCCGAAACAGGCCATTTTCAGGTATAATTTTTGGAGCGCACGAAACGGGACGCCCGAAAGAGGAAAATACCCTTTAAAATATCCATAAAGTTCATCAACCTTGAAGAGTTAAAAGCAATTAAAAATTCAAAATATTTTAATGATCAATTAATTAACCAAAAATTCCTTTTATGGTTAAAATAGAGATAAGCTGAGCGTCACCTCGACCATAAATTTAAATAAGCGCGTGCCAAACGGCCACTCACAACACACTGTAACCGCCATAACTGCACGTAAAAATAAATAAAAAGGTGCAAAGTTTGATATTTCAAAACTTCCGCCTGCCGAAAACATTCGAGAAATAATTCACATTTACAGACAGATCAACAAATAGAGAGCTTTATTCATAGGCGTAGTTAGACGGTCAACACTGGGGGTGCTGAAGTAAAAATAGGTTAGTTCTAAAATAGGCCTATGGCCTATATTATTGTAAATGTAAATTTTTTTTGGGGGTGCTAATTTAGATTTCGGGGGTGCTTAGCACCCCCAAGTACCACCCTAACTACGCCTATGGCTTTATTATAGACATGCAACCAATAAACAAAGTTATGCATACTTATAGGTATTACATAATAATACATTTTCTCATAGAGTACCTACCTATACCCAGTGGCGTAACCAAAAAATATGCGGGGGGGGGGGGGGGGTCAGTGGGCGTTAGTAGGACATATTTTTCTGGAGAAAGGAACACTCGGAACTACATGTATTTCATGATATTGTACCAAGTGAAGAAGGCGGAAAAGCGCCGCAGAAGAAACATTTTCGGGGCCACGCCCAAAGTTCGTTTAAAATTCACCTAACTACTATCAAATTTCGAAAATTAAATTATTACCTCTCCCACTCTGCATGATTGGATAACAATTTTTTTTGTAAATGTACTTTTATTTTTGATATTCGTGGTTTTTATTAAAAATAAACATTTTTATATTTGTGAAAAATATTAATATTGGTGTCAATCCAAAATTTTAACATAAGACGTATGTATGACTCTAACCATCGTTTTTCGGGCTCGGTTTTTCCTGATCAAAAATAAAGTAAATATCGCTCATCACGCCAAAATTGATGATTTTTTTAGAAATCATGTATTTTAGGAGCATAGATCTAAGAGCAGTTTTTGGTGCAAATGCTTAGATTTGGAAATACTCCTTCTTAAGTGTCGTATATTTATATTCCTAATAAGGCATTCTCGTTTCATCCCGCACTATTTTTTTTTATTATAAATTATCATACTTCTTCCATAAAAAATGTTTCAATTAAAATTTTTACTTTAATTTTTCTCTTTAAAAGTAAATACCAAATTGGTTTTTGTTTTTGTTGTAAAAATATTTAATTGCATTGGGTTATATTTTTGTTGATTTAAAATAGCTCTAAAAAAGGGGAAACGGAACAGACAAGTATATAATAGAAAAATTGGTACTATAAAGTATTATTCCTTTTATTCGTTTTCTTATAAAATTGCATCATAAATCAATAACTAAAACGATATGCTTCCGAAACCTTAATCTCTAAATAAAACAGGACTTTTAGAAGGAAAATGTTAAAACCTAAACATTTCCTACAAGACCTTTGTAGTCTAAGCCAAGAATACATTATGTAAAAATTTAACTTAAGAGTCCAAGCGTGAAACGAAAAATTAAGTTGCAATTAGATTTTTAGATTTAAGGGGGGGGGGGCTGCAGCCCGGTAGCTCACCCCCTAAATACGCCACTGCATTTAACCAATAAAAATTTATGCATTTATTACATAATAATATATCTTCTCATGTACCTCCTATACTAATGTATATTTCAAGATTCCAATAATAAAGCTTGAATTTTAAATTTGGGACACCCTGTACATAAAAGTTTGAACAGAAAGCGTAATTTTTCTTTCCTGCAACGCAATAAAATCTCGATTTTTATTCGAAATCGTAGCAAGAAAAGCATAACAATAAAAAGCGCGGCAGCCAACTTCGACATGTGTACAAATAAAATCCTCGCTGGCATATTGACACTCCCTCCGGCCATTCTTCAGCGTCTGCCCACGGACTGACAGTTTCTCCAAGCCCATCTGACCCTGATGGCACGAGTTGTACCATTGTATGGTACATTCCGTAAGAAATGGTATATGACCTCGACCTCGATACCATCCATCTCATAGTAATGTCACTTATTTCTATTAATGGGCATCCACGGGGGACGGGGGACGGGGACAAATGTATCACCCCCTCCTCCACAGAACACATTAGAAAAGTTTTAATAACTCACAAAAAGTTACCTATATTCGCAAAGGAGGAGTTGGACTCGGAGACCCTGCATTTCCCTTTATCAAAACAAACCGACAAGAACTAAAATTCAAGCTACCACTTAGTTCCTGACGAGTTTCATGAATGAAATTATATGGAATAAGTAGGCAATTTTTACGAGCGTATAATACGCTGTTGCCAAATGATTGAAAGATTCTCCCATTGCGGGTTTTATTCGAGCTCAAATAGCCATATTCTTTTTTTTCACCGGTGGGTTCAACCAGTGGTGGAACTGATGAACTTATGATTGATAGCTGGTGGAATGACGTCGTCAACCGAGTGGTTAATGAAAACCGCAATTAGGCAATCCAACGATGTGTCCAAATGGCGGCTGGCTGGCAAATACTGCTTTGTAATTGGTGCACGTGACCATTAAAATAATGTTGCTGGTGGCATTTAACTGGTGACTCAATGCTTTTTACCAGCCAACCGCCATATTGAATCACGTGGTTTGGATACCCTAATAGAATCGAACTTGGAACGTGATTGTCAGTTTGACATAACTTAACCTAACCTGTGGGCTGAACTACTGTAGGAATTAATTTTAAAATAGTTATCGTGTCAAAGCGATTTGAGTATACTACATAGTCATCTATTCTTCATGAATTCGAGAAGTAAATATTAATGTTAAAACACAGTGAATCAGCATTACGATGACATTTTATAATTGCCTTTAACATACAGTCAACGAACAGTCATAATAAATTATTTATTTTTAGGATCGATCGTGCAAAACTTGACAGCGTTTGCCTCCTAGCGGTAGCAAGTAAAAATACGGAAATGACAAATTTGACAATAATAACATAAATTATTTATATCCAGCTTGTGAGTGATGAGAGTTTAGTGTTTGAAAGTTTTGTGGCGAGATATTATCAGGTTTGCAAAATCAGTGCCTGGATTTCATAGTAATCTACACATGCTATCGCCCTGTTATAAACAGTGAGCTCTTTGGCGCAAAAGTAATTTTATGAATAAGATTCGGGGTTTATCGGGTATATCGTTGATTTTAACCTCGTCATGAGGGGAATCTTCACTTTTAAAAATAAGTGTAAGTTTATAAAGAACTGAAAGGTAGACTGTTTTTCATCTAGAATTTCTAAAAAATCATTAGGAGACGTCCCCATTCTGTCAATAAATCCTTTATATTTTGCATGAAGATGTGCCACAAATTGTGTCGAAATGCAGGAAGCAGAATCCCTCCGGGGTTCCGAGAGTCCACACGTGATTGGTGTCACGAATTTTTCAAGAATAACAAATATCAGTGAGTCAATCTCGTTAAACTACATAATCTCAGGAATATTCTATACCATCTACGACCGACAACAGTTCGACTTTATCATTCATTCATGAGCACATGTTCATTCATCAGTCGAGAAAAAACCCCCCTGGCCCCCCTTGCCCACTCTGGCGCAACAATATTCTTGCACAAACCCCAACATTATATACCATTTACATAAGATATAGGTATACTTTTAAATATATACAGAGTGATATAAAGTTTTGGTTGTTTTCCATTTATTTCTTATTTAATGCTATATATAACGAAGAATAAAAAATAACTCCTCAAAGTAAGTCGTTGAATCAATCAAAATATGTTAAATTGACAGGTGGAATGTCGCGAGACATGTCAATGGTTAACAGCTATTGAGGGATACATCGTAGGGCTGAGAGTTGTGGTTCTGTGAGTCTCGGTAAAACGGTCCCTGATGGCTGCAAACAAAGATGAAACATTCAGTATTATTAGTAAAACACTCTGTATATTCGTATATTTCCATACGAATATAAACTTTAGGTCAGTCGTTTTTCTTCTTCCGCTCGATCGTTCGACCGCGCCCTTTTCCTATTATAGCAAAGCCCAATCGACTTGACTTGTTGCATTTTTATTAATGTTTCCGCGAGAATCGACCAATTGCATGGAAGGATTCTGACTGAATCACGGGCGAGTGGGCGAATAATTGTAAGGGATATTTTTTCCGTTTACGTTTAGTCTCAGCCGCGAAAACGTCAATTTAAGATACGTTTACAGGGGACAAAATACATATCGTCACATTATCAATACATATTGTAGGAGTTGTTGGTAGGTTCGATGTAATTCTGGCATATTCAGGGTGATTCCTAAGTTGATACGTCTGTTTAAGCTCTGTATAGAAGGCATTTTAGAATAAACAACATTTTCAAAGACCTTTTTTCAAAACACCTAAAAATAGGCGAGATACAAAAGTAAAAAATCTAAGTGCGGGCCTGGTCATCAAAACGTAGTCTGTTATACCTTATGTTGTTTGTCTTATTAGTCATGTAATTTACGGGTCGGTGGTGAGTTATTTGGCTTCGCGAAACTCACGGGTATAGATATCGTTTTTCCATGATTTACTGTGTAATTAAAAAGTTTTGATTTTATTTTTCAGTTAATTCGGTAGTGTACGTACCTACTTAGTTGTGTGTTTTAAAAATGAACCCAATAAATGACATAGTTTGTAATTTGTTAGAAACTCCATTTAGTCGTTGGACAGATAAAAATAAGAGGGACGTTTTGATACACAAGTGTTTTTAGTCAATGTTTGTTTAAGTACCCGCACTATACCTAGCTCTTCTCCATTTTTTAAGACCGCGAACCGTCACTGATGCCTTATAAATATACACATCTAAAACAGAAGTATCAACTTAGGAATCACCCTGTATTCTGATGATAAGATTTGTAATCCAAGAAATCCTTGGTAAATCTGATGTAAAATCTCGGTGTAATTTTTAGTTTTCCAGGTGTAATACTGGGCGGAACCTTTTGTAGGCACCTACAGATTCAAATCAGACTGATGGCATCAGACCTCTGGCTTTTTTATTATTATAGTCCATACAAAATATCCATAATGAGAATAATCTTTTACCCACTAGATAACATCATACTCTAACAAATCCGACCAGACCCGAATAAACCTAAAAAGATCCGACAAAATCCAACCAGATCCAAAGAAACCCGACTAAACCCGAACAGACCCGACCAACCCGACCAGACCAGTCAATATTTCTCAAAAATTAAATAATGTGATATTATTAATATAAATTCTCAACACAACAAAGTTTGCACGATACAACGCACAATGAGATCCAGCTACCAATAAGTTAAAATAAAGCAAGGTTTTCCAAAAAAATCGGTATTTCTTAAAATATAGCAGATATCAAAAATTTGACATATTACTTTCTTTGCTATGAACCAGTAATTCAATTGACGTAGAGTGATAAAATTTTAAAATATTATTGTGAAAGTTACACACCATTAAAATTGGAGCAAAAGTCATCGTCTTCTTTAACACCCTGTATATAAAATTTTCTGACAGTTAAAGAAAATCCAACATTGACAATTGTTTCCCAAGGGATGAGTCTATCAATTATTCAAAACCGTAGGTCGATATCATATCTGGTTCAGAAAATATTAACTGTTAAATTAAGGAGGAATTTTTCTTGTTCGAAAGCAATTGTCCAGCAGTTTAGAAAACTTTGAATGGAGAGGCTTGTTTTTTTTGTGTATATCTTGTACAGAAATACCTTTCTCGATAAGATAAGGAATAACTTTAAATAAATAAAATACTCATCAATACTATTTTAATACTTCAAAGTCAGATATGCAAACGAGAACGTTCCACCAATGACTTCGCAACAGTATAACCATAATTTTTCAAAAAAGGAAGTATTTCAAACAATATTTCCTAATGCATCTTTTGCTGGAAGGCACAAAGGCACCCACACCGTGCCGTGCATGATTCAACCAGGGTGTGAACCATCTTCATGGGTTCATTAATAAAAGACTACACAGGTTAAGGATGATGGTAAAAATTACCTAACTCTAAGTATTGTTGTTAAGTTGAAATGTGGATAAGATAAATTCACTGTAGAAGTCGTTTTTATCTAAAACGATTAAGGATGGTAAGTATTCATCGGGCGTTTGAAATAAGAAGGTACCTAATTAATTAAGAGCTACCAAAGAGTGTATGTACCGGGTGGTCAACCAAGAATGGCCGCCGGCCTCCGAAAATTCCACATTAAGGTATATCTTTGATAACACCATTAAAAAGCTTGGAAAATTATGCATCATTTTGGTCTTATGCTCATTGGCGCACCGACTTTAATAAGAGGGGGGGGGGGGAGCTGTTGAAAGTGTAATCAGTTAAATCGCTGTAACTTTTAAACGACTAATTTGATTTTAGCAAACTAAAGACTGTTTGGAAGAAAAATATATGCACTTTCACCAATCGTATTTAGTTGTCCATAATAGTTCTCCAAAAAAATGCTAGAGGGCGCAATTTGTAATAATGACACATTTTTTGATTTTACTCTGAAAAAATAAATCATACGGTATAATTATGATACCATAATCGAAAAGAAGATGAAATTTGCTAGGAAAAATATTTAAACCGTAGCTCAATATCTCCGTTCGTTTCAGTGTTATCGCCAATAGAATAATTTTTAAAACTTTAAATGAAGAAGCGGTTATATATTTTTTAGAAAAAATGTAGTACGCCACTGATATTTTTCCATGTGGATATTATTTCTGATTAGCCTGGTCAATTCTGCATAAAAATGGTCTTTTGCGTTTTTCTCCTTAGGCACACCGTTCTTAATTAAAATAATTAAATTAAATTAGCTCTACTTTATTATTAACATTGATAATGCAAAATTTTGTTTTATAAAAATTGGTGGAAATGACCACCTTCACTTAATAGGCATGCATGAAGCTAATTTAATTTAATTATTTTAATTAAAAACGGCGTGCCTGAGGAGAAAAACGCAAGACACCATTTTTATGCAGAATTGACCAGGCTAATCAGAAATGATATCCACATGGAAAAATATCAGTGGCGTATGTTTATCTGATTCTAAAGATAAAGGAGAAAATGAACTTAACTCTACCGTTGACTCACCTTGTATACAGGGTGATTCCTAAGTTGATACTTCTTTTTTAGCTGCGTATAGAAGGCATTAAAATAAACAACATTTTCAAATACTTTTTTTCAAAAAACCCAAAAATAAAGAACTTACATTCATTTATTACACACTGCCCGTTGAATAACATTAAGAAAACTTCTAGGTGTAGAGAAGAAACATCCGCACTTTTACGACACTCACAATAAATTACCACCATAATTAGTTCATTGTTTTCAAAATTTACCATTTTCACCAATGAACTTGCTTCAGAAAGCAACACCGCGCAGTGAATTGCCAAAATAAATAACTGACAACCGATCCGTAAAATGCATGACTAACAATACAAAAAACGGAGAAAAACATAGGAAGTAAAGGGCTACGATTTGATTAAATGGCCCGAACTTAGATTTGTTACTTCTGTAACTCGGCTATTTTTAGGTTTTTTGAAAAAAGGTATTTGAAAAAGTTGTTAATTTTAATGCCTTCTATACACAGCTAAAAAAGAAGTATCAACTTAGGAATCACCCTGTATAAAACATTTATAGGTGAAATTATCTTGAGCAAGATTGTTATGTAATCTTTTAGGAGATCCAGTAGGATAAAAATAGAAGCCAATGTAGTTTCCCTATGGTTAAGACAGTTGCCAATAGGATTCCAGCTTTACTAAAAATCCATGATATGGCAAAACGCGTCTACTAATGGATCTGATCAAATAAAAGGAACATCTTTATTCTGACCTGAATAAATAGGATTTCTTTATAGATAAACTTGGCAACTCGGCAATTTTATATGTCTCCGTTATCTCGCACAGTAAACTCGATTTCTCAATGGCCAGCAAATTGGCGCAACCGTCTTAACAATAATTTGCAACAAACATAAATAAATAATCAAGCAGGCGTCGCGATTCAACCTGCCGTCACGCCATTGGCCGGAGACGAACAATAGAAGATCGAAAGAAGGAGATCAAGCCAGTTCTGACCAGCCTCTTTTCCTTATTTGCCAACATCAACTTTTTTAATTATTGCTTGTAAACGTAAAAGGTATGAGTCAGGAAAAGTTGCACATTTCCTGACGGCCATGATTTTTTTTATGACCACCATGTCGCGTAATGTCGACCGGCTTGTCGTGTCGAGCAAGAGAAGGAACAGTATTTTTCTACCGGGTTTAATTTAATATTACCTACCAAGACGAAACAGAACGATGAATTTTGAATAATTTAATGTTTTTACTATTTAAGATATGAGATATCGTATAATAAGAAAATAAACCCACTTTTTGGATAAGAAAATATCCACAGTATGTATGTCCCAGTATAAGAGATATTCAGTAGATTCAAGGACTGGCTCGGGTGAGTATTGGTAGTATTGTGGGAGCTTTTCCTTTAGCCTAGTTTATGGGCTAGTTCCTATGGATGATCTTTGCCACGTAATTATGTCCCCCAGATAAGCGTTTGGTGCCAGGGTGCCATAGTACCACAACCCGCCGTAATATGATCAATAATTTCTCCGGGGTAATTGCATTTTCTGCACACATCTTCCTCTTCCAGTCTTCCACATTTCTTTTCAAGATGACCTTTTTATAGTTTCTAGTTCCAATGACACGGTCTTGGATAGAAATTGCAAATCAGCAAATCCTTTTGTTTCAGAGCGTAGCTGCCTTTTTTAAAAATCAATTCAGTGATATTTTTCTATATATAAGTGGTTTTTAAAGTGCCGTGGGATAATTGCCATGTAGAGCTTTCTCTTACCAAGTTACAAGCTGTTGACATATAGGCTTGCGGATGATGTTGGGTAATCCGTTTTGCTGTAAGTTAAGGGATGTATATTCAGCGTCTGCTGCTACCACTTGTTGTAAAATTTCCCCATTCGACTCTTGGAAGTATTTTCCCATAGAGGTCTCTCGTGACTTGCTCAAGTTACATATATTAATGAGACTACTTCCTCCTCCTCTTGTTTTAGGTAGATTTTTTCAAGTGCAGAGCGTGAGTGGTGGAATCTGAATTTTGTCAGCAGCCTGCGCGTAATCTAGTTACGGCTGCATGTCAACTTCCATGGGGGTGAGGGGGTGTAATTTATTTGAATTGAGAATATTGTAAATTAAATGTTGCCTAACATTTTTGTGAAACTACAATATCAACTTTCTCTCGTTTCTTAAGTCCAACAAAACGACCAAAATCATTAATAATTTAAAGACATCATTAACACTGTCCTTTTAAAGACATATACCGCGTACAACAGTTATCTCCTATCATGAATGGTCACTGGAGGTATATAGTATTCACGGGTGCAAGATACTACGTTATAAAACGACAAAAATCCATTAAAAATATCTAAGCATGAACTTTTACCGAGATACTTATATATATTTTGAAAATTGATTAAGTCCATATAGCTTATCGGCTTTTGAGCTTCGAAGAATGATATATCATTTTTATCAAAGCATAGCCTAGAGAAGAGGAAGTGTTAGTGACATATATAGTTTGTTTAGAATTGTTTTGCTTTTTAGGTGACTTTTTATAAAAAACATCACTGGTTCCCTTTTTCTCCAAAGTTAAAAGGTATATGCAGAATTTATGCGATATTTATATTAAATATATTGAGTTGAAACGTATCCTGATGTTAATGAATTTTTAAAACATTTTTAAATTTGGACACTTCACCAAAAAAAAGTAAAACCAGAAGTTGTTCGACAATATTAAATGTTAATGTATCAATACAGCTACCATTTTAACCCTTAAAAAATAATTATGTTCGAATTAATAATATTAATTTAATCCGAATATAGCTATGCATAATTGGGCCACGGGTAACTCCGATGGACACGCCCCAGCCGACCGTGTCCGTTAGCTCAAAGCAAGTGAAGACCCAACGCCCAAGATGACTTTGCTATTCACCGTTGCTATGGTTACGTGACGTCAGTCACGCAAACAGCATCTACCAATTTGCATTATGATGAAGGGCAATTTAAAAATAGATCAGCCGTATGCACCATTGTTTTAGCATTGGTTCGCCTAACCTTAAGGTATTTATTTTAAGGCTTCGCGAAACTTACGGTTATTGATATCGTTTTTAGGTGATTTACTGTGTGATTAAAACGTATGGTTTTTATTTTTCAGTTAATTCAGTAGTGTACGTACCTACTTAGTTGTGTGTTTTGAAAATGAAGCCAATTAATGACATAGTTTGTAATTTTTTGTAAACTCCATTCAGTCGTTGGACAGATGAGGATAAGAGTGACGTTTTGTTCCACGGGTTTTTACTAAATGTTTGTTTAAGAACCCGCACTATACCTAGCTCTTCACCATTTCTTAAGACCGCGAGCCGCCACTGTATACCCGTGATGCCTACCAAACGTAAACTCACTGTATAATAATACTACCTATACCTGAGTGCTTCTCTTTTGACATACACTATATCAAACCCAAAAAGGTTGTCTCACATCTAATCATTAGATTATTTAATTTATTCATTAAAACAATCGCCTCTGGACAAGCGGCCCAAGCAGGAAATGTCCAATCACTTTGGCGCGTGCTAGTCAATTGTTATCTGGAGAAGAAATCAGCAATGTGTTCGGCCATTAGGTATTTTTAGACTTGACACCATGCTTAGGATTTTTTAGTTATGTTGTAAGCGCCACTTTAAGACTACTCAAAATGGAATTTTTCACTAAATTTTGATTATGATTTTGACCCTATCGTATGGAGCACAAAAAAATAAAATTTCCTCTGGCTTCACTTTTTAATTTCTTTAATTACTTGCTGAAGAAATAATTAAATAAAATACGTTGTCTAATTAAAACACGCGGAAGAAGGTACAGACGTCACAACAAAATCGGCATTGGACCCATCTCCGACCTGACTAACCTTTCTAGTGCGCGGGATGCGATTCTGTTATATTGAAAGAACTCGCATAAAACACGCGGATTGATGAACTACGGAAAGAGACATGCGAGGGCAGAAGCGCAAGAAAGAGATACAAATACTATCGTCATCGAGGTCAGATTGAATGGAGTATTTAATGTGTATCTGTAAATATACAGTTATAGTCTATTTTAGAAAGGTTTAGAGTAATAAGAGCTCATAAGGTAATCAAAGGGACTACAGAGTGACCCAACAAATGTTTAAGCCACTTTCATAATTTGGCATTAATTTCATTGCAAAATTCTTTATTTTCATCAAGTGCAGGTAGTACCACCAGGGTTTGGGTCAATTTATAGGTTTTGGCTGTTGTCCATTCACAAACAACGAAAATGGTGTGACAAAGGCGTGCATTATGTACATAGTATTGGGTACATTTTTTTTATTAAACATTATAAAAAAATTCCAAAATACATTATACAGAAATTAAATTATAAAAAATCATAATATTCTTCGTCATCTGAGGAACTGTCATTTCCTTTTGACGTTATAATTGACGGGTCGACGGATTGATCAGGTGGTCAAGATCCCACATTTTCTCCTCTGCTAATAATTGCTTTTCGCCAGTTCTCTGGTGTCACTTCCTTAATGGCTTGATCAAACTGTAGCTTAATGTCTTTCATTTTGAATGTCGTGTTGTGTCTTGCTACAAATCCTTTCACTTGCGCCCATATAAGTTCTAAGTATAAGATTTGGTTCGCAACGATATGGCGGTGTGCGCAGCATAGTTACACTATGTTTTTCAGCTATATCTTCCTCGGCATATTTCATAAAACGATGTTTGTGTAAATTTGCTCTAGCTTTCTTCTTTATCAAATTACCTTCTTTTTTTTTTGGTTAGTTGTCATAAATAATTTAATGTAGAAAATTTACCTGCGTCTATGGCCGACACCGAAATTGAGCCGAACTGAACGGAATGTCCCATTTTATTACTCTACACCTTTCTGAAATAGATTATACATATAAGAATATTCATCTCTCATGAATCTAGCCAGAGCTGTGAAAGTTACTTCAGAAAAGTAACTAGTTACTTTTTCGATACTTTTGCACAAATGTATCTAGATACTTATAAGGAATAGTTACTTTTACCTAAAAGTAACTTAGTTCTTAGTTACTTAGTTAAAGTAACTAGTTATAGTAACTAAGATACTTTTACAGTAACTAGTTACATTGATTGTAACTACGATAATTTAAAAGTAACTAAGATACTTTTAAAGTAACTAGTTACATTGATTGTAACTAGTTACTAAAAGTAACTCAGATACTTTTGAGTAACTAGTTATTTTAATTGTAACTTCGAAACTCTAAAAGTAACTAAGATGCTTTTGAACTAGATACCATAAATTTACCAAGTAGTGATAACTCCTTTTCCTGTACACACTACCACTATTACCATCAGAAAATTAATCTAAGAAGTGTTAATTCGAGCAATGAAGAAGTAGAATAAAATGCCTTCCAAAAAATTTCGCGTTCTAACCAGTTTGCTGTTTGACGCTCGCGACTCGCCGCTCGTCCCTTCGTGAAAATCTAATTAACGGCCGCGGATCGTCCCTTGGTCATCATCTGATGAACGGCACGTGTGCATTATTGGTATCCTAGAGAAACTTTAAAAGTACCTAACTTAGTTACTTTAAAATGAACTTAGTTACTTTAAAAGTATCTAGTTACTTTCTAAGTGTATAGTTACTCCTAAAAAGTAACTAGATACAAGTTACTTTTCAAAAGTAACGAAGTTACAGTTACTTTTGGCATGATTCAAAAAAGAACTAAGTTACTAAGTATCTAGTTACTTTAAGTAACTAGATACTAAAAAGTATCTAGTTACTTAAGTTACTCACAGCTCTGAATCTAACCAATGATCGTGAGTTAAAGCCGTTTTTAAAATTAAGGGATTTTTAAATCATATGTCGGCCAACGCGCTCGACAAGAGAAACGTCTAAACATTAAAAACGTACGTGAAATATACTATATCTATTTGTACCTATGTCCGCATACGTAATAACCCGATAAATTAAAACGAAATCCAAGTCTGAAATAAATAAATTCTAACAGCGGCAATGCAATAAATTTTACTGTCACACTGTCCATCCATCTTGTCGTTGCCATATATAGTTTAGAGGTAATTATAATTTTATGCAAATTGGGCTGAAATCATCTTCAGAAAGTCGTCCTGCTCGTCGTCTGGCGGTTACAAAAAGTTGATGCTCATTGTTGCACGCGGTCACAACCGTTTATTTCGTTTTGGTCGTTGCGTAATTACTAATTAAGACTTGATGTCCAATTAAAACTGTTTGAAAATATAATTAATATAACTATTTGACAAATACAATATGATTATTAAAAACCAATTTTTTTCGTTCAGATGTAAAACTTTTAATATAGTAGGTACTTATAGTCTATTTCAAAAAGGTGTAGAGTAATAAAAGCTCATTAGGTATGCAAAGGGACTACAGAGTGACCCAACGAATATTTAACCCACTTTCATAATTTGGCGTGCATTATGTACACAGTATTTTTTTATTAAACATTACATTTAATGCTAACAAAACCCAGGCAGCAGTCTTCTCCAAAAAGGTTAACATTGCAGAACCGGATATAGTCATGGCAGGACACGCAATTCCCCTGGCACCGTCTATTAATTTGCTGGGGGTCAATCTGGGAGGTAAGTTGTACAAACCTCATCAACTTTTGACACTCTACAAAGCCCAGATTCGACCATCATTAGAATATTGCTCTCATGTCTGGAGCTCTGCACCCAAGCACACCCTTCGGCTACTGGATTCCATTCAAAGGAGAGCCGTTCGTCTGATCGGCGACCCCGAGCTGACCAAGACCCTCGATAGCCTGGAGCATCGAAGACACGTTGGTGATTTGGCTCTCTTTTACAGATATTTCCATGGCAGGTGTTCGACTGACATTGTCCACTTGATTCCGCCTAGAGCAATGCATAACAGAAATACACGGCGAACCACTGCCGCTCATCCATATGTTGTTCAGCTTAGTACTCCTCGAACTTCATTGTTCAAGAATTCTTTCATCTGGAGAACGTCATCTTTGTGGAATGATCTTCCTGAGGTCGTGTTTCCCAATGAATACAATCTTCAACGTTTCAAGACCAACGTTAATCGCTTTCTTCGCACACGCACCGCTCCCAGAGCGCCTGAAAGGATTTTTCCTACAGTGCAGGTGTTTTATCATAAAAAAAAAATAAAAAAAACACAAAATTAAATTATAAAAAATTATAATATTCTTTGTCATCTGAGGAACTGTCATCTTCTCTTGACGTTATAATTAACGGGTCCGAACGGTCAGGTGGTCAAGATCCCACATTTTCTACTTGATGACATGATGGACTGCTTTTCGCCAGTTCTCTAATGTCACTTCCTTAATGGCTTGATCAAACAGTAGCTTAAAGTCTTTCATTTTGAATGTAGTGTTGTGTCTTGCTACAAATCCTCTCACTTGCGCCCATATAAGTTCTATAGGATTTAGTTCGGACTGATATGGCGATGTGCGCAGCACTGCTATACTATGTTTTTCAGCTATATCTTCCACGGCATTTTTCATAAAACGATGTTTGTGTAAGTGTGCTATAGCTAATATTTCCTTCTTTATCAAATTATCTTCTTTTTTTTTCTTTGGTTAGTTATCATAAATAAATTAATGCAAAAAATGTACCGGCGCCTATGGCCGACACCGAAATTGAGCCGAACTGGATGGAATTTCCCATTTTATTACTCTACACCTTTCTGAAATAGACTATAATTATTACTTTTATTTATTTATGATTAAAAAGTCTTCTATCAGTATACCTATATTATTTTCTTCAAATTTATTAATATTTTCTCTCTTACAACGTGGTGTATTCTCCAAAATTTCCATTCTAGACTAATTTCTACTAATCTGTTAAATACTGTAGGTAGGCATTTGTTTTGTTCTTCTAAAGATGAATGTTATATATTCGAAACATGTAGAGAGCATTCATCATTTAAATATTATATTGTAAAATATAACAGTGGAGAGGATTGATTTCCAATAATTTGTTTTTAAAATAATTTTGTATATATTTTGTTTAGGTGCAGTTTTCACAATTATAGTTCATATAGGTATCCATACCAATTTAAAATGGACATTATGAAGTACCGACAGTAATAGCGGGTTATATTATCTCCACAGCAGGCTACCGAAAACATACGGTTGAAATACTTAATAAACGCTATGCAGTAGTATAAAATATAACTTCAGGGTCAGATTGAGGTAACTAATACTATCCTCAGCAAGAATATTGTCAATCGGTTATATGATCGATCATGATTTGAAATTTAAAAAAATCTACGGGTCGAGTAACGAGTTAAATGAAAATTTTTCTTATATCTTTGCCTCCCTTAGAATACTGATGCTGTAACAGCCTTTAGAGTTCATATTTATATTTATAACTCTGGCGATTACACGTTAAAACTCATTACAGAAACACAGATTAAAGAGATTATATGTAAAATTGAGGATTCTGAGAAAACTGTAAGTCTGTGTTGCTTATTAAAATTTAATTAGAATGATGTTGACCTGGCAGCTCACTTGATTTGAAACCGTTAGATTTTTTTTTATCTATACATAAGTAGGCTTGTTTGGTGCAAGCTTTCTCATACTGTAACTACAGGGTGGGGGTTTTTGAATGGAACCCTGCTTATAGCGGGTTTAGGAATAGTACTTCTCTAAAATCCAAAAATACGTCCTCAAAGATTTTTTAGGGTCTCACTTTTGTCTTGTAAAAAAAATTGGGATTTTAAAGAAAGAGCGCCTGTTCCCTGCATTGTTAAACCTACTAAAATTCAGATATACTTTTTTTATTGTGCCTATGCCCACTCCGAGGATCGAACTCGGAACGTCACGGTCCAATGTCAGTGACTCACCGCTGAGCAACCGCCGCAGTTGAGTGGGACATTTCCAAAAGATAGCACAACGTCATTTTTAGGCTTCAATGAATTCAAGCGAATAAAAGCGTTGTTATTACCGGTTTATGTAGGTACAACGTTTCGACTTAATCTTCAGGCATCTTCTGGTGAATAAATATAGTGTATGTCGCAAAGACCGAGGGCGGGGCCCCTCTGTAAGCGGGCCTACCGGGCTTATGGAAAAATAGGCCCTGCTTACTGATGCTATTTAATATGGTGAAACGCTTCAAAAACAGTTGATCGCATATTCGACTTGAATTTATTTACGCAGTAGGGGAGGTGCGAGTCAAACGGAACAATTAGGCATCGATTACATCTCGGAAAACACCGGGATATCGATAAACAATGATCGAGGAGAAAATAACTAAATAACCCGTAACAATAGGGCGGACATGGCTGCTGCCGCAAGACGGAAAGCAAAGAGTTGTTGCACGGTGAAATAAACGTAATGCTTTACCATCATAAATTACCCTTAGTTTATTGGGTGAACAGACTAAAGTTAGGATTTCAGGATCAAAAAAGTGCATTTGCAC
Source organism: Polydrusus cervinus (assembly GCA_935413205.1). NCBI lineage: Eukaryota > Metazoa > Arthropoda > Insecta > Coleoptera > Curculionidae > Polydrusus > Polydrusus cervinus. The sequence goes on from OW284519.1 coordinate 28,488,006, forward strand.
GCAATGCATAGCAGACTCATCCCAGCGAATTATTTATTTCCCCCAAAGAGGGCTGTCATGTCCGGTGTTGCATATTTAACTTACTAAGACAAAAAATAAATAGTATCTATAGCCTATTTCGGAAAGGTGTAGAGTAATAAAAGCTCATTAGGTATGTAAAGGGACTACAGAGTGACCCAACGCATATTTAAGCCACTTTCATAATTTGGCATTGATTTCATTGCAAAAATCTTTCTTTTCATCAAGTGCAGGTAGTACCACCGGGGTTTGAGTCAATTTATGGATTTTGCCAATTGTTATCCTTTCACAAACACTGAAAATGGTGTGAAAAAGGCGTGCATTATGTACATAGTATTAGGTACACTTACTTTTTATTAAAAACTATAAAAGAAATACAAATTACAAAAAATACATTCTACAGAAATTAAATTATAAAAAATCATAATCTTCGTTATCTGAGGAACTCTCATCTCCTCTGGACGTTATAATTAACGGGTCGACGGTCCGATCGATCAGGTAGTCAAGATCCCACATTTTCTCCTCTTCTTTAAGGACATGATGGACTGCTTTTCGCCAGTTCTCTGGTGTCACTTCCTTAATGGCTTGATCAAACAGTAGCTTAACGTTCTTCATTTTGGATGTCGTGTTGTGTCTTGCTACAAATCCTTTCACTTGGGCCCATATAAGTTCTATAGGGTTTAGTTCACAATGATATGGGGGTATGCGCAGCACAGCTACACTATGTTTTTCAGCTATATCTTCCATACATATTGCATAAATCGATGTTTGTGTAAATTTGCTATAGCTAATAGTTCCTTCTTTATCAAATTATCTTTTTTTTATCTTTGATTAGTTATCATAAATAATTTAATGCACAAAATGTACCTGCGCCTATGGCCGACACCGAAATTAAGCCGAACTGGACGGAATTTCCCATTTTATAACTCTACACCTTTCTGAAATAGACTATAGTAACGGAATATACATTGTTAACGGTGCAACTACTAAAACTACCCAGTATAAAATTGGTACTGCGCTGAGATACTAATTCACGCAGTCAGAACCGTATTAGGGTTCTTTATAAACTTTATTATGTTGGAGTTTATTTGTTGTTTTCGGTGCATTTGATTTAGGTGCTTGAAAAAGTACCACCAATGAAATAAAATTTTTTGGTGGTAAACGGCCTGTCTTCTAGTGGAAAAACTCTTAATTACATCTACCTGCACAAAATCACAAGTTTTTCAGCGGCAAAATTTTGATAGCTGTCAGATAAACACTGTTGTTAGTGTGACAAATGTTATCCTGGTTTAAAAAAGACAAAATGAGCAATTTAAACGAAAATGCATGGTTTGGATCCAAGCTACCCAAAAAATTAAAACATCGATAGCTGAAAATATTTCACTTAACACACGGAAGTCCAAGAACTCAATTTTGGCACAGTTCTCAGAGTTTCTAATGGTAAGAAATTATAAATAGGAAAAATGTACTACTGTGATGGAACTGGCGAAAATCCTCGAAGATTACGCCTTTAATATTAAGAAGGGTAATGGCGAAGACTATAAAGAATATTCTGTAAAGGCTATATGGAACAGTACAGCAAAAATGTTTCAAGAAATGTATTTTACAGAATACGAAATAAACATTGACCATTTTACGGATATTTCCTTTAAAACTGCACGACTGGCAATAGGCACAAAGAGAAAGTAGCTCCAAAGTTGTCAGGAAAAGAGGAAAGTAAGTTCAAAAGCATTATCTATCAAAGATTTATTAAAAATAGTGCAAAGCTACAATGTAGAAAACCCCGATGAAGCACAAAAAAAGTTTTTCCATCTCTGCTCATTTGAACTAACTTGGAAAGGCAATTGCAAATTGCAAAATTAAATATTTTCAAAAGGAGTTTAATACCATGGGAGAACTTACCGGACGAATTGAATATAACAGCATATTTTTCAAGACATCTCAAGATGGGTCAAGAGGATTGGTAAACAGCAAAGGGTTGGTAAGAAATTCATCAAACAAAGACTTATGCTCTGTAAGATTATTTTAAAAATTATTGGAAAAAAGAGGACCAAACATTTCCAAAGACAGACTATTTCTCTCCGTTCATCCAAACTGGCAAAAGGGATGTTGGTTCAAAAATACTCCACTAGGAATAAATACGGTAACTAAGTGGACAAAAACTTCAGCGGAAAGAATTGGAATTGATACGAAGAAGCATAAAATACCAAATCATTCTCATCGACCTTCCGCTGTGTCTGCCCTATTTAAACAATGTGTTGTGGAACAAAAGTTGATCAAGTTAACAGGCCACTCAAACGCAAATTCCCCTAAACCATATCTGCAGCTAGATCCCAGTCATCATCTGAAGCTCATCGAAAATCTCAGAACAACAAATGAAGCGTGTTCTGGACCTTCGACTTCTTAAATGCAAGTCAATCATACCCAAAACCATGCTTTGATAGAAAAGAATGGACAAGCTATTACTTTACTTATTTACTACGTTTAATATTAGTAATAAATAAATAAATCTAGTTTCTAGTTTGCTAAATAAACAGTATGTTTTTATTGTTTCTCGTGAAATAGTATCATTCGAGAGAAAATTTTGTATCGGCAAAATCAAGTCCATTTGAGGGACACTTGAGATTATCCTCGCGTAAGGAAGCCTCAAGGATGGACTATAAATGAATAAAATAAATAAGGTCTTTATTTCCATTGTAATGTATAATACAAACTTATGTATGGAAAATGCCGAAGGTCAAATAGGAGTGTAAAAAAATGGGCATTAAGCTACGTGTAAGTATGTTTTTTACTGTGTACACAATGCAGGGTGTCCCATAACTTATGGGCCGTAGAGTAACTGGACATACTAGACATTAAACTAAGCCGATTATGTCATATAAGTGTTTTTTTTTATATTAAAATAATAATTTAATTATGTACTATGTTTTTTTATGCTTTGGGATGTTTAAAGGGCAATATATCGAAAACCGTTAAAGATATTAAGATCAATCAAGTACACCTTTGACTCAGAAAATGCCCTTCTTTAAGAAACTATAATTGAAAAACACCTAATATCACAGGTAAGAAAAAAAATCATAGATTTATGAAGCCCAGTGTATTTAACTAGCGCCCTCTAGTTTGAAACTTAATAATTTCTACAAATTCTTATTTCTTGCTCATAAAAACATAATATTGCCAACTTGACTTAATCGGCTTAGTTTGATGTCTAGTATCTCCAGTTAATCTACGGCCCATAAGTTATGGGACACCCTGTATAGGTATATAGGGGAGAGTTAGATAAAACCGGGTAGGTTGATAAAACCGGGTACCGCCTAATTCGTCTAAATTTGTGGTGCCATCTATCGAACGGTGGGTAAATTAGTGTCGTTAAACCGCCTAGAGTCGCGTGTGTTCATTTCTATATCATTTGAGTACAACGTGGTGGAGCAGGAAGACCTTTAGTGTATTTCGGTGTACCAAACTCGATTTTTAAGGTAGGTTTATAGTCCTTTTTTTCCTCTACTGAATAACTAATGACCGCTTTAAAATTTATTGTATGTAACCTAATACATTACCTATAATTTGATCAAAAATTTTGAATATTATCTCATAACCTAAAATTTTTACATACTATTTAATGTCTTGTTTACGAGTTCGACAAAACCGGGTAGTGCTGGTTGTTACAAAATCGGGTACCCGATTTTATCATACCTGTTGTTACTTCTACTTACTGCAGCGTTTTTTAATGTTTTTAGTGAACTTTAACATGTCGCGTTATAAAAGAAAAACTACTCGTCAGTCATGGGATTCAGAAAGCATGAAAAATGCAATAATTGAAGTCCTAGAGCATAGGATGGGATATAAAAAGGCCTCTCAAAGTTTTAATGTTCCCCAATCAACATTAGAAGATCGTGTCAAAAAAGCAAGAAATGGTAACTCTGTTGAAGAAGCTAGTAAGAAAGGTACAAATTACCTTGAATTTAATTAAGTTTTTTTATTTTAAATAAAGCGTTTTTTATATTAAAACACAATTGGGTTTGTGTTAAGTGTAATGTTTGGGGTTTTTTAGGTCTGGGTCGATACAAGACTGTGTTTAGCGTTGCCCAAGAAGATGAGCTAGTTTCGCATATTTTACAAATGGAAAGTAGACTATTCGGATTTACTTTATCAGAACTAAGAATTCTTGCTTACGAACTTGCCGTACAGAATAACATCACCCACAATTTTAATAAAGAAAAGAAAATGGCTGGGAAGTGTTGGCTTTATTCGTTTTTGTCGCGACATCCAAAACTTCGATTGAGAACTCCAGAAGCTACTTCAATTGGACGAGCTATAGGATTTAACCGAGCAGCAGTAGAAAAGTTTTTTACTCTATTAACACAAGTTTATGACCAACACAAGTTTCCTCCTGAGCGCATATGGAATGTTGATGAAACGGGAATTACCACTGTCCCCAACAAGCAGTCTAAAGTTATTTCTATGAGAGGATGATGATGTAGATGAAGTTTTTATTTGCGACTTTTGTTCATAGATTTTTGATTTTTTGTTCATATAAATAAATATTTTATTTTCTCCCTATTGACCTTTTTACATGGTATTTAAGTTACTACCCGGTTTTATCATACCGGTTGGACAAAATCGGGTATTTTGCAGTATTTTCATAATAATAATAATAAAAAAAAATATAGGAATATTTATAAAAATTGACATTGGTATATCAAACTTAACTCATCTGGGAATATTTCAATCTACAACCAAAGGTTTGATACTCTAAAATACCACGAGAAACAGTCAGTTTTTGAAGTGATACCCGATTTTGTCCAACTCTCCCCTACCTAATTCTACCTTGAAATTAACACGAATCAGTTCTTATAAAAATTATATTGAGCAACGTACATTAGTTGTAGGTAGATTGAAAAGGATTTCACAAAAACAGTTTACCAGTAAGCCGTATTTAAATATTAGATGTAGTCGATTTAACCGTCTCGCATTGATTGATAGGCGTATTCATTCATGATTTCGGATTTCGTGAGGTTCATTCCCTTATATTATGTAAAAAAGGCGTTTTAAATTTAATGCTGCGGATGTTTCTCGTATTTTGAGTAGAAAAGCTTACTTTACTTTTAAAATATTCTTTATTGTCTTAATAATATTTTACATGTCAGGTTTCCTTACTAACTAATATTATTGTTATTACGTAACATAATATCTAAAACTAAGTACTGCTGGTTAGTCGCACTAACCAGGACACAGCAGCGAGGCAACGCCCTGCTGGGGTTTGCCTTAACCCTGGTAAGAAAAGGTCCTGTTTTAATCACGTTTTATTCGGCCAGTTCCAGCAATCTTCTACCGCCATGAAAGAATTCAATTTTGCTTATGCTTAAATTTATTTGTTATTTAATGGTTTCTTTTATGGTAAAATTTTACACTTGTTTCACTGGAAAAACGGATCGAAAAAACCAGCTTTATTTACTCAGGTACGTGCGTAGAAAAGCATATAGGAACACCATTGAGAGTATGAATGAAATTCACCAGAAGATGCCTGAAGATCAGTCGAAACATTGTAAATAGACCGGTAATAACAACGCTTTTAAAACACTGCTATTATTATCTTGAATTCATTGAAGCCCAAAAAATAACGTTGTGTTAAGCTTTGGAAATGTCCCACCAAAAAACATTTTATTATCTCAACATTGCAATAATGTGACAAGCGAGAGCACGTAAGCCGAGGCGACATCTAGAGTGTCGAAGTGGACACTTGTATTCATGACCTATCACTTTGTGATGTTGAGGAAATATAACTGTATAATATCAATCTAAAATAGGAAAGGTAATGCCGTCTTCAGTTATATATTTCAGAAAGGTGTAGAGTAATAAAATGGGAAATTCCGTCCAGTTCGGATCAACATCGGTATCGGCCATAGGCGACGGAAAAGTTTGTGCATCAAATTATTTATGATAACTTACCAAAGAAAAAAAAGAAGATAATTTGATAAGGAAGGAACTATTAGCTATAGCAAATTTACACAAACATATCGTTTTATGAAATATGCCATGGAAGATATAGCTGAAAAACAAAGTGTAACTATGCTGCGCACACCGCCATATCGTTGCGAACCAAATCTTATACTTAGAACTTATATGGGCGCAAGTGAAAGGATTTGTAGCAAACACAACACGACATTCAAAATCAAAAACGTTAAGCTAGTGTTTGATCTTTGATCAAGTCATTAAGGAAGAGAACACACCAAAGAACTGGCGAAAATCAGTCCATCATGTCATTAAAGAAGAGGAGAAATTGTGGGATCTTGACCACCTGATCGATCGGACCGTCGACCCGTTAATTATAACATCAAGAGGAGATGACAGTCCCTCAGATGATGAGGAAAATTTAGATTTTTTATAATTTAATTTCTGTATAATGTATTTTTTGTATTTTTTTATAATGTGTAATAAAAAATAAATGTACCTAATACTATGTATATAATGCACGCCTTTGTCACGCCATTTTTAGTGTTTGTGAATGGATAACAATAGGCAAAACCCATAAATTGACCCAAACCCGCGTGGTACATACTACCTGAACTTGATGAAAATAAAAATTTTTGCAATGAAATCAATTCCAAATTATGAAAGTGGCTTAAATATTCGTTGGGTCACTTTGTAGTCCCTAATGAGATTTTATTACTCTACGCCCTTCTGATAGCCTTACTGATGATCCATGATATGGACAAACGCGTCTAAGGATGGATCTGACGAAGTGTAAGGAAACTCTTCTTGTAAAATAACTTTGTGTTGTTTATAACTCTACTCTCTAGTCTCTGTATATTCTCGCAATCTCGCACATTCTAATAATTCGAGCTCGCAGTGCTCACGTCTGTGACTGTTCTCATGCTCACCTCGGGCCTTATTACCAACGTGATCGGCGGTAACTTAACACGCCATCACTCCAATTTAAAGCACTGATTTAAACCGCGAACCGCGAAATTTCACCTACCTAGCCCTCGGGTCCGCCATAATTTCGATTTTTAATTACGGAAGGTGTAGGGGCGGAAGGATCGATTTTAGTATCGATATTTTGAAAATAAATTAAGACTGAACTGTTACAATTTAAGGTGCATTATAATGGGAGGGTAGCACAGATATAGACCAATGAAAACCCTAGAAATAATGACTAAATATCATTCTATTGTAGAAAATATTGAATATTATTTTTTTTAATAAAAATTACAACACTCTCAAATGTATTTGTAGAGTTTAAATTTAAATAGTATTTAAAAATTTATCAATAAACATGGCTTTGATTTGGACCAAGAGAACTCAATGTGTTTGGTCTATAGTCTATTTCAGAAAGCTGTAGAGTAATAAAAGCTCATTAGGTATGCAAAGGGACTACAGAGTGACCCAACGAATATTTAAGCCAATTTCATAATTTGATTTCATTGCAAAATTCTTTATTTTCATCAAAAGCAGGTAGTACCACCCGGGTTTGGGTCAATTTATGGGTTTTGCTTATTGTTGTCCATTCACAAACACTGAAAATGGTGTGATGAAGGCGTGCATTATATGCTTAGTATTAGGTACACTTATTTTTTATTTAACATTATTAAAAAACAAAAAATACATTATACAGAAATTAAATTATAAAAAAATCATAATATTCTTCATCTCCTCTTGACGTTATAATTAACGGGTCGACGGTTCGATCGATCAGGTGGTCAAGATCCCACATTTTCTCCTCTTCTTTAATGACATGATGGACTGCTTTTCGCCAGTTCTCTGGCGTCACTTCCTTAATGGCTTGATCAAACAGTAGCTTAAGTCTTTCATTTTGAATGTCGGGTTGTGTCTTGCTACAAATCCTTTCACTTGCGCTCATATAAGTTCTATAGGATTTAGTTCGCAATGATATGTTTTTCAGCTATATCTTCCACGGCATATTCCATAAAACGATGTTTGTGTAAATTTGCTATAGCTAATAAACTGCTGAACAATTGCTTTCAAGCAAGAAAAATTTCGCCTAAATTTAACAGTTAATATTTTCGGAACCAGATATGATATCGACCTACGGTTTTGAGTGGTTGATAGATTCATCTCTTTTGAAACAATTGTCAATGTTGGATTTTCTTTAACTGTCAAAATATTTTATATACAGGGTGTTAAAGAAGACGATGATTTTTGCTCCAATTTTAATGGCGTGTAACTTTCACAATAATATTTGTAAATTTTATCACTCTACGTCAATTGAATCACTGGTTCATAGCAAATAAAGTTATTTGTCAAATTTTTAATATCTGCTATATTTTAAGAAATACCGATTTTTTTGTAAAACCTTGCTATATTTTAACTTATTGGTAGCTAGATCTCACTGTGCGTTGTATCGTGCAAACTTTGCGAGTGATTATTATACCTTATGAAAAGCTTGATTATGTTCAATAACAATAGTTGTACCTAAATGTTATGATGTACAGTACCCGTTTAGTTCCTTCTTTATCAAATTATCTCGGTTTTTTTTCTTTGGTTAGTTATCATAAATAATTTAATGCACAAAATTTACCTACGTCTATGGTCGACACCAAAATTGAGCCGAACTGGACGAACTGGATTTCCCATTTCATTACTCTACACCTTCCTAAAATAGACTATAATTTAATTGAATTTATAAATATTGGTCAAATTCTCTTAAGTGATTAATGAAGTGATAATAAGGGTTGTGACGTTGATTGGTAATTTAAAGGCGCCTAAGGCGTAGAGCGTATAAAAAAATATACGAAAAATGTCCTATAAACATACCTCCAGAAACGCTTCATTAGGTAGGCTAGAGCCCCTCAAAGAGGGTTGAGAGGAAAGCTTTTTTTTGTAATAGCATGGAGATCGTTTAAGAAAATGGCTAATTTCGGGACACCCTGTATAAATGTGATTATTTAACTTCGAACTAATTGTTCTGAGCTATCGACATATTTTATAACGATAATATCGATACTTTCGCCCATTCGCCCGGCAGGCCTACCATAATTTTGATTTTTAATTACGAGAAATAATGTGAAAGAACTGGAAACTCGAACCTCGTTACTACGACGTGCTTTATGCTGATGGACGAAGAGGATCGTTTTTCTTTAAGCTCACACGCGATCTTTAAGGTTAAGATATACAGGGTGGTCAAGAACAATTTGAGGCTACTCGTATTTACACAGAAAAATACTTTCTTTAGCAGCATGGAATATATTTTTATACCAAATTCAAAATCGATTCACCTAACAACGAAGACAGCAAGAGCTCGTGCATGTAACAATTTCTATTAAGAAGATCGACTACAGAACGGCTTCGTTAAAATGACCACCGCACTTGCCACAGTAGCATAACGTAAACGACTCAAAAATTTACCGTTTTTACTGTATAATATATCTTTTATTGCGGTAGGAGGATATCGTACCCAGCGAAGAAGGTTATCAAAATTCTAAAATTAAATTATTACCTCTCCCTCTCTGTATGGTTGGATTAAATTTGTTTTCCGTCGACCGTGTATTTACATCCGATATTAACGTTCCCAAAATCATTCATTAATGACCCCTATTAATGCATGATTTTCTGTAAATGCACGATTTTGGTAATTAAAATTAAAGGCAGCCATGCAAACAAATCAACAAAATAATAAAACGTCAATCCAAAACGTCGTCCGCTGTCATTAGTATTTGTAGAATTGTGAAATCTGGATTGTAAAATAAAAGTTGTTAACTGTTTTTCTTCACTTTAGTGAAAAATACGGTCGACGAAATAACATTGTAACCAACTCTTACATTAAAATCTCGAACATTAACGCGTTCGCTACGCTCACGCGTTAAAATATTTCGATCATTAATCGCCATTATCAATGTACTTGTTGGTTAAATTACTATTATGTAAATGTTTTTTTTTACTTTTTTTTTTATATTCCTAGATGGCTCTTTCTTAAAAAAAAATATTTTTTATACTTGTGAAATATACAAATATTGGTGTCAATCTAAAATATTAATATAAGACGTTTATATGACTCTAACCAGCGTTTGTCGGGCACGGTTTTTCATGATTAAAAATAAAGTAAATATCGCTCACTCAAATCATGTAATTTAGGAGCGTATATAGATCTAAGAGCAGTTGTTGGTGCAACTACTGAGGTTTTGAAATACTCCTTCGTAAGTGCCGTTTTGTATATTCATAATAAAGCATTATCGTTTCTTCCCGCACTATTTTTTTATTATAAATTATCACACTTCTTCCATAAAAAATTTTTACTGAATTTTTTTTCTTTAAAAATAAATACCTAATTGTTTTTTGTTTTTGTTGCAAAAATATTTTATTGCATTATATTTTTGTTAATTTAAAATAGCTCTAAAAAAGGGAAAACGGAACAGACAAGTATATAATAGAAAAATACTATAAAATATTATTCTCGTTACTTGTTTTCCTATAAAATTGTATCATAAATCAATAACTAAAACGATATCTATGCGTCCAAAACCTTAATCTCTATACCTATAAAACAGGACTTTTAGAAGAAAAAGTTTAAAAACTAAACGTTTCCTACAAGACCTTTGAAATCTAAATCAAGAATACGTTATTTAAAAATTTTAATTAAGAGTCCAAGCGTGAGATGAAAAATTAGGTTGTAATTAGAATTTTAGACCCGAGCTCCTAGGCCCTTGGGGGGGGGGGGGGGGGATGTCTACGGGTATTAATTTGTATTTTTTACATTTTAATTCTTTTTTGTTGTATTTTTTAAATTAATAAGCGTTTCCGTTCCGACGGAATATAATGTTACTAGAAGATTCAAAGTAAAAGCTCAGCTTTATTACGAGAACTGTAGTTTGTATCTTTTCATTCATGATTGCCATGTAAGGCGAATTCTTACTCAACTTCACGAGAATGTTGACCAACGTTCTCTCGAAAACCATTCATGTCTAACATTGTTAGTATAAACAACACGGATTTACCAGATTATATCTATATTTGTCGATTTAATTTGCATTGGTAATATTCGTACCGGGTCTGGCAGGGAACGTTATTTTTTATAGAATTATTATTTAAATATTTGGCACGCTTTTATATATATTTTTTGTATGCAATGGGACCATGACGACAAACTTTATCGAATAATATGGAAAATATATTAAATACACAGAAAAAAAACTCTCTCACACAATTCTAGAGTTTCTAAGTTTAAACTATCATTATCTATATGTTAAGAACAAAGTTTTATGTGTCTGTTTGAAGGTTACATTAATACGGTATTCAGCTCGAAAGACACTTTAAGAAGCCACCTGACGAAGACAAAACCAACAAGTCAAAAGATAGGAAAAACTGTGTCTACCAGATTCCCTGCGAATGTGGCAGTTCCTACATTGGTGAGACTCTAAGGCCACTTGAAACTAGGGTCAAGGAACACAGAAACAACACGCTTAAAGGAGAAACCGAAAAATCAGGGGCAGCTGACCATGCCTGGACACACGGTCATCACATTAAGTGGACAGAAGCACGAATCCTGCACAAAGAACCACATTGGAGGAAGAGGAAGTTCAAGGAAGCTGCTACCATATACCAGAACCCAGATTGTTTTAGTAAGCCCTCACTAGATATAAGAAATATCTGGAAACCTTTGTTAAGTAGATGTAAACTTAAAATACCGCACACGAATTAAACCAGTGCATCTAGCTGGTATAAATAGAGCTGTAGTTACTTTACTTATTTAGTATTCACCTGAAGACGACTGGAGATACTTACCAGTTAAAACGTTGTGATGTAAAATAAATTAAAGACAATGCAAGTCCAAAACTATTCTATCATTCAAAGTTTTATGTCCTAGAGATTAGACACTTTGTTGCAAACTTGAATTAATTCCACATTATTTAATTTTTAAGAAATATTGGCAATAATTTCTTTAAGTAAAAGAAACACTTTCTTATTTTTTTTCCTGGACCGTCCATGCGCCGGATGCACTTAGGCCAGGTTTGACCCACTGTGCTCACGCTGTTTGGTTGTTACACCCACTCCGTGATCCCAGTTCTTTGCACTAGTTTGTGTAGGTCAACTGGGGAGAGGGTAAGGATGTCTTCTGGTTCCAGTTTTAGTTGCCCGAGTATTTGTTGCCTCTTCCGATCTAGTGACTCGCAATGGCAAACTATGTGCTGTACAGTTTCCCTGACTTGTCCGCATAATCTGCAGTCGAGGTCTCCATTGTACAGTTGCATTCTGTGAAGATGGTTCTTGACAGCCATGTATCCTGTTCTCAGCTGGTTCCTGTTCATTTAAAGCAGTTGTTTCGTAAGTTTTGGGTCACCTTATGGCATCTCGTACTGTGCACCTTGGTACTCCGAGTGTCGGTTTTGGACCAATGAGCTTTCTTATAAGACTGCAATGAGATGACGTTAAAGGTTATATACAACCCAAGAGGGTATACATTTTTAATATGAGGGTTTTCGGTTTGTAAAATATGAACCCTTACCCTGTAAGGCCGTTCCTCGATATCTGAAATGTGTTGTTAAGTAGCTAGCTAGTATAAATATAGCTGTAGTTACTATTTTATGTAGTATTCACCTGAAGACGACTGGAAATACCAGTTGAAATGTTATAAATTAAAATCAAATAAAGACAATGCACGTCCAGAGCTTATCTATCATTCAAGAAACATTATTGCCTGTAAACAGACACATCTATTGTCATGTAAAGAAGTACACTTTCCTAGCCCCCTAACATTTTTTCTATAGCGAAGCTAACCCAAGGAGCTTTATATAGCTGATTTTACAGATAATATAATCGGGAGTAAGTTTATATCCTTTACTACTGGCTATAAAGGTACTGGAGATATATTACCTTGACCAATCTCGATACTATCAAGAGATAATTTCATCCAACGCGATAAGGTATTGCCTGACAGTTGGCTCGCCAATTCTTCTTTAACATCCTTTTAATTAAAGCAATTAAAAGACTAATATACAACACTTTCCCCTTAAAAACAAACGATGGACCGTACTTTGCTTGCTGGCAACATTATTACTTACGCTTTAAAGACAAAGAGTAATGTATGGCTGCTTGACGTCGGTCTTGCTGGGGTCCCTAACCCAACAAGCAAGCAGACAAGGGAATAACTTTATTTCATTTTGAGTGATATTATGCAAAATAACCATTCATATTTACCAAAATTAATGAGAGATCCTTTTAACGGTCTTAATATGTGCCAGATCATCACCAACTAAAAAGGTGAAGAATGCTTTAAAGTCATAATGGTCTAAGGAAAAATTGTACTTATCTTAGATATAATAGATGTTTAAAGATATACCAGATCGAAGCAGCTCTTATAATCTCTCACCAAGGCCAGGCCATTGAGAAGTCGTCAATGTAACACTGAAATCTGCAAAAAACAAGATTAACTAAGTATATGATACTGGTCTCGTTCAAATGTCTAGTACGGTCCAGTATTTGCCACCCGTTTCGTGAAATCAAAGATAGATATCTTTAAGAAGTTAAAGAGATGACCGTACCTAGCAGGAGATAAACTGATAATAATTTTAAGTGGTAGTCGATTGCTCTAAAGGTGATGTTTATCGGCGGTAATTCTTAGCTGAAGAAAATTTGAAACTTGATTTTGGATCTTTCTCGAAAAAAAGTCAATGTTTGAAGTTGAATCATTCGACAGATGATAACTGGATCTTGGACAATCGCATATTGCTGCTGAAAATAAAGGGCCCGGGCTTAGTAATCTTCAGCAAGGATATAATATGGCCTTACTTTTGTTTATTTTGGTGGGGCAAATTTTGAAACCGCGTCTGCTTGAAAATAGTTCAGGTTCTCTTATTGACGATATGGATGTTTATTTTTAAATTTAGTAGATATAGTTGCTAGGCGTAGGGTTAAGGTCGTCAGCCCCTTTTTCTTCCTACGTTTTGTAGAGGATATTATAAGTCTTTTGTGGACTGATGTTTATAGTTCTTCCTGCCCTACCCATTTTTCCACGATTTTGAGAGCTCTTTGTATTCTATCTCTTACTGTCGCGTCGAATTTGCCTTGGATTACTATGACTAGATCGTCTACGTAATCTACAATGAAGTATCCTTCTCTACTGAGTGCGCGAAGCAGTCGGTCCATGACAATCACATCATACATACAATCTTGCAAGCATCATATAATAGTAAGTTACATAACACGTCATGAAAGTGATACCTTTCAAACTAGAGGAGATATTTAACACGTGGCGTCAGCCGAGTGCGGAAATTCTCCGAGTTTTAGAATAATCACTTTCACACGAGTAATGTACACTATTTTTCCTACGACCACAAAGAATTATTAAAAAAGCCTTTGATTTGTGAACAAATATTTCAACACTAGTGTTGAAAAACAAAAAATATCAACACTAGTTTTGAAATTAGCATACTTAGGATTATGTTCCACCTAATATCTGGTTTCGTAGTTTGTCAATAGGCTTTTCCTTTATTTGTAGTTTAACTTTTTCATTTTTTCATATTTTATAAATCATAGGAAGAACTAATCCTGGATTGACTTCTAGATTAACCAGAATGAAAAAAATTAAATTTAATCAAGGAAAGAACATAATTTAAAAAATCCACCCAACAAGGAAGATTTCAATTCAAAATAATTCTATAAATTATTTAATGTTTTTATAAAAAAAAAGTTAAATACTCCTTATGGGGTTTGAACCTGTGACCGTGCCGGCTAGAGCTCTATTCTCTACGCTATCGTTGCCGATAAAGATTTGATGTTTAATATATGACACTTTCTTCAGCGCGATTTATTTTTTCTGGTAGATAATAGATTTTCCAGTATATTATTAACATTTTTTATAATTTCGGATGGCGTATTTTTACACTCTAATTCTGAATCACTTGGCAAAGACATGATAAATAAGTTAAACACTTTACAATTACTGCTTTCTAAAATTTGTTCTTTTTAATAAATAGGGACGGTCTGTCAAATTAGACTAGGATCTTCATTGATTAAAATTTTAAGCGAGGCTAGGCCTATAACTCCTATTAATTATTGATAAAACATTAGCTAAAAACTAGTACATTAAGTTCGTGTTGTGTGAGGGGTTTGAACCTGGGTCCCTCATTGTCGTGGTAGCCTGTATGGACCTGCCTGGTGTTGTGGTTGGTGGGAATGGCGGATTAACAGGTTCTGGCTTTGTTCTGTTATGTTGAAGTAATTGTTGCTGGTGTTCGTGATGTAGTCTTGGATCGTTTCCATTTTAAGGTCTCTGTGTAATGTGGTATTACGTACAAACCATGGTGCGTTAGTTATTATTCGTAACAATTTGTTTTGATATGTTTGTATTTTGCTTTTCCCCGTCATGCAGAGTGTTGACCATGATGGGGCGGCATACAGTAGTGCTGGTCTTATGCATAGTTTGTAGATGGTAACTTTGTTGCGGGTATTTAGCTTGCTATTTCTATGTATTAGTGGATAGTACTGGTGTAGAAGCCTGTTTGCTTTGGTTAATGTTTGGGCCAGGTGTTCCTTCCAGATAAGCTTGGAGTCGAAGTGTAAACCCAGATATTTGGCTTTTTTGGACCATGTCAGTTGAGTGTTATTTAATATGATTTGTCTGGGTAGCGGTTTCCTAGATTTGGTGAATATAATGGAATGTGTTTTTTGTGGGTTTAGGGTGATTTTCCATTTAGTCATCCATTTGGCTATTTCGTTTATGTGTCTTTGGAGTCTTACTGCAATGGTGTTCATATATATTGCTGTTGTAACCATGGCTGTATCGTCGGCGAACAGAAACAGTTGGTTTTTGGGATCATGTGGGATGTCTGCCATGTAGATGTTGAATAGGTGGGGCGAGAGAGGGGAACCTTGGGGGACTCCTGCTAGAATATTTTGGGTGGCTGATTTGTGATTGTCTGCTTTTACAATGAAGGTTCTATCTGCTAGGAATGACCTGACCGTTTTGATCAGGTATGTCGGATATCCTGCCCTTATCATTTTTAGTATTATCGCGTCGTGCCATATCTTGTCGAAGGCTTTGGAGATGTCTAGCAGGAGTGCTCCCGTCTGTCTCTTCCTGTTGAACCCTGATATTATGTGAGTTGCAAGTCTTGTTGTCTGGTGGATGGTCGAATGGTCTGTTCTGAAGCCGAATTGGGCGTCTGGGAGTATGCCTAGTTCGTTGGTTTTATCCTGTAGGATTTGCAGGAATGATTTTTCAACTATTTTCCCCAGGTGTGACAGGAGGCTGATCGGTCTGTAACTGGTCGTTGTTTTTGGGTCTGAGCACCGTATGTTTAAATTAAATAGTGTGCCTTCATGTTTCAACATCAGCAACATCAACATCGATCTCAGTAGGGCATTCGATTGTGTAAATCACCAGTTGTTGTTGACCAAAATGGAGTCGTTTGGGGTTAGGGGAGTCCCTCTTCAGTGGTTGTGGAGTTTCTTAACAAATCGGAAACAGTATGTTTCTGTATCACAGATCGATCCGGTTACAGAAAGAAAGTCATTTGCTTCGGGCACGACCTGCGTTGATATAGGAGTCCCTCAGGGATCCGTATTAGCACCGATATTGTTCATTTGTTACATCAATGATCTCTTAGAGAATATACACCCTAAATGGGCGGCGGCTCTGTTTGCTGACGACTCATCATTCATAGTTTCAGGTTCAAACCACGATGAACTAGAGAACGTATGTAATAGCGGTATGGAATTGCTCCTGGAATGGTTTAATAAGAATTCCCTGTACCTTAATAGCTCAAAAACTACTTATATTAGGTTTCACACTGCGCAGAGTGGACGAAGTCTTGATATTGACCTTGACCTGAAGATTGGTAATGAAAACATTGCCCGCTCGAACTTCTCAAAATTTCTGGGTCTGACAATTGATCAGAATCTTAATTGGAAGGAACATTGCTCTTTGATGTGTTCTAAGCTTAGCGGTCTTTGTTATATGATCAGAAATTTAAGAATCGCTCTTCCTATCGGAGACCTTCTCTCTGTTTACAATGCCTTTGTAGGCTCCCGTCTGCATTATGGTATTTGTTTTTGGGGGGTCTCCTCTGCGTCAAGAGATGTTTTCATAATACAAAAGAGGGTGTTGAGGTGCATTCTTGGCTTTCCACCCGGTTCGACCTGTAGGTCACAATTTATGAGACTGGGAATCCTCACCCTTACAGGCGTTTTTATTTACGAACTGAGTAAATTAATTTTTTTGAATAAATCAAAATACTTACAAAATCGTGATATTCATCAATACCTTACCCGGTAGACATGATTTGCATACAACAGTAAGTAGATTAAATATCAGCAAAAATTCGCCTCATAACTTAGGGCCAGTTGTCTTCAACAAGCTTCCCCAGAACATTAAGGATGCCAAAAATTTAAAAACATTTAAAAATCTACTCAAAAGTTTTTTGATTAATCGAGAGTTTTATAATATGAATGAATATTGGGCACAAGCATGGTAAGGTATGAACCTGTAAGTCGGTGTTTTATATTTAATGTTTTTTTAAAAATTGTTGCTTGTTTGTGATTGCGTTATTTACACTTGATGTATGTATTTTATTGACGGATTCCATACATATTGTTATGTCACTTTGGAAATAAAAATTATTATTAATATTATTATTATTATTATTATTATTATTATTAACACTAGTGTTGAAGTATTTTTTTTCAATACGCGTGTGATATGCGGCGCTCTCTAGCCAAATTAACCGTGTTTTTTTTTCTCATTTTCATAGGTGGTCGTAGGAAATTAATATTCCTCATAATTGTTCACGGGCTTATTACTTAATCTTTTGTTATAGTGGCAATTGCTACACAATATCTGGGAATTGTTTATATCGCAGCAAATGTGAAATTTAAAGGTTGGAGACAATGATGTTTCTTGAATGATAGAATAGTTTTGGACTTGCATTGTCTTTAATTTGTTTTTACATCACAACGTTTCAACTGGTAAGTATCTCCAGTCGTCTTCAGGTGAATACTAAATAAGTAAAGTAACTACAGCTCTATTTATACTAGCTAGATGTACTGGAGCATGACTGAGATGGGCGCAGTCATGCGTTTAATTCTTGTGCGGTATTTTAAGTTTACATCTACTTAACAAAGGTTTCCAGATATTTCTTATATCTAGTGAGGGCTTACTAAAACAATCTGGGTTCTGGTATATGATAGCAGCTTCCTTGAACTTCCTCTTCCTCCAATGTGGTTCTTTGTGCAGGATTCGAGCTTCTGTCCACTTAATGTGATGACCGTGTGTCCAGGCATGGTCAGCTGCCCCTGATTTTTCGGTTTCTCCTTTAAGCGTGTTGTTTCTGTGTTCCTTGACCCTAGTTTCAAGTGGCCTTAGAGTCTCACCAATGTAGGATCTGCCACATTCGCAGGGAATCTGATAGACACAGTTTTTCCTATCTTTTTGACTTGTTGGTTTCGTCTTCGTCAGGTGGCTTCTTAAAGCCAAAAAGATAAGAAAAACTGTGTCTATCAGATTCCCTGCGAATGTGGCAGATCCTACATTGGTGAGACTCTAAGGCCACTTGAAACTAGGGTCAAGGAACACAGAAACAACACGCTTAAAGGAGAAACCGAAAAATCAGGGGCAGCTGACCATGCCTGCACGCTTTTATATATTTTCTGTATGCAATGGTACCATGACGACAAACTTTATCGAATAATATGGAAAATATATTAAATACACAGAAAAAAAACTCTCTCACACAATTCTAGAGTTTCTAAGTTTAAACTATCATTATCTATATGTTAAGAACAAAGTTTTATGTGTCTGTTTGAAGGTTACATTAATACGGTATTCAGCTCGAAAGACACTTTAAGAAGCCACCTGACGAAGACAAAACCAACAAGTCAAAAGATAGGAAAAACTGTGTCTACCAGATTCCCTGCGAATGTGGCAGTTCCTACATTGGTGAGACTCTAAGGCCACTTGAAACTAGGGTCAAGGAACACAGAAACAACACGCTTAAAGGAGAAACCGAAAAATCAGGGGCAGCTGACCATGCCTGGACACACGGTCATCACATTAAGTGGACAGAAGCACGAATCCTGCACAAAGAACCACATTGGAGGAAGAGGAAGTTCAAGGAAGCTGCTACCATATACCAGAACCCAGATTGTTTTAGTAAGCCCTCACTAGATATAAGAAATATCTGGAAACCTTTGTTAAGTAGATGTAAACTTAAAATACCGCACAAGAATTAAACGCATGACTGCACCCATCTCAGTCATGCTCCAGTACATCTAGCTAGTATAAATAGAGCTGTAGTTACTTTACTTATTTAGTATTCACCTGAAGACGACTGGAGATACTTACCAGTTGAAACGTTGTGATGTAAAAACAAATTAAAGACAATGCAAGTCCAAAACTATTCTATCATTCAAATGTGAAATTGTTTCACAATTAACATCACGCATCTAGTAGGTACTGGTCCGAAAACGTACCAGATAATTGAAAAATAAATAACAAGATTTAAAAAAAAATCAAAAAACTAATTGCAATAATACACTGTATATCAAAAGTGTCAAGGGCCTCAGTTTATCATGAGCGAAACTCGGGATTATAATAATTTATTTCGAAAAATGCCCCGAGGGGGCGACACCGCTCTCCCGTAATTTACTGGGCAACGTTTCTTCGCTTTAATTAACAATTATCGGTGATACCCCTAATCTAAACGTAATTAAATATCGCTGGAAGGGGGACGGTCAATTGGACTAGGCTATAAAAAAACCGTATCCGGTTGACACGACGATGTCTTGCAGCGCTACGTTTCGAATTTCAGTAGCTGGATAAGGAATGTTAACGAGTTCCTTTATTTGTGGTGAAGTTTTTGATGTATGTTATGTGGATTTGCATAGTTATAGATCCAATCTTTTGGATTTATTATTTAAACTTTAAACGAAAGTCTGACTATTGAAATTAAAATGGCCCGCATGTAGCCCGGATCTCAACCCTATGGAACATTGATAAGGATAAGGTCACCTCTAATGCTAAAAGAAGCACGCGGCAAAGATTATTAAGTTAGTACTCATTCACTTTCGTTTACTCAATTTCTGTCAATAAGACACGCCTTTGTTGCAGGTAGAAGTAGACTGTTGACACACTCTACTACCCCAGAGCGGCTCTGCGCGCCCCTTGACCCCCCTCCACCTGCCATAAATACGCTAATTTTATTTCATTATGTGGTTTAATTCATCGGAAATCAATAAATAAATCTGGGATATCTACCGATAATTCAGGAGGATTGGCAACACTGCTACAACTCTCTTACCCAATGGCGTATTTAGGGGGGGGGGGGGGGGGCTATAAACCTATGAGCTCGGGTCTAAAATCTAATTTTTCGTCTCACGCTTGGACTCTTAATTTAAATTTTTAAATAATGTATTCTTGGCTTAGATTACAAAGGTCTTATAGGAAACGTTTAATTTTTAAACTTTTCCTTCTAATGGTGCTGTTTTATTTAGAGATTAAGGTTTCGGATGCGTATAGTTTTAGTAATTGATTTATGATGCAATTTTAAAGGAAAACGAGTAAAAAAAATAATATATTTTATTGTATTTTTCTATTATATACGTGTCAGTTCCATTTTGCCTTTTTTAGAGCTATTAAATCAACAAAAATATAACCCAATGCAATAAAATATTTTTACAACAAAAACAAAAAACAATTAGGTATTTATTTTTAAAGAGAAAAATTAAAGTAAACGTTTTAATTGAAACATTTTTTATGGAAGAATATAGATAGGAGATAATTTATAATAAAAAAAATAGTGCGGAAAGAAACAAGGATGCTTTATTATGAATATACAAAACGGCATTTAAGAAGGAATATTTCAAAACCTAAGCATTTGCACGAAAAACTGCTTTTAGATCTACTCTCCTAAAATACACGATTTCTGAAAAATCATCAGTTTTGGCGGGGCGAGCGATATTTACTTTATTTTTAATCATGAAAAACCGAGCCCGAAAAACGCTGGTTAGAGTCATACATAAGTCTTATGCTAAAATTTTGGATTGACACCAATATTCATATTTTCCACAAATATAAAAAAAAAATTTATCATAGGAATATCAAAAAAAAAGTAAAAAAACATTTACAAAAACAAATTTAATCCAACAATGCAGAGGGGGAGAGGTAATAATTTAATTTTCGAAATTTGATAGTAGTTAGGTGAGTTTTAAACGAACTTTGGACGTGGCCCCGAAAAATATATGATTTCTTTTTAATAAATTCCCTCCCCTTGAGTTACCTCCCATACATTGTAGAATTCGTATAAAGTAACCTTTTATGGTAATTTGTAATTAAAAATCGAACTTCTCTCGTTACAGAAATCCAAAAGAAAACCTAATTAATAAAGAAAAATGTAAACAACAATTTTAATCAATAAAAATACCAATTTAGCGTTTCCGTATAAAAGATCACCCACAAAAACGTCAAATCGAGATGCTAATTGGCCGAAATCTATATGTTCATGTTGATTAAGCCCAATTAAATGGTATTTCAAAAGGAGGCACCAATTTAGCGATCATTTCTCAGCGGGAGTAAATAATTTAAATTACTCAGATTTATCTCAAAGGATAAAATGTATAGTTTATAAGATTCTACGAGGCTAAAATGTATGTAAATTATTTTTGATGGTTCACCAAGTCCTAGCTAACGCTATAATACCTTACCTATGCAAATAAATATTAGATAAAATCAAGCTGGGGGGCTACTTAAATATCGAAATATAGGTAAATTGAAGAGACTAGAAAGGTGTAGAGTAATAAAAGCTCATTAGGTATGCAAAATGACCCAACGAATATTTAAGCCACTTTCATAATTTGGCATTAAGCCCCGTATAGTAATCTACTACACCTCCTGCAATATCTACGAAAGGGTCAAACAATAAAGACATTATTTTTACCTCTATCTTTGTTATCTTATAACTTTCTTCTGGCTATTTTTATCTAGTTAAGGGGGCTAAGCCTCCCTAGCCTCCCCCTTCCACTAGTTGCGCCTGTGTTGATAACAGCATCATAAGTCGTAATATGCCAGTTAGGTGGCTACCACAATGCTGTGATCTCATACCTTGTGACTTGGTCACACATTAAAAACTCAGTTCTCAGAACTTCTTGTGAAAATTTGGAAGACCTAAGAACTAGAATTATAAATAAATTATAGGAGATTATAGCAACTTCCCCAAAATGTTCCTAGATTTTTGCCATTCTGAAAATAGCAGAATTGAAGCACGTTTGAAAATAGACGGCGAACATGTCTAACAGTAATGTACTCTAATAGTTATTTACGGCAAACAAAGCGATCTCAAGTTTAGTTCCGACAAAATCCAAGGCGCGGTATGAGTTGGAGTATCAGAAGTTTGAAGATTGGTGCAAAGCTAACAAAATAAAGGAGGTGTCTGAGAAAATCCTTTTGGGTTAATTTTCCGTAAAGCAACGCTCCCAGAAACCATCTACACTATGGACTCACTACTCAATGTTGATAACTATGATTTCAGTCAAGAAAAATCAAGATATAAGCAGATTTTCTCAACTAATCGCATTTTTGAAAAGAATATTAGAGGGTTACAAGACCAAAAAGTCCAAAGTTTTCACAAAGGAAGACGTATGTAAGTTTCTTAGTACTGCAGATGATGAGACATATTTACTTATGAAGGTTGTTATGATAATCGGCATTTTTAGGGCTTGTCGGCGCGAAGGACTAGCTAAGTTAATGTTGGATCATATTGAACACAATGATTTGTATATAAAAATTGTGATTCCATTCTCGAAAACCAAAATTATGCGAGAATTTGTTATAATAGACGGAAATATGACAGATGTCAACTGTTTAAGTATTTTTTCGAAAGTATGCTAAACTTCGTCCTCTTAATGCAACTCACAGGCGGTTTTTTGTATTCTATGAAAAAGGAAAATGCACCTCCCAGCCTGTCGGAATTAATAGTTTTGGAAGTATACCAAAAAAGATTGCAACAAAACTTGTATTGAATAATCCCGAAGGATACAGTGGACATTGTTTTAGGAGGTCCTCAGCCACCATTCTAGTTGATGGTGGTGCAGATATGCAGATGTTAAAGTGTCATGGGGGCTGGAAATCCTCTTCTACGGCAGACGGCTACGTTGAGAATTCTTTAGAAAATAAGAAACAAATAGCAAAGAAGATCATGGGGTCAGACACAGATTTAATGACTGGAAATTCGAACGTAAAGGGCTCCATCACATCCACTTCTGGTATACAAATTTCTAACTGTAAAAAGTGTATTATTAATGTTTATAATAAAACTGAAGTGTTATATTTTAATTAACTAGCACTAGTGCTGTAATAGATGCCCTTACCAAACGATTTACAGAACTGTAAAATTCATATTACTAAATGAGAGTAGATAAAGTCACTTTTTAAACGTTATCCATTTTTTATTATTTAGTTAACGCATAAATCGCTTGATATTTACTTTTATCATCGTATAACGTGCCAGAAAAATCATAAAAAAGTCTCCATATTTTTTATGTCGTCTCCGCCACTCTTTCAAAGATGACTTGACCGTTTACCTTTAATTTTCAATAAATTTAAAATTACGACCCTAATTTCTACTAATGGATGCACCTCATCAAAATAAATAAATCGTAGATTTTATGTTCATTGTATTCGAATGGCGCCGCGTCGAGATGGTTCGGTAATTTTCATAAATCTGTAATAAAAAACGCTATTAGACGTGGAGGCACACTTTTGTGTCACCCGGTATCACTTTTAACACATTAGGAGTCTGTTGCAGCAGACCGTAAGAGTAACAAAATGACACACAGAAAATAGTTCATTTATACCTACTAGCAACAATTTGTTAATATTTTTGTATATACCAACATACTGTTCTTCATAAATTAACATAACCTATTTTTTTAACACAAAAAGTTCCTTGCTTAAAAATTATACCCGGTGGTGGGTGCATCGTGGTTGCAAACAGGAAATCCCATGCAAGTTTTAGACTGTCCAAATATTCGCACCCCTGTTGACTTTAGAACGGAGCGAGTTAGAACAATTTTCAACAACCCGATCTTAACTTATTTGAATAGGATTGCTGTTAGTTTTTCATTGGAATTCAATAGGTGATGCTGCGGACACCAGCATTGATTGGACTCATCAACCTGTGATTTGTTATTGTTAAATGTAATTTGCAAACGGTAGGCTTTTTAAAAATCGTTAACAGATACGTTGTTTTTTTTGTTTTTTTTATGATAAAACACCTGCACTGTAGGAAAAATCCTTTAAGGCGCTCTGGGAGCGGTGCGAGTGCGAAAAAAGCGATTAACGTTGGTCTTGAAACGTTGAAGATTGTATTCATTGGGAAACACGACCTCAGGAAGATCATTCCACAAAGATGACGTTCTCTAGATGAAAGAATTCTTGAACAATGAAGTTCGAGGAGTACTAAGCTGAACAACATATGGATGAGCGGCAGTGGTTTGCCGTGTATTTCTGTTTTGAATTGCTCTAGTTGGAATCAATTGGGCAATGTCAGTCGAACACCTGCCATGGAAATATCTGTAAAAGAGAGCCAAATCACCAACCTGTCTTCGATGCTCCAGGCTATCGAGGGTCTTGGTCACTGTCTGGTACACTGGATTTAACCAATGTTTTCAAATAAAACAAACATCATTTTCAAAACGGAAGTGATCTTCGCTGTTCATTCCCTTCATTATCATAATAATCATATTTTATGAATTGGAACTTTTTGCCGGTCTCTGTACATTTAGCTAATAAGTCAAAACTTGGTAATGAGATGTAGGTTTTTAACCACAACAACTTTTACTAATTACTTTTTATCCTATCTTTACACATAAGGGTACTTTGTTCTTAGCTTTTTTTATATTTTTCTAAATTCTGAACACCCGGTATATAAATTTGAAAAAATAATATGCTTTTTGGTCGTTTGAGAACAAGCAGGAGTTTTTATGAAAAATAACTTTTTTTCATAAACCCACAAATAAAAAGTTCTTCCTCTTCGATAGTCAATCCGTGGACACACTGTATATGAATGATACTTATGCTTTTTCCAGGTTGGCAGTACCGTGTATGATGTTTTTCTACCCCTTACCCGAGAGTTGTAGTGCTGATATTTTTAGTTTCCTCGACGTGATGTCAAATATTAAGATCTCTATCAGTGTTTTCTTCAGCTCTCTCATGATTCTGTGCTGTGCATTTGTCGTTGTTTATTACAGCGCCTCTCGCCTCAAACCGAGTAATAACTTTTTGTATTGGTGATTTGGTAAGAATTGCTCTATCAGGAAAATAAACGGAAATAGTTATTTACGATATAAGTGTTGTAAAGATTCATATTACAACACGAGATGTTAAAGTTGTCAAACAAGACGTCAGCCGAGTTTAATAAAACATCGAGTGTAGTAATATGAATTTACAACAAGAATATTGTACAAAATTTTATCTACTTTCATCTATGAATAAAAATATTTGGCAAAAGGCATTTTTAAAAATAAAAATGCACCTGCTATTAAGTTTACTAATCAAGTTTTTTATGTTACCTTTCGCATAGTTACTGTTTCGCATGGTTACTGTCGAAACTTTGTCAAACAAATTCAAAAACATAACAAGCGTTTTTCAAAATGAGCGATTCTGATGGAAGTTTACCCTCTGATATAGAAGCAGCGGCAAACGAAGCGATCTCAAGTTTAGTTCCGACAAAATTCAAGGCGCGGTATGAGTTGGAGTATCAGAAGTTTGAAGATTGGTGCAAAGCTAACAAAATAAAGGAGGTGTCTGAGAAAATCCTTTTGGGTTATTTTTCCGTAAAGCAACGCCCTCAGAAACCATCTACACTATGGACTCACTACTCAATATCGAGAACTATGATTTCAGTCAAGAAAAATCAAGATATAAGCAGATTTTCTCAACTAATCGCATTTTTGAAAAGAAGTTCAGAGGGTTGCAAGGCCAAAAAGTCCAAAGTTTTCATAAAGGAACACGTATATAAGTTTCTTAGTACTGCAGATGATGAAACATATTTACTTATGAAGGTTGTTATGATAATCGGCATTTTTGGGGCTTGTCGGTGCGAAGAACTAGCTAAGTTAATGTTGGATCATATTAAACACAATGATTTGTATATAAAAATTGTGATTCCATTCTCGAAAACCAAAATCATGCGAGAATTTGTGATAACAGAAGGAAATGTGACAGGTGTCAACTGTTTAAGTATTTTTCGAAAGTATGCTAAACTTCGTCCTCTTAATGCAACTCACAGGCGGTTTTTTGTATTCTATGGAAAAGGAAAATGCACCTCCCAGCCTGTCGGAATTAATAGTTTTGGAAGTATACCTACCAAAAAAGATTGCAACAAAACTTGGATTGAATAATCCCGAAGGATACAGTGGACATTGTTTTAGGAGGTCCTCAGCCACCATTCTAGTTGATGGTGGTGCAGATAAGCAGATGTTAAAGCGTCATGGGGGCTGGAAATCCTCTTCTAAGGCAGAATGCTACGTTGAGAATTCTTTAGAAAATAAGAAACAAATAGCAAAAAAGATCATGGGGTCAGACGGATTTAATGATTGGAAATTCGAACGTAAAGGGCTCCATCACATCCACTTCTGGTATACAAATTTCTAACTGTAAAAAGTGTATTAATAATGTTTATAATAAACCTTAAGTGTTATATTTTAATTAATAATTGGTAATTAATTTTATAATTGTTAATAATAAATCATTCTTCTAAAAAGTGTGGTTTTATTTAACAGCAAAATTTTAATAAAACCTTTTTTTTTCCATTACAGCACTAGTGCTGTAAAGGCATCTATTACAGCACTAGTGCTGTAATAGATGTCCTTACAAAACGATTTACAGAACTGTAAAATTCATATTACTAAATGAAAGTAGATAATAATAAACGTATCGAATTTCTGCTTCCTCCTGGGACAAAAAATATTATTACGTACTAGAATTTTTTTAGTCATTGGCATTATAATGTTGCAATAGATCCCTAACGTTGGCTACCATTATTAAAGCAATGATCTTTTTCCATATTGGGAGGCATCTATTAAAAAATATTATGTATTTATGCAAAATAGGTTGTTTTTTTAAATTAAAATCTACTGTTACTTACTGTAAATGGCGATTGAAGTTTAAAAAGAGCTTACTCTTTTTAGTGGCTTTGGTAAATTATTATTTTCTTAAAATCAACTTTACTATTTGTATATTTCGTACTTGCAACTTTGGCTGAGGCAAGAATTATTAATTATACAGGTTGTCCAAAATATACGTGTAGTACAACAATTTAAGATAAGAATTTCCTCGCGCGTGTACAGTGCTTTGAAGTAATGGGAGTAGCGGATCCTAAAAATAGTTATTTACACTACAAGAGGGCAGGTAGCTCTTACCAGTCGAAGACTGAGCTAGCTAGAGAGGGCTGAAAAAAAAGAGACTATTCAAGTTGTGTATGATATTTTTTCTACTCCGATTATTCTATATTCAGAAAAAATGTTTTCTTTTAAATGTACCATCCTAGTTAGATACCCTGTGCATGAATAGATTTAAAAATCAAATTTCCATTGACAAGACTGGTTCTGGACCCTGGAATTAATTTATTTATTTAAACATTTTGTCAAAAAAAAGGTAAAATGGATGTCAATACAGCCGCAGAGGCTTGCTTTATTGCCCAAAAAGTCGAGGGAAAGATACGAAAATGCCTAAAAAATTTTTTTTTTGGTTAGCGTTGGAAAAGTGACAGAAAACTCTATGCTGGCCTACTTTGTAGAGAAATCAACGATCCTCAAGTCTCCTGGACAGGCACTCTGTAAGAGAAATAGCAATAGCGAACGTGTGCTAAATAAGTACGATCACTATCGCTATTTTTCGTACCTGCTAGTTTTTGGAGTAAGTATTTCATTTAAATCCACTTTATCCATTGAAGACAACACAGATATATCAAAATTCCAAAAAATAAAGGCTTTTATCACAAGAAAAAAATGATGGTTATATAAGCCAAAGAAGTCCTGTGTTTTCACCCAAGAAGAAATGGACACATTTTTGACAGAGGAAGATAGAAGTTTTTTTTATCAATGAAGGTGATTAATCTAAAATAAAATTTGTGTTTTTTAAACAATTATTACAGTCTTATTTTTATTTACTTACTTTAGTCCAAGTATTTACTTACTTTCAAAGTAAAACGTAATAACCTCCCTCAAATCAGTCTCAGTAAGGATTCCTTCCGAACCAGGGACTTTCCTTTTTTAATAAATAAGTTTTTTCCATTTGGATTTTAGGGTAACATACACCTTTGAATTTCAATATTATTCCATTTTCGATCGATTTCAGACACAAGATATTGTATTATTTTATGCAATAAAAGACGGCGCGCTCCGAAGTCACGTCGGTTATTACGTAGCGAATGAATAATAGTGCGCCTATCTATTTGGCTTTCTTTAAATGTTCAAATTCAAAGCATATACTTATTTTTTCAAACGTTAATTCTAGTTCGTCTCCTAAAAAAAATAAACCCTTTAATTTTCAATTTAAGGTGTGGATAGAGATCATCCTTTCCGCCTTTAACTCGCTGTCAAAAGATCTTTAAAAATCACTTCGACCTTTATAGATCTCAAGATCGTGTTAAGATAACGCCCAAACATCTGTCAGTTTAATTTAATAAATAACCAAAAGTAGACAAGTAGTGCACGCCCATAAATATGCTTAAACCGATACAGAATCGGTACCACATATGCTATGACGAGTTTGAAAAATCTCTTGCAGGTATTTCATCGAAAAAGTTAGTGGAATTGACCTAACAGCATCCAGAATTATGCTGCTCATGGAAGTGGAGGTGGAACTGATTGTCATTCTTAGTCTAGAAAGGACATTTTGGTGAATACACCCCGCTGTAAGAGAGAAAATATTATTAAATTTGAAGAAAACGATATAGGTGTACTGATAGAAGAGTTAATCATGACACGCAATTCCCCTGGCACCGTCTATTAATTTGCTGGGGGTCAATCTGGGAGGTAATATGTCTTGGCATGATCACGTTGCCGCAATTGCCAAGGCAGCTGCACAGAAACTTGGTGTACTTTTCCGCACCAAAAGGTTGTACATACCTCATCAACTTTTGACACTCTACAGAGCCCAGATTCGACCATCATTAGAATATTGCTCTCATGTCTGGAGCTCTGCACCCAAGCACACGCTTCGGCTACTGGATTCCATTCAAAGGAGAGCCGTTCGTCTGATCGGCGACCCCGAGCTGACCAAGACCCTCGATAGCCTGGAGCATCGAAGACAGGTTGGTGATTTGGCTCTCTTTTACAGATATTTCCATGGCAGGTGTTCGACTGACATTGCCCACTTGATTCCACCTAGAGCAATGCAAAACAGAAATACACGGCGAACCACTGCCGCTCATCCATATGTTGTTCAGCTTAGTACTCCTCGAACTTCATTGTTCAAGAATTCTTTCATCTGGAGAACGTCATTTTTGTGAAACGATCTTCCTGAGGTCGTGTTTCCCAATGAATACAATCTTCAACGTTTTAAGACCAACGTTAATCGCTTTTTTCGTACTCGCACCGCTCCCAGAGCGAATTTTTCCTACAGTGCAGGTGTTTTATCATAAAAAAAAATAAAAAAAAAATAATTGCATAAAAGTAATAATTATGGTCCAGTTCGGCTCAATTTCAGTCTCGGCCATAGGCACAGGCAAATTTTGTGCATTCAATTATTTATGATAACTAGCCAAAGAAAAAAAAAGGAGATAATTTGATAAAGAAGGAACTATTAGCGATAGCAAATTTACGCAAATATCGTTTTATGAAATATGCCGTGAAAGATATAGCTGAAAAACATCGTGTAACTGTGCTACGCACACCGCTATATCCTTGCGAACTAAATCCTATAGAACTTATATGGGCGCAAGTCAAAGGATTTCTAGCAAGACTCCCCGACATTTAAAATGAAAGACGTTAAGTTACTGTTTGATCAAGCCATTAAGGAAGTGACACCAGAGAACTGACGAAAATCAGTCCATCATGTCATTAAAGAAGAGTAGAAAACGTGGGATCTTGACCACCTGATCGAGCGGACCGTCAATTTTATTGTAACGTCAAAAGGAGATGACAGTTCCTCAGATGACGATGAATATAATGATTTTTTATAATTTAATTTCTGTATAATGAATTTTTTGTATTTTGTATTATTTTTTTATAATGTTTAATAAAAAATAAGTATACCTAATACTATGTACATAATGCAAGCCTTTGTCACACCATTTTCAGTGTTTGTGAATAGATAACAATAGGCAAAACCCATAAATTGACCCAAACCCGGGTGGTACTACCGGCATTTGGTGAAAAGAAAGAATTTGCGAATGAATAACAATAGGCAAAACTCATAAATTGACCCAAACCCGGGTGGTACCACCTGCACTTGATGAAAATAAAGAATTTTGCAATGAAATCAATGCCAAATTATAAAAGCGGCTTAAATATCCGTTGGGTCAGTCTGTAGTCCCTTTGCATACCTAATAAGCTTTTATTACTCCACACCTCTCTGAAATAGGCTATAAAAATTTTTTTCTAAAAATATTTAATTTAAAGAACATTTTTTAAACCCACTGAAAATCTTGATTTGAGAGAACTTTTTCTGTTTGAAGTGAAGATTATTATGACGTATTATTTTTGTGTTAATGTGTTAAATTTATGTTCTGTTTTAATCGCCCATACGTGAAGGAAAATAATACAACCTCTCGGTGGGTCAAGCATGTCGGTTTCAATGAATAAAAACATTTCCTCTGGTACTGCCCATATTACATACCTTATTAGACAGCATATTTTGATCTGGAGGTAAGAAAGTAAAGCGATAGTAATCTACAAATCTTTAACGTAATATTATTGTAATTATGTTATTTATATGGAGATGACAGATAAACGCCTGCTGGTCAAATCTTGTTAGAAATACTAGATATAGACTGGTAGAACGTGGAATCATTTCTTTAATGTAATAATTGGTTAATGGTAATAACAGGGGAGGGGAAATGGGTTTATTTTATTTTTAGGATGACCCCTTAAGATATTAAGATATAAATTTCAAAAGTGTAGCCTTACATGGTGATTGGCCACCCGCAGTGGAGTGCATACAATATAGGCAAAAAAGTATTGCCTACCCTGGGAACAATAAAACAAACAGAAACAATTTATTTTTATATATTCGTTTTGTGTAATTCAACTTTGGCAATTTATCTCTACATTAATATAATAAATATATCATTTCCAAGAACGCATTCTTTGCTTATTATGTCGTAAACTAGATCCCTGTATAAGCACTCCGTAAGACCGTTCTAAAAGCAAAGATCTCGCTGAACATTAGCGTTTTATGCAAAAGCAAGAGCAAAAGCACTGCTTTCGTACGAGTGGAAGCAAGCGAGAGAGCCGGTAGGCAGTTCGGTAGAAAGAGATGTAACAAATATACCCGTCGCAACATTCAACCTTTATTCATCTATCAGCCCGCGCCAAGAAAGCAAGTGTTTGGTAAGTGCATTGGTGCCAATCTTCAAGTTTTACCATAGTTTGTAAAATACTTCGCTTTCTCAATTTGAAATATGAAACACGCCTCTATAAGTTTTATTATTGATTAGTTTAGTTAGGATATTTTTAAAGGGATAGCGGATAAGGTATCATAAAATAAGAAGCACTTTTGTGACAATTAAAATAATTTTTGCTGATGGGTTCATAATCAGTAAGCTTATCATCATATTTCACATAATAATTGACCTCGTTTTTGGCAACATTGGTTCAATCAGGTGGATGATAGATTTTAAATTTCTTATTAGTATTTTCGCCCTTTTGCTAGACCTCGCGCCGTCGAGTTTCGGGAAAAAAATTAATATGGTGGCGTTAATTGTTACTATTCCGGCTAGCAGCGTATCTGCAGAACGATCCTTTTCGGGATTAAAAAGAATTCATATCTATTTACGAAACACACCGGGAGAGACACGCTTATTAACAATAATCTCTCTGGAGAGCGACCTTTTGCAGGATTTAAAACGCAAAATCAATATTTATGACGATGCTTTAAAATAATTTTTACGTAAAGACCGCCGTGTTGAACTAATTTACAAATAATGCCGTTTTATTCTTCTTTTGCCACAGTGCTCTGTCCACAAACTCAAAAACAAGACATTTTGTAACAAAATTTAAAATGTAGATGCTTAAATGCTACGAAAGGTGCATTTTTGTCCTAATTTACCTACCGTGGTTAAAACAGCATTACACGCCACTGGCCACCCGTATATTTTACAAAAGACACAAAATACGGTTCTTTAGCTTAAATTCTTGCCTGACATCATAAACATGTCAAGATGTTTTAATGTTCTGAAATATCTGTTGAAAGGGTGTTTATTTTTTGAAAATTATGGCGTCGTATTTTTGAAAATTGCCGCGGTTGTCAAAAGAACAGGCAAAATTATATAGAAATTACACCGGGATTTGTTGTGTGTACTTAAATAAAATCTTGGTGAAGTCGCGTTCCTTGAATTATGGCTTTAGAAAAGTGAATTTATTGCAAGGAAACGAGGTTATCATTTTCTTAACATAGTGAACACGTATATACAGGGTGTCCTTGAAATGACTGTACAACGCTTCACCATAAATTCCTTAACCAAAAATAAGGCGATCTAGGCAAACTTACCTATATGCAATGTTGCTTCGTTTTGCCGCTACAGGGCGCTGAAGTTTTCAAATTAATATTGTTTTTTTCGGAATAATTTCTAAACGCCTTTATCGATTTCCACTAATTTTGTAACTAAGAATGACCACTATTAATAGCGTGTTTTGACGTATGCGTCATCTTTTTTTAATACCTGCAAATTTAATGTGGCTTGTGATTGGTAATTAAAAGTTTGTCTTTTTGTTACCCCCCGTATAAATGACTTTAATTATTTCTCCGACACTAGCTGACTTCATGTTGAAACTTTTTTGTCTCTTGCACAATGGATACATTTTTACAAGAGACAAAAAAGTTTCAACGTGAAGTCAGCTAGTGCCAGAGAAAAAATTAGTCATTTATACGGGGGGTTACAAAAAGACAAACTTTTAAATACCAATCACACGCCATTTTTAAATTTGCAGGTATTAAAAAAAAATGGCGCCTATGTCAAAACACGCTATTAATAGTGGTCATTCTTAGTTCCAAAATTAGTCGGGCACGTCTGGTCTATCAGGGCCGGCAGGCCTGGTAAACCCATCCGGTTCGAAAAATATTGTTAGAGCCCGAAAACCCGAACCTTTATTGATTTAGTGGCCCGGCCCGAGCCCGAAAGTCAGGCCGGGATGCGTTAAAGCCCGAGATGAAAACCCGGCCCGTGCATGCCTCTACTTCCCCATATTAATTTAAAAAAAATTCTGGATGAAGAGGAATCGATCTGTTTCACTAACTTTGGATAATTAGTTCACTAACAATTTTTTTTTTCGAAAATCCACCAAATTTATACATTATTTAGTACAGATAAATTTCGGTATCTCTCAAAACAATCAAAAAATACCCGCTAAAAAATCAGTTAACGAAATGATCGATCGTCCGGTCTCCTGCTGGGCGCAGCCAATCTGCAACTTCTCCTATGCATCGAGCAGCATTCCTGCAAATAAAAATGCGATTCTTGTCGAGTTGTCAACACCGAGGAATCTTATCGGGACCACCTTCTGGAATTTATTGGATACATTTTTGATTTATACGATTCGCAAAAAAGAAATTGCGGAGTCTTGAATGTATCTTTTAAGAATCTTTTTTTATTTTAAAAGACCTTTTTTGTTTGTCAGTGTATTAGCTTGACGCGTACGATAGTTCAATTCAATTATCGTAAATGAGGCATAAGCTGCCCTCTACTGTACCAATTTTGAGTTTTAAACAACAACTTTAGTCTATTTCAGAAATGTGTAGAGTAATAAAAGCTTATTAGGTATGCAAAGGGACCACAGAGTGACTTAACGAATATTTAAGCCACTTTTATAATTTGGCATTGATTTCATTGCAAATTTCTTTATTTTCATCAAGTGTAGGTTGTACCACCCAGGTTTGGGTCAATTTATGGGTTTTGCTTATTGTTAACCATTCACAAACACTGAAAATGGTGTGACAAAGGCGTGCATTATGTACATAGTATTAGATACATTTATTTTTCATTAACCATTATAAAAAATACATTATACAGAAATTAAATCTGTCATCTTCTCTTGACGTTATAATTAACGGGTCGACAGTCCGATCAATCAGGTGGTCAAGATCCCACATTTTCTCCTCTTCTTTAATGACATGATGGACTCATTTTCGCCAATTCTCTGGTGTCGCTTCCTTAATGGCTTGATCAAACTGTAGCTTAACGTTCATTTTGAATGTCGTGGAGTCTTGCTATAAATCCTTTCACTTGCGCTCACATAAGTTCTATAGGATTTAGTTCGCAATAGCGGTGTGCGCAGCACAGTTACACGATGTTTTTCAGCTATATCTTTCACGGCATATTTTATAAAACGATATTTGTGTAAATTTGCTATAGCTAATATTTCTATCAAATTATCTTCAATTTCAATACTTTCGGTGGTTAACCAGTCGATAATTTCCTATTTTCTCCAAGATGAAGTTGTAGTCTTCTCTGTGCGTCGTGAATGATAGATAGCTTGCGTTATCCATAACTACTACTGAATCAGCTGGAAGATATTTTATCAATTCAACAAAATAGACCTTAAAAAGATTCAAATTCATGTCCTCGTGGTAATTTCCCGAATTGAATTACGCAATTGCATGAAATTTTAATATTACAAACAATAGGATTTTAACTTAATACCCGTTAACCTAATTATCTAAAATAATTGTGTATTTATCATAAATAATGTAATGCACAAAATTTACTTGCGCCTATGACCGACACCGAAATTGAGCCGAACTGGACGGAATTTCCCATTTTATTACTCTACACCTTTCTGTAATAGACTATATACAGCAAAATTGGAAAGTAAGCGGTAATTTTATAATGGCAACTTCAGATATATACAATAATGATTTGAAAAAATAATTGTGTAAAAATTAACTCAATATATAAGTGGATGAGTAATAATAATTGTTCTTCCATGGTAAGGTCAGCATAACAATTTTTCTTAGACTGATTATATCTGCGTTGTGTCCAACAATAATTATTCACTATAAAACAACAAAATCGTTTTTAATAGCTGATAATAACGTCTGCCTATTAGCCAGCAGGAAACCCAGCCTTAACCTTAGTGCACCTGACTTTTATTTACCCACCTTAAATGGTATGATTGTATTTTAAAAGGTACTATCGTAAATTAAATAGGTCATTTCGAAACGTTTCTCATGCTTATTTAGGCATTAAAATAAGAAAATACCTAATAAATTTGTCTTGCTATTGTTCTGGTTCTGGTGCTATTATTTGCTTGTTATTCCTTATTAAGAATTTAAAAGTACCAGAAAATTACTTCGTTTTTTTATAAATTAATAATATTAAAGCGAATATACAGTCCTTGATTCTAACAAGGCAGATTTGTTGGCTTTGGCATGACTAGGATCTTCATTGATTAAAATTTTAAGCGAGGCTAGGCCTATAACTCCTCTTAATTATTGATAAAACATTAGCTAAAAACTAGTACATTAAGTTCGTGTTGTGTGAGGGGTTTGAACCTTGGTCCCTCATTGTCGTGGTAGCCTGTATGGACCTGCCTGGTGTTGCGGTTGGTGGGAATGGCGGATTAACGGGTTCTGGCTTTGTTCTGCTATGTTGAAGTAATTGTTGCTGGTGTTCGTGATGTAGTCTTGGATCGTTTCCATTTTAAGGTCTCTGTGTAATGTGGTATTACGTACAAACCATGGTGCGTTAGTTATTATTCGTAGCAATTTGTTTTGATATGTTTGTATTTTGCGTTTCCCCGTCATGCAGAGTGTTGACCATGATGGGGCGGTATACAGTAGTGCTGGTCTTATGCATAGTTTGTAGATGGTAACTTTGTTGCGGGTGTTTAGCTTGCTATTTCTATGTATTAATGGATAGTACTGGTGTAGGAGCCTGTTTGCTTTGGTTAATGTTTGGGCCAGGTGTTCCTTCCAGATAAGCTTGAAGTCGAAGTGTAAACCCAGATATTTGGCTTTTTTGGACCATGTCAGTTGGGTGTTATTTAATATGATTTGCCTGGGTAGCGGTTTCCTAGATTTGGTGAATATAATGGCCTGTGTTTTTTGTGGGTTTAGGGTGATTTTCCATTTAGTCATCCATTTGGCTATTTCGTTTATGTGTCTTTGGAGTCTTACTGCAATGGTGTTCATATATATTGCTGTTGTAACCATGGCTGTCTCGTCGGCGAACAGAAACAGTTGGTTTTCGGAATCATGTGGGATGTCTGCCATGTAGATGTTGAATAGGTGGGGCGAGAGAGGGGAACCTTGGGGGACTCCTGCTAGAATATTTTGGGTGGCTGATTTGTGATTGTCTGCTTTTGCAATAAAGGTTCTATCTGCTAGGAATGATCTGACATGAACGATGCGTCGAGTTGGTCGCATGCGGCACTGAGTCACCTGCATTTCATCGCGCTGTATAGATGTTAACAGGAAAGCGAAAGGGTATTGATTAAATACAGTGTTACAATGTCATTTAAAGGTTTACCTTTTGGAATAGTAGTTAGTAATTTAGCCAATGTTCTGGTTTAAAATTTATAGGCAAATTCACTGAAACTAAGATAAGAAGTTGGTCAACTTTTAACTTTCTTAGTTAAGTTTAGTTGATTCGGCAATTTTCGTGCGACGATCGGCATAATCCGTGATTTCCGTCATTCAATAAGTGAAGGATAAAGAATTTTTGATTTCTGCACGTAACCCTAAATTTGTAAATATTTGCCAACCAACCAAACATTTTTTAAAAAGCTTACTGCAGGGTACATATCAGACGTTCCGCTGCTGTTATTGGATTCCTTGTTGTGGGTAACTTTTTTAATTTACTTTCAACCAACTTTAGTAGGTGATAAAACATATACTACGTTTTCATGAGGATTGAGTTCGATCTGAATATTTTTTACCCTATTACATTCCAAGGCGTTTTCATTGCAGTTTTTAAATCGAATTGAAATCGATTTCAATTCGGATTTGAATTTTCGACATTTGTCAGCTGTCAATGCTGTCATGCGTCACCTGTGGTTATAACCGCTCTTTTTTCGTACTTGTCTATGTTTTTGATTTTAGATTTTGTTTCTATTGCTTTTTTGGTCGGTTATTTTTACAACGTTTATAAAAGAACCGCGAAAACCAAACATAACATAAGAACTATTTGTAGGTTATGAGAATC
This sequence comes from Polydrusus cervinus, assembly GCA_935413205.1. Taxonomy (NCBI): domain Eukaryota; kingdom Metazoa; phylum Arthropoda; class Insecta; order Coleoptera; family Curculionidae; genus Polydrusus; species Polydrusus cervinus. The sequence goes on from OW284519.1 coordinate 28,525,334, forward strand.
ATATTCCGTTCCGATCTCGAACCGTTTTCATGATTAAAAATTTCGGTACGATCCCGATACGATCCCAAAAATTGGCGAATCGACCTTGAACTGAAAACGAACTCAATACGGTAAAAATACCTGTTTTCATGTGTTCAATTCGGATTCAAATCGAACTGAATCCTCATGAAAACGTAGTAATAGTTAGGGTCATTCTGGTGTATTTAAAGAAGTATTCTTAGTCATGGTCTACCATCGCCTTAATCAAATTATGGAACATTCCGCATTTTCTTCGAAATCTATTAATTGGTCTTACTCCATACCGTCTAATCCACTGTGTAGAATTTTTTTTTAAATAGGTAAGCTGTCATCAGCATGCACAATAAAAGAATAAATATATTTTTTTCGTTCATCTTTGAGAGACTACAAATCAAATGTCAAAACAAAGCAAACCGATAATAAGAAAGGTTAGGTGCACTTTCTTCTTTTGTTGTGGATATCATTAGGTGGTCGAGTTGAAGTATAAACACTGCTCTTTTTTTCTTAATTTAATTTATCTAGTTTAGTTCTAATTTAGTTTAGTTTAATTGAGGTATAACCTGGCCAATAGGGTGGTCATCACATTTTTTGCCTTTGACATGGCTCTGAACTGATCGATGACAAATTACTCCTATCGTCTGTCAGAAAACGAGAGGGAGAGAGAAAGATACATTGGTTGCGCAGACTATAGGCGGGCGAGGATCCAGGGGGGGGAGAGGTAATCCTCCCCTCCCCCCCTCTCTGAGCCTAACAAAATGAGTGTTATGTTTACTTTGAGCCTTGAAAAATGTAGGGCCGTATGAAGGGTCAGTATATTTTTAGAAGTCACTTCTGAGAGGTAAGAAGATAGATTTTTAGAGCTGGAATACGCTCCTTTTTTTTAGTCTCCCCCACCTCAGCAAAATCCTGAATCCGCCACTGACTATAGGTAAACATTATAAGATTATTATGTATTTTTAAACAGATTAAAACTTCATTTCAACGGTTGCGCCTTAATACCATGATAACATTTCTCTATGGGTGTTTCCTAGCAGCTGACCTTTTGGCTTTTGCACTACGATTGCCACTCTAACTCGATAATCCATTCTATAAATATTGAAGGTAAACCTATCCATATAGAAAATTTAAACGCGCGAAGAACAAACCTTATAAATGTATAGTCTATTTCAGAAAGGTGTAGAGTAGTAAAAGCTCAATAGATATGCAAATGGACTAAAGAGTGACCCAACGAATATTTAAACCACTTTCATAATAGTTTGGCATTGATTTCATTGCAAAATTATTTATTTTCATCAAGTGCAAGTAGTAGGTACCACCCGGGTTTGGCTCAATTTATGGGTTTTGCCGATTGTTATACATTCACAAACACTGAAAATGGTGTGACATTATGTACAATTGTACATAGTATTAGGTACACTCATTTTTTATGAAACATTTAAAAAATACAATAAATACATTATACAGAATAAAAAATCATAATATTCTTCGTCATCTGAGGAACTGTCATCTCCTCTTGAAGTTATATTTAACGGGTCAGCTCGATCAGGTGGTAAAGATCCCACATTTTCTACTCTTCTTTAATGACATGATGGACTGCTTTCTTCTCTGGTGTCACTTTCTTAATGGCTTAATCAAACAGTAGATTAACGTCTTTCATTTCGAATGTCGTGTTGTGTCTTGCTACAAATCCTTTCACTTGCGCCCATTAAGTTCTATAGGATTTAGTTCGCAATGATATGGCGGTGTGCGAAGTACAGTTACACTATATTTTTAAGCTATATCTTCCACGGCATATATTATAAAACGATGCTTGTCTAAATTTGCTATAACAATAGTTCCTTCTTTATCAAAATATCTTTCTTTTTCTTTGGTTAGTTATCCTTAATAATTTAATGCACTAAACTTACCTGCGCTTACGGCCGACACCGAAATTGAGCCAAACTGGACGGAATTTCCCATTTTATTATTCTACACCTTTCTAAAATAGACTATAGGTACTATTTACTACATTTTTTTTTTAAATAATACACAGATATGGTTAATATCACTCGCAGCTATGGGCGTTGTATTTATACGTTAATAACCTTTTTTATTTTTCCCAAATGAATTTAAATCTTCTTTTTGTTCTGGTTTCCTTTGATACATTAATCAATGATGTAAAAACAATAGTGGGCGGGCTCATAATCAATTATGCAGGGATACAGGTATTATTATATCGTAAAAAAATTTAAGATCTCGCTAAATTCTATAGCCATTGTTGCACGCATTAAATATCATATTGTTCGGATCTGACGGAAGATGTATAGTGCACATTATGATGTATATATAGCGACTTATTTTAGAGAAACCATTACATAGAATACGCATAATGATAGGAAGGTTTTATATATATTTTTTTTAGTCTATATTTATATTGTCCATGAACTTATACCGGTAAGGAAATATCCTAGTTACTTATATAGAAATGGGTAGATTATGTTTCCCTTATACCGGGTGGTGCATCGTGGTTGAAAACATACGAAATCCCATGCAAGTTTTAAACTGTGGAAATATTTGTTCCCCTGTTGACTTCACAGCGGGGTTATAGTGAGGACTTATAAGGTCTTTGTGTGATGAGCGCACACGCGGAGTTTGAACAATTTTAGATAACCCGATCTGAACTTATTTCAGTAGGATTTAGGTTCGTTTTTCATAAGAATTCAACAGGTGATGGTGAGGACACCATCACTGATTAGCCTTGTCAACCTGTGACTTGTCATTGTCAAATGTTCCGAACCGGTATGATAACATGATCGAAACTATTTAAACCAATATTCTACTTTAAAATCTTTGTATTGGTAATTCTTTACTTGTAGAGGAAGGTTTTTACCCCCACAGGCGATGACAATTTCTCTCTATACCCAATAAATCATATAGTTTTAATAAGGAGAACGAGATCTTCGAGTTTTTACTTCACCATGGACCTGGAGAAGAGGCTCTTGTGTCAAATAAACAAGGGGATATCGTTAGTTTCGAAGATATTAAATATCTAAAGAAACATGATCATAATATACATACTTAGCATGGGCTTTGTACCGACCGACACGATTGTACTAATTGATCTTTTAAGACGTGCAAATCCCTTTTTTATTGGGTCTTTAATATATTTATTGGCACATAAAATACCTATCTCCCTTTCTTGACCTGGGATGTATTTTACAGGTTTCTTTTTTGTGTTACATCAATAAGGCATGGTGTAAGAGAGATTCAGCGTTCTTAGAGGTATAGTCGTTGAAGGAAAACACATAAAGTGGTTAGAAATCCTTACAACATTTACCTAAAAATATAGATTTTATTATACAGGACGAGTCAGCGATAGAGTAATAGTATATTACATAACAATAAGTGATGAAAGTGATATTTTTCAAGCGAGGAAATATTTATTACGAGGCGTCAGCCGAGTGCGGAAATTCTCCGAGTTTTAGAATAATCACTTTCACACGAGAAATGTACACTTTTTTTCCTACGACCACAAAGAATTATTAAAAAAAGCTTTTTCAACACTGGTGTTGAAAAAAAAAATAACAAACTAGTGTTGAAATTAGCATACTTAGGATTATGTTCCACTTAATATCTGGTTTCATAGTTTGTCAATAGGCTTTTTCTTTATTTGTAGTTTAACTTTTTATTTTTTCATATATCATAGGAAGAACTATTCCTCGATTGACTTCTAGATTAACCAGAATGAAAAATTTTCCACCCAACAAGGAAGATTTCAATTCAAAATAAGTGTATAAATTATTTAATGTTTTTATAAAAAAAAGTCAAATACACCTGTGACCTTGCAATCTGTAGGCTAGAGCTCTTTCTCTACGCTATCGTTACCTATATAGATTTGTTGTTTAATACATGACACTCTCTTCAGCCCGATTGATAATAGATTTTCCAGTATATTATTAAGATTCTTTATAATGCCAGATAGCGTCTTTTTAGCACTCTAATTCTGAATCACTCAACAAATACATGATAAATAAGTTAAACACTTTCAATTACTGCTTTCTAAAATTTGTTCTTTTTAATAAATAGAGGTGGTCTGTCAAATGGGACTAGGATCTTCATTGATTAAAATTTTAAGCGAGGCAAGGCCTATAACTCCTCTTAATTATTGACAAAACATTAGCTTAAAACTAGTACATTATGTTCGTGTTGTGTGAGGGGTTTAAACCTGGGTCCCTCATTGTCGTGGTAGCCTGTATGGACCTGCCTGATGTTGTGGTTGGTGGGAATGGCGGATTAGCGGGTTCTGGCTTTGTTCTGATATGTTGAAGTAATTGTTGCTGGTGTTCGTGATGTAGTCTTGGATCGTTTCCATTTTAAGGTCTCTGTGTAATGTTGTATTACGTACGAACCATAGTGCGTTAGTTATTATTCGTAGCAATTTGTTTTGATATGTTTGTATTTTGCTTTTCTTCGTCATGCAGAGTGTTGACCATGATGGGGCGGCATACAGTAGTGCTGGTCTTATGCATAGTTTGTAGATGGTAACTTTGTTGCGGGTGTTTAGCTTGCTATTTCTATGTATTAGTGGATAGTACTGATGTAGGAGCTTGTTTGCTTTGGTTATTGTTTTGTCTGTCAAATTGGCACCATATGTTTAAATTAGTATTTGAACACTAGCGTTGAAATATTTTTTTTTTCAACACGCGTGTAATATACGGCGCTTTCTAGCGAAATTAACCATGCTTTTTCTCATTTTCATAGGTGGTAGTAGGAAAACATTAGAATATAACGCTTGTGCAAAAATTCTCTATTGATTTACGAGGCAATAGAAACACAACTTGTAAACAGGTACTGTATGCAGTCTTCAATACCTTAACAGTATTTCTAACAATTGCGGAGACCGTATATATTATTTTGTCTCTTCTTAGACCATTTTAGGACAGTCTAAGTATGCACAAGCCTGAAAAGTTACGTATTGTCTGCCATCGATGGTACCTACATGTGCTTTCCCGCACGCGGTGTGATTTAAAATCGAGTAAAATATTTCTATAGTCCTGTTATACCGGGTGCTGCACAGTGGTTAAAAATATAGGAAATCCCATGCGAGTTTTAGACTGTCCAAATATTTGCTCATTTGTTGACTTTAGAGCGGAGGTGTCGTGATACTTTTCTACATCTGCGGAGTTTGAAAAATTTTGGACAACCCTATCTTAACTTATTTGAACAGGATTGCGGTTGGTTTTTCATTGGAATTCAAAAAGTAATGCTGCGGACAACAGCATTGATTGGACTTGTCATCCTGTGATTTGTCATGGTTTAATGTAATTTGCAAACGGTAGGCTTTTTAAAAATCTTTAACAGATACTTTTTACACTGAATTTAACTAATGTTTTCAAATAAAACAAACATTATTTTCAAAACAGCTCTTAAAGAAAACACATTAAATAGTAATAAAATCATCAAAAATTGCTAAAAGGGAAAGAAAATAAGACGGTGTTTAAAAATAAATAAGTATTTATATAAAAAAAATAATAATTATATTTTAAGGAAACTGTACATTCGGATGTTGTGATACATTATAGTGAAAATTTCGCACCCACTTTTTCTAATCAATCAAAAGATGTAATTTTAAATCATTACCATGACAACGAAGAGAATTTCCGGAAATATTCATGTTCTTTGAACTTCCGGTGGCCAAATTACACTGGATATTTTTCTGTCGCTTTCATTAAAATAATGACACGAAATGACTGATGAAAAAAATTATTTCTCAAGGCAAAAAGGCATATTTTTGCTGCATGAATTATAAATCCTGAAATTTTTCATGCTTCCGGAAGATTATAAGTGAAAATGACCATTATCCGACGATCTGATTCGTGAACTATTTATAAAACGATATTTTCCGCACCAAATGTGATTTACCGACGAATCGTATCTTCTACTTATTTAAATTCCATTACTAAAGGTACAATGGTAAATTTACATGGCTTTACCGCCGCCGCAGTGTTGTTTATTGTTGTGCGTGTAAAATAGCATTAGGTTTTTGCATACACGGTTTAATGTTGATATATTACTGTTTTTAGTTTCTTGTAGGTATCGATTTGCCTGAAGAGTGCTTTAAAAAAATATAGGCCTAAAAAGCATTTGAGCTTTTTATTGATATTGCTGGTAATAAATTATACAGAGAATAAATTCATCTTAACTTGTACTGTTTAGAAACGTCCGTACTATATGGCAAGTTGGGAGGATGACGCTTTTCTGTAATTGTTGTTTTTTTTCCGAGGCCCCGTCGTGCACCGGATGCACTTAGGCTAGTTTTGGTCCATTGTGCTCACCCTGTTTGGTTGTTACACCCACTTCGTAATCCCAGTTCCTTGCGCTAGTTTGTGTAGGTCAACTGGGGAGAAGGTAAGTATGTCCTCTGGTTCCAGTTTTGGTTGCCCGAGTATTCCGATCTAGTGACTCGCAATGGCAAACTATGTACTGTACAATTTCCCTGCCTTGTCCGCATAATCTGCAGTCAAGGTCTCCATTGTACATCCATTGCATTCTGTGCAGATGGTTCTTGACAGCCATGTGTCCTGTCAGAATTCCTGTAATGGTTCTCAGCTGGTTCCTGTTCATTTGAAGCAACTGTTTCGTAAGTCTTGGGTTCTGATCCTCAATGAAGCTTTTGCTGTGGTGTAATCCATGTATGTTGCTTTATGGCATCTCGTACTGTGCACCTTGGGACTCCAAGGGCCGGTTCTGGACCAATGAATGTATTTTATAAGCCTTTCCTTGCAAATTTATCGGCTTTTTCATTTCCTGTAATACCTTCTTGTCCTGGTACCCACTGCAGTATTACTTTACCTTTAATAACTTGAAGTTTTTCCAAGTTGGACTTAAAATTTTTCGTCATAGGCCCCTCCGCCGAGATTATGATCGGAATGATGTCTATTTTTTCTAGCTTCCATATATTTTTAATTTCCATCGCCAAACTCGAGTAGGTACTTGGTTTTCTTCTCCGAATCGGTTTTAGAGAGGTTATGTGTTAATGGACAACCTATATCGATTATAAAAGCTTTCTTGGTATTCTTTTCGATAAGAAGAATATCTGGACGGATGTGGTCTACTGTATCACATATATACATACACTATATTGCCAATACAATTTTTTTTGCCATGAAGCAAGAATACACCCATCGTGCGATTCAAAATAACCTGAGTTGGGGGGCGTGGCGCTTGCGCAGTAGGGAAAAAAATAAGGCAACCCACACGATTTCTAACAGAACGTAAACAGAACCCAAGGTCTCTTGAACAGAACCGGCTCGCCGTTATATTCTTATTAGTCCCCATCTTTTGTTTCGTTCATTCGTGTGTTGTTATAATTTCCAAGTTTTGGGTGTTAATAATTATAAAACTTTACTTTAGACATTTTTTTTTTGTTAGGTTGTAAGATATAGTCGTTTCCATTTTTTTTTATGTTGTATTTGTTCGGATGTTCCGTGTGTGATTGTAGATATTATTTTTAATTTTTGGGTGCGAATTTAGGTATAAAACTTAACCAGACATTTTGTTATTGTTAGCGACTTGTGTCTCAAGATGGGTAGAAAAAAGTGCATGCTCCTTTTTTGCACGAATCGCGGTTCAATACCAGGAATAAGGTATTTCAGGTATGTAAAATATTGGTTACTTAGTTTTATTTGACCATAAACTGCACACACCCAAACTAACGGGTGAATTTAAATAAAAGCTTGTAAAAATATTTTAAAAGTCGGTCCTGTCAAATGTTTACATCAAGAAGCAAATTTTCGAGCTGCGCAAACTCAACGGCCCCTGATCATCTGCTTACAGTGGTGTCATCATTGAATTATGGTATTAGCAATATAGTGTATGTATATTATGTGGTTATTATTGGCCTGTCCCAGTTAAATATATATTCAGGAGATTCAAGAACTGACCTTGCACTGGTCGAAATTGTATGATCTGCGACTCTACCTGATCAGTTAACCAAGACTATATAAGAGAAATAAAGCCCGGCAGGCCCGAAAAGCTGGGTGAGCTGAAAAAGCTTAATTGGCCGGGAGAAAATTATTAGGACCCGAAAACCCCAACCCTTATTGATTAAGTGGCTAGACCCGACTAAAAACTCCTCCTTCAAATGAAAACCCACCTCGTGCAGCCCTCTAATTAGAACTGACGTAACGCCACGTGACTCAACGTATACGTTTTTCTTTGGGAAAGAACAACTGGCTTAGAAAAATGTCGCCCTTTTTGGCCATAAAGGTGGGCGAGAAATCAGCTGGTTTTAAGTGGGCTGCGGACTTAATAAGCAAAGCGTTTAATGTCAACAGTTAATAACGGATATTATTAATAAATCAATTTTTTTATTTTTTTTGTTAATTATAAGAAAATTACGCGAGGTTATAGAAGTAATTTTTTTTATACAACTTTATTAAATTATGTCATTACGTAACTTACGATAGACGCAAGGTAAATCGATAAATAGTTCGACGATGTACCACCGATATATTGTTGAGGAAAAATACGACCGTTCGATATCATTATGAATAATTGCATGCACTTTGGTAACAAATCATCGGTCTAATCATAAGTTTGAGGATAATATTCCAAGGCATAATGTCGGACTGAAGTGTTAATGCATCGTTATTACCGTCCGGCGAAGATCTGTGCCTTCCGCCATTATGGGCATATATGAACACGGGCTGTTATCATCGGAGTGATCTTGTGCGGTCCATATTTCTATGCATACCAACCACACTCTAAAAAATAAGTTGGTCGTTCAAATACATTATTTCTTGCAGCAAGAATATTAAAATATTTTAATTTATTTCAAGGTAGGTAACAATTCTTTATCTGCGTTGCAGGGATGAAAGACATATTTCTCTTTTGGCTGCCGATGCCGTCGCGTCGCGTCGTTGCTTTGCCTCCTATAGTATTTATCTATGCGTTGTTGCTTTGTTTATTTTGTAAGAATAGGCGAGTTCTATTTTAGTGCATTGTGTTATGGAATATTTACTTCTCTGTTGTGGATTTCAAGAATTATGTGGTATCAAAGACTGTTCTATTTGTTTTAATGTTTAATCTATTGTTGTTTCATAATAACGATTATAATTTAATCAACTATAAGATTTCATTGGTTTATATAAAAATGCCTTTGGTTTTCAATGAAATAATATATTTGGCATACAAGCGTTTATATTTAAATACCATTGGCTTTCAATATAAAGCTATGATTGTGGCAAAACAAGCTACAATGTGTTCAAATAATTATTATATTATATGATTACTTTTATAGTTTTAAATGACGAATATTTTAGACTGCTATAAAATTTGTATCTGTTAACAATGCACTAAAATATAACTCGCTTACAAAATAAACAAAGCAACAACGCATAGATAAATACTATAGGAGGCAAGGCAACGACTCGACGCGACGGCATCGGCAGCTAAAAGAGACATATGTCCTTAATCCCCGCTATATATTTTCATTAACTTTGGTTAATACATATTAGAAGATTGTCAAGACAATATTACTATAATACTTATAATTACCAACAAAAATAGTATTGGCAACACACATACCCTTTCAACTAACTTTACCCCGTCAGAGGGGTTAGGAGGGAGGCGCAATCGTTAAGGGGGATTTCTACTGTGATGGTTTTCAAAAAATCGAAATTTTTTTCTGACGTTTTTTGACTCTCTATAGCATCTAGTCTAGAATAACCATGTGTTAACGTTATTATCAAATCTACTCCAAAAAAAAGTTACATCCCTTTTTATGATTGCGATCAGTTCTCACCACTAGCCGCTTGAGTTAAGCCGCGTTCTCAAAGCTACGTTCTGTCGCCAGCGACATCATCTCAACCAATCAGGATCGTCAGGCCAGGCTCGCAAAGAGACAGGAAGAATCAGCTCGTTTATCGTTTTGCGAGGAAGGCACGCTACGGGCCAGGCATCGCAGACTAAGTGACAGTGAGACTATTTTGTTGTGAGCCACCGTTGAAACTTTAAAGTTGTTTTTCTCGAAACCCTGTTTTTCGCACTAGCGGAAAGTACTTCGGTATGTTCAAATTATCAGAATTTAATGATTTTGGTCTTAAAATGCTCAGAATACAAGTGGTTATAGCCCCCTCTAGAATCAAGTATTTTTCGATATTACAGAAAATGTTACGGCCCTTAAAATATAAAAAAAAATGGTAAATTTTCAAAAAAAAAATGTAAATCTCGCGCCATTTTAACGGTTACTCGAATTTTGACTTGATTCTAGTGGGGGCTATAACTACATGCTTATAATTAATGAATCTGGGTCAATTTTATTTTTGTCTTGAATAGAAAAATTTATTGAATTCCTCCAGCAAGTTACGTTTTTTTTTGAGGGGGTAACTTCAGCACCCTCTAGCACCCTCAAGTTTTTAATTTTTTGAGGGTTGAAAAATTTTTTTTGGTATATCTATAAAAAGAATTGAAAACTGGTTTTTCTGCATTTGTCTTATTATCCCCAGAAAAAAATCGTAGACACGATGAAAATAGGACCATCACAGTAGAAATCCCCCTTAAGACCCATTCCTTGGTTGTCAGTCATTTCAATCGTTTGGAGTGGAGTGAGGAGTAGTATGAAGGTTTATACTTTATACTCTGTATATTCTGTTTACTGATCGTGTAGGCGACCCTTACAAGGTGTTAAAAACAATTTATGGGACCGATAATGGAATAATTTTTTTGATAAACTGCTTTTCGTCCTAATTGTAAATAATACTTTTAATAACGTGAATTTATTTACGCAAGACGACGTTACCAGTCCACCCACAACGCGAATTAAAACAAAGAGCAAGGTGTAAATTAAAACGACGAGATCGTGGTTAAGCCCTTATTTATGTCCTTTATTACTGAACGTATACAGAAAATCTCGTCAAAATTACAAGTACAAGCTTGAATGTTTAGCGTAAGAGTGGTTACAGCATTTATTACACCCTTGAAATTATATTTTTATCGGTTAACATAAACAAGTAGTTTGTACAACAAGAGTGGATATGACGTCCATATTGCATGAGGAAGGAAATCGAGTACGACGCCGTAGGCGGAGTGCTCAAACTTTCGAGTGCAATATGGAATATCCACTCAAGTTGTACAGTGTATTTTTCCTACGACCACCTATAAAAATGAGAAAAAAAGTACGGTTAATTTGGCTAGAAAGCGCCGTATATCACACGCGTGTTAAAAAAAATATTTGAACACTAGTGTTAAAATACAAGGCACACTATTTAATTTAAACATATGGTGCCAATTTGACAGACAAAACATTAACCAAAGCAAATAAGCTCCTACACCAGTACTATCCACTAATACATAGAAATAGCAAGCTAAACACCCGCAACAAAGTTACCATCTACAAACTATGCATAAGACCAGCACTACTGTATGCCGCCCCATCATGGTCAACACTCTGCATGACGGGGAAAAGCAAAATACAAACATATCAAAATAAATTGCTACGAATAATAACTAACGCACCATGGTTCGTACGTAATACCACATTACACAGAGACCTTAAAATGGAAACGATCCAAGACTACATCACGAACACCAGCAACAATTACTTCAACATAGCAGAACAAAGCCAGAACCCGCTAATTCGCCATTCCCACCAACCACAACACCAGGCAGGTCCATACAGGCTACCACGACAATGAGGGACCCAGGTTCAAACCCCTCACACAACATAATGTACTAGTTTTAAGCTAATGTTTTGTCGATAATTAAGAGGAGTTATAGGCCTAGCCTCGCTTAAAATTTTAATCAATGAAGATCCTAGTCCCAATTGACAGACCACCTCTATTTATTAAAAAGAACAAATTTTAGAAAGCAGTAATTGTAAAGTGTTTAACTTATTTATCATGTATTTGTCGAGTGATTCAGAATTAGAGTGTGAAAACACGCCATCTTAAATTATAAAAAACGTTAATAATATACTGGAAAATCTATATTACCAGAAAAAACAAATCGCGCTAAAGAGAGTGTCATGTATTAAACAACAACTCGTTATGGGCAGTGATAGCGTAGAGAATAGAGCTCTAGCCTACAGATAGCAAGGTCAGATGTTCAAATCCCGTCAGGAATATTTGACTTTTTTTTTATAAAAACATTAAATAATTTATAGAATTATTTTCAATTGAGATCTTCCTTGTTGGGTGGATTTTTTAAATTTATGTTTAATGAATCTTCCTTGATTAAATTTAAAATTTTTCATTCTGGTTAATTTAGAAGTTAGGATTAGTTCTTCGTGTGGTATATAAAATATGAAAAAGTTAAACTACAAATAAAGGAAAAACCTATTGACAAATTATGAAACCAGATATTGAGTGGAACATAATCTTAAGTATACTATAATTTCGACACTAGTGTTAATAATTTTTTTCAACACTAGTGTTGAAATATTTTTTTCACAAATCAAAGGCTTTTTTAATAATTCTTTGTGGTTGTATAGGAAAAATAGTGTACATTACTCGTGTAAAAGTGATTATTCTAAAACTCAGAGAATTTCCGCACTCGGCTGACGCCTCGTGCTAAATACCTCCTCGTTTGAAAAGTATCACTTTCATTACTTGTTATGCAATATACTATTTTCTACAAGTCAACTCCCGAACATCATACTAAAAATTTAAAAAAATATATATTTAAATCAGGCATTATAATTTCATTATTAACTCTCTCAGCAACAAACACCAGGTTCCAGTCTGCCAAGAGATGGCGCTAAAAGTTTATACAAACTATAGCCTTCTCGATGTAGAAAGAGTGAGTGAGACAGAATCTCTAGCCGATTCATTTGGGGACTTGGAGTGATTTCGGCGCGGGAGCTTCTTTGAGGGCGGCCTAACGTTGAGTGGAGACCTCCATGTCAGTGGCCAGAACTAAATAATTTAAGGTTAGTTTTGTTTGTCAAACTATGACAAGACGTCAAGGCGTTGACAGTGTATTTTGAGGTTAGGGTTAACTAACACTCTTCTTCAATAAACTGGCCTGTATAGTTTCTCGCTTACTCTCCTTAAATTCTAGGCCATGATACAAACCAAGAATGTTTATAATGTAACTTCCTACCAATAGTAATTTCTTCCACTCCTGGGTATACATTTTTTTTCAGTGTACAGTGTGCTTTTGGTTTCCATACCTGTTTTTTTAAACATAATATTTAAACATGCCTATTTAAAACTTAATAATGTTATGCATAATATAAAGTTAATTAACAATACGGTGACTCAAACTCATTCACAATCGTGCAAAATTTCCAAGAAATAAATTAGACCTAACAGGTTCTACCAAGTTTATTATTAACTCGACATAGTCAATTTCCTGTATTTTTTTTTAAAATTATTTAACCAAATATTATTTTATTCAGATTTAGTCATAATATGAGTGTTCTATTGATATAACATAAATAACACGTCACTTATTTTACATAATCCAGTGGCGGCTCCTCAGGTGAAGTAGGTGAAGGGGCTCTTCACCAAAAAAATAAAATAAAACCAGGAGGAAATTTTTTCGACAATATTAAATAATAATGTACCAATACAGCTAGCATTTTAGCCCTTAAAAAATTATTATGTTCGAATTAATAATATTAATTTAATCCGAATGTAGCTATGCTATTAATAGGGTGACGATTAAATCCGATCCGATGAATAATAATTATAAACACTCGTGCATTTTGGCGCGCCCCAGCCGACCGTGTCCGAATCAGCGCCCAACATACAGTCAAGTGGCTTTGATTTTCACCGTTGCCATGGTAAAGTGACGTCAGTCACGCAACAGCATGTAACAATTTGCATTACGATGAAGGGCAATTTAAAAATAGATCAGTCGTATGCACCATTTTTTTTACCATTGGTTCGCCTTTTTGAGGCTTCGCGAAACTTACGGTTGTTATGGATATCGTTTTTACGTGATTTATTGTGTGATTTTTTTTTTTATGATAAAACACCTGCACTGTAGGAAAAATCCTTTAAGGCGCTCTGGGAGCGGTGCGTGTGCGAAGAAAGCGATTAACGTTGGTCTTGAAACGTTGAAGATTGTATTCATTGGGAAACACGACCTCAGGAAGATCATTCCACAAAGATGACGTTCTCCAGATGAAAGAATTCTTGAACAATGAAGTTCGAGGAGTACTAAGCTGAACAACATATGGATGAGCGGCAGTGGTTCGCCGTGTATTTCTGTTTTGCATTGCTCTAGGTGAAATCAAGTGGGCAATGTCAGTCGAACACCTGCCATGGAAATATCTGTAAAAGAGAGCCAAATCACCAACCTGTCTTCGATGCTCCAGGCTATCGAGGGTCTTGGTCAGCTCGGGGTCGCCGATCAGACGAACGGCTCTCCTTTGAATGGAATCCAGTAGCCGAAGGGTGTGCTTGGGTGCAGAGCTCCAGACATGAGAGCAATATTCTAATGATGGTCGAATCTGGGCTTTGTAGAGTGTCAAAAGTTGATGAGGTGTGTACAACCTTTTGGTGCGGAAAAGTACACCAAGTTTCTGTGCAGCTGTCTTGGCAATTGCGGCAACATGATCATGCCAAGACATATCACCTCCCAGATTGACCCCCAGCAAATTAATAGACGGTGCCAGGGGAATTGCGTGTCCTGCCATGACTATATCCGGTTCTGCAATGTTAACCTTTTTGGAGAAGACTGCTGCCTGGGTTTTCTTAGCATTAAATTCGACTTGGTTACTGTCACCCCAAGCCAAAATTTCTTCCAGGTCATTGTTGAGGCGCAATACTTCATGCTGCCTGCGAAGATGTGCGTCGGCAGCGGATGTTTGGGGAGTCAAGGTAAAAGATGAGACAAGTGTGCTGTCATCATTAAAACGTTGGGTTTTTATTTTTATATTAATTATTCCGTAGTGTAAAATTAGTTATTAAATACCCGCACTATACCTAGCTTTTTACCATTTTTTAAGACCGCAAGCCGCCACTGACAGAATCCCAAGTTATTGGTATTAAATACTTTTGTACGTAGGTTGGTGGTGTGTGTGTGTGAGGGGGGGGGGGGGGCTGTTGACGAATACATTACTAAATGTGCTAAGTCAAGATATATGTTCACAAAATAATAAAATTATCAGCATTTATCAATAAACACCGCAACGCTGACAAGAGTTGTTACAAAATGAAATGTTACTTCGTCTTACCATTGTTCCCTGTCGAGTAAAAGCCATAAATAATTGTTCTTTTTAATTAACACCTCGTTGCCGTACCCGATTTGACACGATAATTATAATTGGGTATCCGAAAAGGGAAATAAACCGTATGAATCAAGTTCATAAAGAGTTTTGATATTGGTTGGTGGAATCAAATAAAATTTGTTGGCAAGAAATCATTTTTATACAGGGTATTCCTTAATGAATATTATTATATATTATATATTTTAGGGTGATTCCTAAAGTCTTTGTTTGAACAAAAGTTCATATAAACATATGTCCTAAACGGTTTAAATTTTTTGCTACAGGGCGTTGAATTATTTTTTTTTAATGCGTTTTTTGTAATATCTCCGAAAGTACTTTAGATAATATTTTCAATTTTGGCATGTGTTAATCGGACATAAAACCACATCTTTTAGTTATAAAAGTTATTTTTTTGTCCCATCAGTGGCGTCCCTGCCAACATTTCCTATGATATTTTTTAGAAAAAAAATAGTACGCCACTGAAATTTTTCCACGTGGATATTATTTCTGATTAGCCTGGTCAATTCTGCATAAAAATGGTCTCTTGCGTTTTTCTCCTCAGGCCCACCGTTCTTAACTAAAATAATTTAATTAAATTAGACGGGCGGAAACATGCCTACTAAATAATGAATGTGGTCATTTCCAACAATTTTTATGAAACTAAATTTTGTATTATCAATGTTATTACTTAATAATAAATGGCAGAGCTAATTTAATTATTTTAATTAAGTACGGTGTGCCTGAGGAAAAAAAAGGCGAAAATTGGTTGTAAAGCTATCGATTTGAATTTGGGATATGTTATGGACTGATCTTTTAGCTATATTTCTGCGCAAACTAGAACCAGCTGCGCTATCCCGTTATTTTTTTACGGCCGATCTCTCGACACTCAAGACAGTATTTTTAAAAACCAAAACTTTGGAATTGGTAAACTAAAGAAACAAATACATTGATTGCGTAAGTAACGACCGGGAACACAAAAACTGCCTATAAAGTAACAAAGATTTTAATCTGAGCCAACAGTTTGAGCATTTCCGTTTGCGGATATATTTATATTCGTGGTTATTAATCATCTTCACCGGCAAATTAACCGGCAATTAATTAAATTAGCACCTTTTAAGGCCATTTTTAAATCTTTTTACTGTTAAGGATAATTGCAGATCGCAGCAGAAATCTCAGCGCAGTACCAATTTTATACTGGGTAGTTTTAGTAGTTGCACCGTTAACAATGTATATTCCGTTACTATAGTCTATTTCAGAAAGGTGTAGAGTTATAAAATGGGAAATTCCGTCCAGTTCGGCTCAATTTCGGTGTCGGCCATAGATGCAGGTACATTTTGTGCATTACGTTATTTACAACAACTAAACAAAGAAAAAAAGAAGATAATTTGATGAAGAAGGAACTATAGCTATAGCAAAGTAACACAAACATCGTTTTATGAAATATGTCGTGGAAGATATAGCTGAGAAACATAGTGTAACTGTGCTGCGCACACCGCCATATCATTGCGAACTAAATCCTTTAGAACTTATATCGGCGCAAGTGAAAGGATTTGTAGCAAGACACAACACGACATTCAAAATGAAAGACGTTAAGCTACTAATTGATCAAGCCATTAAGGAATTGACACCAGAGAACTGGCGAAAAACAGTCCATGATATCATTAAAGAAGGGGAGAAAATGTGGGATCTTGACCACCTGATCGATCGGACCGTCGACCCGTTAATTATAACGTCAAGAGGAGATGACAGTTCCGCAGATGACGAAAAATATTATGATTCTTTATGATTTAATTTCTGTATAATGTATTTTTTGTATTTTGTATTTTTTTATAATGTTTAATAAAAAATAAGTGTACCTAATAATATGTACATAATGCACGCCTTTGTCATACCATTTTCAGTGTTTGTGTATGGATAACAATA
This sequence comes from Polydrusus cervinus, assembly GCA_935413205.1. Lineage (NCBI taxonomy): Eukaryota > Metazoa > Arthropoda > Insecta > Coleoptera > Curculionidae > Polydrusus > Polydrusus cervinus. The sequence continues at coordinate 28,542,471 of OW284519.1, forward strand.
GGCAAAACCCCGGGTGGTACTACCTGCACTTGATGAAAATAACGAATTTTGCAAAGAAATCAATAAGGTGGCTTAAATATTCGTTGGGTCAGTCTGTAGTCCCTTTACATACCTAATAAGCTTTTATTACTCTACACCTATCTGAAATAGACTATATTAATCAAATAAAGAACTTGTGATTGAGTATATTTCCTTTTATGAACGATATAATATAATACAACCAAAAGTAAAATTCAGTAAAAAAACCCATTGAAATCGATTGGTCTGTCGTATTTTTTGCTAGATTTCCTCTTAATCTTAACCAAACAAGTCTGCGTTTGAGGTGGTATAAATTTCGCTTAAAACCACCGTTTAATATACCTAATTAAGAATACCATCAAGATAAGACGTGTTTAACACTTTCAGTAGCTCCTCGTAAGGTGACGGACATCGGCGAGTAGGCGGAACGGCACCAGCTCCCTGAATTTAAAATTAAAATAAACGGAAAAAAAATTCACAACTCCTTATTTGGCAATGTAACAGAAATTGATAAAAAAATACTGTATATAGTCCATGGAGATAATTAATAACATCCAAACTTAAAGTTTTTAAGTTCATCAGTTCGAACATACTTATGTCAATGACCTCCACATATATTGTGTACTCTTCAACACTTAACTTTAATATTTTCATCAAATCATAAGTCAAACTTCGGTTGTTTCGTATACCATTAATTATCTCCCCTCGTATTCAACGAACATGTTACTGTTAAGCAATCACCAACAGACCCGAACACACCCGAACAGACCCCCCCCCCCCCCCAAGGGCTAACCCTTGGTTTCTTGCGCTATTGCATGACCTACCGGCTGGGGACTGTGTACCTTCTTCCGCACCCCACGAGATATCCGATCTCATCCGGCCTGGTTACCGGCGTGAATGGGGTGGGTTGGGAGATGATACACAGAGCAAAATCGACTAATTAAACAGAATTGTTAAGAATAGTCTTATACCAGTAGCAACATTTTTAATAATCAGTATTAAACAATCTATTACTATAGCAAAAAAGTTAAATAACGAACAGCATGCAGAATTGCTACCTCTTTATTTATACGGACAATAAAACGAAATAATTGTGAATATAAAATTATAAGAATGAATTTTAATAAAACATTCTTTTTGGAAATAAAAATGGTTTTATACAACATAAAGATTATACCAACAATAAAACGCTTTTTTGGAGGTATTAATTAAATTATTATTTGATATTAAACATTTATTTACCCTTATGCAACATACTTTTAATTGGCAAGAGAGCTACGTATCAAGACGTATTTTACGATGTCATTTGCATTTGTTCGGCTGTGCGGGTTGTCTCAGATGTTTGTTGTTTCTTGATTAGAAAGTGTTGAGGGTAAATACCCTTATTTGTTTTTTTTAGTTAAATAAATACCTTTAAAATGTTAACCTATTTTTATTATTTACTATTTTTTATATTATCGGCCGTTTATCTGTTTATTTTAAATTCTGGATATACGATTGCACATGTTTTAAAGCGAAAAATAGCAGTAGTTAGGTACATGGTAAAATAAAAAAATAAAATTTGTCAATACCAATATAAATATAGTAAAATATCATTTCTTTACCTTTATAATTTTTTGGTCTTAAAACATACAATCATCCAAAATTTCGCTTGTTGCTTGGAGCTTGCGTAAAGAGGTAAGTGATCGATAAATTTATAAAAAATTAATATTGCCAATGCGCAAGCGCAAAATTTGAATCGGCAAACAGTCTAAAAACGTTTTATATTGGCAGCTAAACAATTTTACACCGGTTATAAAACTGGATTATACTCTTTTTCAACTGTGTTTACTGGTTATAAAGCGTTTTATAGTCGCTATGGAACAAACCTTCATGGTTACCATCCGTGTCATATAAACAGTATAACATATTTTAGTTATCCTTATGCACTGGTTCTAGCAATATCTGGTGTATAACTGGTATTAGCGCGTATTGCTGTCCCAAATAGTATTAAATATTCCTATAATGGCCATAAGAATTCTTATAATTCATTTTTCTCAGTGTACATTTTACACTCTTCCCTGCGTTGTTAAACCTACTAAATTTCGAGCGTACTTTTTTTATTATGCGTATGCCCCCTCCGGGGATCGAACCCGGACCGCCACGGTCGAATGCCAATACCTCACCTCGGAGCCACTGGCGCGGTTATTTCATTGTAATTATTTTTTTTTGAGCGGATTCCTGTCCTTTTGCGATAATTTCATCTTAACTGTTAAATAGGTGTACCAAATTCTTCAGGTCAACCTAAATTGGTACTGTCGCCATATTGAGACAAATTACCGGCACGCTTTAATAAAAACAATGAAATATACTGTGACCGTTTTAAATTCCGTAAGACAAGTGGTTAGTTGCTCATGTCCGGGATGTATGTGATGAATTTATCACATAAATTTAACGCTTGTTTCTCGCTTTTCTTAGACCCGACATTAAGCTAGAAATGATAATTCAATTTTTTAAATAATTAGTTTAAACAGGGGGACTATCGAAAACAATGTCGACCGTCTATATTTGTTGTTGTTTTTTTTGCTATCATTCGGAGCTAGCACAGTGTTGCTGTCCGAGGGGGCAGACTGACTCCCCCTCTTTATTACGCCACTGTATGTGCCCTTAACCGAAAAAATGTACATTAGTAACGCGTCTTTCCCACATATATACATACACTATATTGCTAATACCATAATTCAATGATGACACCACTGTAAGCAGATGATCAGGGGCTGTTGAGTTTGCGCAGCTCGGAAATTTGCTTCTTGATGTAAACATTTGACAGGACCGACTTTTAAAATATTTTTACAAGCTTTTATTTAAATTCACCCGTTAGTTTGGATGTGTACAGTTTATGGTCAAATAAAACTAAGTAACCAATATTTTACATACCTGAAATACCTTATTCCTGGTATTGAACCGCGATTCGTGCAAAAAAGGATCATGCACTTTTTTCTACCCATCTTGAGACACAAGTCGCTAACAATAACAAAATATCTGGTAAAGTTTTATACCTAAATTCGCACCCAAAACTTAAAAATAATATCCACAATCACACACGGAACATCCGAACAAATACAACGTAGAAAAAGCTGAAAACGACTACAACTTACAACCTAACAAAAAAAAATGTCTAAAGTAAAGTTTCATAAATATTAACACCCAAAACTTGGAAATTATAACAACACACGAATGAACGAAACAAAAGACGGCGACTAATAAGTATATAACGGTGAGCCGGTTCTGTTTAAGAGACCTTGGGTTGTGTTTACGTTCTGTTAGAAATCGTGTGGGTTGCCTAATTTTGTCCCTACTGCGCAAGCGCCACGGCCCCCAACTCAGGTTATTTTGAATCGCACGATGGGTGTATTCTTGCTTCGTGCGGCTGCTTGTATTGGCAATATAGTGTATATGTGGTCTTTCCACCTCTACTTCTAATGACTGCTTCACATCGTCTCGGCATAATCGATATTAAATAAGTTATTTGAGTCCATTCCAAATATCGGTAACCATTATTTGGACCTCTTGCAGGCAGTGGTGGCTCGCGGTCTTAAAAAATGGCGAAGAGCTAGGTATAGTGCGGGTACTTAAACAAACATGCACTATTTTACACTACAAACAAAACTTTTTAATCACACAGTAAATCACGTAAAAACGATATCTATAACCGTAAGTTTCGCGAAGCCTCAAAATAAATACCTTAAGGTTAGGCGAGCCAATGCTAAAACAATGGTGGATAAGACTGATCTATTTTTAAATTGCCCTTCATCTTAATGCAAATTGTTACATGCTGTAGCGTGACTGATGTCACGTAACGATAGCAGCGGTGAAAATCAAAGCCACTTGACTGTATGTTGGGCGTTGGGTCTTCATTTGCTGCTTTGAGTGTTTATAATTATTGTCCATCGGAGTTAACCGTGGCCCTATTATGCATAGCTACATTAGGATTAAATTAATATTATTATTTCGAACATAATAATTTTTTAAGGGCTAAAATGGTAGCTGTATTGGAACATTAATATTTAATATTATCGAAAAAATTTAATCCTGCTTTTATTTTTTTTGGTGAACCCCTTCACCTACTTCACCTGACGAGTAGCCACTGCTTGCAGATTGACAGTAGGGGGGTTGATGCTGTTTTAGTGCCCTACCAATAATAATCCCATAAGTTCTCTATAAGATTCGAATCGGGACTATGCGGTGGCCAATTTAGAGCTCGAATATTTACTTCATGTAAATATTCATTGACAATGCGCGCTAAGTGATGTCTTGCCAATGTACGGAGCAAAAGGGACAACGTGCTCACTTACATACGTTGCGTTATGATTTATTATAGACTACTTTGTTTGTTAAACCAAATAAATATCCAGTAAAATTGTGATTTATTGAAAAAAAAATGTTCTGGTATAAAACTGTGTATTTTCTATGATATTCCAGATATCAGAGAAATGAATAAAACAAAATGTTTTGAAACATGAGGCTACAGTATGATTTCATCATGCATCCGTTGTTGTTGCTAATGTTACATACAGGATGTCTTGAATTAAACGTAAAAGAACTATACTTATGTTTACACCCTGAGAAAATCAACTTTGAAATTGAGCATAATTTTTAATTATGCGTTATTGTTGCGACTAAGTATATATTGAACTTTTAAAACAAGAATTTGGTATTGTTCATCCCTGGTATCTGCACTGACGTTCCAACGCTGTACAGGGATACTTTCGAAATGATTAATGACAAGGTACTGTTCTCAGTGTTCTCGGTACCACACTTTTGTCTTCGCGGTCCAGGAAGAAGACGAATAATAATTAAATAATAGGTGTTGTCAGCACTCTACTAATGCTCTCAAAGCTCCGTTTGTCTAAAACTCAACAGCCATCATCAATCAGTGGTTTTTTGACACGATCGACGATAGGTATGTATCACGAGACACGGCCACGATAAACGGTAACGTTAAAAATAAATGTACCAATGAGGATCAAGCATATAGAGAGGCTGCTTTCTTTATGAGCGCAAAAGTTGGTTCCTAAATGGACTTCGAAGTTAATTGAAAGATATCTGAATAAACTTAATCTGTAAGTAACCATTTTTTTAAATCAAGTTTACAACAATCTTAAACCTTTTATATTTTAAGAAAAAAATGTCTTAAACTCCAACTGACTCAAATCGAAGATCATAATTGAGTGTCTAAACGAACTGAAAGACCTAGCAGCAAGGAACAACATTGTTGAACTCCTATGAGTTCCTGGTCACTCGGGGATAGTGGGCAGCGAGGAAGCAGATGAATAGGCTAGAGCCGGATCTGCTCAAAAACTCAAGGGCCCTGAACCCGCCCTTGGCATATCAAAAGAGGTAACTAAAGCAACATCGAACAGGTGGGCAGAACAATACTTATCCTAATGGTACAGAACACCTGGTCAAACCCAAGCGAGGGTCACAATTGGGAAACCCTCATGGATTCTATTAACTGGAATGCTGCTTTTACCGCGTACCCAGTTTAAACAAGTCATTGGGCTACTAACAGGCCACTGCCACATCACACATCTACGTCGAATAGGAATTTACAATGGTCCCATTGAATGCAGACTTTGCAGCGAAGAGGTCAAAACCGCCTCACATATCATATATAACTGAAAAGCACTGACCCGAAAAAGATTTAAAATCTTAGGAGGAATCCAATGTGGGGATAACCTTCTGTATGACAAACTTAGTAGAAATCTACTGGACCTTATAAAAGGAACAAATCTTGTCTAGCAAAACAGCACAATAAGCTACTGGGCTGCAGTGCAAGAAGCTTCGGCCGCACGCCCGACATCCACCTTAATCTTTACAATGTTAAAAATTTAAACAGAAAAAAACATTACACGTTACAAAACACTCAAAAAGGTAACACAAACGTTATAACGATAGAATCTTCTTTGCGATACGTTCCATTCTGGGTGTTTCTTCCACACATTATACGTAATTTATTAGCTTATAATGGTCATATTCTCTCGAACAAGAAAGTCTTTGTTTGGATGACATGGCACACAACGGGTGAATCTGCCTGATTTTTCTTTGAGTGTTAGCATGAAATGTTGTGAGACACACCTTTGTATATGTCAGTTGCTGTTTTGGTGTACAACATTTGTGTATCAATACAAGAGAGTTTTAAAATATTTGTTTTCTATTATGATTTGTAAGAAGCTCTCGATCTTAAGTTGATCGCCCTAGAATATTCATGTGTAGTTCGTTTCAACAATAAGTAATATTGTTATAAAAATATTCGTTAATATACATATATAGCTAACTTTCTGCGTAAACTTGAACAGGCCATGATATGCCGTTATTTTTTTACGAACCATCTCCCAAAGCTCAATAATAGGTAAAAAAAATCTCCACAAATCCAAAAAATAGTGTTGGCCTTTTTTCGTGTAATGAAAAAATTATTTCGCCATTCTACATGCAAGCCGGTCAAAAAAACAAACTGCCGCTGTAGAAAATAAAGAATGGAAATCAAGAGGTTCGTTTATCAAGATGATGTCCATTTTCAGAAGGCCACAGAATGCTGAGTAACATGATGGCTCCGACGATAAACCAATCAGATTGAAGTAATGTGACAGCAGCTCGTTGCTACCGTTTCACTTGTCAATAACTCTAGCGTTTTGACGAGTAGATTCAATCGTTATTTACCGATTCGTTCGTGTAGTAAATGTGACGTAAATGTGGACTGTGGAGTCTACTATTTTCGTTTAAAATTCTCATTACCCAATACGACATGTACTTATATGTAGGGCTTATGGTTATATATCTTGAAACTACCCGAGTTTAAATAATAATTATCTATAGTCTATTTCAGAAAGGTGTAGAGTAATAAAATTTGAAATTCCGTCCAGTTCGGCTCAATTTCGGTGTCGGCCATAAGCGCACATGGAAACGATGAGGGAATTTTAAAAGAAGGTTTGTTAACCATTCAATTCGTTCAATACGGGAGATTACCGCGATGACATGAATTCGAATATTTTTGAGGACTATTTTGGTGAAATATTTTCCAGCTGATTTCAGTATTCACGACGCACAAAAAATACTCCAACTTCATCCTGGAGAAGACAAGAAATTATCGACTGGTTAATCAACAAAAATATTGAATTTGAAGATAATTTGATAAAGAAGGAACTATTAGCTATAGCAAATTTACACACACATCGTTTTATGAAATATGCCGTGGAAGATATAGCTGAAAAACATAGTGTAACAGTGCCGCGCATACCGCCATATCATTGCGAACTAAATCTTAAAGAACTTATATGGGCGCAAGTGAAAGGATTTGTAACAAGACACAACAAGACATTCAAAATGAAAGACGTTAAGATACTGTTTGATTAAGCCATTAAGGAAGTGACACCAGAGAACTGGCGAAAAGCAGTCAATCATGTCATTAAAGAAGAAGAGATCGATCGGACCGTCGACCCGTTAATTATATCGTCAAGAGGAGATGACAGTTCCTCAGATTACGAAGAATATTATGATTTAATTTCTGTATAATGTATTTTTTGTATTTAGTATTTTTTTTATAATGTTTAATAAAAAAATAAGTGTACCCAATACTATGTCCATAATGCTCGCCTTTGTCACACCATTTTCAGTGTTTGTGAATTGATAACAATAGGCAAAACCCATAAATTGACCCAAACCCAGGTGTTTCTACCTGCACTTGATAAAAATAAAGAATTTTGCAATGAAATCAATGCCAAATTATAAAGTGGCTCAAATATTCGTTGGATCACTCTCTAGTCCCTTTGCATACCTAATGAGCTTTCATTACTCTATACCTTTCTGAAATAGACTATATACTCTTTTTCAACTGATTATTAAAAGTGCCAAGTTTTTATATGAACCATTCACTTTTTCAAAACGTCCACTCTGTCTATTCCTAAAAAAAATCACAATAGGATTTTGAGGTGCATGAACTTATTTTAATCTTAGTATTGTTAAACAACAATGAAATAGTTATTCTTATAATGAAATTGTTTGTGAAAACGATTAAGAGCTTAAATTGTGATTGACAGCGCTCGAAACTTTACATTTCTAATACTCTTATACCAAAGGCCAAATTTTGAATATAACAATACCGGTCAAAAATGTAGGGAATAATATAATTCAAATAGTTAACTATGTTGTGTTGGATCAAGACATTTTCGGCATTACTGGTAGTTTGGTGTCCATGCAAAATTATATCTATATACAGGGTTGGATGGTTTAAGACGGGGGTCGGGCGTTCGGCCCAAGCTTCCTGCACTGCAGCGTAGTGGCGTAGTTTCCCAGGGGAATGCTGATTTCCATTCTGGGTCTTTCCCCAAATATATCTGCATCTACTCCGTCGGCCGTCTTTGATCCATCAGTGTACCAAACCAGGCCCTTGTCTAATGATCCTTTGACCACATGTCAGAGTCGCACCTGATGTTGAAAAGTTGTAGACTTCTTTCATGTGATCTGTTTGCATCTCCAAGAGTTCGTCGTTGATTAGATTTGCGGCTCGTGTATGCCCTATTCTTACAGGTGTTGTCTCCATTCCCCATTTATTTTCATCCTAGAGGCGCTGCTGCTGGCCTCCTTTCTTATGTAAATGTCTAGGGATGTTAATCCTAGTACTACTTCCAGCGCTGCGTGGTAGTGCTTTTCATTGTACCGCTGATACACAGACAAGCCAGTCTCTGTAGGCTGTTTAGCTTGGTGACTGTCGTAGATTGCTGTGTTTTTGGTCACCATATTACAGACTCACATGTCATTATGGGTCTGATGACTGTGACATATAACCACAACACCATTTGCGGCCTGAGTTTTCCAAACAAGCTTAGGCACATTTTCGCTTTCTTTAGATTTTTAATTATTTGTTGGTTCCAGGTCAGTGTGGCGTCCAGGAGTAGCCCTAAGTATTTCACCTTACTGACTGTATTTATCTGCTCACCGAAGATATACAGGGTATCCCATGTGGTTATGATGCTTTAATTACCAATAAAAACATGCATCGAATTAAAATTGTAAACGCACAAGAACTTCATATTTTTGACGAGCAATTTGCTCGATATAATAACGAATTCTTGTTCGATAAAACAAGTAGTGGCTACTTTTACCTTTCATTATAAAAACCAACAGATTTAAAGACAGGTTATCCGATATCAACCGACCCTAAATTATTATGATTAATAGAAATTGCATGGGCAGGTCCCGCTGTGCTTCTGCTCATCAATAGGCGGTTCTCGGCTACTGGAATTATCTTCTCTCTATATACTCCCGATTACATGGACCATTACCAATTAGGTTGGCCGTTAATTACGTATTACTTGCGTGTACTTCGTGTTATTTAAGTTTTTTGTTTATAAGTTCTTGTCTACCGAGTATCTGAAAACCAGTAGCAGTTTCTTATGATAAAACTAAACTGTTACTCCGATTTTTTTTTGCTTTATGCCGGTTTTTGCAAGGTTCTTAGTAGTTTTTTTTACTGCGTTTTATACATTCTTAAAATTGACTTCGTGTTTGTTACTAATTTTTACTTGTTCTCGTGTTTACGTTACCAAAAATAACTATTTTTAGTTAAGAAAGCAAAAAATATTTTTTTCTTGGTTATATTTACCAAAAAATGATGCCATCAGAACAAAGAAAATATCTTGTTTTCATATTAGTTGGCAGAAATAAAATATTCTGTTTAGCTGAATTTTCCTCTGTATATATCTTATTTAAATGTTACATCAAGGTTCCTACAAACTTGTATTTATCAATTAAGCTTGTTGTAATAACACATTATGAATTTGTAGTCCCTATCATTTTGTTAATTTTGATTAAGATACATTCTTAGTTACCAGAACTAACTTTTCTTTTCAAGTAATATTATTCTTCATATTTATAACTAACGGCATCAACAGAGATTTGACGCCCTTGCCCGGTGGGTGACATGTGACATCACTCTGTGTCAGGAGGTTATGTTTATGTTAGGGTGCTTTTGCGGTTCCGTGTCCATTCTTTCGTGTTTTAAGGCAATAATTGGCCATTTTCATGGCCGTGCCCGTGTGGAAAATGGATGTGACAATATTTGGTGTAATTTAGTTGTGTTTATTGTCTTTCTTGTGTACGTTCTTATTGGCAGAAGGAAGTTAAATCATAAGTAAGTAAACATTTTATTTTTTATCATTGCAGTTGTACATTAGAAAGTTTAAATGAGATTTTTATAAAGCATGGCAAGGTGACCCGATTTTTTGTTTTGTTTTTGTTCTATGTTCCATTTTTATAAAAGAGCGTCATATTGATGACTTTTTAATCTGACCAAGTATAACAAATTTCATATAGCCGTATATTTTAAATAGAAAGTCCAGGGGATATTTTTTGTTTTTTAATAATCGCAGTTGCAGATAAGAAAATTTAAATAAGGACAATTCAGTTCTATAAGCAATTAAACAACCCAAAAGGTTGAGTAAAATAAGTTAAAAATCTAGTGTTTCTGTTTAGTATTGCATAAGTATGTATTATAAAGAACATGAGAGAATAAGGACATTGAAAATAATTTTTTTTAAAGAAAAAAGATAATAAACACAATGTTGTGACTACATACGTAATTGTTACTCTATGAAAATTTCAAGTTTGGCCCAAATAAATGATTGCTTTGGCAATATTTGTAGATTGCATCATTAACAAAAACAATATTTCCTTGATAAAAAAATTTCAATTTTCCATATTTACACATAAGTTGTGACAACTAATTTTAAAAGCGGGAGTAGGAGTAGTATATAAATTTAGTTATCCGTATATAAAATTTCGTTGTGACAACTAAAATTTGTAGGTTGGGTTGGTTAATGCTATTAATTAGTTCAACAGTTCAATAACGACAATTTTTTTTGGTTGAACAAACTACTTTTTGGGTTGAGTCCGATTTCACGAAAATAAATAGTTGTCAGAACCAAATTTTAGTAATCCATACCATGTTATTTTTAAGAGTGTACCGAGTATCTGAAAACCAGTAGCAGTTTCTTATGATAAAACCAAACTATTACTCCGAGTCTTTTTTGCTTTATGCAGGTTTTTGCAAGGTTCTTAGTAGTTTTTTTTGCTGCGTTTTTTATTAATGGGTAATTTCCTGTTGGCATGGTGCAGTTAATGATATATCTTACGTAAAAAAAAATTTTCTTTGATTAAGAATCTATCTGGTGTTTGATTTTAAGAAACAAGGCCGTAATTTCTTCTAAAAATAGTATAGCATATTTACGAGCAAAACCGAATTTTCGCGAGTTCATTTTAATTTTTTTCTGACTCTATTTAAAAATAGTATGAATAAAGTTTACATTTACTTTAATTTTTCTCTTTAAAAATAAATACCTAATTGTTTTTTGTTTTTGTTGTAAAAATATATTATTGCATTATATTTTTGTTAATTTAAAATAGCTCTAAAAAAGGGAAAACGGAACAGACAAGTATATAATAGAAAAATACTATAAAATATTATTCTCTTTACTTGTTTTCCTATAAAATTGTAACATAAATCAATAACTAAAACGATATCTATGCGTCCGAAACCTTAATTACTATACCTATAAAACAGGACTTTTAGAAGGAAAAGTTTAAAAACTAAACATTTCCTAGAAGACCTTTGTAATCTATTCCAAGAATACATTATTTAAAAATTTAAATTAAGTCCAAGCGTGAGACAAAAAAATAAAATTGCAATTAGACTTTTAGACCCGAGCTTCTAGGCTCGCAGCCCCCCCCCCCCCCCCCTCCCCCCCTAAATACGCCACGGAACATACATACTCATTATTTCTTTCGTTTTTTATTTATAAAAGGTAAATATCGTATAGGCAGTAAGTTATACCAAAACAACCATAAAACCAAAGGCCATAATACATCCATTATTAATATTTATTTATCCCAGAGGATGTTCGAATAAAAACCAAAAACCTCGCAGATTCCAGTAGCAGAGTTGTTTTCAAATAAATTGTCCGGGTGCATAATTTTCACTTAAATTTCGATAAACGCAGTCAAAACCCCTCCTAAATTTCTTTTAGACGTTTAAAATATCGCTTGTTTCTCTGAGCGGAAAAAGAACTCTGTCTAATAATATGCTTATTTTATACGCGGTTTTTGACAATGCATTTTTAGATGAAACTCATGCGATGCACAGTGTATTCCGTAAAAGGAGGTTTACTTCCTTCGAATACTACGACAGAACATATATTTTTGCTACTCCAATATGTATATTTGCTGTTTCCTTTACCTTAAGTGATTGAAATTTCGGTTTACTGATCGGATATGATTTCATATCTATCCTAGTTAACAATAGTATTTCATCTACTTTCATTTAGTAATATGAATTTTACAGTTCTGTAAATCGGTTTGTAAGGGCATCTATTTCAACACTAGTGCAGAAAAAATATACTATACAACTCGAGTGAATTGTCCATATTGCGCTGGGAAGTTTGGGCACTCCGCTTACGGCGTCGTGCTCAATTTACTTCCTCGTGCGATACAGCATGACAACTCTTGTTATACAAACTACTATTAATTATGTAGTAAATTTTGTTGCGTCCTTACTTTAAGAAGCAAAAAAAGGCAGAACTTCCTATACGCCTTTCCGACCTCTAGTCAGACACATACTATCGCCTCGTATTTGCAAGTGATATACTCTTCATTTTCTTGTACCGGACCCTTGCATTCTCCACCTCTTTATAAAAAAAATTGCAGTCGATTTTAGTTCATTTCCTTTAGTATAATATACTTGCATGGTCAATGATCAGTTATGAATCTGTACATTTCGTACTAACAACGCGATCGGGCCGTGATACAGCGAAACCCTGGCGAAAATGGGTCTGACCAAAAGGAAACTAATGACGAATTCGTAATATGGTTTTCACTTTTCTACCAATTAGTGTGTGCTTGTAATATGGTATGGAATTGACTATATCAACTGTCTATACCGGTATAGCGCGAGCCAAGCCTCCTGAGAGTGCAAGGGAGCCCACGCGGACCATGGCGATATGTCGGCCCGACGCGTTGGCGTCCCTTGCAACCATCTGTTGCTCGTTGGCCATTAGCAATGTCCTTTTATCAGTCTGGTTAAGGAAAAAATCATTGGGATATTTGTAAAAGCCCTATGAATTTTTTAATACTTTTTTATGCGTTTGCAAATTACATTTAACATTGACAAATCACAGGTTGACAAATCCAATCAATGCTGGTGTCCACAGCATCACCCGTTGAATTCCAATGAAAAACAACCGCGATCCTATTCAAATTAGTTAAGATCGGGTTGTGCAAAATTGTTCAAACTCCGCATGTGCACTCACCAATACAGAGACTCTACAACCCTGCTTTAAAGTCAACAGGGGAGCAAATATTTGGACCGTCTAAAACTTGCATGGGATTTCCTATATTTCCAACCACGATGCACCACCCGGTATATTTGACTGTATGGAATCGAAGGCCACCTAGATTTTCTTTATTCATTAAACAACAATAAAAAATCAAGTCATCAACGTCAATCGCAAGCATTTTACTTAGTTGTCTTTGTGGACCAATTAAAAAAAATAAGAGGGAAATTAATGTTAAGTATTTTAAGTACCTTTCTTTTAAGCAAGTGAATAATTACCTTAAAGGTCTGGGAAAATGGACATATTTGAGTGGCGCCAAAAAAAATGTCATACGGAGGCGGAAATATTAAATTACTTAAACTAAATAGTGTTTTAAACTTTTAAAGAAAGCTTTGAAGTAGTCATTATAGTGAAGTTAACATTGACGTCCAAAAGGAGGCGGCGTATAATTGATGCTGGAGGTTTAACTTCCATTCCCCCAAACCATTCTCCCCAAGCAAAAAATGGGGAAAATTAAAAACAGTTTCAGACAAATAAGTGTACATTTTCCATATATTTTCTACCGTGTTGCATTCATTTTAAAATGACGATATACAAATTTATTTAAATGATCAATTGATACGTTACAAATGGTTCTGTCCTATTTCACCTGGTACCTGGGTGCATAAATTCAGCTAATCTCGAGATCTTAAAGTTTTATTCAGGTTCAGTTTGATATAAAGTATTATAAAGCAACCTGTGTGGCACAGATACAATGGCCGATCTATTAATAATAAAGAAATCCAGTCTTGAATCTAAGAACAGAAACATTTGTTGCTTTGGGAGGTCCGCTATATAAATTTGTTGTTGAATTGAGGTTGAGATATCGGACAAACAACTTTATGTTGTAGTCCCGTTTAAAAATAACAAAACTGGTTATTCTCTGCTTTAAAATTTGATTAAATTTGATTAACAAAAGTTGTTAGTTGTTCTTGAGTGTAATTTACTACAATGCTTTTTGGGACATCGACATCTTTAGACGTAGTCATTTATTAGCAATGCTGCAAATCTAAATAGGTGTGGCCCAACACCGGCAAGAACTACTTAAGATTATTTAATCAATTTCACTACGTAGTATAGTCTGAGCAACCAATTCTTTCGTAATTTGTCATCGTTCAGCTGATATCGGGACCTCATAATTTCCTCAGATCTTTGGTTGGCTGAAATTGGCTCACACGTCACGTTGTGAATTGTTTTAGGGCAGGCAAACATAGTAGAATTTATGTGTCCTTGACTCCATCTTGAGAGAGTACTAGAAAAAATCAATAGGTGATGCTGCGGACACCAGCATTGATTGGGATTGTCAACCTGTGATTTGACATTGTCAACTGTAATTTAAAAACGGTAGGCTTGTTAAAAATCTTTTTACACTGGATTTAACTTATATTTTCAAATAGAACCAACATTACTTACACTTACACTTACAACAAAACCTATTAAATAGTATTAAAATCATTAATAATTGCTAAAAGGGGAAGAAAATAAAAGAGGGCTTAAAAATAAACAATTGTTTATAAAAAAAACCTAATAATTTTATTTTAAGAAAACTGTACAATCGTTTGGAATATTTCTAATTCCTATTTAAATGTTCAAATAAATCGCCATTGGCTGATAAACAATATCCTAAACAATCGTAAAATTCTTTACGAACATTAGCGAGTTGGTACTGGATAATTCTTTCAGATTGCATTAAAATTGATTTTTTAACTGCTCTAAAATTTTGAAACCTAACAATTTTATAAAGAAAATTTTTAAACGCTCCCAGAGGAAGAAGTCGTTTGGTGAGAGGTCAGGAGACCTAGCTGACCAATTAATTGTTGAGTTTGGACCGACAACGTGCACAATAAAGACAGTATTTAGATATTCGCGTACCACAAGCGAATTGTGGGCCGGGCAGCATCCATTTGAAGCCAAATCTCCTTATTATCAAACTTAGTAATAACTTTTTGTATTGCACACTTAGCAGGAATGGGTTATCAAGGAAATAAATGGAAAACATATCAGATACAATATTTAAGCTTTTCCCCTCATACTACCATTTTATCATAGCGACTTTTCTTCTATTGTGTAATAATTACCTGGGTAAAAAATGATTATCAGTAATAGTTATTTATGATATAAGTGTTGTAAAAATTCATATTATAACACGAGATGTTAAAGTTGTCAAACGAGGCGTCAGCCGAGTTTAATAAAATATCGAGTGTAGTAATATGAATTTACAACAAGAATATTGTACAAAATTTTATCTACTTTCATCTATAAATAAAAATATTTGGCAAAAGGCATTTTAAAAAATAAAAATGCACCTGCTATTAAGTTTACTAATCAAGTTTTTTATGTTACCTTTCGCATAGTTACTGTTTCGCATGGCTACTGTCGAAACTTTGTCAAACAAATTCAAAAATATAAAAAGCGTTTTTCAAAATGAGCGATTCTTATTGGAAGTTTACCCTCTGAAGTTTGAAGATTGGTGCAAAGCTAACAAAATAAAGGAGGTGTCTGAGAAAATCCTTTTGGGTTATTTTTCCGTAAAGCAACGCTCCCAGAAACGATCTATACTATGGACTCACTACTCAATGTTGAGAACTATGATTTCAGTCAAGAAAAATCAAGATATAAGCAGATTTTCTTAACTAATCGCATTTTTGAAAAGAAGTTCAGAGGGTTACAAGGCCAAAAAGTCCAAAATTTTCACAAAGGAAGATGTATGTAAGTTTCTTAGTACCGCAGATGATGAAACATATTTACTTATGAAGGTTGTTATGATAATCGGCATTTTTGGGGCTTGTCGGCGCGAGAACTAGCTAAGTTAATGTTTGATCATATTGAACACAAAGATTTGTATATAAAAATTGTCCATTCCATTCTCGAAAACCAAAATATTGCGTGAATTTTTTATAACAGAAGGAAATGTGACAGGTGTCAACTGTTTAAGTATTTTTCGAAAGTATGCTAAACTTCGTCCTCTTAATGCAACTCACAGGCGGTTTTTTGTATTCTATGGAAAAGGGAAATGCACCTCCCAGCCTGTAGAAATGAATAGTTTTGGAAGTATACCAAAAAAGATTGCAACAAAACTCGGATTGAATAATCCCGAAGGATACAGTGGACATTGTTTTAGGAGGTCCTCAGCCACCATTCTAGTTGATGGTGGTGCAGATATGCAGATGTTAAAGCGTCATGGGGGCTGGAAATTCTCTTCTACGGCAGAAGGCTACGTTGAGAATTCTTTAGAAAATAAGAAACAAATAGCAAAGAAGATCATGGGGTCAGACACGGATTTAATGATTGGAAATTCGAACGTAAAGGGCTCCATCACATCCACTTATGGTATATAAATTTCTAACTGTAAAAGTGTATTATTAATGTTTATAATAAACCTTAAGTGTTATTTTTTAATTAATAATTGGTAATTAATTTTACAATTGTTAATAATAAATCATTCTTCTGAAAAGTGTGCTTTTATTTAACCACTAGTGCTTTAGAGGCATCTATTACAGCACTAGTGCTGTATTAGATGCCCTTACAAAACGATTTACAGAACTGTAAAATTCATATTACTAAATTAAAGTAGATAAAAAATCTTATACTCTCAAATTACATTTGACAATTACAAACCACAGGTTGCCAAGTCCCATCATGGTGTCCGCAGCATCACCTGTCGAATGCCAATAAGAAACCAACCGCAATCCTATTCAAATTAGTTAAGATCGGGTTGTCGAAAATTGTTAAAACTCCGCATGTGCACTCACTACACAGAGACCCTAAAAAAGTCTCCCTACAGCCCCGTTTTAATGTCAACAGGGGAGCAAATATTTAGACAGTCTAAAACTTGCATGGGATTTCCTATGTTCCCAACCACGATGCACCACCCGATATATGATTTTATCTGTGTTATAGTTTAGTTGGTGACGGAAGGACCATAGCCATGGCCCCCCCTAGCTGCGGTCCTGACCGGATAACAAACAGAACCTATTATGGTACATCCATTTTACGATGGTTGAAAGTGACATAAAACTATAAAATCAAGCAGAGTGACATAAGCTCGAGCGGCTCTAAATTTATCTTTATTTATAACACAATTCGAATAATTTAAGATAAGCATCGGTATGAGACAATGGCTTCCCGTGTTTAACGGGACCTCTCGTGCCATAGAGATCAAGAGAGAGTTTTTGGATGCTCTAGTTTTTTACAGGTTTTTGACAGGCTTTCAAAAATATGCAAATTCTTTTTTTCACTTCTTACTTACTTAGTTAAAATGGCAAGTATTGACCCTTGAAATCTATTTTTTCTACTCCCACATGGAAATTTGCTGTTTTCTTTACACTTAAGTGGCGAGAAAAGTAGGCTATTCCGGTTAACTGTGCGGGAATATTTTATTTCCATCCTAGATAGGTAATGAAACTGACCAATCACAGTGGTCAACAAGGAAACCAAATTTACATGTTACAAAAGGATGTACAGTGTTGCAACCTTTAAAAATAAAATTTCAGATTTTTATAGAAAACTTTCACGAATGCAAACAATACCGAAAAAGTCTTTTATTAGCAGATTACAACCACAAGTGATCCTAAAGAATTTTTCTTCTTCTTCTTCTCCTACAAATATAACACTGTGCGTAAAAATTTCCCTTTTCCCTTTGGAGACAGCGCCGACCTATCATTCCTCTGTGCTTTGTTCTCACGAACCCGGAAATTTTCCATTAGTTGACAACACTGTTATGAAAATACATTTCTTTATTTTCTTTGTGGTGTATTTAAAAGCACTGACCAATCACAGTATATTATATTTACTGGGGCTCCGCCTTCTTTTTCAAGACACTAAATTATATAATTTAAATGCATATGGTACAATTTGTTATTAATTTGTTCAATATAATAAAATCTAGACGCATTTATAATAGATTTATTAATAATGCAACCGGCTGCATGAGAATAAAAAAATAATTTCATGTAGCATCATTTATCAGTTGGCTTTCCCACAGTTAGCTTAAGGTCTCGATAGTTGAGAGAGTTAGGGCGTTGTACTATGGATCCGATGATCCGAGTTCGAGTCCGGCAACCGGAAAACTTTTTTTTTACATTTTTTAGCATAAAGTTTGTAAGTTTGGTCGTAGAAAATATATTTTGTTCAACTCGAGTGGATTGTCCATATTCCCCTCGGAAGTTTGAAATTTACTTCCTCGTGCGATATGGACATTATATCCACTCTTGTTGTACAAACTACTATTCTCTAACTTGTCACTTATTATTGACCAGGCGCTAATAACGAAAACAATCTATTTGAAAGGTAACTTAATTTTTTTGATTCTACATTAATAACATAAAAAGTGTTTTCTTGTAAGTAGGCAACCAGATAATTGACAATAGACATCAGATTTTCAGAAATGTTTGATGTTGTGAAGTATCGCTACCGACTGCAAAACGGCGGATCCAGGGAGGGGGGGGGGGGGGAGGGGGTGATGGCTTTACAAAATGGATAAAAGACACTTAAGAAGCAGGAAACCAGACTAGAAACTGCAGTCAGGTAGGAGAGCGTCATCCACAGAGCGATGGTATGTTGCCGTTTCAACATCAATAAGTCGTTTCGAAGAAGAGGCCATAGAAATGATCTGGTTGGTAAAGTTACCAGGATATGAATATAGCGGGCCAAAAATAGCCTATCGTACGCTATAAGTAACATGCTAAAAGTCCTTAATAGAACAGAATGCACCTAAAACCATCACTCAAACAATAAAAATGCTAATTTTAAAATCTCTGTCAGACTTAATTGGTACAGATAGTTTTTTTATATAGCAATGATCTCAATTTTTTATTCAAAATGATTATTTTAACTCTTTTAACTGCATTTTTCTATTAAGAGAATGAATTGAGAATTATTTCTCGCCTGATGCACTTAGGCCAGGTTTGGCCCATTGTGCTCACCCTATTTTATTGTTACACAGACTCCGTGATCCCAGTTCCTTGCACTAGTTTGTGTATGTCAACTGGGGAGAGGATATGGATGTCCTCTGGTTCCAGTTTTGGTTGCCCGAGTATTTGTTACCTCTTCCGATCTAGTAACTCGCAATGGCAAACTAAGTGCTGTACAGGGACATTATTTTAAGTGTCTCACCCGATTGGCGACTTTGCTATCGACCACAATAAAAAAAAACAATTATGTATTCCCTAACAGCTTTTAGTGAAGAAGCCAAATTTGATGTCAAAAAAAATCTATGTTTACAAATTTGACAGATACGACGCCATATTGGATTTTCTTAAATAGCAACCCTACCTTATAGTACACCAGCTGCATTCGCCTATTTGTTCCAACATTAAAAATGTATAATTGTCAATATTTATTGTCAGCCGTTCCGGAGATACGAGGCTTCGAAGTTGGTGATTTTGTTATCATCGAATTGACAGAAGCTTTGAGATTAGAAACTTAATTTTTTCTGAAGATACGTAATTTCTTATGGCGGAACCACCCCCGCTATTGTCATATATGTCAGATGTCAAAAAATGACAGTTACGACGCCATTTTGAATTTTTTTAAATGGCAACCCACATTTATAACTACACCAATGTATTGCATTTCGCGATCCGATTTCATAAATATATAGTTGTCGATATTTATTTCCAACCCTTAAGGAAATACGACCGTATCAAAAACTGCATCGTTCGATTATGTGTTTTAAGTATCTCACCCCATTAAAAAATAGAAGCTCTTAATTGTCACTTTTTTAAAATGTCTAAGATGTCTATAAATATGGGTTGCCATTTAAGAAAATTCATAATGGCGTCGTAACTGTCATTTTCTGACATCTGACATATTTGACAATAGCATGGGTGGCTCCGCCATAAGAAATTATGTATCTTCAGAAAAAATTGAGTTTCTAATCTTAAAGCTTCTGTCAATTCGATGATAACAAAATCACCAACTTCGAAGTCTCGTATCTCCGGAACGGCTGAAAATAAATATTGACAATTATACATTTTTAATGTTGGAATAAATAGGTGAATGCAGCTGGCTTACTATAAGGTAGAGTTCCCATTTAAGAAACTCCAATATGGCGTCGTATCTGTCAAATTTGTAAACATAGATTTTTTTTGACATCAAATTTGGCTTCTTCACTAAAAGGTGTTAGGGAATACATAATTGTTTTTTTATTGTGGTCGATAGCAAAGTCGCCAATCGGGTGAGACACTTAAAATAATGTCCCTGTACAGTTTCCCTGTCTTGTCGGCATAATATGTAGTCAAGGTCTCCATTGTACAGTTGCATTCTATGCAGATGGTTCTTGACAGCCATGTGTCCTGTCAGAATTCCTGTAATGGTTCTTAGCTGGTATACTGTTTATAATGGGATTTTCAAACAAAGAATCTCAGAATGCCGGGGAAGTAATAGCAGATCTTGCGTATTGGTTAACTCGATCCGATGGTGCTTAAAATACGCCGTTGTAAATTGCAATTCCTCTTGGCCCAAATTACATAAAGAATTAAGCAAAATATCTATCTATATTATCACTATGGGATAGTGGGCAATGAAAAAGCTGATAAACTGGCTAGAGCCGAATCTTCTCAAGAACTCAGGGACCCTGAATCCGCTCTTGGCCAGACAGGTGGGCGCAATAACAACACCTATCCCGATGGAATAGGATACCTGGTCATACCCAAGCGAGGGCCACAATTGGGAAACCCTCCAAAAAGTTATCAACTGGAATGATGCCTCTAACGCACACCCAGCTAAAACAAGTGGTCGGCCTACTAACAGGCCACTGCTTAAGAAAACACCTACGTCGAATAGGAATCTATCATGGTCCCATTGAATATAGTCTTTGCGGCGAAGAGGACGAAACTGCCTCACATATCATATATAACTGCGAAGCACTGACCCGAAGAAGATTCAAAACTTTCAGAGGAATCCAATGTGGTGATAACCTTCCGCATGACAAACTTGGTAGGAATTTACTGGACCTTATAAAAGGAACACATCTTTTCTAGCAAGATAGGGGAGCACAATAAGCTGCAGTGCAGGAAGCTTGGGCCGAACGCCTGGCCTTTTGTTTCACCTAAAGAAGTGGTTATAAAATGGGAAATTCCGTCCAGTTCGGCTCAATTTCGGTATCCGTCATAGGCGCACGTAACTTTATGCATTAAATTATTTATGATTACTAACCAGAGAAAAAAAAGAAGATAATTTGATAAACAAGGAACTATTAGCTATAGCAAATTTACACAAATATGCCGTTATTGTTACCATCATAACGTTATTGTCACCATCATAACGTTATTGTCACCATCATAACGTTATTGTCACCATCATAACGTTATTGTCACCATCATAACGTTATTGTCACCATCATAACGTTATTGTCACCATCATAACGTCATTGTCACCATCATAACGTTATTGTCACCATCATAACGTTATTGTCACCATCATAACGTCATTGTCACCATCATAACGTTATTGTCAACATCATTACGTTATTGTTACCATCATAACGTTATTGTCACAATCATAACGTTATTGTCACCATCATAACGTTATTGTCACCATCATAACGTTATTGTCACCATCATAACGTCATTGTCACCATCATAACGTTATTGTCACCATCATAACGTTATTGTCACCATCATAACGTTATTGTCACCATCATAACGTTATTGCCACCATCATAACGTCATTGTCACCATCATAACGTTATTGTCACCATCATAACGTTATTGTCACCATCATAACGTTATTGTCACCATCATAACGTTATTGCCACCATCATAACGTCATTGTCACCATCATAACGTTATTGTCACCATCATAACGTTATTGTCACCATCATAACGTTATTGTCACCATCATAACGTTATTGTCACCATCATAACGTTATTGTCACCATCATAACGTTATTGTCACAATCATATGCTTATGGGACATTTTTGAAATATTTTTTGATGTACTTGCCTTAAAAATAATGCACGGTAATTTCGAGACACTCTGTATAGATATAATCTCACATGGAGGTGGTATCCTTGGAGAAAAATTTAACAATATTTGTTGTATGCTCTTATCAAGCTTCTAGTACCTGGTGGCCTATTATTCTAAGTACAACATAGAATGCTTCTGTCATTCCCTGTACCGTTTATTCATTAAAACCTCCCCCACTAATTATCGCTTAAATCTAAAAGGTAGAGGGATTATATTTCATATAAACCACCAAGTTGTTCCTTTGTATTATATATTCTGACCCCACATTACCCCGTGTTGGTGGTCCCTGCCATAATAAAATAATATCAGATATAAAAGGTTAAAAATCGGTATAGTCAGTAATAGCCTATAATTATTATTCTCTGCCTTTTTTCCCATCGAACTGACGGTTGGGGCTGTATGCATTCGAGAAAATATCATAATTTACTATGGGCACTTTTATTATGCGTTTTTTTTTGGTATAAGTTGTCATTAGATGAAAATAAATACTACAGGACTGGAACTGCAAGTTATTCAGAAAGAAACATCGAACCTACTGGCCGAACTTTTTCTTCTTATTGTGAATTTCCGTAACAATAATCAAGGAAGTTAAGATCTGGCTATCATGCCGGCCCTTCAATTATATCTTGTCCCTATCAGTGACGGCTAGCGGTTCCTAAAAAATGGTGAAGAGCTATGTATAATGTGTGTACTTAAACAAACATTGACTAAAAACCCGTGTAACAAAACGTCTCTCTGATCCTCATCTGTACAACGACTGAATGGAGTTTCAAATAAATTACAAACTATGTCATTAATTGGGTTCATTTTTAAAATACACAACTAAGTAGGTACATACGTACACTACTGAATTAACTGAAAAATAAAAACAAAACTTTTTAATCACACAGTAAATCACGTAAAATCCATATCTATAATCGTAAGTTTCGCGTAGCCTCAAAATAAATACCCGAGCCAATGTTAAAAGAATGGTGCATAGGACTGATCTATTTTTAAATAGCCCTTTATCATAATGCAAATTGTTACATGCTGTTTGCGTGACTGACGTCACGTAACCATAGCAACGGTAAATATCAAAGCCATGTTGGACGTTGGGTCTTCACTTGCTTTGAGCAAACGGACACGGTCGGCTGGGGCGCGCCAAAATGCATGAATGTTTATAATTATTGTCCATCGGAGTTAACCGTGGCCCTATTATGCATAGCTACATTCAGAATAAATTAATATTATTAATTAGAACATAAAAAATTTTTAAGGGCTAAAATGGTAGAAGTATTTGTACATTGATATTTAATATTGTCGAAAAACTTTCCTCCTGTTTTTTTTTCACCTGACGAGCCGCCACTGGTCCCTATAGGGCGGTCCCAGTTAGGAAAAACTGTATTCATATAATTGTCGAACATTTAGTACCAACCGGTCTCAACACGATCAATATTATTAAAATATGATGTGAAATTTTTTTTTCTCGATTATAAAAAATCTAATGGTACTGAAACGACCCATACAGGGTGTCCCACCGGGAACCGAAGCGATCTATATATAAAAAACTATACATAGGAAAATTTTGAAACTTTGACAGTATGCATATGCTGATGGGGGCGACCGGGCTAAAATATTTTCATAATGGTGGCACTTCCGGTTATACCGGAAGTAAGTGTCAACTTGCTTATTTTAAATGGGACACCCTATATATTATTACATTTTTGCATTCTACGTAAGATTCTAGGTAGATTTTGTATACCATGTCCTATACTTATGTCTAAACGTTTTTGACATATTTGAATTTTTATGTCAAAAATGACGTTTGCAAGCCTTAGAATAATTATCAATTTTTTCTATAAAGAAGCCTTATTTATTTAATTTAAGTGGGATTCCTTGTTATAAAGGACTTGCTTTAATAGATTTTTATAATATTTTGATAACTATTAATACAGGGTATTTAAAAAATAAGATTAAAAATGAAGTTGAAAAACTGCAAAAAGTCTAGATTTTCGAATGGAAACACCCAAATTTTATAATTATTTCTTATTTAGCATTAAAAATAAGGGTAAGTTAGTGTAAGGTTATATATCTCGAAATTTTAAGTTCTCGAAATATTGCCAATTTAGTATTTTTATATGGCGATCTTACAGCGGATTTTAAGTTCAGTTACTCCTAGTTGGCTATGACTATATACAATTTAAGCGTCCCGGCATGGTTATTTATTATTGTCAAATGGCAAGTGACAGCTTCAATGCCGTCATAGCCAACTAGGAGCAACTGAACTTAAAATCTGCTGCAAGATCGTCATATAAAAATACTAAATTGGCAATATTTCGAAAACTAAAAATTTCGAGATATTATATAACCTTACACTAACTTACCCTTATTTTTAATGCTAAATAAGAAATAATTATAAAATTTGAGTGTTTCCATTTGAAAATCTAGACTTTTTGCAATTTTTTTAATTTCATTTTTAATCTTATTTTTTAAACGCCCTGTATTAATCAAAATCAAAATATTATAAAAAATCTATTAAAGCAGGTCCTTTATAACAAGGAATCCCACTTAAATTAAATAAATAAGGCTTCTTTAGAGAAAAAATTGATAATTATTCTAAGGCTTGCAAACGTCATTTTTGACATAAAAATTCAAATATGTCAAAAACGTTAAGACATTGGTATAAAACATGGTATACAAAATCTGCCTAGAATCTTGCGTAGAATGCAAAAATGTAATAATTTATAGGGTGTCCCATTTAAAATAAGCAAGTTAACACTTACTTCCGGTATAACCGGAAGTGCCACCATTATGAAAATATTTTAGCCCGGTCGCCCCCAGCAGTCTATGTATAGTTTTCTATATATAGATCGATTCGGTTCCCGGTGGGACACCCTGTATAGACACAATAACTACTATTATGTTAATTTACCTGTGCAGTAGGTACTATTAGTATCTGCTATGGAATGTTAAACAAAAATTGTTGACTTTTCACTGGGTTTCCGTGTACCAATTCAATTTTAGACCTTTGGTAATAATTACAGGCACAACTGCGGGCATTGAGGATCGAAACCACGTCAATTTGACCGTTTACCGACTGATAATTGACTTTCAAACAAAATATCAAATACAAAAGCGACCATATGTGTAGGTGAGAGCACGGAATTAATTTATTCTTAAATAAAATAGTATATTAGTGATCAAGACACAGGTTCAAGGTTGCCATCAGGGCCGTAATGAACCAGGTACATCGGGTAATTTTTAATCGAAGTTTATGTTTTAACATAATACTGTAAATAAAACCATTTTTGCCCTTTTTTCTCAAATGTCTTTTTGTGGTTGCTAGCGCTATAGTCTATTTCAGAAAGGTGTAGAGTAATAAAAGCTCATTAGGTATGCAAAGGGACTATAGAGTGATCCAAGTAATATTTAAGCCACTTTCCTAAATTGGCATTAATTTCATTGCAAAATTCTTTCTTTTCATCAAGTGCAGGTAGTACCACCCGGGTTTAAGTCAATTTATAAGTTTTGCCTGTTGTTATCCATTCGCAAACACTGAAAATGGTGTGACAAAGGCGTGCATTAAACATAAAACATTGGAAAAAAAAAATACAAAATACATTATACAAAAATTAAATTATAAAAATCCTAATATTCTTCGTCATCTGAGGAACTGTCATCTCCTCTTGAATTAACGGGTCGACGGTCCGATCGATCAGGTGGTCAAGATCCCACATTTTCTCCTCTTCTTTAATGACATGATGGCCTGCTTTTCGCCAGTTCTCTGGTGTCACTTTCTTAATGGCTTGATCAAACAATAGCTTAATGTCTTTCATTTTAAATGACGTGTTGTATCTTGCTACAAATCCTTTCACTTGCGCCCATATAAGTTCTATAGGATTTAGTTCGCAAAGATATGACGGTGTGCGCAGCACAGTTACACTATGTTTTTCAGCTATATCTTTCACGGCATATTTCAGAAAACGATGTTTGTTTAAATTTGCTATAGCTAATAGTTCCTTCTTTAGCAAATTATCTTCTTCTTTTTTCTTTGGTTAGTTATCTTAAATAATTTAATACACAAAATTTACCTGCGCTCACGGCCGATACAGAAATTGAGCGGAACTGAACGGAATTTCCCATTTTATTACTCTACACCTTTCTGAAATAGACTATAGAAGACTAGCTTTAAGGCCTTTTTACATTGGGTGTAATGGCAAGAAAAAATTGCCTGAAAGCATGCGCTTTGTTGACGGTTTAAACAGTTGATGCAGGTTTTAAATGGGAAAACGTGCATCAGCAGATTAAAATGTCGTCGAAGCGCATGCTTCCAGGCCATTTTTCTTGCAATTGCACCCAATGTAAAAAGGCCTTTACTCAACGTTGTGACGATGACGGCTTGTAGATTATCAAGTGTCTGAAAAAAATAGTACTGTATTATTTTGGGTGTGGTATATGGTAGCATGCAGGTATGCATCTTGTAAACATCTCAATTTTTCTCTTAAGAGATTAATACGAAGAAAATTACCATTTCGTAGGTGTTTATGTGGCGCCTGTGTTATTAGTAAACGGTAAAAATAATTCGAAACCTAGACGATTTTATAGGTATTCCGAAATTTCGGTAATATTATGTAAATGACACAAGCATATAGCTTCAGGTATAGTAAAAATTAATTTATTTTTATACTTAAAATTAAAAAGACTTAAATGTACGTGGTTTAAGCAATATGAATAGAAATGACATTTAATATGGTAATACTAATAAAAATTGAACTAGCACTCTCGGAAGGGGGTCTGTTTTAAATAGCTTAATATATCTAATAAATTTCAAGCAAATATGTTGGAAAATATCATCTTATTTTTCATTTTAGATATAATTTTTATTTGTTTTAGAATTATAGACTATTTTAGAAAGGTGTAGAGTTATAAAATGGGAAATTCCGTCCAGTTCGGCTCAATTTCGGTGTCGGCCATAGGCGCACATGGAGCGAAGAGGGATTTTTAAAAGGTTTGCTAACCTTTCAGTCGTTCAATACGGGAGATTACCACGAGGACATGAATTCGAATGTTTTTGAGGATTATTTTGGTGAAATGATAAAATATCTTCCAGCTGATTTAGTAGTAGTTATGGATAACGCAAGCTATCATTCATGGCGCACAGAGAAGATTCGAACTTCATCTTGGAGAAAACAAGACATTAACGACTGGTTAACCACCAAAAGTGTTGAATTTGAAGATAATTTGATAAAGAATTTACTATTAGCTATAGCAAATTTACACAAACATCGTTTTATGAAATGTGCCGTGAAGATATAGCTGAAAAACATAGTGTAACTGTGCTGCGCATACTGCCATATCATTGCGAACTAAATCCTATAGAACTTATATGGGCGCAAGTGAAAGGATTTGTAGCAAGGCACAACACGACATTCAAAATTAAAGACGTTAAACTACTGTTTGATCAAGCTATTAAGAAAGTGACACCAGAGAACTGGCGAATAGCGGCCCATCATGTCATTAAAGAAGGGGAGAAAATGTGGGATCTGGACCACCTGATCGATCGGACCGTCGACCTGTTAATTATAACGTCAGGAGGAGATGACAGTTCCTTAGATGATGAAGAATATTATGATTTTTTATAATTTAATTTCTGTATTATGTTTTTTTTATTATAACTCTGTATATATAATTTTGATCAGGGTGTGTTAGCAATAACGCCGCCCTGGGCAAAACAAAAAATTGCCGCCTTTTTCCTAGTCTCGCACATAATTTCGAAAGTGTTTTTTCTAATTTAATAAAATAAAACACTTGCCAGGTATTTTTAATTAAAAAAAAAATTGAATTTTTTTTTATTGCGTATTTATTGCACATAAATAAATTCTAAATACTAACAAAGTGAAAATTAACAAAAAAACCATAAAATTTTTAGGCAATCTAATTGCACATTATAAACATATATGTTTAAAAAAATTAAGCCCTTTGCTGCGACGCCGTCATGACCGAAAAAAGCACCGGTGCCGGCGTTGTTCGGCATGCTTTGTCGCGGAATTGCTTGATATTTTAATAATATTAAAAAGAAAAGGGATCGGTTGAAATAGTCACTGCTTAAAAAATAAAACAGCAAAACAAAGGAAATTAATGTTGTTAACTGAGAATTGGAACGGTTCAAACTTCAAATATACGTAGGAACGTAAGTAGGCAACACGGGGATTTATGATGTTTTTTAGAATTATCATGCCGCTCTTCCAACTTGCCGTCCTGGGCAGGGGCCCAGGTTTTTCCCCCCTAGAGCGGGCCCTGAATTTTGTAATAATAAAATAATGAATCTCTTACGGAATGAAACTGTAATTTTAAATTCCTTTTTGCAGTGTAATGGTGCTTAGACACAATGATCATATATTAGATATATTATTAGATTATTATTAGATTATTATTAGATATATTATTTGACATATAATAAATAGCTAATAAACCTAAATTTACGGTTTACGGCGTAAGCTAAGCCACGTGGTCATACCGAAACGTATCCACCTATACCAAATTGTAATAAATTAACGATATAAATACGGAAGTCTATTCCACCTTAATACCACAACCAGAATCTGGTAGTTAATAATATTCTTAGCAGCCAAAGGTAGATTATTAAATCACCTGTCACATTAATCTGTCGTTGTACTATTAGTTATAGGTAATTAAAAAATACAAATATTACTATAAACGAGATCTTTCATGATGAATACATTTATTAAAGGGACTTTTTCACTATAATTGTATTTATCATATTCAGCCCTAACATTCTGAACTAAAATCTAGTGAATTAATATATATTAATAATAAAAATTTTCGTAAAGTATCAGAAACCTATTTTATTTCTGAAAGGTGTAAAATGGGAAATTCCGTCCAGTTCGGCTCCATTTCGGTGTCGGCCATAGGCGCAGTTAAATTTTGTGCATTCAATTATTTATGATAACTCACAAAATAAAAAAAATAAAATAATTTCATAAAGAAGGAACTATCAGCTATAGCAAATTTACACAAACATCGTTTTATAAAATATGCCGTGGAAGATATAGTTGAAAAACATAGTGTAACTGTGCTGCGCAAACCGCCATATCATTGCGAACTAAATCCTATAGAACTTATATGGGCGTAAGTGAAAGGATTTGTAGCAAGACACAACACGACATTCAAAATGAAAGGCGTTTAGCTACTGTTTGATCAAGCCATTACGGAAGTGACACCAGAGAACTGGCGAAAAGCAGTCAATCATGTCATTAAAGGAGAGAAGAAAATGTGGGATCTTGACCACCTAATGACCCGTTAATTTTAACGTCAAGAGGAGGTGACAGTTTCTCAGATGACGAAGAATACTGTGAATTTTTATAATTTAATTTCTGTATAATGTATTTTTTTTATTTTTATGATGTTTAATAAAAAATAAGTGTACCTAATAATATGTCCATAATGCACGCCTTTGTCACACCATTTGCAGTGTTTGTGAATGGATAGCAATAGGCAAAACCCATAAATTGACCCAAAGTCGGGTGGTACTGCCTGCACTTGATGAAAATAAAGAATTTTGCAATGAAATCAATGGCAAATTATGAAAGTGGCTTAAATATGCGTTGGGTCACTCTGTAGTCCCTTTGCATACTTACCTAATGAACTTTTATTACTCTACACCTTTCTGAAATAGACTATAAAGTTCATTATATTGTAAAAAATATAGAGAATTATTATTTTTTAATAAAAATAACTTCCTTACATTCTCCAACATCTGTAGAGTGGAAATTTCATATTTTAAAAAAAATTCATTAATAAACATGGACAGGATTCGCTTCAAGAGGAGCTGGTAACTTTGAAGAAGAATTTAGAATTATTGTTCGCACAATTTTTTTCTATTTGTAGTGGAGATAATTAGAATATGTTTATTTTTGTTTGTTTTACTAAGTTATTCTAAAAAAAATAGTGGGTGATCTTAGTAATGGTGACATTTTGCAAGCCCTCTAATTGATTTT
This sequence comes from Polydrusus cervinus, assembly GCA_935413205.1. Classification (NCBI taxonomy): domain Eukaryota; kingdom Metazoa; phylum Arthropoda; class Insecta; order Coleoptera; family Curculionidae; genus Polydrusus; species Polydrusus cervinus. Next base: position 28,572,856 of record OW284519.1, read on the forward strand.
TCAGGCCGTAAAATCTTTGCACTGGCTGACACCTGTAAACAGATTCTCGATTCGCTGGAAATAATTATAATTGACGCTGAATATGAAACAGGTTTTTACAAAATTGTTTGTGTGGATTCCGAGAAAATCACGTTTTGAAGGAATTTGTTGGTTTGCAAAATGTCACCAATATTTCATCCCATCCACAAAAAATAAACCGTATTTCAGTCTTAAGGTCGCTGTAACTTCAAATCCACCAACATATGGTTTTAATTAAAAAGAATTACTCCAGTTCGAATTGATACGACCAAATAAAACCATTAGTTAACGCGATGACGCTTCGCGTCCAGCCTGGTCAGATTGTCAGTAATCGGCCGGTTAAGGTCGCAACTCAACTTTATTTCGGGCATAAATAAGCTTTTTAATGTAACATTTACTGCCTTCGATTCGTATAACCAAACCGGTTAACTAAAACCGATAAATAGGTTTCGAACGCATCACCGGTTTATGGGAAATTAATAGGAACGATACGGTTAAGTTTTGAAAAAAGTCAAAGCTCCAGGCGCGGCTCGTGAGTGGGAGAAATTTTGATGACAGTAACCTGACAAGCAAAATGCAGTAATGTCGTTTCTTGTCATTCTTTCGAATTAGGCTTTCTTCCTCTTAGTTCGCTGCCAGGGCCATTCCCGAGGTGACCTGCAGCTTAACGTAGCTTCTGAACCACGATCCTCAGCCAGTGGCATAGCCAGAAAATATTGCCGGGGGGGGGGGCTGAATGGGAGACATTTCTTGTCTGGAAAAAGGGACAATCGGGACAATCGGGACAATCGGGACTACATGTATTTCATGATATTGTTCCTAGTAAAGAAATGGGAAATTCCGTCCAGTTCGGCTCAATTTCGGTGTCGGCCATAGGCGCAGGTAAATTTTGTGCATTAAATTATTTATGATAACTCACAAAAGAAAAAAAAGAAAATAATTTGATTAAGAAAGAACTATTAGCTATAGCAAATTTACACAAACATCGTTTTATAAAATATGCCGTGGAAGATATAGTTGAAAAACATAGCAAACCGCCATATCATTGCAAACTAAATCCTATAGAACTTATATGGGCGAAAGTGAAAGGATTTGTAGCAAGACACAACACGACATTCAAAATGAAAGATGTAAAGCTACTGTTTGATCAAGCCATTAAGGAAGTGACAACAGAGAACTGGCAAAAAACAGTCCATCATGTCATTAAAGAATATTTTAATATAATATAATTTGCTGGGGGTCAATCTGGAAGGTAATATGGCTTGGCATGATCACGTTGCCGCAATTGCCAAGGCAGCTGCACAGAAACTTGGTGTACTTTTCCGCACCAAAAGGTTGTACACACCTCATCAACTTTTGACACTCTACAAAGCCCAGATTCGACCATCATTAGAATATTGCTCTCATGTCTGGAGCTCTGCACCCAAGCACACCCTTCGGCTACTGGATTCCATTCAAAGGAGAGCCGTTCGTCTGATCGGCGACCCCGAGCTGACCAAGACCCTCGATAGCAGCATCGAAGACAGGTTGGTGATTTGGCTCTCTTTTACAGAAATTTTCATGGCAGGTGTTCGACTGACATTGCCCACTTGATTCCACCTAGAGCAATGCAAAACAGAAATACACGGCGAACCACTGCCGCTCATCCATATGTTGTTCAGCTTAGTACTCCTCGAACTTCATTGTTCAAGAATTCTTTCATCTGGAGAACATCATCTTTGTGGAATGATCTTCCTGAAGTCGTGTTTCCCAATGATTACAATCTTCAACGTTTCAAGACCAACGTGAATCGCTTTCTTCGCACACGCACCGCTCCCAGAGCGCCTTAAAGGATTTTTCCTACAGTGCAGGTGTTTTATCATAAAAAAAAGAAAAAAGGAGAAAATGTGGGATCTTGACCACCTGATCGATCGGACCGTCGACCCGTTAATTATAACGTCAAGAGGACGGTGGTTGCGTTTGACTCTTTTAAAGAAGTTGTGTTACCGAGCGTTCTCGAATTTTCTTATAAAGACCTCGTCGTCGTACTTCAACTCCGAAATATCCTAATTTGGTTAGACAACATATTGAAATGGCATTTTATTCTCTATAATGGGCGCCTTAAATACATTTTATTTAAACTTTACACGCAACATCGTTTTTTTCCTTTCATTTCTCTACTTTAAATTTCACTTAATTGACTTTTTTATTGGTAGTCTCCGTAGACAATTTATCGGCCCATTTTTTCGACAATTAAAACGGTCACCCCGTCTTAAATCTGGAGAAACTGGTGGATATTAGTTGCTAGAGTGCTCAATCAGAGCTGTGAGTAACTAGATACTTAGTAACTTAGTTCTTTTTTGAATCATGCCAAAAGTAACTATAACTTCGTTACTTTTGAAAAGTAACTTGTATCTAGTTACCTTTTATAAGTAACTATACACTTAAAAAGTAACTAGATACTTTTAAAGTAACTAAGTTACTTTGAAAGTAACTAAGTTAGGTACTTTAAGAGCGTTTTCACACGGCACCATATATCGCGCGCGATAAATGGTCGCAATATTACTTTACATCAAATTATGTGTTCTCTAATATCGCTTGTGTGTGAAAATGGCTCATTAGAAAACACATAATTTGGTGTAAAAGCAATATTGCGACCATTTGTCGCGCGCGATATATGGTGCCGTGTGAAAACGCTCTTAAAGTTCCTCTAGGATACCAATTATTCACACGTGCCGTCCATCAGATGATGACCAAGGGACGATCGGCGACGTTAATCAGATTTTCACGAAGGGACGAGCGGCGAGTCGCGAGCGTCAAACAGCAAACTGGTTGGAACGCGAAATTTCTTGGAAAACATTTTATTCTACTTGTTTGTTGTTCAAATTAACACTTCTTAGTTTAGTTTTCTGATGGTAATAGTGGTAGTGTGTACAGGAAAAGGATTTATCACTACCTGGTAAATTTATGGTATCTAGTTCAAAAGCATCTTAGTTACTTTTAGAGTTTCGTAGTTAAAATTAAAATAACTAGTTACTCAAAAGTATCTTAGTTACTTTTAGTAACTAGTTACAATCAAAGTAACTAGTTACTTTAAAAGTATCTTAGTTACTTTTAAATTAACGTAGGTACAATCAATGTAACTAGTTACTGTAAAAGTATCTTAGTTACTATAACTAGTTACTTTAAGTAAGTAACTAAGAACTAAGTTACTTTTAGGTAAAAGTAACTATTCCTTATAAGTATCTAGATACATTTGTGCAAAAGTATCGAAAAAGTAACTAGTTACTTTTCTGAAGTAACTTTCACAGCTCTGTGCTCAATCAATGGGTAATATTCGAGATTTTTTGATGCTGAGACAATAACATTTTTAAAAGGCCTTTTCACATTGGGTGCAATTGCGAGAAAAAATTGCCTGAAAGCATGCGCTTTGTCGACGTTTTAAAGAGCTGATGTAGGTTTTAAATGGGAAAACGTGCATCAGCTGATTAAAACGTCGTCTAAGCGCATGCTTCTAGGCCATTTTTCTTGCAATTGCACCCAATGTAAAAAGGCCTTAAAAAGGAACTTAATAAGACAACTGCGGTGAGTCACTGGCATTCGACCGACAATAAAAAAGTATGTCCGAATTTTAGTAGGTTTAAGAATGCAGGGAAGAGTGTAAAATGTATCATCTCCCAACACACCCCATTTACGCCGGTAACCAGGCCGGATGAGATCGGATATCTCGTGGGGTATGGAAGAAGTTACACACTTCCCAATCGGTAGGTTATGCAATGGCAAACTGAGAGTTAGCCCTTAGGGGGATTTAATTGACAGATGAACGAAGAATAATCAGGTTTAAATTAAATTGAATATATCAGTGTTAACTTAATTGAGTAGATCAGGTATTAATTAAAGTTATTTAATGTACAAAATTGACTCTCTATAATGTTTGTACTTTCTACGGTGGATTATGTATTTTAATTCAATGCAACAAGTCTAGAAGCAAGCGAAACTGGAGAGAATATGTAATGTTCCCGACGGGAATCGCATATTTACGACAACAGATTCACAATAGCAAAACTACAAATATTTTCTCCTCGGAATTTTCACGGAGAAATAGGATTTACCTTCTAATACCGAAACTTACACGCCCGATGACATTATAAATCTTTTTTATGTACCGTTAGGATCGCGTATAAGCCTCAACAGATAAGATTATAATTCTTTAATTTAGATTCCAAATTATATGCGCTTAAACTTTGGGCTGTCTTGACCATATGGTCGGTTTTTTAATAAATGACTTGTTTGGCTCGTGGATAGGATAGGTTTTTTTAAACGATCGTTTAACCATTATTGTACATAAAATAGCTTACGTTTTAAAGTGTTGAATAATACGTTACCAGCTTTACCAAGGACGAATTCAGCTTTTGGTTATTTGGGAGAGGGGGGGGGGGAAGGGGAGGGAGGGGGGGTTGGTTGGTTTAAGGCGTTGGTCGGGCGTTCGGCCCAAGCTTTTTGCACTGCAGTCTAGTGACTTATTGTGCTCCCCTATCTTGCTAGAAAAGGTTTATTCCTTTTATAAGGTCCAGCAAATTCCTACCAAGTTTGTCATGTGGGAGGTTATCCCCACATTGGATATCTCCGAAGATTTTGAGTCTTCCTCGGGTCAGTGCTTTACAGTTATATATGATATGTGAGGCGATTTCGCCCTAATCGCCGCAAAGCCTGCGTTCAATATGGGACCATTGTAAATTCCTACTCGGCGTAGGTGTTTTCCTAAGCAGTGGCCTGTTAGTAGGCCGATCACTTGTTTTAGCTGGGTGCGCGTTAGAGGCATCATTCCAGTTGATGACTTTTTGGAGGGTTTCCCAATTGTGGCCCTCGCTTGGGTATGACCAGGTATCCTGTTCCATCGGGATAGATGTTGATGTTGCGCCCACCTGTCTGATGTTGCTCTGGTTGCCTGTTTTGATATGCCAAGGGCGGGTTCAGGGCCCCTGAGTTTTTGAGATAATCCGGCTCTAGCCAGTTCATCGGCCTTTTCGTTGCCTGCTATCCCCGAGTGGCCAGGAACCCATAGGAGTTCTTCCTTGTTGTTCGGGGGGGGGGGGGGGGGGCGACTACAGAGTGACCCAACGAATATTTAAGCCTCTTTCAAAATTTGACTGAAAATGGTGTGACAAAGGCATGCATTATGTACATAGTATTAGGTACACTTATTTTTTTATTAAACATTTTAAAAAAAAACACAAAATACAAAAAATAATTAATGAAACAAATATTACTTATACGGACGCTAAACTCTCTACTTTATTTTTACAAAAAATAATATTCTTTGTCATCTGAGGAACTGTCATCTCCTCTTAACGTTATTATTAACGTGTCGACGGTCCGATCGATCAGGTGGTCAAGATCCCACATTTTCTCCTCTTCTTTAATGATATGATGGACTGCTTTCCGCCAGTTCTCTGGTGTCACTTCTTTGATGGCTTGATCAATCAGTAGCTTAACGTCTTTCATTTTCAATGTCGTGTTGTGTCTTGCTACAAATCCTTTCACTTGCGCCCATATAAGTTCTATAGGATTTAGTTCGCATCGATATGGCAGTGTGCACAGCACAGTTACACTATGTTTTTCAGCTATATCTTCCACGGCATATTTCATAAAACGATGTTTGTGTAAATTTGCTATAGCTAATATTTCCTTCTTTATCACATTATCTTCTTTTTTTTTTCTTTGGTTAGTTATCATAAATAAATGAATGAACAAAATTTTGCGCCTATGGCCGACACCGAAATTGAGCCGAACTAAACGGAATTTCCCACTTTATTACTCTACACCTTTCTGAAATAGACTATAGTAATTTTATTTAGGATTTTCATTGGCTTGTTGTTTTTCCTTGATTTTTTTTTCTGCATGGAAATAACTTTCTCACTCTTACATAGATACCATCTTGCCATCTTGTGAAAAAAATTTAAAATCTTGTTTAGATTTTTTGTAATTCACTTTAGGAAAACCCGAAATTTAACATGGGAAATTTTGAGCGTGAAAAAAATTAAATTAAATAACTTTTTTAACATTGTGTCATGTAAATAACTCCCGCGTCTTCCGATCACATAATAATCATATAAAAGTTCAAATTAAATTTATGACGTACAATCCTATCTCGCGTTTGACATCAAAAGCACATCAAAACGAGATGGTCGATATAATTAATTGATAGAATGGACGCTATTAATTCTTGAATCAAGGCATTAAATTAAATTTTTTTTTTGATGGGACGATACGATAGTGTTAAGGCTGTTTACGAATGCGTCTCTCAATATTTTGAACTGTAGTCAATCGTTCGTCTCATTTTGGAAAAATTTGGAATATGTTTTTTTTTAAAATATCTGAGGTACATATATATAATCTATTTCAGAAATGTAATAAAATGGGAAATTCCGTCCAGTTCGGCTCAATTTCGGTGTCGGCCATAGGCGCAGGTAAATTTTGTGCATTAAATTATTTATGATAACTAACCAAAGAAAAAGAAGATAATTTAATAAAGAAGGAACTATTAGCTATAGCAAATTTACACAAACATCGTTCTATGAAATATGCCGTGGAAAATATAGCGGAAAAACATAGTGTAACTGTGCTGTGCACACCGCCATATCATTGCGAACTAAATCCTATAGAACTTATATGGGCGCAAGTGAAAGGATTTGTAGCAAGACACAATACGATATTCAAAATGAAAGACTTTAAGCTATTGTTTGATCAAGCCATTACGGAAGTGACACCTTAGAACTGGCGAAAAGTAGTACATCATGTCATTAAAGAAGAGGAGAAAATGTGGGATCTTGACCACCTGATCGATCGGACCGTCGACCCGGTAATTATAACGTCAAGAGGAGATGACAGTTCCTCAGTTTGTTAACCATTCAATCGTTCAATACGGGAGATTACCACGAGGACATGAATTCGAATGTTTTTGAGGACCATTTTGGTGAAATGATAAAATATTTTCCAGCTGATTCAGTAGTAGTTATGGATATTCATGACGCACAAAAAATACTTCTTAACTTCATCCTGGAGAAGACAAGAATTTATCGACTGGTTAATCAACAAAAATATTGAATTTGAAGATAAATTGATAAAGAAGGAACAATTAGCTATAGCAAATTTACACACACATCGTTTTATGAAATATGTCGTGGCAGATATAGCTGAAAAACATAGTAAAACTGATGTGCTGCGCACACCGCCATATCATTGCGAACTAAATCCTAAAGAACTTATATGGGCGTAAGCTACTGATTGATCAAGCCATTAAGCAAGTGACACCAGAGAACTGGCGAAAAGAAGTCCATCATGTCATTAAAGAAGAGGGGAAAATGTGGGATCTTGACCACCTGATCGATCGGACCGTCGACTAGTTAATTATAACGTCAAGAGGAGATGACAGTTCCTCAGATAACGAAGAATATTATGATTTTTTATAATTTAATTTCTGTTTAATGTATTTTTTGTATTTTGTATTTTTTTCATAATGTTAAATAAAAAATAAGCGTACCTAATACTATGTACATATTACACGCCTCTGTCACACCATTTTCAGTCTTCGTGAATGGATAACAATAGGCAAAACCCATAAATTGACCGAAACCCGGGTGGTACTACCTGCCCTTGATGAAAATAAAGAATTATTCAATGAAATCCATGCCAAATTATGAAAGTGGCTTAAATATTCGTTGGGTCACTCTGTAGTCCCTTTGCATACCTAATGACCTTTAAGTACTTTACACCTTTCTGAAATACCCAGCAAGAAAGACTCTCAAGACTATATTTTTATTCATTATTTTTGTAAATAAGGGTAGTTTCATTGAAACAAAGATCTTTAGATATTATTTTTTTTCTTAATTTGTTTCATTAATTATTTTTTTATCAAAAATTACTACTGATTCCTTGATTCCTTAAAACTAGATTCAGAAATGTTACCCTAAGTGCAAGTAAGTAATAACTTTGTTTCAATTTAAAATCATCAATATTTTTATTAATTATACAGCCTTAAACTCATTGGTCATTCTTCAATTAAATAACGATTAATGATATGTCTTTAATTTATTTATTTTTTAATGAAACTTAGTTATGACATTTCTGACGCGTAATCCATAATATTACCAGTTAACACAATATTTGACAAACGTATAAATTAGGTATATTTAAATTATTTTAGAATAATAGGCTTATCTTAAGAGCATCCGGCCAATATTTATCTAAATTTATTAAATTAGACCAACAACATAGCGTTCTCTTGGCCCAATTCCTGGCCATGTTTATTAATGGATTTTTAAAATTTTTTTTTTCGTATATGGCAAATTTCTAATCGCAATTTAACACAGTGGCGGCTCGTCAGGCCAAGTAGGTGAAGGGGCTCTTGACCAAATAAATAAAATAAAACCAGGAGGAAAGTTTGTCGACAATATTAAATTATAATGTACCAAAACAGCTATCATTTTAGCCCTTAAAAAATAATTATGTTTGAATTAATATTAATAATTTAATCCGAATGTAGCTATGCATAATTGGGCCACTGTTAACTCCGATGGACAATAATTATAAACACTCCTGCATCTTGGCGCGCCCCATCGGACCGTGTCCGTTAGCTCAAAGCAAGTGAAGACCAAACGCCCAACATGGCTTTGATATTCACAGTTGCTATGGTTACGTGTCGTCAGTCACGCAAACAGCATGTAACAATTTGCATTATGATAAAGGGCAATTTAAAAATAGATCAGTCGTATGCACCATTGTTTTATCATTGGTTCGCCTAACCTTAAGGTAGTTATTTTGAGGCTTCGTGAAACTTACGGTTGTAGATATCGTTTTTACGTGATTTACTGTGTGATTAAAAAGTCTTGTATTTATTTTTCAGTTAATTCATTAGTGTACGTATCTACTTAGTTGTGTGTTTTAAGAATGAATCCAATTAATGACATAGTTTGTAATTTGTGGGAAACTCCATTCAGTCGTTGGACAGATGAGGATAAGAGAGACGTTTTGTTACACGGGTTTTTAGTCAATATTTGTTTAAGTACCCCCACTATACCTACGATACCTAGCTCTTCAACATTTTTTAAGTCCGCGAGCCGCTACTGATTTAACAGGGAAAATTAAAAAAGCGCGGTCGGATACGCTTATGGTTGCAATATTGGGCGCTTAAAAAATTTTTAGTTGTTGATTGATAAATGTAAATTGTTACAACCGCCGCAAATATTAAAATATAGTCCTGATGTTTCCCAGACTTGAAATATTGTTTCTTGCTTTTAGCGAGGTGTCGATATCCCTACCAAACGTGTATTCATAAAATGCCTCAATGCCCGCGGGCATTGCGTAAATCAAGTTGTAACTAGTAACTATAGTAACGGAAATCTTGAGCGGGGAAATGGAAAAAAATGCGGAAAACACGCGGTTTAGTCTATTTGCTGGTAGAGGTTGTTGTTCGAACCCCTATATCTTATTGTCTCGTCGGACAACGCTCGGACCGCCGAAGGTGACAAGACCGTGATTAGAACGGTCAGAAAAGCGGTTGAGATGATCAGGACCGTCTCAGGCCATTCTATTAGGATTATCGACGTCCGTACAAGACGTTCAATGAGCAAATTCAGTGGCGTAGCAGAAAATAGGCTCGGAAGGGGGCGGGGGGTTCAGTGGACGTAAGTAGGACTTTTTTTTCTGGAGAGAGGGACAGGCCGAACTACCTGAATTTTATGATATTGTACCTAGAAAAGAAGGCGGAAAAGCGCCGCAGACGAAACATTTTCGAGGCCACGCCCAAAGTTTATTTAAAATTCACCTAACTACTATGAAATTTCGAACATTAAATTATTACCTCTTCCCTCTGCATGGTTGGATTAAATTTATTTTTGTAAATGTTTTTTTTTCCTTTTTTATTGATATTCCTAGATGGCTCTTTATTTAAAAAAAAATATTTTTTTTATTTGTCATAAATATGAATATTGGTGTCAATCCAAAATTTTAATATTTAAGACGTATGTATTTTTCTCGAGCTCGGTTTATCATGATAAAAAATAAAGTAAATATCGCTCATCACGCCAAAATTGATGATTTTTTTAGAAATCATGTATTTTAGGAGCGTAGATCTAAGAGCAGTTTTTGGTGTAAATGCTTAGGTTTTGAAATACTCCTTCTTAAGTGCCGTTTTATATATTCATAATTAAGCATTTTCGTTTCTTGCCGCACTAGTTTTTATAGTATAAAATTATCACACTTCTTCCATAAAAAATGTTTCAATTAAAATTTTCACTTTAATTTTTCTCTTTAAAAATAAATACCTTTTTGTTTTTGTTGTAAAAGTATTTTATAGCATTGGGTTATATTTTTGTTGATTTAAAATAGCTCTAAAAAAGGGAAAACGGAACAGACAAGTCTATAATAGAAAAATACTATAAAATATTATTCTTTTTACTCGTTTTCCTTTAAAACTGCATCAAAAATCAATAACCAAAACGATATGCGTCTGAAACCTTAATCTCTATATAAAACAGGACTTGTAGAAAAAAAAGTTTAAAAACTAAACGTTTCCTACAAGACCTTTATAATCTAAGCCAAGAATACATTATTTAAAGATTTAAATTAAGTGTCCAAGCGTGAGACGAAAAATTAGGTTGCGATTAGACTTTTAGACCCGAGCTCCTAGGCTGGGGGGGGGGAGGGGCTCCCCCCCCCCCTAAATACGCCACTGTGAGAAATAATGACTATTATTGACTTCAGCCGACTTAGTTAAAATGATATAACAAAATAAACAATCTTTGAACCATTAGTAATTCAGGAATACCGAATTTTTACTTATTTAATAACACATTGCAATTAATAACTAAATAGAACATAATAGATTTATGTAAAAAAATAGTTACAAAAAGCAGGGCGTTTAAAGTTTCATTTGCAAGCATTTAAAAGCTAGAAATTAGGTCGGTAGCTTTAAAATAAAGAGATTTAGTAGTTTTTTAACTTCACTCTCTTTACACTCAGCGGCGGCGCCAGAATTTTTGGGATAGGTGGGCACAAGCGGGCCCAATGATTTTAGAGTGGGCACTATCCTAATCAAAAGTGACTTCTAAAAAAAAAAAAAAAAAAAGGTCGCCGCCTCCCTCACGCTCTTCTAAAGCAATAAGCACTCATGTTTGTAGGGTGGGCCAGTGCCCACCCTGGCCCCCCTGCCCCCCTGCCCCCCCACCCTGGCGCCGCCACTGTTTACACTCTGTATACGATTCTTCTTTTCACATAGTTAATACGATCCAGAAATTTATAAATAAAGAAAACTTGCAGCAAATTATTTTGGAATTAGTCTTTCTGCCCTCTCTCAAAATAATTATGATAAAATATCGTTTAGTCCGTGACTGTCTGTTAAATTCTCCCGACCACAAGCACCTGGAAAAAATATTAATTGCGACCAGAAGAAGAAGAGCGCTCCACCGGCCGTAATATATTCTTCCCGACTCATGATCTGCGCTGTTACATCAAGTGTCCACGATTTATGTTGGGCTTTTTAATTTATTCTTGCCGGCCAGGCCTTTTGGCCCTCGGGCCCAAATATTCCTCTTCGGCTATTTTACGGCCGCACAAGAAAAAAAGGAAAAACCAGTCGCAAATATAATTAAAATGTTTTCGATGGGTTAGGGGGTCTTTTTGTCGATTAGTCGCACGACCGCATCGCTTTGCACGTTCGGAATTGACGAAGAAAATTCCGTACGTATACAGAAAAATTATTGAAACCTCAAAACGCATTTACAGATGGGCTTTAGTAAATAAAAAGTTTATTTTTGCGTTATGTAAAGTCAAGATCAAGATATGCTTTAATTATAGTCTATTTCAGAAAGGTGTAGAGTAATAAAATAGGAAATTCCGTCCAGTTCTACCCAATTCCGGTGTCGCACATGGAAGCGAAGAGGGATTCTTAAAAGATGGTTTGCTAGCATTTCGGTCGTTCAATACGGGAGGTTACCACGAGGACAATAATTCGAATGTTTTTGAGGACTATTTTGGTGAAATGATAAAATATCTTCCAGCTGATTCAGAAGTAGTTATGGATACCGCAAGCTACCATTCACTACGCATAGAGAAGACTTTATCTTGGAGAAAACAAGAAATTATCGACTTAACCACCAAAAGTATTGAATTTGAAGATAATTTGATAAAGAAGGAACTATTAATTATAGCAAATTTACACAAACATCGTTTTATGAAATAAAAAACTTATATGGGCGCAAGTGAAAGGATTTGTAGCAAGATACAACACGACATTTAAAATAAAAGACGTTAAGTAACTGTTTGATCAAGCCATTAAGGAAGTGACACCAGAGAACTGGCGAAAAGCAGTCCATAAAGTCATTAAAGAAGAGTAGATAATGTGGGATCTTCACCACTTGATCGATCCGACCGTCGACTCGTTAATTATAACATCAAGAGGAGATTACAGTTCCTCAGATGACGAAGAATATTAAGATTTTTTATAATTTAATTTTTGTATAATATATTTTTGATATTTTGTATTTTTTTTATAATGTTTAATAAAAAATAAGTGTACCTAAAACTATGTACATAATGCACGCCTTTGTCACACCATTTTCCGTGTTTGTGATTGGATAACAATAGGCAAAACCCATAAATTGACCCAAGCCCGGGTGGTACTACCTGTACTTGATGAAAATAAAGAATTTTGCAATGAAATCAATGCCAAATTATGAAAGTGCCTTAAATATTCGTTGGGTCACTCTGTAGTCTCTTTGCATACCTAATAAGTTTTTATTACTCTACACCGTTCTAAAATAAACTATAATAAGGACGAAACGGCCGTCATTGGCTATCTGTGTCCCAGGAAACCCATTATTTGGCGATTTCTATATAAAAATGGCCAAATAATAAACATATATTGCCAGCAGGGGAAGCGGTGATTCAATCGCTTCTATGGATTTTACTACACTCCCGCGTTTGGTAAACAAAATAATGTCATACCACAATATGGATAATGTTTAACAAAATTTCGAAAGATGGCAGCCGATATAAGGTTCAAAAACTTTCAGTTCCATTTTCCTAATGTCAGAATCAGAACAATCATAAACAACAAAAGAGCCTACAAACACGCATAAAGCAGACACATATATTTGAAAACGTTGAACGAAAAAAAGAACCCTCGCTAACAAGTCGGCCCGAACTTAAAAGATATAAAGGTGTGTCGCACCGTCGTCCGTCGACTTTTCGTTTTATATGTTTTATATTCAGAACACAAAACACAAGGACCTTATATGGTGCTCGCATGATTTACGCGCGTAGATATTGGATGGTTGTTAACCAGAGATACTCCGGTTCACTCTCTATCTTATCAAAACGTGTCGCTGTAAGTTCTGGATGGTGACATACCGAAGACTGCCAAACTTATCTCTTTATACACATTGCACATGGCGGATTTCATTGTTTTAAATCGTTAAAATGGTCAGATGAATTTGTCGCCATTGGTTAGCGTTGTGTCCGTTGTCGTTATCCCCACGAGAATTTATAATATCTTTAGTTATATAAACACTCAAATCTTCCTAACATGTTCATCAATTTATTTTAAATAAATATGTAATGCAGGGCCGTAGCCAGAACCAAATTTTTGGTAGGGCTATTCGATTCCTTACCAGGGTCCATATTCTTACGTTGAAATATAATGATATTTGATTTTTAAGGGACGCTGTGGAATTTTTTACATTTTAGAACGACCGACATCCGACATGCTTCATTCATATGCATGTATTATTAGTGGCGTAACCAGAAAATATGCTAGGGGGGAGGGGGGGGGGGGGCGGGGGCTGAATGGGCGTAAGTACAATTTTTTTTTTTTGGAGAAAGGGATAGTTGGGACTACATGTATTTCATGATCTTGTGCCTAGGAAAGAAGACGGAAAAGCGCCGCAGGCGAAACATTTTCGGGGCCACGCCCAAAGTTCATTTAAAATTAACTACTAACAAATTTCATCAATATTATTAAAATTTGTTTTTGTAAATGTTTTTTTTTTCTTTTTTTTTTGATTTTCCTAGCTGGCTCTTTATTAAAAAAAACAACATTTTCTATATTTGTAAACAATATGAATATTAGTGTCAATCCAAAATTTCAACATAAGACGTATGACTCTAACACGCGATTTTTGGGCTCGATTTTTCATAATTAAAAATAAGTAAATATCGCTCTCCACGCCAAAATTGATGATTTTTCAGAAATCATGTATTTTGGAGCGTAAATCTAGGAGCAGATTTTGGTGCAAATTCTTAGGTTTTGAAATACCTTTTCTTAAGTGCCGTTTTGTATATTCATAATAAAGCATTCTCGTTTCTTCCCGCATTATTTTTTTTTAATATAAATCATCACACTTCTTCAATAAAAAATGTTTCAATTAAAATGTTTACTATAATTATTTTCTTTAAAAATAAATACCTACTTATTTTTTGTTTTTGTTGTAAAAATAATTTATTGCATTGGGTTATATTTTTGTTGATTTAAAATAGCTCTAAAAAAGAGAAAACGGAACAGACAGGGGCAGGACAGGACGTATGACGAAATTATTTAAATAATTTTATTTTATTAAACTTATCAAATAATTTGCAGACATTTTTGACACTTATTTTTTTTTATTTCAAAATCTTTTTTACCAGGACTCAATGTTTTTTTACCAGGGCTTCGCCCTGGCCAGCCCCCCTCTAGCTACGGCCCTGATGTAATGTCTTAATTTAACCTTGACATTTAGCAATTTTCCATCAATAACTGTTTTATTTTACAAAACTCCTGATGATGAACGCTACTACATCCGAAACATGTAAAATTCCTACATCTTAAATATTTTGATATATTGGCATAGAAACGTGGAATTTCTCCATTTTTTCTTAAATGGTAACCCATCTTTATTTTACTGTAATAAAATTCGTCATTTTATTTTCATTCTAACGGTGTATCACAGTGGCGTGCAATGCTGTTTTAACCAGGGTAGGCAAAAATTACCTTCCGTAGCAGTCACGCATCTAAATTTCAAATTTTGTCACAAAATGTCTTATTGTTTTTGAGTTTGTGGAAAGAACACCGTGGCTGAAGAAGAATAAAATGACATTATTTGTAAATTAGTTCAACATGGCGGTCTTTATGTAAAATTTCTTTTAAAACATCGTCATAAAAATTGGTTTTGCGTTTTAAATCCTGCAAAAGGTCGCTCTCCAGAGAGATTATTGTTAATAAGCGTGTCTTTCCCTGTGTGTTTCGTAAATAGGCATGAATTCTTTTTAATCCAGAAAAGGATCGTTCTACAGGCGCGCTACTAGCCGGAATAGTAACAATTAACGCCTCCATACTTCTTTTTTTTCCGAAAACCAACGGCGCGAAGTCTAGCAAAAGGGCGAAAACACTATTTATAAATTAAAAATCTATCATCTACCTGATTGAACCATGAAATTTGAATTTGCTAAAAAGGAAGTCAATTATTATGTGAAATATGATGATAAGCTTAGGTACTGATTATTAAATATTATTTTAATTGTCACAAAAGTGCTTCCTATTTTACGATATCTTATCCGTTATCCCTTTAAAAATATCCTAACTAAACTTATTGATAATAAAACTTATAGAGGCGTGTTTCATATTTTATATTGAGAAAGCAAAGTATTTTCCAAACTACGGTAAAACTTGATGAATTGACACCAATGCACACACCAAACGGGGGCTTTCTTGGCGCGAGCTGATAGATAAAGGAAGGTCGAAGGTTTCGACGGGTTTATTTGTTACATCTCTTTCTACCCTACTGCCTACCGGCTCTCTCGCTTGCTTCTACTTTTACAAAAGCAGTGCTTTTGTACTTTCTAGTGTCATCCGGTATTGTTTAAAAATACCAAAGGTACAAACGAAATTTTTTAAAATTAATCTCCTTTTTCACTAAAATTAGAATTAAAAAATCATTGTTTGGCATCCTAAAGAAAAATAAAAAAGTGTTTTATGACTTCGAAATTAATTACTGAAATAAAAAAAAAGTATAAAGTTTGTAATATCCCGATTTTTTTGGTGGTGCTTTCCCACATACCCGTTATTACGTACGGCACCCTTCTTGCCCAGGGCTTAATTTACCCTTCAATTTTTGTAATCCAGTAAAATTTGAAATTTTTACCGAAAATTTAATTTACCTAATTCATTTTCCAATCAAGCATCAGTGAAATAAGGTTTATATCTCGCGGCGACTGTTCCCACTATGGACATTCTGCTCTTAATTCATCGCAGCTTTTATCATTGCATCCGTCCGTATCATGTTACATATTGATTTATTTTTCTGTATTTTTATAAATTATCTGTAAATAATTTATCTGTAACTTTATTATTTTCTTTAGAATTTTTTTTATTATTTTATACAGGGTGTTCCATAACTTATGGGCCATAGAGTAACTGGAGATACTAGACATCAAACTAAGCCGATTAAGTCATGTAAGTTTTTTCGGATTGTTACTCGTTCTAGAGATACAGGGTGTTGAAAGTAAAAGTTTATTCTCGAAAATAAGCCATAATTTTAAAACGGTTTAATGAATCGAATTGAAAGTTGGCATTATTATGTTTTTATAAGCAAGAAATAGGAATTTGTAGAAATTTTTAAGTTTCAAACTAGAGGGCGCTAGTTGCATACACTGGGCTTCATAAATCTATGATTTTTTTTCTTACCTGTGATATTAGATGTTTTTCAATTATAGTTTCTTAAAGAAGGGCATTTTCTGAGTCAAAAAGGTGTACTTGATTGATCTTAATATCTTTAACTGTTTTCGAGATATTTCCCTTTAAACATCCCAAAGCATAAAAAAACATAGTCCATAATTAAATTAATGTTTAAATTTAAAAAAAAACACTTATATGACATAATCGGCTTAGTTTGATGTCTAGTATGTCCAGTTACTCTACGGCCCATAAGGTATGGGACACCCTGTATATTGCAAAATGATGGTACGGGTAGAACCTTAATAGGCATTTTAACTTGACATACCAATGGTGTTATTTCATCCCAACTAAATAAATTTCAAATCTATAATACAGTAATAAAACATGCTGAGACACAGAGACGTACACACACATGTATTTGCTTTATTTGCTTCAACTGCTTTATCTGTGGAAGTTTTATTTAAACTTAATTTATAATTACCAGAATACGAAATGTGTGTATTAAGATATTCCATAGAAATGTAGAAACATAGTTCTTTTGATAAGCACTTTGTGATCGGAATATGGCCAATTAGAGTGTGACTTTTATCTGGGTATTGTTATTGTGAACGTAGTTCTTTCTTAAGAACGGGATATTTTCAATTTAATATTTTTATTTGGCGATTTTACCGCACATTTTAAGTTCAGTTAATGCTAGTTGGCTATGATAGCATTGAAAAGCAGTCAAATGCTAAAGAAATCTATAAAGCAGTCACATGTCATTTGATAATTACTTACACTGACTTATACAGGGTGATTCCTAAGTTCATAAGTACTTCTTTTTTAGCTGTGTATAGAAGTATAAAATAAACAACATTTTCAAATACCTTTATCCAAGAAACTTAAAATTAGGCGAGATACAGAAGTAAAAAATCGAAGTGCGGGCCTGGTCATAAAAACGTAGCCTGCTATACTTTATGTTGTTTGTCTTATTAGTCATGCAATTTATGGGTCAGTGGTCAGTTATTTGGCAATTCGATGCGATGTGTTTTTTTGAAGCAAGTTAATTTTAAACTGGTGAAACGTGAAAACGGTAAAATTTGAAAACAATGAACTAGTAGATATGGTTCTAATTTACGGTGAGTGTCGTCAAAGTGTGGCTACTGCTTCGAGATTATGTTTAAGTTAGGCTGGACCGTATTTGATTCATAGTGTAATAAATGAATGTAAGTACCTACTTTATATTTTAGTTTTTGGAAAAAAGGTTTTTGAAAATGTTGTTAATTTTAAATGCCTTCTATACACAGCTAAAAGAGAAGTATCAACTTAGGAATCACCTTGTATTTAGAGGTAGATATTGCTGGGTAATGGCCAGTAAAACAACTTAAAAGCTCAAATTTTGTATTTGGCCAACGTTTCGACCTCTATGAGGTCATCCTCAGGGCGATACAGTTATGAACTTCTGTGTTACAACTAAACCTCTTAGGTACATTATTAAATAACTAATTCGATGGCTGTTTATCCATTTTACTGTTGTTTTATTTCAAAATCAGTAGACACCAACAAAGGCTGTCTTGCAAGACAGCGGCTGACATAATGACGACGCTTTCTAAGGAAAAAATGATTGCAGAGGGTGTATGCGCATGTCAATTTCCAGAAGATCCATAAAACTATGACCGTTACCTATAATTATTAAATAGAAATAATTTTTTCTATGTTAATTTAATAGCAGGAAGCAACAACTCAAAATCGACAGTTATTATTTTTAAAAATTTTGCATTTAAACGTAAACACCGTGTGTGTGCCAGAACATTAAAATTTTATTTTATTAATTTATTTGCAACAATAAAAATGGCCGCACTATTAAAACGAAACTTGTTTCGAAGCAATAATGACCAGATATTTCAGAGATTAAATTATAAAATAACGTACATTTCCGGTATAGGCACGCTTTGCTGACACCAATTCGCGTGGGTTGGACCAGCTTGGTCACGGCGCGGGTTCTGGTTACTATTATATACATAACCACTAAGATATGAAAAGTTTAAAAAAATATGGTGCCTTGTTATGTTTCAAACAAAAAAAAAATAAACTGATTACGTAAAAAAAAATTGTTTTTTCAAAATAAAACGTAAAATGTCAAAAATATGCAGGTTTACCACTGTCGTTTAGGCCACGATACACCTACAACGGTAACCCGATAAGCAAACTAAAATTTAAACATCTCTGCGCGTGTCGTCACATATGAGGTCGTTGCTTAGTAACCGATTGACAAGTGACAGTTCTAATCTCAGATTTTCTGTAATTGTAAAAAGCGGGCATATTTCCGTTAGCGGTCTTTACACGGAAGGTTTTAACCGCGCAAATTTAGAAGCACAGGTTTATTTCCACGCGTAAAGGTGTGTTTCTTCCATGGCAGTTTTAATTTTATCTTCAGATCGGGTTTAAGTAGTAACGTACTAATAATTATTTTTAACTATAATAAATTTCAGAAAGGTGTAGAGTAATAAAATGGGAAATTCCGTCCAATTCGGCTCAATTTCGGAGTCGGACATAGGCGCACATAAATTTTGTGCATTAAATTATTTATGATTACTAACCAAAGAAAAAAAAAAGAAGATAATTTGATAAAGAATGAACTATTAAATATAGCACATTTACACAAACATCGTTTTATGAAATATGTCCTGGAAGATATAGCTGAAAAACATAGTGTAACTGTGCTGCGCACACCGTCATATCATTGCGAACTAAATCCTATAGAACTTATATGGGCGCAAGTGAAAGGATTTGTAGCAAGACACAACACGACATTCAAAATGCAAGACGTTAAGCTACTGTTTGATAAAGTCATTAAGGAAGTGACACCAGAGAACTGGCGAAAAGCAGTCCATCAGGTCATTAAAGAAGAGGAGAAAATGTGCGATCTTGACCACCGGATCGATCGGACCGTCGACCCGTTAATTAACCCGTCAAAAGGAGATGACAGTTTCTCAGATGACGAAGAATATTATGATTTTTTATAATTAAATTTTTGTATAATGTTTTTTTTTATTTGTATTTTTTTATAATGTTTAATAAAAATAAGTGTACCTAATACTATGTACATTATGCACGCCTTTGCTACACCATTTTCAGTGTGTGTGAATGGATAACAATAGGCAAAACCCATAAATTGACCCATACCCGAGTGGTACTACCTGCACTTGATGAAAATAAATAATTTTGAAATGAAATCAATGCCAATTTATGAAAGTGGCTTAATTATTCGTTGGGTCCCTCTGTAGTCCCTTTGCATACCTAATGAGCGTTCATTACTCTACATTTTTCTGAAATAGACTATAAGATCGTCAATAATGAACTTTTAACACAATAATTATTCCCAATAAAATTCGCATTTTTTCCCTTTAACTTTCTTTATAGTCGATCGATGTTTTATTTACAGACGGTATACCTGAAAATTGCCACATACATATAAAAGCGTCACAAAATTAATTTGTGGTGTCGGCCTGATGCCGCTCTATAATTATTCTAACCACCAATTTTTGTGCCCCCCAGTGTGTTATTTAGGTAAATTTATTATGGTTGTGGCTAAGAGTAAAAAAAATAGGAGAAGAAATTAATCAAAACAATTATATCTGTCTAGCAAACGATACGAGACGTGAAGTAATTTTTTTAAAACTTTTCTTCACTTGGCATCCAGTTTTTATATTGTCACTGCATAGAGAAAAAAATCTCTTAATTCAAAGTATATTAGCTACATCCAAGAGAATTATTACTTCTGTACGTAAATAGCTTCTTAATTTGTGCTACTAATTTATTTCTATAGTCTATTTCAGAAAAGTGTAGAGTAATAAAAGCTCATTAGGTATGCAAGGGCACTATAGAGTGACCCAACGATATTTAAGCCATTTTCATAATTTAGCATTGATTTCATTGCAAAATTCTTTATTTTTATCAAGTTCAGGTAGTACCACCCGGGTTTGGGTCAATTTATGGGTTTTGCCTATTTTTATCCATTCACAAACACTGAAAATGGTGTGACAAAGGCGTGTATTAGGTACACTTACATTTCATAATCATAAATCATAATATTCTTTGTCATCTGAAGAACTGTCATAACCTCTTGACGTTATAACTAACGGCTCGATGGTTCGATCGATCAGGTGGTCAAGATCCCATATATTCTCCTCTTCTTTAATGACATGATGGACTGCTTTTCGCCAGTTCTCTGGTGTCACTTCCTTAATGTCTTCATCAAACAGTAGCTTAACGTCTTTCATTTTGAATGTCGTGTTGTGCCTTGCTACAAATCCTTTCACTTGCGCCCATATAAGTTCTATAGGATTTAGTTCGCAGTGATATGGCGGTATGCGCAGCACAGTTACTCTATGCCTTTCAGCTATATCTTCCACGGCATATTTCATAAAACGATGTTTGTGTAAATTTACTATAGCTAATAGTTCCTTCTTTATCAAATTATCTTCGTTTTTTTTCTTTGGTTAGTTATCATAAATAATTTAATGCATAAAATTTACCTGCGACTATGACCGACACCAGAGTTGAGCCGAACTGGACGGAATTTCCCAATATTTCCTAAAAGTTAAATTATGTGGAATTCATTAAAAATTGTAATGCACTTGCAACAAAGATCCTAATTTTTAAATATAAAATTGAAAAATTTGTATGCCTCCGCTGGGAGTCGAACCCAGAACCTCGCGATTGAGCCTCAAACACGCTGCCCTTTTCTTTCCCCTTAACACCCTCACTGGTCTGTGAATAGCAGGAGATTTCAGACGGCTACTACTAACATAAAATTGAATAAGTTATAATATGATCGAAGTTGGTGAGAGAATATCGGGTCCTCCGTAGCGCAATTGGCAGCGTGCTTGAATCTTAATCGAGAGGTTCTGAGTTCGATTCCCAGCGGAGGCATGAAACTTTTTCAATTTTAAACTCGTCTGCACGCTTGCGAACACTTTTCAATTTACAAATTATTTACAGATATACCAACATACATACCTACAAAGTTCCTAATCTCTAGGACATAAAACTTTGAACGGCAGAAGAGTTTTGGACTTGAGTTGTCTTTATCTGTTTTAAATCACAACTTTTCAACTGGTAAGTATCTCCAGTCGTCTTCAGGTGTGAATACAGTATTCACCCTTATTTGCACAAAAAAATAAATATCAAAAATACCATTTGCTCTACCAGCAGAACCAGCTGTATCACCGTCCCATAAAAATAACAACACTACGATCGCGTTTAATTTACAATTATGCAGTAAAATAAGTTTCCAGCCTATATTTTTCTTATCTCTTAGCGAATCTGCTATGACTTTTATTATTTAGCTTCAGGCCAACAGGCCAGTTATATTAGATTTAATTGCTTTGGAACAACATAGCCGAAGAGAGTAACCATCTTTTGCGTGGAAAATGTTCGTATAAAATTCAGTACGTTACCGTGAAATTATAAAATTAACGTTTCGCTAGAAGGGACGTTAAGCACGGCCAGATTTTTAAATTTTCAACGAGGAAATGTTCGGCATGATGCTTTGCAGGAAATTTTTCCAGGTCCATGTCGGAAGAGTTAGCAACATTCTAGCAGGTTTAATAGTTTTGTTGTTACAGTCGTTATAAAGTAGAAACTCTATAAAGATAGTAATCTTAGCGACATAACTATGTAATTAATGATTTTTTACCGCTTTAAAGAAAATGCAAGGACATTTTTGTCGGAACTAATAACTGAAAGGTTTTAAGCTTGGCTAAATAGTTAAAAATATGTATATTAAAATGGCTTATTTGTAAGCTGGGGTGTATTCAGGGTGGAAAAATATAAGATGTTAATATATATAGTCTATTTCAGAAAGGTGTAGAGTAATAAAATGGGAAATTCCGTCCAGTTCGGCTCAATTTCGATGTCGGTCATAGGCAACAAAAACAAAAAACATTTAGTTATTTATTTTTAAAGAGAAAAATTAAAGAAACAATTTTAATTTAAACATTTTTTATGGATAAAGTGTGATAATTTATAATAAAAAAAAAAGTGCGTGAAGAAACGAGAATGCTTTATTATGAATATACAAAACGGCACTTAACAAGGAGTATTTTAAAACCTATAAGCATCTGCACCAAAAACTGCTTTTAGATCTACGTTCCTAAAATACATGATTTCTGAAAAAATCATTAATTTTGGCGTGGTGATCGATATTAACTTTATTTTTAATCATGAACAACCGAGCCCGAAAAACGCTGGTTAGAGTCATACATAAGTCTTATGTAAAAATTTTGGATTGACACCAATATTCATATTTTTCACAAACATAAAAAATGTTTTTTTAAGTAAAGAGCCAGCTAGGAATATTAATAAAAACATTTAAAAAACAAATTAAATCCAATCAAGCAGAGGGGGAAAGGTAATAATTTAATTTTCGAAATTTGGGAGTAGTTAGGTGCATTCACTCTTAAAAATGACTTGGTATTTGTTACTAATTTTTATTTGTTCTTGTGTTTACGTTACCAAAAATAACTATTTTTAGTTAGGAAAACAAAAAAGATTTTTTTCTTGGTATTTACCAAAAAATGATGCCATCAGAACAAAGAAAATATCTTGTTTTCATATTAGTTGGCAGAAATAAAATATTTTGTTTAGCTGAATTTTACTCTGTATATATTTTATTTAAATGTTACATCAAGGTTCCTACAAACTTGTATTTATCAATTAAGCTTGTTGTAATAACGCATTATGATTTTGTTAATTTTGATTAAGATACATTCTTAGTTACCAGAACTAACTTTTCTTTTCAAGTAATATCATTCTTCATGTTTATAACTAACGGCATCAACAGAGACTTGACGCCCTTGCCCGGTGGGTGACATGTGACTTCATTCTAGCCAGGACTGTCAGGAGTTTATGTTTATGTTAGGGTGCGTTTGCGGTTCCGTGTCCATTTTTTCGTGTTTTTAAGGCAATAATTGGCCATTTTCATGGCCGTGCCCGTGTGGAAATGTGACCATATTTGGTGTAAATTTTGGTTAAAATAAATAAAATATTTGGTTAAATATTTGTGTTTATTGTCTTTCTTGTGTACGTTCTTATTGGCAGAAGGAAGTTAAATCTTAAGTAAGTAAACAATTTATTTTTTATCATTGCAGTTGTACGTTAGAAAGTTTATATGAGATTTTTATAAAGCATGGCAAGGTGACCCGATAAGAAATAACTTAAAAATATTTTTTTTGTTCTATGTTCCATTTCTATAAAAGAACGGCATATTGATGACTTTTTAATCTGACCAAGTAGTAGAAAGTCCAGGGGATATTTTTTGTTTTTTAATAATCGCAGTTGCAGATAAGAAAATTTAAATAAGGACAATTCAGTTCTATAAGCAATTGAACAACCCAAAAGGATGAGTAAAATAAGTTAAAAATCTAGTGTTTCTGTTTTGTATTGCATAAGTATGTATTATAAAGAACATGAGAGAACAAGGACATTGGAAATAATTTTTTTAAAGAAACCATAATATCCCTCATAATTTATTCCCATTAGTTTACGCATACCTAATAGAGTAGTAATACCAAGGCATTTTTTTATTTAATTGGGGACCTAGGAAGGAATATTTTACTGCATACGTAATTGTTACTCTATGAAAATTTCAAGTTTGGCCAAAATAAATGATTGCCTTGAAAACAAATTTTCAATTTTCCATATTTACACATTAGTTGTGACAGCTAATTTTAAAAGCGAGAGTGCCATATAAATTTAGTCATCCGTATATAAAATTTGGTTGTGACAACTAAAATTTGTAGGTTGGGTTGGTTAATGTTATTAGGCAATTAGGCAATCCAACGATGTGTCCAAATGGCGGCTGGCTGGCAAATACTGCGTTGTAATTGGTGCACGTGACCATTAAAATAATGTTGCTGGTGGCATTTAACTGGTGACTCAATGCTTTTTGCCATCCAACCGCCATATTGAATCACGTGGTTTGGATTCCCTTATCCAACGATGTGTCCAAATGGTGGCTGGCTGGCAAATACTGCTTTGTAATTGGTGCACGTGACCATAAAAATAATGTTGCTGGTGGCATTTAACTGGTGACTCAATGCTTTTTACCAGCCAACCGCCATATTGAATCACGTGGGTTGGATTCCCTAATTAATTAGTTCAACAGTTCAATAACGACAATTTTTTTTTGGTGTTACCAACCAATTTTTGGGTTGAATCCGATTTCACGTAAATAAATACTTGTCAGGACCAAATTTTAGTAATACATACCATGTTATTTTTAAGAGTGTTTTAAACGCACTTTGTGCATGGCCCCAAAAATGTTTCGTCTGCTGCGCTTTTCCGCCGTCTTCACTAGGTGCAATATCATGAAATGCATGTAGTCCCGACTGCTCCTTTCTCCAGAAAAAACGTCTTTTTTACGCCCACTGAGCCCCCCCCACCCCAGCATATTTTCTGGCTACGCCACTGCCTTGGGGCCTCATGACTTGTAGCTATGCCACTGACCCCCGTTACAACACTGTTAAAATTATCCAACAATGTCCTCTGGCATAAGTCATACTAAATTCGTATGGGGTGTACTAGCCGTAACAATAATAATAATAACTGCCCGGAGTAAGCCAGATAAATTAACCACGATAAATAATTAATTAATGTTGGTTAATTATAAAGTGTGTCATTAAAAAATCCGGGAGATATTAATATTCAAGTTATCGTGCGGCGAGGAGGCTTCAGAAGAAGAGATATACTTATCTGTTAGGATACCGCTACGCGCCGCCCGATCGGTTGCTGCGAGATATAAAAATTATATTTTATGAAATTAGATTCGAAGATTTGAAGAAAATTCCGTCTAATCTAATACGGTATCTAAATTTTTTTAGTTCCAGTAGTTATTCTTCTTATTGCCAGAGACTTGAAGTAACCGCTGCGTACCTAAATCTTTTATATGGCCAGTGGCGTAGCCAGAAAATATGCTCGGGGGGGGGGGGACAGTGAGCGTAAGTAGAACATTTTTTTTCTGGAGAAAGAGACAGTCGGGACTACATGTATTTTATGATATTGCATCTAGGAAAGAAGGTGAAAAAGCGTCGCAGGCGAAAATTTTTCGGGGCCACGCCCAAAGTTCGATTAAATTATTACCTCTCCCTCTCTGCATGGTATTTGTTTTTGTAAATGTTTTTTTTTTATATTCCTAGCTGGCTCTCTATTTTTTTTCTTTCTGAAGAGAGGAACAGTCGGGACTACATGTATAACTACTATCAAGTTTCGAAAATTAAATTATTACCTCTCCCCCCTGCATGGTTGTATTTTGTTTTTGTAAATGTTTTTTTTTTACTTTTTTTTTGATAGCTGCCTTTTTATTTAAAAAATACATTTTTTATATTTGTGAAAAATATTAATATTGGTGTCAATCCAACTTTTAACATAAGACTCTAACTAGCGTTTTCCGGGCTCGGTTTTTCATGATTAAAAATAAGGTAAATATCGCTTACCACGCCAAAATTGATGATTTTTTCAGAAATCATGTATTTTAGGAGCAGTTTTTGGTGCAAATGGTGAGGTTTTGAAATACTCCTTCTTAAGTGCCGTTTTGTATATTCATAATAAAGCATTCTCGTTTCTTCCCGCACTATTTTTTTTATTGTAAATTATCCCACTTCTTTCATAAAAAATGTTTCAATTAAAATTTTTAATTTAATTTTTCTCTGTAAAAATAATTACCTAATTATTTTCTGTTTTTGTTGTAAACATATTTTATTGCATTGGGTTATATTTTTGTTAAAAATATTATGTATTCCTTTTACTCGTTTTCCTTTAGAATTGCAACATAAATCACAAAGTAAAACGATTTTTTTTTATGATAAAACACCTGCACTGTAGGAAAAATCCTTTAAGGCGCTCTGGGAGCGGTGCGAGTGCGAAAAAAGCGATTAAGGTTGGTCTTGAAACGTTGAAGATTGTATTCATTGGGAAACACGACCTCAGGAAGATCATTCCACAAAGATGACGTTCTCCAGATGAAAGAATTCTTGAACAATGAAGTTCGAGGAGTACTAAGCTGAACAACATATGGATGAGTGGCAGCGGTTTGCCGTGTATTTCTGTTTTGCATTGCTCTAGGTGGAATCAAGTGGGCAATGTCAGTCGAACACCTGCCATGGAAATATCTGTAAAAGAGAGCCAAATCACCAACCTGTCTTCGATGCTCCAGGCTATCGAGGGTCTTAGTCAGCTCGGGGTCGCCGATCAGACGAACGGCTCTCCTTTGAATGGAATCCAGTAGCCGAAGGGTGTGCTTGGGTGCAGAGCTCCAGACATGAGAGCAATATTCTAATGATGGTCGAATCTGGGCTTTGAAGAGTGTCAAAAGTTGATGAGGTGTGTACAACATTTTGGTGCGGAAAAGTACATCAAGTTTCTGTGCAGCTGCCTTGGCAATTGCGGCAACGTGATCATGCCAAGACATATTACCTCCCAGATTGACCCCCAGCAAATAAATAGACGGTGCCAGGGGAATTGCGTGTCCTGCCATGACTATATCCGGTTCTGCAATGTTAACCTTTTTGGAGAAGACTGCTGCCTGGGTTTTCTTAGCATTAAATTCAACTTGGTTACTGTCACCCCAAGCCAAAATTTCTTCCAGGTCATTGTTAAGACGCAATACTTCATGCTGCCTGCGAAGATGTGCGTCGGCAGCGGATGTTTGGGGAGTCAAGGTAAAAGATGAGACAAGTGTGCTGTCATCAGCAAATCTATAAATTGGATTTTGGGTTTTCACTAGAAGGTCGTTAATATACAGTAAAAAGATATGCATCCGAAACCTTAATCTCTATATAAAACAAAACTTTTAGAAGGAAAAGTTTAAAAACTAAACGTTTCCTACAAGACCTTTGTAATCCAAGCCAAGAATACATTAATAAAACATTTAAATTAAGAGTCCAAGCGTGACATGAAAAATTAGGTCACAATTAGACTTTTAGACCCGAGCTTCAAGGCTCGGGGGGGGGGGGGGGGGAGGGGAGGCAGCCCCCCCCCCTCGTAAATACACCACTGATTAAGACTATTTTTTCAAAAATTTAACCACAACCAATGGATAAATCCATTTATTTACTGTCACAATTAATTCTTAAATAATGCACACCATTGCTCGGTATGTTGAAGGTGGACTCATTGTGCAATATGTGCATGGACTTAATAAACATCTTGTAAAGCTGAATAGTTCAATACATGAATAGGGCAAAATGAAAATCATCCATCAGTTTTATCGTTCCCCATACAAAAGTGAACATAAATATGTTAATGTTTTGCATGCGGTAAACTGAATTATATAAGTAATGATAACTTCAAAATAGAGAGCTTGTGAGGAAAGAGTATTAAAACAGTTTCCTAATATCTTTTCTTGGAAAAAATAGTATAATTAGGTACATACCCAGTGATAAAAGTGATACTTTTCAAACGAGGAGATATTTAGCATTTATCGGCTGACGCCTCGTGCTAAATATCTCCGAGTTTTAGAATAATCACTTTCACACTAGTAATGCACACTATTTTTCCTACGACCACAAAGAATTATTATTAAAAACGCCTTTGTTTTGTTGTGTTGAAAAAAAAAAAAAAATATCAACACTAGTGTTGAAATTAACATAGGATTATGTTCCACTTAATATCTGGTTTCGTAGTTTGTCAATAGGCTTTTCCTTTATTTGTAGTTTAACTTTTTCATTTTTTCATAATATTCATAATTTATATATCATAGGAAGAACTAATCCTGGATTGACTTCTAAAATAACCAGAGTGAAAAATTTTAAATTTAATCTAGGAAAGCTGCATTAAACATAAATTTAAAAAATCCACCCAAGAAGGAAGATTTCAATTCAAAATAATTCTATAAATTATTTTATGTTTTTATAAAAAAAATTCAAATACTCCTGGTGGGATTTGAACCTGTGAACTTGCGATCTGTAGGCTAGAGCTCTATTCTCTACGCTATCGCTACCGATAAAGATTTGTTATTTAATACATGACACTCTCTTCAGCGCGATTTGTTTTTTTCTGGTAATAGATTTTCCAGTATTTTATTAACATTTTTTATAATTTCAGATGACGTATTTTCACACTTTAATTCTGAATCACTTGCAAATACATGATAAATAAGTTTACAATTACTGCTTTCTAAAATTTGTTCTTTTTAATAAATAGCGGTGGTCTGTCAAATTGGCACCATATGTTTAAATTAAATAGTGTGCCTTGATATTTCAACACTAGCTTGGAAATATTTTTTTTCAACACGCGTGTGATATACTGCACGTTCTAGCCAAATTAACCGTGCTTTTTTTCTTATTTTCATAGGTGGTCGTAGGAAAATATTATTTAATAACTAACGAATTAATAAACAAAACCAAATCTTGTAAGGGTGATCTATTTAACTACTAGAATCATGTCATAATTCAAGTAATATTAATGCCCTGGAATTCTTTGTAAGAAGTCACTGTAGTTGAAGAAGATCATTACAAGATAATTACAAGGTCATTACAAGATCATTACAAAATCATTACAATATAATTACAAGATCATTACAAGATTACTACAAGATCATTATAAGATGTTGAGCTTTTCAAACCAATGAAGACTGTTGGTCTTTCTGTTCATTGGACTTCGAATCGATAACGTTAAAATTTCTTAGAGTTATATCCCCCTATGGCGTATTATATCGTTTATTACGCTATTACTACAGTAACGAAAAAAATATCAGGAATGTGGTGTGTGCGAGCAGGAATAAATAATTATTAGTACCGAACCACTATATTTTCTCTTTCATAATAAAGCGCGATAAATTTGTTTCAAAATAAAAATTTTGAACGTACATTATTTGAGTTATGATTTATTTAAATCTAAATATAAAGTTTATGTTATGTTATTAAGCTATTAATTTATATATCATGTGTCAAATGCAACAGTTTTAAGGCCTTTTTACATTGGGTGTAATTGCAAGAAAAAATTGCCTGAAAGTATGCGCTTTGTCGACGTTTTAAGCAGCTGATGCAGGTTTTAAAGGGGAAAACGTGCATCAGCTGATTAAAACGTCATCGAAGCGCATGCTTCCAGGCCATTTTTCTTGCAATTGCACCCAATGTAAAAAGGCCTTAAATAAGTGAGCAATAAAGAAGTAGTCATTTGGGTTACATAAGAAATGTTAAGACCCAAATTTGTCTTTCACTATATAGTCAAAATAAATACGTTTTTCTCCTCCCTATATTGTAAACAACGCATTTTGACACTGTTTTGAAGGCCGTAAGTAACAGTTATCAAAAAAGTATCGATTACCCTTGACGACGGGTTGTAAGTCAACTTACCATCCTTGGGTGGTAATAATTTATGCCATATAAAAACAATGATTTATAAAAATTGAGTAATCTTAAGTAATGTGAATATTAATAGTACAATAATATGAACATTATTTACAAAATTTGGATAAATGTTTTCTCGTTTTTTCTCAATTTGTATGAAATGTTCTGGACTCCATAATTTCTTCATCTCTAATCAAGTTTTCTGTTACTCTTGAAGTACTGCCGGAGACTTCTGGCTTTGTTATATTGTATACAATTTTATTTGCAACTTCCTTTTTATTGTTGACTCTCTCCGCTACATAACTTTCCGCTATAGTTGCAAATTACCATCCGCCAGGTTGCTTAAGAGCTAAGGATCAACTCCAATATTCGCTAATAAAGTGGCCGACGTTCTTCTAAGGGAGTGTCCAGTATACTCATTAAAGTTCTGAAAGTTCAGAAATTTAGCAATTTTACTAGGAATTGAAGAAATATAGTTTTTCCCGACAGGCTGGTTTAAGCAGTTTCCATTTTGATATCGCATGAAGAAGCGAGGATTAAAATTCGTCATGTGTGATCTTATATCAATGTAATTTCGAACTATTTTGAAATAACAAACCTGCTTATCGTCACTTTTAGTCACTATAAATTTACGCGCCATTCCATCTTTGGAATAAGGAATATTAACAAATAAGACTTCATGCCCTAATTCAACATTGTCCATTTTCATTGCACAGAGTTCACTAGAACGGCACGCTCTAACAATTACCATTATCATTACAACCTTCATCACTAAATAAATATCATTGGGGGCTTCAAACAGGAATTTATTTACATCTTCCCTGTCAAACACATTAGATTTTTTGGGTTTATATTCTTCATTTTTTCTTTTTAAAAATGCTCGAAGTTTAGGATACTTGAAAATATCTACGTTTTCCTCTATGAAAAGGGTGGACTTCATCATGGAATATTCAAACCATAAGCTTGATGGAGACTTTAATCCAGCAGATTTTCCGTGAAAGTACGCCAAAAGCACGGTTTCTGAAACTACAGTAGCAGTCTTTGTTTGGCACCATTTCTTGAAGTATTGATACGTTGCTTCATACCTCTTCCTCGATTTTTCTGGCAGCAGCGACAGACAAGCGATATTTCCTGATTCTTCTATATCCATTTGGTTGTCATACAAATCAATAATTTCAGTTTCTCTCAATTTTTGATAATAAACTCAGCTTAACGTTGTTTATAAAATTACAATGCTTATAATGCTATAGAAACCGGTTAAAGCTGCTCATAATTTCATGCGAAAAGTATCGAATTGAATTTATGAAAATTCAATAATACATTCTGCGGGGATTAGAAAAAATGTTATATACTTTTGTTTATGGTTAACCAGCTTCCTTAAGAACCGTTCTCTGCAAGTGGCGATTGACGGGTTTCTCTCAGACACTTTCACCATCAATGCCGGTGTTCCTCAAGGGTCCATATTGTCGCCTACCCTCTTTTTACTGTATATTAACGACCTTCTAGTGAAAACCCAAAATCCAATTTATAGCTTTGCTGATGACAGCACACTTGTCTCATCTTTTACCTTGACTCCCCAAACATCCGCTGCCGACGCACATCTTCGCATGCAGCATGAAGTATTGCGCCTCAACAATGACCTGGAAGAAATTTTGGCTTGGGGTGACAGTAACCAAGTCGAATTTAATGCTAAGAAAACCCAGGCAGCAGTCTTCTCCAAAAAGGTTAACATTGCAGAACCGGATATAGTCATGGCAGGACACGCAATTCCCCTGGCACCGTCTATTAATTTGCTGGGGGTCAATCTGGGAGGTAATATGTCTTGGCATGATCACGTTGCCGCAATTGCCAAGGCAGCTGCACAGAAACTTGGTGTACTTTTTCGCACCAAAAGGTTGTACACACCTCATCAACTTTTGACACTCTACAAAGCCCAGATTCGACCATCATTAGAATATTGCTCTCATGTCTGGAGCTCTGCACCCAAGCACACCCTTCGGCTACTGGATTCCATTCAAAGGAGAGCCGTTCGTCTGATCGGCGACCCCGAGCTGACCAAGATCCTCGATAGCCTGGAGCATCGAAGACAGGTTGGTGATTTGGCTCTCTTTTACAGATATTTCCATGGCAGGTGTTCGACTGACATTGCCCACTTGATTCCACCTAGAGCAATGCAAAACAGAAATAAACGGCGAACCGCTGCCGCTCATCCATATGTTGTTCAGCTTAGTACTCCTCGAACTTCATTGTTCAAGAATTCTTTCATCTGGAGAACGTCATCTTTGTGGAATGATCTTCCTGAGGTCGTGTTTCCCAATGAATACAATCTTCAACGTTTCAAGACCAACGTTAATCACTTTTTTCGCACTCGCACCGCTCCCAGAGCGCCGTAAAGGATTTTTCCTACAGTGCACGTGTTTTATCATAAAAAAAACGAGATGTAAGTATACTTACTAATCTCGAACTTTATTGCCACCCCTCGCGATAGCTCGGCCGCAAAATCGTTTTCGACTAGTAAATGTTACTTACATCCCTTGTAGTATAAATAACTGTAAAGAGCTCTTAGATTCAATTCGGGAGCTTCATTTTATTAATCATACTCTGGAGCGTAATTTACCACATTTTAAGATTAATTTAGGTTCCTAAAATCAACTAACTTTATGTAATTGATACTGCAACCAAGAGAAATTACAAATTAAAACGTTACGCTGCATTACCCCGATAAATATCGTATAACAACTCTATATTTCCTTAGCCAGTGAAAATATTGATAGGTAGCTACCAACTAATTTATGGTTATGCCGAACAACGTGTATAATATTATAAGAAATTTTAGATTTATAATCGGCAGATTTGAGAAGTAACAGCCGATGCGGAACATATAACATCCCACGCGATCTGTTCTCGTGCCTGGTGTGGCTACCGAGCAGTACATTCGGCATGGGGATGTTGGTGACTTACGAACCGAACCCGGGA
Organism: Polydrusus cervinus; assembly: GCA_935413205.1. Classification (NCBI taxonomy): domain Eukaryota; kingdom Metazoa; phylum Arthropoda; class Insecta; order Coleoptera; family Curculionidae; genus Polydrusus; species Polydrusus cervinus. The sequence continues at coordinate 28,605,868 of OW284519.1, forward strand.
CGAAACCATAAAAAAATTCTATTTAAATTTTAAAAAATGTAATTTAAAAATTCCTTGTATAAACTCGGGTTATGACCAATTTACCATGCTAATCACCGAACAACCTGTTTAGGAAATTGTTGGCCTAACGATTAGTAACGATCTCACCAATTAGTGAGGGCACGAACGAACGGTTCCTTATTTGAAGAGAATTCTATTAAGACACAACGAGCATGGCCCGGAGCGCGTTAGACATTAGTGAAATGCAAATAGAAGATCACATAGATTTATTGGTTTGAATTAATTTTTTTGTTGCCCGCGGGTGCGTATTTTGTGTCAGCATCTGTTTGCTCCGCTACGAACTCTAATTTTGGTGATCTATGGTGTTTTTTTCAAGTTTATCTAACATCATTTCACGAAGATGGGGTATGATGGATGTATTCTTCAAAATCACAAAGAAAAATAAATTTTAAATGATGATTGTGGGGAAAAGGTGAAGTTTTATCTTCCTTCTTAAACTGTGAGCTATGTAGGTTGGTATCAAATTATCTCTCAGGCATTGACTGTTGAACCATATGTTGGCCTCTGCTGACTTAACTCTATATAATCTTTAAAAATATCTATAACATTGAGGTTGTGCTACTTTCCCTACTACCCTTCCCTTACCCGTCAGTGACATGCATACAATATAGGCAAAAAAGCATTGCCTACCCTGAGAACAATAACACAAACAGAAACAATTTTTTTGTATTTTGTTTTTTATCCGTGTAATACAACTGGCAATTTATCTCTACATTAATATTAATATAACTAATAATAACATAGGACCGAAACTTAATCTTATATAATTTCCACAAACGCATTCTTTGCTTATTATATCGTAAACTAGATCCCTGTAGAGGCATTGCGTAAGACCGTTCTAAAAGCAAAGATCTCGCTGTACATTTGCGACTAATGCAAAAGCAAAAGCACTGCTTTTGTACGAGTGGAAGCATGCGAGAGAGCCGGTAGGCAGTAGGGTAGAAAGAGATGTAACAAATAAACCCGTCTCAACCTTCGACCTTCCTTCATCTATCGGCCCGCGCCAAGAAAGCACGCGTTTGATAAATGCATTGGTGCCAATTTTCAAGTTTTACCGTAGTTTCAAAAATACTTCGCTTTCTCAATATAAAATATGAAACACGCCTATATAAGTTTTATTATTAATTAGTTTAGTTAGGATATTTTTAAAGGGATAACGGCCAAGGTGAAATAAGAAGCACTTTTGTGACAATTCAAATAATTCTTGCTGATAGCTTCATGATATTTAATAATCAGTAAGCTTGTCATCATATTTCACATAATAATTGACTTCGCTATTGGTAACATTGTTTCAATTAGGTAGTAAATGGATTTTTAATTTATAATTAGTGTTTTCGCCTTTTTGCTAGACTTTGCGCCACCGGTTTTCGGAAAAAAAATTATGAAGGCGTTAATTATTACTATTCCGGCTAGCAGCGCGTCTGCAGAACGATCCTTTTCTGGATTAAAAAGAATTCGTACAAATTACAAAACACACAGCAAGAGACACCCTTAAGTGAAATAACAATAATCTCTCTGAAGAGCGACCTCTTTTCAGACTTTAAAACGCAAAATCAATTTTTATGGCGATGTTTTAAAAAAAAATTTACTTAAAGACCGCCTGCGCCGTGTTGAACTAATTTACAAATTAAGTAGTTTTATTTTTCTTCTGCAAGCGTTCTTTCCACAAACTCAAAAACAAGACATTTTGTGATAACATTTAAAATTTAAATGCTTGAATGCTACAATAGGTAAATTTTTGTCTTAAATGCAATTGTTGCCTACCCTAGTCCTATAACAAATTTGGTATCGTTAATAACAATGTAAAATAAAATTAGTTCTGATTTATATGTTCACTTCCAAAACTCCTTTAATATTTCAATCGAGGAATCATCATTATTAGGAGCTAGTTACAAGGTACTTAGCGACATTTTTAATGTAATTTAATTGTGGGATATTACAAAATGCCACGGTTATATGCCGTTTATATCGAACAATCGAAACGTCAACTTTAAATTATAGGAAAATATAAATAAAAACTTAATCGGCGTCGTTACAAAAGACAAGCGCGGACTTTATTAGGCATAATTTGAGAGATTATTAGATGTAGTATATCTTTTTCAAATTGGTTGGTTTTATAAAGCGGTATCAGGTTGATAGGAGGTCATTTGCTATTGTGAGTTCTAAGGCAGGTGTATTTTGACTGTATTTGTAAGTTTTACGGTTGAATTGGTGTGTTAAATATTGCTCATAAATTATTCCGATTGTGAAAATATTAATTGTGGGCAAATATATATTTTTTTTTGGAATGGTCCGCAGTGGCGGAGCCAGAAAATATGCTCGGGGGGGGGGGGGGGGCTGAGTAGGCGTAAGTAGGACATTTTTTTTTCTAGGGCGAGGGACTACATATATTTCATGATATTATACGGCAAAACGCCGCAGGTGAAAAATTTTCGGGGCCACGCCGAATTATTACCTCTCCCCCTCTGCATGGTTGGATTAAATTTGTTTTTCTTAATGTTTTCTTCCTTTTTCCTTGATATTCCTAGCTGGCTCTTTATTTTAAAATAAACATTTTTTTATATTTGTGGAAAATATGAATATTGGTGTCAATCCAAAATTTTAACATAGGACGTATGTATGTCTCTAACCAGCGTTTTTCGGGCTCGGTGTTTCATAATAAAAAGTAAAGTAAATATCGCTCACCACGCTAAAATTGATGATTTTTCAGAAATCATGTATTTTAGGAGCGAAGATCTAAGAGCAGTTTTTTGTGTAAATGCTTAGGTTTTGAAATACCCGCACTATTTTTTTATTTTAAATTATCACACTTCTTCCATAAAAAATGTTTTAATTAAAATTTTTACTCTAATTTTTCTCTTTAAAAATAAATACCTACTTAATTGTGTTTTGTTTTTGTTGTAAAAATATTTTATTGCATTGGGTTATATTATATATATTTTGTTGATTAAAAATAGCTCTAAAAAAGGGAAAACGAAACAGACAAGTATATAATAGAAAAATACTATAAAATATTATTCTTTTTACTTGTTTTCCTTTAAAACAGCATCATAAATCAATAACTAAAGTGATGTGCGTCTGAAACCTTAATATCTATATAAAACAGGACTTTTAGAAGGAAAAGTTTAAAAACTAAACGTTTCCCACAAGACCTTTGTAATCCAAGCCAAGAATACATTATTTAAAGATTTAAATTAAGAGTCCAGGCGTGAGACGAAAAGTTAGGTTGCAATTAGACTTTTAGACCCGAGCTCCTAGGCTGGAAAGGGGGGGGGGGGGTGCGACCGGGCAGCCCCTCCCAAATACGCCACTGATTGTCTGTACATATATATCCAGACATACTTACAAAAAAAAATCTCAAAGACATAATATTTCTCTGCGTGAATTATAGAGACGTGTTGGACTTTTAAATCACTGTTAAATCGTCAAAAGTAACAGTAACTTTGCATAGAATATAAAGTTAATGCGTATCAATCAACAAAATAATCTGTAAAATCGGCAAATTCACACTTCATCTAACGCAAATACGAAAACTACCATCTTTGCGTAGCCTGCGTCCGTTTGCACATATAAAATAAACGAATCGCAAGAAAACAAACATGATATACGAAGTGGCATAAAATATTTAATAACCGCATGCGTCTCCGACTTCTCATATAAGAAAATTAATGGTTAATATTTATTTTACGTTTATGTAGAGCGAAATAATTACATGAAATTATTTTATAATGGTTAATATGACTTCCAGCGGATTTTATTACCATACATTACGAACGCAACGTTCAAATAAATAAATTTGGTACATATAGATGAAAATCTAACTCTTAGAACCGTACAGGCATGTGAATAAGTCATTGGCAATAATGTGTTTTCTTTTTAGAAAGTGCCCGAGAAGATGAATGGATAGTCTATTTCAGAAAGGTGTATGGTAATAAAAGCTTATTAGGTATGCAAAGGGACTACAGTGTGACCCAACGAATTTAAGCCACTTTTATAATTTCGCATTTATTTCATTGCAAAATTCTTTATTTTCATCATCAGGTAGTACCACCCGGGTTTGGGTCAATTTATGGGTTTTGCCTATTGTTATCCATTCCCAAACACTGACAAAGGTGTGACAAAGGCGTGCATTATGTACATTAGGTACACTTATTTTTTTTTTTACCTAAAATAAATACAAAATACAAAAAATACATTATACAAAAATTTAATTATAAATAATTATAATACTCTTCGTCATCTGAGGAACTGTCATCTCCTCTTGACGTTATAATTAACGGGTCGACAGTCCGATCGATCAGGTGGTCAAACTCCCACATTTTCTCCTCTTCTTTAATGACACGATGGACTGTTATTTGCCAGTTCTCTGGTGTCACTTTCTTAATGGCTTGATCAAACAGTAGCTTAACGTCTTTCATTTTGAATGTCGTGTTGTGTCATGCTACAAATCCTTTCACTTGCGCCCATATTCGTTCTATAGGAGTTAGTTCGCAATGATATGTCGGTGTGCGCAAAACAGTTACACTATGTTTTTCAGCTATATCTTCCGCGGCATATTGGATAAAACGATGTTTGTGTAAATTTGCTATAGCTAATAGTTCCTTCTTTATCAAATTATCTTCAAATTCAATACTTTTGGTGGATAACCGGTCGTTAATTTCTTGTTTTCTCCAAGATGAAGTTGGAGTCTTCTCTGTGCGTCGTGAATCTATCCATAACTACTACTGAATCAGCTGAAAGATATTTTGACATTTCACCAAAATAGTCGTCAAAAACATTCGAATTCATGTCCTCCTGAAAGGTTAGCAAACTTTCTTTTACAAATCTTTCTTCGTTTTTATTTGCGCTATGGCCGACACGGAAATTGAACCGAACTGGACGGAATTTCCCCTTTTATTATCCTACACCTTTCTGAAATAGACTATAAGTGTTATTTTTCTACGATAACATCCTATTTACTCATAAAATAAAAGCATAACTTTATCCTAAGTATGATAGTCCGGCTCTCCATATTAAAAACATTACACGCGTTTTATGCTATCGTGATATGTCGGTATTTTTTATAAAAATGATTTAAATCAATTACCTACCAGCATGGGCCCGATAGCCATCGTTAATCGGTACATGTGTGTTGTAATTAATCGAGTTTAATAATAAGTTGTGATCATCCTTTAAGTTGTTGGTTGTTTCTACACGTCGCAGGGTAGAAATGAATACAACAGAACTTTGAGCATAATTTAAGTAAAACTTTTGTAAAATAAATCGATTTTCAGTATCTATTTTTAATAATAGAGTGCCACCCCAGGCCTTGACCTATCGGAAAAATCTATCTTTCAAATTTGTGACAAGATTTTAACTACAATTGATCTTTGGAGCAACACCATCGAACATCATCGAGAATCCCGGGCTGTTGCACTGGACATCTCTAGGGCTTTTGATCGTGTTTGGCACGATGGGCTTCTAAGTAAATTGCGATCCTACGGTATGCCTAATGGATTTTGTTTATGGTTAACCAGATTCCTTAAGAACCGTTCTCTGCAAGTGGCGATTGACGGGTTTCTCTCAGACACCTTCACCATCAATGCCGGTGTTCCTCAAGGGTCCATATTGTCGACTACCCTCTTTTTACTGTATATTAACGACCTTCTAGTGAAAACCCAAAATCCAATTTATAGCTTTGCTGATGACAGCACACTTGTCTCATCTTTTACCTTGACTCCCCAAACATCCGGTGCCGACGCACATCTTCGCAGGCAGCATGAAGTATTGCGCCTCAACAATGACCTGGAAGAAATTTTGGCTTGGGATGACACTAACCAAGTCGAATTTAATGCTAAGAAAACCCAGGCAGCAGTCTTCTCCAAAAAGGTTAACATTGCAGAACCGGATATAGTCATGGCAGGACACGCAATTCCCCTGGCACTGTCTATTAATTTGCTGGGGGTCAATCTGGGAGGTAATATGTCATGGCATGATCACGTTGCCGCAATTGCCAAGGCAGCTGCACAGAAACTTGGTGTACTTTTCCGCACCAAAAGGTTGTACACACCTCATCAACTTTTGAGACTCTACAAAACCCAGATTCGACCATCATTAGAATATTGCTCTCATGTCTGGAGCTCTGCACCCAAGCACACCCTTCGGCTACTGGATTCCATTCAAAGGAGAGCCTTTCGTCTGATCGGCGACCCCGAGCTGACCAAGACCCTCGATAGCCTGGAGCATCGAAGACAGGTTGGTGATTTGGCTCTCTTTTACAGATATTTCCATGGCAGGTGTTCGACTAACATTGCCCAACTTGATTCCACCTAGAGCAAGGCAAAACAGAAATACACGGCGAACCACTGCCGCTCATCCATATGTTGTTCAGCTTAGTACTCCTCGAACTTCATTGTTTAAGAATTCTTTCATCTGGAGAACGTCATCTTTGTGGAATGATCTTCCTGAGGTCGTGTTTCCCAATGAATACAATATTCAACGTTTCAAGACCAACGTTAATCGCTTTTTTCGCACTCGCACCGCTCCCAGAGCACCTTAAAGGATTTTTTCTACAGTGCAGGTGTTTTATCATAAAAAAAAATCATATCTTCGGAAATGGTGAAAAATTTAATAAGATGTAAATCATATCTTTAGAAGTTGTCGATATTTTTAAAATCCTAAATAACCTTTTTTTATTAGTCATGTTCTTTTAAAAGTAGATATGATGATAATAAAAAATTGTTTGACTAAGCACTAATTGCAACAAATCCCCTTAAACTCCACTGTCATGCATGTGCCTATTTTTATTTCTAACCAATGGCGCAACGACCATTCCTACATCTTCACGAGCTCATTCACCTGAAAAAACGTTAGGTACAACTCTAGACACGCTTCTTCTAGCCGCGCACGTGGTTCTTTTTGTACCCCTTACGGGTCACCCTTGGCCCCCAAATCGGCCGGATTTGGTGCTTTATAAATACAAATACGTTAAAAAGCGTTTTATAAGAAAATATTGTTGGTATTGCAAACCGTTATCGCTAAAATGCATGTGCAAGGAAATGTATGAGTGATGAAGTGGATTGTACGCATAGTCCGGTCAAGGAATTTATAAAAATATATTTGTTACGACGCAGATAAAATTAGGGTTTTGTTCAAAAATAAAATTGTTCAGAAAATTATTTTTATTAAATAATCAGACCTTCTTTCTATTTATATTACAGTATATCATTAGGAGGATTAGGAGAGAGTTTTCTTCTCTTTCTTGCATGTATTATATTAGACCACTTTCGTTTCGTTTTTATATTATCGCGTATAAAAATGGTATGAACTCAGGCCAAAAGAGAAGTAAACTATAAACATTACAAAGATCACTTAGATACTCACTGGCTGGAAAGTGCTCTGGTTCTGGGATTATGTTTTTACTTCATTTAGAGAGACTTGAGTGACCAAACGGGCAGAGGTTACCCTTACACTTGAATACGTTAAACAACTCCACTGAGTAAGTGTTACTTCGAGTATTTATAATGTTTTGTAACCCCTACCAAAATAGAGAAGAGGTTCCTTTTTGCTGTGTCAGGAATTATTAGCAATCCTTGATAAAAGAGAAGATTCTTGAATGTACTAATCAAAATGGAACCCTTTCTTCAACCAATTACAAACAGTTGTTTTTATAAAAATTTGTCTACTGACTCCTCTTACGAAACTGGAAATGTTTTTGTCCTTGTTCTATGCACTATCTTTCCACTATACCTATTTATCACTTATTAAGAGTCTTAAGTTCACAGTGAAGTATTAGATGAGTTTCTGATATAGATTGGTATCCTTATCTGATTAGATTGGTATCCTTAAGGATACCAATCCATATCCGACAATATGATCAGTACTTTGGAGGTATTGGACAATGATTTTAATGACTTTGTTGTGTAAATTGTTCTAAACAACTATTGCAAAATGAAGAAATGGACCATCGGCTTCAAAAACAAACGCATTGATGTCATCGACTTTGGGTTTTAAAAGAGTGAAACAAGAAAATGTGTTGAGAAGATTTTATGTATTCTTGACTGGACTAAAATGAAGGACCAGAAGACATAAAGGAAGAATTATTAATGGACTGGCGACAAGAAGTGCTCGAGAAGAGACGTTGTTTTATCTCCCGAGATTAGTTTCCAGTTTGGTTCATTCACTTTCTAATTTTTATAAATTAGTCGATTTGCATAATGGATTTTCGTTTGTTTTGATAATAAATAAAAGGAAATATTAATATATTTATGAATAATTTAAATTAAAAATAAGATTCCGTGTACACAATATATATTTTTTTAAATTTAAGGACATTTTGCTGTAGAAGTATTTCCATAGTTTTTGATTGTGTTCATCATTTTTGTTTTTAAGCCTAAACTGTGACTTTGGTGTAAAAGGTAACATTACATTAATAAATATTTTATGGTCAAAACAGTCTTGTCTCGAGAGAGCTAGGAATCACCTCGGCACGATATTTTGTAGTACCCATCACTGGTTATATTATTTATTACAAAAATAAATTTTTCCAAAGTCCAAGGTATATACAAACCTTTAAATATATGTTACATTGTGTAGTCACACCACACAATACCTTGATACCCATTAAGGACTGTGCACAGAAAGGTACCCAGCGAGCTGCTATTATGCTATTGTTGCTTGCTGGTACAAACGACAATAAATTAGACCCATTTTTTCGACGGTATGTATGGAATAGCTTTTGGTTTATAAGATCTAAATCCTTAAATAGTAGTATATAGTAGGGTGGTGCGTTCTTGAATTAAATAAATGTATCCTTGCATTCATTTAAATGGTCTTATTGGCCCGAAATACTATAGTTCGTAACGCACAGGAAAGCACATTTAGATAATATGTAATAGTACATTACGTATCAAGTTTAGTGGAAAGTGGAACTTTACTTGACGAGTATGGTTAGTTTGAATCCGAGCCCCCCAGTCTGGGGGGGGGGGGTAGTTACTCAGAGAATGACATATTTTTGAGTAGGTACTACTGATATAAAAAAAAAACACGCTATTCTTATGTTATTTACCTTTCGGGGGGGGGTAATTACCCCCATTACCCCCCCCCCCGTATATGCGCCACTGCTGCGAATGGAGAAACACCAAGAATTTTAAAGGCATTGACGAAAATTTGATGCTGGCATACTTTTACGAGAAAGTAAGCTATTTTATATGGTTAAAGTGTGGTTATAGGTACTAATTTTGTTATTTGTTTTAGGCAAAAGTCCTCAAAGCTTCCAGTTTATGGTCTAAGTACTCTATGATCAAAAGCACAATACTTATCAGTGAATATCCGGATATTTCACAATATAAAAAGTTAATCGGTTTTTTGAAAAGTCAAAACCACAAGATGAACCTAAAAAATCAAAAGTTTAAACGTTATTGAGGAAAATTTGACACGATATGATTCACGTTTCTTTATTTTTTCAGAGCATCCAAACGATATTTCTAAATTCTTGTTCAAAGTTACCAGCTCCACGTGAAGTTATATCTGTATACAGGGTGATTCCTAAGTTGATACTTCTTTTTTAGCTGTGTATAGAAGGCATTAAAATAAACAACATTTTTAAATACCTTTTTTCAAAAAACTTAAAAATAGCCGAGTTACAGAAGTAAAAAATCTAAGTGCGGGCCTGGTAATCAAAACGTAGCCCTTTACTTTATATTGTTTTTCTCCTTTTTTTGTATGTGAGTCATGCATTTTACGGATCGGTCGTCAGTTATTTATTTTGGCGATCGCGGCGCGGTTTTCTGAAGCAAATTAATTTTAATAAATTGGTGAAAATGGTAAAATTTGAAAACAATGAAGTAATTATGGTGCTTATTTATTGTGAGTGTCGTAAAAGTGCGAATGTTTCTTCTCTACACCCAGAGGTTTTCCTAATGTTATTCAACGGGCAAGTTAGGCCGTATTTGATTTGTAGTGTAATAAATGAATGTAGGTGAACTTTATTTTTGGGTTTTTTAAAAAAAGGTATTTGAAAATGTTGTTTATTTTAAAGCCTTCTATACTCAGCTAAAAAAGAAGTATCAACTTAGGAATCACCCTGTATATTAAGAAGAAGTTTTGATCTAAAGGGAAGGTTTAATCAGCCTTGAGTAGAACTCAGGAGCAGCCAAGCTGCCTACTTCTCATGTGTCGAATGAATCACCGACAACAATGAGCTAAGGAGTCTAGAGGATCATTATGATAACAGGACATCGAACGTGTCACATTGCCAAGCCAGATCACTGATGAGCGCCCAGAATCAGAAACAGGGATGACCTCACATTTTTCTTGCGCCGATGCTTGATATTCCTTGCCTCGCAAATACCAGAAGAGCGCGCGCTAACTTCGTTCACGATACACGAGACGATGCTTGACATTCCTTGCCTCACAAATTCTAAAAGAGCGCGCGCTAAATTAGTTCACGACACACGAGACGAGTTAACAGGTGTTAAAAAAACAGGTGATCTATTCGCCAATGGGAGAGATCACAATCGTGATTGGTTAGTGGCTGCTTGCCAGTAGACGTTGCCACTTATCGTAGTTAAAATGTTAGAAACTACTACTTGTATGAAATTATCAATTAGGCAAGCCGGAAAACGATGTTGTGTTTTACGCTGCTATGAAACTCTTAAACAATAAACAAGATGGAATAAAATAATCGTATTTTTGTTTGGCGGCAGGGGGGCCGCGCGGTCACAAGGAGGAACCGCCACTGTATTATAGGTCGAAAAACATTTAAATCTACTTTCATTTAGTAATATGAATTTTACAGTTGTGTAAATCGTTTTATAAGGGCATCTATTACAGCACTAGTGTTGTAATGGAAAAAGACGGGTTTATTAAAATTTTGCTGTTAAATAAAACCACAGTTTTTAGAAGAATGATTTATTATTAACAATTATAAAATTAGTTACCAATAATTATTAATTAAAATATAACACTTAAGGTTTATTATAGACATTAATAATACACTTCTTACAGTTAGAAATTTGTATACCAGAAGTGGATGTGATGGAGCCCTTTACGTTCGAATTTCCAATCATTAAATCCGTGTCTGACCCCATGATCTTCTTTGCTATTTGTTTCTTATGTTCTAAAGAACTCTCAACGTATTTTCCAGCCCCCATGACGCTTTAACATCTGCATATCTGCACCACCATCAACTAGAATGGTGGCTGAGGACGTCCTAAAACAATGTCCACTATATCCTTCGGGATTATTCAATCCAAAATTTGTTGCAATCTTTTTTGGTATACTTCCAAAACTATTAATTCCGACAGGCTATGAGGTGCATTTTCCTTTTCCATAGAATACAAAAAACTGCCTGTGAGTTGCATTAAGAGGATGAAGTTTAGTATACTTTCGAAAAATACTTAAACAGTTGACACCCGTCACATTTCCTTCTGTTATAACAAATTCTCGCATAATTTTGGGTTTCGAGAATGGAATCACAATTTTTATATACAAATCATTGTGTTCAATATGATCCAACATTAACTTAGCTAGTTCTTTGGGCCGACAAGCCCCAAAAATACCAATTATTATAACAACCTTCATAAGTAAATATGTTTCATCATCTGCAGTACTAAGAAACTTACATACGTCTTCCTTTGTGAAAACTTTGGACTTTTTGGCCTTGTAACCCTCTGAACTTCTTTTCAAAAATGCGATTAGTTGAGAACATCTGCTTATATCTTGATTTTTCTTGACTGAAATTATAGTTCTCAACATTGAGTAATGAGTCCATAGTGTAGATAGTTTCTGGGAGCGTTGCTTTACGGAAAAATAACCCAAAAAGATTTTCTCAGACACCTCCTTTATTTTGTTAGCTTTGCACCAATCTTCAAACTTCTGATACTCCAACTCATACCGCGCCTTGGATTTTGTCGGAACTAAACTTGAGATCGCTTCGTTTGCCGCTGCTTCAATATCAGAGGGTAAACTTCCATCAAAATCGCTCATTTTGAAAAACGCTTTTTATATTTTTGAATTTGTTTGACAAAGTTTCGACAGTAACCATGCGAAACAGTAACTATGCAAAAGGTAACATAAACAACTTGATTAGTAAACTTAATAGCAGGTGCATTTTTACAGGTGCATTTTTATTTTAAAAAATGCCTTTTGCCAAATATTTTTATTCATAGATGAAAGTAGATAAATTTTTGTACAATATTCTTGTTGTAAATTCATATTACTACACTCGATGTTCTATTAAACTCGGTTGACGCCTCGTTTGACAACTTTAACATCTCGTGTTGTAATATGAATCTTTACAACACTTATATCGTAAATAACTATTTTATGCGGAAATGGAAAAGTATACATTATTTATTACAAAAAAAAAATTGTAATATTTTATTGACATTTGTGAACATATCCATTTTTAAATTTTAATTCTCTATAGTATGTTCACCAATACAATATAGCAATAAACAAACAGCGTGAACACATTCCTTAAGATGAATATCTTTAGATTTCTTTGCTGAATTCATTCGTTCCATTGTTTTCACTTTTGTCTTAATTGCTAGGGGACCAACAATAGATATCGACCAGTAAGGAAGCACATTTGGTCCCGGTATTTATTAGTATTTAATTGTAAATTTCATTCCGTATCGATTAAATTAATTATCGCTCTTTTAACTCTGTTATTAAATTGGAGCCCAAAGAAAAATAACGCCGCGATATAATTTATAGTCGATGCCAGTATACAGGGTGAATAAAAAGTACTTTGAGAAACTTCGGGATATAGTTGCTGATATTATTTTAAGAGGCAAAGTTTTAATGAACCATGTTTTTTTACGGATTCGTTTGGAAAATACAGGGTCTTCAAAATTTAGAAAAAAAAACAGTAATTTTCAAATAATTAATAAATCAGTATATACATTTTTACGTAAAATTTGGCGAATTAAATAAGAAGGTAAATATTATGACTAATTTAAAAGTACAACGGACTCTCGTAGATAGCCAGTGGCGTCGATACAAAGTAATTCTCTGATATTAATTATGTTACGCTACTGATATTTTTTTATATTTAATTTTATTATGAATTATTTTTTTTCCGAGGGCCCGTCCGTGCGCCGGATACACTTAGGCCATGTTTGGCCCATTGTGCTCACCCTTTTTGGTTAATACACCCACTCCGTAATCCCAGTTCCTTGCACTAGCTTGTGTTGATCAACTAGGGAGAGGGTAAGGATGTCCTCTGGTTCCAATTTTGGTTGTCCGACTATTCGTTGCCTCTTTTGATCTAGTGACTCGCAATGGCGAACTATGTGCTGTACAGTTTCCCTGACTTGTCCGCATAATCTGCAGTCAAGGTCTCCATTGTACTAGCTCGTGTAGGTCAACTAGGGAGAGGGGAGAGGATAAGAATGTCCTCTGGTTCCAGTTTTGATTGCCCGAGTATTTGTTGCCTCTTCCGATCTAGTGACTCGCAATGGCAAACTATGGGCTGTACAGTGTTGTTAGTTGGTTGCCTAATTTCAACCGTCAGGCAACAAATCAGCTGATGGAATCTGAGCATCGAGCGTGACGCAACGTGTAAAAGATATTCGAATTTCGACAGATCGAAATGTACTCATGGCTTACGTCATTATGACGTTACCTCTCTGTGGTTGCCTAATTTTACCATGCCAGGCAATGAATGAGCTAAAAACTAACCTTCAAAAGGTGCAGACGCTAGGACTGCTGGTGTTAAGGGAGTTTCCTGCTGCACAGTCACAGCGCAAATAAATGTGTGTAATCTTTCTCTCTTTTGCTTTATGTCTTACTAATTGTAGCGATAGATTAACAACGCGTGACGTATAAACCTCAATGAAACCTTATCACATCCATCTCGAAATGTCATCACTCATTGAAGCGTGGACCTATTGAAGACAATCAAAAAATAAAACATAAAATCACGCCATGTTATAGTCGTACCGCGGGTTGTCGGCATTTTTTAACGTCAAAATCGTGGCCCGTGGCTCGTGTCAATCAAGTGGGCGTTGAACGGAACGCGATGCTCGAAATATCTTAAAGGGCATTTCAACGCCGTCATGATTTTCTTATCGCTCCAACAGGTGAACGGGTTTTTTGTTTTTGTTTCGGAACCGTCAATCAAGTGTGAGAGAGAAAGGTGACGACTCGAAAAAGAAAAATAATGATAAGCTAAAAAGGTGTGGGCAGATAGGCCTCATTTCATAGACACACCTCGGATATATTATTATTAATAATTAAGAGGAGTATGTAGTAACTACTGGTATCGCTAAGTTTGTGTTAGGATAATGCAAAATTTTTAGACAAAATAAATGGAGTCTGGTATACCGGGCTTTGAATTTCAACATTTAAAGAAAGCCGAATAGATAGGCGCACTATGATTCATTCGCTACGTAAGAACCGACAAAACAGAATTTCGAAGTTTTTAAATAGCAACCCATCTTTGTTTTATTAGAGATAATAAAATTCTTCATCTAATTTTCTTTCTAACGGTGTATCACACGTTAATAATTATTTTTTAGGTAATAGTGGAAATTAACAAGAAATATGATACTTAAATGTAATTTCTAGACCCATATAAGCCATAAGAATTTATGTCAAATACGCCGTGGAAAACCATTCATTCATTTTATTCTTCGTAATTGTTATTTAATACCATTTAAGTGGGAGGGGGAGGGGGTGTTACTCGGTATATGACTTGACTTGGTCTACCACAAATAGGGTAAAAAAGATGGGATAATAAAAAAATACAGCTAGTTTTAAAATAAAGTAGTTTAGTGTCCGTATAATTAAATAGAAAAGAAGGTTTTTTAGTGGCATGCGGACAAAGTAGTGCATCTATCTTTTGCATTGAGTACACAGGGACGCCAAAGGTAATGGGTTCCCTGACGCACAGGTAGACAATGACAGGCTGTTTCGTTCTTATTAGAACTCATCAGAAAGCCACAACCCGTAAGCGACCCCCCGTACAGCGAGACTAAGCTCTTAAGGCATTTTTAAGAAATAAAAACGCGATGAAAACCCAGTAACGCCATCTATAGCCTATACTGGTGTGTTGGCCTAACGTATTTGGTTTATTGTTGCTTCGTCACGACTATCTTTTGCATTGAGGTGATTCCTATAGATGGCGTTACTGGGTTTTCATCGCGTTTTTATTTCTTAAAAATGCCTTGAAAGCTTAATCTCGCTGTACTGACTGGGGGTCGCTTACAGGTTATGGCTTTCTGATGAGTTCTAATAAGAACGAAACAGCCTGTCATTGTCTACCTGTGCCCCAGGGAACCCAGTACCTTTGGCGTCCCTGTGTACTCAATGCAAAAGATGGATGCACTACTTTGTCCGCCTGCCGCTAAAAAAACATCTTTTCTACAGCTAGTTTTGTTTATTTATTAGGCACACAATCATAGCGTTCTGGTATTGGGGTTGGCTATCTTCCTAGAAATACTAAATCAAAGGTTTTTAATCCATTACATCCTTATACTAAGACTCATCACGATAACTTTTTATACATTGACATTATTAATAATATTCAATAATCATATTCCAGTCTACAGGGTTAAAGAACTTGATGTCAACATATTAATTGATTATCATACAGGGTCGAAGGAATGTAGGCTCAGCCCAAGCTATAATTTTAATTGATAGAATCCGCTCGGGGACAGGCAGAAAACAGGTCCCGGTGAACGATAAACATTCGGCCAGGTTAAACGACACATTGTATGGTCACACCAGCTGGCTACAATGGTCATTTTTTTACTAGGTTGCTGCATACCTATTAAGGACGCTTGATTCCGTATTGTTAGACTGTGACATAATCAGTGGTGGCCCGTGCCTATCAATGATCCTTGACAAAGTAATATAAAATTTGGAATTAGCGCCAGTTTGTTGTGGTACCAGCAGAAAAGTCTTCCGTTTCTAGTAGTTCTATGCAAATTGGATAGTATATTGATATCAGTAGCTGCTCGTCGATGATTTTAATGGGAAAACAATAATTACAGAAAGCAGGAAAAGCGTCGCAGGCGAATAATTTTCGAAGCGACGCCCAATATTTGTCAAGAATTCACTCAACTTCTATCTAATTTCGTATAAATTGGATTAAATTTGATTGAGATTTTTTTCTTTTAATTAAAGTAGGTATTGATTCACAAATTGTGATTTGCGCCAAGTTAATTTAAAGTTTAGGTCTTTCCATTACATTTATAATTTCAGCTTTCTCAAAACGGTAAAAAAAATAGATTTAGGTGTTACAGCATTTTTGTCGATTAGAATTTTAACGTAATTAAACGTGACATCATTCGTTTAAAACCAACTTAAAAAATAAATAAAAACAAATTCTAAATGAAAACTAGGAAATAGGTCTCCTATTCCTAAATAAATAAAATATTATTCTCGAAAAATATAATTTTTTTAAATTACCCCTATTTAAAGACCCTTCAGATTCGTCGTGTCCTCGAAAATCTATATCCTGAGACGACAAAAATAAAATAAAATGCTGGAGTTAAAATAAAACAAGGTTTTCCAAAAAAATCGGTATTTCTTAAAATATAGCAGATATCAAAAATTTGACAAATCACTTTCTTTGCTATGAACCAGTGATTCAATTGACGTAGAGTGATAAAATTTAAAAATATTAATGTGATAGTTACACGCCATTAAAGTTGGAGCAAAAATCATCGTCTTCTTTAACACCCTGTATATAAAATTTTCTGACAGTTAAAGAAAATCCAACATTGACAATTGTTTCCCAAGGGATGAATCTATTAACCACTTAAAATCGTAGGTCGATATCATATCTGGTTCAGAAAATATTAACTGTTAAATTTAGGCGAAATTTTCCTTGCTCGAAAGCAATTGTCCAGCAGTTTGGATTAATTTTGTTAAAGTTTCACGATTTTCACTCTTTTATTATTATGATCTCACAATCGTACGGAATCAATAACATTTATTATATTTTGTTTCCCTAATAACTTAAATTTAACCCGTGATGTGTTGTTGTGATTTTTCATGTCTCTCAAGCTCGCGTACTAAATTGTTTAAATCATTTTTATATCCTACTTTTCCCCAGTAGGACGATTTATCGGAAGAGAAGCAAAATAATTTATTTCTCACCTCGGATCCTGTTAGCCATAAATATTTTTGATAATATGTTTTAAAACCACGGTTTTGATTTCCTGTACTTAATACTAGGCTTTTTAATTCTGGATCTGGACGTCTGTTTGTAATTTGTAATCCAAAGTATCACTAAACGGCTAAACTAAATAAAATATCCAATCGACGCGATGCCCACTTTACAAACCCGGCGAAACCGCGAAAACTTTAAAATTTAATCTACCAAATACCAAAAGAGCGCGCGCTAAATTCGTTCACGACACACGAGACGAGTCAGCAGGCGTTGAAAAACTGGTGATCTATCCGCACGTGGAAGAGTTGCCAGTAGACGTTGCCACTTATTGTAGTTACAACGTTAGAAACTACTAATTTCCCTCTGACAATTTCATGTTTAGCACAGCTTATTAATGTAGCTTTTAGAAAAAACCATAGAGACTTAACAGCCACCAGCCTCATGCGGTATTGTCAGATTGTAAAAAAAATATTAAATAGTGGCAAATTAGTAAATAAAAAAAAATCCGAATGAAAACTTATTACATATTTGGTTGCTGTAAATTAAAAGTTACTATTTAATGTGGAGAAGGGAAGAATTACTAAAGAGGTGCAGCCTCCCTCGCCTCCTTCGAGGAGTCGCCACTGATTGATATGTTAATTAGGATGTTAGTCTCTTAGACTAAAGCTCTGGGTTATTTGATGGAGAACCTATTTCTTATAACCATATAGAAGTCATAATTGTCTTGGATTCAATTTGGAATCAATCTTTTATACCGGTAGCAATCATAATGACGCAAAAAACTTAGCAAACAAACAACAGTAACAACCAGTGGCTTCAACGCACTTTGATCGAAAGACCTACGGCGTCGAGCGAATGGCATTCGATTAATTTCAGCCACTGCATAAATACATCAACCTGCACCTTCCATTCAACCAAGACAACACTTGAAACTTTTAAATATAAACCAGTAACCAGTCGTTGGTTTTTATTTTTTTCGCTGTGCCTTTTGGCTTCTGGCGTTTAATAATTGCTTGGAAAAGTGAAAAGACAGGTAATTTGTTCGGTTATTCTCATGCTTTATTAAAAGTAAAAACGCGAAATGATTACCGGGATATTTTAATTACAAAAGTAAGCTTGGCTCTTTTTTTCTTGGGGATCATTAACCATCTATATTAGGGTCCGGTGCCCTAATCAATCTAAAATATTAAATATTCAGATCGCTCCTGCAATCCTCCATAGGAACACACGGTTTCCATAGAACTTTAAGCAGTTCCTGTTAAAAATTCGATTTGCTGAATCACAAGCCAAAAAAACTAAATTTAAGAATACCGGTTCTGTACTATTATTAATTACCTTTTAATATGTTTCTAGTATTAAAAAAAGTCTCCTGCTAATCCCGCACCGTAAATAATATCTATAGAGCAGCAATTAATCTTGCGGCTCTCTATTTTTAAGTCAAATCAAATTAATTGCTTTGATTTCTTGTCTTATTTTCATTAAACAAATTAAAATACGTAGCATAAGGTTATTTTTCACATAACTGCAAGAATCTTCAGTTTTTACTTTATTTTTACTGCAACGGTTGCTCAGAGGTGAGGTACTGTCATTCGACGTGGCGGTCCGGGTTCGATCCCCGAAGTGGGCACACGCATAATAAAAAAAAAGGTTTAAGAATGCAGGGAAGAGTGTAAATGTATCATCTTCCAATAGCAATAGCAACCACAGCCGGGGATAAAGCAAACCTACTTGCTGAACTGTTTTCCTCTCATTCCACTGTAGACTTTCAGGGAAAACCACCACCCAACATTCCCTCAGTTTAATCGCAAATGTCTGAAATCGTGTTCCGTCAGCGTCTTGTTAAACGGATTCTTAAAGAACTCGAGGTCAATAAAGCTTCTGGTCCAGACGAAATTCCTATCATTGTTCTCAAGACATGCGCCGATGAACTTACACCAGTATTTTGTAGACTTTTCAATTTATCCTACAAAAAAGGAATATTTCCATCCTGCCGAAAGTCGGCGCGTGTCCAGCCCATTCCAAAGAAAGGTAAAAAGACCCTGCCAAGCAACTACCGACCCGTCGCATTTGCTTTCAGTAATTTCAAAAGTAATGGAGAAAGCTATTAACCAACAACTCCTAAAGTATCTGGAAGGGCTTAACTTTATCAGCGACCATCAATAAGGTTTTCGTAAGTCCAGATCAACAGGTGACCTTCTGGCATATGTCACCCATCTTTGGAGCAACACCATCGAACATCATGGAGAATCCCGGGCTGTTTCACTGGATATCTCTAGGGCTTTTGATCGTGTTTGGCACGATGGGCTTCTAAGTAAATTGCGATCCTACGGTTTGCCTAATGGATTTTGTTTATGGTTAACCAGCTTCCTTAAGAACCGTTCTCTGCAAGTGGCGATTGACGGGTTTCTCTCAGACACCTTCACCATCAATGCCGGTGTTCCTCAAGGGTCCATATTGTCGCCTACCCTCTTTTTACTGTATATTAACGACCTTCTAGTGAAAACCCCAAATCCAATTTATAGCTTTGCTGATGACAGCACACTTGTCTCATCTTTACCCAAACATCTGCTGCCGACGCACATCTTCGCAGGCAGCATGAAGTATTGCGCCTCAACAATGACCTGGAAGAAATTTTGGCTTGGGGTGACAGTAACCAAGTCGAATTTAATGCTAAGAAAACCCAGGCAGCGTCTTCTCCAAAAAGGTTAACATTGCAGGACACGCAATTCCCCTGGCACCGTCTATTAATTTGCTGGGGGTCAATCTGGGAGGTAATATGTCTTGGCATGATCACGTTGCTGCAATTGCCAAGGCAGCTGCACAGAAACTTGGTGTACTTTTCCGCACCAAAAGGTTGTACACACCTCATCAACTTTTGACACTGTACAAAGCCCAGATTCGACCATCATTAGAATATTGCTCTCATATCTGGAGCTCACACCCTTCGGCTACTGGATTCCATTCAACGGAGAGGTCGTGTTTCCCAATGAATACAATCTTCAACGTTTCAAGACCAACGTTAATCGCTTTTTTCGCACACGCACCGCTCCCAGAGCGCCTTAAAGGATTTTTCCTACAGTGCAGGTGTTTTATCATAAAAAAAAAAAATTGGTTGGCATCTTCTCGGCCTAACCCTGTATGTACAATAACAGATATGGTTTTTCCTATCTAGGTGTGCCATCTTGAACTACCTCCATTAAATAACTAACTTCCATGATGCTATTAGGATAAACATTCCAAAATATCTGTCAGTACCTTAATTTCTTTTGCAGCCGCTTTCTTGCATATATGATTGAAAATACCCTACAAACATTACCGACAAATTTCGTTACACAATCCGAAACAACCTATTAGCTAGTGATACAGCAAAAAGCGCTCCTGTACCTCTCTCAAATCGGTAGTATTTGTCTGTATCAAAGATCAAAGAAAGCGAATTTTATTGATCGATATTGATCAGTAAACCTATGAATCATTTGGTATTATAGTCGGGGAACTTAGTAAAAGGTCTATTTTGTAAATGATTGGTAATTATTAGTACATTACGTATCAAGTTTAGTTGACGAGTATGGTTAGTTTGAATCCGAGCGAAGCGAGGATTTAATTTCCATACGAGTCAAGTAAAATCACTTTTCTGACGAGGTGCGTATACTATTTTTTCGCATTTTGTAAATAAGTAATTATTTTGCATTTCATATTAAAATCTAAAAATAATAGTTACTGAAGAGAATCTACAAAAACTTAAAAGACTTAAAAAGACTTCTAGGTAACTTAAAAAGACTTCTAGGTAACTTAGTAATATAAACAAGATGTTTTTTTGTGTTTGACGACTATTGACAAAATCCAAATAAAATCATATTTGAAGAGTGAATTTCACAAGAATTATGGAAATGGCTAATGAAAACGACTTGGAAGATATCCTGAATGCGGCCCGCGAAGCTTCTTCAAGTTTGCTTCCAGTAAAATCCAAGGAAAGATACGAGAAAGCATATAATATGTTCTGCGAATGGAGAAATATCAAGAATTTTAAAGGCATTAGGCAATCCAACGATGTGTCCAAATGGCGGCTGGCTGGCAAATACTGCGTTGTAATTGGTGCACGTGACTATATAAATAATATTGCTGGTGACATTTACCGGGTGACTCAATGCTTTTTACCAGCCAACCGCCATATTGAATCACGTGGTTTGGATTCTCTAATTGACGAAAATTTGATGCTGGCATACTTCTAAGAGAAAGTAAGTTATTTTATATGGTTAAAGTGTGGTTATAGGTACTAATTTTGTTATTTGTTTTAGGCAAAACTCTTCAAAGCTTCCAGTTTATGATCTACGTACTCTATGATCAAAAGCACAATACTTATCAGTGAAAATACGGATATTTCACAATATAAAAAGTTAATCGCTTTTTTGAAACGTCAAAACGACAAATATGAATCTAAAAAATCAAAAGTTTTGACCATGGAAAACGTCACGAAGTTTTTGAAGGAAGCTCCAGATGATACGTTTCTGTTAATGAAAGTGGTATTCATTTTTGGGCTGAATGGCGCATGTCGCCGTGCAGAACTATGCAGTTTAACAGCTGAAGATATAGAGGATTCAGGAACAATGCTAATAGTAACGTTACATGATACCAAAATAAAGAAAAAACGTGTATTTAGCGTAGGATCAGACGGCAATGAGTATAAAATTTACCACTAGTACTTACTGCTAAGACCCAAAACAGTACGGCACAATGGATTTCTCCTGTTTTATCGTCATGGCAAATGTACAGTACAGCCAGTTCGCATCAACACTTTCGCAAAAATCCCGCAAAAAATTGCGAAATATCTAAAACTTCCTGATGCGTCAAGCTACACCCGTCATTGTTTGAGAAGAACATCTGCAACTTTTCTTGCTGACAATGAGCTAATATTCAGGATCTCAAACGGTATGGGGGATGGCGGTCCACAAGCGTAGCTGAAGGATACGTAGAAGAAAGCATTGAAAATAAAATGAAAAATTCTCAAAGGGTATTCAAAAATGTTCAACTGGGACCACCTCAAGAAGTCCCCATAGGAATTGTGGTGAATGAAAAAATGTTCAGCAATAACTACTTAATACGGCGAGGTCAGCAGTTGCATCATTTTCTAACTTAAATAATTGTTCTTTTAATATTTATTGTAATAAGATTTAAAATAAACGAATTTCTTTCTTGTAAAATTGTGTTTTGAATGACATTGAGGTTTTATGCAGTAATGGTTGCTATGCTGAAAAGTGACCCATTACTATACGATTTTAAGGTCATTAATCTAGTGCATTACTGTATAAAATGAGAAAAAAATTTTTTAATGTATATTATGTAGTCGTAAAAGTGCGAGTGGCGACCGTGAACCCTAGGAGGGAGGAACAGGGTGTGTGTGTGTGTGGGGATACTAACTAGTACTTATGTTGATATGGATTAGGTTTTTTGCTTATAATGAGCGTATTTCAATACATTTCTAGCGACCAATTTACTATTTACGGAACCAAAACTATACATAATTTAAACCCTACTGGCCCGGTACCATCTCGTACTGAGCAAATCATAAAAAATTACATTAGAATCGTCTTTGTTCGTCTAATAGAAAGTAGATCGGCTCTTTTAAGCCGATTTGTTTTGAGGAATACGGGTCATTCATATCCTAATCGATTTACGGATCAATTGATCACGATCAATGATGGAGCTTTATGTTATTGCATACTGGCATTGTTTAGTGTTTTTCTTTTGGTCTATTGTAAATTGCTTGATTACACAACAGTAGTTGGTGTATATGAGAAAATATAAAAGTACTGTACCTGATGCTTAAGTTACTGTGTAAGAAAACATGACAAATATTTTTTTTACGTTGACTTTGATTTTTAACAAACACGCTATACTGAATCAACATTGTCGCCCGACTAAACTAAATTTCAGACAGCAGCAAACACGTAATCCTATTGTTTTTTTCTCTTATATTACTGATTGTAGATTAGCCTTACCACCTAAACACAGCAACAATTCTAAACAAAAGGCATATCTGGCGGTAACCCAATCCTAACTTCAGAGATAGGCATTGTAGTGTGGTAGGTCTGAAATATACTAAAAGTCCAAGTCGTGATCTCGGCGGATGTAATCTGCGCTCCTGAGGGAATTTACGAGGACTCTGCGACTCCTGCCCGGCAGCGAAATTGTCCAACAGCCGGACAGACGCTTACTACACGCCAAGAATGGGTGGATATCAATATGTTTCGATTTGTGGCTACTATGTCGATTAAAGGCCAGAAAACTATAGGTCTAAAGTTAACCTTTAGAATTATAAGTAATCAGGCGCGACTTATCCATAAAGTCATTTACCACCAACAAATTTGACCAACCTTAATAATTTATTTTTTAAAACAAAAAAAATTATCCTTCACAAAATTCAACGCCCATAGTGTAAGTGTCATGCGAAAAGGCATTGGAGTTATCCACAAAGGGAAACTTCAATTAAAAGACACAAGATATAAAATAAAAGTATCAAAATTTCATTGTATGTGAAATATCCATATTTAATTACTACATAATTGTATAAGTTATGATATGCATATATTAACTTTCTGCACAATCCTAAAAAGTATGATAAGCGTTTCTTTAAAAATATTACAATATTTGTGTTCAGGACATACCTACAAAATTAAACAGACTTTTAATCTTACTCGTTCTTGTTAGTAATAATGTATAATTGGCAAGGTATGTCAATCTAATGTCTTCTCTACAGGGCGTTCTTTTAATAAGTGATTGTTACCTCTAAATAATTAGTGTTAGTGCTACCAGAGCTGACAAATAAGACGTAAGGTTGCAACCCCAGATTCTACTTAAAATTTAACCTGTGTTGCCAGATCTTTTGCTTTGTCTGAGATATTAGTACAACAATAAAAATTGTTTTTATGGATCCTGTTAATTTAATTGTGTCTTTTTTTATGTTCTACGGCTTTGTAACAAAAACGTAGGCATCCAATACACATCAATATGTATTCGAGATAAAAGATCTGATGTCGCATATTTGCTTAAACGGTCGTCTCGACACGGGCGTAATATGGTAGCTTTCACATAATTTTCCAGATAAAAGCGGAGAAACGGCGAAAAACACGCAGGGAGTGTGTTTTATCGAATCGCGATCACCGTTTGCCAGTTGATTTTTTTGGCTTTTTCGTTCATTTTGTCAAGCACAGTTGAAAGTTTATTTACGCATTCTTTATTTCAAAACTACACTCTTAAAATTGAATTGTTGACGTTCACAATAAAATATTGTGAAATTATATATCTTGTACCGAATCCTGTCCATGTTTACTAGCGGATTTTTAAAAACCTTTAAATTTGGAAAGTTATTTTTAATAAAAAAAAAAAATCCTAATAATTTTTACAATACAAAGAACTTTATAATGTTTTTCATTGGCTCATATATTTTCTCTCGATATTATTTTATTTATATAGTTTATTTCAGAAATTCCGTCCCGTTCGGCTCAATTTAGAAGTCGGTCATAGGCGCAGGTAAATTTTGTGCATTAAATTATTTATGATAACTAACCAAAAAAAAGAAGATAATTTGATAAAGAAGGAAATATTAGCTATACCAAATTTACACGAACATCGCTTTATGAAATATGCCGTGAAAGATACAGCTGAAAAACAAAGTGTAACTTTGCTGCGCACAATGCCATATCATTGCGAACTAAATCCTATAGAACTTATATAGGCGCAAGTGAAAGGATTTGTAGCAAGACACAACACGACATTCAAAATGAAAGACGTTAAGCTACTGTTTGATCAAGCCATTAAGGAAGTGACACCAGAGAACTGGCGAAAATCAGCCCATCATGTCATTAAAGAAGAGGAGAAAATGTGGGATCTTGACCACCTGATCGATCGGACCGTCGACCCGTTAATTATAACGTCAAGAGGAGATGACAGTTCCTTAGATGACGAAGATAATTTTGATTTTTTATAATTTAATTTCTGTATAATGTAATTTTTGTATTTTTTTTATAATGTTTAATAAAAAATAAGTGTACCTCTAATACTATGTACAAAATTCACGGCTTTGTCACATCTTTTTCAGTGTTTGTGAATGGATAACAATGGGCAAAACCCATAAATTGACCCAAGCCTGGGTAAAACTTGTTGGGTACACTTGATGAAAATAAAGAATTTTGCAATGAAATCAATGCCAAATTATGAAAGTGGCTTAAATATTCGTTGTGTCACTCTGTAGTCCCTTTGCATTGCATTTCTGAAATAGACTATACAGTGGCGGCTCGTCGAGCGAAGTAGGTAAAGGGATTCTTTACCAAAATAAAAAAATAAAACCAGGAGGAAAGTTTTTCGACAATATTAAATATTATTGTACTAATACAGCTACCATTTTAGCCCTTGAAAAATAATTATGTTCGAATTAATAATATCAATTTAATCCGAATGTAGCTATGCATTATAGGGCCACGGTTAACTCCGATGGACAACAATTATAAACACTCGTGCATTTTGGCGCGCCCCAGCCTACCGGTGTCCGTTAGCTCAAAGTAAGTGGAGACCCAACGCCCAACATGGCTTTGATAGTCACCGTCTCTGTTACGTGACGTCAGCCACGCAAACAGCATGTAACAATTTGCATTATATGATGAAGGGCAATTTAAAAATAGATCAGTCGTAGGTATGCATCATTGTTTTAGCATTGGTTCGCCTAACCTTAAGGTATTTATTTTGAGGCTTCGCGAAACTTACGGTTATAGATATCGTTTTTACGTGATTTACTGTGTGATTAAAAAGTTTTGTTTGAATTTCTCAGTTAATTCATTAGTGTTCATACTTACTTAGTGTTTTAAAAATGAACCCAGTTAATGACGCAGTTTGTAATTTGTTGGAAACTCCACTCAGTCGTTGGCCAGATGATGATAAGAGAGACGTTTTGTTCCCCGGGTTTTTAGTCAATGTTTGTTTAAGTACCCGCACTACACCTAGCTATTCACCATGTTTTAAGACCGCGAGCCGCCACTGAGACTATAGTTTCCAAAACTAAAGAATTTTGTTTAAACCAGGTAATAGCTAAAATTCGTTTGGGAAACTAAAGATTAGCTTGACCCTTCAATTCATTATTTAGAGTATTATAAATGACCGACTAAAATTATTTAACGTTGTAGATTGTGAGGTTCTTCTTCTTCTTCCTCAGAATATGGCCTAAGCTGCAAAGGCTATTCTGGCCAAGTACCGTTTTCTTGTGGGCTCCTTTTATGTCTCTCCTGGTTCTTCTAGAGGCTAGTCATCGGGCTAGACTTTACTAAGGACAAACATATACAAAGTTTGATATGAAGCGTGCATGACTTTTAGGTTAGATTTTGCGACAAGACTAAATTAAACAAATTAGATTACTGGCTAGGGGGCAAGGGCCTGTCGACATATTAAGCACCGGTTCCCGCAGCTTACCGAAGTCAAGTTGTGTCGAGCGCGGTTAGTACTTGGGCGGGTGACCGCTTGGAAACACGGCGTACTCTTGCCTCAGGGAAGAGTGTAAAATGAATCGACACCACCTAGCCATCCTATTCACGCCGGACAGGCCGGATGAGATCGGATATCTCGTAGGATGAAGGTGCCGTTTCACACTCCCCAGTCGGAAGACCACATTTGTCGATGACCGGTTCAAGATGGCCTCCGTAGTCGGCGAACCGTAAAAAATACTGGCTAGGGCTTATGGGGGTCATACTTATAGCTTAAGGTCACTGTCCCTAAGAAAGGTTAAGATGATGGTGATTATTTGGTGGCTTGTGGATAGATTGTGAGGTTACAAACCAAACCGTTTTTGGTACTTCTACTAAAACAGGCAAACGACTTAAGTGAGCTTTTGGTATAAACGTTAGAACTTTCGATGTACTTTTTCACATTTATAAAATCTTAGGATGAGCAAAACGAACCAACAACAATATAAACCGGAGTTCAGTGGTTTGTGGTGTTGGTACACCCATACCATAAATTCCCGGAAACAATGAAACCGTGACACGTGAAATCTGCACTTCGATCGGTCTAACAAATCAATTCAGCTTATAAATCCTTCTTGAGGCAAGAAACAAATCTTTTAAAGATAAAATGTTGTAGCAACATTACATACAGTACAATACTCCAATTCTTCTTGCTGAGGGCAAATATAAAAATAAAGCTTTCGCTTGTTTTCTTTTTGTTCGGTGTGCAGCTATAAGCAAGCTACGTCTCTAAATAACAAATTTCGTATAGAAGAGACCATCAAAAATTTATTTCCTCTTCCTTCACTCTTAAAAATGACTTGGTATTTGGTACTAATTTTTATTTGTTCTCGGGTTTACGTTACCAAAAATAACTATTTTTATTTAGGGAAGCAAAAAAGATTTTTTTCTAGGTTATATTTACCAAAAAATGATGCCATCAGAACAAAGAAAATATCTTGTTTTCATATTAGTTGGCAGAAATAAAATATTTTGTTTAGCTGAATTTTACTCTGTATATATCTTATTTAAATGTTACATCAAGGTTCCTACAAACTTGTATTTATCAATTAAGCTTGTTGTAATAACACATTATGAATTTGTAGTCCGTATCATTTTGTTAATTTTGATTAAGATACATTCTTAGTTACCAGAACAAACTTTTCTTTTTAAGTAATTTTTTTTATATTTATAACTAACGGCATCAACAGAGACTTGACGCCCTTGCCCGGTGGGTGACATGTGACATCATTCTAGCCAGGACTGTCAAGAGATTATGTTTATGTTAGGGTGCTTTTGCGGTTGCGTGTCCATTTTTTCGTGTTTTAAGGCAATAATTGGCCATTTTCATGGCCGTGCCCGTGTGAAAAATGGATGTGACATATTTGGTGTAATTTATTTGTGTTTATTGTCTTTCTTGTGTACGTTCTTATTGGCAGAAGGAAGTTAAATCATAAGTAAGTAAACATTTTATTTTTTATCATTGCAGTTGTACATTAGAAAGTTTAAATGAGATTTTTATAAAGCATGGCAAGGTGACCAGATGAGAAATAACTTAAAAATATTTTTTTTGTTTTTGTTCTATGTTCCATTTTTATAAAAGAACGTCATATTGATGACTTTTTAATCTGACCAAGTACAACAAATTTCATATAGCTGTATATTTTAAATAGAAAGTCCAGGGGATATTTTTTGTTTTTTAATAATCGCAGTTGCAGATAAGAAAATTAAGGACAATTCAGTTCTATAAGCAATTGAACAAACCAAAAGGTTGAGTAAAATAAGTTAAAAATCCAGTGTTTCTGTTTTGTATTGCATAAGTATGTATTATAAAGAACATGAGAGGACATTGGAAATATTTTTTTTAAGAAACCATAATATCCCTGATAATTTATTCGAATTAGTTTACGCATAACTAATAGAGTAGTAATACCAAGGCATTTTTTTAATTAAATGGGGACCTAGGAAGGAACATTTTTCGTTACTAAGTATAAATTACATATGACATTTTTTTTAAAATGAAACAGACTTATTTTTAAAGTTATTTCTATCAAATCAACTTTCTAATTTTGCCATGTGTTATAAGCAGTTCATTCAAACTTTCTAATGTGCAACTGCAATGACAAAAATATAAAATTTTTACTTATTTATAATTCAACTTCTTTCTTACAATTATAAAGTACAGAAAAAAGATAATAAACACAATGTTGTGACTACATACGTAATTGTTACTCTATGAAAATTTCAAGTTTGGCCCAAATAAATGATTGCTTTGGCAATATTGTCTTATTAACAAAAACAATATTGCCTTGAAAATTTTTTTTCAATTTTCCATATTTACACATTAGTTGTGACAACTAATTTTAAAAGCGGGACTACCATATAAATTTAGTTATCCGTATATAAAATTTCGTTGTGACAACTAAAATTTGTAGGTTGGGTTGGTTAATGTTATTAATTAGTTCAACAGTTCAATAACGACAATTTTTTTTGATTGTACAAACTAATTTTTGGGTTTGTCCGATTTCACGAAAATAAATAGTGGTCAAAACCAAATTTTAGTAATCATACCATGTTATTTTTTAAAGTGTTAATGACATGCTGGACTGCTTCTCGCCAGTTCTCTGGTGTCACTTTCTTATTGGCTTGATCAAACAGTAGCTTAACGTCTTTCATTTTGAATGTCGTGTTGTGTCTTGCTACAAATCCGTTCACTTGCGCCCATATAAGTTCTATAGGATTTAGTTCGCAATGATCTGGCGGTGTGTGCAGCACAGTTACACTATCTTTTTCAGCTATATCTTTCACGGAATATTTCATAAAACGATGTTTGTGTAAATCTGCTATAGTTATCAAATTATCTTCCAATTCATTACTTTTGGTGGTTAACCAACCGATAATTTATTGTTTTCTCCAAGACGAAGTTGAAGTCTTTTCTGTGCGTCGTGAATGATAGCTTGCGTTATCCATAACTACTACTGAATCAGCTGGAAGATATTTTATCATTCTAGTTATCAACGGAATACTGTCATTATGGCAAAGCTCCATGCATTCGAATCTTATATAAAGTGAACTTTTCTTCAAACTACGCCTATGGCCGACAACGAAATTGAGCCGAACTTGACGGAATTTCCCATTTTAGTACTCTACACCTTTCTAAAATAGACTATAGGAGCATATATTTTTGTATAAATAATTATGAATATATTTAAGAAAGTAGATATTGGACATTGTTTTAAACGAAATTAATAAAAAATGAAATACGCCAAGCAACTAAACTGCTGGACAATTGCTGTCGAGCAAGAAAAATTTCGCCTAAATTTAACTGTTAATATTTTCTGAACCAGATATGATATCGACCTACGGTTTTGAATGGTTGATAGACTCATCCCTTGGAAAAGAGTTGTCAATATTGGATTTTCTTTAACTGTCAGAAAATTTTATATACAGGGTGTTAAAGAAGACGATGATTTTTGCTAAAATTTTAATGGCGTGTATTTTTCACAATACTATCTATATTTTTAAATTTTATCACTCTACGTCAATTGATACCGATTTTTTTGGAAAACCTTGCTTTATTTTAACTTATTGGTAGCTAGATCTCACTGTGCGTTGTATCGTGCAAACTTTGCGAGTGATTATTATACCTTATGAAAAGCTTGATTATGTTCAGTAACAATAGTTGTACCTAAATGTTATGATGTACAGTGGCGTACTTATAAACACCTATATGTCTATGAGTATCTCACAATTTTTCACGATTGTTTTATATTGGAAAGTACTCGCCTCTAGATTAGGTCAATTTTTTCTTATTTTTTAGTTTTTCATATCGCACTACAGGTATATTATACAATGTGTTTACAAAAGTTTAACAAAGATAATTTTTTTAATTTAATTTTTGGGAATAATTTTATTCATTAATTTCTAACTTTCTAACACTATATTTATAAACCATAGACATATAGGTGTTTATAAGTACGCCACTATACATCATAACATTTAGGTACAACTATTGTTACTGAACATAATCAAGCTTTTCATAAGGTATAATAATCACTCGCAAAGTTTGCACGATACAACGCACAGTAAGATCTAGCTACCAATAAGTCGAAATAAAGCAAGGTTTTCCAAAAAAATCGGTATTTCTTAAAATATAGCAGATATCAAAAATTTGACAAATTACTTTCTTTGTTATGAACCAGTGATTCAATTGACGTAGAGTGATAAAATTTAAAAATATTATTGTGAAAGTTACACGCTATTAAAATTGGAGCAAAAATCATCGTCTTCTTTAACACCCTGTATATAAAATTTTCTGACAGTTAAAGAAAATCCAACATTGACAATTGTTTCTCAAGGGATGAATCTATCAACCATTCAAAACCGTAGGTCGATGTCATATCTGGTTCAGAAAATATTAACTGTTAAATTTAGGCGAATTTTTTTTTGCTCGAAAGCAATTGTCCAGCAGTTTACATGCCGAAAATTTCGAACGCAGCTAAAACTTCTGCTTCTACATCCAAGTTGTAAAGCCAAACTAATTGACTTATCTTAAAATGTCACTCGAATACGGTAAATGACAATTAAGTGAATACGGCTCCTTGCCATTCCTGTACCTTAAAAGACTCGACTCGTGCCATCCTTCTCCCTCTCGTTACCTTGTGTAGCGAAACAGAAAGAGACTGAAGTTCAAGGTGCGAAATTAACTGCAGATTGAAGGTATGCGATAAGTCGACAGGAGGTATGCTGTTAGTCCGCTGTAAGTTATATTTAATTAGTAAGTGATCTGTAAGAGCGGCATAGGTCGTGCGGAATATTTCACAGTTTTCGGTACTTTTTAATACTTCCTTGAAAGAATAGTTTATGGGATAGATATGTGTGAAAATCATTTGCTTATCAATCATTATTTTATTCAAGGTCGTATTGGGGAGGGAGGGGGGGGGCTCAGGACCAGGGCTGTCCGTTCTTTTCCAGAGCCTTTTCCCGGCCTTTATTCATTTGCACTTCCGTGCGTTGTCAATCAGTTTTGCATTTTGTCTATTTCAAGTAGCGTTTTACATCCAGATTTTTTACCAGCTTTCCATTGGTAAAAACAGAAATTCAATATCCTGTTTATAGTCTATTTCAGAAAGGTGTAGAGTAATAAAATGGGACATTCCGTCTAGTTTAGCTTCGGCGTCGGCCATAGGCGCAGGTAAATTTTGTACATTAAATTATTTATGATAACTAACCAAAGAAAAAAAAAGAAGATAATTTGATAAAGAAGGAACTATAGCAAATTTACACAAATATCGTTTTATGAAATATGTAGTGAAAGATATAGCTGAAAAACAACGTGTAACTGTGCTGCGCACACCGCCATATCATTGCGAGCTAAATCCTATAGAACTTATTCGAAAAAATCGTCCATTTTCTCAAAGAGACCAAAGTAACAACATAAATAGGAAGACTTTGTGATTTTTGTCTTCCTATTTATGCTATAGAACTTATATGGGCACAAGTGAAAGGATTTGTAGCAAGACACAACACGACAGTCAAAATGAAAGACGTTAAGCTACTGTTTGATCAAGTCATTAAAGAAGTGATACCAGAGAACTGGCAAAAAGCAGTCCATCATGTCATTAAAGAAAAGGAGAAAATGTGGGATCTTGACCACCTATCGATCGGTGCGTCTACCCGTTTATTATAACGTCAAGGAGCTGACAGTTCCTCAGATAACGAAGAATATTATGATTTTTTATAATTTAATTTCTGTATAATCTATTTTTTGTATTTTATATTTTTTTTATATTATTTAATAAAAAATAAGTTTACCTAATACTATGCATTGCACACGCCTTTGCCACACCATTTTCAGTGTTTGTGAATGGATAACAATAGGCAAAACCCATAAACTGACCCAAACCGCACTGCACTGCACTTAATGAAAATAAAGAATTTTGCAATGAACTTAATGCCAAATTATGAAAGTGGCTTAAATTTTCGTTGAGTCACTCTGTAGTCCCTTTGCATACCCAAAGAGCCTTTATTAGTATCTGCTCTACGAACACCACGCCAAAATTGAAAAAAAAATTATTCAGGAACGATATGTCACTTATGTAATGATATTTAAATAAGAATCATTGCATACACTGTTGCAATCTATCGAATCTGGCACAGGTCATTCCTTCAACAATAAACATACCCATTTAATAACTGACACTGCGAATTATAATTTCAAATGACTCGTTCTAAATTTCTAATTTTATTTTAATTTCGGTCTGCGATTTTTATTAATTAATTATGCAAAAACAATACGCACTGGCCGATGCGATCGGATAAGTATTCCTATTCCTACCCGCATAATAACGCGAATTAAATATATGACTGTGTTCTGAGGAATGACATTTTTACTGATAACTAAAGATTCTCGATTTCTCGAGCTCGCCTCGGGGGAATTCGAGATTTAATCGAGCCAGTCGGTGATGCCATTCGCTGTAGTATTGAAAATTTTATTGGAAATAGATCTTAGTTTTTAGGAATCATTGGATCTGACCGCGTTAAAATTTTCTGTGTTAAATTGCGTTTCTTCGTGGCTTAATATACAAAAAAACTACACCTTTGACAATTTGGTGAAAAAAATATATGACGTTTCGCAGTGTTTGTAGTTTCTTCTTGGCACGGAGATGGAGAACAAAATCTGACATATTGTGTTCAGATCAACAAGTGCACCTATCGTTGCTTGACATGTCATCATTTACCATTGTACAAGGCAGTGGTGTGCATACAACATAGGCAAAAAGCATTGCCTATCCTGCGAACAATAAAACAAACAGAAACAATTTTTTTTGTATTTTAGTCTTTATCCGTGTAATCCAACTTTGGCAACTTATCTCTACATTAATATAATAAATAATAATATAGGACCGAAAATTAATCCTATATAATTTTCAGGAACGCATTCATTGCTTATTATATCGTAAAGTAGATCCCTGTATAACCCTTCCGAAAGACCGTTCTAAAAGCAACGATCTCGCTTCACATTAGTGTCTTATGCAAAAGCAAAAACACTGCTTTTGTATGAGTGGAAGCAAGCGAGGGAGCCGGTAGGCAGTAGGGTAGAAAGAGATGTAACAAATAAACCCATCGCAACCTTCGACCTTCCTTCATCTATCAGCCCGCGCCAAGAAAGCACGCGTTTGGTAAGTGCATTGGTGCCAATCTTCAAGTTTTACCGTAGTTTGGAAAATACTTCGCTTTCTTAATATAAAATATGAATCACGCCTTTATAAGTTTTATTATTAATTAGTTTAGTTAGGATATTTTTAAAGGGATAACGGATAAGGTATCGTAAAATAAGAAGCACTTTTGTGACAATTTAAATAGTTTTTGCTGATAGGTTCATAATATTTAATAATCAGTAAGCTTATCAATATATTTCACATAATAATTGACTTCGTTTTTGACAACATTGTTTTAATTAGGTGGATGATTGGTTTTTAATTTATATTTAGTGTTTTCGCCCTTTTGCTAGACTTCGCGCCGCCAAGTTTCGGAAAAAAAGAAATCTGGAGGCGTTAATTGTTACTACTCCGGCTAGCAGCGCATTTGCCGAACGATTCTTTTCTGAATTAAAAATAATCCATACCTATTTACGAAACACACAGGGTGAGACACGCTTATTAACAATAATCTCTCTGGAGAGCGATCTTTTGAAGGATTTAATAAGCAAAACCAATTATTATGACGATGTTTTAAAATAATTTTTACGTAAAGACTGCCGTGTTGAACTAATTTACAAATAATGTCGTTTTTTGTTCTTCTTCTGCCAGTGTTCTTTCCACAAACTCAAAAACAAGACATTTTGTGACAAAATTTGGTAAAGGTAAATTTTTGTCTTAAATACAATTTTTGCTTACCCTGGTTAAAACAGCATTGCACGCCCCTGGTACGGGGACCTAAAAAATATATTTTTTGTTTAAAAGCTGAAATATGAGAAATTACGATCAAATGTAGATGAAATAGTTATTTTCCTAACAAGTGCGGAAAGTGATACTTTCCCGCATGCGACTGCAGTTGACCCGAACAACCCGGAGCGGAGATCGGGCAAGCGGTCAAGGGCGGGAAAGAAACTTTACGCATGAGTTAGGAACATTATTTTTTCTACGACCGTATATACAAAAAAGTATACCAACCCATTTTTAAAAAATTATTTTATTTTAACATACATATACAAAACTTTAACTAAAAACTACTAATTATTATAAATATAATTATTATTTATATGTAATATTTCTCCTTACACCATGTAACAGAATGGTAGTATTGTTTTTTATATCTTAGTCTTTGGCAGGTAACAGCTCGGAATTAGCTTTATCTGCAGGCTTCAAAATGGCTTCGGGAAGTTCTTCGTCGGATGAATCTATTAATATTATTGCTTCGGATTCGGTTTAATGTGGTTTAATTTAGAAGAAGATTGTATTCGGTCACTTCGAAGACGCTTTGAACAACTTTGACGTTTTAGTAACAATTACACGCCTGGGTTATCATAGCAACTGATATCAAACCCGGTGGTTTGATAGTTGTTTTGTGACATTACTTTAAAGAATGTACAGGGTTATATAAAAATATTTTCATTATTTTATATTTTCAAAAAATTAAAAATGCAACAAAAAGCTAGAAAAGATGTAGATTTTATTTGATGGACTATTTCGTAAATATTTATTTACCTGTTGTAACAATAGTTATAACTTTCGAAGTAAAAAACTATCTAATAAGGTCAAAATTTATATTATACATGTACTAGTGTCACTCTCCCTCACTAGTGCGGGAAAGTGACACTTTCAAAACTAAAATATGTGTGGGAAAATGGGTTAAAACGCACGGTCGTAGAAAAAAGTATATTTTCGGGTCTTTTTCATTTATTAAACAGGCCCGTCCAAGGTTGTCATTTGATTAATCCTATTTTCGTTCATCTAATGATGAATGAAGCGCATTAAAGCGGAATTCGTCGCGCCCTAGACTTTTTAATTGTGTTATTTAATTTAAGAAATTGAATGAATCAACGAGGGTTCGAGGTCGACGCGGAGATCAAGTAGCCCATTAAGGATACTTTTGTTGTGTTAGTTGTTGTACGCTCCCAAAAAAAAATCGGTCATGTAAGAGACAGTTCAAAAATCATTTCATTCATATCTGTGGAGTAAAAATTTAAAAAGTTTAAAAAAAATTGTTAGTAAACATGGTTAAGATTCGGGTCAACATTTTTGGTCCAATTTAATATATGCAGGGTGGGAATTTTAAATAAAACGCTGCTTCTAGCGGTTCTGAGAATAACATTTCTCTAAAATTCAAAAATACGTTTTTAAAGATTTTTTATGGGCCTGGCTTTTGTTATGTAAAAATTTGGACCCCAAGGAGGAGGCGCAGCTTATTTGTCCATATTTTTTTACATACACCTTTTGGATTGACACCAATATTCATATTTTTCACAAACATAAAAAAGGTTTTTTTTTAATAAAAAGCCAGCTAGGAAAAATTAAAAAAAAAGTAAAAAAAGACATTCAAAAACCAATTTTAATAATTTTAAACGACGTTTGAGCGTGGCCCCGAAAATTTTTCGCCTGCGGCGCTTTTCCGCCTTCTTTACTGGATACAATATCATGTAGTCCCGACTGTACCTTTCTCCAGAAAAAAAAATGTCCTACTTACGCCAATTCCCCCCCAGAGCATATTTTCTGGCTACGCCACTGTGTCAAGCCATGTGTCCGAAATTGAATAAAAACTAATTTAAGGACAATTACATTAACCATAACTTAAAAACTGTAATGTCACTTTTATAGCCTAGCAATTGTTGAAAATGTGCCCTATGAATCTAATCCAACCGATGGTAGAAGTCTTCCCTTACTCTTTTCACAACTTCTGGCGTGATTAAACGTATCTCTGCCCGAATCCTTTCCTCAACTCTTCCAGATTTCTAGGTCTGATGACATATACCCTTCTTTTTAAAGTGCCTCATAAATAAAAATCTAGGAGTGTCACATCCGGAGAATTGGGCGGCCACTCTATAAATCCTCACAGTTCTATCCACGTATTTGGAAACTGTTCCTAATTTTAAAAATTAAGCGGCACCTTCGGTAATTCATTCTGAGCCTCGTTTAACACATACTACAGACTACAAGATAATTAAAATGTATTAATTTTCTAAGTAATATTACATTAT
Organism: Polydrusus cervinus; assembly: GCA_935413205.1. Lineage (NCBI taxonomy): Eukaryota > Metazoa > Arthropoda > Insecta > Coleoptera > Curculionidae > Polydrusus > Polydrusus cervinus. The sequence goes on from OW284519.1 coordinate 28,642,715, forward strand.
CAATAGGGGAACATTTTATCGTAAACAAGATTACACACACAATTATTTCACTTTAAGCATCCCGGAAGTTTCACTTCCATTCTGTAGAGATAAAACGAAATCCGATGGATGTTGGACGCCGATAATGACAGAGTTTGTTTTCAGAGTCGAATATTTACCGGGTTTGTGGTAGTTAACATTTCAGATAAGATTATCGCGTATAAATACTTAAAAGTCGACTGTTAATTTTTTTATCGTATCATTGAAGATTAAGTCATTTTTATATGATATCTTTATTAATAATTATTAACATCATAAACGTACTAAAGCCTACATAGCACCTTAGTTACTCATAATACATTAGTTACCATAATTTAATACGTTAGTTACGAAAGCATAATACGTTAGATACCAAATAATATTAGAACTATTTTTCATGAACATGTAAAACAATACTTTGACAGTTTCCAAATTTGATGGATACACCTTTGTCTTTAACGTCCACGATCTTAGGTATGCCCTCTGAAGACTGATTAATGACCGAGCAAGCACTCCTTTCGATTTCGTGCGGTTCCCCAGTGCTTAATCCACTGCCGGAAACATCGCCGATTTGAATTTTGCGAGCAAAGGAAACTTTCTTGGTCACACTTTCTTCTAAATACCCTCTAGCAACCTTTGCCGATTCCCATCCACCAAGTTCTTGTAGGTCTAATATATCTCCTCCAGCATTAACAAGAAAATTTGCCGAAGATCTTCTAACGCAGTGATCAGTATACAAATTAGGATTTTCAAGTGAGAGATACTTAGCTATTTTTTGAGGTATTTTAGAGAAGAAGTGAATGCCGCAGGGCTGTACCGTACATTTCCCTTTTCTATATGATACAAACAATCTTTGGTGAGTGACATGGTCTGGCCTTAACATTGCGTACTTTTTAAATAAAAGCACAGGATTGACTTCGCCGTCAAATATCACAGCGAAAATACATTTCTTGTAGGTTTTTGAGTCGGGAATAGTAACAATCAGCTTGTCCTCTAAAACGTCAACATCTTCCGTGGTCATCTTTGCTAATTCATTAGTTCGACAGGCTCCTCCAATTCCAATTAAAAAAGTCACTTTCATCATTAAAAACTTCTCGTCTGAGGCAGAACACACAAATTCGTTGACTTGTTCTCTTGTAAATACTTTTGATTTTTTTGCTCTATATCCAACATTTTTCTTCTTAATGAAACGTATTAAGGCGCCGTATTTGTCGATTTCCACTCTTTCCTTCAGTTCTAAAGTCGCTCGTAACATGGAATATTTCGGCCATAAGGATGAAGCAGAATATTCCTCAGCTGGTTTTGCGAAATACGCCAGCAATACCGTTTCTTCTGCACCTTGAACATGTACTTTGTTTCGCCACTCACAAAACTGCCGATATTCTTTTTCATAATGGATTTTAGATTTGTCCGGAAGCAAGTTCAACCTTATAATGTTGGCTGCAGCTAATATATCGTCAGGAATATCAAAATCTTGCATGATTTTAATGATGACTTTTTAAAATGCCAAAATAACAAAACCTTGTTTTTATTTTCGCATCGCCGCGCCTTGTCAATGATACGATAAAGCTTTGAATACAACTCGATTATTAGAGATTTAACACCGTCTCGGACATTGCGGGTGACTCGGCTGTTGCCTCGTCACCTAGTAATGTCCTCGACTATTATAAATCGCATAATAATCTGGTTATATTAATAGCTATAAATATGTAATTGAGTCGATCGTTACTTGATGAAGATCCATATTAAATAAATACGTAAAAGAAACCACATTAAGGTTTCAAATCTTCACATAAAAAAACAAAAACATGACATGTTTCGTGGCACTGCTACTTAATCAGATATTAGATTACAAGAACATAGAAGGGATTTTTTAAATAAAAAACAAAATTCAGCGTACGCAACTCATCTACTATGAGAAAATCATACTTTTTAAGATAATTTTAAAATTTTACATGTCGAAAATAAAAGTAAAAAGTTGTCTTTATTAGAATCTCTAGAAATTAACACAATTAAAAAAGCAGGAAAAATTTTAAATGATCAATTAAAGGTTAATAATTCACCCTTATTAAATTTGTTTTAAAATATTGTATTTTCCAACCATTTTATACCTTTCCTATTGTTTAGAATTTACATCATAAGTATACTGTATAATTCTGGTTTTTCCAAAAACCCGTACTATAGGGAGTGTTTGGAATTAATTAGTTTTTAACAGGTAAATATTTCTATACCTACAACTTTGTTTGTCAATTCCATTTCGACATCTGACGAAGTAGCAGTGCTACGAAACATGTCATGCTTTTGTTCTTATTTTTAATATAAAAATAAACAAATTTATGTGAAGATTTGAAACCTTAATGTTGTTTCTATTACGTATTTATGTTAATTTTTTTTAAACATCACCCATCTAATTCTGAACTATAGTCTATTTCAGAAAGGTGGGGAGTAATAAGATGGGAAATTCCGTCCAGTTCGGCTCAATTTCGGTGTCGGCCATAGGCGCCGGTAAATTTTGTGCATTAACTTATTTATGATAACTAACCAAAGAAAAATGAAGATAATTTGATATAGAAGAAACTATTAGCTATAGCAAATTTACACAAACTTGGTTTTATGAATTTTATTTAAATTTAAAACTAAACGAGAATCCCATTCAGAGAGTTGAGCAATGCAAATTTCTTGGCCTTCATGTAAACTAACAGTTAAAGTGGACAGCTCATGTTGATTTTGTTGCTAGTAAACTTAACTCGACATATTTTGCTGTAGTCAACTTAAAAAATTGTATGGATAGCAAACAATTACTTAATATTTACTATGCATTAGCCTATAGTCACCTAAGTTATCTAATACTTTACTGGGGCCAATCCACAGAACTACAAAGATTATTCATTTTTCAAAAAAGAATAATTCGTAAAATTTACTCTTTAAACCCACTTGAATCTTGCAAGGAAACATTTCGGCGATATAAAATCTTACGCTGCCTAGTATTTTGATTCTTAGTGCAGTAATGTTTATAAAACAACACTCTTCCAATTTCCTAATACCTCAACAATTCATAATCGTGATACTAAAAACTCGGATAAAATTTACATTTCTGGCTACAAAACATCCTCTTATCGAAAAAGTCCATATTGTGTCTGCAGCTCTCTTTATAATGCGCTCCCGGAAACTGTCAGAAGCATTACTCAATTCAGAAATTTCAAGAACAAAGTAAAGTGCTACCTGCTTGACAACATTTTTTATGATATTCGGGAATACCATGATATTATCACATGAAACTTAAAATCACTTTTCTTTTTCTTGCCTTGACAATGTCACTATTTACTTTGTAAATGTATATTGCAATGAATGAATAAATAAATAAATAAATGCCGTGGAAGAATATATAGCTACAAACATAGTTTAACTGTGCTGCGCACACCGCCATATCATTGCGAACTAAATATAGAACTTATATAGGCGCAAGTGAAAGGATTTGTAGCAGACACAACACGATATTCAAAATGAAAGATGTTAAGCTACTGTTTGATCAAGCCATTAAGGAAGTGACACCAGAGAACTGGCGAGAAGCAATCCATAATGTCATTAAAGAAGAGGAGAAAATGTAGGATCTTGACCACCTGATCGATCGGACCGTCGACCCGTTAATTATAACGTCATGACAGTTCTTCAGTTGACGAAGAATATTATGATTTTGTATAATTTAATTTCTGTATAATGTATTTTTAGTATTTTTTTATGATGTTTAATAAAAAAATAAGTGTACCTACTGTATATTAAGGTTCGGTATCAATTATCAAGTCAAAGGTATATATTTTAACAAAACGAAATTACGTAAAAACACCATCATCGTGCCAAAATATTTCAAGCCGTTAGTCCTGGAAAACCCATTTAAATTTATAAACAGAACCGGACAAGACGGATGTTCTCAAAGTCCAGATTTGTTATTTTTGATGAGAAGTTCCCCTAAAATACATTTAACACATAAAAAATATCTTTATAATATACGGATTTTTTTTGGTCTATCAAATATTTTCTTCATTTAAGATTATGATTATTATTTATTTATGTGGGGGTCGTCCACAAAGAGGAGCTACCACTGCTCAAACTTGAATTTCGGTTCGATATAGTCTATTTCAGAAAGGTGTAGAGTAATAAAAGCTCATTAGGTATGCAAAGGGACTACAGAGTGACCCAACGAATATTTAGGCCTTTTTCATTATTTGGCATTGCAAATTTTTTTATTTTCATCAAGTGCAGGTAGTCTGACTGTCCCACCCGGGTTTGGGTCAATTTATGGGTTTTGCCTATTGTTATCCATTCACAAACACTAAAAATGGTGTGACAAAGGCGTGCATTATGTACATAGTATTAGGTACATTTTTTTTTTAAATTATAAAAAATACAAAGTACTACAAAAAATACACTATGCAGAAATTAAATTATAAAAAATCCTAATATTCTTTGTCATCTGAGGAACTGTCATATTTCATAAAATGATGTTTGTGTAAATTTTCTATAGCTAATAGTTCCTTCTTTATCAAATTATCTTCTTTTTTTTCTCTGGTTAGTAATCGTAAATAATTTAATGCATAAATTTACGTGCGCCTATGACGGACACCGAAATTGAGCCGAACTGGACGAAATTTCCCATTTTATAACTCTACACCTTTCTGAAATAGACTATAGAAAAAATTATTTTGTCGCTGAATATGAAACAGGTTTTTATCAAATTTTTTGTATAGTTTCAAAAAACTCGCGTTTAAAATATCGCTTAGCGGGATATTGGTGGCTGGCAAAAACTGGCTATTCGTAGAGAATACCTCACCGTATAAACTCCAAAATTATCCAGCTTACACATAACAAATGACGTTCCAAATGACGCCATGGTCACGTTGAATTCCTTTCGAAAAACAATCCCAAAACAAATTGATTGGCACTATTTTAAGAGAAACTACACGGACTAATTTTAGAAAAACTATTGACTTCTAACCTATTTTTAGAAATTCGAATTTAATTCGTTGAAATTCATTATTTGTTTTTCGTTTACGTCTTTGAGTTCGTCAATTTGGTAGTAGTAATTATTGATTGATCTAAACTTGGAATATCTAAAAAAGGATTGTTGAAAAATAGGGCTGATTTTTCCGCTGTAATAGTTTTAACGTTCCCATGAAGCTAAGGCAAACGTTTATGTACTTCTGTTGAAAAAAATTAAAACTTTAAGCACATAATCTTCGCTAGCTGGCGCGGCTTGTCCATAAGGTCATTTAGGCAATGACCCACCCAATTAATTTATTTTTTAAAACAAATAAAAATGATTATCTTTCAAAAAATACAAATATTCCAAAGCGTGTCAAGCGAAAACTCCCCAATACAGATTGAAGCATACACCGCTGGGTTTATATGAAATTAGAAGATTACATAAAGGAGTTGGAGACTTTAGTCTATTTCAGAAAGGTGTAGAGTGATAAAATGGGAAATTTTGTCCAGTTCGGCTCAATTTCGGTGTCGGCCATAGACGCACATGGAAGCGAAGAGGGATTTTTAAAAGAAGGTTTGGTAACCTTTCAGTCGTTTAATACGGGAGATTACCACGAGGGCATGAATTCGAATGTTTTTGAGGACTATTTTGGTGAAATGATAAAATATCTTCCAGCTGATTCAGTAGTAGTTATGGATAACGCAAGCTATCATTACGACGCACAGAGAAGACTTCAACTTCATCTTCGAGAAAACAAAAAATTATCGACTGGTTAACTACCAAAAGAATTGAATTTAAAGATAATTTGATAAGCAAGGAAAGAGGCGGGAAAGAGACAAATCCTGTCGTCGACTTCGGCATACTTCACGTTCAATCGGTCAGTGGTTCAATCGTCATTTATATAAACAAAGTCGAACAGCTCCGTAAATCATATCACTTCAATCAAAACTTTGCGTTAGACAAAGAAAAACTTATTACAAAATATGCTGATTGTATTTGCAACATTGGCATACGCCTTTCGTTCCATGATGAATGCCGAATCGCCCGTAGTATACTCTTAACCCTTATTTAGTTCATTCATGTGTATTTTTGACGTGTACTTATAATATGTTGATGACTTCAACAGTTTAAGAAATATTACAGTTTAAAAAACCTCTCTGCGAGAAGATCCAAGGATTTTAGATGTCACTGTTGATAGGAGAAGTTTTCGATATCGCGACCTTATTTCTTTTTGGCTGGTTACCTTCTCCTCCCCAGTCTAAAATTGTCTCTATGGACCCCCCATGAACCAAAAACAGGCCCTGGGTACAATGACGTTGTGACATCGAATAAAGTTTATATTTCTCATTCTTATTTATTTAATTCAATTAGTAAAAAATACACTGAAGAAGCTAATTCCATTTCACGTATAAAGATCGCAATTCTTTTCCCCGTAGAACTCTATTTTTTGATCCGAAAACTTGGATTACTTATAAATAAACTTGTAACCAAGAAAAATGTGGCATTTTTAAATTATTAATAAAAGTTATAGGGTTAAAAATAGTCCAGTGGCACTATCTTTAGATCGTGTTATTCACCTTTATATTGATCAGTCCAACCACCCACACCATCTCGAAGTTTGATACCAAAATAACCTATGAACAAAAGTTAATATAAAGTCTAAATAAATGACGACTTTGGTAGAAACATTATTAATCGATTTTCAATTTCACTTTACTTACTTCTAAAATCCCCTTATTTGTTTTGATATTGTTATTTTACATGTAATTTTTCTTACTTTATTCTAAAATATTTAACATTTATACAGCGCAAAAGTTCTAACTATAGTTTATTTCAGAAAGGTGTAGAGTAATAAAATGGGAAATTCCGTCCAGTTCGGCGCAATTTCGATGTCGGCCATAGGTGCAGGTAAATTTTGTGTAGCAAGACACAACGCGATATTCAAAACGAAAGACGTTAAGCTACTGTTTCATTAAGCCATTAAGGAAGTGACACCAGAGATTTTGTGGGGTTGGTCTTAACTCTGAGCTTTAAAAAACCATTCGGTTAAGAAATGGGATAAAGTCGTCTACAGGTAGAGATACAAGTAAGAAGTAAGCACTGTTAGGTATTCTGGAAGGCCTACATGTACCCGGATAGAAACTACCTACACCCGCAACCAAGTACGGCATTGAATAAAAATATAGAAAGGAACCACATAATCAAACAATGAAATTTTAAAACCATCAATGATTGTTCTTAAGAATATTTTTAAAAACTTCTTGACAGGCTTTTTCCTGGTATTATATACAATAAATCTAGATGGTCAAGCTGCTAACGATGGCAGGATTTATAGGTTTGGAAAATTTATAGTGTAAAATTTACTTTTTGTTATTTTATAGAGTTTCTCAGGTAATTCATCATAGTAAATTGTAGCCAATGGTCAAAATGATCTTGTAACTAAGAATTTTGATTAATTTACATAATAACACGCCAATTATCTAGTTCTAGTTGGTGTTTCCTTTTCCTTATACCATTGATTGGAAGAATTACTTTTTATCCAATTATTTGCATTGACTGTAAGGATATCATCAGGACTTAGATAGAATGTTGTTATATAGGTAGAATTTAGCCCCTTTATAGCGAGTAATACGTTAGCCATTACTGTAGTAACGTATAAAATAAATATATTGAATGATTGATGAAGAGTTTTGGACTGTCGTTATTTGTTTCTTGAATCACAACGTTTCAACTGGTGAGTATCTCCAGTCATCTTCAGGCGAATAACTGGAGATGGAGATGTGGGAGTTTGACCACCTGATCGATCGGACGACCCGTTAATTATAACGTCAAGAAGAGATGACAGTTCCTCAGATGACGAAAACTATGATTTTTTATAATTTAATTTCTGTATAATGTATTTTTTGTATTTTGTATTTTTTTTTATAATTTTTAATAAAAAATAAGTGTACCTAATACTATGTACATATTGCACGCCTTTGACACACTAATTTCAGTATTTGTGAATGGATAACAATAGGCACAACCCATAAATTGACCCAACCGGGTGGTACTACCTGCACTTGATGAAAATAAAGAATTTTGCAGTAAAATCAATACCAAATTATGAAAGTGGCTTAAATATTCGTTGAGTCACTCTGTAGTCCCTTTACCTACCTGATGAGCTTTTATTACTCTACACCTTTCTGAAATAGACTATAGTTAGGTAATGAATATTTATTATTAAATATAAAAACTTTAAAACTGATAACGTATGAGATTGGCATTGTTATTGGACATTTCCACCTGATAGTTCTGGCAACTCCTGAGAACTGTAGATATTTTTAAATATTATATTTAAAATATCAAGGACTCCATATAATATTTGATCTAAATTATTAGGACTGGCAACAAAGTTGTATTCATATTTATTACTTAACTGCTTTTAATGAGTATGTAAAACAAATTTAAAAGAAAGTTTGAAACTTACCATAATTCCTGTTAAACAAAAACGTAATTTTGCTACTGTTGTTTTTTTGTAAAAATAAAGACTGGCTTAAAGCAGGTTAAATCGTTATTATTTTCTGGCCAAGTCGCCCTTCAGTCACTTATTATACAGGGTGCTTCCTAAGTTGATACTTCTTTTTTAGCTGCGTATAGAAGGCATTAAAATATACAACATTTTCATATACCTTTTTTCAAAAACACAAAATAAAGTACTTACGTTTTTTTATTACACTGCGAATCAAATACGGTTCTGCCTAACTTGCCCGTTGAAGAACATTAAGAAAACTTCTGGGTATTGGATGAGCCCGCAAGGGAAAGCGTTCTGCGTATAATCTCGAAGCACTTTGCCACACTCACAGTAAATTATCACCTTATCTATTAATTCATTGTTTTCAAATTTTACCATTTTCACGTATCAAATTTAAAATTAACTTGCTTCAGAAAAACACACCGCACCGGAATTGTTCAACACTACCCGTATGACTAATACTAATAAGAGATAAGAAAAACAACAGAAACTATAGCGGGCAATGTTTTGATAACCAGGCCCGCACTTAGATTTTTTACTTCTATATCTCGTCTACTTTTGAGTTTTTTGAAAAAAGGTATTTGAAAAAGTTGTTTATTTTAATGCCTTCTATACACAGCTAAAAGAGAGGTATCAACATAGGAATCACCCTGTATAGTCTGCGCAACCAATCCTCCCGTTTTCCGACAGACAACATTCAGCTTATGTCCCCAGATTTTTAGTGAGCCAAAATTAGCCGTCACGTCACGTTGTGAATTGTTATATAAAAAGTAAACCTCAGAATTCACGTATCTTTGACTCTATCTAGCGAGAATACTCAAAAAAATCTACTTTAACACTTGTTGAGTTACGAGATATTTCTATTATGACGTCATAAATACGTCATAGTCAGAACAGCGATAACGCTGCCCACTTAAGGCGCTCGAGCAACCACCGAGCTGTCTATGACGTTACAAGATAGTCGAAAGTTTTATTTTTAGCTTGTTAATTTTAAAAGTTTTGTTGATGTTCCTTGTAGAACGTAACGTTAAGTGTTGGCAGCTAATTTTGAAAATGTTTCCATATACAAGGCATCAATTTGGATCGATAATCATCAGTACACATTAATTTTTTATAGTTTATGTTAGGCAGGTAATGCCGGTACGGTCAGTCATGACGAGTTCTGTGAATACTTAGTCACGATAGGTCAGTAATAGGTAAGGTTCAAATTTCATCTGGAAAGTCCACGGGCTGATTTTATAGGAAGAAAAAACTATGTCGAATAAAAATATAAAAAGTAATACAGGAAGAAGGAAACGTTCCTTGATAATAATAAAAATACGGTCATTTAGGGAAACGGTCGCAACCTCTGTATTTTCAATGGACGAGCAGCCACTACGAATGTGTCCCTAAGGCTTCGGCCAGTGGCGGCTCGTCACGTGAAGTAGGTGAAGGGGCTCTTCACCAAAAAAAAAAAGTAAAACCAGGAGGAACGTTTTTCGACAATATTAAATATTAATGTACCAATACAGCTACCATTTTAGCCCTTAAAAACAATTATGTTTGAATTAATAATATTAATTTAATCTGATTATAGCTATGCGTAATAGGGTCACGGTTAACTCCGATGGAAAATAATTATAAACAGTCGGGCATTTTGGCGCGCTCCAGCCCACCGGTGTCCGTTAACTCAAAGCAAGTGAAGAAGACCCAACGCCCAACATGGCTTTGATATCATCGTTGCTATGGTTACGTAACGTCAGTCACGCAAACAGCATGTAACAATTTGCATTATGATGAAGGGCAATTTAAAAATAGATCAGTCGTATGCACCATTGTTTTAGCGTTGATTAACCCAACCTTAAGGTACTTATTTTGAGGCTTCGCGAAACTTACGATTATAGATATCGTTTGAACGTGATTTACTGTGTGATTAAAAAGTTTTGTTTTTCAGTTAATTCAGTAGTGTACATACCTACTTAGTTGTGTGTTTTAAAAATGAACCCAATTAATGACATAGTCTGTAATTTGTTGGAAACTCCATTCAGTCGTTGGACAGATGAGGACAACAGAGACGTTTTGTTACACGGGTTTTTGGTCAGTGTTTGTTTAAGTACCTGCACTACACCTAGCTCTTCACCATTTTTTAAGACCGCGAGCTGCCACTGGCTTCTGCGCCTTCAAAATCCATCCACAAACCGAGCTAATTCATCTAAATCAAATGCTATTACTTAAAGGTCATCATCAGCATCTATTACACATACAAGGCAGCATCAATGAAAATTCATATCCATTAACATAAACATGTACGTTCATTCGTTCTAATACAAGTTGCATAAAATTCATTGTCATTGACTGATTTATTTAATCCTATATTTACCAACAACACCTTTGAGTGTTGTGTGTGCTTTACGCCCATCACTTCCGTTAGAAAGGAAAGTTCGGTTATTTTGTGCCCGAGGCAAGGATGCTCGTTTGTGACAGTTGAAGCTACCAAAAGGGAACATTCGTAAAAATTACAAAAAAAAAAAATAATAGAAAAAAAAAGTGCATACCCACCTGTATGTTGTAATTACTGGCAAGCATCTAGGAAAAATGTAATGCATGACAAATTTCCTAGGTACATCAGCACTAAAAATCTACTAGTTGTAGTGACGCCCAACGTCTAACGCCCGTTAAGGCGTTACGACGCTTCATGTGATGTCACCGTTAATAATTCTAAAACGTTATTTTTAGCCCTCGAATTCCAGAATCGTTGTTTTCGGGACGCGTGCCAAATATAATAATGTTATTCGGGAATCGGGAGCATTGTAAAGATGTGATGGAAACGTTAAAAATAGCGTGGGATTATTTGATCGGTTTGTTACAGGTGATTTCTTAATAATCGTTTAACTGTGTAGTGGATTAATTTTTTGATTTAAGTAGTCCTGTTTATTAAGTTCTTATGAAGAGGTGATGAAAGTAGCGAGTGTAAATAGTTTTTGGGTGTGTCCTAGGTTGTATTTTGAAGGGCCCGGCCTCCTCCCCCTCGTTCTGCCACCCAGGAAATGCATTTATATATTGCATATATATATTATATAGATCCCTTTTTTTGTAATAAACTGAAAATATACGGTAGGTAATGATAAACTCGGCATTTCTATCAGTGTAATCATCCTTGTTTTTTGAAGCAGGCCTTCTAATGATTTTTCAAAAATTCTGCATGAAAAACAATTTAAATTTCAGTTATTATTTACGCAACAGATATTTTTTTCAAAAATGAAAATAACTACTTACATCAAGACCGAGCTTAACAAAAATGGTTTAGTTGATAAACTATGGGAAAATCGCGGCCAAATACACAAAAGAAAAAAATTGAGTCACACTCAACATTCCGTATGTCAAAGAGTATCTGAGAGAATTAGAAGACTAGGACAACGATACAATGTCAATATGGTATTCAGCTCGAGAGACACTTTAAGAGCCACCTGACAGCCAAAAAGACAAGAAAAACTGGGTCTACCAGATCCCCTGCGAATGTGTCCGATCTTACATTGGTGAGACTCTAAGGCCATTTGAAACTAGGATCAAGGAACACAAAAACAAGACACTTAAAGGAGAAATCGAAAAATTAGGTGCAGCTGACCATGCCTGGCCACACGGCCATCACATCAAGTGGACAGAAGCTCAAATCCTGCAAAAAGAACCACATTGGAGGTAGAAGAAGTTCAAGGAAGCTGCTACCATATACCAGAACCCAGATCGTTTTAGTAAGCCCTCATAAGATATAAGCAATGTCTGGAAACCTTTGTTAAGTAGATGTAAACTTAAAATACCGCACACGAACTGAACGCATGGACTGCACCCATCTCAGTTATGCTCCAGTGCATCTAGCTAGTATAAATTGAGCTGTAGTTACTTTACTTATTTAGTATTCACCTGAAGACGATTGGAGATACTTACCAGTTGAAACGTTGTGTTGTAAAACAAAAGACAATGCAAATCCAAAACTCTTCGATCATTTAAACTGCAGTATATCTCGCAAATGAAATATAAACAGGAAAACTTATTATATGAGAAACAGAATGAACTCTTTAAATTCAACATGTACATACTAAAAAAATTGAGACTCCTGGCCGTAGGAGCGGGGGCTGCATTGCTCTGACAGGATCTATTCAACCGATCACCTTTGCTGTGACGACCTAGGTACAGCTAGGGCCTTCTATTTTTGGCATGCGATCGATATCTTTCGGAACACCGAACGCCAGCTACGGCACTGTCTATTACGTTAGCCAGTCCCCATTCAATAAATTTCAGGATCATGCTCCGTTAAAAATTAACAATTGACACTTATTTCCCTAAATACTTTTATCTCAGAATAATAAAATACATCCTTATAAGGGCTTTTTTATAATCCACTTCTTCTTAACAATGGTAACAATACATTATTAAACACATCTAAAAATATACCTCTTTCAATTTTCCTTCCTACTCAATCATCAGCGTCGTCATAGGAACGACGCTAAACCGACGCTCCTCCATACGGCGTCGTCCAACAGAGTACAGTGACGTACATTTTGCGGGGGCGCCGAAAATACGTGGGCCTCACTCCACATGGCGGGTATAGCAAGGATTCATTCATGGCTTGCTTTGATATCATTGTTGTTTCGCAAACGAGGCAGAGTTAAGTCGAGGGTACCTTCATGCCGGTGTTATGCGTGTTTTTTGGACTTTTCCGGTCGCGATTATCTCGGGAACTGGTGACGTGAACTGAGACTGTATTTATGGTGGAAAGTGTTGTGCGAAGCAGAAATAATCGCGGTTTGGCGTGAATTTGAGTTAATATTTTCAATCGTTTTCAACGGACTTGTTCAAGAGTGTCCAGGAATTGTAGCTTTTATCATAGCGCAAGTTCCAAAGTTGAAACTGCGTCTGCAATAAATTGTGTTAATTTGTCGATTTTTAAAAAACACTGTTCATTAATTAGAAGCAGGCTGTTGCATTTTAATTATTTATTTTACTAAACTAAGAATTTTCTTATTTAAACTTTCCTAACACTCACCGGTTAACCTCAAAATCAGGCCTTATCTATATCGATTCTATATTACGTTTTACTGGTTTTAACCACGTTTTAACTCACTCGAAATTGCATCAAAATATTGTGGTCTAATTTTAATATTTGTTAATTGATTAACCCCAATTAACGCTTGCGGTTGTTGTGGCCCCAAAAAAATGGTTTTTGCGGTCGTAATAGTGTGATGTGTAAATATTGTGCAATTTATTTAAAAAAGAAGCTCAAAATAAGTGATTTTGTGAAGTGACAAAGTTTAAATTTTAAGTTCCTTCTGGTTGGGAGATTATTAACGGATTGACTTTTTGCTATTGCCGTATTTTATTTTTGGTAAGTACCTTATTTACTGGATTAAATGATAACAAAAACCTACTATTTTTTTTCGAGATCTACATAGTTTTTATGTGGAGAAACACTGCAGTAATTTTTTAACCTTTAATTTAAAAACTATTCATGAAGATTTTGCTGCTTAAAAATTTATAAATAAAATTATATGGCAAAGACTGTGTCATTGCCTATAATTTTTGAAATATAGTCAGTGACAATGGAGAACAAACTTTCAACAAAACAAGCTGCCTACCACAAAAGTACTTTTATCAAAACTCAAAGGGGGGGGGGGGGGATTTAAAATATTTTCTTTAATGATTTAAGTCAACAAATAAGTTGACGGCCGGGATATTACTGAGAAAGTAAATGTTTGTTAACTTTTTTTAATAGACTTATTTTCTGCCCAAATCTATTCTAATTCCTGGGCGTTTGATCTTTGTCAATTCCCGAAATTAATAGATATAAAATCTCCATATCTTGATGAAATTCAACACCTGAAAGGTGACTCTTGAAGAGCTAGATCTAAAGACGCATACGCCATTTAATTTTTGATCAACATTTCGTTTCTGTTTCGAAAAGTTTTACTGGAAATTAATTTCTTTTGAAAGATACATTCGTAATAACCTTGGAGTTTGAGGAGGAGGGGTTGCAGATTTATCTCAGGGTGCGCTGAAGTATCTTATATTTATAAAGAGGAAGAGAAAGCATTCAAGGAGTCCTCGGGCTTGAATTATACCCTCAGTTATAACAAAGAATTAATATTATTGTATAAAATATAAATATAAAAGAAGCTAAAAAAAGTTCGAGGCGGTAAACATATAACTCATCCCTTGTCCTCCTTAAGAGAACTGGCTAATGAATCTTCTTCGCCTTTTACTATGGACATTCATGTTTGAATATTATATTGATGCCTGTATATGTCTAAAACAAGAAACCTGTTTCTGAGAAGAAAAATGGCAGAGGTACCTCCTGTCTAATCCTGGCAAAATTTTTTGATACCAGTTTAAGGTCATTAACACATCCAAAACCAACTATCAAATGTTTTGCGCAGTTCCAGTTTCCAAATTTGGCAGCAATCCACCAAAACCGGTTAGTTCTGTTCGATTGTGGCAGCACTGTCGACTTTTTGACAGTTCTAATATTGATACAGGTGCTTTTTCTTTGAATACGTCGAAAGTACTTATAGTTTTCGATTGTCATTTATTTGTTTGTTGCGAAAATGCTGGTAATTTAGTGAAAACTCGAGGAAGATAGTGTGAAATGTAAGTGGTTAGTGTTACAATCGCCATTTTTTGTTGACAGAGGTGAATAATATATCATTATCACATAAACGAAATATCTCGACGCCATATTTCGAAAACTTTTGCGCCGTGAAAAGTGAACCTTAAAGTTTTTAGTTTGAGTAGATTGGCACTATAGATAGATAGGACTGTATTTAAAAGTTTATTTTAATTATCATTCAACCCATTATTTTCCAATTAAACTAGGAACACGGCTCCAACATAATAACCGCCCCCCCGCCTCCTCACCAACAATCGATTTTAATAATAATTGTACCGGGTGGTCAACTAAGAATGACCGCCGGCCATATCTCAGAAACTAGTAATCGTACAGCATCCAGGTACATTTTTTTATGACAAAAGTGTCCAAGAGAAAATGCTGGAAATTATTTTTAAGTTCCGCATTTTGCCGCAAGAGGGCGTAATTGAAAACTCAATTTTAAAATTTTACATATCTCCGAAAATTCCACATTAAGGTGTATCTTTGATAATACCATTAAAAATCTTGGACAATTATGCATCATTTTAATCACTTTAATAAGAGGGGGGGAAGCTGTTGAAAGTGTAATCATTTAAATCGCTGTAACTTTTAAACGACTTATCCGATTTTAGCAAACTAAAGACTGTTTGGAAGAGAAATGTATGCACTTTCACTAATCGTATTTAGTTGTCCATAATAGTTCTAAAAAAAAATGCTAGAGGGCGCAATTTGTAATAATAACATATTTTTTGATTTTACTCCGAAAAAATAAATCATACGGTATAATTATGATACCACAATCGAAAAGTAGATGAAATTTGCTAGAAAAAATATTAGAACCGCAGCTCGATATCTCCGTTCGTTTCAGCGTTATCCAAATAGAATAATTTTTAAAACTAAGCGGTTATATATTTTTTAGAAAAAAAGTGGTACGCCACCGATATTTTTCCATGTGGATCTTATTTCTGATTAGCCTGGTCAATTCTGCATAACAATGGTCTCTTGCGTTTTTCTCCTCAGGCACACCGTTCTTAATTAAAATAATTAAATTAACCCGGATGCTGTACGCTTACTAGTTTCTGAGATATGGCCGGCGGTCATTCTTAGTTGACCACCCGGTACAGTTAAAAGATCGATGATAAGGGATATTTATTTTTCAGCTGCTCAATTGTACAGGTTCTTGAGGGACTACTTCCTTCCATGTTTTTTATTCAAAGGTATAGATAGACTAAACAATGATCTTCCAGGATCATTGTGTCCAATAACACAACATTGATATCTTACGTTGATTGTGTCAATTGTTTCCCATATTAAAAAAAAAATATCCCAACGTTGCATAAAATTAAATAAAAACTTGATAATTACAATTTTTTTAATCGAGGTTTTAGAAAGTTGATGTCGCCCATTTTGGAAAACCAGGGTCGACATTTAAAAAAAAAACATTTCTCTCTTGAGTCATAGTTGACATTTTAAATAAATGTTTCTAAATTGTGTAACTTAACCTTTGATATTATTCGAAAAATAAGAGTTTAATTAACACAATAAAGACATTTTAAACCGAAACTGGAAGAGAGGAATCTTGCCAAGGAAAGATACCAAGATAATTGTCAACAACGATATTAAATATGAAATTTTAAAATGTATGTACGCCTTTAATCCAAAATATTTACGCTTTAAAATAGGCCCAAAAACCGCAATCAACGTTTAAGAGGGTTTACTACTTTTGGCCAATATCAAGTATCACCTATTCTTTAGTGTATAGGCAACACACAATTCACCTTTTGATCGTATCCACAAGAATGATCTAAAACACTTGTTTCCTTGTAACAAATTTATTCAATCAAGGTTCGTCGTATTATACAATATACAATTTTGCTGTGTAGTTTTTCGTCGAAGGTATGACAATCCTATAGTCTATTTCACAAAGGTGTAGAGTAATAAAATGGGAAATTCCGTCCAGTTTGGCTCAATTTCGGTGTCGGCCATAGGCGTACACGTAGTGAAGGGGGATTTTTAAAAGATGGTTTGCTAACCTTTCAGTCGTTCAATGCGGGAAATTACCCCGAGGACATGAATTCGAATGTTTTTGAGGATTATTTTGGTGAAATGATAAAATATCTTCCAGCTGATTCAGTAGTAGTTATAGATAACACAAGCTATCATTCACGACGCACAAAGAAGACTCCAACTTCATCTTGGAGAAAACAAGAAATTATCGACTGGTTAATCACCAAAAGTATTGAATTAGAAGATAATTTCATAAAGAAGGATTTGCTATATCAAATTTACACAAACATCGTTTTATGAAATATGCCGTGGAAGATATAGCTAAAAAACAGTGTAAGTGTTCTGCGCACACCGCCATATCATTGCAAACTAAATCATATGGAACTTATATGGGCGCAAGTGAACGGATTTGTAGCAAGACACAACACGACATTCAAAATGAAAGACGTTAAGCTACTAAAGTGACACCAGGAAACTGGCAAAAAGCAGTCCATCATGAAAATATGGGATATTGACCACCTGACCGATCGGACCGTCGACCCGTTAATTATAACATCAATAGGAAATGACAGTTTCTGAGATAACGAAGAATGTTATAATTTTTTATAATTTATTTCTGTATAATGAAATTTTTATACTTTTTTATAATGTTTAATAAAAAATAAGTGTACCTAATACTATGTACATAATGCACGCCTTTATCACACCATTTTCAGTATTTGTGAATGAATAACAGTCGGCAAACCCGGGTGTTACTATCTGCACTTGATGAAAATAAAGAATTTTGCAATGCAATTAATGCCAAATTATGAAAGTGACTTAAATATTCGTTGGGTCACTCAGTAGTCCCTTTGCATACCTAATATTCATTTATTACTCTACACCTTTCTGATATAGACTCTAGCAATTTTAAACAAATTTTTTGATTGTTACAGGTTATGAAGAAGGAATGCAACCAGCCTGAACCCAATATACCTCTTCCGCCATCGACTGTCCTAACAATAGTACAACTCCACTCCGTCCAACCAATACCTTCATCAACTTTTAAAAATATACAACCTTTTAGAAACACACCTTTTATGTACTACCGTATGGCAAGAGGTCGTTTAGCCCCTTGCCAATCTGTCATCCGTCAAAATGTTAACACTTGCGATGCGCCACTCCCAACACAGTGATACGACCCGAGTGCCAGCCAGTACCAATAACGGGGATGAATTTGTGGACATATTACAGGTAAGACAAAAGTAATAAGGGTACCGTTTATTGGGAATAGCTGCTAATCTGTCGCCGAGACGATGAATGGCTTGACGAATTATTGTCGTCATATTTTAGCCATGATAATACCTTGGTGGTTGAGTTACTGGCGTTCCTAGTTCGAACCGCTAAGACCGAAAGGGGAGTCCTGGACCTCTGAGGACGTAAAAAGTATAAATAATGTACTATATACGTGGTTCGAGTTCCACACTAAGCTGTATGTCTCATCTGACTGACATTATCCAGGCGTACCCAGGATATTTGCAGCTCTTAAGCCGGAGTCCCATGCATACGATTTACGACATCCGATATCCGAAAATAATTTGGTTTTCGTGCGAAAATGTATTGCATATCCCATGTATACGACTTTCGGATCCGAATTTCTGTAAAACTGACGTTAAAAAGAAGACGAAGATATCTGACATTTATACCATAACCTTCAAACCTCAAAGCTTAGGCTTTAAACTTTATTCGAGTTCTGTGCTTTAAACCAAATATTTTTTTATGGTTCTGGTAATATAGTATAGTAATTATAGTATTATTTTTCCTGTTCAGTCAATCGCATTTCATTTAATAAACTGTGGTAAGCTCCTTGTATCTTTTGATTTTTGAAAATGTTTCTCATCCAAAATCTTCTCAGTCTTTGTTTTTTTTTCGGGCGAGTTTATGTTTATTTCGTAAAATTAACAAAAAGCGATAAAAGTAGTACGTTGTCGGAACTACAAATTTATTTTTTACCCTGTTTATTTATTGTTATGTTAAATATGCAAAAAGTAAAGTGAGGTTAAAAATCTTCTGACATCGGACAAAAGTTAAACTAAATTCAAGTCGTACGACGCGTCGTAAATTGTTAAAAATATTCGGATAAAATGTGGCGCCAAAATTTTCGACCAATGACAGCGCCGACGTATCATCGTATCGTCGGAAATCGTATACATGGGACTCCGGCTTTAAGCCTAAGTTAACTGACTCTTCTGCTAAGCCCTGTTGTGGCAGTCAGAGCCATTGCTTTCTTTCGTCGGATTCTAGTTCTACTAATGAGCCATTAATTCCCCACGTTGGAATAAATGCACATCCTTTTCTATGGGCTGACAATGTAGATCGCCTGAATGGTTTAAATTAGTCAAATTAATTTTTGTCAATTAACGTTCACCTCCAAATCAGTATCAAGCAAATGAAACAAACTTGTGGCCAATGTTAATAATAAATAAAAGATTATACAAATTAGATCAATTTAAAAAATCGTTGTCAGTTGCAAGAATGTCGTCTAGACTCTGGAACACGTTGGCAGAAATTTCTATGATAAGCCCAATAATGTGGAAACGCGTGAAAAGAACAATAATATCGCCCACAATCTTATACGAGACCTGCAACTTCTGTTCTATTTTAAGAAAAATGTATTTGTGTTTAAGGGAAAACTACAGTCTAAGAAACGAAAATATTTTTTATATTGACATAATCAAGTTGTTCTTTTAATATTGTTTTGCTTCGACGATAAGGCGCTTTCGGCGATGAAAATATAATTTGCAAGAACAAAATATAACCAGGAGTCGTGACGCAAGAACAAAATTCTAGAAAAAAAATTAACAAATAATATTATTGCACAATACCTACGTTAGTATTTTTTCTGACTAAACCTGTACAAGTATAGAAGCGGCTTCGCCCTTCTTTCCAGACTTTAACATCCTTTATAGGGTAGCTGGTTTTCTCCTAATTCCTTCCCCCACCTGAATAACACCCTCCCCGGTTTATCAAGAATGCCAAAATTGAATCAGTTCTTTCATAGTCTAGATTCATTATTTTAGTTAGCAAAAAACCTTTCTTTACATCAAAAATCTTACAGGTTCAACAACTCCTTTTGGATTCTAACCGTAGAGATACGGGCGGCCTGCACGGGGTCCCCTCTCAACCGGGGCTACCCTCTCGCCTTATGATGGACACTCTAGGTACCACGACCTCTTCCTATTACTACGGAAACCCGGCTTATCACCAAACTCCTCCAGGATCGGCTGGTGCAAGCATGGACGATTTGGTGGCGATGTGGTTCAGCGGGGGACCAAGTACCTCAGGTAAGAAGTTTTGTTGCACATTGAGCTGATTTTCTAATTAAGAATGATACGTCAGAAAATGTGAATAAATTTTAATCAAATATGAATTTTGCTCTGCTGATATCAAATCCAAATTGCGCCTTGCTGAAGATGAACGCAGAGAAATTTTGAATATGTGTTGTGGAGATAAAAGTAGAAATTATAAGGCAGCAATTAAGTGGGAACTTCCTGTACTTTTAAATATAGTGTTAACACATCATAATTAACCAGGAGGTTTGTGTTATCCTACGGAAAGTTGCGGGTACAGGTAGAGGTAGATAGATCAAGAGGAGAGACCATTGACTTCTATAACAGGATCTCTGCCTTAAACAATAATGTTTAAAGGGGCAAACTTCCACGGAAGAGTAATTTGTCTAAACTGCTGGACAATTGCTTTCGAGCAAGAAAAATTTCGCCTAAATTTAACAGTTAATATTTTCTGAACCAGATATGATATCGACCTACAGTTTTAAATGGTTGATAGATTCATCCCTTGGGAAACAATTGTTAATGTTGGATTTTCTTTAACTGTCAGAAAATTTTATATACAGGGTGTTAAAGAAGACGATGATTTTTGCTCCAATTTTAATGGCGTGCAACTTTTACAATAATATTTTTAAATTTTATCACTCTACGTCAATTGAATCACTGGTTCATAGCAAAGAAAGTAATTTGTCAAAATTTTGATATCTGCTATATTTTAAGAAATACCGATTTTTTTGGAAAACCTTGCTTTATTTCAACTTATTGGTAGCTAGATCTCACTGTGCGTTGTATCGTGTAAACTTTGCGAGTGATTATTATACCTTATGAAAAGCGTGATTAGGTTTAGTAACAATAATTGTACCTAAATGTTATAATGTACAGTGGCGTACTTATAAACACCTATATGTCTATGGTTTACGAGTATCTCACAATTTTTCAAGATAGTTTTATATTGAAAAGTACTTGCCCCTAGATTAGGAAAATTTTTTCTTATTTTTTAGTTTTTCATATCGTACTCTAGGTATATTATACAGTGTGTTTACAAAATTTTAACAAAGATAAATTTTTTAATTTCTTTTTTGGAAAAAATGTATTTATTAATTTCTAACCTTCTAACACTATACTGATAAACCATAGACATATAGGTGTCTATAAGTACGCCACTGTACGCCATATCATTTAGGTACAACTATTGTTACTGAACATAATCAAGCTTTTCATAAGGTATAATAATCACTCGCAAAGTTTGCACCATAGAACGCACAGTGAGATCTAGCTACCAATAAGTTAAAATAAAGCAAGGGTTTTCAAAAAAATCGGTATTTCTTAAAATATAGCAGATATAAAAAATTTGACAAATTACTTTCTTTGCTATGAACCAGTGATTCAATTGACGTAGAGTAATAAAATTTAAAAATATTATTGTGATAGTTACACGCCATTAAAATTGGAGCAAAAATCATAGTCTTCTTTAACACCCTGTATATAAAATTTTCTGACAGTTAAAGAAAATCCAACATTGATAATTGTTTCTCAAGGGATGAGTCTATCAACCATTCAAAACCGTAGGTCAATATCATATCTGGTTCAGAAAATATTAACTGTTAAATTTAGGCGAAATTTTTCTTGCTCGAAAGCAATTGTCCAGCAATTTATATCTACAAACATTACCCATTATTTTGAATAAATGGATAGTGTTATGCAAAATAATGTTAACGCACGACGCATTATTTAAAATTTTGTTTAACGGGTTAACATTGTATTGCATAACACCATCCATTTATTCAAAATAGCCACATATTTTTATTCATAGTTATCTACTAAAGCCTTTTTTGAACATTAAAGGTTTGTGCTATATGCTTAATATTTTACTGACTTATTTATTAATGATTAAATAAATTATTGTGTGTGTTTTAAAATTATTATATAAATGATTTACAAATAAAAATAAATTTTTCCACGAAGTAAACAATCCCCCGGTTATTTTCAATAAAAAATGTCGTAGGCGTGTATTTGGAAGCAATATTAAATGTTTTCTGTACCTTGTCGTTGTACACCTTCACCCTGAAATTTTCTGACATCTTACTCCCACTTCAAATTCTTTATTTAATTTATCAGAGGTAAACATTCTTTTAACGGCATTTTATTATTATTATTACTTCGAGGAATAAGGGATGATTTTTTTTTTATTGAAGTTTACTACTAGCATTAGCTTGTTGATTTCCTGCAGTGGCGGCTCGCGGTCTTAAATAATGGTGAAGAGCTAGGTGCGGGTACTTAAACAAACATT
This sequence comes from Polydrusus cervinus, assembly GCA_935413205.1. Classification (NCBI taxonomy): domain Eukaryota; kingdom Metazoa; phylum Arthropoda; class Insecta; order Coleoptera; family Curculionidae; genus Polydrusus; species Polydrusus cervinus. Next base: position 28,665,467 of record OW284519.1, read on the forward strand.
GACTAAAAACCCGTGTAACAAATCGTCTCTCTTATCCTCAACTATCCAACGACTGAATGGAGTTTCCAACAAATTGGAAACTATTTTATTAATTGGGTTCATTTTTAAAACACACAACTAAGTAGGTACAGTTGTGTTAAAAAAAAAGTAGTACAACAAGTATGTTGATTTTTAAGGTGGAATCTAGTTCCTCCAAGACTGTTTTCAACCTCAGTTAACTAAATTAGGTACATTATAAAATATAGTTTATTAAAAAAAACAAATATATTAACAAGTTAATATTTAGTCATGGCTCCATTTCGCCCTAAAATTTCATTTAGTCTATTAGGAATGGAGGAATAAAGGTTTCTTATCAAATCTTGGCTATCACTGAGTTCATCCCATGTTTCTTGTAAAAAACTTATTAGCTCGTTTTTGTTGGCTGGTCTAAAGTTTACCTCGTAAATTTTTTTGGTCAATATACCCCACACATTCTCCATTATATTTATGTCGGGACTTTTTGAAGGCCACAATAGAGTTTCTATATTGTTCTGTTGAAACCATTCTTTCACCATTCCTGCGTTGTGAACTGGGCAGTTGTCTTGTTGAAGTATGAAATTATGAGTAGGAAAATGTTCTAAAACACTAGGCAGCATAACATTTTCCAAAATGTTTCTGTAACTGAGCGCTGTAAACCTTTCTTCAATTACCCAGCAAACTCCCAGACCTTGATAGCTGAGCCAAGCCCACACATTTACTGAAAATCTTCCAGATCTCTCCGAGTTATTGGTGTATTTTTCATCAAATCTAGTTCCGCGAGGTCTATATACTCTAATGTGGCCATTGAATGACGATTGGAAAACTTTCTCATCAGTAAAGATTACCCTGTTCCAATCTTCCCGCAAGATATTATTAAGTGCGAAGATAATTCTAGCTTGTTTATGTTCTTGCCTAAAAATAGTTTTTTTACATCAACATAATTTTTTAAGGGTGATTTCTTTATTCTTCGACATGCTGTGGATCTTGAGGCTGGAAAATCTGTTTCTGCCATAGCTTTTACCGCTACCGTAAATGGATTTTCTTCTAAAAAATGCACGAGAGCGTTAACTTCTTCTTGGGTCGTAGCCCTTGGCCTTCCCGTCGGCTTTTTATTATCTAATGTTCCATGTATCTCCCATCGATGTTTTATTTTCTGACCTGTGTTTTTATTTACATGCATTACTTGTGCGACGTCTCTCACAGGCATACCATCTTACACATAGGCAATAACTAGTGCCTTTTGAACTGTGTTCAGCTGTGGCATTTTATTTGTCTCAAAATCACGTTAAATAAGTTGACACAAAATAACGGATGTCTCCCTGACACTGACTGCCAGTCAGTGTTTATAATTATTGTCCATCGGAGTTAACGTAGCCTTATTATACATAGTTACATTCGGATTAAATTAATATTATTAAATCGAACATAATTATTTTTTAAGGGCTAAAATGGTAGCTGTATTACTACATTAATATTTAATATTGTCGAAAAACTTTCCTCCTGGTTTTTTTTTTGGTGAAGAAGCCCCTTCACCTACTTCATCTGACGAACCGTCACTGGATGATTTGAAACATAAAGTTTATAAAAGAGGACCGGTTAGTTGCAGGTTGCATTGTTATTTTCCAGCTATCTTCTATCTTATCTTATTTCTAATCTTTAGCAAGATGTCTTTTGCCCCTTTCATCCTCAAGAAAATTTGTGGAAAATAACGGAGACGAACAAGCTGCATATAAATCAAGGGAATAGTCCACAACAATCATTATCCTTGAGACCTAGCGTAGATTTAATGAATTTTATTAATAATACTATGCCACCAGAAGAGTGATTGGTCAATTACATTGGCATTTAATATATTAAATTGCTTGACCAATTGGGTGTCCGACGAGATCGACAGATTTTAACCCCCTTGATTAAATTCTTTAAGGCCTCCAAAAGTAAAGTGTATGAACCAAATCCAGAACTTAGGCAAGGAAATAAAACAAGGAAACCGATAAAACTCCAGAAATCCAAATAAACTTTACTTTTTATTATATATCCTTGTTTGTCTTGGGTATGGTGGTTAGATAAGGTGGGATCAACCGTTTGCCTCATGTTCTACCCTGTCGATGATCTATGCCTGCGTAGCGCATGCAAGACTATTGAGTGCACGAGTAGACCCGTTAAGGGTTTTGTTAACCGAGATATTTTCAAAAGTTGTGTTGTTGAAATTTTTTAAAAAATTCCTAAAAATTCAGTGAAAGCCGATTTCTTCCATGTTAGGGCTATTTTGGGGTTTCCCGACACTCATCTACAGGATACCAGTCAATTTTCCGAATTTAGATCGATTTTCAATTTTCCGCCAATTTTCCATACATATGGTCGGGAAATTTTTCAAAAAAATCACTATTATTCATTTTATTCCGAAACCGTGCATGCTACGACCAAAGCGCATTGAACATAAAAGTTTTATCTCATCGAGGTCTACATTTTTCATTTAAAGCTATTTTCCATATCTTTTATAGTTTCTGAGATATTTAGCGACTTATGGTTTTCAAAAAACCTTCAATATCTTAGAACTGGCAGCCTTTAGAAAAATAAATTTGAAATAAAAAAGTTTTCTCTACCCGAGCCGCATCTATAAGGTCCTATTCGCTTTTGACCCAAACCTTCGAATACTGCGCAGTGCAGTTTTCTAACGCCCTTAAGACAATAAAATTAGCTTTCTTACACTTATTATTTACCATGAGTAATCACTTATGTGATTAATAAATTACTTTTATCCTTTCAAACAGTACCCGGAGACTTTAATTTAATTAGGACTGTTTCTGGGTTAACTATTTAACTACCATAATAAAGATACCGCTCATCGCTTGACTCATAAAAAGATATTATAATTTTGTTACAGCAAAAGTTCTTTAAATTTTCAAAAAAAGTGCGAACGACACCTATAGTCTATTTCAGAAAGGTGTAGAGTAATAAAATGGAAAATTCCGTCCAGTTTCGCTTAATTTCGGTATCGGCCATAGGCGCAGGTAAATTTTATGTACTTAATTGTTTATGATAACTAACCAAAAAGCTTAGAGAATTAGGTTAACGGGTACTTATTAAAATAAAATAGTATTGTTTGTAATATTAAAATTTGCGTAATTCAATTCGGAAGATTACCACGAGGACATGAATTCTAATGTTTTTGAGGACTATTTTGGTGAAATGTTAAAATACCTAAACCTAAAATACGGTAGTTATGGATAACGCTATCATTCATGGCGCACATCATCTTGGAGAAAACAAGAAATTATCGACTGATTAACAGCGGCGGCGCCAGGTGGGGGGGGGGTTGGGGTGGGTACCGGCCCACCCTAGAAACCCCACCCCAGTGCCCACCCTGGTGTCCCCCTAAAATTGATGGAGTCGGTTTTGTAATGGAATTTTCTCAGGGGAAGAGGGACTTGGCTATGAAAGTTTTGATGAGTCGTATGGTATTTTCCAAAAAAACGATTAAAGAAGGAACTATTAGCTATAGCAAATTTACACAAACATCGTTTTATGAAATGTGCCGTGGAAGATATAGCTGAAAAACATAGTGTAACTGTGCTGCTCACACCGTCATATCATTGCGAACTAATTCCTATAGAACTTATATGGGCGCAAGTGAAAGGATTTGTAGCAAGACACAACACGACATTCAAAATGAAAGACGTTAAGCTACTGTTTGATTAGGCCATTAAGGAAATGACACCAACTGGCAAAAAGCAGTCCATCATGACATTAAAAAGAGGAGAAAATGTGCGATCTTCACCACCTGATCGATCGGACCATCGAGAGGAGATGCCAGTTCCTCAGATGACGAAGAGTATTATGCTTTTTTATAATTTAATTTCTGTATAATTTATTTTTTGTATTTTGTTTTCTTTTATAATGTTTAATAAAAAAATAAGTGTACCTTATACTATGTACATAATGCACACCCTTGTCACGCCATTTTTAGTGTTTGTGAATGGATAACAATAGGCAAAACCCATAAATTGACCCAAACCAGGGTGGTACTACCTGCACTTGATGAAAATAAAGAACTTTGCAATAAAATTAATGCCAAATTATGAAAGTGTCTTAAATATTCGTTGGGCCACTCTGTAGTCCCTTTGCATACCTAATGATCTTTTATTACTCTACACCTTTCTGAAATAGACTATATTACCGTTACCGTTTTTATTGGGTAAATGTCAGATGCCACAAAATAGTGCGTATATAGTTATTTTCCTAACAAGTGCGCAAAGTGATACTTTTCCGCACGCAAGTACAGTTGGACGAACGACGCGAAGCGGAGTTCGGATAAGTTCTTGCGTGCGGAAAAGCACTTTGCGCACTTGTTAGGAACAACATTTTTCCTACGAGCTTCATATCAGATAACAACAAAAATAAAAATATGATAATTTATTTAACAGTGTTTAAGCCTTTTTATGATTTGATAAAAATAAAAGTGTCGGTGTTTGTAGATTCTTGTGGACATAGAAACTGAGGAAAAATCTGACATCATGTGTCAAAATCGACATGTACATTTATTGTTGCTTGGCAATATTATAATCATTTATCACTATACGAGGTACTTAAAAAATACAGTTTTTTTCGTTTTAAGCTGAAATACAAATATCGGGAATTACGATTAAAAGATAAAAGAGAATACTCTTGCAACGGCTTCTCACATTGCCATAAAATAGTTTACAGCTACTAAAATAAATATAAATATTCCCTACCAAGGAGATTTTTGAATAGTTTTACTTTTCCGCACCCAGTGCGGATAAAAGTCTTATCCGCACTAGTGCGGAAAAGTGTAACTTTGCACACAAAAATGCGTGCGCAAAGTACTACTTTGCGCACGCTCGTAGGAAAAAAATATTTTTGACATCACAGACATTATAAAAATGCCATATTATCGCCAATCGTACATATTCATATGTCTATAAACAGGTAATAGGAAATTACCAAATTAGGAAAATAAAATTTTCACATGTCTAATTGTTTACTCAATGTACTGAATTAATTATTTCTATTTCCTCAAGCAACCTTTTACGTCACAGACTTTTCACGCCATATCTAACGCCTCTTCGCGTTATTTGGTTAAATGCTTCGCCAATAATAACAACACTTATAATTATTGTTCCATAGTTTTAATATCACCTTTTTCGGTTTTTCCTTACGTAATTATCTTGTAATATTTGCCACTTTTATATTCTCTGTGCCCACATACAGTTTGCTCTGCCTACGCCTATGGAAACGTCATATAATGGGTCCATTCTTTGATTATGGTTATACCAGCCGTATTTTTCAAAATTTTATTTGCTGTGTTTTTAACATTACAGATTTGTTGTAATTTGTTTGACTATTAATTGTTAAATTTAATGAATGATAGAAGAATTTTGGATTTGCATTGTCTTTATTTGTGTTTTAAATTACAACGTTTCAACTGGTGAGTATCTCCACTCCAATCATCTTCAGGTAAATACTAAATAAGTATAGTAAGTACAGCTCTATTTCATCAGAGGTCAATATAATTTATTGTTTCTGTTTTCTTGAATCTTTACTTCGGGTGGTATTGGTTGGTTGGTTTAAGCCCGGGGTCGGGCGTTCGGCCCCAAGCTTCCTGTACTGCAGCCTAGTGGCTTTTTGTGCTCCCCTATCTGCCTAGAAATTGATTGAATGATTTGTTACTATTATAAGGTCCAGTAAATTTCTACCAAGTTTGTCATGATGGAGGTTATCCCCACATTGGATTCTTCCGAAGATTTTAAATCTTCTTCGGGTCAGTGTTTCGAAGTTATATTTGATATATGAGGCGGTTTCGTCCTCTTCGCCGCAAAGTCTGCATTCAATGGGACCATTGTAAATACCCATTCGACGTAGATGTTTTCTTAAGTGGCAGTGGCCTGTTAGTAGGGCAACCACTTGCTTTAGCTGAGTACGTGTTAGAAGCAACATTCCAGTTGATAGCTTTTTGGTGATTTTCCCAATTGTGGCCCTCGCTTGGGTTTGACCAGGTATCCTGTTCCATCGGGATAGGTGTTGTTGTTGCGCCCACCTGTCTAATGTTGCTTTGGTTGCCTTTTTTGATATGTCAAGGGCGGGTTCAGGGCCCCTGAGTTTTTGAGAAGATCAGGCTCTAGCCAGTTTATCGGCTTTTTCGTTACCCGCTATCCCCGAGTGACCAGGAACCCATAGGAGTTCTATCCTGTTGTTCCTTGCTGCTAGGTCTTTCAGGTTGTTTAGGCACTCCATTGTGATCCTAGGGCCTTGAGGGCATCTTGACTGCATGACAGAATGTATATCTCCTGGTTGTGGTAGCCCCTTTCGATATTTTTCTGTACACATGCTTGTATAGCATGTATTTCCGCTTGGTATTCTGTGGCGTAGTTTCCCAGGGGAATGCTGATTTCCATTCTGACTTTTTCCCCAAATATACCTACGTCTACTCCGTCGGTCGTTTCAGTGTACCAAACCAGGCCCTTGTCTAATGACGGAGGTGTCCCTTTTGACCATATGTCAGAGTCGCACCTGATCTTGAAAGGTTTGGTGAAGCTATAGACCTCTTGTGGGGTGGTATTAGTGTCTCACCAATTTAAGGTTGGCCATATTCGCTGGGGATCCGGCAGACATAGTTCTTTCTTTCTTTTTGGCTCGTTGATTTCGTCTTTGTCACGTGGCTTCTTGAAGTGTCTCTCGAGCTAGATACCTTGTTGCTGTTGTCCTAGTCTCCCTATTCTCTCAGATTCTCATTTGACCAGGCGTGGATCCAGGGGGGGGGGGAAGCAGTTCCCCCACCTGAGCATTACAAAATAGGTGTTTTGTAAGGCTAACTTTAATCCTTTAAATTTGTAAAGCGTGTGAAGATTTATTTTTTTTCGAAGATTTTTAAAGTCTGGATATACAGAGTGATTCACGTTGAGTGGCCTATTAGAATATCTCGGAAACGAGTAAACTTATCTTCCTAAAAATTTGATAGCAGGCATAATTGGCTTTGAGCTTTTAAAGCATTATATTTTGACGTTTTTATAACTTCCGGTTATACCGGAAGTTAATGCCATCTTTGCTGTTTAAAATGGAACACTCTGTCTATTTTAGCATTTTTGATTACCTTATTAAAATCTAAATAACTTTTGTTAATAATAATCTATTCCTTGCTCAAAGTCAAACTAATATCCCAGTCGAAGCCTTATTTTCAAAAATAATGTCGCATTAACACAAACAGAAATTTTAAGATTTTTTATTTAAATTGCTCATAATTCCAAAACGACTAAAAATGTGGATTGTAACATATTAGGCATTTAGATAGAAAATTTAATTCTCTACACGTTATTAAGCTAAAAAATAGGGTGTTACATTTGCAAAAATTGACTTATGCACATTTATTTAAATGGAAACATTGGCACAATTTTAGGAACTCCCTGTATAAAAAACTTGAAACCTAAGTAATTTAAACTAAAGATCTATGTATTACTTGAAAGCTTACAAAATTTTAAATGTTTACCTTTATTAGTTTCAGAGTTACTAAACTTTCTTCTCGAAGCGTTTTTACACAAAAAAATCCTTTTATAATTCATATCTCAAAAATGGTTAGAGATAGGAATAGATTATTATTAACAAAAGTTATTTAGATTTTAATAAGGTAATCAAAAATGCTAAAATATACAGGGTGTTCTATTTAAAATAGCAAAGTTGACATTAACTTCCGGTATAACCGAAAGTAATAAAAACGTCAAAATATAATGTTTTAAAAGCTCAAAGCCAATTAAGCCTGTTATCAAATTTTTAGAAAGATAAGTTTACTCGTTTCCGAGATCTTCTAATAGGCCACTCAACGTGAATCACCCTGTATACGCTCTTTTTTTTTAGAAATCACTTTTTTTCTGAAAGACCAGTTTCAATGCTTTTTCTGAGGTGGACTCGTCGAGAAAATTCAATATCTCCCGATATAGCCATACTGCCTACGCCAATGGCTACGTCACACCATATCCGTTGTTTTTATTTGGTACAGTTTGTTTTTTTCTAATATTCAAATTAGTATCTGTTACATTAACTAGTGTCAGCCCATTATAATAAACTTTTTGAATTTAAATCACTTGATTTTTAATGAGTTAATATATTGTTTCGAAACTCGGTATGTTAAAGAGTTTTTTACAAAGGACATTCGAGGACAAAGAAAAATCATTGATCTCTTTAAAACAATAGAATGTCGCTGCTTACATGAATCTTTGAGATGAGTAGGCTATTTTAAAAGTTTTGAATGTAAGAATGTGTAGAAGGGACACGCCTTATGTTAACACTTTTTTTCCGTATAAAAAAATTATGTCGGACAATTTACTTTAAAAACTATTATATGTAATGTTTAATCATCCATCATAAACATGCAATGAAAGAATTAATCATTTTTAAATAAATACAATGGTGATAAAAAAAATATCTTTCAATGCATTTTCTATAAGAATTTGAAAATACTTTTTTTTCACTCCCACATGCAAATTAGTTGTTTCCCTTACACTGAATTGATTAGAAAAGTGGGCTATTTCGGTTAACTAACAGGATATGATTTCATCCATCCTAGTTAGGCTATGAAACTGACCAATCACAGTGGTCAATTACAAAGAAACCAAATTTACATATTGTACATTTTGCGAGTCGTTTTCTGACACTTGACAGAAGTGAGGTTAAGAATATACTTCAAAAATATGCCCCAGAGTCTATGCATAAATTTTTTTTCCTAAAGAGTGCACGAAATAGTGCGAAAATTGAAGGTATATAATACCAAAATATATTTCTACAGAATTAAAGATGTGTTCACAGATGTACCATCGCGCCGAAAAAAACCGGGACAGGACATTTTTCTATTTTCTCCTAGACTATTAAGAATAATTTTACATCAAGCCTGGTACCAGTAAAATGTCATGAAAATTTGCATGTCAATAAAGATTGTCACTTTATGATTGACTCGTCAAACATACAATCATATATTATTTGTAAATATGCCACAATTAACGCCCCAGCAAAAGGCAATTATTTATAGTCGGTTGCGAGATAGTGTTGCTATTAGGGATATTGCAGATGAACTGGGAGTAAGCAAGAATACCGTGCTATTGGCAAAACAAAAAATAGCAAGACATGGGACTATTATTAGGAATGCAGGTTCTGGTCCCCCTAAAATTTCTACTGATGATCATGATAGAAGACTGGTTAATTATCTAAGGGATCATCCCTTCGAAACTGCAATCAAGGCAAAAGAAGAGACGAATTTTCCAGGTTCTGCAAATACCGCTAGAGACAGGGTTCGAAATTCCGATATACGAAGCCGTTGTGCTGCCAATAAAAATTTTTTAACGGAAATAAATAAACAGGGCAGGTTAGAATTTGCACATGAATATATTAATCAAATAAATTTATGGAAAACAGTTATATTTTCTGACGAGAAAACTTTTCAGTCATGCAATAATGGGAGAATTCGGGTGTATAGGCCTTCCGGCATGCGGTATGATGAGAGATACACCCACAAAACTAACCAAAGTGGGCGTTTCTCCATAAATGTTTGGGGCTGGATTAGCGCTAGAGGACCAGGACTTTGCCAAATCGTCGAAGGAAGACTAACTGCAGCAGTATACGTTAATATACTAAACGAAGTGATGATACCATCGGTAAACGCTGTATACGGTCAAAATTACACATTTCAGCATGATAATGCTCCAATACACACAGCGCGCATTGTACAAAATTTTCTCCAAGAAAATAACATAGCAGTTCTTCCCTGGGCTTCGAAGAGTCCCGATTTGAACCCGATAGAAAACATTTGGGGTGCCATGGTCAAATCTATGTATAAACATGATTTTCAACCTAGAAACAGGGATGAATTACGTCATAGGATAAATCAAGCTTGGGATGAAATAACTGTCGAATTATGTAGAAACTTAGTTTTAAGTATGCCACAAAGGCTCCAAAAAGTAATAAACAGAAATGGTTCTATGACCAAATATTAATTTTGTGTTGTTTTGACAAACTTTGTGTTCGCAATTTTTTTCTTTTTATTAAATGTATTTTATTACCTGTATTAGCTTTATTTATTATTTTGTGGTAATGGTAAATATAATAATTTATAAAATATTTGACTTTAAAAAAATCTAATAAATTTACTTTATCCATATTATATGATGTCTCTCAAATTTAACCACCCCGTATCGAAAAATACAAAACATTCCATTATGTAACCTAGGTTACTTTTTAAATTTTGAATGTTTTTCCTTTTTAGCTCTAGACACCTTTTATAGTCTAGGGGATATTATGTATTTCTTACATTGTTTTTGTAAATCTCTTGTCCCAGTTTTTTATCGGCACAATAGTACTTTCCTATAGATTTCAAAAATCGCCGGTTTTTCACTCATTTCTCGATAATTATTATAAGATTTAATGCATACAATATACCTATAAAATGAACGTTTTTTACTGACCATGGTTGGTTCTTTGCCATGCAAATATTTGTCCACCGCGATATTTTCCAACATATTTTGAACGGGGTTCCAACCCCAATCGATTTAAAACTTTTATTATACGCAACGGATATAGAAAATTAAAAGAATTACCAGTATAATTTTTCTTTAACATGAAGGTGCAACATGAAGATGAGTAAGTAAAACCAGATAAAACAGACGAAATTATAAGATTTATAGAAAAAAATGAATTCCTATTGTCACTTCTTTTTCTACGTTAACAGTGTTGCTAGTTTGTAAATTGGCAATTATTTTGAAAAACTTTACCATAGCAAACGTTAAAGGTTCATATTAATGCAAAAAAGCCGTTTTTAACTGTTTTATCGTTTGAAGATTAAGTCATTTTTATATGATATCTTTATTAATAATTATTAACATCATAAACGTACTAAAGCCTACATAACACCTTAGTTACTCATAATACATTAGTTACCATAATTTAATACGTTAGTTACGAAAGCATAATACGTTAGATACCAAATAATATTAGAACTATTTTTCATGAACATGTAAAACAATATTTTGACAGTTTTCAAATTTGATGAATACACCTTTATCTTTAACGTCCACGATCTTAGGTATGCCCTCTGAAGACTGATTTATGACCGAGCAAGTATACTCCTTTCGATTTCGTGCGGTTCCCCAGTGCTTAATCCACTGTCGGAAACATCGCCGATTTGAATTTTGCGAGCAATGGAAACTTTCTTGGTCACACGTTCTTCTAAATACCCTCTAGCAACCTTCGCCGATTCCCATCCACCAAGTTCTTGTAGGTCTAATATATCTCCTCCAGCATTAACAAGAAAATTTGCCGAAGATCTTCTAATGCAGTGACCAGTATACAAATTAGGATTTTCAAGTGAGAGATACTTAGCTATTTTTTGAGGTATTTTAGAGAAGAAGTGAATGCCGCAGGGCTGTACCGTACATTTCCCTTTTCTATATGATACAAACAATCTTTGGTGAGTGACATGGTCTCGCATTTAACATTGCGTACTTTTTAAATAAAAGCACAGGATTGACTTCGCCGTCAAATATCACAGCGAAAATACGTTTCTTGTGGGTTTTTGAGTCGGGAATAGTAACAATCAGCTTGTCCTCTAAAACGTCAACATCTTCCTTGGTCATCTTCGCTAATTCATTAGTTCGACAGGCTCCTCCAATTCCAATTAAAAAAGCCACTTTCATCATTAAAAACTTCTCGTCTGAGGCAGAACACACAAATTCGTTGACTTGTTCTCTTGTAAATACTTTTGATTTTTTTGCTCTATAACCAACTTTTTTCTTCTTGATGAAACGTATTAAGGCGCCGTATTTCCACTCTTTCCTTCAGTTCTAAAGTCGCTCGTAACATGGAATATTTCGGCCATAAGGATGAAGCAGAGTATACCTCAGAGAGTTTTGCAAAATACGCCAGCGATATCGTTTCTTCTGCACCTTGAACATGTACCTACTTTGTTTCGCCACTCACAAAACTGCCGATATTCTTTTTCATAATGGATTTTAGATTTGTCCGGAAGCAAGTTCAACCTTATAATGTTGCCTGCAGCTAATATATCGTCAGGAATATCAAAATCTTGCATGCTTTAAATGATAACTTTTTGAAATGCCAAAATGAAATGACATAAAACCTTGTTTTTATTTTCGCATCGCCGTTGTCAATGATACGATAAAGCTTTGAATACAACTCGATTATTAGCGATTTAACACCGTCTCGGACATTGCGGGTGACTCGGCTGTTGCCTGGTCACCTAGTAATGTCCTCGACTATTATAAATCGCATAATAATCTCGTTATATTAATAGCTATAAAACGAATTCTACAGCTATTTTGTTGTACTGTTGGAGTTATAATTTTTGACACTTATAATTTTTGATATAAGATAACTAAGAAATCAAACTAAGAACTTGTTGTTTTTAGATTAAGTAGATACCGTTCTTGGATTTAGTGAAATACTTTTTTTTCTTAAAAATAAAGGTTTTAATATTTCTGTCTTAACAAGACATACAGAAATATAAAAATAAATAATAAAGAAAATAAGACTAAAAAATCATGAATTGAGAATCTTTTTTCTGTGTACGATGTGCATTTCAAAGTTTTCCCTGAGATGTTCAAAAGGGCATCGCACCTACGACCTTATTTAAACATCAGTTCAAATGCATTTATTAGATATGCTTCATAAGATCACATTCATAGGCGGAGACAAGTTAAGGTACACCACGCAATAGCTGCAAATAACAATCAACAAAAAGAAAATTCATTTATTCATTGAGATTAATCTGGTGCAAGGAGACCTAACCCCAAATGTAACTAGAGAGACAACTAATAATGAAAGAGCTGGTAAGGGAACTTTGAGCGAGGAATAAACTCTTGGAGGAAAATTCAAACCTGCTAAGAGGAAAATAAGGCACTTAGAGAAGAACCTATATTTAGGTAGTTGTTATAATTCATCAATAATTTGTATAAAATAAATATTACTACTCCTTGGTAGATATTTATTTTAGAGTCACTCACATGTATTTTTTATAAATCAATTAATTTTTATAATTATTCCAACATCTGTAATTCACAGTATATTTAAGATAAATCAACTTTGAATTTAGCGAATTTAAATCAGTCATGTTTTAATCAGTGGCGTGGCAATGCGGTTTTAATCAGGGTAGGCAAAAATTTCATTTAAAACAAAAACTTATCTTCCGTAGCATTCAGGCATCTACATTTCAAATTTTGTCATAAAATGTCTTGTTTTTGAGTTTGTGGAAAGAACACTGTGGCAGACGAAGAATAAAACGACATTATTTGTAAATTAGTTCGACACGGCGGTCTTTACGTAAAAATTATTTTCAAACATCGTCATAAAAATTGGTTTTGCTTTTTAAATCCTGCAAAAGGCATCTCTCCAGCGAGATTACTGTTAAGTCACTTAAGCGTGTCTCTCCCTGTATGTTTCATAAATAATAGGTGTGAATTCTTTTTAATCCAGAAAACAATCGTTCTGCGCTGCTTTTTTCAAAACCCGACGGCGCGAAGAAAGGGTGAAAACACTAACTATAAATTAAAAATCTATCGTACACCTGATTGAAACAATGTCACCAAAAACTAAGTCAAATATTATGTGAAATATGATGATAAGCTTACTGATTATTAAATATTATGAACCCTTCAGCAAAAATCATTTTAATTGTCACAAAAGTGCTTCTTATTACCTTATCCGTTATCCCTTTAAAAATATCCTAACTTAACTAATTAATAATAAAACTTATAGAGGCGTGTTTCATATTTTATATTGAGAAAGCGAAGTATTATCCAAACTACGGTAAAACTTGATGATTGGCTTCAATGCACTGACCAAACGCGTGCTTTCTTGGAGCGGGCTGATAGATGAAGAAAGGTCGAAGGTTGTGACGGGTTTATTTGTTACATCTCTTTCTACCCTACTGCCTACCGGCTCTCTGGCTTACTTCCACTCGTACAAAAGCAGTGCTTTTGCATAAGACGCTAATGTACAGCGAGATATTTTTTTTTAGAACGGTCTTACGGAATGCTTATACAGGAATCTAGTTTACGATATAATAAGCAAAGAATGCGTTCGTGGAAATGATAGAGGATTAATTTTTCGGTCCTATATTATTATGTACCTATTACATGAATGTACACTCTTAAAAATAACATGGTATGGATTACTAAAATTTGGTTATGACAACTATTTATTTTCGTGAAATCGGACTCAACCCAAAAATTAGTTTGTACAACCAAAAAAAATTGTCTTTATTGAACTGTTGAACTAATTAATAACATTAACCAACCCAACCTACAAATTTTAGTTGTCACAATGAAATTTTATATACGGATAATTAAATTTATATGGTACTCCCGCTTTTAAAATTAGTTGTCACAACTAATGTGTAAATATGGAAAAAATTTTTTCAAGGCAATATTGTTTTTGTTAATGATGCAATCTACAAATATTGCCAAAGCAATCATTTATTTGGGCCAAACTTGAAATTTTCATAGAGTAACAATTACGTATGTAGTCACAACATTGTGTTTATTATCTTTTTCTGTACTTTCTAATTGTAAGAAAGAAGTTGAATCATAAATAAGTAAAAATTTTATATTTTTGTCATTTCAGTTGCACGTTAGAAAGTTTGAATAAACTGCTTATAACGCATGGCAAAATTAGCAAGTTGATTTGATAGAAATAACTTTTAAAAAAATTTGTTTCATTTCTAAAAAAATGTCATAATATGTAATTTATACTTAGTAACGAAAAATATTCCTTCCTAGGTCCCCATTTAAATAAAAAACAACTGCAATGATAAAAAATAAAATGTTTACTTACTTATGATTTAACTTTCTTCTGCCAATAAGAACGTACACAAGAAAGACAACAAACAGAATAAACACAAATAAATTACACCAAATATTGTCACATCCATTTTCCACACGGGCACGGCCATAAAAATGGCCAATTATTGCCATAAAAACACGAAAAAATGGACACGGAACCGCAAAAGCACCCTAATATAAACATAACCTCCTGACAGTCCTGGCTAGAATGATGTGACATGTCACCCACCGGGTAAGGGCGTTAAGTCTCTGTTGATGCCGTTAGTTATAAATATGAAGAATAATATTACTTGAAAAGAAAAGTTAGTTCTGGTAACTAAGAATGTATCTTAATCAAAATTAACAAAATGATAGGGACTACAAATTCATAATGTGGTATTACAACAAGCTTAATTAATAAATACAAGTTTGTAGGAACCTTGATGTAACATTTAAATATGATATATACAGAATAAAATTCAGCTAAACAAAATATTTTATTTCTGACAACTAATATGAAAACAAGATATTTTCTTTGTTCTGATGGCATCATTTTTTGGTAAATATAACCAAGAAAAAAATCTTTTTTGTTTTCCTAACTAAAAATAGTTATTTTTGGTAACGTAAACCGAGAACAAATAAAAATTAGTACCAAATACCAAGTCATTTTTAAGAGTGTAGGCAATGCTTTTTTGCCTATATTGTATGCATGCCACTGGTTTTAATTATTATTCTATTGTTTATATAGACTTCTAGTCTAAATAATGTGCATGGGAATCACATCCTCCAATATTATAACCGATAAATAAATACACCTTACAAAGATACAGCACTGTCTAGACAATATCGCTTCTGGAAATTGCACCAAACAACCCCTGCACCGTCGCTTCCGCCCTTATGTTACGAGCGAGTGCGCTTTTTGACGCCCACGCTCAAATTCATTCATAAAATGGCAACAGCCTGTTTCTGGGTCACGTCATTTCTTGTATGTTATCCTCTGTCTCTATAGTTTTAAAATAGAACTGCTGAGTTTATGGGGGTTTTCATGGAAGATAACCAGCTCCGTGCAATATTATACCATTAAATCGGAGCAAAAATATTGTGTTCGCTTCTCTTGATTCAAATCTTAGCCGTGTTTTCAATATCGTTTATAATCAAATAAACTTTGCTTATTATTTTGAGGGTTTTCATTGGCTTATATCATTTTCTTCGGGTTTTTTTATGCATGAAAAAACATTTCCACACCCAAATAGAAATCAATAATTTACTTAGTTTTTTATGTAATTCGGGCCAGAAGAACGGCAATTTAACATGGTAAAAAAAAATTCCGAGGGGCCGTCCGTGCGCCGGATGCACTTAGGCCAGGTTTGGCCCATTGTGCTTACCCTGTTTGTTTTTTACACCCACTCCGTTATCCCAGTTCCTAGCACTAGTTTGTGTAGGTCAACTGGGGCGAGGGTAAGGATGTGCTCTGGTTCCAGTTTTGGTTGCCCGAGTATTTGTTGTCTCTCTCGATCTAGTGACTCGCAATAGCAAACTATGTGCATAAAGCTATTAACTTTGGAGAAGAATTTAAAAATATTAGTGGGAAACTTCTCCAAACTTCTTAACCATACAAAAATAATACCTTTGACATTTCGAGAATTAGACTTAGAACTTTTTATACACTCGTACACACAACATAAATTCTTAAACCCTACAAAAATAACAAAGAAAATCGGTAAACAACCCTTAAACTGCTTCTTCGAAAATACGGACGTTTCTTTTGAATTAAAGGAAAATATCGAAGATCAAAAAAGTTAACGAGCAAAAATAATGTGATCTGTAAAGGTCTGTATTATTTTTTTTTTAATGTCATTTAATAGCCCTTTAACCTTTTAAGGCAGAATCATAGCTAGGGAGATCCTGAAAGAGGGTATTACCCATGTCGGGCATGATTTAAATGTGACTAAAAATAAAAGATCAACAGGACCAGACCCATATGTGTATTTATTTTCTGTTAAGTAGATCTGAACAGTGGCGGCTCGTACAGTACGACCACAGCTCAATGGCCCTACCTACCTGTACACAAAGCTTTTTATTTCCCACTCATAATTATTATTTCTTTCTATCCCTACGTTTCATTCTTTTTGTAAATGTGAGGGATTTATAATTTAAGACGTGGATATCTGATAACGCCGCCTAACTATGCAAAACTCCCTGATATGTGTTGGTGACGCCGCGAAAATTCCCTTCCGCCATGTTGATTCGGCTAACTGTGTATTTGGCCCGATGTTAAACGCGTACGAGACAGATAATAACACCACAATGAATATATTGCCCTCTCTTACTGACGCGTAAGGAAATCAGCCTTGTTTTTGGCCTGGCCAGATCCTCATATGATGCTTTATTTTATCGAGAGTGAAGAGACCCAATCGGGTTAGGGCACTATTAGGATATACCTATAGTTATGCTTTCGGCTTTGCTACTTTTACCAGATGGTGGCAGCTTTTTAAGGCTGATTGTCTATGGAGTTTCCATAAAGGCTTATTTATAATACTGGTCTAACCTAAGACACGCCAAATTAACGTCATACCTCATACCTATAAATGCTATTTATAGTTGTTACAAGTTACAATACCTAATAGTTTTAACTTTGACACTACTCCCATTATTTTGTCTTTAATAATTCTAATACACTTTTTCAGGTTCCTTTTTTCCACGAAATTACGCATCTGCGTCATCCTATAAATAAATTCCTCTGTATAAATATATGATTACACTTAGGGAATAGGCCCAAAATGACACCACCTGTAAATCGAATTAATATTTCGTCTAAAACATGGTCGTCACAAATTTGACTGTTACTCTTTGGGCCAGGCAATGTTGCCATCAACAACACTGCTATTTACCGTTACTATCTCGTATTTAAAATAAATCTCTTGAAAATGGCTCCAAAAAGTACGAAATCCTCGATTTTTTAAATTCCTTTTTTTTTAAAGAAAAATACGAGACCAACTAAGAGAAAATTTGGCACCAAATAGTGTAGGACTTAGGATGCTAAGGCGAAAAATGCCGGCAAAGCTACCCTAACCAAGTCATTTATCTTACTTACACCAAATTAAGTGGAACCGACCGCGCAAAAATTCGCCGTGTAAATTTGCCGTTTCTTTTGAAGTGAATTACAAAAAAACTAAGCAACTTTTTGTATTTTTTTTTTCACCAATGGAAAGGTGGTACCTATGTGGGTGTGCGAAAGTTATTTTTGTGCAGAAAAAAAAATCGAAGAAAAAGATACGAGGTAATGAAAACCAATTTTTTTTTTACCAAATTTCATTGTATTGTTAAAAATATAAATAAAATTTTTTTTTTAATGAAAATAACTTTCGCACACTCCCCAATTCCTGTAGAGTCTAACTTAAAAAAAAAATTTTAAATCCATTAAAAAACATGGTCAGGATTCACTTCAAGAAAACGCAATGTTTTTGGTCTCTAAAATCAAACGAAAATAATTTGTCTCTGTTGAAAATCGACGTTTGGTTTTTGCTACACGTGTTGTACTTGTGGTAGTACGCCTAAACATTAAAATATTGCTTTCTAATCATTACCAGATTATATCCTAAGCTTCGCTTGCGTAGAATATGAAAATAATGAGAAAATCAGTTGGTTTTCATTGCAAAGATCTTAAACAGTCTTTAGCACAGTTTTATGCTAACGTGTTAAACGTTTTCTTATGTGTATATATTATATTTGATTAACTTTCTATAGGGTGTTAAAAATGAAACTGGCGAGTAGAGTGGCAATAAGTAAAGTAGGGAGATATATACCAAGCCCTATTGATTATAGTTTTTATTATTATTAAACGTTTTTTTAGATGTATTGTTTATTTTTATTTTGACTGTCAAAAGTCATCATAAGTGGCACTATTAATAATATTAATAATTACAATGTAAATCAATATAGACTTGGTTTCAGACCAAAAATCAAAAAAATTATTAGTTCACAATATTCTTGGTACCTTTGTGCATGCTGATTAAAATTCAGTTTACCGGAGCAAATAGGAAAATTTTGCTGCTTTTGTAAGAACATGTTTTTTTATAAAGTTCTTAGTTTTTGTATATTAAAATAGTTAGGTACATTCCTGACATATTAAATAGTTATATTTTTGACATTATGTCATTGTTCAATACCTGAATGCATCAAATCATTAAAGACAGAAATTAAAAAACTTTAATTTAAAATTTAAAAAAATTTTATTACATCGCGGTTAATGCTACAAGATTTCTGAGAATATTAAAAAATAATTTTGAATGGAGATAAAAAAAACATTCCAAATTTTAAAAATCCATCGTCATATCCGTAACTCACACTGAACTGAAAATGCTTTGCGTAATGTATTAGCTTATGTACTGCCGCTCTTGAATTGAAGAGAAAGATCGCCGTTCAATACCTGAATGCATCAAAGAAGTGAAGGACGATAACTGGTACGACGAGGAAGATAATTCGGTATATTTTCTCATAACGTCGTGCTTCGAGCCGGTAACTTTGGAAAAGATTTTAGAAATATTGTTCGGATCCTCTTAAGTATACAACAAATATTCTAAATCGCTTACTTTTAACATAATCACGCAACGACGTGCAAAGTTATGACAGCCACGTCATAGACGCTAAAACGAACCTGCTACGGGCACACCCTACGACGAGCTCTGTTGGCTATGCCTCGTGACCGCTGACGTCACATTCATTCATGGATTCTCTCCCCTACGAGTCATGTGATACGATCATCCCCCACCCCTACGATGCGCTGCGGTCAATGCCGCTTCCAGATTAAGGGTTGGTGGTGGTTACGGGGTACGAGGGGCATTTGAAAAGGAAACGGGGGGAAAGATTCGAGGTGAAGGACGTTGTGGTGTTGCCAGGGGGAAAAAATATAGCTCTAGGAGAAAAGATTTTTTTTAAATTATTTGGGTACAAGAAATTTGGTATTAGTGGACAGTTAAAGGTTCAAATGTTGTTTGTCATGTAATTATCATCGCTTCTCTAATGAGTCACGGAGTGTACCGGTCAGTTAGTTGTCCACTAGTCGCGTGGTGTTGATGTTATAGAAGTATTTTGTTGAGTGATATTTAAGTTAAGAGTTTTTTGAAGTTAATCAAAGAGTAGATATGAAATTTGTATATTCTGTACTTTTGTGATGTGATAGGTCCATTTATGGACATACAAAACGTCAATAATGAAAATTGGCCGACGCCACTTCTCGAAAGTGATAAATTTCGTGATTCAGACCTTACTCAAAATACATGAAATTATACAAACCGCGTGAAATTATTACTAAACAATATTTATAGGCATTGAACTCACTCCAAAATCATGTAATGGACTTACGTCAAAAAAATAAAAATCGGCTATTTTTAAAATTACGCAATCAAACACTGATCGTACTTAGATTTGTGTATAAACGAGGGGAAAACAGTAAAATGTTGAACCAGCTGATTTCGGTTATTTTTGGAGGTGATCGGCTGGCTAGTCAAAGTCTATTTTTGAAAATTTGAAAATTTTACAGATGATTCTTATGAATATACACTGAAAGAAAATTTTGGTTTTCAAAATTTCTATAGGGGCTTAGGCGACAAATTTCTTATTTTAATCATTGCACTAATTATTCACAAACGAATTTATAGAAAATATTCTTCAACGTAGAACTTTGCTATTTAGTAATATTTTTAAATTAATAAAAAAATTTCGCACCCACTTCTTCTAATCAATAAGAAGATTTCATTTTGAATCATTACCATGGCAACGAAGAAAATTTCCGGAAATATTCATGCTCTTTCTTGAATTTCCGGCGGCCAAATTACACTGTAAATTTCCCTGTCACTTAATAAATGCCAAAATGATGACAAGGAGTGACAGAATTAAATTATTTGTAAGGCAAAAAAAGCATATTTTTGAGTTGTAAACAAAACAACAGGCGTAATTTTAATCTTATTGGTGGATCAGTATGTCATTTTAAATGTCGTTCATTCATAAAAATGTTAAATTTTTGTGTATCTAATGTTTTACTAGATGCGAAATTTTCTTACCGAATCTCCCTCGAGCTTGAATTAGGAATTCGGAAATTTTTCTTCAGTAGTGAACTATTTTAATTTAAGTTTACATTTACTTAACAAAGGTTTCCAGATATTTTTTGATCTAATGAGGGCTTACTAAAACAATCTGGGTTCTGGTATATGGTAGCAGCTTCTTTGTACTTCCCCTTACTCCAATGTGTTTTTTTATGCAGGACTTGAGCTTCTGGCCACATGATGTGATGACCGTGTGTCATGGTCAGCTGCACCTGATTTTTCGGTTTTTCTTTAAGCGTGTTGTTTCTGATGTGTTCCTTGATCCTAGTTTTAAGTGGCCTTAGAGTCTCACCAATGTAAGATTCGCAGGGGATCTGATAGACACAGTTTTTCCTGTCTCTTTAACTTGTTGATGTTGTATCGTTGTCCTAATCTTCTAATTCTCTCAGATACTCCTCTGACATACGAAATGTTGAGTGTCGATCGTGTCTCTATTTGCTTCTTTTGTGTATTTGGCCGATTCTTACGATTTTCCAACAATTCATCAACTAAATGGATGGGGTAGCCATTTTTGTTAAGGTCGGTCTTGATGTAGTTAGTTTCTTCTTTGATGGCTTTATAATTTGACTTACAGATGGTATTTGCTCTATCCACAACCGTTATTACTATGCCATGTGTCGTGTTGTTTGAGTGATTTGAAGAACATTTGATGACTTTTTAATCTGACCAAGTACAACAAATTTCATATAGCTGTATATTTTAAATAGAAAGTCCAGGGGATATTTTTTGTTTTCTAATAATAGCAGTTGCAGATAAGAAAATTTAAATAAGAACAATTCAGTTCTATAAGCAATTGAACAACCCAAAAGGTTGAGTAAAATAAGTTAAAAATCTAGTGTTTCTGTTTTGTATTGCATAAGTATGTATGTATTATAAAGAACATGAGAGAACAAGGATATTGGAAATAATTTTTTTTAAAGAAACCATAATATGCCTGATAATTTATTCCAATTAGTTTACGCATACCTAATAAAGTAGTAATACCAAGGCATTTTTTTATTTAAATGGGGACCTAGGAAGGAATATTTAAATGCATGAAACAGACTTTTTTTTAAAGGTATTTCTATCAACTTGCTAATTTTGCCATGCGTTATAAGCAGTTCATTCAAACTTTCTAATGTGCAACTGCAATGACAAAAATATAAAATTTTTACTTATTTATGATTCAACTTCTTTCTTACAATTAGAAAGTACAGAAAAAAGATAATAAACACAATGTTGTGACTACATACGTAATTGTTACTCTATGAAAATTTCAAGTTTGGCCCAAATAAATGATTGCTTTGGCAATATTTGTAGATTGGATCATTAACAAAAACAATATTTTCTTGAAAAAAAAATTTCAATTTTCCATAGTTACACATTAGTTGTGACAACTAATAGGTATGGTTAAAAAACGGGAGTACCATATAATATTTAGTTATCCGTATAAAAAATTTCGTTGTGACAACTAAAATTTGTGGGTTGGGTTGGTTAATGTTATTAATTAGTTCAACATTTGAATAACGACAATTTTTTTTTGGTTGTAGAAATTAATTTTTGGGTTGAGTCCGATTTCACGAAAATAAATAGTTGTCGGAACCAAATTTTAGTTATCCATACCATGTTATTTTTAAGAGTGTGTAAATATATTTTGTCGATGGTATAAAGTCGTTGTTGTATCATGTGGCGCAAAAATTGAATTTGAGGAATGTTATATTGAGAAATAAAAAAAAAACCTGCAAACAAAAAATATTTTCGAAATTTACAAAGATCTTGTACTATAACGCTTAACGTTAAAAAGTCGAACGCAAAAACTGCCGGGCTATTTTGAACCGAAATTTCGAAATAGAAACATCGTTTTCTAATTTTACCAACTCCTTAAATGCGGAGGTGTTCGGTGACAAAATACCCATTAAAATTGGACTCGAAAAGTCAAAAAACACAAAATAACGTTTTATTTTAAAAACGTATGTTAGTAACATTAAAAATAGAAGAACTTTACACTGAAAGACGCAGTAAAGTTATAAAAACTAATGAAAGGTTTCTCTAATAAAGTTAAGGAGTTCAATTTAAGGATTTAACTCACCCTTCAGCGAGTTTTATGCCATCAGGACATAAAAATTAGTTTTTATTGACGATATTTTTGTAATATGTTGTTGTTGAGAGTTTAGAATTTGATTTGTATTAATGTGTCTGCCAGTTTTTCCTTCTCCAAAGCCAAAATAAAGCGTTATTTTAAACCAAGACTATAGTTAGTATTTGTTTATTAATTACTAAGCAAATTATTTCTTTTTCTTCACCAATGGAAAGGTGGTATATATCTATGTGGCTGCGGGAAATATTTTCACACAGAAAAAAAATCAAAAAAATATTTTTTATATAAAAAATACACTCTTTAAAGTATGTATTGAATTATCCATTAATAAACATGGTCAGGATTGGGGCCAAGAGAACGCAATATTTTTTCACAAACTATTTTTTCAGTGCAGAGTTCATACATGGGTATACCGCATTGAATCATTCAAATAAAGCGTTCTTATAGGCGGCAACACAGCAATGGACCCGATTATAGTTCTCGTAGGTGGATTTTAACCACGCGTAACGTCGCCTCGCCGACAGGTCTCTTTCGGGAGCCGTAGGACGTGCGGCTCGTGCCCGTGGTTTGCACTAGGTTGGTATATGTTTACTATTATGTTTGGATTTGTTTTATAAATACCTACATGTGAACTTCCGACGGCCCACCGATCCGTGGTGTTTCCCACCAGGTCAAATACATCGCGCGATACCCCCACACATTTTAACGTTTTTTTTTTAAATAAATATTGAATTTGGAGGTTATGTAATGACGAGATGTTTTAATTTATAAACAGGACAAAATGCTAAGTGACAATAGTAATAATATATTTTCAATTCGACACTTCGAACACTCTGAACCTCTAGAATTGTCCCAACAATTCAAGTCCGTCCTGATGTGTTACGTAGCGACATCTAAGAGGGTGTTTGTTTTGAAGAAAATGTAAACAAATAGTAGTAGATTACGTTGCTAGATGTTATAGGCCTTGCCTTGAGTTATAATAATACAATTAACACATACTGGTTATTTTAAGTTAATACGTCATACGGTTCCTTGTTGTGAATACTCCAGGTACAAGGCAGTTTCACACCCTCCCCCCCCCCCCCCCCTTTCCCTCTTCGAGCCTTTTCGTGAAGGGTCAGCCAAGGGGAGCCGAGATACGCAGAGTCACTTTTTTTTAGTCGCCTTCTCCCCCTCAGTAAAATTTTGGATCCGCCGCTGCTTTCTTTGTACATCGTCCTAGGTCATAGGATCAAACAAAGTTGTTTTTTTTAATTATTTGTTGTTTATTTAAGTCTAGTGGCTCAATCTTTGAAGTTAAAGGTAACAGCTCAAAATTAAATTTTTCAATTCTTTGTGGCGCCCAACACAGGGCCAGTTAATATTTTTTATTTGTTAATTGGGTTCCATTATACTGCCAAAGATTTTTCATATGATTCTGTCCGTTAAATTATTATTAACTAAAAATCTGGTCTTAAAATTGAATAGGTACTATCTAAAAATTAAAAAAAAAACAATTTTGAAAGTATATTTGTATCTCCTCTACCGTTATTCATTCATTCAGAAATGTCATCGCAGAGAAAATGGAAGCTCGCGCCGCATATTTTTTCGAAAATAATAATTTTTTTATAGGAATCCGCTTATTTAAATGCCAACGAACCTTACAGACTTAATTTTTACTAAAAAATTTAATAGTTAGTCGCTTTGATCGGGCGTTAAAATCACAGATGTTTCCATAGTTGACCAACAGCGTCTGTTATATCATCTTAAGTAAACACACGCCTATAAAACTAGCGATAATTATCAACATAACGCATTAATGCATCGATTTAATGAGAATCATGAAATGACACGCATACCTAGACAAATATATATTTTTAATTGAAGGTAGCAAACATTGCCTCCAATGGAATCTAAAGATACACACCTATTAACTACTTTCCTTAGAAAAACTAATTCATTTAATTTCTTATTAAATCATTATTAGGAGGCGTCGAATAGACCATAGAAACCCTTATAAATCCTTTCCGCTCACTTCGGCAACAGCGCACTTTTGGCACGCGCCACTACACCCCTTAAGCACGAACTTAGCGCGCGCCCCGGTATAACCTGTTGGCGGCGCCAGCGCTGTTCGCGTGACGTCACCGCGCGTCACGCAGTGGAAGGGGTAGAGGGGAGGGTCCGGTGCCGAAGCCGGGCTACCATTGGCGGGCCAAATATGGCACAGCCGGTTCATTCATAAAAGTGGTTGAAAGCGGCGCGGCGAGTAGTCATACAGAGACTTCGTTAGAGTGTAGATGGTTTAGCGCGTTTCAGTATCTAAAGCTCGATTCAGAATAAATACAGTTGAAACCGCTCGCGCACAATTTGCAGTCGCATTCTGACAAGACACGCCGAACTTTTTTAATTGTTTGTTGACGTTTCGGTGAAGGGTCATTGCCAAGGTGACCTTTTACACTGAAAGATTCGGGCCGTGTAAAATTTCTGGTGGCAACTTCGAGCAAAAAACATTTTCGCGAAGGGACGTTGATCTATCGCGCTGTCCTTTCATCCGGGGGTTCAATTTAGCTTCGCAAAGGCTCTAAGCTCAGTGACATGGAACCTATTACTTCGGTGCAATCCACTTTTTGGCGCCTAGACACGCGTCGCTGCTGAAGCCTACCTCTTACTGGTACCATAGTTAAGTGACTTATATTTGTAGTGGATCCACAAGAGCCAACACCCAGTGACAAAATGATAATGGACACTTTGGACACGTTGTCCAGCCATCAGCATCATCACCATCATCACCCCCATGTATCGCCCGCATTTCTTCTTACGGAAACAGCCGCCGCGGCCGCACATCACTTTAACGTGCTGAGTTTCGATACGTGTTTGTACAAGGGGGGATCGGGGGCTAGTTCAGGGGGTAGCCCGACCCCAGCGTCAATTTGTGCTTCCGAGGGAGATACTATCGGTATCGAGGGGGTACCTGGAGACTTAAATACTCCCGTTACTACTGCGGGAGACGCTCCTAGTTTCTTTGGACCGAGCACGGTTGTTGAGCCACCACCAATAACAGGTCAGTAACACCACGTAACAATGGTAACCTCGGCTTTAGGTTAACAACTTCTACCTAACACTTTTAGCAATCATCCTGAATGGAATAATTCTTTCAATGTTATTGTTTGAATGCACGAATCACAATTTTACAATTCCTGACTCGCACGTATTCTTGAAATCACTATGTGGGAAGAAATGGATCGATAATGGGATTGGGATAGGTCAAATCATATACCTTGCCTTGTTCTACTATAACTTCTTCTTTTTTGGGAAAGCTGATGCTCTCTACAGGTTTTGTAGAGGTATTAATACTGGCTTTTAAGTTGTAAGAATTATCCCAAGTAGACTTGTAAGCCGCTTTCTTCCACTACAATTTTTTTTCTTTTACAAACGTGTTTATCCAGTGCTATGTTCCTATTAGTAGTCGAATTAATCTGTTTTACTGAAAATGATATGCAATAACCCGGAGGTCTTTTTGGATTAGTCCTTGTAATCAAACCCAATTATAATAAAATTTAAATAATAAATATCCATCAATAGAAATAAATTGTAACTTAATATTTGTCGACAAATAGCGAATAGGTACTAAAATTTAATAATTGGAAACATATCCTCTTATAGAAATCGATAGCTCCGATCAATATTCATTTAACTTTAGAGTCTCAATAAACCCAGATCGAGAATAAATAATAACTTCTATAGCTATTAACTCTTAATTAAACACTGATATCATGCGCAGCTGGTCATAATTGATTTGGTTCACCTATATCTTTGTATGTTTGATTAGGCGTGTCCACATGCATATATGGATCTGTATCTTTTGGAGCTCCGTCTGGTAAACATGACATTCTTCATCTGATTTTGGTAGTATCCAATAAAGCCAAAATTGCCTGACTAAATTACTTGATAGAAATTGATATGCCTGCTCGTATAATCACAGATCTAGCACGTATCTGGGTCTGGGTGGACCCCGAATTCAATTAAAATAGTGCTAAATTAAGAAAAAGTTGTTTGCAGCTCGATTTTAAATAGTATGGCGCCTTGCCTTTAATTTATTTGACGTTGTTGGCTGGGTACAAGATATGTTTCTTCGGTAACGAGCATGCATATATTATTCATATTTCTTTGCAGTTGTAAGAACATAGGCAGGACCAATACTGATCGTATGGATAATTGCTGAGTCCTAAAGTTTCATTATCTAAACAATTCTGGATAACCAACGTATTGTGGACAAATAATGTAGGGA
This sequence comes from Polydrusus cervinus, assembly GCA_935413205.1. Classification (NCBI taxonomy): domain Eukaryota; kingdom Metazoa; phylum Arthropoda; class Insecta; order Coleoptera; family Curculionidae; genus Polydrusus; species Polydrusus cervinus. The sequence goes on from OW284519.1 coordinate 28,692,764, forward strand.
AATGAAGGGAAAAACACCCCTGATGCTCTGCATACTATTTTCTTAATGACACATAATTATAATCGAACATTCATGCAACATTTCAAGTCCAAATTCCTTTAATTGTCTCGTTCCGAACTCAGCAAAACAAACTACAAGTAAATGGAAAATATAAACGAGATCTAGTGTACTGCGCATCAATAATAGGACGCCATTTTTTAAATTTACATTACTGTCACATTGAATTGACCAATAAAAATAATAATTAAATAGATTAACACATTACATTACAACAATATTCCCACCCAATCTGAAGAATTTTGCAATACGGTAGTGTCAGAAATCAATTATCATTATCTAACCACAAACAGTAGACGCCTTCGAGCCAGATTACATAACTTTAAAGTTTACGTCAACTTCCTATATTGATACGGTTGTTGTTAATTATAATGAAGCTTAATTTTTTGCTCGCCTTTCTAAGAAAACAATATGCCAATAAGCATAAGAAAATGCCCTAATGAATAATTTGTACAACCCATTATGATGCTGTTACTCTATCCTTGATCATAAGCATAAGCATGGAGCTTGGATTATATTTTCAGGTAATGGAAGAATTAAAAAATCAATATCCACCTTCTCAAATATCCATTCATCCTTTGTGGAAAAGGGTCCATTCATGAAAACTATACTATAATATGCAAAATGGCGGCGCCGGGTTGTCGGGAGAGCACTGGGTGTCAAGTGCAATGCCGAGATAGGGCTTTAACTTGTTGACTCTAAAATCGATACTGAAAATTCCCTGCGGGAGCAGTGCAGGATTTAAGGGGATAGAGCGATAGAGTAAAGGAAAAACATAAAGTTCTTTTAAAGATAGTTATTTGACAAGAAGATTTTATGTTTATTAGGTTAGATACCTAGTTAGTTAACGCATGCGCAGTATTCATGGGTTGAAAGATTTTTCAAACTTTTTTTGGCTATACAAAGAACTTTTTACATCTCAATGATGACATTTTAAGAAAATTTGCAATATTAGCAGGTAAATTAGCGATAACATAATATTTTTAAATGATTTTTAGCAGTTGATAAACACACAGAATGCCAGACAAAACATTTCGCTTGCTGACTCGAAATCTAAATTTAAACCTCAGGAGTTACGTAGTATTTTCGTTTCTGGCAGCAGGCTGCCGAGTCGACACTTAGTGCGAGATATTTATAAACTTAGGTTAAATTATCCTTCCATCCGTATGCACCTGTTCCACACACTGGGTTATAATATTATGAGTTAAATAAATGTCTTTGTTCACACCGAGCTTTCACGTATTTATAATGAAGGTGCAAAGTTCTGTAAACTCTTTTACAAGCATCACATGCTACAATCCCAAGATACATATCTTAAATAACTTTGTTTATTTACGTATTTATGCCGAATAAACTATGACATTGTGGTAGTAACTTCTATTTTCTACAGTATCGAGCTGTTGAGAGGGAACTCCTATCCACAGTAGTAAACTTCCTTGAACGGCAGTAGAGTTTTGCACTTGCATTGTCATTATTTGTTTTGAATTACTGCGTTTCAACTGGTAAGCATCTCCAGACACTGAAACGCAGTGATTCAAAACAAATAAAGACAATGCAAGTCCAAAACTCTTTTGCCGTTCAAGAAACGTCATTGTCTCCAACCTTTAAACAATAAACTTCCTGTTCCAAATGATATTTATGAAATACGTTCTTTACTAATTATAAATACTCCTGATTCTCCTCACAGGTAACTTGCCAAATAATAGGAGATGATATTCTTTGTGATACCATAACTTCTTTCCAATATTATGGAAATTGTATGAGCTTTCAAAAAATTGTATCTTCTCAAATCGAACAGATATTCGAATACATGTTGAGAAATAATTCACCATCTATACGAAATACCTGGGACATCAGGACATTACTTATTTACTCCATGGGATGTTTAGAGTTTAAGGCAAAACTACAAATCTAGATGGAGATAATATAGAGCCTTCAAAATAAAGGTAATGATAATTTAACTAAGTAACTGCCTAGCAATTCAAATAATTCAGCCTTACCTTACCCGAAACCAATCAGGCAGGAAATGAGATCGTTTTAAACTAATGATTAAATCCTCGATTAAATGTAACTGTGAATACGTCACTATCAATTCACCTAATAACTGAATTTAACGCAATTATACATTTTGATGTTAATGAAATCCGATGGGTATTCTAATTTTACCTATGCGGTTTGGCAAGACGTTTGTAATCTGGCTTGTCGCGAAGCGAAAAAAATAACGGCATTTCAAAACTAGTGACATAAAGAACGAAGTAACATGACAGAGGACACAGAAGGTGCACCAAAGGGTTAATAAAAGCAACATTAAGCTGGCAAAGCGGTATCGATCTGAAATTATGCCTTGAAGCAGAAACCTTACGCCCACCTAGAACTGTAACAGATGTTAGCACTTGTTGCGATTATGTTTTATAAACAGTCATTAAGGAAGCAATTCATAAACATGAACTTCTTTTCTAGCAATGGAGGTGTAATAAAAAATACTTTGCTCTGGCTTGATTTTTTTAGTAATGACGGGTGGCTTCTGCAATCGATGATGGTGATTCCATTGATTTTGCCTGCCATATACTTTTGTAGAGGAGAGTGTGTTTAATGTTGCATGGGTACCCCTCGTTGTGCTTTCGAAAAATGGAAACTGGTCCTATCCTCACATTGCTTCCTAATCTAAAAGGCGATATCCTCATTCATCCTCCATCATTTATTTATCGGAATGGATAATATTTCAACCTTTGCCATTTACGGAGCACTGTGAACTTCTGACCTTTTGACCTTTAAATGTCAAATGTAAAGCACGAATTTTTGGGATGAAGTTACTCTGCGAAAGGACGGAAACAAATATACGAGCATCTTTCTCCATAAATGTTTAAATTTAAGTTAAAATGTATGTAATACAATACATTGATGAGCTTAGATTGATGTCCTGGTGAGCATATATTTTCTAAATATATTGAAGCATCTCCGTTTATTCTTAGTTTAGGACTATAGACAATATGACAATGCTGAATGGATACGGTTTTCATTCATAATGTTTTACTATCAAACCTACGACATTATTATATCGTAGGGTCGCCCACATCTGCTCGTATTGGATGCCATAAGCTCAAGCGTAGGTTTGCTACGTTCGGAAAACGGATTATCAATTTTTTTTCCAGCATATTATAAAGTGCGTTTATTTTTGGGACGGATCTTTATCGTTTCGGTGGCGGTGTGTCTGGAACAATAAAAAGGTTTTCTGCAAAAATTTTTTTGTTTTAGCAGCCTCCGATTGATATTCATAGTCATAAAAACTAAAGAACGAAATCTGTATGCAAGCGGTGTTATACTACGCTAATAACAAAGTGTCATTTTGCATCAGGCAATTTGTATAAATATTCGTTATCTAATAGAGTTAGATAAAATGCGGTAAATTTTTGCCATGTTGTTCAGCGCAGGAAGGAATACCGGAATTTGTTTGTTGTAACCATTGAAAAAGGCTGTACAGTGCCACAGGTAAAAATTTACTAGAAAAATAAGGTTTTTTTTCCAAGGGCCCGTCCATATACCCAATTCACTTAGGCCTGGTTTAGTCCATTGTGCTTACCCAGTTTGCTTGTCACACCCATCTAGTGATCCCAACTCCTTGCAGTAGTTTGTGTAGGTCAACTGGGGAGAGGATAAGGATGCCTCTTCCGATCTAGTGACACGCAATGGCAAACTATGTGCTGTACTGTAATAATTATTCTTACATATTTTTATCAATTTTATGTTCTCACTTTACAAAAAATCTATTTTTAAACTCATCATACATAAATTGAATAAAAAAAATAGAGTTTCACAGCTGCTATTCAATGAAACCATCTATTATTAAAGGAATGATTTTCCACATTGACGTCACCAGGGTCACGTGACGACCCTGTACGAAGCCGTTTCGCCCTTTATCGTCTGGCTCTAGCCCGGTCACAAATTTAACTTCCCTCATACGTGATCCGCAACGTTGCCGCGTCAGCTGTTATGACCACTGGACGAGAGAGAGAGAACCCCACGGCTTTCGGCCGCCGATAAACGATCCTTATCCCGATATTTTTAACGCGTCTCGGCAACGCATGACTTTGCGACTGTGACGACGTAGACGCTAAACTGTTTTGCCCGGACATCCAGATATTTCAAGGCCTCCGTTATTTTAAAGGTCGTAGGCTCTCGCGCATTCTGGAAAATCGATTCTAGGGCCCTGGCTACGAGGAAAATCGATGCCGGGTCTCCATTCATAACTTTATGTGATAGTCCGGTCAAGTTTAGGGTTAAGGCGTGGATATGGTGGAAAGACCATTCTCTGGTTTGATGGGATGTACGTAGGAATATCTTTCTCAGTGGCAAAGTCAGAAAATATGCTCGGGGGAGGGGGGGGGGGGGGTTCAGTGGGCGTAAAAAATATATTTTTTTCTGGAGAGAAGGACAGACGGGAAAAAAAGCGCCGCAGGCGAAACATTTTCGGGACCACGCCCAAAATTCGATTAAAATTCAACTACTATCAAATTTCGAAAATTAAATTACTACCTCTACCCATCTGCATGGTTGGATTCAATTTGTTTTTGTAAATGTTTTTTTACTTTTTTGTTCATATTCCTAAAAAGAGTAAGACCTAAGAAGTTTCTCTTTATTTTTTATTATTTTGAAATTCAGATAGACGAGACCATTTCTATTGACGGAGACCATTTCTATTGACGAGAACCTTTCCCACTTCTTCTTCTTGTAGTGCGTCTCCTATTGGAGGTTTGCTATCATCACAGCAATCCGGACCTTGATGACTGCAGCTCGGAACAGTTGAACATTACTACAATTAAACCAGTCCCTCAGGTTCTTATGCAAGGACACACGGCGTCTACCAATGTTCCTTCTTCCATTAATCTTTCCCTGGACTATCAATTGTAGAAGTGTGTATTTCTGTCCTCTCATTATATGGCCCAGATATAGAAGTTTTCTCTTTTTAATGGTGTTAATAATTTCGCAGTCCTTCTGCATCCGGTTCAGGACTTCGGCATTAGTGATTCTATCGGTCAAGGGAATACGCCACATTCTACGATAGCACCACATTTCGAAGGCTTGTAGTTTGTCTATGTGAATTTTCTTGAGAGTCCATGTTTCAACTCCATACAGAAGCGTGGAAAAAACGTAACAGCGCAGCATCCTCATTCTAAGGTCCACCTTAATATCTCTACCAATATATAGTTTTTTCATTTTTACAAACGTTGATCTGGCCCTTCATCATATTGCAAATTGTTACATGCTGTTTGCGAGACTGACGTCACATAACCATAGCAACGGTGAATATCAAAGCCATGTTGGGCGTTGGGTCTTCACTTGCTTTGAGCTAACGGACACAGTCGACTGGAACGCGCCAAAATGCACGGATAATTATTGTCCATCGAAGTTAACCGTGGTCCTATTATCCATAGCAACATTCGAATTAAATTAATATTATTAATTCGAACGTAACTATTTTTTAAGGGCTAAAATGGTAGCTGTATCGGTACATGAACATTTAATAATATCGAAAAACTTTCCTCCTGGTTTTATTTTTTTTTGGTGAAGAAGCCCCTTCACCTACTTCATCTGACGAACCGCCACCGGATGATTTGAAACATAAAGTTTACAAAAGAGGACCGGTTAGTTGCAGGTTGCATTGTTATTTTCCAGCAATCTTCTATCTTATCTTATTTCTAATCTTAAGCAAGATGTCTTCTGTCCCTTTCATCCAAATTTGTGGAAAATAACGGAGCCTGCATATAAATCAAGGGAATAGTCCACAACAATCATTATCCTTGAGACCTAGCGTAGATTTAATGAATTTTATTAATAATACTATGCCACCAGAAGAGTGATTGGTCAATTACATTGGCATTTAATATATTAAATTGCTTGACCAATTAAATCTTCAGAGAAAAAACCTACAATTTATTGCATATACTTTATATAAATCCAGTAAAAACTTTAATTGCCAATAAAAGTTAACGACTGATTTTAATGCATATTTTATAATATCTTGCATACAGTCATTGTTTGAAAATAACTACCTACAGATTTTCAACAGTTGTTGAGTTCAACCGCACAACGATAAAATATTAGTGTAAGTTTGCTTTAAGTATTAAAATAGAAAATATATTTTTTAGATCAGAATCCTTCTTTTGGAACCGCCATCCATACTGGATCCAACATTTTTATGTTTAATTTTTTTTTAAGTACCTACTTAGTTAAAATTTAGTCAATTATCCAAATACAAATTTGACCCACCTTATTATAGTCTATTTCAAAAAGGTGTAGAGTAATAAAATCGAAAATTCCGTCCGATTCGGCTCAATTTTTGTGTCGGTCATAGGCGCGGGCAAATTTTGTGCTTTAAATTATTTATGATAACTAACCAAAGAAAAAAAAAGAAGATAATTTGATAAAGAATGAACTATTAGCTATAGTACATTTACACCTTGTTTTATGAAATATGCCGTGGAAGATATAGCTGAAAAACATAGTGTAACTGTGTTGCGCACACCGCCGTATCGTTGCGAACTAAATCCTATAGAACTTATATGGGCGCAAGTAAAAGGATTTGTAGCAAGACACAACACGACATTTAAAATGAAAGACGTTAAGCTACTGTTTGATCAAGCCATTACGGAAGTGACATCAAAGAACTGGTCAGAATTTTTATTAGAGAAAAGATTTCTGGAGCAGGGTTACAATCTTTTTTTTTAGAAGTCACTTTTTTTTAAGTCGCCCGCCCCTCAGCTAAATCCTGAATGCGCCGCTGGCTAATGCGTATACATTTTGCGGCAATAGAAAAAAAACAGACTATTTTTAAGATACTATAACAAACGATATGTCTTGTCGGCTAGATCACATATCTCAATGGTATACTTCCAACGCCATTCTTGAGTTCCAACGGCTTATCGTCTGGTATTACCTTTGCGGCATATTCATTCACCTTTGCTTCTCTCTCAACAATACTGAAAAACTGTTACAGTAAGCTTAAATAAGTAAGCTTGCCCATTGTCAGCATAAAGTTATATTAACATGTGCTTTATAAATAATCACACGCTTTATTTGAACTAATATAAGTCATACATATAAATATATCTCAAGGTACGATATTACTTTAGCCACGATCAAACCCTATTCCTCTTAAAATAAAAAAGTTCCATCAACTAACGGTATATATTTTATTTCAGGTTCTCTCGACCCAGAAGAACTATCAATCGAACAGCAGAGTCAGCAACATCACACCTCCCCCCACCACTCACCATCCAGCTCGCACCTCGCCGAACGAGCGACTCCTCAGGACTCAGCGCTCAGCCCGAAAGAAGATAGCACTACTCAAAGCTCTCTTAGTACCATGTACCCCCATCACTCCGCGACTAACAACAACAATATGGGGAAAGTGCAACAGAGGTCGGTCTATACCAGTGCAGGGAGTCCTGTGATGCAGAGCAACATCCAGATGCATAATCAGGGCAGTCCTTTGGGGATGGGTAATCAGAATTTGGGGCACAGTCCGTCCGCTGTAGGTCAGTGGTTATTGTCGACTGGAGATAAACCAATGTACCCCTCAATGTTTGGATTTTTGCAAGGAGGTACTAGTCAGTCGAGCCAAAGTCCTCATCAATATTCCAGCACTACACCATCGCCCGCCGGAACTCAGTATGACGACAGAGGGACGGAACAATTGATGCTTAGCATGGACTGCTCCTCTAATTTGGCTCTGAAACAACCTCCAAGTTATCCTAGTTGTTCTAGTGCCACCACAACGTTACAACTGGATATGCAGCAAACTGACTTGGTATACTCGCGTGTGGGGCAACCTCTTGTAGCGCCCTCAGCCAAATACCAGTGGGAGACCCAAGAGTATTCACCGCAAGGTTCGATAGTCCCTGGACCTAGTTCCTTGGTACCCAAACAAGAACCTTTCTCATCGTCGTGTGGTGCCGAGATCCAGCAGGCATCATCACCCTATGGGCCAGTGCAACTTGCAGAGTACAACCCCTCCACCTCGAAGGGACACGAGATCCTTTCTCAGGTGTACCAACAAAGCCCGATTCCACTTAAATTGGTACCGGTCAAACCACGGAAATATCCGAATCGGCCGAGCAAGACGCCAGTGCACGAGCGGCCGTACGCGTGTCCGGTGGAGAATTGTGACCGACGATTCTCCAGATCCGACGAACTCACACGACATATTCGGATCCATACGGGACAGAAGCCGTTTCAGTGTCGGATATGTATGCGTAGTTTTTCGCGGTCCGATCATCTGACGACTCATATTAGGACTCATACCGGGGAAAAACCGTTTTCGTGTGACGTTTGTGGACGGAAGTTCGCGAGGAGCGACGAGAAAAAGAGGCATGCAAAGGTGAGTTTGATTTTTTATGTTTCGGGGCTTATCAGTGAGTTAAATTGGGACCGAACCTATACAGGGTGATTCCTAAGTTGATACTTCTGTTTTAGCTTCTAAAATAAACAACATTTTCAAAAAATACCTTTTTCAAAAAACCCAAAAATAAGGTACTTATACATTCGTTTATTACACTATGAATCAAATACGGTTCTGCCTAACTTGCCCGTTGAATAACATTAAGAAAACTTCTGGGTGTAAGATGAGCCCGCAAGGGAAAGCGTTCTGCGTATAATCTCGAAGCAGCAGCAGCACATTGACGACACTCGCCGTAAATTAGAACCATATCTACTAGTTCATTGTTTTCAAATTTTACCATTTTCACGTGTCACCAATTTCAACTGGATATGCAACTTTCTTCAGAAAACCACACCGCAGCGTATTGCCAAATAACTCACCACCGACCCGTAAATTGCATGACTAATAAGAGATAAGACAAAGAACATAAAGTATAGCAGGCTACGTTTTGATGACCAGGCCCGCACCTAGATTTTTTACTTCTGTATCTCGCCTATTTTTAAGTCTTTTGAAAAAAAGGTATTTCAAAATGTTGTTTATTTTAATGCCTTCTATACACAGCTAAAAAAATATCAACTTAGGAATCAACCTGTAGAATAAATTCCAATTGTCATGTTATATCTGCCTAGTATGCCTTACTGTAGTATGATATACCTATTTTTACACAAATATTAAGCGTAATAAAATCCTTGAAAAAATTGTTAGTTGTAATCAATCTAAAATAATCCGATGGCAATCAGTGAGCGTATATAAAAACAGCAAGAAAATAGCAAATCAAGATTATAACTGTCACCTGAAAAACCATTACTAAATGGCAGCTTACTTAAGCTGTTTTTAATAAATATTTATTGCGGGTAATGGCGGTTTATTATCGGAATATATTGACAGAAACTAATTGCAAACATTTCACGCAAAGCGAACCATTCGCTTGTTGGTTGTAAGGAAAAAAATGGTTTCTTGGTTAATTTATAATTTTATCCAGCGACGACTCGTGGCTTAAAAGTACAAGGGTTGCCACCATTTGGCATAATTAATAATATACAGGATGTTTCCTAAATTGATACTCCTTTTTAGTTGTTTATAGAAAGCATTAAAATAAACCACATTTTCAAATGCCTTTTTTCAAAAAACTAAGAAATAAGGTACTTACATTCAATACACTATGGATCGGTTCTGCCTAACCTAAACATAATCTCGAAGCAGCAGCCGCACTTTGACGTCACTCACCGTAAATTAGCACCATATCTACTAGTTCATTGTTTTCAAATATTATCATTTTCACGTGTCACCAATTTAAAATTAACTCGCTTCAGAAAAACACACCGCAGCGCATTGCCAGATAACTGACCACCGACTTGTAAATTGCATGACTAATAAGACAAACAACATGCAGTATAGCGAGGTGCATATTTTAAAATTATGCTGGAGTAGGACGGGGTGGCCTAAAAAACGTGGCGAATATAACTTGGGTTTTTTAAAATGGAACACCCTATTATTGTAATAATTCTGATTTCCCAAAAAATTCTACGCTTATTGGGCAAATATCATATGTCTAAATTCAATAGTTTTTTAGATATTGACGTTTAAATATGGCATATTCAGACTTTGACAGGCTGTAACATTGGAACGGTTCATCTTAGAGAAAAATGGTTTTCACCTCCCTATCTTAGTTTTTATTCTCTATAAAAAAAAACACGTTTTTTGGGCCACCCCGTATACTCTAATATAATTTTACAATGTGCACCTCAATGACTTCTACAACTTTTACAATTAGAATTTTTATCTAATTCTTAAGCTGAAGGAGAAAAATAACTTTTTTTTTTCAAAATGTTTGGTGTTTCCACTGATTGACTGATGAATATAATTATTGAACGTAATTTAAATTCTTTATACTTCTTGATCGATTAAGTAGTTGAACAAATGAAGAAACGAGCTACGCTTAAACAAATGCATCACCTACAGCTGCTCACTTGATTAATTGCAAGGAATTTTTTTAGATACTTATTACTAGTTACACCTATTTTTTGTTCAAGGATATATTAAATCAATATACTTAAGTACTTAAGATTCGCTAAAACAAAATAAATGCACATGTCTTATTTAAACCATTATGTAATATTAATTATCATTATCAATCACCAGTAGCTGGTAACTAGTATATACCTATTAGTCTTAATGAAGTATTATAATTATAAGGTTTATATTTATCAACGTTTTAACTCTAAAATAAATTACCTTTAATAATATATACCGTATGATTACATAAGTTTTGTAAAATTGTTACAATTAATGTAAAATAAATATTTTATCTCGAACTGGCAACGCTGCTTGTAATAATTATAAGGCCACAGATTGGAGTGTTCAGTGTGTAACTTTGTCGTGTATATACATGTAAATATACAGTCAGTTATATATCCATCTCTCATAATTCCAGCCAATTTACTAAAACTTATTTTTCCTTGTTCCAGGTTCACCTCAAACAACGTATGAAGAAAGAATCAAAACTCTCTTCCAGCAGCTCCACGTCCACGACGGCAAACAACAATAACACGTCCACCCCAACCCCTCCTTCCCACGTAGCCTCCCCCACTCCCCATCACCACTCACATCACCACCACCACCACATGCATCCTCACCAGTTGCCTCCCTCTCACACCTTGACCAGTGAGGAAGTGAGTCCCATGGACCGAGTCAGTCACGGGCCTCTGTGAGATTTACCCAACGCCGATCGGGTAGGTACTAATTATTTATTTGTAGTATGTATTATTTTTACTAGCCAACTTTTTTATTAATGATGTTAGACCTATCAAGTTGGTACTCAAATTAAAGGCCGCGAGAAGTACAATACTATAGAAATGTCAATTTTCGCCTAACTTCATTTTAAGCTAACTTTTTTATTAACGATGTTAGACCTATCAAGTTGGTACTCAAATTAAAGGCCGCGAGGAGTACAATACTATAGAAGTGTCAATTTTCGCCTAACTTCATTTTAAGCTAACCTTCTTATTAACGATGTTAGACCTATCAAGTTGGTACTCAAATTAAAGGCCGCGAGAAGTACAATACTATAGAAATGTCAATTTTCGCCTAACTTCATTTTAAGCTAACTTTTTTATTATCGATGTTAGACCTATCAAGTTGGTACTCAAATTTAAGGCCGCGAGGCGTACAACACTATAGAAGTGTCAATTTTCGTCTAACTACATTTTAAAGCCAACTTTCTTATTAATAGCGTTAGACCTATCAAGTAAATTGTAAAAATAATATTTTGTCATACATCTGGCAACGCTGAGTTTTACTGACTGTCAATAATAAAAATACTTACACTTATTTTGTATTGTTTCAGGTCCCGGTCGGCGAATGTTTTATTTTGATACAAGACGACTGTGATCTATCCAGTGTTGCCGAGAGCAGCACAACTGGCGATGCTCCAAAAATAGTTTTCATACAAATTGACGATATCCCATCCGCGCCGCTGCTATCCGGGGAGACCCGAACAAACCCAGAAGGCCGAGAAGGTCTTCTTATCACCGTAGACCAAACGCAGACGCCTATGGAAACGGAACACAGAGAAGAAAGTTGTAGCCCTGTTCCCGATACCCCGACGCTACTGTCGCTAGGTCAAGCCATGGCAACCGCGGACGAGACTCGAAGCGTTATAACACTGATGTCAATTGAAGAACGGGAGGGGGAAAGTAGCGACATGGCAACAAGGCGACAAGGTCATAGTGCTTCAGTGTCGCTAAGTGGTGCAGGAAGAAGTGCAACTATGGAGAGGGAGGTAGATGAAAGTAGTGATGAAAGTTTAAGGGTAGATAGTGACTGAAGCTGATAATGATCTCGCTAAAATAATATATTTTTTTAAAGATGGACTATTGAGGGTAAAAAGGGGGAAAAAGGTGTGTTAGTAGAAACTTCATCAACGGGCGTGCGAATGGTAACATCTCAATACGCTAAATTCTCATTTTAACTGCGTCGAAATGTATTTCTGAATACGACTCGCATTAAAAAACATAAAAATAAAGTGCCATAATAATAGTGCCATAATATGGACCATCGCGAATTTAGCTTATTGAAAACGAAACTTCAAATATCGTTGTATTATTTGGTCATCGAATGAAGTGTCATTAAAATATTTATTTCTCAGCTTTTTCAATAATTGTAGGAGAAAAATATTTAAGAAAGCCTTAATCGTCATAATTATTGGTCTCATGCATTAGTATCTATACCGGGTCCGCCAACGTGGCGGGGATGGAAGATTAAATCATTATCGAGGAGCTTATCAAAAATACTAAACCAGCATAAGGTATCGACTTAAAAGCGGCATATTTTAAAAATATTTTACATTATACAGGGTGGCTCAAAAAAGTGTGGCGGACTAAACTTGCATTTTTTTAAATGGAACACCCTATATATTATATAGTTTTCTAATTCCCTATACAATTCCACGTATATTTTGTATAAAATGTCATATGTCTAAATTCAATTGTTTTTGAGTAATTGACGTTTAAAATATGGCATTTTTTGACTTTGACAGGCTGTAACATTGGAAAGGTTCATCTTAGAGAAAAATGGTTTTCACCTCCCTATATTAGTTTTTCATTCTCTATCCAAGGAAACCAACTTCCGATTTACTATGTTAAACCGTTAAAACCGTTTTTTGGTTTAACATGGTAAATCGGAGGTTGGTTTCCTTGGATAGAGAATGAAAAACTAAGATGGGGAGGTGAAAACCATTTTTCTCTAAGATGAACCGTTCCAATGTTACAGCCTGTCAAAGTCAAAAAATGCCATATTTTAAACATCAATTACTCAAAAACAATTGAATTTAGACATATGACATTTTATACCAAATATACGTGGAATTGTATAGGGAATTAGAAAATAATATAATATATAGGGTGTTCCATTTAAAAAAATGCAAGTTTAGTCCGCCACACTTTTTTGAGCCACCCTGTATAATGTAAAATATTTTTAAAATATGCCGCTTTTAAGTCGATATCTTATGCTGGTTTAGTATTTTTGATAAGCTCTTCGATAATGATTTAATCTTCCATCCCCGCCACGTTGGCGGACCCGGTATGTAAAGCCCAATGTTTGTACCTCCAAAGGCATTGTTAAATATTTTTTTAAATGTATATCCACAACATACATTATACAGAAATTAAATTATAACAAATCATAATATTTTTCGTCATCTGAGGAACTGTCATCTCCTCTTGACGTTATAATTAACGGGTCGACGGTCCGATCGATCAGGTGGTCAAGAATCCACATTTTCTCCTTTTCTTTAATGACATGATTGACTGATTATCGCCAGTTCCCTGGTGTCACTTCCTTAATGGCTTGACCAAACAGTAGCTTAACATCTTTCATTTTAAATGTCTGTGTCTTGCTACACATCCTTTCACTTGCGCCCAAATAAGTTCAATAGGATTTAGTTCGCAATGATATGGTGGTGTGCGCAGCACAGTTACACTATGTTTTTCAGCTATATCTTCCACGGCATATTTCATAAAACGATGTTTGTGTAAATTTGCTACAGCTAATAATTCCTTCTTTATCAAATGATCCTCTTCTTTTTTCTTTGATTACTTATGATAAATAATGTAATAAACAAAATTTACCTACGCCTATGGCCGACATCGAAATTGAGCCGAACTGGATATCTACAACATTCATATATTGCTAAATAAAAGACGTCTTCTTTCGTTATTGTGATTTTTTTATAAATTGCACAGTGCATTTCTCCTGATATTTAATTTATGGTTTTTGAAGGGGGGAAGGGGGGGGGGGGGGGTGCTCGTATGATTTGTGCCTTCGATAAAATATAATATACAAAAGACATTTCAACCGTTAGAACTGTTCATTTGTTGTGGATATACAAATATCATTTCAAACCAAACAAACTAGACAGTAACATTATAACACCCTAATTTATGAAAAAAAAATGTGCCCCTTTTGTATATAAAATCTCAAATTAAATGTTATAAGCCAGTTACAAGCTGCACTTCGACTGATTATAATTTTTACGGTGCTATACCACCGCAAAAAATATGGTTGTTAAAAAGTTTTATGAAAGTATAACTGTTCAAACTAAATTCCCTGGCAAAAAAAAACGCCGCCTCAAAATAACGTAAAATATTAAGCCTCTCAAGGATCTTGTTGAAAATTTAAATTAACCACTGCCATCTATTGAAAAGTTCGGTAACTTTTAGACGCAGCCTCGTAATTATTTGAGGGTGGCGTTTCTTTTGCAGGGTAGTCTATACCTTTAATATAAATCCTATTTTTGTATTATAGATAATACCTTTGGAATTCTTGTTAAAATAATGAGATATTTATATTTACGTTTAAGTAGGTTTTGTAACTTTAAACTAAAAAAAGCTTTAATTAATTCTTTAGGGTTAACGTGTTTTCTGAATGTCAAATAACACTGTTCTTAATACATTCCGTTAGATTTTTCAATTGATAATTTAATTTTTAGGATCTAAAGGCCACCTGTGAATTGGTAGATTTATTTTAAACACCTTGTAACCTTCAATTCAAGCCAATTAAAAATTTCGATCATTTTTAATTAGTCAAAATATTCTAATCAATGAAACGCTTAGAATGACGTATTAACATACATATTGTCTGTTTGAAGGTTGGAGACAATGATGTTTCTTGAATAATAGAATAGTTTTGGACTTGCATTGTCTTTAATTTGTTTTACATCACAACGTTTCAACTGGTAAGTATCTCCAGTCGTCTTCAGGTGAATACTAAATAAGTAAAGTAACTACAGCTCTATTTATACTAGCTAGATGTACTGGAGCATGACTGAGATGGGTGCAGTCATGCGTTTAATTCTTGTGCGGTATTTTAAGTTTACATCTACTTAACAAAGGTTTCCAGATGTTTCTTATATCTAGTGAGGGCTTACTAAAACAATCTGGGTTCTGGTATATGATAGCAGCTTCCTTGAACTTCCTCTTCCTCCAATGTGGTTCTTTGTGCAGGATTCGAGCTTCTGTCCACTTAATGTGATGACCGTGTGTCCAGGCATGGTCAGCTGCCCCTGATTTTTCGGTTTCTCCTTTAAGCGTGTTGTTTCTGTGTTCCTTGACCCTAGTTTCAAGTGGCCTTAGAGTCTCACCAATGTAGTAAGAACGCTTGTGGATAGAGCAATTACCATCTGTAATTCAAATGAAGCCCTCAAACAGGAAACTAACTACATCAAGACCTCAACAAAAATGGCTACCCCGGGCATCTAGTTGATAAACTAATGGAAAATCGCAAGAATCGGTCAAATACACAAAAGAAGCCAGTAGAGTCACAATCAACACTCAACATTCCGTATGTCAAAGGAGTATCTGAGAGAATTAGAAGACTAGGACAACGATACAATATTAATACGGTATTCAGCTCAAAAGACACTTTAAGAAGCCACCTGACGAAGACGAAACCAACAAGTCAAAAAGATAGGAAAAACTGTGTCTATCAGATTCCCTGCGAATGTGGCAGATCCTACATTGGTGAGACTCTAAGGCCACTTGAAACTAGGGTCAAGGAACACAGAAACAACACGCTTAAAGGAGAAACCAAAAAATCAGGGGCAGCTGACCATGCCTGGACACACGGTCATCACATTAAGTGGACAGAAGCTCGAATCCTGCACA
The DNA here is from genome assembly GCA_935413205.1 of Polydrusus cervinus. Lineage (NCBI taxonomy): Eukaryota > Metazoa > Arthropoda > Insecta > Coleoptera > Curculionidae > Polydrusus > Polydrusus cervinus. The sequence goes on from OW284519.1 coordinate 28,708,919, forward strand.
AAGAACCACATTGGAGGAAGAGGAAGTTCAAGGAAGCTGCTATCATATACCAGAACCCAGATTGTTTTAGTAAGCCCTCACTAGATATAAGAAACATCTGGAAACCTTTGTTAAGTAGATGTAAACTTAAAATACCGCACAAGAATTAAACGCATGACTGCACCCATCTCAGTCATGCTCCAGTACATCTAGCTAGTATAAATAGAGCTGTAGTTACTTTACTTATTTAGTATTCACCTGAAGACGACTGGAGATACTTACCAGTTGAAACGTTGTGATGTAAAACAAATTAAAGACAATGCAAGTCCAAAACTATTCTATTATTCAAGGAACATACATATTATTGTTTGAAAAAACAAATCGTCATTATTTTATATTCAATTCAATTGCATAAGAGAGCGAAAATTACTTTAAAATGTTTCTTTGACCCGTAACTTTAAAACAAAAAATACTAGAAAAAAAAGTTTCAGACAAAAGTCATAGAGCATTTAATTTTGAATAAAAAAGTTTATAATAGTTTTTACGATATATCTAATATTTATGGCCATACAATCATGTGAATGTTTAGGATTGGTCTTCAAAACTTCCCGTATTCGTTAAATTTTCAACTCGGTTACACTACTCATTATTATACCGGGTGTGGTGCATCGTTGCTGGAAACATAGGAAATCGCAAGTTTTAGACTGTCCAAATATTTTCTCTTCTGTTGACTTTAGAGCTGGGTTGTAGGGAGATTTTTTAGGGTCTCTGTGTGGTCAGTGCACATGCGGAGTTTGAACAATTTTGGACAACCCGATCTTAACTTATTCGAACAGGAATTGCGGTTGGTTTTTCATTGGAATTTAACAGGTGAAGCTGCGGACACCAGAATTAATTTGTCCTTGTTCAATGTAGTGCTGATATTTTTATTTTTTTCGACGTGAAGTAAAATATTAAGATCTCTATCATTGTTCTTTCAGCTCTCTCATGATTCCCTGCTGTGCATTTGCCGTTGTTTACTACAGTGCCTTTCGCCTCAAAATGAATAATAACTCTTTGTATTGCCGATTTGGTAAGAAGGGCTCTATCAGGGAAATAAACCGAAAACATATCAGATACAATACTTAGGCTTTTTCCCGCAAAGTACCATTTTATCATTGTAACTTTTTCTTCTATTGCGTAACTCATAATAATTACCTAGGTAAAAAATTGTTACAAGTGAAAAATCTAATAGTTTTAAATTACATTTGACAATGACAAATCACAGGTTGACAAGTCCAATCAATGCTGGTGTCCACGGCATCACCTGTTGAATTCCAATGAAAAACCAACCGCAATCCTGTTTAAATAAGTTAAGATCGGGTTGTCTAAAATTGTTCAAATTCCGCATGTGCACTTCTCACCGTATAGAGACCCTAAAAATTCTCCCTACAACCCCTCTCTAAAGTCAACAGGGGAGCAAATATTTGGACAGTCTAAAACTTGCATGGGATTTTCTATGTTTCCAAACACGATGCGCCACATCAAAAACGACAGTGATGCCATTTCGACATTTAAGTATTAAAAACTTTTTGGAAATTTGCGAACTTTCCATGGTTTATCAGTTTTGTAGATGTAGAGAGAAGAAAAAAGGGGTAATAACCTTTAGAGTTCAAAATTTGATGCTTTGCAATATTTGTAAAAAACTTTTTGCTATATTATTTTTCATTTAAGAGTTACAGCCCAAAATTATATTTCCAACCTCATTTAAAGGTTTTTTTTTAACTTTTTTTGCCAGGGCTGGACAGAAAATAGTACTGATATGTTCTCTTTCACATGATAAAGTCATTCTTCATCAAAAAAGTGGCTTTCTTTATATGAACCACGATCTGTTTGTTCGCTATTTTATACCTATTATGAAGTCCGGTGATTATAAGGTGTTTAAATATTTAGTCAATATTCGACAACCGTCAATAGCGACATTTTGCCAACAAAACAAAATCCCACTAAACGCTATTTTAAACGTTATTTTATCGGAATTTACACACACACAATTTTGTAAAAACCTGTGTCATATTCAGCGGCAAATACAATTCCTTTTAGCGAATTGAACATCTGGTATCATGCGTCAGCCAGTGCGGAGATTTTAGCGCCTGAAAAATCGATTAGCGGGTTTTTGTTGATTGGCAAAATGTCACCACTATCTACAACCGCCTATAAAAGCTCAGTAGTGTCAAAAATTTTGGAAAATAATTGAGTATTACGAATGCCTTATAGTAAGTGTCTTGTATACATTAAAAAAATGGTTCATACATAGCCCAGACTTTTTCATAGTTACCAAATGTTAAATACACAAAAGTTGAATCTTGCCAAAAAAAATTTTTATGCCGTATATTCTTGTTTATTAACGACGTCCCGTTTTGTCCAATCTTGCCTTTGTTTCAAATATAACTTCCATTGGTAAACCTGTAATCATTATTACTTGCTAGTTCTGTTTATTTGTGAAAATTGTGAATCTTATTTACAATTACAATTTTAGTCCAATAAAAGGACTCCTAAAAAGGAATTTTAGCGGTGGTGCAACGCTACCCATTATTATACAGGGTGATTCACGTTGAGTGGCCTATTAGAAGATCTCGAAAACGAGTAACCTTATCTTTCTAAAAATTTGATAGCAGGCATAATTGGCTTTGAGCTTTTAAAACATTATATTTCGACATTTTTATTACTTCCGGTTATACCGGAGGTTAATGCCAACTTTACTATTTCAAATAGAACACCCTGTATATTTTAGCATTCTTGATAACCTTATTAAAATCTAAATAACTCTTGTTAATAATATACTATTTCTATCTCTAACCGTTTTTGAGATATGAATTATAAAAGGATTTTTTTTGTGTAAAAACGCTCCGAGAAGAAAGTTTAGTAACTCTGAAACTAATAAAGGTAAACATTTAAAATTTTGTAAGCTCTTAAGTAATACATAGATCTTTAGTTTAAATTGCTTAGGTTTCACGTTTCTTATACAGGGAGTTCTTAAAATTGTGTCAATGTTTCCATTTAAATAAATGTGCAGAAATTTTAAGATTTTTTATTTAAATTGCTCCTAATTCCAAAACGACTAAAAATGTGGATTGTAACCCATTCGGCACTTAGATAGGAAATTTTATTCTCTACACTTTAGTAAGCTAAAAAATAGGGTGTTCCAGTTGCAAAAATTGATGCACATTTATTTAAATGGAAACATTCGCACAATTTTAAGAACTCCCTGTATAAAAAACGTGGAACGTAAGTAATTTAAACTAAAGATCTATGTATTACTTGAAAGCTTACAAAAGTTTAAATGTTTACCTTTATTAGTTTCAGAGTTACTAAACTTTCTTCTCGGAGCGTTTTTACACAAAAAAATATTTTTATAATATTCATATCTCAAAAACGGTTAGAGATAGGAATATATTATTATTAACAAAAGTTATTTAGATTTTAATAAGGTAATCAAAAATGCTAAAATATACAGGGTGTTTTATTTAAAATAGCAAAGTTAGCATTAACTTCCGGTATAACCGGAAGTAATAAAAACGTCAAAATATAATGTTTTAAAAGCTCAAAGCCAATTATGCCTGCTATCAAATTTTTAGAAAGATAAGTTTACTCGTTTCCGAGATCTTCTAATAGGCCACTCAACGTGAATCACCCTGTATAGTTTTAAAATGCCGCGCTGGACGCTGCAACGTTACCTTGAGGACAACGGTGATGCCATATCGACGTTTAAGTCCCAATTATTAAGAATTTGACTGAGAAATTATTTTTGAAACTTTCTATGGCTCAAAATAGTAATTAAGTATTCTTTCAAACAGTATAATGTATCCAGTGGCGTAGTAAGAAAATATGCTCGGGGCCACGCCCAAAGTTCGTTTAAAATTCACCTAACTACTTAGAAATTTCAAAAATTAAATTATTCCCTCTCCCAATCTGAATGATTGAATTAAATTTATTTTTGTAAATGTTTTACTTTTTTAAATTCTTAGCCGACTCTTTATTTAAAAAAAACATTTTTTATATTTGTGAAAAATATGAATATTGGTGTCAATTCAAAATTTTAACATAAGACATATGTATGACTCTAACCAGTGTTTTTCGGGCTTGGTTTTGCATGGTTAAAAATAAAGTAAATATCGCTCACCACGCCAACATTAATGATTTTTTCATAAATCATATATTTAAAGAGAGTCTATCTAAGAGCAGTTTTTGGTGCAAATGCGTAGGTTTGGAAATACTCCTTCTTAAGTGCCGTTTTGTATATTCATAATAAAGCATTCTCGTTTCTTCCTACACTATTTTTTTTATTATAAATTATCACACTTCTTCCATAAAAAATGTTTCAATTAAAATTTTTACTTTAATTTTTCTCTTTAAAAATAAATGTTTTTTGTTTTTGTTGTAAAAATATTTTATTGCATTGGGTTATATTTTTGTTTGGGAAAACGGAACAGACAAGTATATAATAAAAAATACTATAAAATACTATTCTTTTTACTCGTTTTCCTTTAAAATTTCATCAAAAATCAATAACTAAAACGATATGCGTGTGAAACCTTAATCTCTATATAAAACAGGACTTTTAGAAGGAAGAGTTTAAAAACTCAACGTTTCCTACAAGACCTTTGTAATCTAAGCCAAGAATACATTATTTAAAAATTTAAATTAAGTGTCCAAGCGTGAGGGGAAAAATTAGGTTGCAATTAGACTTCTAGAGCTCCAAGGCACGGGGTATACGCCACTGAATGTATGTACCAATTCCTTTTTAAGCATTTCATTTATTGGGCTATTTTCCACAATTTCCAGTTTTGTCCAAGCCCAAGTGAATATCTTAAGAAATAAATCCATTCTTTACTCTAATTTGCAGTTCACTGATTAGATGCACATCAGAAACAAACAGAATTAACAATTACATTTGAATTATTTATTTTAATAATGTTATTTAAAACTACTACTCTAAAAGGCCTAAATTCTACTAAAAGTATTGTATAAAATTGCATTATAGGATAACCCCTTTATGTAAAAACCAATGTAGCATAGCTTGTACATAAAATTTTATTTAAATTAACCTCTATAGATTTTGTACATAGTTTAATAATTGAATTGTTAAATAAACATCTATTGTTGAGTGTATAAATAATTGTTGTAACAAGTCAAGCTCTACATCAACACCTAAATTTTTATTTTTATCTGTTAACTAGTTTATCAAATGTTTTATATAGATTTTTCCGTACCATAAGAATTTCTAGCACTGTTTTTATTTATGTAGAAACTTTTACGCACTAAGAAAATATTCTCTAAAAAAAAAATTTTTTTTATTTAAAATTCACATTTTTATTTTTGACTTTATATTTAAAAATTTAATACACAGGGTGTCCCGAAATTAAAGGCAATATTTCGAGGGCGTAAAGTACATCCACAATTATGATCGAAATAAAACAAGAGTATCTTTTTAAAAAAAAAACTCTAGCGTTTCAAAAAATTGCATTTAAAATTAAAAAATTTTAGAAATAAAAAATAAGGATAATATTTACATTAAGCCCCACTTTGTGCGACGCCACTGGAAGAAGTATTTTCCCTTAAAAGTCACTGTAATTTACAACTTATCATTTGTAAGGCCTGTACCAATTTTCATGCCATTATCTTAAACGGGTTTCCTGTTATTTTATTACCTTCTTTGATATACTCTAGATCAGAAGAAGCATTTCTGAGGTTTATAGGACATTTTTGTCATATTTTTTTATGTATTTTACGCTTTAAAAATATTCCTCGCCAATTTTGGGACACCCTATATACTTGTTAGGAGAATATTTGTTTGGTGTAAGCTCTCTTCTCTGTTAAAATGTCACAACAAACTTTTTAATAATATCTCGTCCAGAGGAAAAAGTAATGGTTCAAGATTTAGTAATTTTAGGTCAATGAAAGAAATCCTGATTATGGCCTCATAGAGCTCGAAACGTAGAAAGAAATAATATTTCAAGTAAATATTGACCTACGAACTTTTAAATGAATTTATAAACTTCCGGACCAAAATGACGTTGCGTTTATTTGGTCCAGAAGTTTAGCCGGTTAAAAGAAATTCAGTTCCTTAAAAAAAATACTGGGGACGATTAAAAAGTTTGCCGTGACGTACGAGGCTATATTAAAAAGTTTTCAATCACCCAAGGCTGTAAAATCTTATCGTATTTTCTAAATGTGATATTTGGATACTGGATATTGTCTAATAATATAATAAAAATATAAAAATTGTAAAATGTTGTTTAAAAAAATAATAAATAAATTAACTGTGAAATCTCACCTTTTATGAATATGTTGATGTGTTCTTGTCAAAAATTTCCCAACAAGACGATAAATAAATTTCTCTAAATAATATAATTTTGTGTTTATATGTGAAAAACCTATTATTCCTTATTTATTTATAATTTTTTTTAGACGATGCGAATATGTCAATATTTAAAAAAATTGATATAGAAAAACTAATATCTCATTAAATGAAGATCTAAAAATGGTGAATTGGTATTTAAATATGGATATTCAATTACGTATATAGTGGCTTTTTTTCTAAAAAATATATAATCGCTTACTTTTAAAAATTATTCTATTGGCAATAACGCTGAAACGAACGGAGATATCGAGCTGCGGTTTTAATATTTGTTCTAGTAAATTTAATCTACTTTTCGATTATGGTATCATAATTATACCGTATGATTTATTTTTCGGAGTAAAATCAAAAAATGTGTTATTATTGCCAATTGCGCCCTCTAGCATTTTTTTGAGAACAATTATGAACAACTAAATACGATTGGTGAAAGTCATACATTTCTCTTCCAAACAGTCGTTAGTTTGCTAAAATCGGATAAGTCGTTTATAAGTTACAGCGATTTAACTGATTACACATTCAACCGCTTCTTCCCCTTTTATTAAAGTCGGTACGCCAATGAGCATAAGACCAAATTGATGCATAATTGTCCAAGCTTTTCAATGGTGTTATCAAAGATATACCTTAATGTGGAATTTTCGGAGATATGTAAACTTTTAAAATTTACTTTTCAATTACGCCCTCTTGCGGCAAAATGCGGAACTTAAAAATTATTTTCAGGATTTTCTCATGACCACTTTAGTAATAATTTTTTTTCCTGAGTTTCTATGCCCAGTAGTTTCCGAGATACGGCCGAGAGCCATTTTTAGTGGGACACCCGGTACCTACATAATATTAATTTTATTGAACATTATAAAAAATATTATACAGAAATTAAATTATAAAAAATCATAATATTCTTCGTCATCTGAGGAACTGTCATCCCCTCTTGACGGTATAATTTTCGGGTCGACTGTGCGATCGATTAGGTGGTCAAGATCCTACATGTTCTCTTCTTCTTTAATTACATGATGGACTGCTTTTTGCCAGTTCTCTGGTGTTACTTCCTTAATGGCTTGATCAAACAGTAACGTCTTTCATTTGGAATGTCGTATTGTGTGTTGCTACAAATCCTTTCACTTGCGCCCATAGAAGTTCTATAAGATTTAGTTTGCAATGATATGGCGGTGTGCGCAGCACAGTTACACTATGTTTGTAAGCCATATCTTCCACGGAATATTTCATTAAACAATGTTTGTGTAAATTTGCTATAGCTAATAGTTCCTTCTTTATCAAATTATCTTCTTTTTTTCTTTAGTTAGTTATCATAAATAATTTAATGCACAATAGGTACGCCTATGGCCGACACCGAAATTGAGCCGAACTGGACGGAATTTCCCATTTTATTACTGTACACCTTTCTGAAAAAGACTATAGCAAGCATTTATCTCTTTCTTCCTCACAGTATGCAAAGAACAGCGTTACGTTTGGTTTGCTTACCAATACGAGGTACGTAGTATATTATGCAGTTAATAGTAATAGCACACGAAACAAAAACTAAGTTTGGATAGGAATAAATAAAAGCATGAAGTCTTTCTCCACTGGTTTGGATGTCATTTTAATTTACATTTTGATTAAGAGAATTAATGTGAAACGTCATTGATCAAGTGACCCTATGGAAGAGCCATCAAAGCCAATTGTATAAAACCATAAGGTTCTGGGTTCGAATGCCCTCAGCTAAATAATTTTTATATCGTTTCTAAGGCATCATAAAATAGGTTCAGTTTAAAAATAACATCAGGTCATAAATGTTTTTCTCCTAGGCACATCGGTAATAAATTTTTCAATTTAAACCAACTTAACTTATTGACACAGCAATTGACATTTAACACCGGGTTCAAATGAAGTTAGAGTTCACAACAGTTAATGGCGTGTAACGACTTTACCTAACGCGTACTTCAGTTTTTTTTAAAATTTGTTTGTCAAAATTATTTTTTTTAACCTCGATACCACTAAAACTTTTTGCATTTTTGCCAAAAATATTAAGCCTGCTCCTTCTTTTACCCTTTCCTCTCACTGTATTTCTATAAGTTATTAATAGGTCATATTTATGAATTATTTTGCCTTAATAAAAGTCCCCTGAACGTATATACAGGGCGTTATGGTATTTAGATTCACTCTAAAAAATGAGTTAATTACTCAAGCTATAGTATATTTCGAAAAGGTGTAGATTAATAAAGGCTCATTAGATATGCAAAGGGACTACAGAGTGACCCAGCGAATATTTAGGCCACTTTCATAATTTGACATTGATTTCATTGAAAAATTCTTTATTTTCATCAATTGCAGTTGGTACCACCCGGGTTTGGGTCAATTTATGGGTTTTGCCTATTGTTATCCATTTACAAACACTGAAAATGGCGTGACAAAGGCGTGCATTGTGTACACTTATTTTTTATTAAACATTATAAAAAAATACAAAATATACAATATACAGAAATTAAATTATAAAAAATCGTAATATTCTATCGTAATGTCTTTTATTTTCAATGTCGTGTTGTGTCTTGCTACAAATCCTTTCACTTGCGCCCGTATAAGTTCTATAGGATTTAGCTCGCAATCATATGGCGGTGTGCGCAGCATAGTTACACATATTCCACGGCATATTTCATAAAACGATGTTTGTGTAAATTTGCTATAGCTAATGGTTCGTTCTTTATCAAATTATCTTCTTTTTTTTTCTTTGATTAGTTATCATAAATAATTTAATGCACAAAATTTACCTACGTCTATGGCCAACACCGAAATTGAGCCAATGTGGACTAAATTTCCCATTTTATTACTCTAGACCTTTCTGACTATATTTTTCTTGCTAGATAGACTTTAGTATACCCAATAATAATCTTTAGTTTCCAAAACACACTAGGACTGCTACTAAGAGATGGCACTAAAAGTTATATACAACCCTGGAAGGTTGATAATATTGTAATTGTTAGTATCAAGACTATCGTTTAGAAGGTATAGACCTACCTTGTACGGACGAGAACGAAAGAGTTCGAAACCGGTCCGCAGGTGGTTACATCCTACCAATAGTAAAGCCTTTACTTCTTGGTAGTTCAATCTGATTTGTATTTTGATAGCTAACACAGTGTTGACCAAATTTGACCTTATAATATTTTAATGCCGAAATTGGCCTAATAAATGTAGTCTCAGGTACTAAGTTTCCTCTTGAGTTGAGGCTATTTAAACTAACTTTTATTGTCATGGAAACTATATAATATTCTGATAATATGATATACTAGGCCAATCTTAAGAGTGTCTGAGATTCCTTGTCCTGAAGAAACGATCCATACTATTTTTAATCGACTCCCTAACCCCTAATGCATCAAGAGTTACAGGTTTAAACATAAAACGTGATTTATGTATGTCCTATATTGTCCCATACCCGGTACCATGCAATGGTACCTACATTAGGCACCCACCTCAACCACTTAAAACTCAATAAAAATGATTTACAAAACATTAAAACAATTTAAATAGAAAGTTACCGTACGAAAACCATAGAGTTAATAACAGATCTCTTTGGCTACTACTGATGACCATTCATTGGTGCTATCACAAAGAAATCGACGTTCTGATTGATGATGCATTGAAGATGTGGCTTTTCAATTACAATAATACAATTGCGATACATTATTCAACAGTGCAAGTAATTGGAGTCAGAGACGTACAAACAACGAAATATATTTTGTTTACAACCGTGATATACAAAGTTTAATGGAAATTGCTTATTATTCCGATATTTTAACCAGTTAATTTTATACAGGGTGTTCCGTAATGACGTGGTAATATTTTAGGGTGTGATTCCTCAAGTCATTTTATAAAAAAAAGTTCTTATAAACATATGTCCTAAACGGCTTAAATTTTTTGCTACAGGGTGTTGAATTATTTTTTTTAATGCATTTTTTGTAATAACTCTGAAAGTACTTTAGATAATATTTTCAATTTTAGCATGTGCTAATGGGACATAAAACCACATCTTTTAGTAATGAAAGTTATTTTTTTGTCCCACCAGTGGCGTCCTTGCAAACATGTCCTCTGATATTTTTTAGAAAAAGAGTGGTACGCACATGTGGATATCACTTCTGATTAACCTGGTCAATTCTGCATAAAATGCTCTCTTGCGTTTTTCTCCTCAGGCACACCGTTCTTAATTAAAATAATTAAATTAGCTCTACTATTTATTATTATTAACATTGATAATACAAAATTTTGTTTTATAAAAATTGTTGGAAATGACCACCTTCATTTAATAGGCATGCTTCCGCCCTTCTAATTTAATTTAATTATTTTAGTTAAGAACGGTGTGCCTGAGGAAAAAAACGCAAGAGACCATTTTTATGCAGAATTGACCAGGCTAATCAGAAATAATATCCTCATGGAAAAATGTCAGTGGCGTACCACTTTTCTTCTAAAAAATATCAGAGGAAATGTTTGCAGGGACGCCGCTGATGGGACCAAAAATAATTTTTATAATTAAAACATTTAGTTTTATGTCCTATTAACACATGCCAAAATTGAAAATATTAGCTAAAGTACTTTCGGAGATATTACAAAAAACGCATTAAAAAAAATTCAACACCCTGGTAGCAAAAAATTTAAGGCGTTTAGGACATATGTTTATATGAACTTTTCTTTATAAAATGATTTTAGGAATCACACCCTAAAATATTAACACATCATTAAGGAACACCTTGTATACAAAAGAAATATTGTATAAAAATATATATCATTCATATAAATATAATTTATAAAATATATTATATTAAAAAATATATTATTTAAATTTAAGAGAATCTTGACTTCCATACAGCTCTAATTTGTGTTACTAATTTTTTATAGAAATTATGTTTCCCATTTATTAATGTAAGTACTTAGTCGTTCCACGCCACTGCAGCAAGCAAAATTGTTATTTCCTCGTCAATTACCAAACTGGGGTTGGTGCAATGAGACCTAATAGCTTTAACAGCTTAACTGCCGATGTAAAAGACTTACGTATTGAATAGTTAAAGATGAGGCAGTTAAATGGTTTATCTTTACAAATTGCATAACTCAACATCATATGAATTGCTGGATTTGGAATGTGCAGGATTATTTTTATTTGTTGTAGTGATGAAGAGCGATGTTTAATCGAATAATCGACATGTTCCTTGACATAGATTGGACGGGAGGTTCTCCCTAAAAAATATTTAAAAAAAGAAATGTGAGTCATACTACTAAGGGTAGTGAAAAAACAAGGAAATGTAAGTCATATACATGAGGGTTGTGCAAGAATTATTATCAATTAAATTGTAGCAGTAGTCCATACTTGAAGTGAAGTAGAAATGTAAATAAAAGGCAATGAGACACTTTAGGTCTTCCTCCTCTGGCATAGTAATAAATAATAAACCAGTGGAGGAATACTTAAAGATATCTCATTTATGCTTTATCAATTAATTAGATTTAATTATTCTGTGTGTTGTATTATAAACATGAAATACCTACTCAAAAAGGCGGCTCGTAAGTTGAAGTAGGTGAAGGGGCTCTTCACCAAAAAATAAATAAATAAAACCGAGAGGAAAGTTTTTCGACAATATTAAATATTATTGTACCAATACAGCTACCATTTTAGCCCTTAAAAAATAATTATGTTCGAACTAATAATACTAATTTAATCCGAACGTAGCTATGCATAATAGGGCCACGGTTAACTCCGATGGATAATAACTATAAACACTAGTGCATTTTGGCGCACCCCAGCCGACCGTGTCCGTTAGCTCAAAGCAAGTGAAGACTCAACGCCCAACATGGCTTTGATATTCACAGTTGCTATGGTTACGTGTCGTCAGTCACGCGACACCATATAACAATTTGGATTATGATGAAGGGCAATCTAAAAATAGATCATTTGTTTTAGCATTGGTTCGCCTAACCTTCAGGTATTTATTTTGAGGCTTCGCGAAACTTACGGTTATAGATATCGTTTTTACGTGATTTACTGTGTAATTAAAAAGTTTTGTTTTTATTTTTCAGTTAATTCAGTAGTGTACGTACCTACTTAGTTGTGTGTTTTAAAAATGAAACCAATTAATGACATAGTTTATAATTTGTTGGAAACTCCATTAAGTCGTTGGACAGATAAGGATAAGAGAGACGTTTTGTTATACGGGGTTTTAGTCAATGTTTGTTAAAGTATCCGTACTATACCTAGCTCTTCAATATGTTTAATACCGCGAGCCGCCACTGCCTACTCAACTAGACGACTCTCTATCTGGTCTATCATATCCTCGTTTATAGAAACTTTTAATCATCCTATTTTAACGGATCTCCAAAAAATGCGACGTCTTTGCCAAATAGAAAACCCATTTCCTGAAAATCCCATTAAACTATTCATACGTTAATCCCAAGCCGTACCGAAAAAAATCAATATCGCCACGAGTTATCTGGTAAATAAACAATATGCAATAAATCAACAATAACAGTTAACAAATAAAATGGCGAAACAATAACAAAAATAAATATTGATTCTGCTTTTCACGGTTGAATAACTAGAACAACACCAACAGAACGAAGATTCTTCGAGAGCGGATGAATAATAGCTGGTTTGGAGCCTATATCTAATTTGCAACTTTAATTGTTGCTTGGTTTATGGGGTTTATGGAAGGAACGTCACTATATATACTTACACACTTTTTTTCCGAGGGCCCGTCCATACGTCGGATGCACTTAGTGCATAGTGCTTACCCTGTTTGATTCTTCACACCTACTCGGTGATCCCAGTTCCTTGCACCAGTCTGTGTAGGCCAACTGTGGAGAGGGTTAGGATGTACTCTGGTTCCAGTTTTGGTTGCTCGAGTATTTGTTGCCTCTTCCGATCTAATGACTCGCAATGCCAGACTATGTGATGTACTGCTTCCCTAACTTGTCCTCACAGTCTGCAGTTAGGGTCTCTATTGTACAGTTGCCTTCTGTGCAGATGAGTCTTGACAGCCATGTGTCCTGTCAAAATTCCTGTAATAGTTCTCAGCTGATTCCTGTTCCGGTGAAGTAGATGTTTCGTTAGTCTCGGGTCTGGATTCCCAATGACGCATTTACCATGGTGTAATCCCTGTCTGTTGTTCCAGTGTTGACTTCTTCGCTCCCTGTAATACCTTCGTGTCCTAGTACCCACTGCAGTATTACTTTGTTTGTCTCATATTCCCCTTGGAATTCCCATACCAGTCTTGAGGTCACCTTGTTGCATATTAATGATCTTACGGCTGCTTGACTGTCAGAGTATATATGGATCCGCTTTTAAGGTAAGCTCTTCTATTGTGTTCAAACGCACACTGTAATATGGCGTAAATTTCTGCTTGGAACACTGTGGAAGACCTTGTTTTAGGAGCAGTCTAGGTACCAGATTATTGCCTCAGTAGTAGTTTTGGTGTTTGTTGTTCCATGCGTTTCGTTCATCAATTACGACCACGTATGGTATGTCAAAGCGAAACCTTGGACTTACTTATATAAGTACTTAGTAAGTTATTTCAAGCTATTCTGTTCACTATCACTATTTAGAAAAGTTAAAACCTTTTGAAATCGTGAAAATCTACAGGTTCAAAACTCAATTCTATTAACTGCTTTTGCTTGCATCCCAGACATATATATGGCTGCATATCGCCAGCACTATAATAATAATTTTTTTCTCATTGACCGATGGCACATAAGGACTGACTTTAGGGGGTCCTTACCCATCTTCTTAGATAATTGATTTAAAAAAAAGTAAGTGATTTAAATTAATCTGATAAGTATCCTTGGTTATATGGTAGCTCTCTACTAACGATTTCTTTATTTTCTATTGGCTGAACTTTATTAATTACTACATTTAATTGTTGGAATTTTAAATCATTACAAGAGAAACCGTTGGTTTATATTTATGAATACAATTTCAATTACAATGCAATATAGGTACATTTTGTAAGTAAATGTTTACAGGTAAATTAATAATTAGATGAAGACCACCTGGATTGCAATACGTATTATCTTCTCCGAACACTATTGGCTGTCTTTAATCTGATATTTGTTATTTTTGAAAAACGCCTCACGCCTGTCACATGTCAAATCTATCAAATAAAATTTGTTCTTCTTTTAAATTTAATTCAAAACATTCATCTCAGAGTCTATGCATACATAATTTTTTTCTAAAGTGTGAACGAAATTGAAGGTATACTTAATACCAAAATATATTTCTACCGAACTATTGTTATTTTCTGATCGAACTGAAAATGTGTTCACAGATGCACTTTCGTACTTCAAAAGTCTTCAGTTTTCCACTTATTTCTAGACAATTACTACAATATTCAATGCATAAGATATACTACAAAATGAACGGTTCTTACTAACCTTGGTTTGTTTTTTGCCATGCAAATATTTGTCCATCGCGATACTTTTCTGATATATTTTGAACGGTGTCCAACCTTTATCGACCTTAAAACTTTGGCAAATCTTTCTTAAAAAGTGGAACAGGAAGATGAGTACATAAAACCGGATAAAACAGACGAAATTATAAGATATCTAGAAAAAAATTAATTCCAATTTTTAAGGTTTTAAGGTTATTTTTACAGTATTGCCACTTCTCTTTCCACGTTAACAGTGTTGCTAGTTTGTAAATAAGCGATTATTTAAAAAAAAAACTTTACTGGAGCGAACGTTAGAAGTTCATATTAATGGGCAAACGCCGTTTTTAACTGTTTAAAACGATTTCTACAGTTATTTTGTTGTACTTTTGGATTTATAATTCTTACGCAAGCAGAAAAAAAACCGATCAACCCTTTCTTCTTCTGTGCATTTCAGCAGAAGAATTTATTTAAACTAATTATGGTTGAGAAAAATAAATTGTTTATTTTTCTCAACCGAGTTTAATAAAACATCGAGTGTAGTAATATGAATTTACAACAAGAATATTGTACAAAATTTTATCTACTTTCAGCTATGAATAAAAATATTTGGCAAAAGGCATTTTTTAAAATAAAAATGCACCTGCTAATAAGTTTACTAATCAAGTTTTTTATGTTACCTTTCGCATAGTTACTGTTTCGCACTTTGTAAGTTACTGTCGAAACTTTGTCACACAAATTCAAAAATATAAGAAGCGTTTTGCAAAATGAGCGATTCTGATGGAAGTTTACCCTCTGATATAAAAGCAGCGGCAAACGAAGCGATCTCAAGTTTAGTTCCGACAAAATCCAAGGCGCGGTATGAGTTGGAGTATCAGAAGTTTGAAGATTGGTGCAAAGCTAACAAAATAAAGGAGGTGTCTGAGAAAATCCTTTTGGGTTATTTTTCCGTAAAGCAACGCTTCCAGAAACCATCTACACTATGGACTCACTACTCAATGTTGAGAACTATGATTTCAGTCAAGAAAAATCAAGATATAAGCAGATTTTCTCAACTAATCGCATTTTTGAAAAGAAGTTCAGAGGGTTACAAGGCCAAAAAGTCCAAAGTTTTCACAAAGGAAGACGTATGTAAGTTTCTTAGTACTGCAGATGATGAAACATATTTGCTTATGAAGGTTGTTATGATAATCGGCATTTTTGGGGCTTGCCGGCGCGAAGAACTAGCTAAGTTAATGTTGGATCATATTGAACACAATGATTTGTATATAAAAATTGTGATTCCATTCTCGAAAATCAAAATTATGCGAGAATTTGTTATAACAGAAGGAAATGTGACAGGTGTCAACTGTTTAAGTATTTTTCGAAAGTATGCTAAACTTCGTCCTCTTAATGCAACTCACAGGCGATTTTTTGTATTCTATGGAAAAGGAAAATGCACCTCCCAGCCTGTCGGAATTAATAGTTTTGGAAGTATACCAAAAAAGATTGCAACAAAACTTGGATTTAATAATCCCGAAGGATACAGTGGACATTATTTTAGGAGGTCCTCAGTCACCATTCTAGTTGATGGTGGTGCAGATATGCAGATGTTAAAGCGTCATGGGGGCTGGAAATCCTCTTCTACGGCAGAAGGCTACGTTGAGAATTCTTTAGAAAATAAGAAACAAATAGCAAAGAAGATCATGGGGTCAGACACGGATTTAATGATTGGAAATTCGAACGTAAAGGGCTCCATCACATCCACTAAATACCATACCATCCACTGTATACAAATTTCTAACTGTAAAAAGTGTATTATTAATGTTTATAATAAACGTTAAGTGTTATATTTTAATTAATAATTGGTAATTAATTTTATAATTGTTATTAATAAATCATTCTTCTAAAAAGTGTGGTTTTATTTAATAGCAAAATTTTAATAAAACAGTTTTTTTTCCATTACAGCACTAGTGCTGTAAAGACATCTATTACAGCACTAGTGCTGTAATAGATGCCCTTACGAAACGATTTACAGAACCGTAAAATTCATATTACTAAATGAAAGTAGATAAACTACTATTATCGGTTTTGTTTCATATTTAAACGGTACATTTCGTCAGGGTCAGTGCCCCTTTATGTTTTGATATACATATTGAAGGAAAAGTCCACCACTGTACTTTTAAACTAGTGTGTTACACATTCCGATGGAAATGTGTTAATATAACCATTGAAAAGCCATTGTTACACGACATGTTGTAACCAAAAAACCTAGTCCTAGCGTCACTACAAATAAATAAATAATTAATTTTATTAACTCGGCAGGTGGGTTGTGTATACTTGACTTGGACATTAAAGGTGGGCTTGTATTGTGCATTTTTAATAAAATATGTATCTCGAAGAAAAGTAGATAATATGATCATAATTACTCATGTTGAAATCGCTATTTAATTTTAATTCGTTATACTTATAATGGCGACGCAAAATGGGCATACAATTACTCACTTTTACTACAAAAAAATTAAATCATGGTATTGCGCCTCAACAATGACCTGGAAGAAATTTTGGCTTGGGGTGACAGTAACCAAGTCGAATTTAATGCTAAGAAAACCCAGGCAGCAGTCTTCTCCAAAAAGGTTAACATTGCAGAACCGGATATAGTCATGGCAGAACACGCAATTCCCCTGACACCGTCTATTAATTTGCTGGGGGTCAATCTGGGAGGTAATATGTCTTGACATGATCACGTTGCCGCAATTGCCAAGGCAGCTGCACAGAAACTTGGTGTACTTTTCCGCACCAAAAGGTTGTACACACCTCATCAACTTTTGACACTCTACAAAGCCCAGATTCGACCATCATTAGAATATTGCTGTCATGTCTGGAGCTCTGCACCCAAGCACACCCTTCGGCTACTGGATTCCATTCAAAGGAGAGCCGTTCGTCTGATCGGCGACCCCGAGCTGACCAAGACCCTCGATAGCCTGGAGCATCGAAGACAGGTTGGTGATTTGGCTATCTTTTACAGATATTTCCATGGCAGGTGTTCGACTGACATTGCCCACTTGATTCCACCTAGAGCAATGCAAAACAGAAATACACGGCGAACCACTGCCGCTCATCCATATGTTGTTCAGCTTAGTACTCCTCGAACTTCATTGTTCAAGAATTCTTTCATCTGGAGAACGTCATCTTTGTGGAATGATCTTCCTGAGGTCGTGTTTCCCAATGAATACAATCTTCAACGTTAATCGCTTTCTTCGCACACGCACCGCTCCCAGAGCGCCTTAAAGGATTTTTTCTACAGCGCAGATGTTTTATCATAAAAAAAAACAAAAAAAAAACAATATAGGTTGTTTCACGGTGGATGGAACGTGCCCCCTAGATCCTAAGGATTTTAGGTTGTTACTTTTGATAGAAGAAGTTTTTGATATGGCACGTTTTTTTGGCTAGTTCTCCTTCCCAGTCTAAAATTCCCTCATAATTAGGAGCCCCGGATTGAGTAGGGGACCCCCTATAACTAAAAATACGTCGTGACTGTGATAGAATTAGCAACAACGTACAAAACCAACTTGCCGAATTAAACCGACGCGACATTATTCATCTCCCTAACCACAACTAAAAAACCAAACTACAATTATATACCAATTACATTAATGTAAATAAGTGTAGTTTATTACTAGTTACTAGCCTATTGTTCTAACTTATCGGAATTTCCTTCTAGCATGACACTTCTAATGGCGACCTGTCAGACCCGTAACGAGAAAAGAAATAAAATATTCGGTATTTCACCATAAAATATTGATTGTATTGAGTGAAACGTGACTGAACTACTGTTTCTAACCGTACGTACACGTTCAGACTCTACGGAGATATTCGTTGTCGATTAAATATCGATATAAGAAGTATTATATTCGATATTAAATTAATGGCGGAAAAAAAAGCTTTTTTTTATAAAAAGCTCTTATTTGAAAGCGCTAAAAAGACGAAAATAAGCTTTGTAGTAAATGGAACCCCACATTATAAAAGTTTATATTATGCATGGTGTCCCAGATTAGGGTGCACATTTTCATCTCGGGCCTTAACGCGCCCCGGATCAACTCTGGGGCTCGTGTCATGTTATGTGCTTTTTAAAAGAAATATTTGTAAAATAATTGTCAAGCCCTAATAATTTTTTTCAGGCCGTTGGGACCGGGTCGAGTCGTGAAATCAGGGCTCTATAGACTAGTTCAGAAAGGCGTAGAGTAATAAAATGGGAAGTTCCGTTCGGTGTCGGCCATAGGAGTAGGTAATTTTTGTGCATTAAATTCTATAGCAAATTTACACAAACATCGTTTTATAAAATATGTCGTGGAAGATATAACTGAAAAACATAGTGTAACTGTGCTGCGCACACCGCCATATCATTACGAACTAAACCCTATAGAACTTATCTGGACGCAAGTGAAAGGATTTGTAGCAAGACACAACACGACATTCAAAATGAAAGACGTTAAGCTACTGCTTGATCAAGCCATTAAGGAAGTGACACCAGAGAACTGGCGAAAAGCAGTCCAATATAACATTAAAGAAGAGGAGAAAATGTGAGATCTTGACCACCTGATCGATCGGACCATCGACCCGTTAATTATAACGTCAAGAGGAGATGACAGTTCCTCAATGACGAGGAATATTATGATTTTTTATAATTTAATTTCTGTATAATATATTTTTGTATTTTTTTTATAATCTTTAATAAGAAATAAGTATACATAAAGCACGCCTGTGTCACACCATTTTTAGTAGGTATTTGTAATGTAATAACAATAGGCAAAACCCATAAATTGACCCAAACCAGGGTGGTACTACCTAAACTTGATGAAAAGAAAGAACTTTGCAATGAAATTAATGCCAAATTATGAAGTGGCCCAAATGTTCTGGGTCACTCTGAATACCTAATTAGCTTTTATTACTCTACACCAGGGGTTCCCAAAGTTTTTTCTATGGCGCCCCCTTTTGGGAATCAAGAAATGGTCGCGCCTTCCTCCCCCTCCATTATACAGATACAAGTTGTATTAATTTTGCAGATTTTCAGAGCTCTCGTGCCACCTCTAATGCTGCTTAGCGCCCCCCCCCCCAGGGGGGCGCTCCCCCATTTTCGGAACCCCTACTCTACACCTTTCTGAAATAGACTATATATTGCAGCTACAGGGATCTTGTCAACCATATAAGATACAGAGATGGTTAAATTAGAAAAAAGTTGCGTCCTACTAGATTCTGCGACGTTGTGTTTTTAAATTTAAAAAAACTCCGAATCGTTCCGTAGATATTTGGGCAGAACCGAATTATCGCGATTTTTTTTCATTTTTTTTTCTAGGTATTTGAAGAAGTATGTTAAAATAGAGTTTACTTTCTCATTGCTATTTTTTCTTCTCTACAAGGTGGTGTAATTAGATTTTTAATCCAACGTTTCGTTTTTTCAAAACCATCATCAACTTCCCTTTTTGAAATACTCGGGAAATTTTATTTTATTATTTTTAAATTTCCCCCCACCTTTACAATTCAACGATGTATAACACCCAGTATTAGTAACACGTTTCGAATTAAGAAACCCTTCATCTGACATTTAAAATAGTACATTTCTTGATACTTTTACTCGTATACCTACAATCTTTCTATAAAAATATGCCTACACGAAAAAGCTGTTTTGTTATGACTATGACATCACAACAACGACAAAGAGGAAGTTTTAACTTTTCCAAGTAGCTGCATGACTTCACGATAAGTAAAAGATATCGCTCTCGGTAACACAGGCCAACTTAGATGAATGGACCACGTCCTCCTTTCTGACCGGCACCGATATACGGAGCGATAAGAAAAAAACCACTTCGAGGATATTTCTAATGCTGGAAAAAAAACGACTACGTTCGTGATTTATTTGGTATCTATGCATTCTTCCAATTAATTTAAAAACAAGAATTTATCATGAACGGCAATAGAGTTTTGGACTCGCATTGTCTTTATTTGTTTTGAATCACAACGTTTCAACTGGTAAGTATCTCGTGTCGTCTTCAGGTGAATACTGAAGAAAAAATTTATCATATTTAGCCAAGTTTAAGAACATATGATGAGAAGATGTACGTCATAGCGTCGTACTCGGTAAAAGAATCTATTTATCGTTTTTATTATTGTATATTACCTGTATAAGGGTCCATTAATCTCAGAACGCAGCATCACAGCAAACCTGAGGCGAGGGGTGAGCGGGGTAACGCGAGACGTACACGTAACTAGATTGTAATCGAATATGATGGAGATTAGATTAGGGGAACAAGGGCCTTGTTTCTGCTGATGTCGTCGCCCGTGCTTATGTGTGTTGTTATTTATACCATGCCTGTTTCACTGCTTTTTTGACTTTGTTTTGACTGTAGTCAATGGTCAAATTGCAGTTAAAACTTATCTTGTTCTGGACGTGTTGTTAACTGTATTAAATACGAATTTAGTCAAATTACGCAATTTAATTCTAAAATATAGTTTACTACTTCTCGTTTAAGTTTTGTGACTGATGTTGGTTATTAAGCACGATAATTTAGTAGGTGATAGTAAAGAGATACTTGTTCAATGACGGATCCTACTTGAGGCCGCGTATTTGTGCCTCTTCCGATCTAGTGACTCGCAATGGCAAACTATAGGCTGTACAGTTTCCCTGACTTGTCCGCATAATCTGCAGTCAAGGTCTCCATTGTGCAGTTGCATTATGTGCAGATGTCTCTTGACAGCCACGTGTACTGTCAGAATTCCTGTAATGGTTCTCAGCTGATCCATGTTCATTTGAAGTAGCTGTTTCGTAAGTCTTGGGTCTGGGACCCCAATGAAGCTTTTGCTGTGGTGTAACCCTGTCTGTTGCTCCATTGGATTTTGTGTTCACTCCTGATCCATTGCTTTATGGCATCTCGTACTGTGTACCTTGGTACTCCGAGTGCCGGTTCTGAACCAATGAACGTATTTTCTGAGCCCTTCCTGGCAAGTTCATCGGCTTTTTCATTTACTATAATATCTTTGTGTCTTGGTACTAGGGTTGCCATCCGTCCGGGTTTCCCCGGATTTGTCCTAGTTTGGAGGGTGTCCGGGGAGTTTTCTTTACAGGCCGGGTTGTCACCTCACCACTTGCCGTCTACCGACAGTTACGGAACGACGCTGTACAGGGTGTTCCTTAATGACGTGCTAATATTTTAGGGTGTGATTCCTCAAGTATTTCTATGAAGAAAAGTTTATGTGTCCTAAACGGCTAAAAGGTTAATGGATTTTGTAAGAAAAAAGGTTCTATGACAAAAGTATTTTAATTGTTAGGTTAATCAGTTACCACAAATTACTTCATGTCATTGGAAAATAGTATTCTCTGTTGATTATTCTAAAAAAATCACAATATTCTAAAAGAACCTATACCAAGTTATTTGTAATAAATTTAATTGGAAACCGAGAGAGCTAAAATTTGCCTTGTTAAACTGCTCTTCTTCTTGACCAGATTTACAAAAAAACTAAACAAATTTTGAGTTTTTTCACCAATGGAAAATTGGTTTTTATGTAGCTGCGGGAAAGTTATTTTCATGCAAAAAAAATCGAAGAAAATGATTTTCCAATTAAAACCATAAAAATTTAAATTAGACGGGCGGGGCGGAAGCATGCCTATTAATGAAGATGGTCACTTCCAACAATTTTTATAAAACAAAATTTATCAATGTTAATAATAAATAGTAGAGCTATATAACTTAATTATTTTAATTAAGAATGGTGTGCCTGAGGAGAAAAACGCAAGATACTATTTTTATGCAGAATTGACCAGGCTAATCAGAAATAATATCTACATGGAAAAATGTCAATGGCGTACCATTTTTTTTATAAAAAATATCAGAGGACATGTTTGCAGGGACGCCACTGGTGGAACAAAAAAATAACTTTTATAACTAAAATCGATGGTTTTATATCCTATAAGCACATGCCAAAATTGAAAATATTATCTAAAGTACTTTCGGAGATATTACAAAAAACGCATTAAAAAAAAAATAATTCAACACCCAGTAACAAAAAATTTAAGCCGTTTAGGACATAATATGTTTATATGAACTTTTCTTCATAAAATGACTTAAGGAATCACACCCTAAAATATTAGCACGTCATTACTGACTTTTCTAAGGCCTTTGACAGGGTTAATCATTGCTTATTATTTGGTAAATTGCGAGCTCTCGGTGTCGGTGGTGCTGCCCTTGAGTGGATTCAAAGCTACATTTCTGGTAGAACACTGTGTGTTAAGTATGGGGGTTGTGTCTCGAGACAGTTGTCGGTTCCCTCTGGGGTTCCACAAGGGTCTCATTGTGGCCCGGTGCTGTTTGATTCTTACTTGATAGATTTGGATCCTTGTATTTTATACGGCTGTCTTTTGATGTTTGCGGATGATATTAAAATGTTTCGCACAATATCCTCTGTGCAGGATTCTTTAATGTTACAGGAAGATATTAATAGTTTCTACAAATGGTGTAATGATAATAAAATGAATTTAAATATAAAAAAGTGCAATATAGTAACATTTTCAAGATCTTGCTTACCCTATCTCCACGAATATACACTTGATGGTTTAGTTTTGCCTAGACAGAGTAATATACAGGACCTTGGCGTTGCGCTTGATTCTAGTTTTTCTTTTGGTCGTCATATTTTAGGTGTTTCAGTAAGGGCCATGAAGATCCTGGGATTTGTACAGCGTCTAAGTGTTGGCCTCTCCATTGACACTTTTAGGAATCTTTATTGCTCCCTTGTTAGACCGATACTGGAGTATTGCTCGGTAATCTGGTCTCCTAATTACAGAATCTATATAGAGACTATTGAGAGAGTTCAACGCAAATTCCTGAGATCTGCGGCCTTCAGATTGGGTATCTTTCGTGATGAATATACCTATGATGATATTTTAACTCTGTTGAGATTAGGAACTTTGGAGTCTAGGCGTATTGTTATTGATCTTTGTTTTTTACATAATATTATCAGTGGTCGTATTGACTGTCCTGTGATTCTGGGTCTTATAAACTTCAACATCGTTGAAAGGCGTGGTCGCCATACTCATACTTTTAGAATACCCTTCCACTCCACTAATTATGGGAAGAATGAATCAATGACCAGAATTGTCAGGCAGGCAAACGAACTATTGGAAGAGCATAATATATGCATTTTTGGCTCTTCTTTGGCTGGTTTTAGGAGGATGTTAAGGTCGAGAGTCTAGGGACCTGCACTGGGCTGTTACGTGTTGTAAATATTGTACAATTACTCTATCTATTGTTTTAAGCATTTATGTTATACATTATTTTTTATATATATATTATGCATTTTTTTTTTTTTTATTTATGTAAAATGTATATTGTTTCTTGTAAAGTGGATTTACCGTAAATAAATAAATAAATTAAGGAACACCCTGTATATTCTCCTCCACGGTATATTCTATAAAATAATAGTTTAGATGTCAAATTAGAAGAATTTCAATTTATTGTATTAGTGTAAGATGACAATTTTCTAGCAGAAATATCCGGGGTTAAAGCTAAAAAATCCAGGGTTTTCGAGCTTCTTGTCCTAGTTTAATGATTTTACAGATAGTAACCCTACTTGGTACCCATAACAGTATTACTTTGTTTACTTTTTCCAGGGTTTCCAGTTCACGAGCGATTCCAAACTGTATTTTATACAGTTTAACTTAAACACAACAATTTAACACATCCAACTAACATTAAAATTGAATAAGTTGTATGGTCAAAGTTGATGAGACAATATATTTTTTTTCTTTGATCTGCACACCTACTATAGCTACAAAAAAAATTAGTCTTTTTCTTTGAGCTATTATAAAAGTAATAAAGCAACAAATTTCAGGAACTGGCGCTCGTGCCATATTATGTAGAATGACCTGGCCGGACCTCAATTATGGGTAATGAGAAGTTTGGTCACGATTTTACTTTTTAAAGCTACAACATACTTATATTTATAAAAACATAAATTGTTTGAGATCATTATAATATTCGTATTTAAACTTTAAAGTATTTAATATTTATGGTAAAATAAAACCATCAAACACTGACTATAGAATATCATAAAATACGTATAGTTTTAACTGCTCCCCCCCCCTCCCCCCCCCCCCTCCCCCCCACCACCCCCCCACCTGAAAAAAATTTCCTAGTTAGCCCCCCAGAATATATTTTTTGGTTGCGCCACTAAAAGAAGCAGAATATTTTATTAAGATTCTATCTACACCAATTCATTTTTCTTTATTAGAAATATTGGTGACCGCCAGCCAACAAAAATCCGCTAATCGATTTTTCAGGCTCTAAGATCTCGGCAGTGGTTGATGCCTGAAACAAGATTTTCGATATCTGTCGCTGAATTTGAAACAGGTTTTTAAAAATTTAAAAAGCAAAACCAATTTTTATGACGATGTTTTAAAATAATTTTTACGTAAAGACCGCCGCATTGAACTTATTTACAAATAATGTCGTTTTAATCTTTTTCTGTCAGTTTTTTTCCACAAACTCAAAAACAATACATTTTGTGACAAAATTTGAAATTTAGATGCTTGAATACTACGGAAGGTAAATTTTTGTCCTAAATGTATACCCTGATTAAAACAACATTGCACGTCACTGTCTATGAGATACTTTACGTAGTAAATACGTAAAAAAATACTAACATTGAATGTCAGAAGTTCAGTCGTACCGAAATAATCGAGATGCAAAATCCGTATGCTCATAATCCACTGACCTATTTGCTTAAAAACTATTAAGAGTGCTAAAACAGATGTTCAATGCAAGAGAGCATCGTGCTTGTGTAATGTCGTATTTCCCATGCATACATACAAAGTGGTTTAATAATCTATTGCAAAAGCGTTGTTTAATTATGCCTTTTTGGCGGTAATTCGCTTTTGGTATTTGTTTGTTTTGGGTAAAAAATTATTAGGTAATTTTGAAATTTGCAATTAAAAATGTTTAAATGGCATATCCGAGGATGGGTCCTTTAGAGATAATAAAATTTAATTTGCTTCTAAATTTCTCTAAGATAGATTGAAGTTAAGGGAATGTTTACTTTTAAAAATATGTTATACATTTTGAAAAGATTTTTTTTTTTTTTATGATAAAATACCTGCACTGTAGGAAAAATCCTTTAAGGCGCTCTGGGAGCGGTGCGAGTGCGAGAAAAGCGATTAACGTTGGTCTTGAAACGTTGAAGATTGTATTCATTGGGAAACACGACCTCAGGAAGATCATTCCACAAAGATGACGTTCTCCAGATGAAAGAATTCTTGAACAATGAAGTTCGAGGAGTACTAAGCTGAACAACATATGGATGAGCGGCAGTGGTTCGCCGTGTAAGTATTTCTGTTTTGCATTGCTCTAGGTGGAATCAAGTGGAGATACTGGAAGATACTGTAATTGATCCAGTAACTGTCACTTATATACAGGGTGATTCACGTTGAGTGGCCTATTAGAAGATCTCGGAAACGAGTAAACTTA
This sequence comes from Polydrusus cervinus, assembly GCA_935413205.1. NCBI lineage: Eukaryota > Metazoa > Arthropoda > Insecta > Coleoptera > Curculionidae > Polydrusus > Polydrusus cervinus. The sequence goes on from OW284519.1 coordinate 28,735,177, forward strand.
TCTTAGCCCTGTAACACAAATCGTAGCCCTGTAACACAAATAGAAATTTTAAGATTTTTTATTTAAATTCCTCAAAATTCCAAAACGACCAAAAATGTGGATTGTAACACATTAGGCATTTGGATAGGAAATTTTATTCTCTACACGTTAGTAAGCTAAAAAATAGGGTGTTCCATTTGCAAAAATTGATTTATGCACATTTATTTAAATGGAAACATTGGCACAATTTTAAGAACTCCCTGTATAAAAAACGTGAAACCTAAGTAATTTAAACTAAAGATCTATGTATTAATTGAAAGCTTACAAAATTTTAAATGTTTACCTTTATCAGTTTCAGAGTTACTAAACTTTCTTCTCGGAGCGTTTTTACACAAAAAAAATTAATTTATAATTCATATCTCAAAAACGGTTAGAGATAGGTATAGATTATTATTAACACAAGTTAATAGTTAAAATATACAGGGTGTTCCACTTGAAATAGCAAAGTTGGCATTAACTTCCGGTATAACCAGAAGTAATAAAAACGTCAAAATATAATGTTTTAAAAGCTCAAAGCCAATTATGCCTGCTATCAAATTTTTAGGAAGATAAGTTTACTCGTTTTCGAGATCTAATAGGCCACTCAACGTGAATCACCCTGTATAATATATATAACGTGGGTCTTTTTTGAATGGAGCATTGTATTGTTTTCTGATTCCCCACAAAATTCTACGCCTATTTTGTAAATGGTATGTCTAAATTCAATAGTTTTTGAGATATGGACGTTTAAAATATGTCATTTTCAGACTTTGACAGGCTGTAACATTGGAACAGTTCATCTTAGAGAAAAATGGGTTTCACGTCCTTAATTTTTTATCCTCTGTCTAAAAGTTACAATTTCCGGTTTAACATGTTAAACCGTTCAAACCGTTTTTTTGGATTACTCTTTATTATTTACCCTGTTTTACCAAAGTTCTGGACAGTTTAAAAATCAAAGGAAAATTGATCTAGGCTGCCATTTTTAAAACAATTTTTTTTTTCCGAGGGCCTGTCCATATGCCGGATGCACTTAGGCCAGGTTTGGCCTATTGTGCTCAACAGGTATTTCTTTATACCTCGTTTCCTTCTATTGGGTACTACGTATCTCTAAATACTTTTAAATTACTTTTCTATAACCCTTATTTTTTCTTTTTATAAAATATTGGTTCTCTATAGCCAACATTGTATTACCAATTTTTCCCCTACACTTTATAGTCTGCTTATGTACTTACTTTTTAATTAATCCTCGTCGCCACCTTGTGGCGTCCCAACACTCTTTAAATAAAACAAAACACTTGTACGTTTCTCAGTCTTCCACATGTTAATATCCTCCTTGCAGTTCAAGAAATGACTAACTTGAGGCCGATAATATTTATTTTACTGTAAACCAAAAATGATGACAAATGAACCATTATATAACAATGAATTATCCTATGCTATACAACACAAATATACCGGGTCCGCCAACGTGGCGGGGATGGAAGATTAAATCATTATCGAGGAGCTTATCAAAAATACTAAACCAGCATAAGGTATCGACTTAAAAGCGGCATATTTTAAAAATATTTTACATTATACAGGGTGACTCAAAAAAGTGTGGAGGACTAAACTTGCATTTTTTTAAATGGAACACCCTATATATTATATTATTTTCTAATTCCCTATACAATTCCACGTATTTTTTGTATAAAATGTCATATGTCTAAATTTAATTGTTTTTGAGTAATTGACGTTTAAAATATGGCATTTTTTGACTTTGACAGGCTGTAACATTGGAACGGTTCATCTTAGAGAAAAATGATTTTCACCTTCCTATCTTAGTTTTTCATTCTCTATCCAAGGAAACCAACCTCCGATTTACCATGTTAAACCGGAAGATGAACCGTTCCAATGTTACAGCCTGTCAAAGTCAAAAAATGCCATATTTTAAACGTCAATTACTCAAAAACAATTGAATTTAGACATATGACATTTTATACAAAATATACGTGGAATTGTATAGGGAATTAGAAAATAATATAATATATAGGGTGTTCCATTTAAAAAAATGCAAGTTTAGTCCGCCACACTTTTTTGAGCCACCCTGTATAATGTAAAATATTTTTAAAATATGCCGCTTTTAATATCTTATGTTGGTTTAGTATTTTTGATAAGCTCCTCTATAATGATTTAATCTTCCATCCCCGCCACGTTGGCGGACCCGGTATTATTTAAAGATTTAAATTAAGTCCAAGCGTGAGACGAAAAATTAGGTTGCAATTAGACTTTTAGACTACTATTTTGTTTACTTTTGCCAGGGCCTCCAATTCAAACAAATGATATAATAGTGTGATATGTCTTTGAAAAGAAAATTTACGTTTGTTCGAGTTTGTCGAACACATCGGTTCTATTCACATATATACTATATTACCAATACAAGCAGCCGCACGAAGCAAGAATACACCCATCGTGCGAGTCAAAATAACCTGAGTTGGGGGCCGTGGCGCTTGCGCAGTAGGGAAAAAATTAGGCAACCCACACGATTTCTAACAGAACGTAAACAGAACTCAAGGTCTCTTGAACAGAACCGGCTTGCCGTTGTATTCTTATTAGTCGCCATCTTTTGTTTCGTTCATTCGTGTGTTGTTATAATTTCCAAGTTTTGGGAGTTATTATTTATAAAACTTTACTCTAGACATTTTTTTTGTTAGTATGTAAGTTATAGTCCGTTGCCTCTACCAATGATAGTATGAAAATTTGGCGAAACACGTCAATTGATATATCGAGGGGGACATTTTTTAGGACATTTGTTGTCGTGTTACTTTCAACCCCCTAACCCCCAGGGCACCTACCCCTAAAATTTTAAATGGCAACCCCTATTTATTTTGCCATTTTTGTGTTCCTTATAAAATTCTCCATAAACTGTATCATTCTTTTTTCAAAAAATGTAATTATTTTATTTTTTCTAGTGGCGATATCGAAGACGAAATGTAGAAATACATTCCAAATTCCTTTATTTATTTACATTTCGTCTTCGATATCGCCACTAGCAAAAATAAAATAATCACATTTTTTGAAAAAAAAAATGATACAGTTTATGTAGAATTTTATAAGGACCACAAAAATGTCAAAATAAATAGGGGTTGCCATTTAAAATTTTAGGGGTAGGTGCCCTGGGGGTTAGGGGGTTGAAAGTAACACGACAACAAATGTCTTAAAAAATGTCCCCCTCGATATATCAATTGACGTGTTTCGCCAAATTTTCATACTATCATTGGTAGAGGCAATATTAAATGCTGTTCGTTTTCACATTGTCACCCTGTATGTGGTTCTATTCCACTGGGCGTAGACAAATCAAAATAAGACACGCGACTACTGAAAAAAAGTAAGAATTCCCTGAAGGGTGATTATCTGGTTTTATCTTACTCGTACTTATTTTTTTTTAAATTTCGTGTACACTGAATCCTCGTTATTACATACTATATCAGTATGTAGGTACTTATAGGAAAAGGAATGCATAATACACAGTAAATAAATCATTCCACGCTTAATAATTTAAATAAATATGTTTCAAATTTGATGCCATCACTCAAGCAAAGCGAAAACGGTTCGTGATGTAATGATTCCTAAGTTGAAGATGTTCCAATATATGACTCAGCACACGACAATATTATTAAGACAAATAATAAATGGGTTTTTTTTTCGCAACAATAGAGTGGACCATGGGTTATTCTATAGCTATAGAAAGCTGTCGCGTATTGTTGTTCTAATAGCTTGTTCGTTGCAGTGTGTAGAACATATTCGTTTATTAATAATTAATTAGCAGTGGCGTAGTCAGACAATATGCTGGGGGGGGGGGGGGGGGGGGCGGAGTGGGCCTAAGTAGGGCATTTTTTTTCTGGAGAGAGGGATAGTCTGTACTACATGTATTTTATGATGTTGTGCCTTGCGAAGAAGGCGGAAAAGCGCCGTAGGCGAACAATTTTCAGGGTCACGCCTAAATAAAGTTCGCTTAAAAAACGACTATCAAATTTCGAAAATTAAATTATTACCTTTCCTGCATAGTTGGATTAAATTTGTTTTTGTAACTGTTTTTTTCCCCTTTTTTTTCGATATTCCAAGCTGGCTCTATATTTAAAAAAAAATATTTTTTATATTTGTGAAAAATATGAATATTGGTGTCATTCCAAAATTTTAACATAAGACGTATGTATGACTCTAGCTAGCGTTTTTCGTGCTCGGTGTTTTACGATTAAAAATAAAGTAAATATCGCTCACCACGCCAAAATTGATGATTTTTTCAGAAATCATCTATTTTAGGACCGTAAATCTAAGAGCAGTTTTTGGTGCAAATGCTTTGGTTTTGAAATACTCCTTCTTAAGTGCCGTTTTGTATAATATTCATAATAAAGCATTCTCGTTTGTGTTGATTTAAAATAGCACTAAAATAGGGAAAACAAGTATATAATAGAAAAATACTATAAAATATTATTCTTTTTACCCGTTTTCCTATAAAATTGCATCATAAATCAATAACTAAACCGACATGCGTCCGAAACCTTAATCTCTATATAAAACAGGACTTTTAGAAGAAAAAGTTTAAAAACTAAACGTTTCCTACAAGACCTTTGTGATCTAAGCCCAGAATACATTATTTAAAAATTTAAATTAAGAGTGAGACAAAAAATTAGGTTGCAATTAGGTGTTTAGACCCGAGCTCCTAGGCTCGGGTGGGGGCGGGGCAACCCGGCTTTTCCCCCCTCCTAAATACGCCACTGGTTAACAGCTATGGTTCAAGTCAACGTATCAACCAAAAAAAAGGTTAAAAGCTAAGGAAGTGAAAAAGATATAAACCAATAAAAACCATAAAAATTATCATTAAAGTTTATTGTAATGTAAAAAATTTTGAAAATTATTATTTTTTAATTAAAATAACTTTCTGACACTCTTCAATATATGTAGAATTCAAATTTATAAAATTCATTAATAATCATAGGCAGGATTCGGGCCAAGAGAAATATACAGTGGCGGGCACGGCCATGAAAATTGCCAATTATTGCCTTAAAAACACGAAAAAATGGACACGAAATTCCAAAAGCACCCTAACATAAACATAATCTCCTGACAGTCCTGGCTAGAATGATGTCACATGTCACCCATCGGGCAAGGGCGGCAAGTCTCTGTTGATGCTGTTAGTTATAAATATGAAGAATAATATTACTTGAAAAGAAAGTTTGTTCTGGTAACTAAGAATGTATCTTAATCAAAATTAACACAATGATAAAATACAAATTCATAATGTGTTATTATAACAAGCTTAATTGATAAATACAAGTTTGTAGGAACCTTGATGTAACATTTAAATAGGATATAATATACAGAGTAAAATTCAGCTAAACAAAATATTTTATTTCTGCCAACTAATATGAAAACAAGATATTTTCTTTGTTCTGATGGCATCATTTTTTGGTTAATATAACCAAGAAAAAAAATCTTTTTTGTTTTCCTAACTAAAAATAGTGATTTTTGGTAACGTAAACACGAGAACAATTAAAAATTAGTACCAAATACCAAGTCATTTTTAAGAGTGTATGACTCAAAAATAAACATTTTATAGTAAGCCATTATTAACATTTTCTCGTACGCCACTGGTTTCTTGTGTCGATTGTAAAAAAAATATTGTACACGCTCAACCGAAAAGTACGTTAACAGGACTTGCAGGCTCCCAGGACTCGCCTGGGGCTCGTCCTGGAAATTGCCTGCTTCGTCCTGTAAAATAGTACTTGCCGGTCTTGTAACGTAATATACTATTTCACCTCCCTATCTCAGTTTTTTATTCTATATCTAAATGTTATAATTTACGGTTTAAAACCACAAAACCATTTTTTTGGTTTAACATGTTAAACCGGAAGTTGATATTTTTGGATAGATAATAAAAAACTAAGACGGGAAGGTAAAGACTAGTTTTCTCTTAAATGCGCCGTTCCAATGCTACAATCTGTCAAAGTCTCAAAATGGCATATTTTAAACGTCAATATCTCAAAAACAATTGAATTTAGACATATGACATTTTATACAAAATATACGTGGAATTGAATAGGGAATTGGAAAATAATATAATATATCGGGTGTTCCATTTAAAATAACGATGTTGCCACCTGTTTTGGGTAGAAGCGGCGACGCCGCATTGCTGAAAATATATTAAAACGATAGACCATGGTTGTTTATCTAAGCAACCAAATTTTTAAAGAAAATCACTCGTATTCCATAAACGTCTAACATTCCATCCACCTTGAAACACCCTGTATAGTATATATATTTCGTATGGAGCTGGTAATTTAAAATTATTTGTCGAATGCTCTTAAAAACTTCGGTAGCCGGTACATTAACAACCAAATGAAGAAGGAAGAAACTACTCTAGTAACACCTAACAAGTAAAGATAAGAGAATCGCAATTTTACTATATTTCATCATTTTCGTTTTTGAGAAATAGATTTTTAGTTTGTTGCCAATTAGAATCTCCAGCGGGCTGCAATCTATGTTTTTCGCACTTGTATAATTAAATTACCGACACAATTTCGACAAAGAAAAAGCTTCACAACAAGAAATATTGCAGTATTGATAATTAGTTACTGTTTGATTGATTTATTGATAAATAACATATTTATGTAAGAATATTTACTATAAATAATAGTTTCTTTTGTTGCTTTTTTGCATTTTGTGTACTTTATTCCAGTGGTGGCTCGTGATCAATTTTACAAAGTGATCATATCACAGAGCCCCCTTCCCCCACCACTTGTGGACGACCATTAGTATGCTTCGCAGTTATATAAAATATATGAGGCGGTTTAGTCCTCGTCGCCGCAAAGTCTGCATTCAATGGGACCATTGTAAATTCCTATTTGACGTAGGGGTTTTCTTAAGTGGCACGGATCCATGAGGGAAGGGGGCAAAGGCAGTCCCGCATCAGCCTTGAAAATTGTAGGGCGTGGCGTGTGAAGGGTCAGAATTTTTTCTAGAAGTCACTTTTGAGAGTCAGTTATTTTTAAAGCCGTGAGACGCTCTTCGCTTTTTTAAAAGACACTTTTTTTTTAGTCGCTTCTCCCTCAGAAAAATCCTGGATCCGCCACTGGTGGCCAATGGCCTGTTAGTAGACCAACCACTTGTTTTCGCTGGATATGCGTTAAAAACATTATTCCAGTTGATAGCTTTTTTGAGGGGTCCCGATTGTGGCAGTCGCTTGGGTTTGACCAGGTATCCTGTTCCATCGGGAAAGGTGTTGTTGTTGTTGAGCCCACCTGTCTGATGTTGCTTTAGTTGCCTGTTTTGATATGGCAAGGGCGAGTTCAGGGCCCCTGAGTTTTTAAGCAGATCCGGCTCTAGTCAGTTCATCTGCTTTTTCGTTGTCCCCTATTCCCGACCATAGAAGTTCTGTGTTGTTCCTTGCTGCTAGATCTTTCAGGTCGTTTAGGCACTCCATTTTGATCCTCGATTTGAGTCGGTTTGAGTTTAGAGCCTTGACTGTCTGACAGAATGTATATCTCTTGGTCGTGGTAGCTCTTTTCGATATTTTTCTGTATACCATGCTTGTATAGCATGTACTTTCGCTTGGGATACTGTGGCGTAGTTTCCCAGTAAAATGCTGATTTCAATTCGTTTGTTTGGCTTACCAGTATGAAATACGACGGATATTTTGCAGGTAATTGTAATAGGATACGAAACCTTAGGTCTGGATAGGGTTGCCACTTCTCCAGGTCTGACCTGGAGTCTCCAGATTTGGTTTAAAATCTCAAGGTTGAAACCATCTGACTCCAAGTTACTGGTTATAGAACAGTTAAGTATTGTGTTAGCAGAGACCTTTTTTTGCATTTTGCATGAAGTAGCTCCGGGTTATTGGTAGATTGGTAGAAGAGGGTATATCATTTTTTTTAAAGTCACCTTTCATTGGGCAGTACAACGAGAATGCTTGAGGGCGCTTTTTTTTTAGAAATCACTTTTGATTGGAGGAAATATAAAAGCCACAGCATAGACTCCAGGTCAACAACAATATGGTGGCAACCCTAGGTCTGGATAGTTGAAGGGATTTATAATTAAGGGCTTTCACTGAAGGAAAAGAATTGCGAAACTAAATTTGGCCGACATTATGTAGAACGCCAGAAAATTAGGAAATAGGCACTGTCATTTTTGTTGTTTTTTTATATTAGAGAGTAAATCATTACTTAACAAAATATAAGGTAATTAGTGAAAACCTGCGAAAATAATTGTACAATGTGGCAAAATTTAAATAAAACTACAAAGATACACCTTGTCTAAACAATAAATCAATTTATACAAACACTGTGTTGCCAGATTTGTTACAAATTATGGTAGATATCTATCAAAAATGACTTCTAAAAAAAGCGTCACCAATCGCCAGCCAAGAAAGTGTCTACACCTCTCTAACATTACTTCTAAAAAAAAAGACTTTTGATACAGGTAGGTACATTACGAGAAAATAATAATATAAATAGGTACCATTAAAATGGTAGGTACATCTGGCAACACTGGAAAAACATAATGACACTTAATTTCTTTAGTATCTTTTTCGGACGCTGCGACCTTGACAATGGGTACTTGACAATTAACAATTTTTATTGTTATTAGTTGAAGTTCTTCTTGAGCAAACCAGTTGGCTCGGTTTTTTATTACTATTGCTCATTTTAGTAACAGTTAGTCATCTTTGCTCTCTGATGGTTGGAATTATTCTGCATAAAACAAAACATGACTACCTTTAGATCACAATATTGCACACAAGCTTGATATATTGATGAAATTTATATACTCAAGACAGGTTCGCGGGTACAAGCGACAAGAATTCGCACACCGTGAACAATCTTGTGTTAAGTCGCTGAGTAAGTTTGTCTCAGTTGATTTCGAGCGCATACCTCGCATAGCGATACCGAGACGAAATTTTAAATGGTGGTTTTAAACGTATTTATTATGCCACGTACCGGCGATGTACCACATAGACCCGGGCACTTTTGGCTTGTCCTACGTTATTAGAGGCTATTGCAGTTTTGGTATTTTAGGAATAAACACTGTTACAAAATTATTATTTTTTTTTTTTTATGATAAAACACCTGCACTGTAGAAAAAATCCTTTAAGGCGCTCTGGGAGCGGTGCGTGTGCGAAGAAAGCTATTAACGTTGGTCTTGAAACGTTGAAGATTGTATTCATTGGAAAACACGACCTCAGGAAGATCATTCCACAAAGATGACGTTCTCCAGATGAAAGAATTCTTGAACAATCAAGTTCGAGGAGTACTAAGCTGAACAACATATGGATGAGCGGCATTGGTTCGCCGTGTATTTCTGTTTTGCATTGCTCTAGGTGGAATCAAGTGGGCAATGTCAGTCGAACACCTGCCATGGAAATATCTGTAAAAGAGAGCCAAATCACCAATCTGTCTTCGATGCTCCAGGCTATCGAGGGTCTTGGTCAGCTCGGGGTCGCCGATCAGACGAACGGCTCTCCTTTGAATGGAATCCAGTAGCCGAAGGGTGTGCTTGGGTGCAGAGCTCCAGACATGAGAGCAATATTCTAATGATGGTCGAATCTGGGCTTTGTAGAGTGTCAAAAGTTGATGAGGTGTGTACAACCTTTTGGTGCGGAAAAGTACACCAAGTTTCTGTGCAGCTGCCTTGGCAATTGCGGCAACGTGATCATGCCAAGACATATTACCTCCCAGATTGACCCCCAGCAAATTAATAGACGGTGCCAGGGGAATTGCGTGTCCTGCCATGACTATATCCGGTTCTGCAATGTTAACCTTTTCGGAGAAGACTGCTGCCTGGGTTTTCTTAGCATTAAATTCGACTTGGTTACTGTCACCCCAAGCCAAGATTTCTTCCAGGTCATTGTTGAGGCGCAATACTTCATGCTGCCTGCGAAGATGTGCGTCGGCAGCGGATGTTTGGGGAGTCAAGGTAAAAGATGAGATAAGTGTGCTGTCATCAGCAAAGCTATAAATTGGATTTTGGGTTTTCACTAGAAGGTCGTTAATATACAGTAAAAAGAGGGTAGGCGACAGGACCCTTGAGAAACACCGGCATTGATGGTGAAGGTGTCTGAGAGAAACCCGTCAATCGCCACTTGCAGAGAACGGTTCTTAAGGAAGCTGGTTAACCATAAACAAAATCCATTAGGCATACCGTAGGATCACAATTTACTTAGAAGCCCATCGTGCCAAACACGATCAAAAGCCCTAGAGATGTCCAGTGTAACAGCCCGGGATTCTCCATTTAGAAAAAGGTGTCGAAAGCCCTGTGCAAATCTATTAATACTTGATTCGCTCATTCAAAACATCTTTAGGTTTTTTAGAATTAATATTTTTTGAATTGCAGAAAGAAATATCCTGGTGAAAGTTCGTTTTTTTTGCTAGAGAGTATTATTAAATTCTGAGTAGGTTCCGTAGGTCTTCTACGTGTCTTTATTTCAGATTTATCAGCCGAAGATCGACGCCAGAATAGCTCCGCTTTGACACTTCTAACAACATTTATTTATATATTGTATGATTTTTATATCCATTCCTATGTTACCTGGTCGGGACATAGACAATTTTGAATTAAAGGACATTTTTTTTGTCCATGTCTTCATTGCTCGCAATACAAAATTGTAATAAATTCTTTAGGAATTTTTAAAAAAATTGTAGGTACAGTTCAAGTGTGAAATTTTATATTATATAAACTATAGTCTAGTTTAGAAAGGTGTAGAGTAATAAAAGCTCATTAGGTATGCAAAGGGACTACAGAGTGACCCAACAAATATTTAAGCCACTTTCATAATTTGGCATTGATTTTATTGCAAAATTCTTTATTTTCAATAAGTGCAGGTAGTACCACCCGGGTTTTGGTCAACTTATGGGTTTTGCTTATTTTTATCCATTCACAAACACTGCAAATAATGTGAAAAAGGCGTGCATTATGTACAAAGCATTAGGTACACTTATTTTTTTATTAAACATTATAAAAAATACAAATATTCAGAAATTAAATTATAAAAATCATAATATTTTTCGTCATCTGAGGAACTGTCATCTCCTCTTAACGTTATAATTAACAGGTCGACGGTCCGATCGATCAGGTGGTCAAGATCCCACATTTTCTCCTCTTCTTTAATAACATGATGGACTGCTTTTCGCCAGTTCTCTGGTGTCACTTCATTAATGGCTTGATCAAACAGTAGCTTAACTCCTTTCATTTTAATTGTCGTGTTGTGTTTTGCTACAAATCCTTTCACTTGCGCTCGTATAAGTTCTATAGGATTTAGTTCGCAATGATATGGCGGTGTGCAATATATCTTCCACGGCATATTTCATAAAACGATGTTTGTGTAATGTTCCTTTTTTATCAAATTATCTTCTGTTTTTTTTTTCTTTGGTTAGTTATCATAAATAATTTAATGCACAAAATTTACGTGCGCCTATGGCCGACACCGAAATTGAGCTGAACTGGACGGAATTTTCCAGTTTATTACTCTACACCTTTTTGAACTATGCTATAATGAGCGATAACGATTAAGAAATAATAATTTGTGTTTTTTATGTTGTATTTTATCTTTCTTTTTTATTGTATTTGTTGAGGTGGCGCAAACCCTTTAACTCAAGGTACAGTCGCCATTAAAATTCAAGGTTTAAAATCCAAAACTTATCCTTTGTGTAATAATATAAGCTTGCCGTAGCAGCAACTTGTAAATTTTTCTCCCTATAAAACGTACATCAAAAATATAAAAAAAAAGAGCAAAGAGGCATACCTCTGGGTGCTCTCAGCTTTCGTATAATAAATTCAAGAGACGTTTAATGAAATAAACAACGAGAGAGGCAAAGGTGCAACCCGCGAATAAAACAACAATTTATTAGTGTTGATCTTCGGAATTTTAAAGCGTTGTAAATCAACAAGTAAATTTTAATTTATGATTTTTAAGTTGTTGGCAGTACCCCCTCGATGGTACCTGATCATGGGCGACCGAAGAGAAGAGCGCTTGCCCCCCCCCCCCCCTCCACCCTGGCTATCCAAGAAATGATTATCTAATAAAACGGATGGGGTGTCAAGATTTCCTATAAAAACTATGACTATTCCTAAATAATACGTTTTTTTTCCAGAAGAGATAAATTCTTTATCAAAAAGCTAGACAGGTCTTATACAGGGTGTTCCTTAATGACGTGCTGATATTTTAGGGTGTGATTCCTCAAGTCATTTTATGAAGAAAAGTTCATATAAACATATGTCCTAAACGGCTTAAATTTTTTGCTACAGGGTGTTGAATTATTTTTTTTAATGCTTTTTTTGTAATATCTCCGAAAGTACTTTAGATAATATTTTTAATTTTGGCATGTGCTAATAGGACATAAAACCACATCTTTTAGTAATAAAAGTTATTTTTTTGTCCCACCAGTGGCGTCCCTGAAAACATTTCCTCTGATATTTTTTAGAAAAAAAAGTGGTATGCCACTGACATTTTTCCATGTGGATATCATCTCTGATTAGCCTGGTTAATTCTGCATAAAAATGATCTCTTGCGTTTTTCTCCTCAGGCACACCGTTTAATTTTAATTAAAATTATTAAATTAGCTCTACTATTTATTATTAACATTGATAATGCAAAATTTTGTTTTATAAAAATTGTTGGAAATGTCCACCTTCATTTAATAGGTATGCTTCCGCCCGTCTAATTTAATTTAATTATTTCAGTTAAGAACGGTGTGCCTGAGGAGAAAAACGCAAGAAACCATTTTTATGCAGAATTTACCAGGCTAATCGGAAATAGTATCCACATGGAAAAATGTCAGTGGCGTACCACTTTTTTTCTAAAAAATATCAGAGGAAATGTTTGCAGGGACGCCACTGGTGGGACAAAAAATTACTTTTATAACTAAAACATGTGGTTTTATGTCCTATTAACACATGCCAAAATTGAAAATATTATCTAAAGTACTTTCGGAGATATTACAAAAAACGCATTAAAAAAAATAATTCAACACCCTGTAGCAAAAAATTTAAGCCGTTTAGACATATGTTTATATGAACTTTTCTTTATAAAATGACTTTAGGAATTACACCCTACAATATTAGCACATCATTAAGGAACACCCTGTATGTGTTAACAAGGGGGGACAGGGATTTACCCCATATTTCCCCAAATCATCCTCGTCGAACAAGAAACTGAAGAAATTAAAAACAACCTTTAGAAAAATCCTAGTCAATATCTTGAAAATTTTATTTATATTGATTAAATTCTATTATATCTATTCACTAAAGAGTTAATCAAGTATAATAATGACGTTGTATTTATTCATTAGCAGTTGTATCAAACAAAGTTAATTTTAAAATGACAAATTCCGTCATACCAAATTTAGAGACATGTCTTGCGTTATCTTCCAACTTTCTACACGCAGTGTATTCGATATTTATGGCTTTTATGTAAGTGCTAATAAATTTAGAAAATAAACGTTTATTTCCATACGAGTAACCTTTTAGGTCTGTAATAAATCTAGCGAAAATAGAATCGTTCGTATTCTCTAATGAATAGAAATATAAATACGGGAAAATACAAAAGTTGATGTCTATGAATGGATGACTTCATCTAAAACTTGATAACGCAAGAAGAATTAACCGCAGAGGCGAAAAAGGATGCTTAATAATTGGACATGCATGATGTTTAACTATCAATTTGATTTTGTGTTGTTTAATGTGTATAAATGTATTTGTCACGCCTATAAGAAATAATAGGACAACAATAATAGATAATGCAGCTGAATTATTAATAGTAGATACACGGAAAAAAGTCTATCCAATAAACATTTTTGGTTGTAAAATATTTTCCCCACGACCATTACTGAATGCAATAATTCCAAAATCATTTTTGATAATAGAATGTAAAAATTCTCGCTCTTGAGTTGGAATATTTATTCTGAAACACTTGCTTCTTATGCGTTTTGCGTGTATTTTCATTCCATAACAAGATACGGAATGAATATTCTGTAATTGATCTAAACGACATAGGTTGCCATGAATTTCGAAACTGTCAATGTCAGCAGACAAATTTTAGTGCAAGTCAAAATATGAGTGAAAAATCGGATGAATCAGATATGGAACTGGATAATACTCCACCTGAAATTACAAATATTGCGAATAGTATTTTTGGTCGTGGAGAAAATATAGTCTGCTACTCGGTTAGAATGAAAATTCGATACTCGTGGTTCCACTCGGATCAAATTTTCATTCCAACCTCGTTACAGAATCTACTATACTGTAAAGATAACCTACTCTAAACAATCTATACAGGGTGATCCTAAGTTGGTACTTTTTTTAGCTGTGTATAGAAGGCATTAAAATAAATAACATTTTAAAATACATTTTTTCAAAAAACTCAAAAATAAGGTACTTACATTCATTTATTACACTATGCATCAAATACCGTTCTGCCTGACTTGCCCGTTGAATAACATTAAAAAAAACTTTTGGGTGTAGGATGAGCCCGCAAGGGAAAGTGTTCTGCGTATAATCTCGAAGCAGCAGCCGCACTTTGACACTCACCGTAAATTAGCACCATATCTACTAGTTCATTGTTTTCAAATTTTACCATTTTTACGTGTCACCAATTTAAAATTAACTTGATTTAGAAAAACACACCGCAGCATATCGCCAAATAAATAACTGATCACCGACCGTAAATTGCATTATAGTTATTTATGCATTATATTTATTGACAGATGTAAAAAAATTATTATTTTTGGATAGAAAATAAAAACTAAGATAGGCAGGTGAAAACCATTTTCTTCTTAGATGCGCCGTTCCAATGCTACAGCCTGTCAAAGTCTGAAAATGGCATATTTTAAATGTCAAAATCTCAAAAACAATTGAATTTAGACATGACATTTTATATAAAAAATACGTGGAATTGTATAGCGAATTCGAAAGTAAATATAGGGTATTCTATTTAAAATAACGATGTTGCCACCTGGTTAGTAAAATATTCTTACTATAGTTTATTTCATAAAGGTGTAGAGTAATAAAATGGGAAATTCCGTCTAGTTCGGCTCAATAAGCGGAGGTAAACTTTGTGCATTATCTTATATATGATAACTAACCAAAGAAAAAAAAGAAGGTAATTTGATAAAGAAGGAACTATTAGCTATAGCAAATTTACACAAACATCGTTTTATGAAATATGCCGTGGAAGATATAGCTGAAAAACATAGTGTAACTGTCCTGCGCACACCGCCATAGCATGGCGACCTAAATCCTATAGAACCTATATGGGCGCAAGTGAAAAGATTTGTAGCAAGACACAACACGACATCCAAAATGAAAGAAGTTAAGCTACTGTTTAATCAAGCCATTAAGTAAGTGACACCAGAGAACTGGCAAAAAGAAGTCCATCATGTCATTAAAAAAGAGGAGAAAATGTGGAATCTTGACCATCTAATCGTTCAGACCGTCGATCCGTTATTTATAACGACAGTTCCTCATCTGACAAAGAATATTATGATTTATTATAATTTACTTTCCGTACATAATGCACGCCTTTGTCACACTATTTTTAGTGTTTGTGAATGAATAACAATAGGCAAAACCAATAAATTGACCAGAACCCGGGTGGTACTACCTGCACTTGATGAAAATAAATAATTTTGCAATGAAACCAATGCCAAGTGGCTAAAATATTCCTAGGGTCACTGTGTAGTCCCTTTGAATGCCAAATGAGCTCTTGTTACTCTACACCTTTCTGAAATATACTATAGACATTATTTTTAATCTTGGATTCAAGAAACAATAATCTTGTATGCTCAAGAGGGTCTAACAACGACACAGATGGTGCTCCGTGCCACATCTTACCGGTGTGTCCCACCAAGTGCTGCATAAGCAGCTTTGAGTTCTCATTTCTTTCGTCGGATTCTAGCTCTACTGATGAGCCGATGAACCATGATATGGCGAGACGCGTCTAGGGAAAGATCTGACGAAATGAGAGGAAATTATTCTTCTGCAATAATCTTATTATTTACGAATTGGAATCAAGTATTATTTTTTTTGAAAAACGGTAAATCTAGCATTATACTTGAATTAGGCGTATTAGTCTTTATATCAGTATTGCTTTTTTACGCGTAATAAAGCGCAAGTGACATTTTCACTTGCCTATTTGAACTTTAACTCTTATTTTTATGAAGACATAAAAATGTATTTTAGACGCCACAACAACATTTATTATACATCCAAAAGGTAAGAGTTCCGTTACAAGATACAACAAACAAAACAGACAGTACCACAGTACATATAGGTACTGCTTCATATCATAACTTATATATGCGGTTCTCAGAAATTCAATTCCATTACGCTAACTTTTATGAGTTTTTCATTTTTATACCAGATCATTAATGCTGATTTCGTGTTAAAGAAGAATCGTTCGAATGTCATGATGGTAACAAATATATACATACACTATATTGCCAATACAAGCAGCCGCACGAAGCAAGAAGATACCCATCGTGCGATTTAAAATAACCTGAACTTGGACCGCGCTTCCGCAGTAGGGAAAAAATTAGGCAACCGAAACGATATCTAACAGATCGTAAACAGAACCGGCTCGTCCTTGTTTGTATTCTTATTCGTCGCCATCTTTTGTTTCGTTCGATCGTGTGTGGTTATAATTTCCAAGTTTTGGGTGTTAATATTTATAAAACTTTACTTTAGACATTTTTTTTTGTTAGTTTGTAAGTTGTTAGACGTTTCCATCTTTTTTTACGTTGTATTCGTTCGGATGTTCCGTGTGTGATTGTGGATATTATTTTTAAGTTTTGGGTGAGAATTTAGGTATTAAACTTTACCAGATATTTTGTTATTGTTAGCAACTTGTGTCTCAAGATGGGTAGAAAAAAGTGCATGACCCTTGTTTGCACGAATCGCGGTTCAATACCAGGAATAAGGTATTTCAGGTATGTAAAATGTTGGTTACTTAGTTTTATTTGACCATAAACTGTACACACCCGAACTAAATGGGTGAATTTAAATAAAAGCTTGTAAAAATATTTTGAAAGTCGGTCCTGTTAAATGTTTACATCAAGAAGAAAATTTCCGAGCTGCGCAAACTCAACGGACCCTGATCATCTTTCTACAGTAGTATCATCATTGAATTATGGAATAGATCGAGCCACGCCCAACAGGTCGACATAGCCCTCAATGAGACATGTCGAATAACCACCGGCTGCATGAAAGCAACACCTTTACCAGCACTCTACAGAGTGGCCGGTTTTGCCAGTCCCCCGATGCGCCGCCAGGTTGCTGAATACACAGAAAAATTTAAGCAGACCTTCGATGAGAGACACCCTCTACACGGGACATACGTGATACATGGAAGGCTAAAATCACGCAAAGGCTTCCTTAAAATGGTTGGTGGGGAACCTCCCGACAATTACCCACTATGTCAAAAAGATCCTGGAGGAATGGACCTAGACTGGCAAACGTGGAAAACATTATATAGGATCAGAACTGGAGTCGCAGCTGTGAAAACCAACAAAATTAGATGGAACCAAACAGACCATCAAAACGCCTTCTGTGGCTGCGGAGAAGTACAGGACATGGCACATCTTACGAACTGCAGGAACTGCCCCAACACCTGCTCTCTAAATGATTTTGGACACGAAAAAGTAAAAGTAAAGTAAGCAATATAGTGTATATGTGGATGGTGAGGATACTGTAAATGTAACCCAGCCTTAAGAAAAACTTATCGTTTTTCATTATGCATTATTATTAATGAATTTCATTGCCCACTACCAAGTAAACGTTGTTAATCTGTCATTTTTACATACTAGACAAACAAGAGTTTAAAATTATTCTTGTGCAAGGACAATGTGTAATGTAGGTGAGCATATGTTCATTTTATTTTTGCATGATTATTATTACTTCGTTTATTTGAAGTCGATATTCTGTTAGCAATGATTTTGCAATCATACGTTTTAAATAAACTGCTGGACAATTGCTTTCGAGCAAGACAAATTTCGCCTAAATTTAACAGTTAATATTTTCTGAACCAGATATGATATTGACCTACGGTTTTAAATGGTTGACAGAGTCATCCCTTGAAAAACAATTGTCAATAATGGATTTTCTTTGACTGTTAAAAATTTTTATATACAGGTTGTTAAAGAAGACGATGATTTTTTCTCCAATTTTAATGGCGTGTAACTTTCACAATAATATTTTTAAGTTTTATCACTCTACGCCAATTGAATCACTGGTTCATAGCAAAGAAAGTAATTTGTCAAATTTTTGATATCTGCTATATTTTAAGAAATACCGATTTTTTTTGGAAAACCTTGCTTTTATGCCTTTATTTCAACTTATTGGTAGCTAGATCTGTAGTAGACAGTTCCTCAGATGACGAAGAATATTATCATGTTTATTATAAAATAAGTGTACCTAATACTATGTACATTGTTGAGCATCTTTTTGCGTCTTTGCATCGGTCCGATACTATATCTTTGGAGTATGAAGTCGGAAAACAACGTAAGAGATCGGGCTGGTGACTACCGGGTTACTTCATCAGCGAACTTCATAGCTCGCTAACCTCTGATATTATTTAAATTAACATATCAAGTTACATATTATTAATTTTAATCCAACGGGCTGCCAATAAGAACGATTTATCATTAACTCAAGACACGTGTAGGCGGAAGTCCACATATGCATATAATACACAGCCGAGATGTGGGTCAAATCTTACCAGTCTGACTAAAATTTGTCTTGTTGTTTCGGTTATTTCCACGTAAATATATTTTATATACAGAGTTATGATAAAGATTGGAATCAGGATTTTATATAGAATACCAGGGACAGTTCTAAAGACTCAGAATAAGGGGAGGGAGGGGCGACCAGGATTCCGGCATTACAAATGAGACGCAGGCAACATTTTTTAAATCTTTTATATCATTGACACACGAAATGAATGAGTAGTTCTAGTTAGCACGTCACGCACCTCACCTAGCTAGTATAAATAGATCTGTAGTTGCCGTACTTATTTAGTATTCACCTGGAGACGACTGGAGATACTTACCAGTTGAAACGTTGTGATTCAAAACAAATACAAGTCCAAAACTTTTCTGTCATTCAAGAAACATCAATGTCTTCAACCCTCAAACAGACATAGACACTAGAAAAGGGTTTACATAAATTTAAATATAATACTAAGTTACACTTCCATCGTTATCGCCGTTAAATATAAAAATGTATACTTTGTTTAGATATTCATTACCCACCGAATAAAACCTCCTGTAAAAGGTCCAAACATCGGCCACCATTTTTCCTTAAAAGGCAAAAATCCCAAATCAATATTGATCTTTAACATTAGTCAATATTTAATAAGAACGAACCACCATATTGCCCAGACATGAAACCTCTCGTTACTGGTTGTTTTTTAGAAATAAACAAAAGGTAGGTATGTAATACACGAGAAAAAAAAGCTGTAAACAGATCTGGCTTATAACATTTCAGTATTATTGGGTGCCGTTGAAATGAAGTCCTTATATGGAAGGTACATGATTTACCTTTTAGCAGTGCTTTGATATTGGAGAGTTGTTGGAATTATTTACATATTGTATGGTAAAATAACTACTTCCACTTCGAACTTAGATCTAGTCACTATAGTTAGAGCCTGTGATGATCGACCAAGTAAAACAAAAATATAATAAGCTGCGGCGGTGGCTCGGCAGTGAGGCACTGGCAGTGGTCAGGAGCTCGGGTCTAAAAGTCTAATTGCAACCTAATTTTTCATCTCACGCTTGGATTCTTAATTTAAATCTTTAAATAATGTATTCTTGGCTTAGATTACAAAGATCTTGTAGGAAACGTTTAGTTTTTAAACTTTTCCTTCTAAACGTCCTGTTTTATATAGAGATTAAGATTTCAGACGCATATCGTTTTAGTTATTTATTTATGATGCAAGTTTATAGGAAAACGAGTAAAAAGAATAATATTTTATAGTATTTTTCTATTATATACTTGTCTGTTCCATTTTCCCTTTTTTAGAGCTATTTTAAATCAACAAAAATATAACCCATTTCAATAAAATATTTTTACAACAAAAACAAAAAACAATTAGCTATTTATTTTTAAAGAGAAAAATTAAAGTAAATATGTTAATTGAAACATTTTTTATGGAAGAAGTGTGGTAATTTATAATATAAAACTAGTGCGGGAAGAAACGAGAATGCTTTATTATGAATATACAAAACGACATTTAAGAAGGAGTAAGTATTTCAAAACCTAAGCATTTGCACCAAAAACTGCTCTTAGATCTATGCTCCTAAAATACGTGATTTTCGAAAACTTATCAATTTTGGCGTGGTGAGCGATATTTACTTTATTTTTAATCATAAAAAACCGAGTCGGGGGGGGGGTGGGGGGGAAGGGGGGGGGGCTTAATGGGCGTAAGTAGGAGATTTTTTTTCTGGAGAAAGGGACAGTCGGGACTACATGTATATCATGATATTGTAGCTAGTGAAGAATGAGGAAAAGCGCCGTAGGCGAAAAATTTTCGGGGCCACGCCCAAAGTTTGTTTAAAATTCACCTAACTATCAAAATCAAATTTCGAAAATTAAATTATTAAAATTTGTTTTTATAAATGTTTTTTTTCCTTTTTTTTGATATTCATAGCTGGCTTTTTATTAAAAAAAAAACATTTTTTATATTTGTGAAAATATGAATATTGGTGTTAATCCAAAATTTTAACATAAGACGTATGTATGACTCTAACCAGCGTCTTTCGGGCTCGGTTTTTCATGATTAAAAATAAAGTAAATATCGCTCACCACGCCAAAATTGATGATTTTTTCAGAAATCATGTATTTTAGTAGCGCAGATCTACGAGCAGTTTTTGGTGTAAATGCTTAGGTTTTGAAATAATACTTCTTAAGTGCCGTTTTATATATTCATAATAAAGCATTCCCCATTCTTCCCGCACTATTTTTTTTTATTATAAATTATCACACTTCTTCAATATAAAATGTTTATATTTCTCTTTAAAAATAAATACCTAATTGTTTTTTTGTTTTTGTTGTAAAAATATTTTATTGAATTGGGTTATATTTTCGTTGATTTAAAATAGTTTTATAAAAGGGAAAACAGAACAAACAAGTATATAATTGAAAAATACTATAAAATATTGTTCTTTTTACTCGTTTTCCTTTAAAATTGCATCATGAATCAATAACTAAAACAATATACGTCCGAAACCTGAATCTCTATATAAAACAGGACTTTTAGAAGGAAAAGTTTAAAAACTAAACATTTCCTACAAGACCTTCGTAATCTAAGCCAAGAATACATTATTTAAAGATTTAAATTAAGAGTCCAAACGTGAGACGAAAAGTTAGGTTGCAATTAGACTTTTAGACCCCGAGCTCGGGAGGGGGGGGCAGCCCCCCCATCCCTCTTAAATACGCCACTGGTTCAGTTAACCACTTTAGTGTAAAGGAAACAGCACATTTCATACAGAAAAAATCATTATTTAAATGACTGAAAACATTCCATTTAAAAACAATGTCACATTAAAAATTGGGCAATAACTCTCTGACCATTTGTCCCATATGCTGCGTTAATAATAAATAACAATTTATAAATATTAAACTAGATTCTTACAAGATTTTGTCCAACCTACGATTTCCTGCCTGGCCGCAGGAAAAATAGACGTAGGCCGTGGTCGCAGGTATTCAAAAACAAATGCTTGTCGCATGCACGGCACGAGCCGATTGGGTCCGAGGGCAAGGCGTTGATTCTCGAACAAATTTTGCACCTATACTGAATATTGTGCAAAATTTCAGTTCGTCTCAATATATGTTCATGTTCTCGAGATTAAAAACTTCCGCATTATTTTTTTTTTCAAGAAATATTAACCATTTTTCTTTAAGTAGAAGAAGCACTTTTCTATGGGGCTGCTATGAGACGGTCGTCCACTTCTAGTAATTCTATGCAGTATATGAGCTTACGATTGACCTAATGGGTTTATTTATGAAATTATTACTATACAGATTAATTGCAAACTAAGAACGAAACAGACATACGGACTGTTTGAAGTTAAAAATAGACAGGAAAACGCCAAATCTAGTCGCCGACTTCGAACATCGAATCATTGGAAGTTTTATTTAGTAGTGAAGATTTTAATAAGCGGATCCATATATATTCTGACAGTAACGCAGCCCTTAAATCGATAATATGCAACAAGGCAACCTCAAGACTGGTATGGAAATGTCAAAAGGAACTGGAGGCCCTGGCAAAAGTAAATAAAGTAATACTGCAGTGGGTACCATGACATGAAGGTATTACAGGAAATGAAAAAGCCGATAAACTTGCAAGGAAAGGCTCAGAAAATCCATTCATTATTACAGAACCGGCTCTCGGAGTACCAAGGTGCACAGTACGAGATGCCATAAAGCGATGGATCGGGAGTGAACACAAAATCCACTGGAACAACAGACAGGGATTACACCACATCAAAAGCTTCATTGGGGATCCAGATCCAAGAGTTACGAAACAGTTGCTTTAAACGAACAGGAACCAGCTGAAATCCATTACAGGAATTCTGACAGGATACATCAGAATGCAACTGTACAATGGAGACCTAGACTGTAAGCGGACAAGGCAGGGAAACTGTATAGCACATAGTTTGCCATTGCGAGTCACTAGATCGGAAGAGGCTACAAATACTCGGGCAACTAAAACTGGAACCAGAGGATATCCTTAAACCCTATAAAAATCATGGGTCCATAGAACATAATTTACAATATTTTCCGGAATACGAACCCAAAGTGGTACCTTCACCGCTACACGACTCCGCTAAATGTGCTATAAATAGCTGCCCAGTCATTTTGGTCAGCGAGGTGGGATGAAATTAAATCAAGAAAAGAATAAAAATATCCTTTTTTAGTAGCTTGCGGTTTTTAGAATTTAACACCGGTACTACCTATTTGTTTTTATTACAATTAAATTAGCCAATAAAATAACGAGGATTCCAAGGTACTGATGGATTTCCTTTTTTGGTGTTTTGTGGTTAACGTTTCGTTTACAATAAATATTAAAAATGTTAATCTCTGGAGCAGCGTACTGAATGTGATAATTAAATTTCGGAAAATCGCGTATTATTACAGGATAGGCTTTATACTTTATATTTATTTTCTCACAAAATTTCCAAAAATCATTTTTAGTGAAGAAAAAATAAAATCTCTTCGCTTCCATGTGCGCCAATGGCCGACACCGAAATTAAGCCAAACTGGACGGAATTTTCCATTTTATCACTCTACACCTTTCTGAAATAGACTATATATAGACGCTGCAATCTTCTGTGACGAAGAAAAAGATATAAGCCAAAGAAAACCCTAAATATAAGTACTAGAGTAGATATAGTAAAAAATATTGAAAATATATAATGAAAATATGTCCAAATTTATAAAGTTTTTAAAAATTCAATTATAAACATGGTCAGGATTCGGGCCAAGATAACGTTCGTTTAAACTATTATTATAACAACCCTTTTAATTCGTCCATGGTTGTTATATCGCACAATCGGACGTATTTAGACGAAGGATATTGTGTAAAAGTGACATCAGCATCACCGTCGCGTATCATTCAATAGTAGTACCACTGAAGGTAGAGGTACCTCAGGTGTTGTGACCAAGAAGGCGCTCGGTAAGATCAAGTCAACGAACCGTACGAGAGCTTAAAATGCTGGGTTTGGGTGGTAGTTAATTGCGCATTTTAAAAAGTAGATGGCACTTACATTTGTATAGGTCCGTACCATAGATAAATTACTCTAAGATTAAATTACTGAGTGCACAGATAAAAACTAGATATAGATTTGTGGATCAAAAATGAGTTTGCTCGCAATTATATTAGTCGTTTCCTAGAGAAATAGGAATGCGTACAGGGACATTATTTTAAGTGTCTTACCCGATTGGCGACTTTGCTATCGACCACAATAAAAAAAACAATTATGTATTCCCTAACAGCTTTTAGTAAAGAAGCCAAATTTGATGTTAAAAAAAATCTATGTTTACAAATTTGACAGATACGACGCCATATTGGATTTTCTTAAATGGCAACCCTACCTTATAGTAAGCCAGCTGCATTCGTCTATTTGTTCCAACATTAAAAATCTATAATTGTCAATATTTATTTTCAGCCGTTCCGGAGATACGAGGCTTCGAAGTTGGTGATTTTGTTCATCGAATTAACAGAAGCTTTGAGATTAGAAACTCAATTTTTTCTGAAGATACGTATTTTCTTATGGCGGAGCCACCCATGCTATTGTCATATATGTAAGATGTCAGAAAATGACAGTTACGACTCCATTTTGAATTTTTTTAAATGGCACACCCGAACAGGCCCAATCACTTTATTTCCTAAAATGCCTGCCCATACATTAAGTTTTTAGGGGTACTGAGTATGCCCTTCTACAAAAGCATGACAGCAAATTAAATTCTTTCTTTTCCTTAGCAACTATAAAAAACTAAACAGGTATAAGAATAAATACAGTTCGCCCATGTTATCTGTATTGATAAAAAGAAGGCGAAAAAAAAATTCTGGTTGTTATTTGGTTGCTGCCACGTATAATCTTCCGAATTTATTTAGATATGTTGGAAAATACCATCAATCCGCTTATCACTGAAACCATTGAAGAGGATGGAAACCCTATACTTGATGAGGCTGAAATATATTTCCAGCAAGACGGCGCTCCTCCTCACTATGTTCTTCCGGTTCGGCAATGGCTAGACGACGAGTTTCCAGATAAATGGATAGGGCGAAGAGGGCCTATAGAATGGCCTGCTAGATCTCCTGACTTGACGCCATTAGACTTTTTTCTATGGGGCCATTTGAAATCTATTATATTCACTCCCCAACCTGAAACTTTGGATGAACTTTGTCCACGCATTATCGAAAGCTGCCATGATCTCCCACAACATGTTTTTGAAAATGTCCGTCAGGAATTTGAACATCGCCTATATCATTGTTTGGCCAATAACGGGCAACATTTTGAACACTTATTGAAATTAAAAGTGATATTTTCGTGTGTTTTTTTTCTATCTGAACAATCGACCGATTTAAAAAAATCAAACGTCAAAATAAAGCACTTTGAAGGACCTTTCAAACAAGCTATTACTTGATACCCCTTGTCATTTAAAATTTTTAAGGAGATGACCCCGGGGGGCAGAGGGTAAAAGGGGGTGAAGTAGTTTTTGGTTAAAAAATTGTCCCCTTTGGCACATCTTTTGACGTGTCTCGGCGTTTTTCTTTTAATCAGTGGTTTTCGATAAATCCGTGGTGGGAAGTATTCAGATGAACACCCTGTATAGAAGTCATCACTCTCGGATTTAAATAATATTTTTTGATTTAAGAGGATACTTTTCCCTGTAAGCTCGGCTAAAAGGTTGAAAATGCTTAAGAGAAGAAAGTGAGCTGTAAAGAAGAGTGAATGAGTGGAGGAGTAGCACATTCCCCTACTACTCCTTCCCCTTCTGTTTGTGGGAATTTACACAGATTACCTACATGACACTGATCTAACATCTAACCTATAGTAAAACAGCATTAAAATTCTTAAAATACCATAAAATTTATTTTAACATTATTCTTTTATTTTATTATTTTAACGACATAACCATAATACCATAAACAAATATAAAAAAGCGTTTAATTATAAAGGCACGACCTTTTATTACTATACAATAATTGTTGTACACGCTCAAAAAATTACAGAACCTGTAAAACTAACAAAATGTGTTTTAAATAAAACAAACTGCGATACGATAAACGTGTAACTTGAATTTTATGACTTCATTTTACATTACAAGTAAATAATTTTATTGGCAGTACTGCATTAGTTGAATCATGTTTGAATTCATTTAAATTCTGAATTGAAATCGACTTATTATGGAAGTCGTTTAAAAGGCAGGGCTTAGCAGTAGCGGCTCGTCAGGTGAAGTAGGTGAAGGGACTCTTCACCAAAAAAAAAAATAAAACCAGGAGGAAAGTTTTTCGACAATATTAAATATTTATGTACCAATACAGCTACCATTTTAGCCCTTAAAAAATTATTATGTTCGAATTAATAATATTTATTTAATCCGAATGTAGCTATGCATAATAGGGCCACGGTTACTCCGATGGACAATAATTACGCGTGCATTTTGGCACGCCCCAGCGACCGTGTCCGTTAGCTCAAAGCAAGTGAAAACCCACTGCCCAACATGGCTTTAATATTCACTGTTGCCTATGGTTACGTGACGTCAGTCATGCAAACAGCATGTAACAATTTGCATTATGATGAAGGGCAATTTAGAAATAGATCAGTCGCATGCACCATTGTTTTACTATTGGTTCGCCTAACATTAAGGTATTTATTTTGAGGCTTCGCGAAACTTACGGTTATAGATATCGTTTTTACGTGATTTACTGTGTGATTAAAAAAGTTTGTTTTTATTTTTCAGTTAATTCAGTAGTGTACGTACCTACTTAGTTGTGTGTTTTAAAAATGAACCAAATTAATGACATAGTTTGTAATTTGTTGGAAACTCCATTCAGTCGTTGGACAGATGAGGATAAGAGAGACGTTTTGTTACACGGATTTTTAGTCAATGTTTATTGTGTAGCTCTTCACCATTTTTTAAGACCGCGAGCTGCCACTGGGGCTTAGGTGTATCTATATATAAATAAAATAAAGTTAATGTGTTTATTACCTGTACCTAGACGAGCTTCAATCTTTGTATGCAATAAAATATCTCTATACTCTATTTCAGAAAGGTGTAGAGTAATAAAATAGGACATTCCGTCCAGTTCCGCTTAAATTCGGTGTTGGCCATAGGCGCAGGTAAATTTTGTGCATTAAATTATTTATGATAACGAATCAAAGAAAAAAAGAAGGTAATTTGATAAAGAAGGAACTATTAGCTATAGCAAATTTACACAAACATCGTTTTATGAAATATGCCGTGCAAGATATAGCTGAAAAACGTAGAGCAACACCATTATATCATTGCGAACTAAATCCTATAGAATTTATTGGACGCAAGTAAAAGGATTTGTAGCAAGACACAACAAGACATTGAAAATAAAATACATTAAGCTACTATTTGATCAAGACAATAAGTCACGCCATATGTCACGCCCAGATTTTAGGGTGTGACGAGAGACGTATAGGTAGCACGGAACCTTAGCGGCTATTAGTAACACAAAGCGATTTTGAAAACAAATTTATTAAAATGATAAAACTAATAATTACCTGAAGGGTTTACAAAAAGAATCAAAATTAATAAAAACCTGGATTTAAACCTTTGTTAACAGATGGAAAATAAAATTATACTTACATGAATTCTAGGCTCATCGCTGGCGTCTTGAGGACCAACAAAATTTCACAAATTTTCGAACTGAATGTGTCACGGACCGGATCACTCGTGCCCTCCGATATTTTTCTACCAACGATGTGTAGTTCCATCAAGTCAGCGATTTTTCCCACTTTAGGGAGACAATGGACTTAGGTAAAGTGCTGCGTACACCGCCATATCATTGCGAACTAAATCCTGTAGAACTTATATGCGCGCAAGTGAAAGGATTTGTAGCAAGACACAACCCGCGACATTCAAAATGAAAGACGTTAAGCTACTGTTTGATCAAGCCAAAAAGGAAGTGACATCAGATAACTGGCGAAAAGCAGTCCATCATGTCATTAAAGAAGAGGAGAAAATGTGGGATCTTGACCACCTGATCGATCGGACCCGTTAATGATAACGTCAAGAGGAGATGACAGTTCCTCAGATGACGAAGAATATTATGATTTTTTATAATTTAATTTCTGTATAATGTTTTCTATATTTTGTTTAAAATGTTTAACAAAAAATAGTTTACCTAATACTATGCACGCCTTTGTCACACTATTTTCAGTATTTGTAAATGGGTAACAATAGGCAAAACCCATAAATTGACTCAAACCCGGGTTGTACTACCTGCACTTGATAAAAATAAAGAATTTTGCAATGAAATCAATGTTAAATTATGAAAGTGGCTTAAATATTCGTTGGGTCACTCTGTAGTCCCTTTGCATACCTAATGAGCTTTTATTACTCTACTCTTTTCTGAAAGAAACTATAATCTTGGTGAGTTTTTTAAAAATTGTTATAAAATATTTAAACCGCGGCGCAGCAGTCGCTCATAGGTGAGTTACTGACATTCGACCGTTGCGTTCCGAGTTCGATCTTCGGAGTGGGCATACGCACAATAAAAAAAAGTGTGTCCGAATTTTAGTAAGTTTAAGAATGCAGGGAAGAGTGTAAAATTCATCATTTCCCAACCTACCCCATTCACGCCGGTAACCAGGCCGGATGAGATCGGACATCTCGTGGGGTGCGGAAGAAGGTACACACTCCTCAATCGGTAGGTCATGCAATGGCAATAAACCAAGTGTTGGTGGCCCTTGGGGGGTGTCGCATGACTGAGAATCATGGTTCGGAACCCACGTTAAGTTGTAGGTCCCCTCGGGAATGGCCCAGGCAGCGAACGAAAAGGTGAAAAGCCTAATTCGAAAGAATGGCAAGAAATTACATCAGATTAGGTTTGTCTAAAATCGGTTTAATACCCTTATAAGAAGCTAAGAAATAAATAACTCATCTAAAAACTTGTAAACAACCCTCTAAAAAGAAATTTATATTTTATTGGAAGCGAATAATTGTATTTACCGAAAAGAGATAAATATCCCTTACAAACAATTTTTTTTCCTCCGGTTACATGAAATTTAAGCGTGACGTCGTGACGTCAGTAGCGACGCCGCGCGTCACCTCGCACGTCGATTTATCAATTATTAACACTTGTTTCCCGTGACGCGTATAACCATGCGTAAATTTTCACAATAATTGAGATAAGATTAAATCTTTATAGGGTAATAATTTGGAGTGCTTCGATAGTTTTACATGAAGGGCTAATTTTAAAATTGAAAGAAAATGTTGTTCGATAAAATACATACCCGGCGGTCCATCGTAATTGGAAACATAGGAAATCCCATGCAAGTTTTAGACTGTTTAAATATTTACTCCCCTGTTGACTTTAGAGCTTGGTTGTAGGGAGACTTTATTAGATATAAAATATAAGGCCACTTGAAATTTGAATTCTTTTCTTCTAGAATAAAAAATAGAAGTTTTTTTTTTAATTTAAAGCATGATAGCCTCCTTAAATCGATGGTAATCTAACACAAAAAGCGTTTTAATAAATTTATAACTAGTCTTCCTTGTTAGCAATTACTTATGCTCGTGAAAATTCTATAACTTGAATTAATTCGTAGTTGATCTCGCATTAACGGTTATCCAATTGCGCGTAAATATTAATATAGGGTAAACCGGGGATAGTTGGTAATACTCGTTGAGTCGATAAACTATCTTAATTCTAATACCGTCTACCAGATGGTACTAGATATGTTAGTGTAGTTTCACGGGTGTCCTACAAGCAGTGACGGCTCGACAGGCGAAGTCGGTGAAGGGGCTCATAACCAAAAAAATAAAATAAAACCAGGAGGAAAGTTTTTCAATAATATTAAATATTAATGTACCAATACAGCTACCATTTTAGCCCTTAAAAAATAATTATGTTCAAATTAATAATATTAATTTCATCCGAATGTGGCTATGTATAATAGGGCCACGGTTAACTCCGAAGGAAAATAATTATAAACACTCGTGCAATTTGGCGCGCTCCAAACGACCGTGTCCGTTAGCACAAGCAAGTGAAGACCAAACGCCCAATATGGCTTTGATATTCACCGTTGCTATGGTTACGTGACGTTAGTCACGCAAAGAGCATGTAACAATTGGCGAATGGCGCTAACTGCAGCCGACGCCATAAAGAAGTGAAAAAGAAGAAGAAGCAAGGGCAAGTTAAAAATAGATCAGTCGTATGCACCACTGTTTTAGCATTGGTTCGCCTAACCTTAAGGTATTTATTTTGAGGCTTCGCGAAAGTTATGGTTATAGATATCGTTTTCACGTGATTTACTGTGTGATTAAAAAGTTTTGGTTTTATTTTTCAGTTAATTTAGTAGTGTACGTACCTACTTAGTTGTGTGATTTAAAAATGAACCCAATTAATGACATAGTTTGTAATTTGTTAGAAACTTCATTCAGTCGTTGGACAGATGAGGATAAGAGAGAGACGTTTTGTTACACAGGTTTTTAGTCAAGTACCCGCACTATACTTAGCTCTTCATCATTTTTTAAGACCGCAAGCCTCCACTACCTACAAGACACGTATCTGTGATTTAGTAAATAATAAAACATTATTTTCTACTACCTGCTTGGTAAGGGATGTTCTTAGGGAGATAAGTAAATAATCAAATACTAAATCCTTGAAGCAGTTGCACTCTATATGAAAGAAATGAATCACTGAGAGTACTTTTGGACTGTATAAGTATTCACCTGAAGACGCCTGGAGATACTCACCAGTTGAAACGTTGTGATTCAAAACAAATAAAAACAATGCCAAAGTCCACAACTCTTCTGTCGTTCGATTCTTATCGTTGACCAGTGTTAGTAAATTTACACACAGAAATGCAAAAACCAAACCAGCCAATTCCTTTTGACACATTGACATTACGATTGTGTAAACTACATTTGTCACGGCCATTGCAAAAATTTTATGTTCATCTGGTGACTTGATAGATACCCGTACCGCTAATAACAAACCCATAAAATGTTATTCATTAAATTTGTTCAATGAACATTCGTTACATAACGTTTCAAGTATATTGCAAAGTAAGACTTTCTCCTCTCGAAATGCATAAACGTATTAAATTGGCGATAATTATTATTATTAACAAAGTTATGTGCTCTTAATTAATCTGTCAGTACGGTGAATGAGTTGACGCACTTTCCTATTTTAAGTACGCTTCAGAAAACTGTAAAAACACTTTTTTTAATAGTCCAGTGCAAGATCAATCGACCAAAGGCTCAAAAATTCTTCTCCCAGGTTAACAGTTTCATGAAAAATGATATCATTTCACATTTCCTCCGATATTTTTTAGAAAAAAAGTGGTACGCCACTGACATTTTGCCATGTGGATATTATTTCTGATTAGCCTGATCAATTCTGCATAAAAATGGTCTCTTGCGTTTTTCTCCTCAGGCATTCTTAACTAAAATAATTAAATTAAATTAGACGGGCGGAAGCATGCCTATTAAATAATAATGAAGGTGGTCAATTTAATTATTTTAATTAAGAACGGTGTGCCTGAGGAGAAAAACGCAAGAGACCATTTTTATGCAGAATTGACCAGGCTAATCAGAAATGATATTCACATGGAAAAATGTCAGTGGCGTACCACTTTTATTCTAAAAAATATCAGAGGAAATGTTTGCAGGGACGCCACTAGTGGGACAAAAAAATAACTTTTATTACAAAAAGATGTGGTTTTATGTTCTATTAGCACATGCCAAAATTGAAAATATTATCTAAAGTACTTTCGGAGATATTACAAAAAAAGCATTAAAAAAATAATTCAACACCCTGTAGCAAAAAATTTAACCCGTTTAGGACATATGTTTATATGAACTTTTCTTCATAAAATGGCTTAAGGAATCACACCCTAAAATATAAGCACGTCATTAAGGAACACCCTGTATACAGTAAATTAGACCAAATACATTGTGTTCTCTTGACCCGAATCCTGGCCATGTTTTTTAATGAACTTTTAAATACTTTTTATATTTAGACTCTACAGATATTAAATATAAATTATTTCTATACGACATCGACATAAATGTTTTTTTTTTGTTCCGGGGACGAAGCTTTTATGGATGCGTCTTTCAATTATCTTTACTGAAATAAATCGTATGTCCAAACTTTAAGATTTTCAATGAAAGCAAAGTTTAAAAAATGGGTTTTCCGAAAATCGATAGGAAATATTGACATTTTTGATAACATTTTTGAAAGAAAAAGTCAATATTTCCTTACACTTAGTCATTGCTAGGCAACGGAAAATAACTGTTAAGAAATATTTATTATTGTACTGTAAGGAAATATTATTTCTGTACGGCTACTTGTAAACTAAAATGTGTTAAGCTTGACAATTCAATATTACTGTGTTACCATAGTTACAACACAAATATTTAATGGCATCCTTTATTTGTGATAAAAGTTAATAATATTTATTTCAAAATTTTAATAAGTTGCTTGTAATAAGTTATGTCCTTTTAATAATTTTCGATTTACGGAAAAATAGTATGTATGCCTCGTAGAAAAAGCTACATTCCCGGACTCCGTATTACCAGTCTCGGCTTGCGCCTCGACATACAATCTTTACGGTCGCCCGGGAATGTTCAGCTTTTCCTACTAGGTATACAATATACTATTACTTTACACTCGCAGGTGATGAAAGTAGGAAAAGTGCTAATACTAAATAAATTTTCGTCATGAAAATTTACCGTAAAGATAATTACCAGAAATCAAATCAGCACTATTTTCTACAGCTGACATTTCTGTTTATATTTGTGGCTTGTTTTCATACATAATGGTTCTTCATAACCTACGTCACGTTAATCATTCTTTTACCAATATTTGCCAGTCGTTTTATCTATGAAGTGCTAACGTAAATAAGCGTCAATTGGAATCGCGTACAGGGTCGATAACAAAATATATAATCTGAATAAGTCAATCAGAAGCAGGATGTCAAAAAAATTTGGAATTTGCAAGCATGGAAGCAATTGCCAAGACAGCTGCACAGAAACTTGGTGTACTTTTCCGCACCAAAAGGTTGTACACACCTCATCAACTTTTGACACTCTACAAAGCCCAGATTCGACCATCATTAGAATATTGCTCTCATGTCTGGAGCTCTGCACCCAAGCACACCCTTCGGCTACTGGATTCCATTCAAAGGAGAGCCGTTCGTCTGATCGGCGACCCCGAGCTGACCAAGACCCTCGATAGCCTGGAGCATCGAAGACAGGTTGGTGATTTGGCTCTCTTTTACACATATTTCCATGGCAGGTGTTCGACTGACATTGCCCACTTGATTCCACCTAGAGCAATGCAAAATAGAAATACACGGCGAACCACTGCCGCTCATCCATAATATGTTGTTCAGCTTAGTACTCCTCGAACTTCATTGTTCAAGAATTTTTTCATCTGGAGAACGTCATCTTTGTGGAATGAGCTTCCTGAGGTCGTGTTTCCCAATGAATACAATCTTCAACGTTTCAAGACCAACGTTAATCGCTTTTTTCGCACTCGCACCGCTCCCAGAGCGCCTTAAAGGACTTTTCCTACAATGCAGGTGTTTTATCATAAAAAAAAAATTCAAAGCAGTAATTACTACAATAAAAACTATTTCCGAAAATATTTGTAATTATACGTACAACTACTACAATGTGTGACTCTAACCCCATTCCTATCAATAATTTCTACATATTATCTTCTCCAGATCTTCTCCATCCAAGTACCTAGATAATTTAACAATGACCCTTCCAGAGAGCAACTATAACTTCGCTGTAAATAATTCCTTTTTATTTTGTAATAAATAGCTACTTATACATATTGGACTTCCGACCCCATTATAGCCTATAATCGGTCTTAAAACAATTCACAACGAAGATTCAATAAACTCGAAACAACTAAACCAACAAATGAAGCGAGAGCAGCGAACAGAAAAAATAAAAATAAGTAACATTCGCCATAACTTATTTAAACCTAGACGGTGACCCATCCCTTTTCTGAGGAACTCGTTTTAATCGAACGCAAAAGGATAATAACAGATTGGATGTAAATTTTCTTCTGTTAAGTTGCTGTCGTGGACCGTATATACAGGGTGAACCGAAAATATAACCACCACATCGCTAAAATCGAAATCTGGACACTACATTACATTTTTCTTAAATAATACTTTAAGGCAAAAAAAAACTATTATTTTCAAAGTTTCTCAACTTGACAACGTCGCGTCTCTTACATTTACGATCTGTTGGTTGCCTACCCTTTTTGGTGGCCTTCAGTTCATTAATCAATCTGTAATGAACAGACGTATAGAATATTTTAAGCCTACATTATTTAAAGTGCGTTTTCTGTATCTGTGACTTTATTCGAACTAAGTACTTTGCCTATGATTGAATCCTTTAACCAATACTATACAGGGTTAATCGAAATAATGAATCTAGAAGCTGTAGTCGATATTATCTTCGACTCTATTTCCTTCGTATCGCTTTAAGGATGCGTACGTACGTCGGTATGTTCTTTCACTTTGCCTCGTATACGTCGAACTCCGCGGGAACAAAAAGAGCATCACGACACATTGTTGTGTGACTGTGGCCACGTCAAGGGAGTGGCACTCGATATAACCTGTTTCTAATCTCCTCAAGACTAAACTGGCATAATGCGAGAGGTGTTCGACGTGCCATAACAATCCGTTCTTGGGTTCCGGGCAAGAACATTCTCACCAGCGGTCGGTAGTACCATCGAGGAGTTATTTAAGTTTGTCGCGCTGCTTTTATTCGTCTGTATAGCTGTAAAGCTGTATTAATCCACTTAAATGTTTACAATGTTATAAAGTATGACATACCATATTCCATTAGTATAAAATTAACCACAATATTACAAAGTATGATTTACAATATTCCAGAAATTATTAGTAAAAAACGTTCTTTTGCTATTGTGACAAAACTGAATATCTTACCAGCCCTTTGGAGTCGTCAATTTCATGCTGTAAATTAAATAATAAATATTAACTTGTACCAATTGACTAGCTCTTTATAGCCTATTTCAGAAAGGTGTAGAGTAATAAAAGCTCATTAGTTATGCAAAGGGACTACAGAGTGACCCAACGAATATTTAAGCCACTTTCATAATTTGGCATGGATTTCATTGAATAATTCTTTATTTTCATCAAGGGCAGGTAGTACCACCCGGGTTTCGGTCAATTTATGGGTTTTGCCTATTGTTATCCATTCACGAAGACTGAAAATGGTGTGACAAGGGCGTGCATATTAGGTACACATATTTTTTATTGAACATTATAAAAAAATACATTATACAGGTATTAAATTATAAAAAATCATAATATTCTTCGGCATGTAAGGAACTCTTCTTGACGTTATAATTAAGGGGTTGACAGTCCGGTCGATAAGGTGGTCAATATCCCACATATTCACCTCTTCTTAATGACATGATGGACTGCTTTCCGCCAGTTCGCTGGTGTCACTTTCTTAATGGCTTGATCAAACAGTAGCTTAACGTCTTTCAGTTTGAATGTCGTGTCATGTCTTGCTATAAATCCTTTCACTTGCATCCATATAAGTTCTACAGGATTTAGTTCGCAATGATATGGCGGTGTGCGCAGCACTTTACACTATGTTTCCAACTATAACGGCATATTTCATAAAACGATGTTTGTGTAAATTTGCTATAACTTATAGTTCCTTCTTTATCAAATAATCTTCAAATTCAATACTTTTGGTGGTTAACCAGTCGAAAATTTCTTGTTTTCACCAAGATGAAGTTGTAGTCTTCTCTGTGCGTCGTGCGTTATCCATAACTACTACTGAATCAGCGGGAAGATATTTTATCATTTCACCAAAATACTCCTTAAAAACATTCGAATTCATGTCCTCGTGGTAATCTCCCGAATTAAATTACTCAATTAGGTACTTGAAATTTTAATATATACAATACTATTTAATCTTTATCCCCGTTAACCTAATTCTCTACAATTTTTGGTTAGTTATCATAAATAATTTAATGCACAAAATTTACGCGCGCCTATGACCTACACCGAAATTGAGCCG
The DNA here is from genome assembly GCA_935413205.1 of Polydrusus cervinus. Classification (NCBI taxonomy): domain Eukaryota; kingdom Metazoa; phylum Arthropoda; class Insecta; order Coleoptera; family Curculionidae; genus Polydrusus; species Polydrusus cervinus. The sequence continues at coordinate 28,771,000 of OW284519.1, forward strand.
AACTGGACGGAATTTCCCATTTCCGTATACGAAATCCTAAAAAGTAAAGTGACCCATTCCTATAAGAAGCCGATGGCGGTATCCTCCATCTCTTTAACAACTTATTCACTTTACCTCTGACGACACTGTCCAGCTTAGTAGTGCCCGTAGTGTCTCTTCGGCCCCAAGGCATGGAAGACGTTGCTAGAGCCCTTCTTCGAACCACACACGATGGCTCATTTGCACACGAGAGCCTTTTGAACATTTAAATCGTAACCATTGTCTCTTTGTAGATTCTTCTTCTCGACGTACGGTCATCTAAAGATATATTTACCACCCATAAATTCCGCATAGTCATTAACCACGTTTTAACTTGAGGTGAAGATATAGCGAGGGGATATTTTGCTTTCTTTTCAAAGATGTTATTGTTATACTGTTATTATCAATATTAAATTAAGTCTTATTATTTTGATTTAATACTTCAAAATTCATTGTCATGACTATTGTGGATCAATTTTCATAAAAACGAACATACATTTTTCATCTGTCTAAATTATATTGAGTTTGGTGGGTACAGTGGCGTATTTAGGGGGGGAGGGGGCTCCTGACCTGCAGCCCCCCCCCCCCCCCGAGCCTAGGAGCTCGGGTCCAAAAGTCTAATTGCAACCTAATTTTTCGTCTCACGCTTGGACTCTTAATTTAAATCTTTAAATAATGTATTCTTGGCTTAGATTAGAAAGGTCTTGTAGAAAACGTTTAGATTTTAAACTTTTCCTTCTAAAAGTCCTGTTTTATATAGAGATTAAGGTTTTGGACGCATATCGTTTTAGTTATTGATTTATGATGCAATTTTATAGGAAAACGAGTAAAAAGAATAATATTTTAGAGTATTTTTATATTATATACTTGTCTGTTCCGTTTTCCCTTTTTTTAAATCAACAAAAATATAACCCAATGCAATAAATTATTTTTATAACAAAAACAATTAGGTATTTATTTTTAAAGAGAAAAATTAAAATAAAAATTTTAATTGAAACATTTTTTATGGAAGAAGTGTGATAATTTATAATAAAAAAATAGTGCGGGAAGAAACGAGAATGCTTTACTATGAATATACAAAACGGCATTTAAGAAGGAGTATTTTAAAACCTAAGCATTTATATAAAAAACTGCTCTTAGATCTCCGCTCCTAAAATACATGATTTTTGAAAAAATAATCAATTTTGTCGTGGTGAGCGATATTTACTTTATTTTTAACATGAAAAACCGAGCCCAAAAAACGCTGGTTAGAGTCATATGTTACATACGTCTTATAGTGAAATTTTGGATTGACACCAATATTCATATTTTTCACAAATATAAAAAATGTTGTTTTTTTAAATAAAGAGCCAGCTAGGAATATCAAGAAAAAAGGAAAAAAACATTTACAAAATTTAATCCAACCATGCAAAGGGGGAGAGGTAATAATTTAGTTCCCGACTGTCCCTCTCTCCAGAAAAAAAATGTCCTACTTACGCCCCTGAGCATATTTTCTGGCTACGCCACTGGGTGAATGGCGTCTGCCATTTTAGTTTCGGATTAGAGAAGAAAAGTTATTTGCAATAAATGTAATATTTTACTCGTATAGAGGGTAGTACTCTCAAGGCTTACAATATCTGACATGTGTTCTATGAGATCCTTCTTTACAATGTCTTTTACATGCCATCCAAAAGTAATCCAGTGGGTCAAGTCCTGTCATCTTGACGGCCATTGTTTGCTTATACTGTTTTTGTCATCAGTATTCGATGTAGAGTAGTTACTTTAAAACTTATGATTCAATAGAATCATCTTTTAGAGACGAAACGTCTAAATAAAATTTCAAGAATTAATTATGATAAAGTTTTATAAATTTTCTCTAGAAAACGTATATTTTTCTGCATGAAAATAACTCTCCCACACACACATAGATGCCCCCTTACCATTGGGTAAAAACCCCAATTAATTTACTCAAAACAGAGCATTTTAGGACATACATATGAGTAGGGGAAAGGTGGATAAGATGGCGAATCGGGTAAGATGACGAATTGGAAAATTCCGATTATTGTAATTAGATAGCGCCACTTGGTTGATTGCCGAGTGTAGTAGGTGCGCTTCGTAAGTTGCTTATGTATAAACATCAAAATCTGACTTACTTTGTTGACGATATTTCGCCATTTGTGTTTAATGATTATATCATTATAATATTAGTGTAAGACGAAATAAGCCTTATAGCGTTTGTGTTGAATCTTATTTTCAATCGGTAAGTATTTTCTTCAATGTTATGGGATTGTTTATCCATAGCCCATTAAATTTTCGTAAAATAATATCTCTTTGTTCGTTAATACAAAACTCGATTCAAAATTTCCTGGTCGGCTAAGATGACGAATTCGCTAAGTGGGCAAGATGGCGGATTCGTCATCTTACCCGACCTAAAGATGTGGCGGCATTATTTAATGTGGCTTATGATAAGGTAGCCACAATAAAAAAAATGCCGTACAATCTTTCAGAGCAACTGGATTAGTCCCACTTAATTTTCAAATATTTAATGATTCTAACTTTGAACCCTCAATGACCACAGACAAGCCATACAAGGCTTCCAAGAATGTCGACGAAAACTTAGACCATGATGTACCGGAACTACCAGATGTCACTAATGCTCTTTCAGCAAATATTTACTGCAGTAGGAGGAACATCTCAAAATCCTTCGTCTAATATCTTAGATATTTCACTACCAGGGCCGTCTAATGCAGAATTATTGAATTGTCTACCTCACTTGCCTGTTGCTGCTTATAAATTAAAGAGACAGAAGAAGAAGCTATAATAGCATATAACGAGTACCTCTGTTAAAAGTGCATTAGAAAAAAAGTGAAGGAAAGAAAAACTAACGAGGAGAAAAAAGAAATTAATCGAAGGAGAGAAGAGAATAAAAGAGAGAAAGTTGAAATGAAGAAAAAGCAGATCAAAAAAGGCAAACATTTTTTTTTTATGATAAAACACCTGCACTGTAGGAAAAATCCTTTAAGGCGCTCTGGGAGCGGTGCAAGTGCGAAAAAAGCGATTAACGTTGGTCCTGAAACGTTGAAGATTGTATTCATTGGGAAACACGACCTCAGGAAGATCATTCCACAAAGATGACGTTCTCCAGATGAAAGATTTCTTGAACAATGAAGTTCGAGGAGTACTAAGCTGAACAACATATGGATGAGCGGCAGTGGTTCGCCGTGTATTTCTGTTTTGCATTGCTCTAGGTGGAATCAAGTGGGCAATGTCAGTCGAACACCTGCAATGGAAATATCTGTAAAAGAGAGCCAATTCACCAACCTGTCTTCGATGCTCCAGGCTATCGAGGGTCTTGGTCAGCTCGGGGTCGCCGATCAGACGAACGGCTCTCCTTTAAATGGAATCCAGTAGCCGAAGGGTGTGCTTGGGTGCAGAGCTCCAGACATGAGAGCAATATTCTAATGATGGTCGAATCTGGGCTTTGTAGAGTGTCAAGAGTTGATGAGGTGTGTACAACCTTTTGGTGCGGAAAAGTACACCAAGTTTCTGTGCAGCTGCCTTGGCAATTGCGGCAATGTAATCATGCCAAGACATATTACCTCCCAGATTGACCCCCAGCAAATTAATAGACAGTGCCAGGGGAATTGCGTGTCCTGCCATGACTATATCCGGTTCTGCAATGTTAACCTTTTTGGAGAAGACTGCTGCCTGGGTTTTCTTAGCATTAAATTCGACTTGGTTACTGTCACCCCAAGCCAAAATTTCTTCCAGGTCATTGTTGAGGCGCAATACTTCATGCTGCCTGCGAATATGTACGTCGGCAGCGGATGTTTGGGGAGTCAAGGTAAAAAATGAGACAAGTGTGCTGTCATCAGCAAAGCTATAAATTGGATTTTGGGTTTTCACTAGAAGGTCGTTAATATACAGTAAAAAGAGGGTAGGCGACAATATGGACCCTTGAGGAACACCGGCATTGATGGTGAAGGTGTCTGAGAGAAACCCGTCAATCGCCACTTGCAGAGAACGGTTCTTAAGGAAGCTGGTTAACCATAAACAAAATCCATTAGGCATACCGTAGGATCGCAATTTACTTAGAAGCCCATCGTGCCAAACACGATCAAAAGCCCTAGAGATGTCCAGTGTAACAGCCCGGGATTCTCCATGATGTTCGATGGTGTTGCTCCAAAGATGGGTGACATATGCCAGAAGGTCACCTATTGATCTGGACTTACGAGAACCGTATTGATGGTCGCTGATAATGTTAAGCCCTTCCCTCCATTGTCCATGTCAGAAAAGTGAGGTTTGACGATCATGATGATGGGGAATCCGCTGACTCCTCCATATCAGTAAATTACATGGAAGAAGATGACGATAATGTGGAGGAACAAGAAGAAATTTGTTTAATTTGTAACGATTCTGGAAAAAATGAAATTTGGTACGCCTGTTCCCTCTGTCGTTAATGGGTTCATGCTGCATGCTCAGTACTAACATCCGCAGAAGCGAAGCGCAAAGCATATATACTTTTGTAACAATAATTAATATATCTTCTACCTACTGTTTTTCTTTTATTTAATAATCCTCGGCATCTTACCCCTATATGACGGCAAGATGACGAATTTGTCATACAATTTTGAACTAACGAAAAAAAAATTTACAGTGAAGATAGCATGATAAGAAGCAAACTGTTGGGGAATAAAATTATCCTGAATGATCTAAAATAAGAAACAAAGTTTTAGGGCAAAATATGACGAAGAAAATAAAAATATATGCTTACTGTCGTCATCTTGCCCTCCTTTCCCCTATATGAACTATTCGACTTAAGATTAGTCCAGGAATCACCAATTAAAATAAGTACATAATATCATTAAATGACACTCTGTATGTTGACTCTAGTAAAATTGAATATAATATTTTCAGCTTTGGCATCTGTTTCATTTAAAGACGCATTTATTTTCCTGTATATTTCCGTTACATTTTTCTATAAGCTACAAAAGCATTAATAAAAAAATTCCAATTCTTTGAGAAAAATGTTATGAAAAAAAATAGGTCACTTTGCGTAGAAAAAATCATTATTGTGATGTACACGTGTTTATTTTGTTATCAAATGTTATATATTAAATTATCTTTCTTCGAAATTAGTTGGGAGGTAGCAAAGTATAACCTGGGATGAATTGGCGACCTAAATTTTTACCAATTTGGTTGGAGCGAATGTAAAGACGATGGCATCTTAACTGACACGTGTGTCCTATTTATAAGTAATATAAAATTAAAAATCTCAAGAAATAGGTCACATTTTTTATAAATTTTGTGGGAATAGTCCATCTCTCAGTGGAGTGATATTATGAGTGGGGGAATAATACACACAGTCTGCTTCACTAGTTTATTATAAGGATCTCAATAATTAGAAAATCCTAATGTCGTACATGTTTCGAAGGTAAAGACCTTCATCATCAGCAAATAAAATTAATTCAAGGTTTTACAAGAAGAGAGACTCTCAACATTGCAAGACTGCTTGAGGAACAGAAAAAAAAAATTTGGGAATTAAATTTTACATAATTTGATTAATGTTTAAATAGGAAAGTGTTTTAATGAAATTGTAAAAAATTAAAATTAAGAAATAGAAAAGATACCCTCCATTAAAACAATTAATGTACATCCTGCAAATACATACAATACAATACATCCCGCAGTAATTATTTATTTATGAAGTGATTTCAAATTTTAGGGAATTATAGTATATTTCAAAAAGGTGTAGAATAATAAAATGGGAAATTCCGTCCAGTTCGGTGTCGGTCATAGGTGCAGGTAAATTTTGTGCATTAAATTATTTATGATAACTAACCAAAGAAAAAAAAAAGTGAATTTGATAAAGAAGGAACTATTAGCTATAGCAAATTTACACAAGCATCGTTTTATGAAATATCCCGTGTAAGATATAGCTGAAAAACGTAGTGCAACTGTGCTGCGCATACCGCCCAGTCATTGCCAACTAAATCCTATATAACTTATATGGGCGCAAGTGAAAGGATTTGTAGCAAGACACAACATGACATTCAATATGAAAGACGTTAAGCTACTGTTTGATCAAGCCATTAAGGAAGTGACACCAGGAACTGGCGAAGAGCATGTCATTAAAGAAAAGGAGAAAATGTGGGATCTTGACCACCTGATCAATTGGACCGTCGGCCCGTTAATTATGTAACGTCAAGAGATGACAGTTTCTCAGATGACAAGGAATATTATGATTTTGTATATTTTAATTTCTGTATAATGTATTTTTTGTATTTCGTATTTTTTATAATGTTTAATAAAAAATAAGTGTACCTAATACTATGTACATAATGCTCGTCCTTGTCACGCCATTTTTAGTATTTTAATAGGCAAAACCCATAAATTGACCCAAACCTGGGTGGTACTACCTGCACTTGATGAAAATAAAGAATTCTACAATAAAATCAATGCCAAATTATGAAAGTGGCCTAAATATTCGTTGGGTCACGCTGTAGTCCCTTTGAATACCTAATGAGCTTTTATTACTCTATACCTTTCTGAAATAGACTATAAGAAAAATTTGTTCTGTATATTTCAAATTTTAAAATTGTTCCCCCAGTTTATGGTATAATTACACAGTACATTTATTAACACATTATTTTCAGACGTTAAAATCCTTAAAGTTTTCGGTCACACCATTTTAGTAACAGAATTATTATATAAAATTGCCGTCTTACACAACCGTACCTTTCCTTTGCACAATGTGAAAAATAAATATTATTATTTGAGTAAAAAATATGAATGGTATATTATTGCTGGCCCCATATGGCGTTATAAAACTGTTAATAAAGCTATATTCTTTTAAGTACTTGGGCAAGTCTATGTTATAATACTATCTGGGGAGTTTTAGAATACATTCACAAATACAAAAAACTAGTAGTTTTTTAACAGATGTTTGAGAACAGAGTTAAATATTTTTTTCTGCCCGCACATGGAAATTTTCTGTTTCCTTTACGTTTAAGTGAGGAGAAAAGTAGGCTGTTTCAGTCAACTGTACGGCGAAATTTCATCAGCACTAGTGTTGAAAAAAATATATCAATACTAGTGTTGAAATTAGCATACTTAGGATTATGTTCCACTTAATATCGGCATGGTTTTATAGTTTGTTAATTTTTCTTTATTTATGGTTTAACTTTTTCATTTTTTCATATTTTATATATCATAGGAAGAACTAATCCTGGATTGACTTCTAGATTAACCAGAATGAAAAATTTTAAATTTAATTAAGGAGAGATGCATTAAACATAAATTTAAAAAGTCCACCCAACAAGGAATATTTCAATTCAAAACAATTCTATAAATTAAATAATGTTTTTATGAAAAAAAAGTCAAAAACTCCTGATGGGATTTGAACCTGTGACCTTGCGATCTGTAGGCTAGAACTCTATTCTCTACGCTATTGCTACCGATAAACATTTGTTGTTTAATACAGGACACTCTCTTCGGCGCGATTTGTTTTTTCTGGTTATAGATATTCCAGTATATTATTAACATTTTTTATAATTTCAAATGGCGTATTTTCACACTCTAATTCTGAATCACTCGACAAATGCATGATAAATAAGTTAAATACTTTACAATTACTGCTTTCTAAAATTTGTTATTTTTAATAAATAGGGGTGGTCTGTCAAATTGGCACCATATGTTTAAATTAAATAGTGTGCTTTGTATTTCAACTCTAGTGTTGAAATATTTTTTCACGCGTGTCATATACGGCGCTTTCTATACAAATTAGCGGCGCTTTTTTTCTCATTTTCATAGGTGGTCGTAAGAAATAGTTATTTTCCTAACAAGTGCGGAAAGTGATACTTTCCCGCACGCGACTGCAGTTGACCCGAACGACGCGGAGCGGAGTTCGGGCAAGCGGTTAAGGGCGGGAAAGACACTTTACGCATGAGTTAGGAACATTATTTTTTCTACGACCGTATATACAAAAAAGTATACCAACCCATTTTTCAAAAATTATTTTATTTCAACATACATATACAAAACTTTAACTAAAAACTACTAATTATTATAAATATTAATATTACTTATATATAATATTTCTCCTTACACCATGTAATAAAATGGTCGTATTGCTTTTCATATCTTAGTCTGGATTTGGCAGGTAACAGCTCGGAATTAGCTTTATCTGCAGCCTTTAAAATGGCTTCGGGAAGTTCTTCGTCGGATGAATCCATTAATATTATTGCTTCGGATTCGGTTTAATGTGGTTTAATTTAGAAGAAGATTGTATTCGGTCACTTCGAAGACGCTTTGAACAACTTTGACGTTTTAGTAACAATTACACGCCTGGGTTATCATAGCAACTGATATCAAACCCGGTGGTTTGATAGTTGTTTTGTGACATTACTTTAAAGAATGTACAGGGTTATATAAAAATATCTCCATTATTTTATATTTTCAAAAAATTAAAAATGCAACAAAAAGCTAGAAAAGATATTGATTTTATTTGATGGACTATTTAGTAAATATTTATTTACCTGTTGTAACAATAGTTTTAACTTCCGAAGTAAAAAACTATCTAATAAGGTCAAAGTTTGCATTGACACTTTCAAAACTAAAATGCGTGCGGGAAAATGGGTTAAAACGCATGGTCGTAGAAAAACACATTTTTTGATTTATAATTCTGTCTGCGGACCTACGAATCTAAAGGTACTTCGCCTGTGCTACTATCATGCAATAAAGTGAGTACCAAAACTCCTTACGTTTCTTGCAATAAAGTGAGTACCAAAACTCCTGCGTCGATTCATTATTTGTTTTACCAAAACCGGAAAAAATGGGCAACGGTCGCCTACCGTGTGAATAGCAAACAAGAAGAATCGTACCATTAATTGGCTACTAGGAGCAATAATATTATTTGTGAAAAGTGTACACGGGTCGTGCCAAGATAATGCAAGTTTGTATGTCCCTTCATTAAAAAAAAAATTATTTAATTCAAAAAAAAATGATGATTTCGCTTAAAAAAAATTTTGAAAATTTGTCTATGACTACCGATAGTAAAATGTATTGTATTTAAACGAATATTTGACGCAAAAAATAATTTATTTGGTTCGAAGGATTTTATTAGCATCATCATCAAATCGATGTATTATTTAATCCAAATAAATGTTTGTTCGATAGAAAAGAAAACATGTTTTTGTATCCAATAATTATTTATTTTCGCTACATATTTGCCTTGCCGTTCTGCCCTTCTTTCGAATTAGGCTTTTTTTCTCTTCGTTCGCTGCCAGGGCCATTCCCAAGGGGACCTACAGTTTGACATGGGTTCCGAAGCACGATCCTCAGTCATGCGACACCCCCTAAGGGCTATCAACCCTTGGTTTATTGCCATTGCATGACCTACCGATTGGGGAGTGTGTTCCTTCTTCCGCACCCCACGAGATGTCAGATCTCATCCGGCCTGGTTACCGGCGTGAATGGGGTGGATTGGGAGATGATACCTTTTACACTCTTCCCTGCATTCTTAAATCCACTAAACTTCGGACATACTTTTTTTATTGTACGTATGCCCACTCCGGGAATCGAACCCGGGTCGCCGCGGTCGAATGCGCTACATATTTATTTTTCTCAATTACATAATTATAGTCTCAGCATTATGTTCATCGTATTAGGTACACTTATTTTTTATTAAACTTTATGAAAAAAATACAAAATTCAAAAAATACATTAAATAGAAATTAAATTATAAAAAATCATAATATTCTTCGTCATCTGAGGAACTGTCATCTCCTCTTGACGTTATAATTAACGGGTCGACGGTCCGATCGATCAGGTGGTCAAGATCCCACATTTTCTCCTCTTCTTTATTGACATGATGGACTGCTTTTAGCCATTTCTATGGTGTCACTTCCTTAATGGCTTGATCAAACAGTAGCTTAACATCTTATTTACATATAAGTTCTATAGGATTTAGTTCGCAACGATATAGCGGTGTGCGGAGCACAGTTACACTATGTTTTTCAGCTATATCTTCCACGACATATTTCATAAAACGATGTTTGTGTAAATTTGCTATAGCTAATAGTTCCTTCTTTATTAAATTATCTTATTTTTTTTTGGTTCATTATCATAAATAATTTAATGCACAAAATTTACCTGCGCCTATGACCGACACCGAACTGGACGAAATTTCCTATTTTATTACTCTACGCCTTTCTGAAATATACTATTTATCCATAAATTTTGAAATAACTTCTTAAATAAATAATTACTACGGGGTGTATGTAAATCCTTCAGTCTCAATATAAAAACACACTTTGACTTTAGAATGTCTTGTTCAAAGCGTCTGACATCCTGTTTTAAATACCTAGTAATCTTAAACCAAGAAAAAACATTTACCTGCGCCTATGGCCGACACCGAAATTGAGCCGAACTGGACGGAATTTCCCATTTTATTACTCTACACCTTTCTGAAATAGACTATAGTACCGCCATTCCCTTAACATTATTATTACAAAATAATTAAATTACTATTGTGATTTATCTTAACGAATAGTTTCGTTTAGATCATTTTATAATTGACATCTGGTTGTGTACGGACGCCTAATAATAAAGCGATAGATTTTTGGACCTTTATATTTTGTACAGCTTTCAAATAAAGTAATTATTTCTCGTATTGCTGGTGTTTTTTACAGAACACGGAAATATATACAAGAATTTTTAACCCTTATAAGGAGTTTTCAGGTAGTTTCAAACTCATTTTTCTTGCATTTTTAAATTTAAAATTCACTGAGTTATGATAAGCAAATTAACGAGGAATGACCCACACACGCAGTACGTATCTAATGATAATAATCGTGTGTATGCGACCATGACCCCATGCAGAGAATATGTTGATTTTATGTTCGTACGAGATGTTCATCGGTTTAATTATTTATTAGATACCTAAGTACATTAAAAAAACGGCGGCTCAAACTGTTTAATCGACTCTCATCTGCATTTTCTTGCGATATTCACAACTATTAACTTCTTGATCGGTAAGTTATAACGAGCACCCGACTTGCCAGATTTGAATACTACAGATTTTTAGTTTATTTTCGAAATTAACCCGAACCAAAACGAAAAAGAAGCCTTATTGTGGTGCGTGAATGCGGAAATTTTCCTCAGTGGCGTATTTAGAGGGGGAGGGGCTGCCGGACTGCAGCCTCCCCCCCCCCTGAGCCTAGGAGCTCGGGTTTTAAAGTCTAATTGCAACCTAATTTTTCGCCTCATGCTTGGACTCTTAATTTAAATTTTTAAATAATGTATTCTTGGCTTAGATTACAAAGGTTTCGTGGAAAACGTTTAGTTTTTAAACTTTTCCTGCTAGAAGTCCTATTTTATATAGAGATTAAGGTTTCGGACACATATCTTTTTAGTTATTGATTTGCTTTTGGGTCGTTTTTAAAAAAAGCTGCATTTTCAGTGGGTGTATTTTGTTTACTTCGTACCCTTACCGTACCCGTACCCTAACCGTACCCTTACGTTGTTAGCTTTGTACTGACCCATCGTTAAGGAGAATCAACATGCATGCATGCGCCGACTTGCAGCGCCTCTAGTGTTGATACGAAGCAATAAAATCTGATATTGGTAATGATGTCAGTAGTTAGTTACACGTAAAAAGAGTTATATTTTTTCAGTTTCCAGAACTTAAATTGATATTAATTGATCGGAAATAAACAATTTAACCTATATGCAACAATTAGAAGTAGTAAAATTTAGGAATTTGCAGGTAGAATTATTTTTCTTGTAAGTTATCTTCCACAAATATGGTTGGTTACGATAACGGAGTATGACATTTGGGAGAGTTTCATACAAAAACAGAAACAACAAATTATATTTAGGTAAAAGTAATAAGGGTGGAGAATAAACATCATTTGTATTAATTTTGTTATTAGGAAATAATTTAATATATTTTTTTTAAAGTAATTTTTTACTGGTTACCTCAAATTGAAGCTTTTTTCCAGAATAACACTTTTGATGAAATTTTATAGAAAACCGAGTAAAAAGAATAATATTTTATAGTTTTTTTCTATTATATACTTGTCTGTTCCGTGTTTCCTTTTTTAGAGATATTTTAAATCAACAAAAATATACCTCAATGCAATAAAATATTTTTACAACAAAAACAATTAGGTATTTATTTTTAAAGAGAAAAATTAAAGTGAAAATTTTAATTGCAACATGTTTTATGGAAGAAGTGTGATAATTTATAATAAAATAATAATGCGGGAAGAAACGATAACTATGAATATGAATAAACGGCACTTAGGAAGAAGTATTTCAAAACCTAAGCATTTGCACCAAAAATTGCTCTTAGATCTACGCTCCTAAAATACATGATTTCTGAAAAAATCATCTATTTTGGTGTGGTGTGCGATATTTACTTTATTTTTAATTATGAAAACCCGAGCCCGAAAAACGCTGGATAGAGTCATACATACGTCTTATGTTAAAATTTTGGATTGACACCAATATTCATATTTCACAAAAATAAAAAATGTTTTTTTTTAATAAAGAGCCAGCTAGGAATATAAAAAAAACATTTACAAAAACAAATTTAATCCAACCATGCAGAGGGTGAGAGGTAATAATTTAATTTTCGAAATTTGATAGTACATAGTTGGGTAAACTTTAAACGAATTTTGGGCATGGCCCCGAAAATATTTCGCGTGCGGCGCTTTTTCGCCTTCTTCACTACAATATCATGAAATACATGTAGTGACTGTCCCTTTCTCCAGCAAAAAAAATGTCCTACTTAGGCCAACTGAGCTCCCCCCGAGCATATTTTCTGGCTACGCCCCTGATTTTCCATATCCTTAAGTAAGTACTTGTTCAATAACCCATGTCATTTTTACTATATTTATTATATCAATTAGTTGTGCGACGGTCGTAAGATTTGTGGGAACCAATCTCTTCTAATTGTACATCTTCATACCTTTCTTTACATAACATTTCTTCGTCTGGCGCTCAGGGGATCCGACACAGCGAAGAATCAATATTTGCAGTCAACTTCGCTTGGTAACCTAAGCGCCAGTGTTACTCAAGATGATGTATGTCTTTTGTTAACATTGTCTCATATACTACTTTACTATACCGAGGATATTATGCTGGACAAATACCAATGCCGAATTTAAATCAATATTTTTAAAGATCCTTGTTTGTTTTTTATCGGGTTTTGAGGAAAAAGGGGTTCTAGGTAGGTAACGGGTACCTGTAGAAGTACTTAAACTCCAGTCTGATGAAATAATTAATAATTACTTTTATATAATAATAATTACAGTGGCGGCTCGCGGTCTTAAGAAATGGTGAAGAGCTAGGTATAGTGCGTGTACTTACAGCCGTATTCACCATCTTTAACTTAACAGTCTGATAGTTAACATCGGTATAAGGATTAACAGTCTGTTAATAAAATATCGTATTCACCATAAATCAGGGACGCTCTATTACCAAACAGAGAGTTAGGTTGATGAACGTACGTCTGAGCTGACAATTCTAGTTTATAACTAACTTCAGAGTAAAATATTCCAACCTCATATCTTCTGAAATATCGTTTTATCAATTAAATCCGTTCTTTACGTCACTTTACGCTAACAAATACAATTTTACGGATCCAGTAGTAAAATTTAATGATGGACAAAGCAGGATATATGAAGACATCCAGTAATTATACTCTGCGGGAGAAGAACTCTAATTTCATTGGAACAAAAGTACATTAAAATCGGAAATCCCCGATATTTATTTAAAATGATCCTGTAACATATTATCTTAAACAAATTAGTATTTAATATTCTTAAAATAGGTTGATTCCTATAATTTACTGGTTTAACTACTCCATCTAACCGATTCGCCAATTGCTCAAATGTGTTTTTATTTCTTCTAAACCGTTTTTGAATTCAATATCGTCTATTTCTTCAAATACATTGTTACGCACTTTTACGTTCCTTTCTCGTACGATTTCCTCATCATCGGAGTCTGACGAGTCTATAGTAAACGTTGAAAATGTATTCGATGGTCTAAATTAATTTTTAAACGAAAAATTAATAATTGTTATTATTTGCCATGTGTTTGTCAAGTTGTTATAAATCTAACAACAATTTTAAAACTTAACGGCTTGTTATTTCTTACCAGCTCAAAATTTCACTGTTAATGTTAACTCTCTGATAAGGCTTAAAATCCAATGGTGAATACGAGAATAGAATTTAACAGACTGACAAGGATCTTAACCGACTGATAGTGAAAAAATAGTTGTTGGTGAATACGGGTGTAAAACAAACATTGACTAAAAACCCGTGTAACAAAACGTCTCTCTTATCCTCATCTGTCCAACGATTGAATGGAGTTTCCACCAAATTACAAACTATGTCATTAATTGGGTTCATTTTTGAAACACACAACTAAGTAGGTACGTTCACAACTGAATTAACTGAAAAATAAAAACGAAACTTCTTAATCACACAGTAAATCACGTAAAAACGATATCCATAAAAGTAAGTTTCGCGAAGCCTCAAAATAAATACCTTAAGGTTAGGCGAACCAATGCTAAAACAATGTTGCATATGACTGATCTATTTTTAAATTGCCCTTCATCATAATGCAAATTGTTACCTGCTGTTTGCGTGACTAACATCACGTAACCATAGCAACGGTGAATATCAAAGCCATGTTGGGCGTTCGGTCTGCTGGAACGCGCCAAAATGCACGAGTGTTTATAATTATTGTCCATCGGAGTGAACCCTGGCCCTATTATGCATAGCTACATTCGGATTAAATTAATATCATTAATTCGAACATAATTTTTTTTGAAGGGCTAAAATGGTATAGCTTTATTGGTACATTAAGATTTAATATTGTCTACAAACTTTCCTCCTGGTTTTATTTTTTTTTTTAGTGAAGAGCCCCTTCACCTACTTCACCTGACGAGCCGCCACTGAAGGATTAATTAATATTTCTATCAGTGTAATTTGTCTGTGGATCATATACAGGGATTTAATAAATACATAAACTTGTAGAAATTAATCTTTGATTAATTTTAAGAGAAAAAGTTCATATAATTATGGGTCCCCAGCAGCTTCGTTTTCCAGATACAGGGTGTTCAAAATTGAAACCAGTTTAAAATTTTTCCATATAAACTGCTGGACAATTGCTTTCGAGCAAGAAAAATTTCGCCTAAATTTAACAGTTAATATTTTCTGAACCAGATATGATATCGACCTACGGTTTTGAATGGTTGATAGACTCATCCCTTGGGAAACAATTGTCTATGTTGGATTTTCTTTAACTGTCAGAAAATTTTATATACAGGGTGTTAAAGAAGACCATGATTTTTGCTCCAATTTTAATGGCATATAACTTTTACAATACCATTTTTAAATTTTATCATTCTACGTCAATTGAATCACTGGTTCATAGCAAAGAAAGTAATTTGTCAAATTTTTGATATCTGCTATATTTTAAGACATACCGATATTTTTGGAACACCTTGCTTTATTTTAACTTATTGGTAGCTAGATCTCACTGTGCGTTGTATCGTGCAAACTTAGCGAGTGATTATTATACCTTATGAAAAGCTTGATTATGTTCAGTAACAATAGTTGTACCTAAATGTTATGATGTACAGTGGCGTACTTATAAACACCTATATGTCTATGGTTTACGAGTATCTCCCAATTTTTCACGATTGTTTTATATTGGAAAATACTCGCCCCTAGATTAGGTACATTTTTTCTTATTTTTCAGTTTTTCATATCGCACTACAGGTATATTATACAGTGCTTACAAAGTTTTAACAAAGATAATCTTTTTTATTTAATATTTTTGGAAAAAATTTATTTATTAATTTCTAACTTTCTAACACTATTCCTAATATTAAAATTACATTAAAAGGAATCCTTAACATTAAGTAATGCCAGTTTGATTTTAATGGGATTAATACCTTGTAGGCCCTCCTCGGATGGACGGGGTTTGGTTTGACGGTTGCTAGTGATATTTAATATCAAAGTTTCTTTCAATTTAAGTTTAATTATAGGAATAGTGTTAGAAAGTTTAAAATTAATAAATACATTTTTTCCAAAAATATTAAATTAAGAAAATTATCTCTGTTAAAATTTTGTAAACACACTGTATAATATACCTGTAGTGCGATTAGAAAAACTAAAAAATAAGTAAAAATATACCTAATCTAGGGGCTAATACTTTCCAATATAAGACAATCGTGAAAAATTGGGAGATACTCATAAAACATAGATATATAGGTGTTTATAAGTACGCCACTGTACATCATAACATTTAGGTACAACTATTATTACTGAACATAATCAAGCTATTCATAGGGTATAATAATCACTCGCTAAGTTTGCACGATACAACGCACAGTGAGATCTAGCTACCAATAAGTTGAAATAAAGCAAGGTTTTCCAAAAAAATCGATATTTCTTAAAATATAGCAGATATCAAAAATTTGACAAATTACTTTCTTTGCTATGAACCAGTGATTCAATTGAAGTAGAATGATAAAATTTCAAAATGGTATTGTGAAAGTTACACGCCATTAAAATTCGAACAAAAATCATCGTCTTCTTTAACACCCTGTATATAAAATTTTCTGACAGTTAAAGAAAATCCAATATTGACAATTGTTTCCCAAGGGATAAATCTATCAATCATTCAAAACCGTAGGTCGATATCATATCTGGTTCAGAAAATATTAACTGTTTATTAGGCGAAATTTTTCTTGCTCGAAAGCAATTGTCCAGCAGTTTATTTTTTACATGGTGTCAGCTACTTCATTGAAACTTAGAATACACTAATAAATATTCAGAGACTACATTCTGCAAGTATTAAGTTATTTTTAATTCAACCATGAGCGTAGATATGAGTAGCCTTCTTAGATTTTTTGAGCAAAAAATGGCACACCACCGACCCTGGCACGCTACTGACTCTTTTATAGCATTATCGAGTAAGGCAGGTAAAAACTACACAAAAAGGGTCTCTTGATAATTTTTGATATGATGAACCATCTTCGAGAAAATTTCCTATGCAGACAAATTTAAATGAAAAAAAAAAAATAGGTAAGCTTTTTTTTGCAAAATTGTAGAAGACCTTAAAATTTTTACCACACGTCACTCTTTTCTTGTCCACAACTTCAGCGAAAAGCCGCTAATTCTCAATTACAAAATATAGAAAATTCACTATACAAAAAGCTTTTTTTTCATCAAAACCCAGACCTTTCAAGTTATAATCTGATAACTAATGATCTTACGTCGTTAAGGGTCTAAATGACTTTAAAATGTAACAATTTCGCAGCTCTTCGTTTCTTGGAAACCCACAATGGGAAAAACGCCTCCCACGCATTTTCTGCGCTTCGGCGGACATTTATCAGTGGAAAAACGAGGTCCCATTTCGGAATTTTCCAGCTGTTGCTGGGTATTTCATAAAATGTGTAATTTTTTATTATTAAACAGGTTGATGAACTTAAGGAATAATTATAACGACCACATAACATTTTATATTTAATTTAAAAAAGTCTTTTACATATTTCACTCTCTAATTAATATTTATTATGCATTTTACAGACTCCCACACACAGCGTTGTTCCAGAAAACTTTGACATTTATCCCTGCATCTGTTTACTGTGGAAGTTCTCGTCTTTATCTTTACAATGTTCCAGATATTTCATGTCGTATCATGAAACCAAATCGCCTTGGAAAATTTGTTTACATCGCGAATATGACATGACAATATTTTCCAAGGGTCTCAAATTATGAGGTCAAGCATAGGATTTGCTCATAGATATAGATAACGTTACGTTATCTACAAATTTTTCATCCATTTACAATGTTTTCCACGAAATATTTTGTTGGAGTTCTGCGAGATCATTTTGCAATTATATCACCACCAGCGTGAGGGGTGATTGCATTGGAATTCCCGGATTTCCGAAACTATTAAACCTAGATTATGCGGAAACGGTTAAAAGTAATGTATTACCACCTCGATTACCACGAAACGTAGATTAGACATTTCTCGAAAAACTGGATATAACGTTTTGATCTGTTTTCCGGAAAGCTCAGCTTTAAAAAATGTAAAATTTCTTTTACAAGTATCAAATATTACTAAAATTAACATTTGATGTAGCGCCACAAAAAATAGGTCCAGTGGGCTAAGACCTGGCAATCTGGGTGACCCCGTCAACCTATCCTTCATACCGGAAAAGTTGTAGTTAAATACTCCCTTACCACCATCCTGTTAAAACCATAAGGTTAAAGTTGGTAATTCAGGATCATTATTATATAGAAATAGAGTGGCAATACACAATAACGTATTTAAAAAATAAGTATTAACAAAAAAATCACTATTGTCGGGTTGCACAAAGATTTTTATTAATAATTAACTAACCAGCAACTTCGACGGTGACTGGTGACATACATGACATTGGCATTAGCGAATCCTAATATCGGGACCTAGAGAAAGGGGCGCCGAGAGCCGAGAACCTCTGCGGGAGTAAAAAGGATAAACTAGTGCATACCTACACTCTTAAAAATGACTTGGTATTTGGTACTAATTTTTATTTGTTCTCGTGTTTACGTTACCAAAAATAACTATTTTTATTTAGGAAAACAAAAAAGATTTTTTTCTTGGTTATATTTACCAAAAAATGATGCCATCAGAACAAAGAAAATATCTTGTTTTCATATTAGTTGGCAGAAATAAAATATTTTGTTCAGCTGAATTTTATTCTGTATATATCATATTTAAATGTTACATCAAGGTTCCTACAAACTTGTATTTATTAATTAAGCTTGTTGTAATAACACATATGTAGTCCCTATCATTTTGTTAATTTTGTTAAGATACATTCTTAGTTACCAGAACTAACTTTTCTTTTCAAGAAATATTATTCTTCATATTTATAACTAACGGCATCAACAGAGACTTGACGCCCTTGCCTGGTGGGTGACATGTGACATCATTCTAGCCAGGACTGTCATGAGGTTATGTTTATGTTAGGGTGCTTTTACGGTTCCGTGTCTATTTTTTCGTGTTTTTATGGCAATAATTGGCCATTTTCATGGTCGTGCCCGTGTGGAAAATGGATGTGACAATATTTGGTGTAATTTATTTGTGTTTATTGTCTTTCTTGTGTACGTTCTTATTGGCAGAAGGAAGTTAAATCATAAGAAAGTAATAATTTTATTTTTTTTCATTGCAGTTGTACATTAGAAAGTTTAAATGAGATCATGGCAAGGTGACCCGATGAGAAATAACTTAAAAATATTTCTTTTGTTTTGTTTTTGTTCTATGTTCCATTTCTATAAAAGAACGTCATATCGATGACTTTTTAATCTGACCAAGTACAACAAATTTCATATAGCTATATAATGTGCAACTGCAATGACAAAAATATAAAATTTTTACTTATTTATGATTCAACTTCTTTCTTACAATTAGAAAGTACAGAAAAAAATATTTTTTTTTTTTTTTTTTTTTTTTAAATGGGGAAACTCAAAGTCGAAAGTCTCAATCATGCATTAAAATTTAATAACTTGGTTACATGTTTCGCCCTAACATATGGGCATCATCAGACCTAAAAACTATACAAATACAGTAACCAATTAAAAATATAAAATCTCTTCCTACCTAACATTCAGAATAAAAACAAAAAAACAAAAATTAAAATTAACACATCGTATAAATGACTTTACAAATAAAGTGACAGACTATTTGGTCAATAACCCAAAACAACAAGAGTAGTAGGGTAAGGGATTCGGTTGTCATTTGATTTAAATAAATCGCCCATGTTCTTAAAACCTGCATAAAACTTTAAGAAGAAGAGACAAGTGTCAAGGATAACATTTAGCACGCATGAAAAGGAAAGAAAAATATAAGGTTAGGTATATTTACCAACTAATTGTTTATATTATTAAAAATTAAATAGGGTTCAAAATTGAAGACGTCGTTAACACAGGCAAGGACCGGACTCTTTTTTGCCTTAGTGATTTCAAGTTTTTCTAACAAATCCAACTTCTTGCTTTTATGGCATTCGTGAATAACATTTATATTTTCAGGTACTGAGAATCGATGTTTGGATTCCAATAAATGGTTAGCGAAGGCGGATTTTGTGTTAGTTATATCAGTATTTTGGTATTTATTCACAAAACTAAGGTGTTCCTGAACTCTTGTTGATATCCTTCTACCTGACTGTCCCACATATACAGCCGAGCATTTTTAAAAATTAAATAAAGTCTCTCTGAGAAATGGACTACTTCTTTGAATTAGAAAAAAATATAATAAACACAATGTTGTGACTACATACGTAATTGTTACTCTATGAAAATTTGAAGTTTGGCCCAAATAAATGATTGCTTTGGCAATATTTGTAGATTGCATCATTAACAAAAACAATATTTCCTTGAAAAAAAATTTCAATTTTCCATATTTACACATTAGTTGTGACATCTAATAGGTATGTTTAAAAAACGGGAGTACCATATAATATTTAGTTATCCGTATATAAAATTTCGTTGTGACAACTAAAATTTGTAGGTTGGGTTGGTTAATGTTATTAATTAGTTCAACAGTTCAATAACGACAATTTTTTTTGGTTGTACAAACTAATTTTTGGGTTGAGTCCGATTTCACGAAAATAAATAGTTGTCAGAACCAAATTTTAGTAATCCATACAGACGGCCTAAGTATACTGGCTTTTCCGTTAACCCCAGCAACAACAAAAAAACTGCAATTGTAAATAAATAATGCCTACCAATGTCATTTATGTCACAGTCAAAGTTACTGGTTAGTTAATAATTATTAAATATCTTTGTGTAT
Organism: Polydrusus cervinus; assembly: GCA_935413205.1. Lineage (NCBI taxonomy): Eukaryota > Metazoa > Arthropoda > Insecta > Coleoptera > Curculionidae > Polydrusus > Polydrusus cervinus. The sequence continues at coordinate 28,791,856 of OW284519.1, forward strand.
AATTCGACAATAATATACTAATATTTGCAACTGATATATAGATATCGTCTCGCCCTGGTGATTAGAATGGTATATTTTTCTCAGTGTAACGAAACAATCCATTGACGTAAAAAAGAGATGGAAGTGCGCCCTTCTACTATCGTCATTGCCAAGTTTACTACAGCGAAAACAAAATTTCATTCATAAAATTCCAGATTGCGTCAATTTCGCTTGCGATAAAAAATATATAATATGCATATTATGTGGATTTTAATTGTGACGTAAAAATTAGTAATCAACATAATTTATGGATATGATATTATCAATCCAGATAATAGGTATCCAGGACCGTAATAGAACCTTGAAATAAACAGGAGATGTTTGAAATCCTGCAATTTTTTTAGAATTTTTTAACTCTTGGGAACATTTGGCGAAGACCTACTTTTATAGTTCCTATAGTAGGCGCGGCTACCTAATAATAACAATAACCTTACCAGTGGCGACTCGTCAGGTGAATTAGGTAAAGGGGGTCTTCACCAAAAAAAATAAAACCAGAAGGAAAGTTTTTCGACAATATTAAATATTAATGTACCAATAAAGCTACCATTTTAGCCCTTAAAAAATAATTATGTTCGAATTAATAATATTAATTTAATCCGAATGTAGCTATACATAATAGGGCCACGGTTAACTCCGATGGACAATAATTATAAACACTCGTGCATTTTGGCGCACCCCAGCAACCGTGTCCGTTAGCTCAAAGCAAGTGAAGACTCAACGCCTAACATGGCTTTGATATTTACCGTTGCTATGGTTACGTGACGTTAGTCACGCAAGCAGCATGTACCAATTTGCATTATGATGAAGGGCAATTTAAAAAAAGATCAGTCGTATGCACCATTGTTTTAGCATTGGTTCACCTAACCTTGAGGTATTTATTTTGAGGCATCGCGAAACTTACGGTTATAGATATGGTTTTTACGTGATTTACTGTGTGATTATAGTTTTGTTTTTATATTTCAGTTAATTCAGTAGTGTACGTACCTACTTAGTTGTGTGTTTTAAAGATGCGAACTCAATTTATGACATAGTTTGTAATTTGTTGGAAACTCCATTCAGTCATTGGACATATGAGGATAAGAGAGACGTTTTGTTACACGAGTTTTTAGTCAATGTTTGTTTAAGTACTCGCACTATTCCTAGCTCTTCACCATTTTTTAAGACCGCGTGCCGCCACTGAACCGAACCACAAGACGCTCGATGCGATCGGTACAGGACTACATTTAGCTATCGCTTTTGAATAAACACGTTTTCCGATTATATTATATCGGTCTCATTTTAACTTTAGGACTCGCTTATATGTGTGTTTCGCTCTTCGGTTCTAATTCATTCTGATTTCTTCTATCTAATAAAAACCCATAAGGTCAATTATTGTTGGTCTAAGTAAAATACGGCCGAGGGCTTCGATTTACATTGGGGAGTTTTCGAATGACGCTTACATTTTGAAACTTTTGCATTTTGTCTACGATACAATTTTTTTTTGTTTCTAAAAATAAATTAATACGGTGAGTCAAACTTTTAGGCGGGTCATCGACCAAATGACCTTACGGACAAGCCGCGCCTGGTTCCTAGGGCCATTTTGTTTAGTTTTTTTTATAGCTTTTATAACGTCATGTAAGCTGCCATCTTCTATAATCATTTTAATTTGGAAAGGAAACCATTAAACACACAGATCTAACGCGATAGACCGAGCAGACGTCATTATTATAGTTTTAAGGTCTCGCGTCGTTTGTTCTCGTTTCAATTCGGTTCCTAGTAAATAAGTATATCGCCCAAAAAAATAATAAGGTAGAAACTTTTAATTAGAGAAGTTTTTGCATGGGCGTCTGTCAAATTCGGTTGAATTTTAGGGTCGTTACCCAACTTTTTATCGATTTATATAAAAAAATTAAGTGTTGCTCTAGGACACCCAGGGAGTCACTCATTTCCATAACACTGTATTTAACAGAACTATAAATTTTTAAACTTGGACCTCTTATAAAAGAGCTCAGATATAATTTATTTATTCATTTAAATTACTGTTTTTTTTTATTTTTTATTTTCTATGTCTCTTATAGGTATTCATGTCCTTTTTTACTAGAGTGCGCGAGTATTCCAACTTCCTGTCAAGAAAATCAATATCGAGACAGTTTTAAGGCCTTCGTGGAATTTTTCTCGAGAAGCGATGCGATGCTTGGAAATTTTACTGCAGCATTGTCAAAAAATTATGAAAAACTTTTTTATCCAAAAAATAACAATATTACATTAATCTTTTCCCGTGCAGCTTTTTAAGCCTGTTATTTAAAATATTTAAACTTTAATATCAATACAAACAAAAAAATATTCTCTTAATTCAAAGACTATTAACTAAATCCAAGAATATCAAGATTTCTATATAATTTTAGAAAATATCATCTTATAGGCTATTTCAGAACGGTGTAAAGTAATAAAATGGGAAATTCCGTCCAGTTCGGCTCAATTTCGGTGTCGGCCATAGGCGCAGGTAAGTTTTGTGCATTAAATTATTTATAATAACTAACCAAAGAAAAAAAGAAGATATTTTGATAAAGAAGGAACTATTAACTATAGCAAATTTAGACAAACTTCATTTTATGAAATATGCCGTAGAAGATATAGCTGAAAAACATAGTGTAACTGTGCTGTGTATACCGCCATATCATTGCGAACTAAATCCTATAGAACTTATATGGGCGCAAGTGAAAGGAATTGTAGCAGGACACAACACGACGTTCAAAATGAAAGACATTAAGCTACTGTTTGATCAAGCCATTATGGAAGTGACACCAGAGAACTGACGAAAAGCAGTCCATTAAAGAAGAGGAGAAAATGTGGGATCTTGACCACCTGATCGATCGGACCGTCGACCCGTTAATTATAACGTCAAGAGGAGATGACAGTTCCTCAGTTGACGAAGAATATTATGATTTTTTATAATTTAATTTCTGTATAATGTATTTTTTTGTATTTTGTATTTTTTTATAATGTTTAATAAAAAAATAAGTGTACTTAACATTATGTAAATATTGCACGCCTTAGTCACACCATTTTCAGTGTTTGTTAATGGATAACAACAGGCAAAACTCATAAATTGAACCAAACCCGGGTGGTAGTACCTACACTTGATGAAATTAAAAGAATTTTGCAATGAAATCAATGCCAAATTATGAAAGTGGCTCATATATTCGTTGGGTCACTCTGTAGTCCCTTGGCATACCTAGTGAGCTTTTATTACTCTAAACCTTTTTGAAATAGACTAATATTTCTTAAAAATTAAATAATGTGGAATTAATTCAAGATTGTAATGTACTTGCAACACAGTTTTTCATCTCTTGGACATAAAAGTTTTTTTAAACTAGAGTTATTAAAGGTTTTATATAAAAACATTAGCAATTTTTGATTAAGGTAAATAATAATTTAAATTAAGAACTTGTTATTTTTGGATTAAGGACCATTCTTAAAATTAATAAAATCCTCTTAGAAATGTATTTCTTAAAAACTTTTTTTCTGTGTTGTTTTGATAACATACACAATTTACAATTTTATGATAAACATTTATTTGCGGGCAGCACAATTTATAATACTTGACTCGCACTTTATATATTTACGACAGTAAAAAAATTGTTTTAATTCATACTCTAAAAGGAAACAATGATTTAAGTTTTACGTTGCGTTATTTAGTATCTTTAAACTTAATTTGAAAATAATAACAGCAAAAAAGGTAAAAATGAATTGATTTTGCATGAATTTCTAGATAATTAGGCTAAGACAAAAAAATGCTTTAATCTACGTAGAGGTCAATGGAAAAACTCCATATTGTTCCATTACTTAACAGCAAATGACGAACATTTTTTTATATAATAAGCAATTTGAGATACGTACATACATTAAAAAATATTTATTTTCCATCCATCTTTATGAAACTTTTCTGCGTCGAAGAATGTTGTAAAAACTTGACACGCAATTCCACGAAGAATATTTTAATATATCTACGTGTAAAGTGATAAGATGAGTGTCATTTTTCTATATATCTACGCGACAGTTTTATTGAGGGAAGAATGCTGTAAGGTCTTGTTTATTTACCTATAGGTATATGCATAACCAAGAGGGACAGTTCAATGTTAAAAACTTATTACCGCTCATAACTTTAGATTTTTCCTTTTTCCTACGACGACCTATGAAAATAAGAAAAAAAGCACGGTTAATTTGGCTAGAAAGCACCGTATATCACACGCTGGTTCAGAAAAAATATTTCAACACTAGTGTTGAAATATCAAGGCACACTATTTATTTTAAACATATGGTGCCAATTTGACAGACAACCCCTATTTATTGAAAAGAACAAACTCTAGAAAGCAGTAATTGTAAAGTCTTTAACTTATTTATCGAGTGATTCAGAATTAGAGTGTGAAAATACTCCATCTGAAATTATAAAAAATGTTAATAATATACTGGAATATCTATTACCAGTAAAAACAAATCGCGCTGACGAGAGTGTCATCTATTAAACAACAAATCTTTATCGTTAGTAATAGCGTAAAGAATAGAGCTCTAGCCTACAGATAGCAAGGTTACAGGTTCAAATCCCTTCAGGAGTAATTTTTTTTTTAATATAAACATTAAATAATTTATAGAATTAATTATTTTGAATTGAAATCTTCCTTGTTGGGTGGATTTTTTAAATTTATATTTAATACATCTTTCCTTGATTAAACTTAAAATTTTTCATTCTGGTTAATCTAGAAGTCAATCCAGGATTAGTTCTTTTTATGATAAATAAAACACGAAAAAATTAAAAAGTTAAACTACAAATAAGGGAAAAGCCTATTGAAGCGTATTGAAATACGCAGTGACGAAATAATCGCTGTCAAATTTACATAATCCCATGGATATCCGGTCTTATGCTGAATCCGCAAGGGCAGAAGACGCCCACAGAGAGGAACTGAAATCATGGAGATAGGTCAGCTGATGATTGACATTGATTTTATCAATCAGCCGACTTATGACCAATCATATCTATATTTCATGTTTCGCTATGTCCACTTTTGGTAATTGAAATAGTTAAAAACAGAACCACTAGAGTTCGTCAACCAAAAACATGTACGATCTCCAGCAGAAACATGAAACTATGTCCATAGGCGCTACTAAAGGGGGCTTAGCCCCCCCAAATCGAGATTAGCCTCCCCCTACCATAGACCAGGTGTTCTTACATCCTTTTCCTATTAGGCGCTCGACCTTTTCTCTAAAAGACATTTTCAGGAGATGTAGTATAGGATTGTTTAAGATTTCTACAGGGGGCTAAATCCCCCCCCCCCTCCCCCCCCCCCCCCAATATAGGTTTCTAGTTGCAGCACCGACTATGTCATTTCCTAGCTGTAGTAACACATTTGTAGCTGCCATCTCCCTTTTCACTTGAATTCACAAATTTTAATTGTTACAATCGAATCAAACCTCATTTACATTGACAAAATCTGGCATCAAACAAAACCATCACTTACAAAATTCCAATTCAACATCGGGACGCTTTGTGGCCCTTGGCAACTGCGTCGCGCGTCCCTTGTTACGTCAGTAGGGATGGGCGTGCGTCAGAGGGACGACGCGCTTACGTCACAGGAGAACGCCGGGACGGAGAAATGCGTGGGTAGAGGGCATCCAGGGTTGGATTGGAGAAAGTTGTAGCGATGACCGAGATAAAGGTTAAGGTTACGTGGAAAATACTTAAATATTTAATTTAAATTAAAGGTCAAATTTAAAGGTAAAAGGTGGTTAAAAAAATGTGTTTACAATAATGGGCCTGTACTTGTACTGTGTGCATATGTTTCCATATGCCATTAGCCATGGGTCTGTGTAGCTTTGTTCTTTGACGCTTGAAGTTTAAAAATTACTCGATGGGGAAGAACGAAATTTTGTATGTAGATTGGACATGAACCCTACTTATTCAAAACAGGGACTCCAAAAATTTGCTCATAAATTCCGACCAATAACCCATGAATCTGCACAGACCGAACCGATTCGGGGAGAGATGTTTAATCACGCTAGAAGTTTTGGATAGAGCATGACTGAGGATCGTGGTTCGAAACCCACGTTAAGCTGTAGGTCCCGTCGGAAATAGCCCTGGCACCGAGCAAAGAGGTAAAAAGCCTATTTGGAAAGAATGGCAAGAAATGACATGACACCACATATATACATACACTATATTGCTAATACCATAATTCGATGATGACACCACTGTAGGCAGATGATCAGGGTCCATTGAGTTTGCGCAGCTCGGGAATTTGCTTCTTGATGTAAACATTTGACAGGACCGACTTTCAAATAATTTTTATAAGCTTTTATTTAAATTCACCCGTTAGTTCGGGTGTGTGCAGTTTATGGTCAAATAAAACTAAATAACTAATATTTTACATACCTGAAATACCTTATTCCTGGTATTGAACCGCGATTCGTGCAAAAAAGGATCATGCACTTTTTTCTACCCATCTTGAGACACAAGTCGCTAACAATAACAAAATGTCTGGTAAAGTTTTATACCTAAATTCGCACCCAAAACTTAAAAATAATATCCACAATCACACAACATCCGAACGAATACAACGTAAAAAAATATGAAAACGACTAACAACAACTTACAAACTAACAAAAAAAATGTCTAAAGTAAAGTTTTATAAATATTAACACCCAAAACTTGGAAATTAAAACCACACACGAATAAACGAAACAAAAGATGGCGACGAATAAGAATACAACGGCGCGGCGAGCCGGTTCTGTTCAAGAGACCTTGGGTTCTGTTAGAAATCGTGTGGGTTGCCTAATTTTTTCCCTACTGCGCAAGCACCACGGACCCTTACTCAGGTTATTTTGAATCGCACGATGGGTGTATTCTTGCTTCGTGCGGCTGCTTGTATTTTAGCAATATAGTGTATGTATATATGGCATGACATAATTTCTAGCACGTGGTTTGACAATGTAAAAAAATATATGGACAAAATCCTTTTTCGACAAGCTTTCCAAAAAAGAGCTACAAATGGTACCCTATAATTTGAAAAAAAAATTGGTTAGGGCTCTCCTTGGAGTCTCAATTTTTTACACGACAAAAGCGAAGCCCTCCGAAAATCTTTGAGGAAGTATTGTTGGATTTTAGAGAAATCTTATTCCCAGAGCCGCTATAAGCAGTGTTCCATTTAAAATTCCCACCCTGTGTATATTAAATTAGACCAAAACATTGCGTTATCTTGGTCCGAATTCTGGCCATAGGTGCTACCAGTTCATGTTTGAAAAAAAAACTCAATAATATGTTTGGTTTTTTTGTAAATCGAGCGATCTAAGTCGACAAAAGTTAGAATGGGCGGAAAGCAGAAGACGTTTAAAAATAAAAATACAAAAATTTTGCTGACGTATTTATTAAAAACAAAAATATTATTAAATCATTTTTTATATTACAGTAGATACGTATAATTTATAAAAAATAAATACTATTACATATTTCACATACTTCACAACATACTATAGAAACGAATATCTCAGATGAGTAAAATAATTCCTAACACACAACACAGCATAATAGTTTTAAAAAAGTGCCTGCAAAAATGGGTCAATAATTGAAAGACAGCATGTTTAATTTGTCGATATATTCATGAAATATTTAGAACAAAATGACGCAGGGGGACAGGAGCCCGTGCTGGTCCCAACAGGAACAGATAAATTTATTTTTAGTTTGGGGCCTATAATTTTGAACAAAAAACGCCAAATTTTTTTTAAAAAATTCGGAAAGAAATGTCCAATTTGTACCGAATTTGAGACAGATTTGATGCCGGTACTAGTAGGTAATATGCCCATATTTAAAAGGAGAAAGGACGAATAGAAATGAACTTTTCAATTTAGATTGATGAGGTAGATGATAAGTTTGCCAAAATTATCAATTCTTTCAGGTTTAGTCCAATAACAAATATCGCTTACCATTTTCAAAAGAACAAAATTGTAGGTAAGGTATTGCTACAACTAATTCACGATTTATTAGCCTTCTGTAAACAAAATAGGGTTATACGCCTTCTCAATGGAAAAGGAGTAAGTGAAACAAAACAGTGGTGACATCTATACCAACGGCCAGAGGTCTAACTAAATATTTTGAGGTTATAGGGAATCCAAACCACGTGATTCAATATGGCGGTTGGATGGCCAAAAGCATTGATTTTATTTTTATGGTCACGTGTACCAATAACAAAGCAGTATTTGCCATCCAGCCGCAATTTTGACAAATCGTAGACGTTGACATCGGTATAGTTTGAGTTTATATTATGTGGTTAAATCATGACAAGATGTCAAGGCTTGGCGAAAACGTTAAAAAATCACGGTTTTTTAGTTTGCACCTCGGCTATACAGCGAGTCTGTTTCTTTAGTCCCGGCGTAGCAATAGAGGCAGTGACCTAAGTTATCTACGGAGCAAACGTCAAAATTTCGCTTGTTTTAAAGTTAAGTAGAATCATGAAACAAAGGTCTCAGAGGCTGTGACAAAATTTATATTTGTAACTATGGATATACAGGGTGATTCATTAAGGGTGACGAGCGGCCATATCTCGGAAACTACTGGGCATAGAAATTTAGGGGAAAAAAATAATACTAAAGTGGCCATGAGAAAATCCTGGAAATAATTTTTAAGTTCGGCATTTTGCCGCAAGAGGTCGTAATTGAAAAGTAAATTTTGAAATTTTACATATCTCCGAAAATTCCACATTAAGGCATATCTTTGATAACACCATTAAAAAGCTAGGACAATTATGCATTATTTTTGTCTTATACTCATTGGCGGGGAAGCTATTGAAAGTGTAATCATTTAAATCGCTGTAACTTATAAACGACTTATCCGATTTTAGCAAACTAAAGACTGTTGGGAAGAGAAATGTATGCACTTTCACCAATAGTATTTAGTTGTCCATAATAGTTTTTAAAAAAATGCTAGAGGGCGCAATTTGTAATAATAACACATTTTTTTATTTTACTCCGAAAAAATAAATTATACGGTATAATTATGATACCATAATCGAAAAGTAGATGAAATTTGCTGGAAATAATATTAAAACCGCAGCTCGATGTCTCCGTTCGTTTCAGCGTTATCGCCAATAGAATAATTTTTAAAATTTTAAATAAAGAATATTTTTTAGAATAAAGTGGGACGCCACTGATATGTTTCCATGTGAATATTATTTCTGATTAGCCTAGTCAATTCTGCATAAAAATGGTCTCTTGCGTTTTTCTCCTCAGGCACACCGTTCTTTATTAAAATAATTAAATTAAATTAGCTCTACTATTTATTATTTTTGTTAACATTGATAATGAAAAATTTTGTTTTATAAAAATATAATTTAATTTAATTATTTTAATTAAGAACGGTGTGCCTGAGGAGAAAAACGCAAGAGACTATTTTTATGCAGAATTGACCAGGCTAATCCGAAATAATATCCACATGGAAAAATATCAGTAGTGTCCCACTTTTTTCTAAAAAATATTCTTTATTTAAAATTTTAAAAATTATCCTATTCGCGATAACGCTGAAACGAACGGAGATATCGAGCTGCGGTTTTAATATTTTTTCCAGCAAATTTCATCTACTTTTCGATTATGGTAAGTATCATATTTATACCGTATGATTTATTTTTCCGGAGTAAAATCAAAAAATGTGTTATTAAAAATTGCGCCCTTTAGCATTTTTTTTTTGAGGACTATTATGGACAACTAAATACAATTAGTGAAAGTGCATACATTTCTCTTCCAAACAATAAATAGTTTGCTAAAATCGAATAAGTCGTTTATAAGTGACAGCGATTTAAATGATTACACTTTCAACAGCTTCCCCTCCCTCCTATTAAACTCGGTACGACAATAAGCATAGGACCAAAATGATACATAATTGTCCAAGCTTTTGAATGGTGTTATCAAAGATATACCTTAATGAGGAATTTTCGGATATGTAAAATTTCAAAATTTACTTTTCAATTACGCCCTCTTGCGGCAAAATGCGGAACTTAAAAATTATTTCCAGGATTTTCTCATGGCCACTTTAGTTATAATTTTTTTTTCTTGAATTTCTATGCCCAGTAGTTTCCGAGATATGGCCGCTCGTCACCCTTAATGAATCACCCGGTACAATGAAAATGACCATCTGTTCCTTGGGTTACTTACTCACAAGATGGCGTCACAGTCTCTGTACCTTGTAATCTTTGTATCATGAGGTAAAATAGCCATTAAAAAAATATAATGGCCAAGTCGCAGAGCTAATTCAAATTACCAAAATTTTGAACTAAAATTGTGTTTCTTGGGATACTACCATAAAGTTATAAAGTTAAAAGTTCTAAATCATTCTTATTACTGTAACAAGTCACAAAAAAATTACACACCATTCTTTGAAATGTTAAAAGAACCTTTAAAGCAACTTTTTTATTATTATTATTATAAACAAATATCTTTGGATCACATTTACAACAACACTTTTTAACTTACTGAAAGTATTCGTACAAATTAAGGGATTCAAACTCTGTATTTTTTTGTACAAGTGTAGAAAGGGACACCCTGTAATAGGTATTGCACATCAGCAATGTTTAGGAAGGATCCGGAATAAGTTATACTCTTACCATTACAGCCCCTCAAACTTTAGCTTGAATTAAAAGAAAAGAAGCAATTAATACTTCCAATAGGCACTAGTCAATTAAACAAAATTTCAGGCTTCACTATAATAATTCTTTACACTGACTGTCAGTCATATTTATCAAATTCGGTTCGCTCTCACTTTTCTTCAGACTTTCTATCTCGCTCTTCGAACTAACCATCTCGTCGCCGCTCAGTTCTTTTTTAATATCCGGAACGCTTCGAGTCACTATGTCCTCGTTCACTTGCTCTATCCTTATTTCTTCGTCGTTCACTTTGAGGAGTTCCTCGTTTAAGCTGGCATTTTTGAGGTCGACGGTGCTGTTTGCGAAAATGGCGGACGCGCCTAGGTCGCCTGGTGGCGCGTTGACGATTAGTTCGTTATCTTTGATATCTAAAAATATTTAAATATTTTGAGAAACATATAAAAGTCTCAAATACAGCATCTTCATATACTACGTCGTTGCCAATAAAATGTGATAGACAGAGAAAAAATTGCAGATTGACAGCGTCATAGATTTTTTTAGCATTTGATTGTTTTTCAACGCCGCCATAGTCAACTAAGAGTAACTGAACTTAAAATCTGCAGCAAAATCCCGATATAAAAATATTAAATTGGCAATATTTCGAAAACTAAGAATTTTTGGGATATACAACCTTATACAAACTTACCCTTATTTTTAATGCTAAATAAGAAATAATTATAAAATTTGGATATTTCCGTTTGAAAATCTGGACTTAATGCAGTTTTTTCATTTTCATTTTTAATCTTATTTTTTAAACACCCTGTATTAATAGTTATCAAAATATTATAAAAAATCTATTAAAGCAGGTCCTTTATAACAAGGAATCCCACTTAAATTAAATAAATAAGGCTTCTTTATAGAAAAAATTGATAATTATTCTAAGGCTTGCAAACGTCATTTTTGACATAAAAATTCAAATATGTCAAAAACGTTTAGACATAGGTATAGGACATGGTATACAAAATCTGCCTAGAATCTTGCGTAGAATGCAAAAATGTAATAATATATAGGGTGTCCCATTTAAAATAAGCAAGTTGACACTTACTTCCGGTATAACCGGAAGTGCCATCATAATGAAAATATTTTAGCCCGGTCGCCCCCATCAGCATCAGCATACTGTCAAATTTTTAAAATTTTCCTATGTATAGTTTTCTATATATAGATTAATTCGGTTCCCGGTGGGAAACTGATGTCAAAACATGTAATTTAGCATTAGTGGGTAAATATTATACCAACCAACCTACCAAGCGATGGAAATCCGTTCCTCAACACACCCCCCTTCCTCGGCGTCTCACTGACAGGATGCAAGGGACTAGTAGCAATATCCCTAAGCTTATCCTTCGACTCCGCATTATTCACAGGACTATTCTGAGTTGTCCTTTCCAACTTATGTTGCGCGATAAATCTACACGCCACACCCAGTATCAAAACGGTATTCAATATCTTCCAGGACCATAAGCACAGGTAGCCCACGATCGCTATAATGACCGCTGGCATGTTGCTTATGGAGACGGACGTAAGCAAGACTCTGATCATGACCACTCCTAGGGGGAGCGGGATGAACCCCATACGCCTTGCCACCAGGTCGGAATGATCGGAAAAGGCGTGCTTTTGACGGGTTTGGGCCAGGTCGTAAGCCAGACTGGTGCGGTAGTCTTTGTAGACGTCTAAGTGTAGTTCGTTAAATCTGGAATAGAAGACGCGTTAAACGGATTAGATTTGCGCATAAAAAATATAATTATATTTTAAAATAATAAAAAATTGGTTTGATAAAAATTTATTAACAATTAATTTTAATTAATTAATAAGAGTTTATTTTTCAATATTTATAATATAATACATTTGTTTATTTATCTTCCTTAATAAACTTCTTCTTTGATCCCCTGAAGACGTGCTTGTTAGGGGCAAATCTTAATATTTTAAATTATAAATATATGAGAATATTAAAATATTTTGTTTAAATATTTGTTAATATTATATAAAAGTTAAATTGTAAATAAAAAAAAACAACTTTTTAATATATGTATATAAATATAAACGCAGTTTTTTTGAAGATATAGGTATAATTAAATTTTGAAAAATATATTATTCATAACAATATCAATTAAAACATTTCCAAAAATATTTTTAAATTATCCGTTTCCAATATCCATGCTTTTATTTCGACTTTATATTTTTTTAATGAAATATATTTTTTAATTTTTGTTGGTAAATAATCGCTTAAATAAAAACATAAATATTTGAAATTTTTTTGTCCTATGGACTTATTTATTTTAGGTTTTATGGTTATTTCATTTTTATGGCGAGTATTATGATTATGGTTTTTAAATTGTATAAGATTTTTATTTTTAAATATATATATTAAGATATTGTAAATGTAAAGTTGTCTAATGTTCATTTTCTTTGTTTCAGAATATAATTTTATTGAAGGATAAAGATAATCTTTATTAAATATAATTTTTAGAAATCTTTTCTGTAATATTTCTAATTTTTTAACTAAAGTTCTATTTATTCCTCCCCAACCTAAAATTCCGTAATTTAAATGAGTTTTAACTAAAGCATAATATAATATTTCCAGTTGTTTTACGTTCAAAATTTTTTTAATGTTTCTAAAAATAGGTAGTAAACTTCTTAATTTTTTAATCAAATATTCTATGTGAAAATTCCAATTTAATTTACTGTCAAAGATTATTCCTAAATATTTTACTTGATTAACTTTTAAAATTTCAATGTCATCAGTTATTTTAATACTATTCATATTTTGTGGTACGTTATTTGGATTTAAAGTGTGAAAGGTAGATAATTGGTTTTATCAAAATTAATGGTTAATAAATTTTTATCAAACCAATTTTTTATTATTTTAAAATCTTTTTTAATTTTGTTATTTAGGTTATCCCAATTCGTATCTGTATAAAAAATTGCAGTATCATCTGCGAAACTATGAATTTCTCCATCACAAATCACATTAAATAAATCATTAATATAGATATTAAAAAATAATGGTCCTAAAATTGTTCCTTGGGGAACACCATATTTAATTACTTTAGGATAGCTTTTTTCTGTATCTATTTGAACATAAGTTGGTCTATCTTTTAGATAATTTTTAATTAATTCAAATTGTTTTCCTCTAAATCCAATATTTTCAATTTTTTCCAACAATAGATCATGACTAACTGTATCGAATGCTTTTGCTAAATCCAGAAAAATACAAATAGAAGGTTTTTTTTTATCTAATGCATCATATATTTGTTCTGTTAAATAGCAAATAGCATTTTGTGTCGATTTATTTTTTTGAAACCCAAATTGTTTATTAGAAATAAAATTTATTCTTTCTAAATAATTTTCAATTCTTGCTTTTAAAATTTTTTCAAATACTTTGGCTAATGAAGATATTAATGTGATAGGTCTATAATTATTAATTTTATTTGAATCTCCATTTTTAAAGATAGGTTTTATAACACCAATTTTAAAAGCTTCTGGATATATACTTGTTTTAAAAATATTATTTATTAGAAATGTAAGTGGTTTTGAAATAGTAGTTTTAATAGTTTTTAATAATCTTTCTTTCACTTTAAATCCAAATAACATCACCTGAAGACGACTGGAGATGCTTACCAGTTGAAACGTAGTGATTCTAAACAAATAAAGACAATGCAAGTCCAAAACTCTACTGCCGTTCAACATACGACAAAATATGAATAGTATTAAAATAACTGATGACATTGCAATTTTGAAAGTTAATCAAGTAAAATATTCAGGAATAATCTTTGACAGTAAATTAAATTGGAATTTTCAAATAGAATATTTGATTAAAAAATTAAGAAGTTTACCCCCAATTTTTAGAAACATTAAAAAAATGTTGAACGTAAAACAACTGGAAATATTATATTATGCATTAGTTAAAACTCATTTAAATTACGGAATTTTAGGTTGGGGAGGAATAAATAAAACTTTAGTTCAAAAATTAAAAATATTACAGAAAAGATTTCTAAAAATTATATTTAATAAAGATTATCTTTATCCTTCAATAAAATGATATTCTGAAACAAAAAAAATAAACATTAGACAACTTTACATTTAATATCTTAATATATATATTTAAAAATAAAAATCTTATACAATTTAAAAACCATAATCATAATACTCGTCATAAAAATGAAATAACCATAAACCCTAAAATAAATAAGTCCACAGGACAAAAAAATTTCAAAGATTTATGTTTTCATTTTAACGATTATTTACCAACAAAAATTAAAAAATATATTTCATTAAAAAAATATAAAGTCGAAATAAAAGAATGAATATTGGAAAAAGATAATTTAAAAATATTTTTGGAAATGTTTTAACTGATATTGTTATGAATGATATATTTTTCAAATTTTTATTATACCTATATCTTCAAAAAACTGCAGTAATATTTATATAGGGCTGTGAATCCTTAAGTGATTTTAAGAAGAAAAGTTAATATTAACATATGTCCTGAAGCTCATTAATTTTTTTCAACAAAATATCGAAAGCAGTCTCAATGAACCGAAGAAAAAAAATTGTTTTTTTTGTTTTTATTTTTTTATGCAAAAAGGGTGCATCATACGAAAGTAAGTCTATAGACCAAATTTGCTTAAAAATAAATGAGGATTTTAAATATAAGTTTGGTTTTTACAAAAATCAGTGGCGTACCATATTTTTCTTTAAAAATATTCAGTTCAAACCCCGTACGGACGTCACTGGTAAAAATTTAAAAAAATCTTTTAAGTCAAAAAATGCTCCTTAATGATTAAGAGGTGTGTACAAAATTTCATAAAAATATCTAGGACTGATATAATAATTATGATAAAAAAGTTAAAAAATGTTAACACCCTGTAGCTCAAAAATGAAGAGCTTTAGGAAATATGTTAATATTAACTTTTCTTCTTAAAATCACCCAACCTTAAGTATCGGCACTCAATTAAAAAACACCCTGTATACATATACTTAAACGTTTTTTATTATATTAACAAATATTTAAACAAAATATTTTAATATTCCTATATATTTATAATTTAAAATATTAAGATTTGCCCCTAACAAGCACGTCTTCGGACGATCAAAGAAGAAGTTTATTAAGGAAGATAAATAAACAAATTTATTATATTATAAATATTGAAAAATACTCTTATTACACAATTACCTTGTAATAAAAGCATGCTTTATCCAATCGACCAGAACTTCTGCTCCTATTACTCCGATGCAATCGACCATGAGCACCCAAAAGATGTCGATTTTCCAACTGTATTCCTTCATTGTCTGTAGAATGACTATAAGCAAGAGCACCGTCAAGTGAAATCTTTCTCTTATGTCGCTGCAGGATACTTGGAAAAGGTTGTTCTTGTCGAATTTCTTGAAAACACTTCCCTTGAGTTCCACAAACTGAAAAGAGAAAAGAGAGGAACTATAGTATATTTTAGAAAGGTGTAGAGTAATAAAATGGAAAATTCCGTCCAGTTCGGCTCAATTTCGGTGTCGGCCATAGGCGCAGGTAAATGTTTTTTCTTGGTTTAAGATTACTAGGTACATTACATACCCCGTATAGTAATTATTTATTTAAGAAGTGAATTAAAATTTTAGGGATATATAGTATATTTCAGAAAGGTGTAGAGTAATAAAATGGGAAATTTCGTCCAGTTCGATGTCAACCATAGGCGCAGGTAAATTTTGTGCATTAAATTATTTATGATAACTAACCAAAGAAAAAAAAAGAAGATAATTTGATGAAGAAGGAACTATGATAAAGCTAAAAAACATAGCGTAACTGTGCTGCGCACACCGCCGTATCATTGCGAACTAAACTCTATAGAATTTATATGGGCGCAAGTGAAAGGATTTGTAGCAAGACACAACACGACATTCAAAATGAAAGACGTTAAGCTACTGTTTGATTAAGCCATTAAGGAAGTGACGCCAGAGAACTGGCGAAAAACAGTCCATCATATCATTAAAGAAGAGGAGAAAATGTGGGATCTTGACCACCTAATCGATCGCACCGTCGACCCGTTAATTAGAACGTCAAGAGGAGATGACAATTCCTCAGATGACGAAGAATATTATGATTTTTATAATTTAATGTCTGTATCAAGTAATTTTTGTGTTTTTTTTTTTTTTAATGTTTAGTTAATAAAAAATAAGTGTACCTAATACTATGTACATAATGCAAGCCTATGTTACACCATTTTCAGTGTTTCTGAATGGGTAACAATAGGCAAAACCCATAAATTGACCCAAACCCGGGTGATACTACCTGCACTTGATGAAAATAAAGAATTTTGCAATGAAATCAATGCCAAATTATGAAAGTGGCTTAAATATTCGTTGAGTCACTCTGTACCTAATGGAGCTTTTATTACTCTACACCTTTCTGAAATAGACTATAGCAAAGGCTCCAATGTTACAAAAAAACTGATTCATGTTGGCACCGACTGTCTTTCTAAGATAGTGACAAGGAACGAGGTTTGAGTATATATAACTGGGATCTAAGGGAGAAAACTTCTTTTTATCACATCAGATTTAAAAAAATTTATACCTACTTACATTATTAGACATCATTATTGTCATTAAGGCCTTGTTGTTAGCGTTTACAGCTACATTTATTGTCGTTGCTTGAAATAGTACCAGTGTACTATGCATTACTAAAGATTTGTTAAAGAAATATTTCATTGTTGCTGTGTATTTTTAAGACTACTAATGTTTCTAAGAATGTAGTTTATAAGATACTCTATAAAGGGAGTGTGAGTGAGTATAAAGAGTGAAGTCTAATGATGCATTCGCCATTTCGTTTTTGATCAATATTTCTTATTCTTAAAAAAACATAATGAGAAAATATATTGTCAAAATAATATTAACATTTATGTAACAACCATTTTACTTTTAGGATTTTTAACAAACTACATTGAAACATAATGAATAATACCGAAGTTGTAACTATTCTCCAGAAGGGACATTGTAAATAAGAGGTTGTTAGGAAAGAAAGCCCTATCTTCCTTCTTACATTTATTAAAAATAAAAACTAGCGCCTACGCCTTTCGGCCAAAAGGGCCATCATCAGGACATGAGGCAATAAGGTCCAAAAACACAAAGACAAAGAAAAGCGCACTTTGGTCAATATTTAAATTGGCATGTCCTGATAATGGTCCTTTTAGCCGAAACGCGTAGGCACTAGTTTTTTATTTTTAATAAATGTAAGAAGGAAGATAGGGCTTTCTTTCCTAACCCCTTATTTATAATGAATAATGTTAGAGGAGCTAGACACTACATACAATATTTTAGGTAATTATCTGTTATAGCTACACCACACCAAAGTTGATACATTTTTCAGGAAAGATGTATTTTGAGGCGTAGACTACGAATCTAAACGCAGCTTTTGGCGGAAACGCCTAGTTTTTAAAATATTCCTTTTTAAAGTGACCTTTTGTAGAGGTTAGGTTTCGGTCGCATACCATCGGATTTAATTAATTTGAATGCAATTTTAAAGGAAAAACGAGTAAAGAGGACAACATTTTATATACCCTGGTCATTTCCATCTTATTTTACCTAATTTTGAACTATTTTAAATCAAAAATATAATTTTATTTTAAATACAAAGTTGAATGCAATAAAATATGTTTATGTTTACAGTAGGTCATGACAGTCCAAAAACAAATGACAGAACAACAACAGAATAATCATATCAATCATATTATTCATAATTATCTTTGAAGAACAAATAGAAAGTAAAAATGTGAATTGAAAAGCACAAAAAATGAGCTATTTTCTGCTTTTTTAATGAATAAGAAGAGTAAAACAGATTATGTGCATGTGCAACAAAAACATAGTGATAAGAGAAGAATAAATATATTTCATTATGCATCTGAAACCTAACCTCTACAAAACGGAACTTTAGGAAGGAATATTTCAAAAACTAAACGTTTCCGTCAAAAATGATTTTTAGATACGTAATCTATGCCTCAAAATACCCCTTTCCTAGAAATTTCATCAATTTTCGCGTGGTGTAGCAATAACAGAAAATCACCACAGCACAAAGAAGGTACAAGGAAGACAAACATAGAAGCAAAAATATATAAAGGTATTTTAAATTGATTTTTACCACTAACGTTGTTGTTGTTGATCACGTTCTTCAAGAACGACATGGTTCAAACGTTTCTTGTGTCGTGTGACGAAATAATTTAAAGAGCACATTCAAGGTTAACCAAAGGCACAGAATATATAGCTATATATTCTGTGCCAAAGGTTTAACTGCAGTAATTACCGGTCCATCGCTCCAAATTGCTTTAATATTTTTCAAGTTTGTCGAGACAAAGTCTGGTCTATTACATTTGCGATCTGATGGTTGCCAACCTTTTCTCGTAAACCACCAGTTGTCAACGTGTTAGATTGTTTTCGGCATGCATTATGAAAGTGAATTTTGTGCTTTTTATTAAATATAGTGTATATAGTAATAAAGTGGCACGCTAGTTTGAAGTGTGCAAGTTATTAAAAGATTTAAGTCTGGAAATAACATTTCACAGATGATAACAAAATAAACCATGTTTATAACCTGGAAAAATAAGTCAAGAAACCTGCCCTTTTAGCTACAAATTCAAAACATACTACAACCATAGAAATTTTATATTAAAACAGACAACCAAAAAAATCTGACACTACAACCTACATGAATATTTAAAAAAGGATACTGACATACACCAGAGCAAACACCAAATGAGGTATTACACCCAAATGCTCTCTCTTCTTTCCTCTAGGCTCTGTGGCAGTCCAAAACAAAGCATCGATAGTGTCTTGTCCAAAAGAACTAAATAGTCTATCACCTATTTCCAACATGTTGTAAAATATGTAGAGTTTTATCACTGACTGACTTTTTATCATGTGATACATCATGTTAGTGTCAACAGACCATAAGACTATAGTGGATAGTATAAGAATCATAGCTTTTAGTAAATCACAGATCTCTGCTGGGGTAAGGATTCTTCGATTCCTTTTATCACCTAATCTAAAAACATAAAAAATTATTACAATTCTTAGTATAGCTGTGAAATTCTAATTTCCATCTAATCTCAAGACTGCCTTGGTGGTCCCCCTGCACAAGGGTGGTGATGTCGACTTAGAATCAAATTTTCGCCCTATTTCCTTGCTGTCTACGCTGTCTAAACTTCTAGAGAAGCTTGTTCATAAGAGACTTACTAGCTTTCTGCTAAAGTATAATATAATTGATAATAACCAATTTGGATTCCAAAGTTCAAAAAATACCAGTGATGCCATATTTTCTTTTCTTGAAAGACTCTATTTAAAAATTAATGATAGATCAGCGGCTGCGGCGGTGTTCTGTGACTTATCCAAGGCGTTTGATTGTGTTAGTCACCGAATTCTGCTGCTGAAGCTGGAGCATTACGGCTGTAGAAACAATGTGTTGGACTGGTTTCGATCATACCTGAGTGATCGTAAGCAGGTTGTTAGCGTGGCAGGGAGGACCTCTGCTCAGATGAATATTGTTGCTGGTGTTCCACAGGGTTCTGTTCTAGGCCCTTTGCTTTTTCTAATATACTTCAACGACATAACGAAGCTTAAAATAAATGGTACATTTACACTTTTTGCCGATGACACTTCCATCTTTTGGCACGACCACGACATTGAGCGTCTGCACCGGATGATCTCTGAGGATATACTGATTGTTAAGGATTGGTGTGACTCGAATTTTCTCTCCTTTAATATATCAAAGACATGTATAATGCATTTTAATTGCACATTGGATAATGTTTACTTGGGCAATCAGGTTTTGGAGGCTAGATCCTGTACAAAGTTTTTGGGCATTTTTCTGGACCAGAACTTAAAATTTGATACTCATATTGCGAACTTGATCAGTAAACTGACGAGAGGTTGCTATGCTATTCGCCTTACATCCAGAGAGGTGGGATTGTCGTTGTCGAGATCTGTGTATTTTGCACTTATAGAGTCTCACCTAAGATACGGTTTACCGTTTTGGGGTAGCTGCTCTCAAACTCTTTTTAGGTCAGTATTTTTAATTCAGAAGAGGGCTGTGAGATGCCTTTCCGGTGTGGGTCCTAGGGAGCCTTGCAGGCCTCTGTTTCGGAAACACAAAATATTAACATTGCCGTGCCTTTTCATATTGGAATCTGTTTGTCTAATTTTTAAGAGGAGGGATGCATACAAGAGAGATGTGTTGGCTTACCAGACTAGGAATACTCATGATATTCTTTTACCTTTGCCAACTAGCGCTCTTGTATACAATTCTATTATATACAATTCAAAAAAGATGTTTAATCATCTCCCTCTTAATATAAAATCCTTAAGTAATTACTTAAAGTTTCGAATTCAGGTCAAAAAATTGTTATTGGAACACGTGTATTACACCGTATCTGAGTATTTTGTAGAAAGTTTGTAATAGTTCGGTTTATGTATTGTCCTTTATTTGCTTTTGTATAATTTTCTCTGTAGGTATATATTTTGTTTAGCATGAGATTGTGTAGATTTTATTATTGTCGTATAGATTTTATTATTGTTGTGACATTTCATTTTGACTTTTATTTTATTTAGTTCTAAGTTTTTCAGCTTTGTCAACAAGAGTATAAACTCTTATGATTAATAAAGCATATTTTGAATTTGAATTTGAAATTTGAAAAATTAAATACTGTAATATAACTTACCCGAAACATTTTGAAAATAGTCTTGTCAGAAGGGCCCATAATGCTAGAACCACTCTCAGCGGTAAAAAGGTATACACAAACAAAAAACTGTCTGTACATTGCATTATACCATACTGCATGAATTTTTCCACCTCTTTAGGTATTTTCATGAAAGAGTATATTTTCTCTCTCCTTGCACTGAATCTTTCTTCGTCATTTTCTAGAAGGTAGTCTCTTGTCACTTCTACTCTGAGAAATGACATAAAAGAAGGAAACTTTTCTAAAATAAAAAAGTAACTACAGAATGTAGGTATAGTACCACTTTTTTTAAGATAAAAGAAAAACCCTGTAGGAATCTTTATTTGCAAGACCATACAGTTGGCCCCAAGGAATAATAGTGTGAAGTAAAAATAGTTAGGCCAACCAGCCAATACACTACATTACTTTACACACAAATAATAAGTCTAGTCTTGGTCAATGTTTATTTTTCTTGGCAGTTTCAGTGCTAATAAAAGTTGGTACACACTGAACCTATGTGTCTATTAACTATAATAAAATATATTTATTAGCAGGTTGAAATATAAAAATAAAAATTACTTAATATAAAGCCAGCCAAACATCTGTTCGAATTAAATCAGTAACAGAGTTGAGAAAAATGTAAGCTTATCGAAATTCATTGCATTCGAGAACAATAAATCTATCTTTTTCAGATAGTTTCATTAAAAAAGGACACACTGATAGACCGTTGCATCTGAATAGTTGAACGAATTTAAAAAAGCTATAACCAATGTGTATTTTTTGGCAAACATCCACCAAAGGTTGTGGTGTTTCCAGCATGAGATACCTACCTGGTTTCAAGTGATCCATATCTCCATTATCTTTACGGTCACTTCGCAACAGATCCTCTATTTTACTATCTTGTCTGAACAACACTTTAGCTGGCTGTCTGAATCTAATCTTTTTTTCTACTGTACTTGTGTTTTTTTCCTCCATAATTGGTAGTTAAGATAATTACACTTTCATGTGGTCAAAGATCATGTCTAGTATCTACCATATTTCTCGAGTTACGCTGGCTGTTTTGATTAATTGTTTATCTTGAATAAGCACTAAAAATTTGGATATATCACTGTGAATTTTTGAAATGGGTGACGCTAAAATTTATATTATTTTTTGGCAAAATGTTTGTCATTTTTGGCACCTTGACTCACCTCGCTGTTTTTATTTACTTGTCATCACGTTGTCAACAACATATGATTCGTACTTTTTATGCAACCCAAATTACACCTGTGCGTACAGTCAAAAATTAAAGGTTTGAGATACAAGAAAGGAATTTGATGGCCTGGAATTTATGGTTTATACTTAGGAGGGGATGCACTTTCAGCACGACCAAGTTATTGTAAATGGACAACAGATAGGACTCGAAAATAGACTTAAAAGAATTAGCTTTGTGACATCATCATTTTCCAAATCGATTTTACACGACCTTCGAGAGTTGTCAAAGCTTTATAACCTCACTTTTACACAGTTAAAAATCTAAAAATTACTTGGGGTTGGAAAGTTGTTACATGTTAGAAAGATGCTCATTTTAAGGCGTTTATATTCAAGACAGTCAAATTCAGCCAGGTATGCGAAGCTTTCAAAGACTGATCCAGGTATTTTCCGCCAGAGAAAAATTGTTAATGAGACCCATGAGGATGCATCTAACATTGACTTCGAAGAACTAGAATCGGACTTCATGGGCGTAGACCAGTCCCATAGGGACCACATACGACAGATGGAAGCATGGAAAGAAAAGGAAAAATATTTGATAGTAAAGAGAAAGTATTTTAAGGATAAAATGCCAAATTTTTTAACGTGGCATGATAAGGAGCAAATACGATACCTTCATAACAGCGATCCTGAGGAATGGAGTACTGAGAAGCTTTCAGAAGCATTTCCAGCCCTGCCAGATGTCATAGAGGTATGTTTTATACACAACTTTCTCATGAGACTTATTAAAATGTATGAAAAGCAATAATTATTTTTTTTTTTACAGAAAATTATTAAAAATAAATGGACTAAAAAGACTCAGAGCAAAATATTTGCCCATGACCGATCAGTAATGCAACATTGGACAGATTATAAACAGGGAAAGTTAAATTCCCTCCCTGATGAGCTGAAGGAGCATCTTCAGAAGTTTTCAAATAGATCTCTTAGCTTGAAACAATTCGAAACGTTAAATGATGAAAACAAAATTGTTAGTAATGTAGATAGAAAAACTGAAGGAGAATTTTCAGAAATAATAACAAGTTACCAACGGTTACAAAGCCAAAATGCTAATGAGCAAATAGAGGATCAAAAGTATCTTGATTGTAATATAACAGACGGTAGTGATAAAATGAGTATTATAGAACACAAAACTGTTAAAAAAATTGACCATTTACTGACATTCAAAGAATTACAAAAGAGGGTGCAAAAGGATATAATTACAGGCAAAATTGTGTCAGAGCAAGAAAAATTGATTATTAAAGAACACAGGCCTCCTTCAAAAGAAGACTTGAACACTACAATTCTATTAAGAGCTGAAGAAATCTCAAGTATACTAGAGCATAAACATGAAACAAATACTGGTAAAGTGGGTTTCGTCAGAAAAACAGCTAGGGATGTGTCACATTTAATTTACCCGGAAAAAATTACTATTCCAAAGAAACATTACAAGATGGGCTTTACTTATAAGTTAAATGATTGCTATTATGATAGTGATGGTGAGTTTTTATATAGGGTCCCTGGAATGAGTTAAAAAATAAATATATATAACAATTATGGTTTTATTTTGTTTTATTAAAATTTTAAAAATTTGACTAGCTTCAAGCTTACAAAGTTACTTAACAAATTGTTTAAATTATTACAATAAAGATAAAAAAACAAATTATGGATATTAGATAACATATAAATGGTTTTAAAAATGAATGATTGTAAAAAATTCTAGGTAATATAATAAAAATAGCAAATATAATTTGATTTAACTAATTACAGAAAACTATTTTATAATTACTTACCTAAGTACGGCTTTAAAAAAAAATTGTAAAAATATAAATAAATGGAATTAAAAAAATACTAAATGTGACTAGGTTGAATTTTTTTACAAAACCATATTTAAACGTCAAACTATATGCGCTATAGCTGATCTTTTTACTAGATTTTAATTCTTAAGAGTGAGGTCTAGTTACGCATTCGCCATTTCGTGTTTTGATCAATATTTCGTTAATTTTTCCTTTTATCCAAAAATCGGCCAAATACCCACATTTGAAGCATAATTACCTATAATTTAGAGTTAAACAAGTTTGAATTTATAAAGTAATAAAAGCAAAAAAAGAAAAATGGACAAAATTTCCAAATTTTCGTTTTTTGCTTCTACTAATTCGTTAAATTTTCTTTAGTTCAAAACTGTAGGTAATTGCTACTCAAGGACGGGTACTTGGCCCCTTTTTGAATAAAGCAAAAAGTATAAGAAATATTGACAAAAAATGAAATGGCGGATGCACCACTAGACTTCACTCCTAAAATTCATAGTTCTAAAATATAGTTGTGTATATCTTACAGATAACAATAAACCAGTATTGTTTGGTGCAAAGTTAACACATTCTGCCAAAGTCTGTCATTTACAGATAACAAGCTTAAGAGTAAGGTCTATGGTCTATTTCTTTTCGATTGCGAACGATGACAGAAACCCGTTTTACAATAAAAAAATGCAAGAATTTTCATTTTTGACAAGTTGAAAAAGTAAGGTTAGGGATTTACGTCATAACTGACATTTTGTCGTTTACTGTTTATAGCGGTGAGAATTTTAAATTAACACTTGTTAAGGCCGCTTTACAGTTTGCAATTTTTCTTTCACGCAAGAAAAGATTGCCCGGGAGTATGCGCAGAACGAGGCTAATGATCAGCTGGCGCAATTTGTATTGCTTGCAAGAAATATAACTCGGACCGTATTTTTATTGCCATTGCAAGAACAATTCTGAGGATTTTCTGGTGATTTATGAGACACCAAACTAAATAAAATGAATGCACAAAAAGCGCAAGTAAGTCCTAACCAAATGTGTTTTTATTTTAATGGTTGGCAAGTGGTACATCACCTATGATCTTGGCAAGTCATTGCACGCTGTAAAACGAAGTGAAATTTTTATTGCCGCAATATTAATTGATGCAAGAAGATGCGTGAAAGAAAAATTGCAAACTGTAAAGCGGCCTTTAAGAAGATGAATTTTTAGTTTATGTCACAATGTTTGGCGTTTGGCATGGCCTTCTATATTTTGTCGATAAATCGGGCATCCTTTTTGCTTCAACACAAAGTAGGCATAGGTTTACTATTTTATGTTGCAGAAAAACGTGAAATTAACCGATTTTATGTACAGAAAGTTAATAGATTGTTTGTTTCGTAATATAACTAGAGCTAAAAGTTATTTTTAATTGCTAAAAGGTTTATAATTAGCATATATTTGCTAGAAATCAATCGAACGGAAATTTCTTATTCTTCTTCTGTGATTTAAAAAAAAAGACCTTTAATAAGTTGGCTACGCATTTATGTAGTGTAAATTGGTCCATGATTTAACCAATTAGGTGAACTTTTGTTCAATTTTTTTTTCCGGCAATCGAAAAAAAATAGACCATAGACTTCACTCTTAAGTATAAAATTAACTGAATTAGTTGTCATATTGGCTCATAACTCATCAAAAGAGTTATTCCTCTTTGAGGATATAAAACATTCCCTCTCTGTGTTGTCGCCATGGTCTTGTGTGTCAACTTTTAATACAAAATTTGTGGCCTTATATTACCTTTTCTTTGTACCAGTACAAACAATGTTAAAAAAAATGTTTTGGCATTATCCTTAAACACCATATACAGGGTGGGTCTTGAATTGATGGCAGGTCTAGATATCCACATAAACAATTAAAAAACATCTTCATAATCACCCACCCCTTTCATCTTGACATCCACTACTCATAAGGCCATTGAAAAAAATACTTGTATCTTATACCATACCCCTTCTCACTTTATCCTATCAATAACAATATCTTTTTGGTTTTTTAACACTCAAGGTTTATCCCTTGGATCCACGAACTTAAATCTGTCTCATCCTCACAGTTTACCATAATTTCTTGAGGAGTATCGCTGTTTAGAATGGTTTGTGCGACGGTTCTGCCAGTCAAATAGGCCCCATGAACTGTAGAGTAAAAGTTGCTGTGTGTGTGTTCACCCGCAAATAGTAAAACAGGCTAGAAAATATTAGGTGTTACTATGGAGAAGCAAATAAGTGTATTCTGTTCAGGGGATACAGTATTGATGATGGTAAAGAAATACTAACCTTAGTTTCACTTTCATCTAGATACAAGGGTTGTGCTAAACATTCTATGTCTATTTGTGATGCGCCAACGGCGATAGCTGTATAGGAACCTCTTGTGTATTCTTGTCTATGCCAACTTGTGCTAAAAATAATGATTATTTCACAAAAAATAAGAAATTAATGTTTTCTTGAAAATTGTACCAAATCTACTATGCATTCATATCATTGACAATACTAACCATGCACAACTCCTAGGCTTTGGAATAAAGGGATCATTTAAAAACTTCCTCAACACCAGTGTGCAAGTATCTAGTACCACAGCATTATCCAGAGTTTCCATATATTCAGCTTCCTTTCCAGAAATCCAGCCTAGAATTAAAGTTTCTGAAATTTTACTGAAAGAGTATATTTTTCTAAACCAATTTTTGCTAATATCTTCTGTAGGTTTCTCCTCCCATAATAGGAGAACTTCTGTAATACTAGGATGAAGAAAAGGCCTAAAAACATTTTGTTTAGATATTTTTTATTTCTTATTTCCTCATATGGAAATTTTGAAAAACCAGTATTATAATAACCTCACCTGTCATATTCCAGAAGTATTTTATCTACAGTACCAAACAACAGCCTATCTATAGCCTCCATTTTATATTCAGGCAAAGGTGGCTTAAACAAACTTTTAGCCTTATGTTTCAAAACACCTAGAGGTATAGTACATATCACGTGATCCCCATAGAACCTTTCATTGTTTTCACATATCACTTCTATGTTATAACCCTGGGGTGGTGGAAACGCTTTTTCTTGTGAAGATTCCCTACTACTACCCGGAGTGCTACTTAAGTCTTCTATAACAGTTCTGTCTGAGTCATCAGAGTCTGAGTCAATGAAAGCATTGGTTTTTGGGGATTTCTAAAAATATGAAATTCCTTTATGTAAGTAAACTAATAGAAAATTTGCAACTCTCACTACTAGTAGAACAGTAATACAATCTTATTATTAAATTTCATTACCTGAGCTTTTCGGTTACAATTCCACTTAATTAACCTTGCAGGGTGTTTTTTTAATATATTCTCCTGAGGAATAGCCTTTTCTAATGGCTCTAAAATTGAACTATACCCTCGTGGGAGGGTAATGTTGCCTCCTTGAAGTTCTGTATAGCTTCCTACTTCTAATAAATCAATTTCGTTCATGCTATTACATCCTGATATACATGTTTCCCTTTTTAATAGGCAGTCAAACAAAAGTTCTTTTAGACGCCGTTCTTTTGGGTCCTAAAATAATATTCCAATTATTTGATTATTAGGTACAAATTAAAACAAACTTACCTTAACTGTGTCTAGGTACAGATTTACTTCTAGCTTTATATGTTCACCGACACTGTCAATACCATCTGGCGGTTCATACTGGGAAATAAAATACTCCTCGCAGCGTTTTAGGAAGCATAAATATGCTTCATAGATCTCTTGAAGCACTGCAAATGGCACTTGCTTGCCTTGTTCAGTTGAAGCAATAACCTATAATTGTCAAGTAGTAAAGACTACGCTAATAGATCTTATTTTAAACTGTCTACACTATTCTACTACTAATTTCCTATCCTCCTACCTTATGGGGCTTTGGAGCAGCCATAATATCAACCAACCCATGTTGCATGGCCAGTTCATAAACAGGGTTACCCAAAACTCCATGTATCCAGTTAGCTCCTAGCTCCACCTTTTCTTGTCCTATGGGAATTTGCACTATGCGGCCTCCTAATCGCCCTCTGGCCTCCAGAACTTTGAAATCAGTAAAGTTGTTTTTTGTCAAGTGATATGCGGCACTCAACCCGGCCATACCTGCTCCGATAATGAGTACCTTGGCGTAGTTTGGATTCTTCTGAGTATTTTCGTTGTTTGGAAGTGTTTCTTGTTCATTTTGGGCCATAGTTTCTTAATTAAGGGTGTTAAATAACATTTGTTGGAGCCCCATCAGCTGATGGACGTCAAAATCTCACTTTGAGGTTAGGTTGTTGTCTTCGTTTTTGATGACTGACGTTTATATTTTTTAGGTATTAGTAGCACAGAAGAAGAATAGGTTTAACAGTACAAAGTACATTGACTTGCGCCATTTTCACAATATTATGGTAGTTTTTAAACATCGTTTATTCATATAATTTGCAGATTAAAGAGTTACCTACTGTTTGTCAAATTTATTTCCGTTAGGTTTTTGGCTAATTAGTGACCTTTATCTTTAAATTAGGATTTTTTAAAGCAAGACCCGAGGCACTCTGCCTTGTCCGCCATAATATACTTTTGGTTTAAATATATCTACCACATTAAAAAACAATTATTTCTAACTGTTTATATATCGATTGGTAATTTTTTTATGAGTAAATAAAAAAACTTATAACAAATTATATTTTAACAGTTCTGTTTTGCCTCTTTGGTCTAATAATGTCTGTTATTTTATTGGGAATGTAATATATTATTCATGTTTTCATGTGTGTACATTCTTTTATGTCCATAGCAACAAATTTGAAATGCAGTTTTAGTAAGTCCCAACCTTAAAAACGCTGTAGGTAGTACAAAATTTTAATTTGCGAGTAGACCTCTCGTTATAAGTACTTTAAATCTGGCGATACTGATAGTGTGTTTCCAATATATGGACACATCCTTGATTTCAATTGATTTTTTTCTAACTTCTATTTTAATTTACATCGCTACTTAAACTTTTAAATGGTCGTTCTATGTATCGGTCAGAAATATGCTAAGTTTCAGTTCTCCATGGTAAATAGTTTTTGACAAAAAGGCTGTACAGGCACCTTAATGAGTTTATAAGAGAATTTCTGTTTTTCCATTTCTATGGATCACATTATTATAAATAACGTTTCACCAGACAAGGATATAATAATTATTAGTTTTTCTGTTGCGCTAAAACTACCCTAAATATATTATTTTTCAACATACGTGGCTTTATTGTCGATTATTAATCAGTGGATATTGTTTTACGGAAGTGAAATATTCACATTTGATGACCACAACTCAAAAATTTATGATGTTCTAGAAATACGGGTTTTAAAATTTTTCTGTCGCTAAAAAAAAAGTAATGGAAAAATTAAAAGATAGTTTGGTGTTTCTAGTGTTTGTGATTGTTTTTTGGCATAATGTATGGGGACAAACCACGCAAAATATCAACGTCAGTAAGTATTATTTTTTAAATAAATAAACACAGAGACCAGCCAAATGGAAAACTTTTTTTTATTGATGTCACGGAAAATTTTATTTTTGATAAAAGTTTCCTGTAGATATAATTAAAAATAATTTAAAATGCGATGTGTTATATTTTTTATTATTTACTGGCAAGGCCGCCCGAAGGGGAGGGGGGGGGTCAAGGGATGCCCCTAGGCCCCTAAGTACCGATAGGAGTACTAGAACAATTAAGTAGCAAAGCAGTGGCGACCTTTTTTTTTAGAAGTCTTATGTAGGTATTCTTCTCTATAAAACGCTTGACACCCCTACAAAAATGTCTCCTTGTTCATTGGCAATTATAAAGTAAGCAAATATTTATGTTTCGTCTGTAATTACTATACAGCGTGATCAGTTAAGGGTACTGAGCGGCCATATCTCGGAAACTACCAGCACTACTATTTATTATTATTAACATTCATAATGAAAAATTTTGTTTTATAAAAATTGTTGGAAATGACCACCTTCATTTAATAGGCATGCTTGCGCCCATTTAATTATTTTAATTAAGAACGGTGTGCCTGAGGAGAAAAACGCAAGAAAACATTTTTATGCAGAATTGACCAGGCTAATCAGAAATAATATCCACATGGAAAAATGTCAGTGGCGTTCCACTCGCTTCGTCATTTAAAGTTTTAAAAATTATTCTATTGGCGATAACGCTGAAACGAATGGAGATATCGAGCTGCGGTTTTAATATTTTTTCTAGCAAATTTCATCCACTTTTTGATTATGGTATCATAATTATACCATATGAATTATTTTTTCAGAGTAAAATCAAAAAATGGATTATGATTACAAATTGCGCCCTCTAGCATTTTTTTTGAGAACTATTATGGACAACTAAATACGATTGGTGAAAGTGCATACATTTCTCCTCCAACCAGTCTATAGTTTGCTAAAATCGGATAAGTTGTTTATAAGTTACAGCGATTTAAATGACTACACTTTCAACAGTTCCCCCCCCCCCCCCCCCCCTCTTATTGAAGTCGGTACGCCAATGAGCATAGGACCAAAATGATGGATAATTATCCAAGATTTTTAATGGTGTTATCAAAGATATACCTTAATGTGGGATTTTTGGAATGTAAAATTTTAAAATTTACTTCTTAATTAAGCCCTCTTGCGGCAAAATGCGGAGATTAAAAATTATTTCCAGGATTTTCTCATGGCCACTTTGGTTATTATTATTTTTTTCCTGATTTTCTATGCCCAGTAGTTTTCGAGATATGGCCGCTCCGTACCCTTAACTGATCACGCTAGTATTTTATACAATTTATTAGATTGTGATTTTTTTAGAAGTCTTATGTAGGTATCCTTCTCTATAAAACGCTTGACACCCCTACAATAATGTTTCCTTGTTCATTGGCAATTATAAAGTAAGCAAATATTTATGTTTGTCTGTAATTAGTATATAGTATTTTTCACAATTTATTAAATTATGATTCCCATTGTTTTATCAACCGGTTACAATTTTTCGTTGCACGATACACCACATTCTATCTTGCTGTGCGTAATTTTCTGTCGAATATCTTTAAAAAATGTTAATTAAAACCTCGTCATCTTTACCAACAAAAAAATAAAAATAAAAATATGGTTGTATTACACTTGTTAATATGCTGTCCAATATCACAGCATAACCACCTAACGAATCTAAAATAAATTTATTTTATTTATCTATGGTAGAAGACAAGTGTTGTTCAATTATGGATATTCAAAAAAGCAATGAATTCGCCTCTCTGTCATAGATAAATTTTACTACTTCCACATGCATTTCTATAATAATTCCACAGGCCACACCTGCGTGAAATAATTAATTTTTTATTACATTCGGATTCTATTTACAGGAGGGTAAGATATATTTTTTAAAGCAAGTGAAAACTAGGTGAAGTTATCAGATTTAACCTAGTTTTATTAATATACCTAGAACACGTGCACACGTGTACGTAGGTACAGTGTAACTTCTTGCATTGTCATAATAATTACAAAATAGAAATCATGCACTTCATAATGAAATAATTGAAATAAAAATATGAACGACACTTTTTTACTATAATTTTTTAAAGAAATTATGATAGGTCATTTTAAGCCAGATAAAATTTGCCCCCCCCCTTCCCCGCCCTTCCGGGTAATATATTCTTTTATAATACAATTAATACTTTAAACTAAGATATAGAAAGTAAAACAAATGTTCTCTGGTTGGTGAAAATAAGTGGTTTGAAACACAATTTTTTTTTTCAGTATTCACAAATGAAGAAGGCAACACGGTAGCAGACAAGGCTGTCTCTGTCGCCTTAAATTATATTAAGAAAACAGCAAAACTAGGCCTTAGCGTCGACATAAAACGAGTGGTCGGTAATCGAACCGATTCTCAAAATATTTTGGATGCATGTAAGTAAAAAAATAATATAAACTGCTGGACAATTCAAGCGGACCGAGCTAATTGTTAGGTGAACTTTGGAGTAAAATATTTTACGAACGAATAAAGCTATCGATGCGCGGTTTGCAAAATTTAAAAGAGAATTTAATTCTTAATATGCACATTTTTTCCGATTTTTTTTTTTACTTCTAACCTTTGACTGTCTACAGGGTTCAAAGAGAAGTATGTTTTTTTTTACCAAAGTTTCTAAGTACCGGATTTCCACAAAAATAATTTTAAATTATTTTGGATGGCATTTTCTTTATCTCTTATTTATAGAGAACAAAATAAATTCTCAAATTTTTGATATCCCTCTTTGTTTATGAAATTTCGATTTTTTTCTCAACCCCTGTAAATTTCAGGTATTTTTGTCATTAGGCCTTACAATGTTTTGTAAGAACGGGTTTTGGTAAGTGATTATAACTTCTTAGGACCACCTCTTTTGCAACGAGTACATTTTAATTTCTTGCGGTTCGTCGTGACCAGTTATCCTGGCACGAAACACACGATGTGTGGAAATGGAGGCATATAAAATGAAAAAAATAAAAATAAAACCGATTATGGGTACGCCACTGGTCACGACGAAACGCAAAAAATTAAAATGTACTCGTTGCAAAAGAGGTGGTCCTAAGAAGTTATAATCACTTACCAAAACCCGTTCTTACAAAACATTGTAAGGCCTAATGACAAAAATACCTGAAATTTACAGGGGTTGAGAAAAAAATCGAAATTTCATGAACAAAGAGGGATATCAAAAATTTGAGAATTTACTTTGTTCTCTATAAATAGGAGATAAAGAAAATGCCATCCAAAATAGTTTGAAATTATTTTTGTGGAAATCCGGTACTTAGAAACTTTGGTAAAAAAACATACTTCTCTTTGAACCCTCTAGACAGTTAAAGGTTAGAAGTAAAGAAAAATCGGAAAAAATGTGCATATTAAGAATTAAATTCTCTTTTAAATTTTGCAAACCGCGCATCGATAGCTTTATTCGTTCGTAAAATATTTTACTCCAAAGTTCACCTAACAAATAGCTCGGTCCGCTTGAATTGTCCAGCAGTTTTGAAGAAAATATTTAATTTAAAAAAAAAAATTTTAGTATGTGCAACTTACCAACAGATGTTAGACGGTGGTACCCCACCCCACTTGGTCTTTGACACCACTAGAGCAGGGTTAGCCTCGGAAACAGTAAAATCTTTTACAGCGGCTTTAGGATTGCCTACAGGTTAGTTAGAAATAACTGAGCACAATACATCATTACCTGATTGCTACTGTGGATAATAAAATCAACAACAATCAATTATTTTTTAGTTAGCGCCTCGTATGGTCAGCTAGGTGACTTGCGTCAATGGCGAACAATAAAGCCAAATGAAGAGGAGTACTTAGTACAGGTGTCACCTCCGGGGGACATAGTCCCCGAAATGGTACGCA
Source organism: Polydrusus cervinus (assembly GCA_935413205.1). NCBI lineage: Eukaryota > Metazoa > Arthropoda > Insecta > Coleoptera > Curculionidae > Polydrusus > Polydrusus cervinus. Next base: position 28,825,614 of record OW284519.1, read on the forward strand.
CCCTGGTGCTAAATCAAAACATTACCAACGCAGCTATATTATTTGACGATTCTTTCGGTAAGATAATGACCATATTCTTTTTATCCGTGTAATCCAACTTTGGAGATTTATCTCTACATTAGTATAATAAATAGTACTATAGGACCGACAAATTTTTCCTATATCTTTTTCACGAACGCATTATTTGCTTATTGTATTGTAAATTAGATCCCTGTATAAGCATTCCATAAGACCGTTCTAAAAGCAAAGATCGCGCTGTACATTAGCGTCTTATGCAAAAGCAAAAGCACGTTAGTACGAGTGGAAGCAAGCGAGAGAGCCGGTAGGCAGTAGGGTAGAAAAAGATGTAACAAATAAACCTGTCGCAACCTTCGACCTTCCTTCATCTATCAGCCCGCGCCGCCAAGAAAGCACGCGTGTGGTAAGTGCATTTGTGCCAATCTTCAAGGTTTACCGTATAGTTTGGAAAATGCTGCGCTTTCTCAATATAAAATATGCCACGTAAGTTTTATTATTAATAAGTTTATTTAGGATATTTTTAAAGGGATAAAGGATAAGGTATCGTAAAATAAGAATCACTTTTGTGACAATTCAAATAATTTTTGCTGGTAGGTTCATAATATTTAATAATCAGTATAAGTTTATCATCATATTTCACATAATAATTGACTTCGTTTTTGACAATATTGGTTCAATCAGGCGAATGATAGATTTTTCATTTATAATTAGTGTTTTCGGCCTTTTGCTAGACTTTGCGCTGTCGGGTTTCGAGAAAATAAAGAAATATGGAGGCGTTAATTGTTACTATTCCGGCTAGCAGCGCGTCTGCAGAACGATCCTTTTCTGGATTAAACAGAATTCATACCTATTTACGAAACACACAGGAAGAGACACGCTTAAGTGAATTTACAATAATCTCTCTGGAGAGCGACCTTTTGCAGGATTTAAAACGCAAACCAATTTTTTTGACGATGTTTTAAAATAATTTTTACGTAAAGGCCGCCGTGTTGAACTAATTTACAAATAATGTCGTTTTATTCTTCTTCTGTCACAGTGTTCTTTCCACAAACTCAAAAACAACATTTTGTGATAAAATTTTAAATTTAGATGCTTGAATGCTACGAAAAGTAAATTTTTGTCTTAAATGCAATTCTTGGCTACCCTGGTTAATACAGCATTGCACACCACTGAAAGAGGGTGTCCTAGGCTTAAACTATTATCGCAAAATAATTATTTAATTTCCAGTAATGGATCACAAATATAAAGCGCTTCTTCAAAACGTCGCTACTCGACATCTAATCGACGAAATCAATACCGACGTAAGCAAAATACCGGAACAATTAGAGGACCTGGTGAAGCTCGATCTAAAAAATTTCTTCGTGCTGGGCAGTTTGGAGAATATAATGATCGTTCTGGAATCTGCTGAAAAGAAAAATCTGTTTAACAGAAAGTTTGCATGGCATGTTTTAACTAAGGTACGTTTGAGTCAATCACGGATAAAAAGTTGTTCCTGTCAATATTTTAAGGATCTCTAGAAAGTCTAGATATGTTCTAGTATTTAAATAACTATAATCATTTTTAGGATTCAGGGGAGTTAAAGGCCGCTATAAAGAACGCAACAATACTGTTTGCAAAACCTTTAGTTAACACGATGTACCAAGACAGACTGCGGGATATTGGGTCGACCTACCAGTTGTCTAGTGTTACGCCGGAAATAGAAGGTGCCTTCTATTTCGACCTGGCGTTGAGGTCTTTTTTGGCGGTGAAGTAAGCCGATCTATTTTCTATATAAACAATTATGTTAAGACGATTTTAATTGATAACTACATTAATCATTTTTTAAGGGAAATGTTACTAGATGGATCATGGAAGAAGAACAACGTCACAAACTACGTCACGTGTGACGATTATGAACCTAAATACAGTCCAAAGAGATTTAACTTAGATCTCAGGTCGTATTTGCAAAAGGTACAAAAAATGTCCAATCCTTATTAGATTATGATTCGCCGTTTTTATAACGTTGTTACCATTTAAGTTTGTATGACCTACCTTATATTATCCAGTTACAACTTCACAGTATATGATTCCCCCTTGATTTTTCTTTTAACTAATAATACGTTCCTTGTTATTAGGAGTCCCCAGAACCCCCCACTTACGGTCCCTTTAGCATAACTTCAAACGGACTAAGTTATATGGAGTTTTCAATGGCCCTGTCGGCGGTCTACGTCAGATCTGGAGCATCGGACAAGTCAACTCAACTGGGAGTATGGCAAGGAGGATTTGACAACAATTTGACTCTAACTAATGTTCAAATTATGAAGAATTATACCGCGGATGTTGTCTATAAAGTCGTTACTGTTGTGGTAAAAACTCGTTTACTAGATCCATATTTTAAAAAAATTTAAAATCAAATTTATATAATTTTGAATCTCCCTGATGAACACTTCGAAGTTATTATTATTGTTTAATTATTCTATTTTAGCAAATGCCTTTTATTTATAAAGACGAATCAGCACCAAAAGGCTTCAAGGGCTATTGCATTGATCTAATAGATGAAATAGCAAATATATTACATTTTGATTATGAAATTGAGGCAGTAGCTGATGGAATGTTTGGAAATATGGATGAAAAGGGAAACTGGAACGGTATCATTAAAGTAAGTAAAGTCAAAAAAGATATTGACCCGGAGATCGTAATATAAATGAAGTTACAAGGGAAACCCCTTTGATCTTCCGAGTGATCTACTTGAAACCATTGCTTGACCATTCAATTATTATTTCATTGCAGGATCTTATTGATAAGAAAGCAGATATAGGTTTGGGTTCTTTGTCCGTTATGGCAGAACGTGAAAACGTCATAGATTTTACAGTACCCTACTATGACTTGGTTGGTATTACGATCCTTATGAAGCTACCCGAAACACCGACGTCACTATTTAAATTTTTGACGGTGTTAGAAAACGAGGTGTGGCTGTGTATATTGGCAGCGTATTTTTTCACAAGGTAGGTCTTGCTATTATGTTTTATGATTGATTCAATTTTTTTCCCGACCATGTGTTCTGTCCTGTCAGAATTCTTGTAATAGTTCTCAGCTGATTCCTGTTCCGTTGAATGGCGTTGAATTAGCTGTTTCGTTAGTCTCGGTTTTGGATCCCCAATGACGCTTTGGTGTGGTGTAATCCCTGTCTGTTGCTCCAGTGGATTTTGTTTATGGAATCTCGTACTGTGCACCTTGGTACTCCAAGTGCCGGTTCTGGACCAATGAATGTAATATTTTCTGAGCCTTTCCTTGCAAGTTTATCGGCTTTTTCATTTTCTGTAATACCTTCGTGTCCTGGTACCCACTGCAGTATTACTTTGTTTACTTTTACCAGGGCCTCCAGTCGTCTTGACATTCCCATACCAGTCTTAAGTTTACCTTGTTGCAAATTAATTCTATTAAACACTTATCTTACCTGAATTACTAACTTATTCGTCATCCTTTAGCTTCCTTATGTGGGTATTTGACCGCTGGTCTCCCTACAGTTACCAAAACAACAGAGAAAAATACAAAGATGACGAAGAAAAGCGAGAATTCAATCTCAAGGAATGTTTATGGTTCTGCATGACGTCACTAACACCTCAAGGTGGTGGGGAAGCTCCAAAGAACTTATCAGGTAACATATTATAACTTTGAACTATTCAAAATATGTACGAGAGAATGGCAATCAATACTTATATCATTCAAAAGAGTGATTTTTGCCAGGCTTGCGAGCATTTCATTACTAAACACAACGTTTCGATTTGGTAATATCTATTTTTAGGTCGTCTTGTAGCAGCTACCTGGTGGTTGTTCGGTTTTATCATCATCGCCTCTTACACGGCTAATCTAGCTGCCTTTTTAACTGTCTCTCGATTGGACACACCGATAGAATCGTTAGACGATCTATCAAAACAATATAAGATTCAGTACGCTCCTGTCAATGGAAGTTCTACAATGACGTATTTTCAGAGAATGGCAGATATCGAAGCCAGGTTTTACGAGTAAGTTGAGTTCTATTAACATTTGTCCAAAATATAATAAATAAGTTATTGATATTTTAGAATCTGGAAAGATATGAGCTTGAATGACAGCCTCTCCGACGTGGAGAGGGCTAAGTTAGCCGTGTGGGACTATCCGGTTTCGGACAAATATACCAAAATGTGGCAGGCTATGAAGGAAGCCACGTTACCGCAAACTCTGGAAGAAGCTGTCGAGAGGGTTAAAAAATCGAAGTCGTCGTCGGAAGGATTCGCTTATTTGGGTGATGCTACAGACATCAAATATCTGGAAATGGTCAATTGTGAGTTTACAATTGTCGGGGAAGAGTTTTCTAGAAAGCCCTATGCCATAGCCGTTCAGCAAGGGTCTCCACTTAAAGACCAGTTTAATACCGCGTAAGTAACGTATTTAAATAAAGTAACTATTATTTTTTACAGATTTTTGCATGGTTGGTATTCCTGGCTCACACTTTATTTGCTTTGAGAGTTGCTATTGTGCTTTAAATGAACTGCTTTCCAGGCTGTATCATGTACATGTTTACCTATAATGTTTTTTAATATACCATACAGGGTGTTCCTTAATGATGTGCTAATATTTTAGGGTGTGATTCCTAAAGTCATTTTATGAAGAAAAGTTCATGTCATATGTCCTAAACGGCTTACATTTTTTGCTACAGGGTGTTAAATTATTTATTTTTTAATGCGTTTTTTGTAGTATCTCCGAAAATACTTTAGATATATATACTATAGATAAGGCACACCGGTCTTAACTAAAGTAATTAAATTAAATTAGACGGGCGGAAGCATGCCTATTAAATGAAGGTGGTAATTTCCAATAATTTTTATAAAACAAACTTTTGTATTATCAATGTTAATAATAATAAATAGTAGAGCTAATTTAATTATTTTAATTAAGAACGGTGTGCCTGAGGAGAAAAACGCTAGAGACCATTTTTATGCAGAATTGACAAGGCTAATCAGAAATGATATTTACATGGAAAAATGTCAGTGGCGTACCACTTTTTTTCTAAAAAATATCAGAGGAAATGTTGGCAGGGACGCCACTGGTGGGACAAAAAAATAACTTTTATTACTAAAAGATGTGGTTTTATGTCCTATTAGCCAAAATTGAAAATATTATCTAAAGTACTTTCGGAGATATTACAAAAAACGCATTAAAATAAAATAATTCAACACCCTGTAGCAAAAAATTTAAGCCGTTTAGGACATATGTTTATATGAACTTTTCTTCATAAAATGACTTGAGGTATCACACCCTAAAATATTAGCACGTCATTAAGGAACACCCTGTGTAATATAGTATTTTGTTAACACAATTAGGTTTTTAGTCTTAGAATTAGAACTCTAATATCCAAAAGGGTTCTACATAAATTTGCTGTATAGAATTGATGACCTGTAAGTCTGTATACGCTTTAGATGTTCACCTAAGTATTTTATTGATGTATCACTTATAAAACTGGATGTTGGAAGCCTCAATGCTAGTTATCGATGTTGTTTAAATCTTCTAAGCCCTCATAGATTCCCTATTTTTGCTCATTAATCTCAGTCGATGTTGCTTATAGAGGCTTTAGGTGTCAACCAAACCTATCAAAACCTACCCTCGTAACACTTTTTCCTTTACAAATCCAGAATTCTGCAACTGTTGAACCGTCGCGAGCTGGAACGTCTGAAAGAGAGATGGTGGAATAAGAACCCCGAGAAGAAACAGTGCGACAAAGCAGACGACCAATCGGACGGAATCAGCATCCAGAACATAGGCGGCGTTTTTATTGTCATCTTCGTCGGGATCGGGCTGGCATGCATCACGTTGGCGTTTGAGTATTGGTGGTACAAGTACCGAAAAACTACAAAAATTACTAACGTTTTAGATGGACCGAGCGTGAAACATCATAAGGTTGCTGGTTTTCCCAAAGATGATGGATATACTAAGTCCAAAGATACGGAAAGCGGTGTGGGCGGTCTTACGTTAAAAATTAACAAGTTGTATCCGAAGGTTAAGTTTTAATTTTAAAGGGAATTGTATTAAATGGAGACGTAACAGGCTTCGTATACTATACAGGTTAAAAAATGGATATCATACAGTTTAAAATTATGGATATAAAGAAATGCAGGTCATAAACAATTAAGTAATGAATAACATGTTATATAAGTATAGATTGTTGTATGTTTTAGAACGATTGGTTACACAGGGCGATTAGGAAGTTAAATAACAACATAGTCACTGTTAAGATGAGTAATTCTTGTACTTTTTGATTCAGTTATCATGGCGGCTCGTCGGGTGAAGTAGGTGAAGGGGCTCTTCAAAAAAAAAAAAATAAATAAAACCAGGAGGAAAGTTTTTCGACAATATTAAATATTAATGTACCAATACAGCTACCATTTTAGCCCTTAAAAAATAATTATGTTCGAATTAATAATAATAATTTAATCCGAATGTAGCTATGCATAATAGGGCTGAACTCTGATGGACAATAATTATAAACAGTCGTGCATTTTGGCGCTCCCCAGCCAACCGGTGTCCATTAACTCAAAGCAAGTGAAGAGGACTCAATGCCCAACATGGCTTTGATATTCATCGTTGCTATGGTTACGTGACGTCAATCACGCAAACAGCATGTAACAATTTGCATTATGATGAAGGGCAATTTAAAAATAGATCAGTCGTATGCACCATTGTTTTCAGCATTGGTTCGCCTAACCTTAAGGTATTTATTTTGAGGCTTCGCGAAACTTACGGTTCTAGATATCGTTTTTACGTGATTTACTGTGTGATTAAAAAGTTTTGTTTTTATTTTTCAGTTAATTCAGTAGTATACGTATCTACTTAGTTGTGTGTGTTAAAAATGAACCCAATAAATGACATAGTTTGTAATTTGTTGGAAACTCCATTCAGTCGTTGGACAGATGAGGATAAGAGAGACGTTTTGTTACACGAATTTTTAGTCAATGTTTATTTAATTACCCACACTATACCGAGCTCTTCACCATTTTTTAAGACCGCGAGCCGCCACTGGTGTGATAGAAAGCAATAGTTACGCACAAGACCATTTTAACAGATTTTAGCAAATAAAAGTGTGGATTTATAGCATATACTTCTTTAAAACAATATTTTTGGATAACATAGTATTGGTAATACGCACAATTATTTGATAGTGACATATTTTCCATTATTTATCATAAAATTTCCAAGAATTCTCGTAAATTTAGAGTTATAAATAGTTGTATTAATTTATCTACAAAGTGGACACTCTAAAAAATAAATATGTTTAAAATGTACATGATTATGATGATTTTATTATAATTTTAGTAAAAAACTATTCATTACATTACATTATTATGTAGACCCTTCATAATCATTTGGACTGTCAGTCCTGAATGATATCAATGTTTGAAGTTTGCCCTGATACGATCAGTATTAACTGTCATTCCCGTAACAAGACTGTCAGTCTGGAAGATCGGGTAAGGTCTCAACTACCGAATAAAAACGAATGGTTTATTAATGACATCAGCAATACTATCAGAAATACTGATCGTACAGGGTCGCCATTTCATAATTGGTAGGTATAATATAATTATTCAATTGCCCACCTTTTTTTTTTGAAAAATTAATATAGTTTTTGTATTGATTTTTTGTTAACGCCTTTGTCTGTCTGTGTCATGCAGTCCTGTTGCTTTTTTGTTAATCGCAAAATGTGCTGTTTAATATCCAGAATTGTGCTGTTTTTGTGATGTCATTATTTTTTGTCATATAAGTAAGTATACTATGCATCATGGGCACTCTTCTTTATTTAACTTTTTTTCCGGGGGCCCGTCTGTGCGCCCGATGCACTTAGGCCAGGTTTAGCCCATTGTGATCACCCTATTTGGTTGTTACACCTACTCCATGATCCCAGTTCCTTGCACTAGTTTGTGTAGGTCAACGGGGGAGAGGGTAAGGATGTCCTCTGGTTCCAGTTTTGGTTGCCCCAGTATTTGTTGCCTCTTCCGATCTAGAGACTCGCAATGGCAAACTATGTGCTGTACAGTTTCCCTATCTTGTCAGAATAATCTGTAGTCAAGGTCTCCATTGTACAGTTGCATTCTGTGCGGATTGTTCTTGACAGCTATGTGTCCTGTCAGAATTCCTGTAATGATTCTAAGCTGGTTCCTGTTTCGTATATCTTGGGTCTGGATCCCCAATGAAGCTATTGCTGTGGTGTAATCCTTGTCTGTTGCTTCAGTGGATTTTGTGTTCACTCCTGATCCATTGCTTTATGGAATCTCGTACTGTGCACCTTGGTGCTGGTTCTGGACCAATGAATGTATTTTCTGAGCCTTTTTCATTTCCCGTAATACCTTCGTGTCGTGGTACCCACTGCAGTATTATTTTGTTTACTTTTGCCAGGGCCTCCAGTTCCTTTTGACATTCCCATACCAGTTTTGAGGTTACCTTGGTCGAAGAGAATAAGGCTAATCGCCTTGACCAGAACTCAGGATCCAGTAAACAAACTGTCATCCTCCCAGGTGTCGAATAAATCACCGACATCACCGGGCTAAGGAGTCTGGAGACCAATTTTTGATATTGAACCTCGTACATGTCACATTGCCAAGCAAAGCCACAGATGAGTCGCCCGAGAACGGCGCAAACGTCTGATCAACAACCACGATACATGGACAATCCAGCTTAGTAGTTAACAGGATGAGGGATCCCAACCAACCAAGATTGGGACCGAAACCATAGGGCACACCTTATAAGTGGCACATTGAAGCTTTGGCGGATTTCGCTATTCAGCTTTCTATGGTCAATCGGCTTTGAATACCGATGTCTATCACTGTTGAATACCTTACCTTCCCAAGCACACAAAGGCTTTATGTCTTTATTATTCACCCTGTGTCACCCACCTTATGCAATCGAAAGCGCCCATTCAAGGGTATTTCATTCGCATACGAGGGTATCAGCGGGGGGGGGGGGGGGGAGGAGGAGGAGGATCCATAGTACCCGTGGTCCATGATCAGGCGTCTCGTCCTACTGGGACTCATCCTGTTGACTACTAAGCTGGATTGTCCATGTATCGTGGTTATTGATCAGACGTTTGCGCCGTTCTCGGGCGACTCATCTGTGGCTTTGCTTGGCAATGTGACACGTACGATGTTCAATATCAAAAATTGAGGTTACCTTGTTGCATATTAGCGATCTAAGTGCTGCTTGGCTGGTCAGAATATATATGGATCCGCTTATTTAGGTAAACCCCCTATAGTTTTCGTATGCACATTGCAATATGACGTAGATTTCCGTTTTGAACACTATGAGAAACATTCCCAGAGAGAAAAACGCATTTTCTCCGGTCTTACTCCGTGTATCCCCGGTCCGGTTCTTTAGTTTTGAAGCCGTCTCTGTACCACCAGATTATTGACCCAGGAGTAGTTTCTCGCGTTTTGTTTTTCCAATTGTTTCGTTCATCAATTACGACCTCATTTGGTATTGTTTAACCTAATATTATCTTATTGATTAGTGTGCCCCATCTTGGTCTTTTATTTCATATAAACTGCTGGACAATTGCTTTCGAGCAAGAAAAAATTCTCCGAAATTTAACAGTTAATATTTTCTGAACCAGATATGATATCGACCTACGGTTTTGAGTGGTTGATAGATTCATCCCTTGGGAAACAATTGTTAGTGTTGTATTTTCTATAATTGTCAGAAAATTTTATATACAGGGTGTTAAAGAAGACGATGATTTATGCTCCAATTTTAATGACGTGTAACTTTCACAATAATATTTTTAAATTTTATCACTCTTCGTCAATTGAATCACTGGTTCGTAGCAAAGAAAGTGATTTGTTAAATTTTTGATATCTGCTATATTTTAAGAAATTCCGATTTTTTTTGGAAAACCTTAATTTATTTCATCTTATTGGTAGCTAGATCTCACTGTGCGTTGTATCGTGCAAACTTTGCGAGTGATTATTATACCTTATGAAAAGCTTGATTATGTCCAGTAACAATAGTTGTATCTAAATGTTATGATGTACAGTGGCGTACTTATAAACACCTATATGTCTAGGGTTTATGAGTATCTCACAATTTTTCACGATTGTTTTATATTGGAAAGTACTCGCCTCTAGATTAGGTCAATTTTTTCTTATTATTTAGTTTTTTATATCGCACTACAGGTATATTATACAGTGTGTTTACAAAATTTTAACAAAGATAATTTTTTAAATTTAATTTTTGGAAAAAATGTATGTATTAATTTCTAACTTTCTAACACTATACTCATAAACCATAAATATATAGGCGTTTATAAGCACGCCACTGTACATCATAACATTTAGGTGTAACTATTGTTACTGAATATAATCAAGCTTTTCATAAGGTAGAAGAATGACCCGCAAAATTTGCACGATACAACGCACAGTGAGATCTAGCTACCAATAAGATGAAATAAATTAAGGTTTTCCAAAAAAAATCGGAATTTCTTAAAATATAGCAGATATCAAAAATTTAACAAATCACTTTCTTTGCTACGAACCAGTGATTCAATTGACGAAGAGTGATAAAATTTAAAAATATTATTGTGAAAGTTACACGCCATTAAAATTGGAGCAAAAATCATCGTCTTCTTTAACACCCTGTATATAAAATTTTCTGACAGTTAAAGAAAATACAACATTGACAATTGTTTCTCAATGGATGAATCTATCAACCATTCAAAACTGTAGGTCGATATCATATTTGGTTCAGAAAATATTAACTGTTAAATTTAGGCGAAATTTTTCTTGCTCGAAAGCAATTGTCCAGCAGTTTAGATTCGATCAACTGATTGAAATTAAGTATAAATAAAAATATTTACTGGTGAAAAGTTAAATACTTGAAGAGTGTCCACATTTATCTTAAAAAAATAAAGCTGTACGATTTTAACATTTTTTAAGCATCCTAAGTCTTCTCAACCGTCGTGAATTAGAACTTCTAGAAAACAAATGGTGGACAAACAACCCCGACAAGCAAAAATGCCAACTTTCAAATGAAGACGGAATCAACATTCAAAACATCGGAGGCGTGTTTATTGTAATTTTCGTTGGAATAGGATTAGCTGGGTCAGTGTTGGTGCTTGAATATTATTGGGCAAAAATACGACATAAAGAAAAAATTGGAAAAATTCTAGCAGCGTTTGAAAAAAGGCGGTTTCGCCGGAAGTTATGCGTACACTGTGGCGATGAAATAATAAAGTATTGATGATTTAATTAAAAGAAGATATGAACCTTACCACGACACTTTATAGTCTATTTTCTAATGCATTTTTGGATGTTTGCCATGTAGTATTATTACGATAACGCAGTCGCAGTTATACTTAAGGTTTCCGGATTCGCACAACCCCTAAAAAACACATTCAAATAGAAATAAAACACATTTTTAAATTTCTCGCTATCGCAAAAAATTCTAGTGTTAATAATAAAGTAAACTCAAGCAAATCAATTTTATTACTATTTAATCATTTAACTTATTTTTAAAAATATAACTCTGTTTTTCTGTGTATTATTAGTTTTTCTGTGTATTATTAACTCACGCCATCAATGGGTGGAACCTTCACATGTCTAAGGGACCAGTCGCCACTGAGCTAAGGCATATTAAAAGGGAGAAAAAGATACTTTAAGTCTTCCTCTACTGATATATTCAGAAAATTATTCAAAAGTTAGAGTCTCTGTACATGTGTCGAACGCATAAACATTCATCTTCGAAGAGTTACTTTCAGATCTTTAGGAAAGGAAAAAAGGTGGACAAAGTGAGATTTAACAGTGGAGAAACACACTATTCCAGTTCAGGTCTAGTGAAGAAAACCCGGAAAGTACACACTGGTACAAGGTGGAGAGTTTAAGTCGTTGGGAAATAAAGAAATTGGATGTATAATAGTTATTTACGATATAAGTGTTGTAAAGATTCATATTACTCGATGTTTTATTAAACTCGGCTGACGCCTCGTTTAACAACTTTAACATCTCGTGTAGTAATATGAATTTACAACAAAAATATTGTACAAAATTTGATCTACTTTCATCTATGAATAAAAATATTTGGCAATAGGCATTTTTAAAAATAAAAATGCACCTGTAAAAATGCACCTGCTATTAAGTTTACTAATCAAGATTTTTATGTTACCTTTCGCATAGTTACTGTTTCGCATGGTTACTGTCGAAACTTTGTCAAACAAATTCAAAAATATAAAAAAAGTTTTTCAAAATGAGCGATTCTGATGGAAGTTTACCCTCTGATATAGAAGCAGCGGCAAACGAAGCGATCTCAAGTTTAGTTCCGACAAAATCCAAGGCGCGGTATGAGTTGGAGTATCAGAAGTTTAAAGATTGGTGCAAAGCTAACAAAATAAAGGAGGTATCTGAGAAAATCCTTTTGGGTTATTTTTCCGTAAAGCCAAGCTCCCCGAAACCATCTACACTATGGACTCACTACTCAATGTTGAGAACTATGATTTCAGTCAAGAAAAATCAAGATATAATTGTTAATAATAAATCATTCTTCTAAAAAGTGTGGTTTTATTTAACAGCAAAATTTTAATAAAATTGTTTTTTTTTCATTACAGCACTAGATGCCCTTACAAAACGATTTACAGAACTGTAAAATTCATATTACTAAATAAAAGTAGATAAAAGTATTTAGCACAAGCATTTGAACAGCTATGGAGTAGGCAAATTAATTGAAAGATCCACGAGAGGAAGCAGTCTTCTAAATAAAGTGTAAGGAAAACTTTTTATTTGTTTTAATTGAGAACTAAACAGGTTAATAAATGTTAGTAGTAATTGACTTCAAAATTGAACTTGTGAGCTTCGAAATTTCTACTCAATGTTTCTGCTTATTGCTTTTATACATCAAATTTCCTTATTTCCCAACGACTTAAGCTCTCAACTTCGAACAAGTGTGTACTTTCATGGTTTTCTTCACTAGACCTGAACTGTGGTAGTGTGTTTCTCCACTGTTAACTCTCTGAACGCGTTTCGACTACACCATGAACCTAAAAGTCAGTTAGGACATTGTCCACCTTTTTCCTTTCTTAAAGTTGTAATAGTAACTCTCCTGAAGATAAATGCTTATATGCGTTCGAAACATGTAAATACTTTTGAATAATTTTCTGAATATATTAGTGGAGAAAAACTTAGAAGTTTCTTATTTCTCCCCTTTAAGGTATATTACTTTTGTTGCTGAATAACAATACCACTCTCAAATAAGACACTATATTAATTTAAGAATAATATTGTATTTATTGCAAAAATTATGTACATTATAAAAACAACGAATTACAAACCTTAGAATCTAGTTTTTGTCTGGTAAAAATGCATTGTGGTTTAAAAATAAATATACATTTCAACTTTTCTATGCTTAAACTTAAAATAAATAATAAAAAAAGTATCTTGGATTAAAATCACATGGTGGATATAAATAGTTTTCAAAGAATGGAACAAAAAAATTAATTTTTTTTTATTATTTTAGTTTTAAATATAAATTTATTTTTCATTTTAATCAAAAATCGACCAAATACCCATCTTGGGAGTACCTACAGAAAAATATCTCTTAATTTAAAATGTTTTATGGTCCTATAGTCTATTTCAGAAAGGTGTAGAGTAATAAAATGGAAAATTCCGTCCAGTTCGGCCTAATTTCGGTGTCGGCTATAGACGCACATAGAAGCGAAGAGGGATTTTTAAAAGAAGGTTTGCTAACCTTTCAGTCGTTCAATACAGGAGATTACCACGAGGAGATGAATTCGAATGTTTTTGAGGAGTATTTTGGTGAAATGATTAAATATCTTCCAGCTGATTCAGTAGTAGTTATGGATAACGCAAACTATCATTCACTACGCACAGACAAGACTCCAACTCTTTCTTGAAGAAAACAAGAAATTATCGACTGGTTAACCACCGAAAGTAAACCTTTAAATTGACCCAAACCCGGGTGGTACTACCTGCACTTGATAAAAAGAAAGAATTTTGAAATGAAATTAATGCCAAGCTATGAAAGTGGCTTAAATATTCGTTGGGTCACTCTGTAGTCCCTTTGCATACCTAATGAGCTTTTATTACTCTACACCTTCCTGAAATAGACTATAGATAAAAATTAGAAATGCAAAAGTTGTAGAGATCATTGAGGTGCACATTTTAAAATTATATTTTAATATACGGGGTGGCACAAAAAAACCTTGCGGTTTTTTTTTTAAATAGAACACCCTATATATTGTATTATTTTCTAATTCCCCACTAAATTCTACCCTTATTTTGTATAAAATGTTTTTTCTCTAAATTTATAATAATAGATTTTGAGATATTGACGTTAGTAGAGGAAGATGATATGTTCTGCATCAATTTCCGCAGGTCTCTTCTGCGCATGCCCCGGCAGTGCCCAGGCGCCAGCTAAACAGCTTTAGCGGTTTTCTAGCTGTTTTTAGCGGTTTTTAAAGCTGTTTAGCTATTTTTAAACAGGGTTGTTTAGCTGGCGCCTGCGCACTGCCGGGGCATGCACAGAAGAGACCTCCGGAAATTGATGCAGAACATATCATCTCCCTCTACTGACGTCTAAAATATGACATTTTCAGACTTTGACAGACTATAACATTGGAACGGTTTATCTTAGAGAAAAATGGTTTTCACCTTTCTGTCTTAATTTTGCATCCTCTATCTAAACGTTACACTTTCCGGTTTAACATATTGAACATTTAAAACCATTTTTTGTTTAACATTTTAAACCGGAAGTTGGTATTTTTGGATAGAGAATAAAATACTCAGATAGGGAGGTGAAAACCATTTTTCTCTGAGATGAACCGTTCCACACCCAGCCTGTCAAAGTCTAAAAATGCCATATTTTAAACGTCAATATCTCAAAAACTATTGAATTTAGACATATGACATTTACAAAATAACCGTAGAATTTTGAGGAGAAACAGAAAATAATACCATATATAGGGTGTTCCATTAAAAGAATTATTCGCCACGTGTTTTTGGGCCACCCCGTATACTCCAGCATAATTTTAAAATGTGCACCTCAATGGTCTCTACAACTTTTCTGTATCGAATTTTTATCTAATTCTTAAGATAAAGGCGAAAAAGAACTTTACTCTATTGTTGACTCATCCTGTATACAGCATTATTTTATCAACAGGAAATTCCAAATAATAAACGATATATTAACTACCTAATCATTTAAAAGTCTAAGGTTTTTTTGACGACGAAATTTTTTTTAAATGGCAAGTAATATGCAACAAAAATCATAATATTTACAGTGCGGTCATCATCACTGATGCACAAATGAGAGTTATCGCACTGTAGTTAAAATTATAGTAACGACAAATCCTTTTAACTCATTTGTAGAACAATTTATCTACATAAGAAAAAGTACGATACTTATAATATTGCTAGTAGCAACAAAAGTCACTGAGAATGCATCAAATTTATCGGCAAGAATATATTTTTGTATGAGAACCTCGCAGCTTGAACCATATATTTCTATGAGGATTTTTAAGAAAGGACAATGTTTTAAGAGGTTTAAAAATGTCACCTTCATACCCTCTAGAGATAAATATTCAACAAAAATCCCTTGAGAAGTTATGAGTGCTGAGAAAAATATAAAAAATTCCATAAACTTTCTATCAGCTTGTAACAAAAAAGGTACTCAATGTTAGACATCTTTAAAACACCTTTAAATGTAGTAAAAATGAAATTACATAGAATGCTGTGGTTCCAATGCTACGATATTGGCAAGATTATTTTAATTATTTAATAAAATATTTTTAACGTTCTTGTGTTTTTTTTTTAATAAAATGTACGCTATTTTATATTTTTACAGTTCGATAGTTTGCGCTAGCTCCGCCTTTGCTAATTGGCCTGGACCGGGATCACTTTTCGCTAGCGATATTCCCCTGGAGAAACTTCCTATTTTTGCTTCTAAAATTTTGCTTCTTCTGTACATCTGAACATAATTCATTTGTAACTGCCTTTGATACCTAAAAGAAAAATTCTATTTCATTTACATACAAACATTCCTTGTTCTGGCAAAAACTAATATTACTAGGTTTATTCTATCTATAACTGGATCTACCTTAAATCAATGTACTTTACCTTAATACTTTTTCTTTCTCCTGAGCCCAGACCAACTTCTCCCTGTCGAATTCCTTAGACCGCACTTCCAACTCCCTTCTCAACCTCTCCACCTTACTTTCCTCACTAAAGCTATCTATGTACTCCCCATTTAATTTCTGAATCTCCAAGTCTTCCAAAGATATACTATCTTCTTTACTCTGACCATTCTGCAGCTCGTTTTGAACGTTTTGGGTTCTGAGCAAGCGGCCGGGCTGAATGTTGCTATAGTCGTTCAGAGACAGATCAGAAAGTTCTTCTCTGAGTTCTTTGATTTCGGCTTTTAATCTTTCGTTTTCTAGTATATCTTCAAACCTAAATAAATGTTTTATTTAGGGTTATGCTTATGATAAGAAAGCACACGGAAAATATTATTTCTTTAAAAAGAGAACCGTACCAAAGATACCTAATGTTAAATTTAACTAGCGTAGCACCGCTTGAATCCACCCCCCTTAATGTTACAAGCATCGCCCTCTTCTATGATGTCGAAATTAATGTTACCGAAAGAGATGGAGCTTGTTACATCAATGAAAAAGTGTTGGGGGGTGAGTAAGCAGCATCGCAACTACTAGTATGTTAATTTATTTGATATATAGATATTATATGCATGTCAAAAAGTTCACAATTCTTGTACTTGTAAGTCTGTATATTCAGGTATACCGCTATCATTCCAATATAGCAAATTTCTCTATTATGTCTAAATTTTAAAAATGTTAGCTGTCAGTTTCAATTAATTATAGCTTACCTAGTCTTATCAATACTTTCTGAACTCTCGTACTTCTTTAGTTGGTACCTTAGACTCTCCATCTCCAGCTTCAAATCTGATATTTCGTTGTCTTTTTCTTCATTTTGAGCCTTTTGCCTTGCTAGTTCGTCCTCTAGTTCTTCACATTGCTGTTGAAGATCTCTAAAGTCTGTTCTTAGCTGAAGGAGGTCTTGACATTTTACAGTTTGGTCGGTCTGAAAAAAAACATACTCAATGAATTGTGGAAATTGGACAGCAAAATTTCACGTGCGGAAAGAATTTTTAATTCCACACTTGTAAAATAAATTGCTATTTTAATACATTATTTCCTTACCTGACATTCCTTTAACTGCGTTTTGAGCAATGACATTTCACCAGTCTTTTGACAAAGTCCCCATTCAGTCTCTTCAAGTCTACTCCGTAAAGCATTCAATTCTTGTTTGAATTTTTCGTTTTGAAAATTGGCTCTCTGAATTTCTCCTACAAAAATTACCCAGGCTTAAGCAAAATAACGCTTGAAAAAGCAATTTGAATTGTATTTAAACGAAATTATTAAACAGGTAACCCGAAACAAAGGATTTATTTTACCTGAAAGTCGCTTTTTATCCTGATTGAACTGATACGATTGCATCATCAACATTTGCTCTAACTTTAAAGCTTTTTGAGCGCTTGCTCGAAGTCTGTGTTCATGGACTGTCTTTAGTCTACGGAGTTCTCTTTCCCATACCTGGAAATAAACAGAACTCGAATATAAAGTACAAGCATCGCTCCTTTCTGTCCATAGGCGGGGCTTTCTATGTCATAGGGAAAGTGATGGGGGGTGTTTAAAGCAGAGCATTAGCTACTTAGTAGTTATACGATGTATAGGCAACATTAAAGTGGCAAAACAAACCTTTTCTTTTTCCTGATACACCCTGAAAATAACTTGTTCGTTATGTTCCATGGTTTGTCGAAGATAAGCCAATTCCGAATCACGATCTCTGAGTGCCGCTTCTAACTCAGAAACACCTGAATCACTGGGGGAAGGAGTGAGGTCCATAAGGCTTCCCATATTTGACATAGACAGCCGATAAGCATTTTTGTTTCTGAAATAAACAGTTTCCAAACATTATTAGACATTGAAATAAGGAGTCGTGTGTATTATCTGAAGCGGCATAATTAATGAACTATTTGTTTCACGGATACTTACATTAAAGAATAATCAATATGTTGATTTGGACTCTTCCTCACACTTTCTAAACTATCGTAGTTCATAAGTGTGTGACTATGAGGTATGGAAGGTAAGGAGCTCATGGCCAATGGGGGTGACGAGTTGGTTGAGGTGCAGGAGGAACGCAGTTTCCTATCTAGAGAGTAGTTTTGGGTATTGGGAGGTCTATGAAGGTCACTGGTACCTAAAAAATTGGGAAGATTACTAGGAATTGAACGAGGAAAAATGTGGTTCACTTACTTCCATATAACGTCAGTCTGGAACCAGGCCTGGTGAGAATGGGTGTTGAACCATATCTATCGCTGAACCTTGCTGACGGAGTCATACTTTGTGCTGATGGCTTGAAAGCTATCGGTCTGATCACTACCTTACCCTGTAAGAATAAAATCACTGTTATAACTTTAAACATCGCCAACACTGTTGCTGATGTGATTCGTGCGAAACAAGAGTTCTGAGTCAGTCATACTGGTGAAAAGAGATACACAATCGTACGATCACTATTATTAAATAAAGTGTGTATTGTGTTGCTAACAGTGGCGTAGCCAGAAAATATGCTCGGTGGGGGGGGGGGGGGGGGGGTGATGGGCTCAGTGGGTGTAAGTAGGACCTTTTTTTTCTGGAGAGAGGGATAGTCGGGACTACATGTATTTTATGATATTATTGTACCTAGTGAAGAAGGCGAAGAGGCGTCGCAGGCGAAAATTTTTCGGGGCCACGCTCAAAGTGCGTTTAAAATTCATCTAACTACTATCAAATTTCTAAAATTAAATTATTACCTCTCCCCCTCTGCGTGGTTGGATTAAATTTGTTTTCGTAATAAATGTTTTTTTTACTTTAATTCCTATTAAAATATTTTTTATATTTGTGAAAAATATGAATATTGGTGTAAATTCAAAATTTTTACATAAGACGTATGTATGACTCTAACCAGCGTTTTTCGGGCTCGGTTTTTCATGATTAAAAATAAAGTAAATATCGCTCACCACGCCAAAATTGTTGATTTTTTCAGAAATCATGTATTTTAGGAGCGTAGATCTAAGAGCAGTTTTTGGTGCAAATGCTTAGGTTTTGAAATACTCCTTCTTAAGTGCCGTTTTGTATATTCATAATAAAGCATTCTCGTTTCTTCCCGCACTATTTTTTTTTATTATAAATTATCACACTTCAAGTTACAGAAAAAATATTTCAATTAAAATTTGTATTTTAATTTTTTTCTTTAAAAATAAATACCTAATTGTTTTTGTTGTAAAAATATTTTATTGGATTGGGTTATATTTTTGTTGATTTAAAAAACCCCTAAAAAAACGGAACAGACAAGTATATAATAGAAAAATACTATAAAATATTATCCGTTTTACTCCTTTTTCTTTAAAATTGCATCATAAATCAATAACTAAAACAATATGCGTCCAAAACCTTAATCTCTATATAAAAAAGGACTTTTGGAAGGAAAAGTTTAAAAACTAAACGTTTCCTTCAAGACCTTTGCCAAGAATACATTATTTAAAAATTTAAATTAAGAGTCCAAGCTTGAGATGAAAAATTAGGTTGCAATTAGACTTTTAGACCCGAACTTCTAGGCTCAGGGGGGCTGCAGCCCGGTAACCCCCCCCCCCCCCCTTAAAGACGCCACTGTTTGCTAATAACTTGTGTTTTATTGGATACTCGCCTAACTAACTAGGTTTATTAGAGTACAGTTAAAATATAGTTATCATACATTTGCCACAAAATATAGTAAAACATGTTTTAAAAGAGCAGACTCTATGTTAACGAGTTTATTTAAAAGATCATCCATCCTGTATATTATAATTATGGTATAAGAAAAAACTGCAGAGTGAGAACGCATCGCTTTGAAATTATAAGGAATACCACAGTCTTATCTGGCAATATAATCATAACGTACATCTCGCAAGCGAACACTCAGGATTATAATAATAAATCTAGCCACGGACACTTCATTTATTTACTTTCTTTTGTGTATCTTAAGGCTGTATTATGTCTGACTAATAAGGTTTAATTTTTGCTTTAGTCAAGTGAACATTGGCGCCCAACATTTTGACGTAACTGACGTACTTTGGTCACAAATGGAACAACGCGCGTAGTACCGTAACATTATACAAACATATTATTTTTCTATATACTCATTATTTTTGTAAATTAGAAATTTTGATTTTGAAATTACTTTTTACTTTCCAATGTTGCTGTATCTACTTATTATTTTGCATAATTTATTTTGTAACACTAAAATTGCATAATATATTGTAAAAAAATGAAATAAAACTGTAATATAAAAAGTGTTTAGCGGCAGGCGGACAAAGTAGTGCATCTATCTTTTGCATTTAAGTACATAGGGACGCCAAAGATACATAGGTAGACAATGCTAGGTTGTTTTGTCCTTATTAGGACCCATCAGAAAGTCATAACCTGTAAGCAATTCCCGATACAGCGAAAATATGCTTTCCAGATATTTTTAAAAATAAATATTTAATGAAAACGTAGTATCGCCATCTGTATGAATCAACTCAATGCAAAAGATTGCCATCAGACGTGAAAACATAGAACTAACAATAAACCAAGTACGGTAGGCCAACCCATCCAGAATAGGAACCGTTTTTGCGAATCCCTGTCTTCCCTAGGGAGGTAAGTAAATACTTAAAATTTAATTACCTCTCCCAAATCAGTGTCAGTAAGCCCTTACCAAGTAAGGAGAAGATAAAATGAACAGGGTGTCCCATAACTTATGGGCCGTAGAGTAACTGAAGATACTAGACATTAAACTAAGCCGATTAGGTCATATAAGTTTTTTTTTGATAATTAAAATATTAATTTAATTATGTACTATGTTTTTTTGTGCTTTGGGATAATTATAGGAAAATATCTCGAAAACCGTTAAAGATATTAAGATCAATCAAGTACACGTTTTTGACTCAGAAAATGCCCTTCTTTAAGAAACTATAATTGAAAAACGCCTAATATCACAGGTAAGAAAAAAAATCATAGATTTATGAAACCCAGTGTATGCAACTAGCGCCCTCTAGTTTGAAACTTAAAAATTTCTACAAATTCTTATTTTTTGCTTATAAAAACATAACATTGCCAACTTTTAATTCGATTCATTAAACCGTTTTAAAATTATGGCTTATTTTCGAGAATAAACTTTTATTTTCAACACCCTGTATCTCTAGAACGAGTAATAATCCGAAAAAACTTATATGACTTAATCGGCTTAGTCTGATGTCTAGTATCTCCAGTTGCTCTATGGCCCATAAGTTATGGGACACCCTGTATATAACACAAATAATACGATGTTTTTTTTTTGATTTCTCCAACATAAGTCTGCTTTGAATAGATTACTTAGATGTCGGTATTTTTGTTCCAATAGTTTAGTTTTCAGTAATGCATTATAAATATCAAAAAGTAAAAGCTCAGAATAGTGGATTTGGAATAAAAATTTGATCCGAGTGGAAGATTCCGAACCCGAGCGTAGCGAGCGTGAGGAACCACGAGTATCGAATTTTCATTCTGTCTTATAGTCCTTACAGGCACACGACTACAAGTAAAATCAATATTTAGTGAATAAACCCATTGCCAATGATTTGCTTTGTCTCACCTCAAATTTTAATTAAAAGAAAAAATTAAATTCATTATATACGTATGGCTCTATCTACGCCTATGCTCATGATTTGAATTGGCTGTACCATCGTGGTTATTTATAATAATGGGTACGCGAGCGCGTATGTTATTAGGTTCGAACCTATAATTTGCCCTTAGGCATTCAGCCCGTTTTATCCAATTTTGTTTACACGAAAAATGGGGCAGACTTTTAATAAGAGCAGAAGACAATACGGGGGTCATGTTTAAGGTTTAACTAAAATATAATCTATTTCAAAAGGGTGTAGAGTAAAACAAATGGGAAATTCCGTCCAGTTCGGCTCAATTTCGGTGTCGGCCATAGGCGCAGGTAAATTTTGTGCATTAAATTATTTATAACAAACCAAAAAAAAAAAGAAGATAATTTGATAAAGAACCTATAGCAAATTTACACAAACATCGTTTTATCAAATATGCCGTGGAAGATATAGCTGAAAAACATAGTGTAACTGTGCTGCGCACACCGCCATATCATTGCGAACTAAATCCTATAGAACTTATATGAGCGCAAGTGAAAGGATTTGTAGCAAGACACAACATTACATTCAAAATTAAATACGTTAAACTACTGTTTGATCAAGCCATTAAGGAAGTGCCACCAGAGAACTGGCGAAAAGCAGTCCATCATGTCATTAAAGAAGAGGAGAAAATGTGGGATCTTGACCACCTGATCAATCGGACCGTCGACCCGTTAATTATATAACGTCAAAAGATGACAAATTTACACAAACATCGTTTTATCAAATATGCCGTGGAAGATATAGCTGAAAAACATAGTGTAACTGTGCTGCGCACACCGCCATATCATTGCGAACTAAATCCTATAGAACTTATATGAGCGCAAGTGAAAGGATTTGTAGCAAGACACAACATTACATTCAAAATTAAATACGTTAAACTACTGTTTGATCAAGCCATTAAGGAAGTGCCACCAGAGAACTGGCGAAAAGCAGTCCATCATGTCATTAAAGAAGAGGAGAAAATGTGGGATCTTGACCACCTGATCAATCGGACCGTCGACCCGTTAATTATATAACGTCAAAAGATGACAAATTTACACAAACATCGTTTTATCAAATATGCCGTGGAAGATATAGCTGAAAAACATAGTGTAACTGTGCTGCGCACACCGCCATATCATTGCGAACTAAATCCTATAGAACTTATATGAGCGCAAGTGAAAGGATTTGTAGCAAGACACAATACGGCATTCAAAATGAAAGACGTTAAGCTACTGTTTGATCAAGTCATTAAGGAAGTGACACCAGAGAACTGGCGAAAATCAGTCTATCACGTCCTTAAAGAAGTGGAGAAAATGTGGGATCTTGACCGCCTGTTCGATCGGAACGTCGACACGTTAATTATAACGTCAAGAGGAGATGATAGTTCCTTAGATGACGAAGAATATTATGATTTTTTTATAATTTAATTTCTGTATAATGTATGTTGTATTTTTTTTATAATGTTTAATAAAAAATAAGTGTACCTACCTAATACTATGTACGTAATGCACGCCTTTGTAACATCATTTTCAGTGTTTGTGAATGGATAACAAAACCCGAACAAACCCAGGTGGTACTACCTGCACTCGATGAAAATAAATAATTTTGCAATGAAATTAATGCCAAATTATGCAAGTGGCTTACATATTCGTTGGGTTACTCTGTAGTCTCTTTGCATACCTAATGAGCTTTTATTACTTCACACCTTTCTAAAATAGACTATAAATGTGAAAACTAAAGCAGACATCACCCCCCCCCCCCCCCTTCTCCCAACAAATATAAAATACTGCCAACATAGGTTGCATAAAGATTTTTAACCATAACTAACCAGCAAGTTTGAATGTGACATAAATGATATTGTCTGGTTAGTTAATTATTGTTAAAAATCTTTATACAACCCGAAATAAGACTGTGATTCATAAATTTAATAATATACCCTTTCTTTTGTGTAAATAGTAGTAATTAATACATTTTTTACTGTTTATGATCGGCACTATTCTTGAATTTTTACAAGACTTAGATATATACTTTCTTGAAAGTACCTACTTATAGGCTTATACAGTATTTTTTTTTGAGCTTACGAAAACTAAGACTATATTATTTAACCAGAAATTGGCAGATAACAATTTCTACACAGGTACTCTTGCACAAAACAACACTATAAAAAAACAAATCTCAAAACCATTTATTTCAAAGTACCCGTAGATCACTGGTCAAGATATACGGAAACTACTTTGCTCCGAAGAGTGAGATATACGATCTGTAAATAAAGTGCTACGTTCGAAGATTTTATAATTAGTCATAGAAGACCATTGACTTCCACCGTCTACAATCCCCCCCCCCCCCCCCGGATTTGAGAATGAGTACTTCAAGTGAATTCTATTCTGATCTCAATTCACCTGTGGATAACTGGAGATACTTACCAGTTGAAACCTCTATAAACAACGTTATGTCGGCTAGGCGAAATAATAGTTTGTACAAGAGTGGATAATCCCATGAGGAAGTAAATTAAGCACGACGTCGTAGGCGGAGCGCTCAAACTTCCGAGTGCAATATGGACGATCCACTCGAGTTGAACAATATATTTTTTTCTAAGACCAAACTTATGATCCTTGTGTTAATGGATCCAAAGTTCGCCGTTTTGCCGTTTCGGCGAAATGATCATGTTAGAAATTATGGTAAAACCAACTCAATAATAATGCCATTTTCTATGCGATCAGCAGGTTCATTGTTGATAAAACTATTATATCATTTTTCTTGAAAAGTGGGAAATTTTATTTTTAAAGGTTGCAATACTGTACAACACTGACAGTAATAAATATGAAATTTTGCCGCACAATTAACTGGAATAGCCTACTTTCCTCGTTACTTAAAGTGCAAATATCTACGTGGGAGTAGATAAAAATAGCTTTATAAAGGAAATGCACTCTGTTGATGATATTGCTGGCATTAGATCATTCCTGGCAAGTGGTGGCGTTTTTATTCCTGGCAAATGCCAGTGATTAATGGGAGATCGGCAATGCTAGAAATAGCTTCTTTCTACTCCCACATGGAAATTTGCTGTTTCCTTTATACTTAAGTGGCGATTAAAGTAGGCTATTCCAGTTAACTGTGAGGCAAAATTTTATAACAATCCTAGATAGGTAATGAAACTGACCAATCACAGTAGTAAATTACAGAGAAGCCATTGTTGTTCTTAAAAGTACTGACCAATCACAGTATATTATTTTTACTGAGGCTCCGCCTTCTTTTTCAAGACACTAAATTATATAATTTAAATGCATATGGTACAATTTGTTATTAATTTGTTCAATATAATAAAATCTAGACGCATTTATAATAGATTTATCAATAATGCAACCTGCTGAATGTGCATAGAAAATTAATTTCATGTAGCATCATTTATCAATTGGTTTTCCCATAATTAGTTTAACGTTTCGATAGTCGGAAGGTAGAGGGTTTGACTATGGATCCAATGGTCGTGAGTTCGAGCCCGGCAACCTGAAAACTTTTTTTTACATTTTTTAGTATAAGGTTTGTAAGTTTGGTCGTAGAAAGAATATACTGGGCAACTCGAGTGGATTGTTCATATTGCCCTTGGAAGTTTAAGCACTCCGCCTACGGCGTCGTGCTCAATTTACTTCCTCGTGCGATATGGGTATCATATCCACTCTTGTTGTACAAGCTACTAATCTGTATAGTTTCTGTGCATTTCGGAACGTAGCCGATGTCTACGTTAACCATAGACATATTTTACGAACGTTTCTGACAAGATCATTATAATAGTGAAATTAAAGTCGATTGTCGGTCAAGAATAAACGTAACAATGTTAGAAATCCATTACATTTCATTGTTAAACAGTTAACTATGATGAAAACCACAAGAAACGTAAAGTATCAGAACGCGTTCAAAGGAATTGAAATATGAAATTTAAAAAAAAAACTAGCAAGAAAACAACAAAAGAAGATGCATAGTTTGTTGTATGACAAAAAACAGCCTATAGTGAAGAAATAGTGGGGACTGGTGGTCCATTTTCCAAGGGGGTCACGCGTTTTATAAGCTAAAAGCAATTTGTCAATGGCCACGTTCTATTTTACCATAAATAATAACTGTTGTTACCCACTCATTGAATAACGTATTTCATTTCAACTCTTTTCTTGCAAAATATTAATCAGGCTTACACTTCAGGTACCGAGGTACCCGAAGGGCCAAGTCCATTCTGGTCGATTCGTTAGGCTCGTGCTCTCCTGGTCGCAGCGTGCCGCGGGCAAAACAGTCGCCGATCGTGGGAACGCGAACGTAACTCGCGATCGAGGATCAAAACAAAAACGAAACGATACCGCTGCCAACTACAATGTTGATGATCGGCGTTGCCAGGGTAACTATTTTAGCTTTGTCTATCAAAAATCATCATGGTTTTAATTTAGACTAGATCTCTATCATTGTTTTCTTCAGGTCTCTCATGATTTACAGTTCTTTATTACAGTGCCTTTCGCCTCAACCTTAGCTATAACTTTTTGTATTTCCGTCCAATCAATTCTGGTGTCCGCAGCATCACCTGTTGAATTCCAATAAAAAACTAACCGCAATCATATTTAAATAAGTTGAGATTGGGTTATTCAAAATGGTTCAAACTCCGCATGTGCACTCACCACACAGAGACACTAAAAAAGTCTTCTTACAACCCCGCTCTAAAGTCGACAGGGGACCAAATATTTGGGCCGTTTAAAACTTGCATGGGATTTCCTATGTTTCCGGCCACGATGCACCACCAGGTATACAACCCAAGAAGGTTGGCATTAATTTCTAAGGTGGTGACATGCTACCAGCAGAAAGGTCTTCCACTTCTAGTACTTCTATGCAATTTGATAAGTCTTCTTTGAATTGAGATTTAAAAAAAATATCTGTGTGTATGACTTGTTTTCAAACTCCTATCTGTATTACTGCTGTCAGGGGCGGTTCTACGGGGGGCCTGGGGGGGCCCAGGACCCCCCAACATTTCTGAAAAAAACTATAAAATTCATGCCACTGATAAAAAAAATTCCGGGTGCTTTATTATTTATATAATTTGATACAATTTGTGCATGATCCTAAAAAATTTTGGGCTGTGGCGTTATTTGCTTGCGAAGGCTACCAAAAATTGTAGCTGCGCCCAGTGGCGTATATAAGGGGGGGGGGGGGGGCTGCCGGGCTGCATTTTCATCTCACGCATGGACTATTTAAATCTTTAAATAATGTATTCTTGGCTTAGATTACAAAGGTCTTGTAGGAAACGTTTAGCTTTTAAACTTTTCCTTCTAAAAGTCCTGTTTTATATAGAGATTAAGGTTTCACACGCATATCGTTTTAGTTATTGATTTTTGATGCAATTTTAAAGGAAACGAGTAAAAAAAATAATATTTTATAGAATTTTTCTATTATATACTTATCTGTTCCGTTTTCCCTTTTTTAGAGCTATTTTAAATCAACAAAAATATAACCCGATGCAATAAAATATTTTTACAACAAAAACAATAAGGTATTTATTTCATAAGAGAAAAATTAAGGTAAACATTTCAATTGAAACATTTTTTAGGGAAGAAGTGCGATAATTTATAATAAAAAAAATAGTGCGGGATGAAATAAGAATGCTTTATTAGGAATATAAATATACGGCAATTAAGAAGGAGTATTTCCAAATCTAAGCATTTGCACCAAAAACTGCTTTTAGATCTACGCTCCTAAAATACATGATTTCTGAAAAAATCATCAATTTTGGCGTGGTGAGCGATATTTACTTTTTTTTTTAATCATGAAAAACCGAGCCCGGAAAACGCTGGTTAGAGTCATACATACGTCTTATGTTAAAATTTTGGATTGACACCAATATTCATATTTTTCACAATTATAAATAATGTTTTTTTTTTTAAATAAAGAGCCATCTAGGAATATCAAAAAAACACATTAAAATTTAATTTAACCATGCAAAGGGGGAGAGGTAATAATTTAATTTTCGAAATTTGATAGTAGTTAGGTGAATTTTAAACGAACTTTGGGCGTGGCCCCGAAAATGTCTCGTCTGCGGCGCTTTTCCGCCTTCTTCGCTAGGTACAATACCATGGAATACATATAGTCCCGACTATCCCTCTCTTCAGAAAAAAAAAATGTACGCGTATTTTCTGGCTACGCCAATGTGGTGCCGCCCCAATATTTTGGGTCTAGAACCGCCCCTGACTGCTGTGATGAAGGAAGATGGATAGATTGTTTAACATGGCAACGTTGCCCTTGCTAGTGTTCTAACGGACGGCCTAACCCATTCACCATTGCCTACTTTATTTTATTTAAATATAATGTTCATTGATTTAAATAGATGTTTAAATTAAAGAATATTTATTTCCTTATCTGCATTTCCACCTATGTATGTGGACTTACAAGGTGTCCCAATTCCCAATAGGCGGTGTCATTTAATTTATTTCAAAAAAGGAGAAGGAATTTTTTAAAAAATTCCCGACTATTTAACAAAGCCAAGTTGATGATGGTTTTGAAAAAACGAAACGTCGGATTAAAAATCTGATTACACCAACTTGTAGAGGAGAAAAACTGGTAACGGGAATGCTAACTTTATTTTAACAGATCTCTTTAAATAGGGTGAGAAAAAAATTAAAACGAAAACGCGAAAATTGGGTTTCGACCAAACATCTTCGGAAGGATTCGGAGTGTTTATATTTGAAAGCCCGATGTTGCAGAGTTTAGTAGAGCGCTACTTTTTTCTGATGTAACCATCTCTGTATCTTATATGGTCTGCGAGATTTCTAAGTTAGTACTTATTTTTAGCTGTGTATAGAAGGCATTAAAATAAACAACATTTTCAAATACCTTTTTTCAAAAAACTCAAAAATAAGGTACTTACATTCATTTATTACACTATGGATCAAATACGGTTCTGCCTAACTTGCCCGTTGAATAACATTACGAAAACTTCTGGGTGTAGGATAAGCCCGCAAGGGAAAGCGTTCTGCATATAATCTCGAAGCAGCAGCCGCACTTTGACGACACTCGCCGTAAATTAGCACCATATCTACTAGTTCATTGTTTTGAAATTTTACCATTATCACGTGTCACCAATTTAAAATTAACTTGCTTCAAAAAAACACACCTCAGCGTATTGCCAAATAACTCACCACCGTAAATTACATAACTAATAAGAGATAAGACAAACAACATAAAGTATAGCAGGCTACGTTTTGATGACCAGGCCAGCACATAGATTTTTGCTTCTGTATCTCGCCTATTTTTACGTTTTTTAAAAAAAGGTATTTGAAAATGTTGTTTATTTTAATATCTTCTATACACGGCTAAAAAAGAAGTATCAACTTAGGAATCGCCCTGTATAGATATAATTTCGCCTGGAGCTGTTAACTTTGGAAAATAATTTAAATGTTTGCCAAATGCTCTTAAAATAGTTATTTACGATATAAGTGTTGTAAAGATTCATATTACAACACGAGATGTTAAAGTTGTCAAACGAGGCGTCAGCCGAGTTTAATAAAACATCGAGTGTAGTAATATGAATTTACAACAAGAATATTGTACAAAATTTTATCTACTTTCATCTATGAATAAAAATATTTGGCAAAAGGCATTTTTAAAAATAAAAATGCACCTGTAAAAATGCACCTGCTATTAAGTTTACTAATCAAGTTTTTTATGTTACCTTTTGCATAGTTACTGTTTTGCATGGTTACTGTCGAAACTTTTTCAAACAAATTCATAAATATAAAGAGCGTTTTTCAAAATAAGCGATTCTGATGGAAGTTTACCCTCTGATATAGAAGCAGCGGCAAACGAAGCAATCTCAAGTTTAGTTCCGACAAAATCCAAGGCGCGGTATGAGTTGGAGTATCAGAAGTTTGAAGATTAGTGCAAAGCTAACAAAATAAAGGAGGTGTCTGAGAAAATTCTTTTGGGTTATTTTTCCGTAAAGCAACGCTCCCAGAAACCATCTACACTATGGACTCACTACTCAATATTGAGAACTATGATTTCAGTCAAGAAAAATCAAGATATAAGCAGATTTTCTCAACATTGAGTAAACTGTAAAAAGTGTATTATTAATGTTTATAATAAACCTTAAGTGTTATATTTTAATTAATAATTGGTAATTAATTTTATAATTGTTAATAATAAATCATTCTTCTAAAAAGTGTTTTATAAAACCGTTTTTTTCCATTACAGCACTAGTGCTGTAAAGGCATCTATTACAGCACTAGTGCTGTAATAGATGCAATTACAAAACGATTTACAGAACTATAAAATTCATATTACTAAATGAAAGTAGATAAATTATATTACAAATCGTTGTTTGTTTTGCCTTGGCTCACCCTGTATGAGGATAGACATATGTATATTCATTAACCGATATTTGAAGCAGCTATTCGATTTATAAATCACCTGTGACATATAACCGCATTACTGGAAATTGTAAACAAGGTACCCATTTAGTGAATGGGTTTGTTTATTAATTAACCAATAAATTTATTTAAGAAAAATGTATATCCAAGAATTGGAATTTTTGTATCCTCAAAAGAAAATAGCCTTATTCCCACCGTTATAGCCCTAAAGACGTTACCGATACCGGTTTCCCCTTACCAGCCGTGAAATAAGTGAATAAATATGCTGGTAAACAGAAATAAATCAACTGGGACAGTACCAACATGTATTTCTTGAAACAGCAAAAAAAAAACAGAATTTGTGGTACCAAAAAAAGGCTGCAAAGTTGCAGATTTTGAGTTGCTCCACCGTTGTCAAATTGTGCTTTTGGTAGAAATGGGTTTAAAATGAATGTCTGCATTTCCGTTACTTCTCGACTTAAGGGAGAGAAATAAATATTGTATAACCACCGTATATAATATTTCTTAAATAATTATTTTTTTAAATTTTTAAATATTCTTACCTTTTCGAGGACTCCACTATAAGGCTGTATATTCGGTGGTGCCAATCGACTATGAACAGATATGGAGTCTTCGTTCCTCTCATTTTGACACACGGTCTCGTCTCCCGAACATATACTGGGTGACCCAACCAACTCGCAAGGGGAATCATCGGAAAAGAGTGTTTCCGTGCCGCTGTCAGTCGTACACGAAGTCATTGTTGTCACATTATTACCAAACACTGAAAAAAAGAGATATTATATGGTTACTTGGTTACACAGTTGGCAAAATTGCAAGTAAAATAATAGTTTGGGTTGCATATAGATTGTAATCAATAATTAATTAACCAGATAACTTTGACTGTGGCATATGTTTTGCATCGTAAATAATTTTTTTGTAGAGAACCTGCATGTCTGTGGCTAAGATTTTACAAGAGACTAAAAAGTTTCAACATGAAGTCAGCTAGTGTCGTCAGAGAAATAATTAAAGTCATTGATACGGGAGGTCACAAAAAGACAAACTTTTATTTACCAGTCACACGCCATTTTTAAATTTGCAGGTATTAAAGAAAGATGGCGCATACGTCAAAACACAATATTACTAGTGGTCATTCTTAGTTCCAAAATGAACGAAAATTGATAAAGGCGTTTAGAAATTATTCAGAAAACACAATATTAATTTGAAAACTTTAGCTCCCTGTAGCGGTAACACGAAGCAACATTTCATATAGGTAAATTTGCCTACAGTCATTTCATGGACACCCTGTATATGTAGGTTAGCACAGAATAGCTATTAAAAAAAAATTGTTGAGGTCTAGCAGAGCTATGCTATACTTACCCTAACGATAATAAGTTTTAATTTTTACTTATTTTGACGAAATAGTCTATACTTAAAGTGGAATGGTAAGTTAAATAAAGAAATAAGCCCTACAAAAAAAGTACAGAAGGTTAAGATCGGGCCCTCTGGGCGACTACTCTATTAACCTCCGTCCACCTATCCACCGCTCCGGAAATCTATATCAAAAACCGATTCCTTGCTTCTTTTCTTTATAAAATGATCTCAGAAATCATACCTTGGAATATTAGCACGTAAATAAGGAACACGCTATATATGGATAAATGTTAATTTTGAGGTAGGTGGATTTTTATATAGTCTTCTTCTGCAAATGTATATTAGATCTTCATAAAAAATGTTAATGACTTTAACAAGCAGTACAATCGAAAAGCGATTATTAAAAACCAGGAAATTCCAAATGTCTATATAGAGTCAATGACAACAAAATTTAAATAATATTTTTGCATAATGACATAACAAAGAACACATTATAATTTGTCTCGGCTTTGGTTAGAAATTTAATTTTAAAATCCTATGTCAACCACCCTACTCACCAGATTTGGGTAAGTTAATTTTATTGTCCACCTATTCTATGTACGTATTTTGTTGAATTTTTCACTCTGTAAATAGATCAATATTTTACGAAGTACGAACGTACATATCTGATTCCTAAGTTGATACTTCTGTTTTAGCTGTATATAGAAGGCATTAAAATAAACAACATTTTCAAAAAACTAAAAAATAAGGTATTTACATTCATTTATTAAACTATAGATCAAATATGGTTCAGCCTAACTTGCCCGTTGAATGACATTAAGAAAGCTTCTGGGTGTAGGATGAGCCCGCAAGGAAAAGCGTTCTGCGTATAATTTCGAAGCAGCAGCCGAACTTTGACAGCGCTCACCGTAAATTAGCACCATATCTACTAGTTCATTGTTTTAGAATTTTACCATTTTCCCGTATAATCAATTTAAAATTAACTTGCTTCAGAAGAACACACCGCAGCGTATTGTTAAATAACTGACCACCGACCCGTAAATTGCATGACTAATAAGATAAACAACATAAAGTATAGCAGGCTACGTTTTGATGACCAGGCCGCCCTTGGATTTTTTCACTACTGTATCTCGCCTATTTTTAAGTTTTTTGAAAAAAGGTATTTGAAAATGTTGTTTATTTTAATGCCTTCTATACACAGCTAAAAATGAGGTATCAACTTAGGAATACTCCAGATTCAAAATTACTTTACAAAGAAAACAATTACATGAAATATTCTACTCTATTAGAATTTAAAAAATACACTGTAATTGTTTCCTCTAACTTCATACAACCCGCTGCACTCTATATGAAAGCGAGGAATCACTGACGGTAATTTTGGACTTAGGGTGTAATAGCTCTACGCAGTAGTGTCAAAATCAAAATGTATTAGTGAAACATCGATTGATAACATTATTTATGCTGGCGATCGTACAATTTTAATTAACAATGTACATAATAAAATAATCATACATTACGCCATAATTGTTCAAGCTTGCATTTAAAAAAAAATAAAGGCCGCTGATATACTTTATTTTTTAATAACAGTTACAAAATTAAAAAATGTTAAACACAAGGAATTTCTGTCATATCGTAAATATCATGCATATCATAAATACATATTAACGTATGATTTAATTTATTTAAAACGTTTCTGTGAGTTTTTGCCGATATTTTGAATACATTTACATTTCTATGTTGATTTTTCTAACTTCTAGTTTTTATGTGTAACGGCCATTACCATAACTTTCAAACAAAGTAAGATTTACATATTTTTTCTTGGCAGTATTGAAAAGCACACCCTAGTTTAGATCAGTGACGGTACATTTTTGTAGGTAAGATGGACGCCACTGGTAAGGCTAATTTGAGGACCGATATTCAATTCGTGCCACGCCCTGGACAAATGGAGCCAGCTGATTCAAAATAGGAATGGATAATTCGAGTCAATAGAGCCTCGTGCTAGTACTATCACGAAAACAGATCACGCAATCTTCACAGACGGTTCAAAAATGGACGTTGGTGTGGGAGCCGGAGTCTTTTCCGAAAGTTTACAAATACAGAAATCGTATAGACTCCCCAACTATTGTAGTATTTTTTAAGCGGAAGTCTGGCAGTAGAGAAGGCGGTCAATATCCTGCAAGAACATCTTGGCTTGGGAGTAGCCTCGTCAATCACCATCTTCAATGATAGTCAGGCGGCGATTAAGGCAATCTGTTCCAGCAGCGTTAAATCAAAGCTCGTAAAGCGATGCCGCAACAATCTATGCACACTTGGCAACCAACATCGGGTTATTCTGTGCTGGGTTCCTGGACACTCCAAAATAGATGGCAACGAGGCTGCCGATGCGCTCGCAAGAGAGGGCGCAGGCATGCCAGCTGATCTAGCAGACAATACAGTGAACAAACCACTGGGATTGGTCAAAGAGAAGATTGACTACACGGCCAAGCAGCTTGCACAGAACAGATGGACAGGGTTGACAACCTGTAGTACATCCAGGCAACTGTGGCCCACATTCGATAAAAAGAGAACCGCAGAGCTATTGAGACACAGTCGAAAAGACGTGAGAAATATTACTGCGGTTGTTACCGGACATTGCCTCTTCGGTAGACATGCCGAACGTATGCAAATACCCACTAACGACTTCTGCAGAAGTTGCAGAGATGAGGAAGAGGAAGAAAGTATTCAACATTTTCTGTGTGAATGCCCTGGCCTCGCAAGAAGGAGGTTCACTACTCTGGGTAAATCATCTTTCGATAGCCTGGAGGAACTAAGCAACTTACAACTTGGACGGCTGAGCAGATTTCTGAACAGTAGTGGCTGGTTTGAATGAGTTGTTAAAATCCTTCCGCGGTTATGTCGCACAAACCATCAGAGATCTGATGAAGGTGGGTTCTACGGAACACGTGTGGTATCACAACGGACCTAATCAGGACTATGTGAGACTGTTTGGTCAGAACCAAGGGTCTGCCACTCTTACCTAACCTAACCTAACCTAGTACTATCAGACTTAGCCTAGCATCATACTAGGTAGTACTCCACACTTATCGATTTTTCTACAGCATACGAGTACCGGACAAATATTTCTAAGTTCTTCTCCAAAGCTACCAGCCCCATGCGAAATTATATCTATATACCCGATCTTCACTTATTAAAATAGGATTGAGGTTGGTTTCGCATTGAAATTTAACAGGTGATGCTGCGGACACGAGCATTGATTGGACTGGTCAACCTGTGATTTGTCATTGTCAAATGTGATTTGGAGACGATTTTTTAAAAATCTTTAACATATACATTTTACACTATTTTTAACTAATATTTTCCAATAAAACGAACATTATTTTCAAAACGGATATTTTACTTACAATAAAACCTAAAAAATAGTATTAAGAGTTCTCTAGTGCTGATATTTTTATTTTCTTCGACGTGAAGTAAAATATTAAGATCTCTATCATGGTTTTCTTCATCTCTCTCATGATTCTGTACTCTGCATTTGCAGTTTTTTATTACATTATAATATCTTTCGCCTAAAACGTAGTAATAACTTTTTGTATTGCCGACTTGGTAGGAATGGATCTATCAGTGAAATAAACGGGAAACATATCAGATACAAACAATACTTAAGCTAAAAAACCCAACCGAAATCCTATTCAAATAAGTTAAGATCGGGTTGTCCCAAATTGTTTAATCTCCGCATGTGCACTCACTACACAGAGACCCTAAAAAAGTCTCCCTACAACCCCGCTCTAAAGTCAAAAGAGGAGCAAATATTTGGACCGTCTAAAACTTGCATGGGATTTCCTCTGTTTCCCCCTATTGTTTCATTCCACTTCAGGAAATTAACATCTGTAATAGTAGTTTTTACTAAAAGAGTGGATATGATGTCCATATCGCACGAGGAAATAAATTGAGCACGACGCACGACTTCCGAGGGCAATATGGACAATCCACTCGAGTTGAACAGTATATTTTTTCTACGACAAAACTTACAAACCTTATGCTAAAAAATGTAAAAAAAGTTTTCAGGTTGCCGGGCTCGAACTCACGACCATTGGTTCCATAGTCAAACGCTCTAGCTCTCGACTATCGAAACGTTAAACTAATTATGGGAAAACCGACTGATAAATGATGCTACATGAAATTAATTTTCTATGCACATTCAGCAGGTTGCATTATTGATAAATCTATTATAAATGCGTCTAGATTTTATTATATTGAACAAATTAATAACAAATCGTACCATATGCATTTAAATTATAGAAAAGGAAGGCGGAGCCCCAGTAAAAATAATATACTGTGATTGGTCAGTACTTTTAAAAACAACAATGGCTTCTCTGTAATTGACTACTGTGATTGGTCAGTTTCATTACCTATCTAGGATTGTTATAAAATTTTGCCGCACGGTTAACTGGAATAGCCTACTTTACTTGCCACTTAAGTATAAAGGAAACATCAAATTTCCATGTGGGAAAACTATGTTAACGTATTTACCATACTGACATTAATCTATTTATCGAGACTTAACAGTATAAGACACATTAAACGCTACGAACAATGGACTATCGAAAAAATACCATCAAAGACGGTCATAGGAGACCGAGGCCAACTGTTTCTGTGACCGACAAAAGGAACAAACAAAAGAAAACGCTGCAACAATGTGGAAATATTGCACGATCAAAGATTGTTTTATTTGTTTCTGAAACAATCATATCAGTTTTCTAAGGAACGCTGTATTTATTTACTAACAGATGTTGCCAAATATACACAGAAAAAATATTATCCACTATATTTAATTAAAGTCTGGCTATGCGAAAGTCCGAATTTCGCCTTGTTATACCTAAAAAAACGAGCACCGTTAACTATAGTCGATTTCAGAAAGATGTAGAGTAATAGAATGGGAAATTCCATTCAGTTCGGTGTCGGCCATAGGCGCAGGCAAATTTTGTGCATTAAATTATTTATGATAACTAACCATTTTATAAAGAAGGCACTATTAGCTATAGCAAATTTCCACAAACATCGTTTTATGAAATATGTCGTGGAAGATATGGCTGAAAACATAGTGTAACTGTGCTGCGCACACCGTCATGTCATTGTGAACCAAATCCTATAGAACTGGCGCACGTGGAAGGATTTGTAGCAAGACCCAAAACGACATTCAAAATAAAAGACGTTAAGCTAGTTTGATCAAGCCATTAAGGAAGTGACACAAGAGAACTGGCGAAAAGCAATCCATCATGTCATTAAAGAAGAGGAGAAAATGTGGGATCTTGACTACCTGATTGATCGAACCGTCGACCCGCTATTTATAACGTCAAGAGGAGATGACAGTTCCTCAGATGACGAAGAATATTATGATTTTTTATAATTTAATTTCTGTATAAGTAATGTATTTTTTTTATAATGTTTAATAAAAAATAAGTGTACCTAATACTATGTACATACAATGCATGCCTTTGTCACACAATTTTCCGTGTTTGTGAACGGATAACAATATGCAAAACCCATAAATTGACCCAAACCCGGGTGGTACTACCTGCACTTGATGAAAATAAATAATTTTGCAATTAAATCCATCCAAATTATGAAAGTGGCTTAAATATTCGTTGGGTCACTCTGTACTCCCTTTGCATACCTAATGAGCTTTTATTACTCCACATCTTTCTGAAATAGACTATAGAATAACACTCAACAAAAGTTTAGATTTTATTTTCTTAGTACCATTTCTTCTATTGCTGCACCATTCAGATGACAACGTCCATGTTAGGACATTATATGTCGACTCCATATTTAACCACCCAATGTACATACCCAGTACCACAGATAACCTACCAGTACCCACACAATACCTGTTCATATCTTGAACATATCAATTCATTGCCGACGCAAAAATGCCTCTTATCTTTTTCCTCCGGGTCATATTTCTTTCGTTTTGGCTCTCGAGCGAGACCGACTTTTATCGGAGCGTAAAAACAGTCGACTTTTGAATTTACGTCGCTTAGATACGACAGGAAACGTTGTTTTCGCAAGGCGTTAATTTGAACAAAAAACTATTTCGGAAATATTTTTTAAAAAATTGTATGGATTTTTTTTCCTTTGTATTTCTTTTTAACCTGATACTGTATGAGAAAACATTAAGTCAGTCTTACATCCGTTAGCCAATAAAGTCAAAGTAATTTATGACGCATTTCCATTTCTAACACTAGTGTGATAAAATCTATAAACTAACCCATAAATTAACCCAAACCCGAGTGGTACTACCTGCATTTGATAAAAATAAAGAATTTTACAATGAAATCAATGCTAAATTATGAAAGTGGCTTAAATATTTGTTGGGTTGTGTTGTTAATGAGCTTTTATTTCCTTACACCTTTCTAAAATAGACTATAGCCATGCTTATTAATGGATTTTTTTTTAAATTTTATTTTAGACTCAACAGATATTGTGGAATGTCGAGAAGTTATTTTTATATAAAATAATAATTTTAAATATTTTTTTAATGCAAAGAACTTAATATATTTTATGTCGTGTTTGTTCATTGGGAGATACTGAAATTTTTTTATATTTTGAGGTGAGGCTATTACCGAACACTGAATTAAATATTCCAGAAATATTTGCAGGGGTTCAGAATTCACAACAAATTACCCGTTATATTTATTTTAATTTGGCTTCGGTAGATAGCTAAAAATTAAAACGTTATTTGAAATCTATAAAACTGGTTTGTTTTTTCGGAAGCTTTTGCGTTTGTTGCAAGTCCTCCTTATAAGTTTCACACCTACTCGATTTCGCGGAAACGAAATGCAACCCACTGCTAGAGCAGAGGTAAAACGATACCTTTACGCCCGTTGTTGGTTGTTTAATCTTAAAATAAAGATGCAATATTGAGGTCTGCAAAAAATGGATTTTAAAATGTAGGTACCGACAGCTGCTGGCTGGGCCTGGCCCGTCGCGTAACTGTGTGCAGTGGCGTATTTAGGAAGGGGGGGGGGGGCTGCCCCCACCTGTGACTTAGAGCTCGGATCTAAAAGCTAATTGCAACCTAATTTTTCGTCTCACGCTTGGACTCTTAATTTAAATTTTTAAATAATGTATTCTTGGCTTAGATTACAAAGAGGAAACGTTGAGTTTTTAAACGTATTCTTTTGAAAGTCCTGTTTTATATCGAGATTAAGTTTTCGGACGCATATTGTTTTAGTTCTGATTTATGATGCAATTTTAAAGGAAAACGAGTAAAAAGAATAATATTTCATAGTATTTTTCTATTATATACTTGTCTGTTCCGTTTTCCCTTTTTTAGAGATATCTTATCAACAACAATATAACCCAATGCAATAAAATATTTTTACAACCAAAACAAAAAACAATTAGGTATTTATTTTTAAAGAGAAAATTAAAGTAAAATTTTAATTAAAACATTTTTATGGAAGAAGTGTGATAATTTGTAATAAAAAAAAATAGTGCGGGAAGAAACGAGAATGATTGATTATGAATATACAAAACGGTACTTAAGAAGGAGTATTTCAAAACCTAAGTATTTGCACCAAAAACTGCTCTTAGATCTCCGCTCCTAAAACACATGATTTCTGAAAAAATCATCAGTTTTGGCGTGGAGAGCGATATTTACTTTATTTTTAATCATAAAAAACCGAGCCAGAAAAACACTGGTTAGAGTCATACATAAGTCTTATGTTAAAATTTTGGATTGACACCAATATTCATATTTTTCACAAAAATTAAAAATGTTGTTTTTTTAACAAAGAGCCAGCAAGGAATACCAAAAAAAAAGTAAAAAAAAACATTTAGAAAAACCAATTTATTCCAACCATGCAGAGGGGGAGAGGTAATAATTTAATTTTCGAAATTTGATAGTAGTTAGGTGAATTTTCAACGAACTTTGAGTGTGGCCATGAAAATGTTTCGCCTGCGGCGCTTTTCCGCCTTCTTCACTAGGTAAAATATCATGAAATACATGTAATCCCGACTGTCCCTTTCTCCAGAAAAAAATGTCCTAATTACACCTACTGAGCCCCCCTCGAGCATATTTTCTGGCCACGCCACTGACTGTGTGTGTGTGTGTAACGGAGTTGGCCGGCCGACTGAACGAGAGTAGGCTACTTAAGACTGTTATTTCGATAGAATGTGTTCAGATTTCGAAAAATCCAATTCGAAAAATTTTATTTATATTTTCTTTAAAAGAGAAACATTTGATGTTACTGCAATACACCGGTAAAGACCTTTAGTTTAACTCTAAAGGCCTTTTTACATTGGGTGCAATTGCAAAAAAAAAATTGCCTGAAAGCAGGCGCTTTGTCGACGTTTTAAACAGCTGATGCAGGTTTTAAATGGGAAAACGTGCATCAGCTGATTAAAACGTCGTCGAAGCGCATGCTTCCAGGCCATTTTTTTTGCAATTGCACCCAATGTAAAAAGGCCTTAAAGATTTAAATTTCAAAGGTTCATACCACGCTCTTATAAAAAACTATAATAAAAATATATTAATCGATTTTTTTTATATATTTCTAAGAATGATGTAAACCAGCAGATAGACAACTTTTTTTTATAGCAAGGACGTTTGAAACAAGAATCTTGGAATTGATATAATAAACAATCATATGGAAGGTGATATTTTTGTTTTTATGGTATGTGGGTGTGTGAGTGTTCGCAGTACGCATATTTTGAAAATTTATTACTAAGCTATATAAATCCATATAAAATGTGTTTTTAAAAGATAGCAAGGGGCGACAGAAGCCCCAAGTTATGTTTCTTTTTTCCTTGGCTTTCGTCGCCCTATCGTTACAACTATTTCTAGAAATATCCTCCGACCTATCATTCCTGTGTGCTTTAAATCTTTATTTTTCATCCGGAAATTTCCCACCAGTTGACAACATTGTTATAAAAATTACATTCCTCTGCGGCGTCCTTATACAGTACTGACCAATCACAGTTTATTGTTTTTACTGAAGCTTTATCTTTTTTTCAAGACACTATAAATTATATAATTAATATGTAGATAACATAAACATGATAGGTCAGAGCTCTCTCAATAGGGAAATCTTTACGCACGGCTATTCTCAGTGGCGTGCAATGCTGTTTATAACCAGGGTAAGCATTAGAGACAAAAACTTACCTACCGTAGCATCAGGGGCGGTTCTAGACCCAAAATATTGGAGGGGGCATCACATTGGCGTAGCCAGAAAATATGCTTGGGTGGAGGTAGGACATTTTTTTTTCTGAAGAGAGGGATAGTCGGGACTATATGTATTCCATGGTATTGTACCTAGCGAAGAAGGCGGAAAAGCGCTGCAGGCAAAAAAATTTCGGGGCCACGCCCAAAGTTCGTTTAAAATTAACCCAACTACTATTAAATTTCGAAAATTAAATTATTACCTTTCCCCCTTTGCATGGTTGGATTAAATTTTTTTTTGATATTCCTAGCTGGCTCTTTATTTACAAAAAAAAACATTTTTTATAATTGTGAAAAATATGAATATTGGTGTCAATCCAAAATTTTAATATAAGATGTATGTATGACTCTAACCAGCGTTTTCCGGGCTCGGATTTTCATGATTAAAAAAAAAGTAAATATCGCTCACCACGCCAAAATTGATGATTTTTTCAGAAATCATGTATTTTAGGAGCGTAGATCTAAGAGCAGTTTTTGGTGCAAATGCTTAGATTTAGAAATACTCCTTCTTAAGTGCCGTATATTTATATTCCTAATAAGCATTCTCATTTCATCCCGCACTATTTTTTTTTTTATTAATTATCACACTTCTTCCATAAAAAATGTTTCAATTGAAATGTTTACCTTATTTTTTCTCTTAAGAAATAAATACCTAATTGTTTTTGTTGTAAAAATATTTTATTGCATTGGGTTATATTTTTGTTAATTTAAAATAGCTCTAAAAAAGGGAAAACGAAACAGACAAGTATATAATAGAAAAATTCTATAAAATATTATTCATTTTACTCTTTTTCCTTTAAAATTGCATCAAAAATCAATAACTAAAACGATATGCGTGTGAAACCTTAATTTCTATATAAAACAGGACTTTTAGAAGGAATATTTTAAAAAGTAAACGTTTCCTACAAGACCTTTGTAATCTAAGCCAAGAATACATTATTAAAGAGGCAGCCCCCCCCCCCCTTATATACACCACTGGGAGCAGCCACAATTTTTGGTAGCCTTTGCAAGCAAATAACGCCACAGCCTCAAATTTTTTAGGATCATGCTCAAATTGTATCAAATTATGTAAATAATAAAGCACCCGGAATTTTTTTTTATCAGTGGCATAAATTTTATAGTTTTTTTCAGAAATGTTGGGGGGTCCTGGGCCCCCCCGTAGAACCGCCCCTGCGTAGCATTCAAGCATCTCAAATTTTGTCACATAATGTATTTTTTTTTGAGTTTGTGGAAAGAACACTGTGGCAGAAGAAGAATAAAAAGACATTATTTGTAAATTAGTTCAACACGACCGTCTTTACCTAAAAATTCATTGGTTTTGATTTTTAAATCCTGCAAAGGGTCGCTCGCCAGAAAGATTATTGTTAATTCACTTAAGCGTGTCTCTCCCTGTGTGTTTCGTAAATAAGTGTGAATTCTTTTTAATCCAGGAACGGATCGTACTGCAGACGCGCTGCTAGCCGAAATAGTAACAATTAACGCCTCCATATTTCTTTTTTGCCGAAACCCGACGGCACGAAGTCTAGCAAAAGGCCGAAAACCATAATTATAAATCTATCATTCGCCTGATTGAACCAATGTTGTCAAAAACGAAGTCAATTATTATGTGAAATATGATGATAAGCTTACTGATTATTAAATATTATGAACCTATCAGCAAAAACTATTTTAACTGTCAGAAAAGTGCTTCTTATTTTACGATACTTTATCCGTTATCCCCCACAAGAAATATCCATGTTGGAATAGAAAATTACTATATTTAAAACATTATCAGAAAAGCGCTTGCCACTCCACTCCATTGTAAGCATTGACTATTTCTCTAATTTAAGATTGTGTTTTTTCGCTAAGCCATTTTCAGTCATGGTCTTTTAAGAACGTAATCGGAACAAAACCCTTTATACAAATATGCAGTTAGATTTATCTCCTTGATATTCTACGAATAAATATTTTTATATTCCTTCTAAATATCGTAGATTGTTGAGATAATGAGGGACGCTTAATAATGTTAATCTTATATTTTTACAGTACAACTTTACCACGCATAACGAGCGAAATCAATTTTATCGGATGACTTGCAGTAAATGTTCATCGCCACTGTGTAATGTACTTTTCAAGAAATAAAAAGATGATTTTTCATCACGAGTGTTCTCATTACACGCAGAACGGAACCGTGCAGCGTTTTTCTTTATTTTTTAAGTGCAATAGTACGCAGTGGCGTATTTAAGGGGGGCTGCAGCCCCGCAGCCCCCCCCCCTCCGAGCCTAGGAGCTCGGGTCTAAAAGTCTATTTGCAACCTAATTTTTCGTCTCACGCTTGGACTCTTAATTTAAATCTTTAAATAATTTATTCTTGGCTTAGATTACAAAGGTCTTGTAGGAAACGTTTAGTTTTTAAACTT
Source organism: Polydrusus cervinus (assembly GCA_935413205.1). Lineage (NCBI taxonomy): Eukaryota > Metazoa > Arthropoda > Insecta > Coleoptera > Curculionidae > Polydrusus > Polydrusus cervinus. The sequence goes on from OW284519.1 coordinate 28,868,737, forward strand.
TTTCTTCTAAAAGTTCTGTATTATATAGAGATTAAGGTTTCAGACGCATGTCGTTTTAGTTATTGTTGTATGATGCAATTTTACAGGAAAACGAGTAAAAATAATATTTTTTTATAGTATTTTTCTATTGTATAATGGTCTGTTCCGTTTTCCCTTTTCTAGAGCTATTTTAAATCAACAAAAATATAACCCAATAAAGTATTTTTACAACAAAAATAAAAAACAATTAGGTATTTATTATCAAAGAGAAAAATTAAAGTAAAAATTTTAGTTGAAACATTTTTTATGGAAGAAGTGTGATAATTTATAATATAAAAAATAGTGCGGGAAGAAACGAGAATGCTTTATTATGAATATACAAAACGAAACGGCACGTAAGAAGGAGTATTTAAAAACCTAAGGATTTGCACCAAAAACTGCTCTTAGATCTACGCTCCTAACATGATTTCTGAAAACATCATCAATTCTGGCGTGGTGAACGATATTTACTTTATTTTTAATCATGAAAAACAGAGCCCGAAAAACGCTGGTTAGAGTCATACATACGCCTTATGTCTTATTTTGGATTGACAACAACATTCATATTTTTCACAAATATAAAAAATGTTTTTTTTTAAATAAAGAGCCAGATAGGAATATCAAAAAAATTTTTTAAAAAACATTTACAAAAACAAATTTCATCCAACCATGCAGAGGGGGAGAGGTAATAATTTAATTTTCAAAATTTGATAGTAGTTAGGTGAATTTTAAACGAACTTTGGGCGTGGCCCATAAAGTTTTTCGCCTGCAGCGATTTACCGCTTTCTTCACTAGGTGAAATATCATGAAATATATATAGTTCCTACTGTCCTCTATCTCCAGAAAAAAAAATGTCCTACTTATGCCCACTGAGCTCCCTCCCTGAGAATATTCTCTGGCTACGCTCCTGATAGTACGTGATCATTACTAAAAATATTAAAAATGGGCAATTGATTCAAAAATATTGCCAATAACTTTTTACACTTATGCAAAACAAAGAAACTAGCGGTTTTAGTAATAAAATAAACGTTTTGCTTGATGTGAATTTCTTCAACTCATTTATTATTCGCTTGGGGCGAAATTCAAATAGTTATAGAACTTTAACTGTTTTTCCAGTAGTTATATTCGTAAACTGTGATACCTGTTCGTAAACTTTAACGCTTTTTACAGATCCGAGAGCTAGATTATCTAACTGGATCCTTAAAAGCATCCGACTAATATTTCTAATTTCTTCTCTAAGGTTACTAGGTTCATGCGAAATTATGTCTATACAAGGTGGTACACTCTTAAAAATGACTTGGTATTTGGTACTAATTTTTATTTGTTCTCGTGTTTACGTTACCACAAATAACTATTTTTAGTTAGGAAGACAAAAAAGATTTTTTTCTTGGTTATATTTACCAAAAAGTGATGCCATCATAACAAACAAAAATCTTGTTTTCATATTAGTTGGCAGAAATAAAATATTTTGTTTGGCTGAATTTTATTCTGTATATATCCTATTTAAATGTTACATCAAGGTTCCTACAAACTTGTATTTATCAATTAAGCTTGTTGTAAGAACACATTATGAATTTGTAGCCCCTATCATTTTGTTAATTTTGATTAAGACACATTCTTAGTTACCAGAACTAACTTTTCTTTTCAAGTAATATTATTCTTCATATTTATAACTAACGGCATCAACAGAGACTTGACGCCCTTGCCCGGTGGGTGACATCTGACATCATTCTAGCCAGGACTGTCAGGAGGTTATGTTTATGTTAGGGTGCTTTTGCGGTGTTACTATGTTAAACCGTTAAAACCGTTTTTTTGGTTTAACATGGTAAATCGGAGGTTGGTTTCTTTGGATAGAGAATGAAAAACTAAGATAGGGAGGTGAAAACCATTTTTCTCTAAGATGAACCGTTCCAATGTTAGAGCCTGTCAAAGTCAAAAAATGCCATATTTTAAACGTCAATTACTCAAAAACAATTGAATTTAGACATATGACATTTTATCCAAAATATACGTGGAATTGTATAGGGAATTAGAAAATAATATAATATATAGGGTGTTCCATTTAAAAAAATGCAAGTTTAGTCCGCCACACTTTTTTGAGCCACCCTGTATAATGTAAAATATTTTTAAAATATGCCGCTTTTAAGTCGATACCTTATGCTGGTTTAGTATTTTTGATAAACTCCTCGATAATGATTTAATCTTCCATCCCCGCCACGTTGGCGGACCCGGTATATTACTTGATAGTCGTTGGGTCGCCCCTGTATAGACTACAATCGACTGCGAGATCGACTCGCACTTGACAGATTCCTTAAAGGGCAATAAACCAATAATAATTACCCCTTTTTTTTACACGTATAAGTTTTACATTAATTCCGTAATAATAACCAACAAGAGGGAGTGGTCAAATTTTATGTATTTATTATTTTATTATTTATATTATTATAAGCGGAAAATTGATAAAGCCGTTATTATTGTTAAAGAGTAAATTATTTTACAACAAAAAGTAGGTAATAAAGTAATAAATGCCTGATTATGTAGGACACTGACGGTCGGTTATTATAATTATGAATATGTATGTATATATTAAACATGCTTACAATTAAATTGTTTGGTTTTTGACAGGCAATAATAATTGTATCTGTTAGGCTTCGAGTCCTCGCGGTTTGACCAGAAATGGGTAATATTATTATGTCTTAAGCTAAATTTATTTGTGCTGTACAGAAGTGTTTGGTGGAGTTATTTTCCGCTAGTAAGTAGTAAGGAGGAGCCAGTTGCGTAGCCCGAAAATATGCTCGGGGGGGGGGGGGGGGGGGGGGGGGGGCTAAGTGGTAAGTAGGCATTCTTTTTCTGGAGATAGGGACAGTAGGAACTAAACTTAAAGTATCTTTTTCCCCCTTTTAATATGCCTTAGCTCAGTGGCGACTGGTCCCTTAGACATGTGAAGGTTCCACCCATTGCTGGCGATAGTTAATAATACACAGAAAAACAGAGTTATATTTTTTAAAATAAGTACGTGGTTGTACCTAAATGTTATAATGTACAGTGAAGTACTTATAAACACCTATATGTCTATGGTTTATGAGTATCTCACAATTTTTCATGATTGTTTTATAAGTACTCGCCCATAGATTAGGTAAATTGTATTGTTACTGAACATAACCAAGCTTTTCATAAGGTATAATAATCACTCGCAAAGTTTGCACGATTCAACGCACACTGAGATTTAGCTACTAATAAGTTGAAATAAAGTTTTCCAAAAAAATCGGTATTTCTTAAAATATAGCAGATATCAAAAATTTGACAATTTTTTTTCTTTGCTATGAATCAGTGATTCAATTGACGTAGAGTGATAAAAATTAAAAATATTATTGTGAAAGTTACACGCCATTAAAATTGGAGTCAACATAATCGTCTTCTTTAACACCCTGCATATAAAATTTTCTGACAGTTAAAGAAAATCCAACATTAACAGTTGTTTCCCAAGGGATGAATCTATCAACCATTCGAAACCGTAGGTCGATATCATATCTGGTTCAGAAAATATTAACTGTTAAATTTAGGCGAAATTTTTCTTTCTCGAAAGCAATTGTCCAGCAGTTTATATGTATTTCATGATATTGCACCTAGTGAAGAAGGCGGTAAAGCGCTTCAGGCGAAGAATTTTCGGGGCCACGGCCAAAGTTCGATTAAAATCACCTAACTACTATCGAATTTCGAAAATTAAATTATTACCTCTCCCCCTCTGCATGGTTTAAGCTTGTTTTTGTAAATGTTTTTTTTTAATATTCCTAGCTGGCTCTTTACTTAAAAAAAAAACATTTTTATATTTGTGAAAAATATGAATATTGGTGTCAATCCAAAATTTTAACATAAGACTTATGTATGACTCTAACCCGGGTTTTTCGGCTTGGTTTTTCATGATTAAAAATAAATTAAATATCGCTCACCACGCCAAAATTGATGATTTTTTCAGAAATCATGTATTTTAGGAGCGTAGATCTAAGAGCAGTTTTTGGTGCAAATGCTTAGGTTTTGAAATACTCCTTCTTACGTGCCGTTTTGTATATTCATAATAAAGCATTCACGTTTCTTCCCGCACTATTTTTTTATTATAAATTATCACACTTCTTCCATTAAAAATGATTAAATTAAAATTTTTACTTTAATTTTTTTTAAACAATATACCTCATTGTTTTCTGCCTAAAAAGGGAAAAACGGAACAGACAAGTATATAATAGAAAAATACTATAAAATAGTATTCCTTTTACTCGTTTTCCTTTAAAATTGCATCATAAAATCAATAACTAAAACGATATGCGTCTGAAATCTCTATATAAAACAGGATTTTTAGGAGGAAAAGTTTAAAAACTGAAAATTTTATACAAGACCTTTGTAATCTAAGCCCAGAATAAATTATTTAAAAATTTAATTTAAGAGTCCAAGCGTGAGACGAAAAATTAGGTTACAATTAGACTTTTAGACCCGAGCTCCGAGGCTCGGGGGAGGGGGCTACAGCCCGGCAGCCCCCCCCCCCCCCCTAAATACGCCACTGAGAGGGACTCCATCCTGCTGGAAAAATAGCCTTTGGTCTAGATTTCCATAATTAGGGAATACTGATTGAAGTTCTGGAAGTAATAAAAACGTTGTAAGAAATGTAAGGGTTTTATTAAATGTTACATTTCCAAAAAGGTGGATAGGACGTGCGGATATTATACCTTAGATTTTTATACGAAACGCATATCAATATCTTCTTCATTCTATTTTCATTTTGCGCAAAAGAGCTGTCACGTATATTTGTGAAGCAAACTTTAGTAATTCTTATCTCACAAACATTTTTATACTCATGCGATTTGGAACAAGAAATCTTAAAGTAAAATATTTTTATGTCCACTCATAAAATTGCGCACAATAATTATTATCTGTACCTAAATATCTTAAAAAAGCCAAGTGAAAGTGGGTATTATCGTGGCGTTACACATGTAAGTACCTACGCACAATATACCTACCATAAAAAGAACACCGTAAAATTCGTTCTCAATATGTACGATAAATCATATCCCCATACAGAACCACGGCCATAAACCATTCGGCGAGGTGTAACATTAACAACATAACCTAAAAGAAATCTCAACATGTTTGCGAGATACGTACAAGTGGCGCAATCACAGTTATTTTCTTTCATTCATAGACTCGTTTGTGTACTTAATGGATGTTATTATTACATGTCAGGATTTTTAGGTGAAATGACAGGACAAAATAAGTTATATTACGTATATGCGTATATACAGGGTGGGCATTTTAAATGGAACGCTGTTTATAGCGGCTTTGGGAATAAGATTTCTCTAAAATCAAAAAATATGTCTTCAAAGATTTTTTATGGGCCTCGCTTTTGACATGTAAAAAGAAATTGGGACCTCAAGGAGGGGGCGTGGCCCTTGCCAACCTTTTTTTTTTTAAATTAGAGGATACCACAGTGGTACCTTTTTGTAAAGCTTATCGATTATTTGTTCATATAATTTTTTTTACACTCTTAAAAATAACATGGTATGGATTACTAAAATTTGGTTCTGACAACTATTTATTTTCGTGACAATTACGTATGTAGTCACAACGTTGTGTTTATGATCTTTTTTCTGTAATATAAAATAGGTAAAAATTTTATATTTTTATCATTGCAGTTGCACATTAGAAAGTTTGAATGAACTGCTTATAGCGCATGGCAAAATTAGCAAGTTGCTTTGATAGAAATCACTTTAAAAAAAGACTGTTTCATTTCTAAAAGAAAATGTCATATGTAATTTATACTTAGTAACGAAAAATACTCCTTCCTAGAGTCCCCATTAAAATAAAAAATGCCTTGGTATTACTACTTTATTAGGTATGCGTAAACTAATTGAAATAAATTATCAGGGATATTATGGTTTCTTTAAAAAAAAATATTTCCAATGTCCTTGTTGTCTCATGTTTTTTTTAATACATACTTATGCAATACAAAACAAAAACAATAGATTTTTAACTTATTTTAATCAACCTTTTGGGTTGTTCGATTTTATAGAACTGAATTGTTCTTATTCAAATTTTCTTATCTGCAACTGCGAAGATTAAAAAAAAATAAAAAAATATCCCCTGGACTTTCTATTTAAAATATACAGCTATATGAAATTTGTTATACTTGCTCAGATTAAAAAGTCATCGATATGACGTTATTTTATAGAAATGGAACATAGAACAAAAACAAAACAAAAAAAATATTTTTAAGTTATTTCTCATCGGGTCACCTTGCCAAGCTTTATAAAAAGCTCATTTAAACTTTCTAATGTACAACTGCAATGATAAAAAATAAAATGTTTACTTACTTAGGATTTAACTTTCTTCTGCCAATAAGAACGTACACAAGAAAGACAATAAACACAAATAAATTACACCAAATATTGTCACATCCATTTTCCACATGGGCACGGCCATGAAAATGGCCAATTATTGCCTTAAAAACACGAAAAAATGTACACGGAACTGCAATAGCACCCTAACATAAACATAACCTCCTAACAGTCCTGGCTAGAATGATGTCACATGTCACCCACCGGGCAAGGGCGTCAAGTCTCGGTTGATGCCGTTAGTTATAAATATGAAGAATAATATTACTTGAAAAGAAAAGTTAGTTCTGGTAACTAAGAATGTATCTTAATCAAAATTAACAAAATGATAGGGACTACAAATTCATAATGTGTTATTACAACAAGCTTAATTGATAAATACAAGTTTGTAGGAACCTTGATGTAACATTTAAATAGGATATATACAGAATAAAATTCAGCCAAATAAAATATTTTATTTCTGCCAACTAATATGAAAACAAGATTTTTGTTTGTTATGATGGCATCATTTTAACATATATAACCTAGAAAAAAATCTTTTTTGTTTTCCTAACTAAAAATAGTTATTTTTGGTAACGTAAACACGAGAACAAATAAAAATTAGTACCAAATACGAAGTCATTTTTAAGAGTGTGTACATGTTTTCATGGATCTGCAAAACATTCATGGTATGACCTAGCAATAGTTTTATTGATGACCAAACTTCTATTACAGCACCTACTTAACAATTTAAATGCCAAAACTATCAAATATGAGAATCGTGAAAGAGCCCAATAAATTAGAGTCTCATAAAAAATTGTCCAAACTATATTAGAAAGACTAAGGACAATAGTTGTATTGTCATCTCGTAGAAGTTCTCACAGTCAATGAGAGAATTATTTGCCTATTCAAAGAGATAGATTGTAATTTAGTAAAAAAATCCAAACATTTTCATAATGAAATACCGTAGTACAGGCCAAACAAAAGAATTCGATGCCCACGCTGAGTGGCGATTGGCCAGATAATATCTCGGATAAAATTGATCATTATGTACGGACATAGGTATATAGCTGTAATTTTTGAACGTACTTTTAATCATTTTTAAGGTTAATTGTTAATCTTTTTGACATAATTGGGGTTTACTGTTATTTTGTGGATTGCATATACTGTTACAAACGATTGATGATATAAGTGACAGAGAAAACTTTCATAATTAACATTTGTGGCATTTACAAAATATGTTTAAGTCTATTTCAGAAAGGCGTAGAGTAATAAAAGCTCATTAGGTATGCAAAGGGACTACAGAGGGACCCAACGAATATTTAAGCCACGTTTATAATTTGGCATTGATTTCATTGCGAAATTCTTTATTTTCAGCAAGTGCAGATAGTACCACCCGGGTGAATTTATGGGTTTTGCCTATTGTTATTCATTTACAAACACTGAAAATGGTGTGACAAAGGCGTACATTATGTACACAGTATTAGGTACATTTATTTTTTATTAAACATTATAAAAAAATACAAAAAAGACATTAAACAGAAATTAAATTATAAAAAATTATAATATTCTTCGTCATCTGAGGAACTGTCATCTCCTTTTGACGTTATTATTAACGGATCGACGGTCGGATCGATCAGGTGGTCAAGATTCCACATTTTTTTGTCTTCTTTAATGACATGGTGGACTGATTTTCGCTAGTTCTCTGGTATCACTTCCTTAATGGCTTGATCAAACAGTAGCTTAACGTCTTTCATTTTGAATGTCGTGTTGTGTCTTGCTACAAATCCTTTCACTTGCGCCCATATAAGTTCTATAGGTTTTAGTTCGCAATGATATAGCATTACACTACAGTTACACTATGTTTTTCAGCTATATCTTGCACGGCATATTTCATAAAACGATGTTTGTGTAAATTTGCCATAGCTAATAGTTCTTTCTGTATGAAATGATCTTCAAATTCAATACTTTTGGTGGTTAACCAGTCGATAATTTCTTGTTTTCTCCAAGACGAAGTTGAAGTCTTCTCTATGCGTCGTGAATGATAGCTTGCGTTATCCATAACTACTACTGAATCAGCTGGAAGATATGTTATCATTTCATCAAAATAGTCATAAAAACATTCGAATTCACGTCTTTGTATTGAAGGACTGAAAGAATAGCAAACTTTCTTTTCAAAATCTTAATACCCGTTAACCTAATTTTCTAAAATGTTTGGTTAGTTATCATAAATTATTGAATGCACAAAATTCACCTGCGCCTATGGCCGACACCGAAATTGAGCGGAACTGGACGGAATTTCCCATTTTATTACTCTACACCTTTCTGAAATAGACTATAACATTTTTGAACTTTGAAATAACACGGAATAAGCCGCAGAGACCAACGGTCTCAAACATTTTAGAAAGAAAAGCTTTCGAGAAACTAATAGAAATTTCCCTGGTCAAAACTTACCCTTTGAAAAACCCCAAAAACTTTCTAAAAAATTGGTCTTAGCCAACGTAACACATATTTTGATGTGTCTATAAGCTTTAACAAAATTAATAGAAAATAGAGAGCAACAGGCAATGAAGTTGGTAACCCTATTGATCAATTCAATGGATTTTTTTAATTTCTGGCTTTTTCTAAGACAAATGCGCAATAATCATAAGTTTCGTAGGTTTCTTAATAACCAAGGATTACGTTTAGACCAAAAAACTAAATGTTATTGCGTGTATAACCCGTAAATTAGACTAAGTCGAATAAAAAAATTTTCAATTTTAATTTCTGCATATTTAAAATCATAAACTGAGTTCCTCAAATGCCACCAGCAATGATATTTTTATGGTCACGTATATCAATTACAAAGCAGTATTTGCCATCCGTTGTCATTTTGACACACCGTTGAATTGTGGTGATATTAATAAAATAAATGCATTACAATTTTTTTTTGTAGCAAAATTTATTATATTTAAATGGGAACAGAAAATGCGTTCTTCCAATAATGGACTGCAAGCTGTTTAAAACAATTTCTTATTTCTCAAAACTATCCCTACCACACTACACACTCGTAGATAAAAATTATGTGCCTTATAATTCTTATAAAAGTCTACCCGTTTATGCCGTAGGGACGGGTTTGAGAAAAAAGAAACTGTTTTAAACAGCTTGCAGTCCGTTAGTTAGAGAACGCATTTTCTGTTCCCATTTAAATATAATAAATTTTGCTACAAAAAAAAATTGTAATGAATCTATTTTACTAATTTCACCACGTTATATTTTTCTATTAAACTTAATTAATGAATCAGATCTAAGGTCGACAGCTCTTTCTTCGTGATCTTAGAATTGCGTCAGTCGTCAAGATATGCTGAATGGTTTTTAAGCAACAATAGGTAATCGGTACAAAGTGGGTTAAGTTCGAAAAAACCCATTAAGGCCAAGTTGTAGCATTAAAAAAACATACTACCGTAGATCCGCGTTGAACCTATTTTATTAAAAGGGTGTGTTGTTGCAAGGACTATCTTAATCGGTTCGCTACTGACGATATACTCTTCCGAATGCAACTTTATTGTTGCGAGTATACAGGGTGTCAAACAGTCTGCAGCAATGCGAATATAATTTTTCCTACGACCACCTATGAAAATGAGAAAAAAGCACGGTTAATTTGGCTAGAAAGCGCCGAATATCACACGCATGTTGAAATAGTATATTACGTACCGAGGTGGAAAGTGTTTCATTACTGTCGAGAGATTAGATAGTTTACCGAGACGCGAAGCGTCGAGGTAAACTATATCTCAGAGACAGTAATGAAACTTTTCACCGAGGTTTGTATACTATTTTATTTACAACCACATCCAACATCCACTTCTTATTATTTTGAGTTCAAATAATTATTAAAAGGTAAATGTCATTTTGACTTTTCCATTGCAAAAGTAGACAGACATTTAGAATTTCAAATAACCGCAGGTGATAAAATAACGTAGGTAATAATACACATCAAGATGGCAAATATCATTTTTGGAATATGGTTTCCATGTCACTAAACAATATATTATTTTTTTAAAACGTTAGTGTCAAAGTTTTTACAAAACACCAAAAAAATGCTCTCAGATGAGGAATTTGATTTGGCTGCTACTCCCCCAGAAATTCGAGAAGCAGCAAAAATAGTAGAAGAAGATCTTCTGCCAACTAAAAGCCGCCCGAGATATGACAAGGCATATAACTGTTTTAAAGAATGGTGTATTGGAAACAAAGTTCAAAATCCTGGTTCTGAATCGGCGCTACTAGCTTATTTTAGTGAAAATGCCAAGACAAAGAAAATATCAACGCTTTGGTCAATATATTCAATGTTGAGGACCACTCTATCAATTAGGGAAAAAGTAGACATATCTAAACACGCAAAGCTATTAGCATTTTTAAAAAAGCAAAACAAAGGATACAAGCCGAAAAAATCGACCACACTGTCTATGGATAATATTGAAACATTTTTGGAACAAGCACCTATGGAATTTCTTGTTCAAAAGGTATTTTAGGCTAAAAGGTTGACTATTTCTATATTAACTTATTATTTTATACATTTGTAGGTCGCATTGGTTATTGGTGTCTCAGGCGCCTGCCGATCAGATGAATTATACAAAATGAAAACAACAGACGTTCACTTTTTAGAAGAAAAGGTCGCGATTGAAATACAAAATAGCAAAACGTACCAGCCACGATCATTTATGATAACTGATAATAAATGGATTGCACCACTTAAGGAGTACATAACTTTACGGAAAAATATACAGGATGGAAAGCTTTTTATGCAAATAAGATATGGAAAAATTAGTAAACAATGTATTGGGCACAACACTTTAAGTCAGTTTCCAAAAAAAATTGCAGCTTTTCTGAAGCTGAATACTGAAGGTTTTACTGGTCACTGTTTCAGAAGAACAGCGGCTACTTTGCTCGCAAATAACGGTGGCGATCTTATGCAAATAAAGCGGTTAGGAGGCTGGAAATCTAGCACAGTAGCTGAGGGATACATAGACAGTTCGGTTTCTACTCAGGTTAATACGGCAAAATTGATTTCAAAGCCAAGTTCAAGTTTTACTAACACTACTTTAACTTCAAATAATCATGAAATAAACCTTTCAAAAGAAGAATTTCAGCAAGGTTTAAACATATCTGTGACTGCCTACAATAATGCCAATGTAATATTTAATGTAAATAAGTAAAACATAAACCATGTTAATTTTTTGTTTTTTATAAATGTCATTTAGGTATAATTCATTTAAAGAAATAAAAAATAAAATTATTGTTGTTGAATTTGTGTAATGAGTTGTGTGTTGGTGTGTTTGTATATTATTTTGAGATATCGATTTTTATTAAAATTTAAAAAAAAAAATTTACTATTTTGAGATATCGATTTTTAATAAAATTACAAAAAATAACAATTTTACTTTCCACCCGGGTGGAAAGTGCTCACTTTCCACCCGGGTGGAAAGTAAAAGTCAAGAAACGTCAACTTTCCACCTTTCAAAGATAGGTGAAATGTCATTATTACATACATGGTTGTAAATAAAAAATATTTCAACACTAGAGTTGAAATACAAGGCACCCTATTTAATGTAAACGAATAGTGCCAATTTGACAGACAACCTCTATTTATTATATATATATATATAAAGAATTATGACAGGATAAACATTCACAATCTTTGCTTGTTATATCGTAAAGTAGATTCCTATATAAGCATTCCGTAAGACTGTTCTAAAAGCAAAGATCTCGCTGTACATTAGCGTCTTATGCAAAAGCAAAAGCACTGCTTTTGCTTTTGCATAAAGATAGATGAAGGCGTTAATTGTTACTATTCCGGCTAGCAGCACGTCTGCCGAACGATCCTTTTCTGGAATAAAAAGAATTCATACCCATTTACGAAACACACAGGGAGAGATACGCTTATTAACAATAATATGTCTGGAGAGCGACCTTTTGCTGAATTTAAAACGCGAAACCAATTTTTATGACGATGTTTTAAAAGAATTTTTACTTAAAAACAGCTGTGTTGAACTTATTTACAAATAATGTCGTTTTATTCTTCTTCTGTCACAGTGTCCATTCCACAAACTCAATAACCAGGCATTTTGGGACAAAATTTGAAGTTTAGATGCGTGAATGCTACTGAAGGTAAATTTTTGTTTTTTTTGCAATTTTTGCCTAACCTGGTTAAAACAGCATTGCACGCCACTGAGTCAAGGTTGTTGTTATTCCTTGGCACAACTATAAACTAAACGACATTTTGTTTGTACTGTCATCAAAATTTGTCCCACCTGTAAAAAAAACTCACGATACGCGCCTGACAAAAACAATTAAAAATCACCGTCTAGAGCCGAAAGTGTTAACTTTCATACACACCCTGCAGTTGCGGCTCGTCAGGTAAAGTAGGTTTTTGTAGAAAACGTTTAGTTTTTACACTTTTCCTTCTAAAAGTCCTATTTTATATAGAGATTAGGGTTTTCAGACGCATATCGTTTTACTTATTTATTTTTGATGCAATTTTGAAGGAAACCGAGTAAAAAGAATAATATTTTATAGCATTTTTCCAATATATACTTGTCTCTTCCGTTCTGCCTTTTTTAGCGCTATTTTCAATCAACAAAAATATAACCCAATGCAATAAAATATTTGCACAACAAACCAAAAAATAATTAATTGAAACATTTTTTATGGAAGAAGTGTGATAATTTATAATAAAAAAAATAGTGCGTGAAGAAACGAGAATGCTTTATTATGAATATACAAACGGCACTTAACAAGGAGTATTTCAAAACCTATAAGCATTTGCACCAAAAACTGCTGTTAGATCTATGCTCCTAAAATGAAAACATGATTTCTGAAAAAATCATCAATTTTGGCGTGGTGAGCGATATTTACTTTATTTTTAATCATGAAAAACCGAGCCCGAAAAACGCTAGGTTACAGTAATACATAATTATGTCTTATGTTAAAATTTTGGTTTGTTATCAATATTCATATTTTCACAAATATAAAAAATGTGTTTTTTTAATAAAGAACCAGCTAGGAATATCAAAAAAAAAAGTAAAAAATAACATTTACCAAAACAAATTTAATCCAACCATGCAGAGTGGGAGAGGTAATAATTTTATTTTCGAAATTTGATAGTAGTTAGGTGAATTTTAAACGAACTTTGGGCGTGGCCCCGAAAATTTTCGAATGTAACAAGGCATGGCACCCAAAAAATGCAACTTTTTTTTAACTTAATAGCCTAACCCCCCCCCCCCCCATGAATAACGTCTAGCTACGGCCCTGCCTGTACGTGGGCATTTTATAGGTTATTAAAAAGCCTAATACGCCGAGCCGTACATGCATAAAAAGCCGACTAAATCCGCAACCCGACTCCGTCGTTCACTCTCAACTCCAGGGTTAATGGCTTTTCTCGTAAATACAATCATGGCTCTAAAATTACAATAAAAAGAGTGTCTGCGAAAGCAGAATATTTTTCGGATATTATTTTTTATACAGGGTGTGTGCAAGTAAAGAATTGGAGTTTGTGACTGTATTTAAAATAAATAATCAAATTTTCCTGCTGAGAGCGGGCAGTGATTACAACAAAAAACCGATGAATTTACACCGGGTGTCCCAACTAAAGAAGAAATTTGATTTAATTCATATTTTAAACAGAAAAGTTTATGTTTTTGAGGTTGAATTTTAATTAATTTTGTGAATGTCTGAAAAAAAAATTTTTGAAAAAAACGTATCATCCGTTTTCCATAAATGTCTTACGTTCCATCCACCGCGAAACACCCTGTATATTAAAAACATTGCGTTTTCTTGAACCGAATCCTGTTCATGTTTAATGAGGAATTTTGAAAAAAAATTTTAATTTTGACTCTACAGATATTGGAGAATGTAAGAAGGTTATTTTTATTTAAAAAAAAGTAATTCCCAGGGGCGACTCGCGGTCTTAAAAAATAGTGAAGAGCTAGGTATAGTGCGGGTACTTAAACAAACATTGACTAAAAACCCGTGTAACAAAACGTATCCCTTATCCTCATCTGTCCAACGACTGAATGGAGTTTCCAACAAATTACAAACTATGTCATTAATTGGGTTCATTTTTAAAGCACACAATTAAGTAGGTACGTACACTACCGAATTAACCTAAAAAATAAAAACAAAACTTTTAAATCACACAGTAAATCACGTAAAAACGATATCTATAACCGTAAGTTTCGCGAAGCCTCAAAATAAATACCTTAAGGTTAGAGGAACCAATGCTAAACCAATGGTGCATACGACTGATCTATTTTTAAATTGCCCTTCATCATAATGCAAATTGTTATATGCTGTTTGCATCACTGACGTCACGTAACCATAGCAACGGTGAATATCAAAGCCATGTTGGGCGTTAGGTATTCACTTGCTTTGAGCTAAAGCACACGATCGGCTGGGGCGCGCCAAAATGCACGAGTGTTTATAATTAATGTCCACCGGAATTAACCGTGGCCCTATTATGCATAGCTACATTCGGATTAAATTAATATTATTAATTCGAACATAAATATACTTTAAACTATACTTAAACTTTCCTCCTGGTTTTATTTTTTTTTGTCAAAAGCCCCTTCACCTACTTGACCTGACGAGCCGCCAGTGTTAATTCCAAATAATTTTTTTAATACAAAAAACATTATTAATTTTTTTTAGGTTTCTCATTGGCTCTTTGGCCTCCTAAATATGCATATTACAAATATTTTTTTACTTGTAGGTTCCCAGCTACAACTGGAACCACTTGGTATGACCAAAAAAAACCACAAAACCACTTTCGTCCATTATATTTCAAGGTGTTTCGATTTTTTTTCTAAAAGCAAAACTCGATGACAATCAATTAATCGCAACGGCGGCTTGTCCAAATATCGCAAAACATGGCCGACTAAATTCGATCAAAGGGCCGGCCGCACCGATTATCGAGACGCTCGAGCGTAGCGTTGAATTATTAATGGGTTTTTATGGGTTTTATGGGGTTTTATATGGTTTTTATGGGCGCTGGAATGTCACGAGTGCTCAAGATTTAGTAATAGAAATTAGATTTACAAAAAAATCAGTTTAAGGGGAACCGAATAATATTTGAAAATTCTTCTCCAAAGTTAACAGCTCCGTGCGAAACTACATTTTTATATACGGGGTGTCCCAGACAGTGGCGTAGTGGGGGGGGGGATTCAGTGGGCCTAAGTAGAACATATTTTTCTGGAGAGAGGGACAGTCGGGACTACATGTATTTTATGATATTTTTGTACCTAGTGAAGAAGGCGGAGAAGCGCCAAAAGTTCGTTTAAAATTCACCTAACTAGGTACTATCAAATTTTGAAAATTAAATTATTACCTCTCCCCCTCTGCATGGTTGGATTAAATTTGTTTTTGTAAATGTTTTTTTTTCCTTTTCTTTTTTTGATATTCCTAGCTGGCTTTTTATTTAAAAAAAACATGTTTATATTTGTGAAAAATATGAATATTGGTGTCAATCCAAAATTTTAACATAAGACTTATGTATGACTCTAACCAGCGTTTTTCGGGCTCGGTTTTTCATGATTAAAAATAAAGTAAATATCGCTCACTACGCCAAAATTGATTATTTTTTTCAGAAATAATGTATTTTAGGAGCGTAGATCTAAAAGCAGTTTTTGGTGCAAATGCTTAGGATTTGAAATACTTCTTCTTAAGTGCCGTGTTGTATATTCATAATAAAGCATTCTCGTTTCTTCCCGCGCTATTTTCTATATTATAAATTATCACACTTCTTCCATAAAAAATGCTTCAATTAAAATTGTTACTTTTTCTCTTTAAAAATAAATTCCTAATTGTATTTTGTTTTTGTTGTAAAAATATTTTATTGCATTGGGTTATATTTTTGTTGATTTAAAATAGCTCATAAAAAAGGAAAACGGAACAGACAAGTATATGATAGAAAAATTCTATAAAATATTATTTTTTTTACTCGTTTTTCTTTAAAATTACATCATAAATCAATAACTAAAACGATATGCGTCCCAAACCTTAATCTCTATATAAAACAGGACTTTTAGAAGGAAAAGTTGAAAAACCAAACATTTCCTACAAGACCTTTATAATCTAAGGCAAGAATACATTATTTAAAGATTTAAATTACCCCAGAACTAACATATTATCAGCTGGAATCTAACATCCAGATAAATACGCTGGAACAACGCAGGAATCTAAAAGACCTTAAAATGCTCTACAACTTAATACATAATAAATATAACTGTCCTCTCTTGCTTAATAAAATAGAGTTGCATGTGCCTTCAAGGGAAACACGTCTGAGGAATACCTTCTCAATACCTCCTCACAGAACTAATTACGGCCAAAATGCTTTTATATCAAGGTCAGCCAGACTAGCCAATGAGCATCCCACACTCGATTTCTTTTCAAATAGATCGGACTTCATTAAACAACTACATACTATGAATTGAGGTTTCTAATTTCGTCACAAACCTCATCATTTATGTTTTTAATTTTATTTGAGTTATATGATTGTCTGAGTTTTTTTTTTCTTATTATTATTTTTATTGTTTACCTAAACATTTAATTATTTTGTATATGTTACTCTGCGATAGATTTAATTACCACTTTATTTGTGAAATTGGGCAATGCCCGTTAATAAATAAATAAATAAATAAATAAATAAATAAATAAATAAATAAATAAATAAATAAATAAATAAATAAATAAATAAATAAATAAATAAATAAATAAATAAATAAATAAATAAATAAATAAATAAATAAATAAATAAATAAATAAATAAATAAATAAATAAATAAATAAATAAATAAATAAATAAATAAATAAATAAATAAATAAATAAATAAATAAATAAATAAATAAATAAATAAATAAATAAATAAATAAATAAATAAATAAATAAATTAAGCGTCCAAGCGTGAGACGAAATATTAGGTTGCAATTAGACTTCTAGACCCGAGCTCCTAGGCACAGATGGGGGGGGGGGGGGGGGAGGGAATTTCTCGTAAACCATAAAAGATACAGAGATGGTTAAATGAGATAAAAGTTACGCCCTCCTATATTCTACAATTTGTTACAGTGTAAGTTGATCCATGAATTTAATTTTAATTAAACATAATTATTTTTAACACTCTACAAGTGTTGGCTTATACCTTAGGTTAAGGATTAGATTTTTTTCTGTCTATACACCCAAAATATAAATTTAGTGAATAAGCTCACTCATTGGTCTAAGTCAAGAAGAACATGAATTTTAAACTACCATCAAAATTCACGTAAAAATGTAATCGCGTAATGCATATTCTGTGTCAAATAAGATTTTAAAAATGTTACAATAACATAACAAGCCAAGTTTATAATTGGTTCACCCTCTATGTCCAGCCTATAACCGAGGCAAATCATGGGAACCAGGCTAAACCTACCTCGAATTAAGTGGGCGAATACGCAGACCCATTATATTATGCATAATATGGCGAGTAACTTACTATACACCGATTTTGTTTTTATTGCCAGACCTCCGATTTCACACGGAAAGGTACGCCGCGGGCGAAAATAATTTCTAAATTAAATGGTACCAGGTTTACAAACAATCCTATATAATGAGATCAACGAGGTGATACGTTTTCTTTAAAAATTTGGTCTCTCGTTTTATAATATGTTCAGCAATGTGGGGTTGCCGCTTCTGCCAGAAACATGTGGCAACATCGGTATATTAAATATAACACCCTATATATTATATTATTTTCTAATTCTCTATACAGTTCCACGTATATTTTGTATAGAATGTCTTATGTCTAAATTTAATTGTTTTTGAGATATTGACGTTTAAAATATGCCATTTTCAGATTGTCCTATATGCACAGCGCGGCGGAGCGCAAGTAACTGGTATACTAACAACATAAATCTGTGACGCCGACTGATGCTGCTTTTCAGCCGAAGCCACTAAGACTAAGCCTAAATTATAATAACGATAGCCATTAGTATTAATAAACTTTACCTCGAACGAAGACGGTTTTCTATGGGCCTAATGATATAATTAGCTATGATACGCCCCAGCGTTGAACTACGTTAAAATAATATAAGAATTCGGTTAACATCGTTTTTATCAAGAACTTTAAGGCGGAACTTTGTGCAGCAAGAAATTTATTTGCAAGAGAGTCTCACCCGAAGTGGGCATACTAGCGAGCTTATGACGTGGTGAAAAATATTCCGTAAACATCGACACACACTGAAACCACGAGTCGAGGCGGCAGGTTCTTTCTTATGCTAATGAGTTTCGGTTGATTTTATTTCGAAGATGAGAAATTTGTTTTGAGGAAAATAAGTATTTTACTTGTTATTGTATTAGTTAAAATAATGTATCTAATCGTTATACGGATATATCTTTTAAATTTTGTCTTATTTTATTATTAAAGCTATAGAATATTTACAAAAAATAAAGTTAGGTAGAGCAGAAAGTTTGAAGAAACAGGGTGTTCGTGTTCCACCGGGAACCGCTTCGAACTATATATGGAAAACTATACATAGGAAAATTTTCAAAATTTGCCATCGTGGTAATGCTGATGGGGATGACCGGACTAAAAAAATTTCATAATGGTGGTACTTCCGGTTATACCGAAAGTTAGTGTCGGCTAGGGTAGTCATGTTTTAAAAATTGAAAAGCGGGAGGTGGACAGTGCCTGGAGGACAAGTTTTTTTTGAGGTGCTTAAAATAATTATTGATTGATGATTTCTAAACAAAAAGTCGATACCCCGTTGACCTTACGCTGTGGCGTGCCTTTTATATTTCTTCCTCCTCTCATCAAACGTGCTTTCTAAAAAAAAAGGTTGCCCCTCTCTAAGGCAGCTGTACAGTTATTAGGCGTCCGTCGTGTTATCGGAAAAGCGGGAGTTTTGTTTAAGTGCGTGGGCGGCGGGAGGTTTAGTAAAAAGCGGGAGCCTCCCGACTAAATCGGGAGGGTTGGCAACCCTAGTATTAGCGTGTTTATTTTAAATAGAACATCCTATATATTATTACATTTTTGCATTCTACGTAAGATTCTAGGCAAATTTTGTACAGGGTGGGGACTTTAATTGGAATAAATTCGATATTATTAAAACTGCTGAAGTTACGCCTACAAAATTTGGTATGTGGGGTTTTGAAGCATGCGGAATTGAATTATAATGTCGGCGCAGTTGCCAGATTTCTCAGCTTCGCGCTACACGTAGTAATTTTAATATTTTAAATGGAATGCCCAATTTATTTTTATTGCAGTGCATTGGGCGTGTCCAATTTAATAAGATGCCAAATTTACAAAATTCTATCTTCACTAATTGCTGAGCTCTGGCAACACTGCAGTTCCATTAAAAAGTATCATGAGAATTTCTATTTTTAAAGTTTAAATTAAATTGGCCATTTTGAAAAGACAAGAACTTTTCTTGAAGCTTGTCAATAACTTAGTAACTATGGAGGTAGACAAGCGTCCCGGTACTTTTTAAGGGAACTACAGTGTTGCCATAGCTCAGAAACTAGTGAAGATAGAATTTTGTAATTTTGAGATCTTACTAAATTTGACACTACCAATTCACTGCAATAAAAATAAATAGTGCATTCCATTTAAAATAACAAAATTACTACGTGTAGCGCAAAGCTGAGAAATCTGGCAACTGCGCCGACTTCATAATCCAATTCCGCATGCTTCAAAATTCCCACATACTAAATTTTGTAGGCGCAACTTCAGCAGGTTTAATAAAATGGAATTTATTTCAGTTAAAGTCCCCACCCTGTATACCTATACCTGTAAATATCTAAGCGTTTTTGACATATTTGAATTTTTCTGTTAAGAATGACGTTTGCAAGCCTTAAAATAATTATCAATTTTTTCTATAAAGAAGCCTTATATTTATTTAATTTATGCGGGATTCCTTGTTATAAAGGACCTGCTTTATTAGATTTTTTATAATATTTTGATAACTATTAATTCAGGGTGTTTAAACAATAAGATTGAAAAAACTGCAACAAGTCTAAATTTTATAATTACTTTTAGTTAAGCATTAAAAAGGGTAAGTTTGTATATTCCAAAAATGTTTAGTTTTCGAAATATTGCTAATTTAATATTTTTATATGGCAATTTTGCTGCAGATTTTTAGTTCAGTGACTCTTAGTTGTCTATGACGGCGTTGAAAACCAGCAAAATCTAATTTTACCATTTGAATATTATTAATAAGCACATTGTGATGGCTTCTGTTTTGAAGATATCGATTGACAAATGTGTCCCATGTTCTTAATATAACTTTAACACATTCTCCATAAATAATAAATATATTTAAATAATCTTCGTTTGTACAATTTAAGCGCACAGACATGATAATTAATGATGTTTAAATGGTAAGTGACAGCTTCATAAATTTTTCTCGCATTTGATTGTTTTTCAACGCCGTTATAGCCAACTAAAAGTAACTAAACTTAAAATCTGCAGCAAAATCGCCATATAAAAATATTAAATTGGCAATGTTTCTAAAACTAAAATTTTTTGGGATATACAAACTTACCCTTATTTTTAATGTTAAATAAGGAATAATTATAAAATTTGTGTATTTCCATTTGAAAAACTAGTCTTTTTGCAGTTTTTCAATTTAATTTTTAATCGTATTGTTTAAACACCCTGTATTAATAGTTATTAAAATATTATAAAAAATCTATTAAAAATATCTAAAACGCTTAGACATAGGTATAGGACATGGTATACAAGATATGCCTAAATTCTTGCGTAGAATGCAAAAATGTAGTAATATATAGAGTATTCTATTTAAAATAAGCAAGTTGACACTTACTTCCGGTATAACGGGAAGTGCCACCATTATAAAAATATTTTAGCCCGATCGCCCCCATCAGCATTAGCATATACTGTCAAATTTTCAAAATTGGGAGGCACAGGCCTACCCTGAAACTAAAGGTTTTCAGCATTGGTTATCAAATACTTCGTAAGGTCAATAGTTTTTCAATCAAAATTTTCTTATATTACAAATTTTTCACCGTGTTTATTTAAAAAACAAAAGATAAGTCCCGCTGGTTCCAGGATTTGTTGACTGTGGATACTAACTCGCGCAGTATTTTGTCCGTCGCATTCCGTGCCATTATAATTATTTTTTTTTAAAGTGGTATGTTTTTGACGATTAGTTGCGCTGCACCCTCAAAAGAGGAAAAAGTAAGTACCTAGACTTTTTTTTAGTAACACAGAAACAACAGGAGGTAGTACCGTATCGTCGCGCCAATCCGATACAAAATCACGGTATTAATGTTTTTTATAAACATAAAGTAATAGGGGGGTAGCCAAAAAAACGTGTAAGTTCTCAAAAGTGACTTCTATAAAATAAAATACTTCGCAGCCTTTTCTACACTTTCTCCACTGTTCAAAAGTGGCTACAAAAAAAACAAAACTTTGCGTTTTCAAGAACTTCTATCAAAAGTGATTCCTACAAAAAAAAAATGTCGCAGTCATTTCATAAACTCCCCCTAACAAAAGTTAGTAAAAAAGTATATCTACCTTCCCCCCCCCCCCCTCCCCCTGTTAGTAAAAAGTATATCTACCCCCCCCCCCCCTCCCCCGGTCCCCCTTGGTCAAGAGACGGGGGCAACAGCCCTCTCTATGGACGCCCATGCCTAACAAAAAATTGTATTTTATTACTCTGCGTGGCATACTGTCCAATTTTTATTTAATACCTACCTAGCTTCTTAGAAGCATTGTCACTATACAGTAGTCTCGCTGCACCAAATTGTAGCTGCGAGCCAATAACATGGACAGATAAATATCATGTGACCAACGCCAAATTCGTGCCTGACAACTACTTTTAAATCGTTAAACCATGGATAAAATAATAAACACATTTCACCTTTAAGATGAATTCATATTTTAACAGGTTTAGACAGACTATATAAACAATATATAGAGCCTGTATAATAAGCATAAAATATAAAAACAATCGAATAGAAATAGATTCATTATGCAACAGTTGGTTTCCTTACTCACTAAGAACCTTCATAAATGGCTTTATTTTATTGCACCTATCACCCTTTACCAAGACAAATTAAACTTTAATTTTAGATCTAAGAGTTAATATACCAGGGTTACCATACATCTTGGGATTTGTCATAAGTTCCCGGTGACCCAGTTTGGGCCTCTAATACCAATAAGCTATTTACCTTAGTATATTTTGTTCACTATCAAGACAATGGCCCATTTCGATAAAAAACGAAACAAAAAAAATTCAATATAGCCCATTTTTGATTGCAATACATCAACAAATCCACTGCATTTCGTTCAATTCTTATCCTTACCTAACATGAATAAAAAATTTTGAAAGCCCAAACACCCGTTTTGACAAAATGGTGAAAGCGCCTTGAACATTTTGCCTTCCGGCGCATTATAAACCATCTCGGTCTAAGCCGAAACATTTATGGCAACCCAGAGTATATAGCACAACTACTAGTTACGTCTTTTTAAAATTGACGCTTAGATATTCTGTTATTGGCATTGACAATCCAAAAAGAAGAACATAAAATTTAGCCCAAAATTACCCCCGAAATTACTTCTTGTTCGACCACCTATACTTTTTTTCAGTGTATCATTATTCTCTCTGGATGTAAATTGTTTCACGTCAGCCGAGAATAAATTCAGCTGTATATAGGCAACTTCTATAACTTGACAACAAAATTTACCTAAAACATGAGTTGCGCGCTGCAAGATAACGGACTTATTACGACATTGTTTTGTCTCAATTTTTGAAGTCCTAAAGATAAGACATGGAAGTTCTAAGGTACATGGCTATTTTTTTGAAAAAAAAATTCTTAGCTACGATATTAACCTTGGAAAAGTGCCTAAAAATACGCACCTTTAGTGGGCATTTTCTTATACATATTCTTATTTTTTTCAAAAAAGGGCTTTGTACCTTAGAAATACAAACATTCCTTTATTAAATTTTAAATTGTCCCGACAAATATCTCAAATAGCCTTTGCAGAATCCTGCAGTAGCGAAACGGTGTTTTTCATCTTCTAAATTTGCGCGTGGTAGAGCCTTAAGTAAGTAGTCGAATTCTGAAAATTCTTTGATGCATTTTACGGCGAAGTATCAATTTAAAAATGACAGAAGAGATAATTTTTCCATTAGCACATATTTGATAAATATAGTTTTTAGTCGATCCTTTGTTCTAGTAATATACAGGGTGTCCCGAAATTAACGTGCAATATTTCTAGGGCGTAAAGTACATCTAAAAATATGATAAAAATGTCCTATAAACATACCCCGAGAAATGCTTCTGTAGGGGGCTGGAGCCCCTTAAAAAGGGTCAAGGGGAAAGTTTTTTTTGTAATAGCATGAAAACCGTTTAAGATAATGGTATAAAAATAGGTACATGCCTTACAACCGATTAGTTTTAAAGTAATTGAATTTAAAATGACTACTTCACTAGTTTGTTTTATGCTGGCAAAATATCATAGCAACGGACTGTTTTCTAGTGGAAAAACTCTTACTTACATCTACCGGGACAAAATCAATAAGATGGTGTTTTAGCTGCAAAATTTTGATAGACGTCAGGTAAAAACTATTGTTAGTCTGACAAATGTCATCCTGGTTTGAAAAATACAAAATGAGCAATTCAAACGAAAATGCAAGCTTGGGTGCGAATCTACCCAAGAAATTAAAAAAATCGATAGCTGAAAATATTCCACTTAACACATGGAAGTCCAAGAACTCAATTTGGGCACAGTTCTGAGTTTTTCATGGTAAGAAATTATATACTGGAAAATGTACTACTGTGATGGAACTCGCGAAATCCTCGAAGATTACGCCTTTATTATGAAGAATACTGGCGAAGACCATAAAGAATCTTCTGTAAAGGCTATATGGAACACTACAGCAAAAATGGTTCAAGAAATGTATTTTACAGGATACGAAATAAAGATTGACCCTTTTACGGATATTTCCTTTAAAAATTCGCGATTGGCAAGAGACACAAAGAGAAAGCAGCTCCAAAGTTGTCAGGAAAAGAGGAAAGTAAGTTCAAAAGCATTGTCTACCAAAGATTTACTAACAATAATGCAAAGCTACAATAAAGAAAACCCCGATGAAGCTCAAAAAAAGTGTTTGAGGCCGAAAATTGCAAAATTCAATATTCATATTCAAAAGGAGTTTGATACCATGGGAGAATTTACCAGATGAATTGAATTATAACAGCATATTTTCCAAGACAGCTCAAGGGGGATCAAAAGGATTGGTAAACAGAAAATGGTTGGTACGAAATTCATCAAACAAAGAGTTATGCCCTGTAAGATTATTTTTAAAATTATTTGAGAAAAGAGGACCAAACA
Organism: Polydrusus cervinus; assembly: GCA_935413205.1. Lineage (NCBI taxonomy): Eukaryota > Metazoa > Arthropoda > Insecta > Coleoptera > Curculionidae > Polydrusus > Polydrusus cervinus. Next base: position 28,893,473 of record OW284519.1, read on the forward strand.
TTTCCACAGACAGACTATTTCTCTCCGTTCATCCAAACTGGCAGAAGGGATGTTGGTTCTAAAATACTCCACTAGGAATAAATACAGTATCTAAATGGACCAAAACTTCAGCGGAAAGAATTGGAATTGACACGAAAAAGCATAAAATAACAAATCATTCTCATCGATCTTCCGCTGTGTCTGCCCTATTTAAACAAGGTGTTGGGGAACAAGAGTTGATTACGTTAACAGGCCATTCAAACGCAAATTCCCTGAAACCATATCTGCAGCTAGATCCTAATCATCATTTGAAGCTAATCGAAAATCTCAACAAATGAAGCGTGTTCTGGACCTTCGACTTCTTAAATGCAAGTCAATCATACCCGAAACCATGCTTTGACACCCTGTATAAACGTTAAACGTGGTGGATACCCAAAAAAAAATCAGAGAATATAATGTGGTTAACCGGAAGAAACGACTATAAACCATAAAGGCTAAATAATTGTATGTTGTCGTTACTTAAAGTACAACAAAGAGTTGTAACCTGCCTGGCAGCTTATTTATAAGACATTCAGATTATTTTATCATACAAAATTACCCAATAGAAACCTACAAACATTTAAATAATCTATTGTTTACAATGAATCATGTCTGGTACCTTATTAGAAATATATATGTATATATCAATGCATGTTGACTCATTGGTGTACAAATAACGAAAATGGTATTTTATAACGAAAAAGAATTTTCCAATCTAAGATTTTTTATGGTCTTAAATACAGGGTGATTCACGTTGAGTGGCCTATTAGAAGATCTCGAAAACGAGTAAACTTATCTTTCCAAAAATTTGATAGCAGGCATAATTGGCTTTGAGCTTTTAAAACATTATATTTTGACGTTTTTATTACTTCCGGTTATAACGGAAGCTAATGCCACCTTTGCTATTTTAAATAAAACACCCTGTATATTTTAGCATTTTTGATTACCTTATTAAAATCTAAATAACTTTTGTTAATAATATTCTATTCCTATCTCTAACCGTTTTTGAGATATGAATTATAAAAGGATTTTTTTGTGTAAAAACGCTTCGAGAAGAAAGTTTAGTAACTCTGAAAATAATAAAGGTAAACATTTAAAATTTTGTAAGCTTTTAAGTAATACATAGATTTTTAGTTTAAATTACTTAGGTTTCACGTTTTTTATACAGGGAGTTCTTAAAATTGTGCCAATGTTTCCATTTAAATAAATGTGCATAAGTTAATTTTTGCAAATGGAACACCATATTTTTTAGCTTACTAACGTGTAAAGAATTAAATCTCCTATCTAAATGCCTAATATGTTACAACCCACATTTTTAGTCGTTTTGGAATTATGAGCAATTTAATTAAAAAATCTTAAAATTTCTGTTTGTTAATGTGACATTTTTTTTGAAAAGAAGGCTTCGACTAGATTTTTTGTTTAACTTTGATCTTTGTTGCCAATTTGTAAAGTAGGCTTTGACCAAAATGATTTTAAAACACAAATCCCAGTCGAAGTCTTCTTTTCAAAAAAAAAATGTCGCATTAACACAAACAGAAATTTTAAGATTTTTTAATTAAATCGCTCATAATTCCAAAACGACTAAAAATGTGGATTGTAACATATAAGGCATTTAGATAGGAAATTTAATTCTCTACACGTTATTAAGCTAAAAAATATGGTGTTCCATTTGCAAAAATTGACTTATGCACATTTATTTAAATGGAAACATTCGCACAATTTTAAGAACTCCCTGTATAAAAAACGTGAAACCTAAGTAATTTAAACTAAATATCTATGTATTACTTGAAAGCTTACAAAATTTTAAATGTTTATCGTTATTATTTTCAGAATTACTAAACTTTCTTCTCGAAGCGTTTTTACACAAAAAAATCCTTTTATAATTCATATCTCAAAAACGGTTAGAGATAGGAATAGATTGTTATTAACAAAAAGTATTTAGATTTTAATAAGGTAATCAAAAATGCTAAAATATACAGGGTGTTCCATTTAAAATATCAAAGTTGGCATTAACTTCCGGTATAACCGGAAGTAATAATAACGTCAAAATATAATGTTTCAAAAGCTCAAAGCCAATTATGCATGCTATCAAATTTTTAGAAAGGTAAGTTTACTCATTTCCAAGATCTTCTAATAGGCCACTCAACGTGAATCACCCTGTATATTTCTTCAGCTTAAGTAAGTATTTTTTTTTAATTCTCTATTTGTAGAGGACAGTAAAGAGATATTATATTATATATATTAGAGTTGTTCAAAAAAACCGGACTTTTGTGTTATTGTGTTATATAATAACTTTTTTATTTATGGACGGATTTTATTGATTTTTATCTTGTTTGAAAGAGAATGAATTAAGAGAGATCGCTAAAAACAAAATGGCGGACGACTTTTGAACAAGCATTGTAAATTTTAAGTGATTTTATGCGGTCAAAATAAAAATTTTGTAAAAAACCTTTGATGCATTGCTTTTCAATCTATGCCACTGGAAGTTGCATAGGTAAATATCCGTGTTCATATTCGATAAAATAGTACGTTATAGCGTCATTGCAAACTACTTAAATGATAATTGACCATTGATGGTCAAATTATACGTTCAATTTGATTTGTTTGTTACTTACCTACTCCGAGTTGCACCAGGAAGCAACCCGATAGGTTATTTTCTATTTAGAATACGTGTCATTTATTGATTGGGCCATTATAATATGTTTTTAAGCGATCGCTTAAAAGTATACAGGGTGATTCCTAAGTTGTTACTTCTTTTTCAGCTGTGTATAGAAGGCATTAAAATAAACAACATTTTTAAATAATTTTTTTTAAACTCAAAAATAAGGTTCATTCATTCATTTATTACACTATGGATCAAATACGGTTCTGTCTAACTTGCCCGTTGAATAACATTAAGAAAACTTTTGGGTGTAGGATGAGCCCGCAAGGGAAAGCGTTCTGCGTATATTCTCAAAGCAGCAGCCGCACTTTGACGACACTCACCGTAAATTAGCACCATATCTATTTGTTAATTGTTTTCAAATTTTACCATTTTCACCAATTACATATTCATAATTAACTTGCTTCAGAAAAACACACCGCAGCGTATTGCCAAATAAATAACTGACCACCGACCCGTAAATTGCATGACTAATAAGACAAAAACAACAAAAAGTATAGCAGGCTACGTTTTGATGACCAGGCCCGCACTTAGATTTTTTACTTCTGTATCTCGCCTATTTTTGGGTGTTTTGAAAAATGATATTTGAAAATGTTGTTTATTTGAATGCCTTCCATACACAGCTAAAAGAGAAGTATCAACTTAGGAATCACCCTGTATACCATCGCTTTTTCTAGTTATAACGTTTAATCAAACACAAATCAAGCTATCGAAATGTTCTTATTTTTTATCTTCACCGAAAAAATAAAAATAAATCGTAGAAGATTGTTTGTTGTACTTTTATCACCACGACCGTCAAAAATATCACCGGTATTCATCATTACAAGGGCCGATTTCTCACGTCACTCCCAATTAGGCGTCCTACTCTTCAAAATGGTGCTTTTTCTAGCTTTGACACGATCTCAATCAAAATTAATGAAATAAAGAGAGGCCTACAATGAATAGATGGACAGAACGTGGTCACTAACCATTATATCTTCTTACGGACTATTATTATTTCATCGCGGTATGGATCACGCTATTATGGTCACGAGAAGACGTGGATTAAAAAGTTATAAGATGTGGCGTTTTATGCGGTTTTTAATAATGATTATAAACTCTTTTAGAAAAAAAATATCGAATTTAAGAATTCACCTTCGCATGTTAGATAAACACGTTGACTTCGTTGATAAAACACTTCCTAGACTATAAGTCCAAAATTACTGTCAGGGATTTATTGTTTTCATATAGAGTGCAGCGAGTTGTACGAAGTCAGAGGATCCAAATCCAGTATATTTTTGAACTTCTAATAGAGAAGAATGAAATTTTCTTCCTATGACTTCGAATTTTTATTCTTAAAGGCTGCAACACTGTGCAACGATGACAGTAATGAATATGAAATTTTGCCGTACAGTTGACTGGAATAGCCCACTTTTCTCGTCATTTAAGTGTAAAGGAAACAGCCAATATTCATGTGGGAGTAGAAAAACCTATTTAAACTTTACCCTTCTTTCCGTTACAATGTATTAAAGCTAGTTATAGGTAGTACACCTTCATAAAGTTAAATATTTAAGTACCAATTCATAAATTCATATTTTACTGCCGATGAATACTTAAACTTCAGTCTTTCAACTCTCTGTGCAAGTCGGCACTTTTATGAAACTGCTTTTAAAAAGGTTTATGGCACTGGGCAATTTTGGGAATACTAATCAGGTATGGAATGTCGAAAAGCTTTGTTAAAAAGTGCCTTCTTTATTAACACATAGGTATGTATAGATCTTCTTACACGAAAAGAACCAACACTAATATAAAGTTTTAAATTGAAAAATGTTTTTGCCGGCGTACAGACACGATTAAAATTGAAAAAGTTTTATGCCTCCGCTGGGAATCGAACCCAGAACCTCTCGATTACATGTCAAGCGCGCTGCCAATTGCGCTACGGGGGAACTGAATTCACAGGAGATTCCAGACAATTACTACTAACATAAAATTGAATAAGTTATTACATTTTTCAATTTAAAAATTTGTAACAGACGCTAACATAACTACTTTAAACTAATATAAATAATGATAAAAACTCTATACTTTATTTCAGAAAGGTATAGAGTAATAAAATAGGAAATTCCGTCTAGTTCGGCTTAATATCGGTGTTGGCCAAAGGCGCAGGTAAATTTTGTGCTTTAAATTATTTATGATAACTAACCAAAGAAAAAAAGAAGATATTTTGATAAAGAAGGAACTATTATCTAGAGCAAATTTACACAAACATCGTTTTATGAAATATGCCGTGGAAGATATAGCTGAAAAACATAGGGTAACTGTGCTGCGCACACCGCCATATCATTGCGAACTAAATTCTATAGAACTTATATAGGCGCAAGTAAAAGGATTTGCAGCAAGACACAACACGGCATTTAAAATGAAAGACGTTAAGCTACAGTTTGATCAAGCCATTAAGGGATTGACACCAGAGAACTGGCGAAAAGCAGTCCATCATATCATTAAAGAATAGGAGAAAATGTGGGATCTGGACCACCTGATCGATCGGACCGTCGACCCGTTAATTATAACGTCAAGAGGAGATGACAGATGACAGTTCCTCAGATGACGAAGAACATTATGATTTTTATAATTTATTTTCTGTATAATGTATTTTTTTTATAATGTTTAATAAAAAATAAGTGTACCTAATACTATGTACATAATGCACGCCTTTGTCACACCATTTTCAGTGTTTGTGAATGGATAACAATAGCCAAAACCCATAAATTGACCCAAACCCGGGTGGTACTACCTACACTTGATAAAAACACAGAATTTTGTAACTAAATCAATACCAAATTATAAAAGTGACTTAAATTTTTGTTGGGCCACTCTATAGTCACTTTGCATACCTAATGAGCTCTTACACCTTCCTGAAACAGACTATAACAACTTAATTTTTGAAAATTAATTCCAGAATCAATTTAATTATTCACATTGTACTATCAAAATACACAAAAAATAGAAGAAATTCATCGCTGCACCACAAAGAACACCCCGGCAGTTTCATAAAAACCACACACCAAACGCCCAATCAGATCGAGTCGTATCGGACAGGACAATGTACAGAAGATAGTTAAAGCAGATTAAATAAGAATTTAAGAATGCTAGAGGACATCGAAGTATCTATTCAATGGTTCTATTTGAAAATCGCGATGCCGCCGAAGTAGATCCTTTGAATCCGATCAAAAGATCTTCAAGGTTCTCTTTTCAAAACAAGCTAAGGTACACATTGATTTATCGATTCGATCTTATGACAGTGGCGGCTCGTCAGGTGAAGTAGGAGCAGGGGCACTTCACCAAAAAATAAAATAAAACCAGCAGGAAAGTTTTTCGACAATATTAAATATTAAAGTACCAATAAAGCTATCATTTTAGCCCTACAAAAATGCTTATTTTCAAATTAATAATATTAATTTAATTCGAATGTAGCTATGCATACTAGGGTCACGGTTAACTCCGATGGACAATAATTATAAACACTCGTACATTTTGGCGCGCCCTAGCCGGCCGTGTCCGTTAGCTCAAAGCAAGTGAAGACTCAACGCCCAACATGGCTTTGAAATTCACCGTTGCTATGGTTACGTGACGTCAGTCAGGCAAACGGCATGTAACAATTTGCATTATGATGAAGGGCAATTTAAAAATAGATCAGTCGTATGCACCATTGTATTAGCATTGGTTCGCCTAACCTTAATGTATTTATTTTGAGACTTCGCGAAAGTTGCGGTTATAGATATCGGTTTTACGTGATTTACTGTGTGATTAAAACGTTTTGCTTTTATTTTTCAGTTAATTCAGTAGTGTACGTACCTACTTATAGTATGAGTCGGAAATAATAGTCAGTGATTTATGGCTTTCATATAGAGTGTAGTGGGTTGTACGAAGTTAGGGGAGACAATTCTAGTGTTTTTTTGAAATTTTAATAAAGCAGAATATTTATTTTCGTGAAATTTTTTTCCTCTGACTTCATATAAGCCGTTGCTCTCGATATAAAAGCGATGAGACTATTATTTCCGACTCATACTATAGTTGTGTGTTTTAAAAACGAACCCAATTAATGTCAGTTTGTAATTTGTTGGAAACTCCATTCAGTCGTTGGACAGATGAGGATAAGAGAGGCATTTTGTTACACGGGTTTTTAGTCAATGTGTGTTTAAGTACCCGCACTATACCTAGCTCTTCACCATTTTTTAAAACCCCAAGCCGCCACTGTCATATGAATTTTATTGTATAGGTTTTACCTATACAGGGTGTCAGGAAAGTATAAATACTTAAACATTGAACCAGTTTATTAGATATTCAAAATTGTAAGTCTCAATCATGTCTTTAAATTCCCGAATTTCACGTATTTCAATTCTAATATAAGACACACTCACCTCACAAATAAAAGTGGTGAGGTCTGAGGATCTGAAGGCAACTCAATTTCACCTCTCCATTCTCTCATTATCTATTGTACTCACCCTGTTCGGTTGTTACACCCACTCAGTGATCCCAGTTCCTTGCACTAGTTGGTGTAGGTCAACTGGGGAGAGGGTAAGGATGTCCTCTGGTTCCAGTTTTGGTTGCCCGATTATTTGTTGTCTCTTCCAATCTAGTGACACGCAATGTGCTGTACAGATTCCCTGACTTGTCCGCATAATCTGCGGTCAAGGTCTCCATTGTACAGTTGCATACTGTGCAGATGGTTCTTGACAGCCATATGTCCTGTCAGAATTCTTGTAATAGTTCTCAGATGGTTCCTGTTCATTTGAAGCAGCTGTCCGTTAATTTTATGTCTGGATCCCCAATGAAACTTTTGCTGTGGTGTAATTCCTGTCTGTGCTCCAGTGGATTTGGTGTTCATTTCTGATTCATCGCTTTATGGCATCTCGTACTGTACACCATGGTACTCCGAGTGCCGGTTCTGGACCGATGAATATGTTTTCTGAGCCTTTCCTCGCGAGTTCATTCAGGCTTTTTCGTTTCCTGTAATACCTTCGTGTCCCGGTACCCACTGCAGTATTACTTTGTAAATATGTTACAGAAACAAGAATATTGTTACAAATGTTGCGGTTAACAGATTCATATCTGGTAGGTAATATGTCTTGGCATGATCACGTTGCCGCAATTGCCAAGGCAGCTGCACAGAAACTTGGTGTACTTTTCCGCACCAAAAGGTTGTACACACCTCATCAACTTTTGACACTCTACAAAGCCCAGATTCGACCATCATTAGAATATTGCTCTCATGTCTGGAGCTCTGCACCCAAGCACACCCTTCGGCTGCTGGATTCCATTTAAAGGAGAGCCGTTCGTCTGATCGGCGACCCCGAGCTGACCAAGACCCTCGATAGCCTGGAGCATCGAAGACAGGTTGGTGATTTGGCTCTCTTTTACAGATATTTCCATGGCAGGTGTTCGACTGACATTGCCCACTTGATTCCACCTAGAGCAATGCAAAACAGAAATACACGGCGAACCACTGCCGCTCATCCATATGTTGTTCAGCTTAGTACTCCTCGAACTTCATTGTTCAAGAATTCTTTCATCTGGAGAACGTCATCTTTGTGGAATGATCTTCCTGAGGTCGTGTTTTCCAATAAATACAATCTTCAACGTTTTAAGACCAACGTTAATCGCTTTCTTCCCACACGCACCGCGTCCAGAGCGCCTTGAAGGATTTTTCCTACAGTGCAGGTGTTTTATCATAAAAAAAAAAGCTTTAATATTTTTAAAAAAACACTTCTGGCCTGGACTGTTTTAGAAGATCGTAGATATGTTTTGCAAAAGCTATTAGAAAATGGGTAATTTAACTGCCAACAAGTTATTATCCTAGTAAAAACTTGTTAATATCCTCATTGTAAAAGCAAATCGATGTGCAAGTGCTCCTCCCAAGATCAGCTGATTATACATTGAATCCGTTTGTTCATTAACCTATGCACTCGTAGCTATTTATTTAATATCCGTTCTTAATGCCGGAAATGTATAAGTTGCAATGCTGTAGTTTTTGCAACAAAAGAAAAAACCATAACGCCATGTCTGAAGGTGTTTGTGAAGCTTTAGCGCTACTTCAATTCGACATAACATAAAATTAACACAACATTTCTTATTATTTCCATAACGTCTGTAAACTTGATGTATTTGAACACTCTACAATCTGAACTAGTAAGCCATACCATAATCTTAGTTTACATGACAAGAAAAGTTAGTTAAAATAGTCTCCAATTCACTCCTCACCTTCAGATCGAAACACATTTTTGAAGAATCTTGAATAATCTATACTAAATATGCTTTTATATTACATCTCCGACACGTCGAACTAGGGAAAATATAAACCCATCAGTGGTAAATTAGTTTTCAACTGCTGAAAACTGAATACCTGCAAAATCTCCTTACGATCTCGACCCTGAAAACTCTCCAGATTTGGTATACAGTTACCTCACGAAGCCGCCTCTATCTGATGGCGGATCCCGGAGAAGATTGGCGAAAAAATCACAATTTCTCAGATGAGATTCGAGATTAGATGAGTTTGATACAATCTAAGCTGTAGGAAGAGCTTTATAATAGGAAATTGCGTAGGTTGGAAATATTGTTTCTTTAATGGATTTGTTTCTATTGTTTGGATGAATTGATGAGATACATTTTATTACATAAAAAAGAAAATATACAGTTGTATCGTAAGCGCTTAGTGTATAAAGTAAAATTCAAAATAGCTAGCTAACTTTAAGTTACAAAATAGTTAAAAATAATCAAATAATATTGACAGGTTATTATCATCAAAATATTCATTTACGATATGACCAGCTTTTGCTAATAATACTTTTTTAACCGATTTTTAAAGATTTAACATATAAACTGGCCTATAGTCTATTTCAGAAAGGTGTAAAGTAATAAATGCTCATTGGGGATGCAAAGGGACTATAGAGTGACCCAACGACTATTTAAGCCACTTTCATAATTTGGCATTGATTTCATTGCAAAAGTCTTTATTTTCATCAAGTGCAGGTAGTACCACCCGAGCTTGGGTCACTTTATGGGTTTTGCCTATTGTTATCCATTCACAAACACTGAAAATGGTGTGACAAAGACGTGCTTCATAGTATTAGGTACACTTATTTTTTATTACACATTATAAAAAAATACAAAATACAAAAAATACATTATAAAGAAATTAAAGTACAAAAAATTATAGTATTCTTCGTCATCTGAGGAACTGTCAACTCCTCTTGACGTTATAATTAACGGATTTCCGCCAGTTCTAACTCACTTTCTTAATGGCTTGATCAAGCAGTGGCTTAACGTCTTTCATTTTGAATGTCGTGTTGTGTCTTGCTACAAATTCTTTCACTTCGCCCATATAAGTTCTATAGGATTTAGTTCGCAATGATATGGCGGTGTGCGCAGCACAGTTACACTATGTTTTTTAGCCATATCTTCCACGGCATATTTCATAAAAAGATGGTTGTGTAAATTTGCTATAACTAATAGTTCTTTTTTTATCAAATTATCTTCAAATTCAATACTATTATTGTTAGGTATACACAAAGTCTATCTAGCAAGAAAAATGAGCTTGAACGATCAACTAATTTTTTAGAGTGTAACTGAAAAACTAACTATTTATAAAAATCGACGCAAGGTCATTTATTAAAAATATTATTGGACCAATAACCGAACCTTGAGGCACTTCTTGAATGATGCTATTATTTTTTTATTTTTTACCACTTAACAACACTATTTAAAAATTTTCAGACGAGTGTAGGTATTATACACGGGCTTATTCTTTTGTAGGCCAGACTCGAAGTAAGCTGAAACGTTTTAAAAAACGTATTTTAAACATACTAGAAACGTTCCTATAATAGCAATAACACGTCACTGCCTGGTAAGGTCAATGTTTCGTTTACCACACCGATCATCAAAAATAACAAATAATAATGCTCAATCATAAACAGTCGTTCCCACCGAGCTTAATTGGTTTCACCGGTGATATTTGCGATGAACACGCATCAATGAAGATAGACCTAACATAATTGTCCTTGCACTTTTAATGAGAGTTATGCTTTTGTTTGGTTACTTGGAGTCACCGTCGCCAATGCTAATTTTGGATTTTTCATACCGATTGGTGGTGTTGTATTTATAATTCGTCCGTTCGAAAATATTATTTATACAGGGTAATTCATTAAGGTCGACGAGTGGCTATATCTCGGAAACTACTGGGCATAGAAATTCAGGAAAAAACAATGCTAACTAAAGTGGCCCTGAGAAAATCCTGGAAATTATTTTTAAGTTCCGCACTTTGCCGCAAGAGGGGGTAATTGACAAGTAAATTTTAAAATTTTACATATTTCCGAAAATTCCACATTAAGGTATATCTTTAATAACACCATTAAAAAGCTTGGATAATTATTCATCATTTAGATCTTATTCACATTGGCGTACCGATTTTAATAAGAGGGAGAGAAGCTGTTGAAAGTGTAATCATTTAAATCGCTGTCACTTATAAACGACTTATTCGATTTTAGCAAGCTAAAGACCGTTTGGAAGATAAATGTATGCACTTTCACCAATCGTATTTAGTTGTCCATAATAGTTCTCAAAAAAAAATGCTAGAAGGCGCAATTTGTAATAATAACACATTTTTTGATTTTACTCCGAAAAAATAAATCATACGGTATAATTATATGATACCATAATCGAAAAGTAGATGAAATTTGCTAGAAAAAATATTAAAACCGCAGCTCGATATCTCCGTTCGTTTTAGCGTTATCGCCAATAGAATAATTTTTTAAACTTTAAATGAAGAAGCGATTATATATTTTTTAGAAAAAAAGTGGGACGCCACTGATATTTTTCCATGTGGATATTATTTCGGATTAGCCTGGTCAATTCTGTATAAAAATGATCTCTTGCGTTTTTCTCCTCAGGCACACCGTTCTTAATCAAAATAATTAAATTAATTTAGCTCTACTATTTATTATTATTATTAACATTGATAATGACAAATTTTGTTTTATAAAAATTGTTGGAAGTGACCACCTTCACTTAATAGGCATGCTTCCGCCCGTCTAATTGGATTTAATTATTTTAATTAAGAACGGTGTGCCTGAGGAGAAAAACGCAAGAGATCCTTTTTATGCAGAATTGACCAGGCTAATCCGAAATAATATCCACGTGAAAAAATATCAGTGGCGTCCCCCTTTTTTTTATTTTTCCGCGCGTTTTGGATAATAATTTTTATTGGATTACTTTTCAGCCTTTGTTATAGTATTACTTATATTATAAAAATTTTACAGAACAGTGGCAACATTGTCAAGCTGCCGTTTTTATGACGTATATCCGATAAACGTGTTTTTGTTCCAAAAGTCTTTTTTATTTATTTATTTTCTCAGTAATGGCCTAAAAATATCAAAAAGTACAAACACAAATTTTTTTTATTTTTTGTTTCTTTAAACACCACAACCAAAATCAAAATTTAGTGAAAGAGGCCATTAAAAATAATTTGTTCTGTAATGTAACTGTAAAGGTTACAAATTCTCATGGTCTCTACAGATTTAACGATATACAGTAAACGTATCACTTTAGGTGTGAAAATTCAAAAGAAGTGTCGGACCACCGGTACTGTGTCGACCATTCACTATTTTAATGTATTTAAATGGTTTTATCTGAAAAAACCTTAAATTATTCACGTTTTAACTCCTAACAAGGTGTGTCGGGTAGATTAGAAAAAATCAAAATATACGCCTTAGGCGTATTCACACATGGTATCATATATATGACGTACACTGAAAGAAAATATTTTCGGAAATAAACGACTTAAAATGATATTTCTTAACTGATGGAAAAGTTTTGGTCTAAAGTCTATTTCAGAAAGGTGTAGAATCATAAAATGAGAAATTTAGTTCAGTTCGGCTCAATTTCGATGTCGGCCATAGGCACAGGTCAATTTTGTGCATTAAATTATTTATGATAACTAGCCAAAGAAAAGAAACAAGATAATTTGATAAAGAAGGAACTATTAGCTATAGCAAATTTACACAAACATCGTTTTATGAAACATGCCGTGAAAAACTTATTGTACACCGTCATATCATGGCGAACTAAATCCTATAGAACTTATATGGGCGCAAGTGAAAGGATTTTTAGCAAGACACAACACGACATTCAAAATGAAAGACGTTAAGCTACAGTTTGATCAAGCCATTAAGGAAGTGACACGAGAGAATCAGTCCATCATGTCATTAAAGAAGAGAAGAAAATGTGGGATATTGACCACCTGATCGATCTGATCGTCGACCCGTTAAGTATAACGTCAAGAGGAGATGACAGATCCTCAGATGACGAAGAATATTATGATTTTTTTATAATTAATTTTCTGCATAATGTATATTTTGTATTTTGTATTTTTTTTTACTGTTTAAAAAAAATAAGTGTACCTAATACTATTGTCACACCATTTTCAGTATTTGTAAATAGATTACAATAGGCAAAACTCATAAATTGACCCAAACCCGGGTGGTACTACCGGCACTTGATGAAAAGAAAGAATTTTGCAATTAAATCAATGCCAAATTATGAAAGTGGCTTAAATATTCGTTGGGTCACTCTGCAGTCCCTTTGCATACCTAATAAGCTTTTATTAGTCTACATCTTTCTGAAATAGACTATAGCATTGTCTTTATTTGTTTTTTTAATCGCAATGTTTCAACTGTTAGTATCTCCAATAGTCTTTGGGTAAGTACTAAATAAGTACTGTAGCTACATCTCTATTTATAATATAATAAAGCCATAGTTACTGTACTTATTTAGTATTCACCTGAGGACGACTGGAAATACTTACCAGTTGAAACGTTGTGATTAAAAAAAAAATAAGGACAATGCAAAGAGAAGCACGGTTAATTAGATGGTCCTTTCAATATCTACAGGGTGATTCCTAAGTTAATACTCCTTTTTAGCTGTGTATAGAAGGCATTAAAATAAACAACATTTTCAAATACCTTTTTTCAAAAAACTTAAAAATAGGCGAAGAAGAAGTAAAAAATCTAAGTGCGGGCCTGGTCATCAAAACGTAGCCTCCTATACTTTATGTTGTTTTTGTCTTATTAGTCATGCAATTTACGGGTCGGTGGTCAGTTATTTATTTGGCAATCCGCTGCGGTGTGTTTTTCTAAAGCAAGTTAATTTTAAATTGGTGACACGTGAAAACGGTAAAATTTGAAAACAATGAACTAGTAGATATGGTGCTAATTTAGCGTGATTGTCGTCAAAGTGGGGCTGCTGCTTCGATATAATACGCAGAACGCTTTCCCTTGCAGGCAAATCCTACACCCAGAAGTTTTCTTAATGTTATTCGACGGGTAAGTTAGGCAGAACCGTATTTGATACAAAGTGTAATAAATGAATGTAAGTACCTTATTTTTTAGTTTTTTGAAAAAAGGTATTGGAAAATGTTGTTTATTTTAATGTATTCTACAGCGTGTTTGTGGATTTGCTTGCCAAATGGAAAACTTCTTTATTATCAATTTTTCGAAAAAAAGTTATTCCTTATAAAAAGTTTTGCTTCTAAAATTATTAAGATTGGCCTAAGAATTTCTTTTTAATATTGTACAGGGTGTCTCAAAAACGAAAAGCTTTAATTCTAAATGTGAAAAAACTTTATATCAATATTTAATAACTGGCAAATTGAAAAGAATAGCAAGGGCCTGTCGACATATTAAGCACCGGTTCCCGCAGATCACCGAAGTCAAGCGGTGTCGAGCGCGGTTAGTACTTGGGCGGGTGACCGCTTGGGAACACGGCGTGCTCTTGCCTCAGGGAATAGTGTAAAATGAATCGACACCTAGTCATCCTATTCACGCCGGACAGGCCGGATGAGATCGAATATCTCGTAGGATGAAGGTGCCGTTTCACACTCCCCAGTCGGTAGACCACATTTGTGGTCGATGACCGGTTCAAGATGGCCTACGTAGTCGGCGAACCGTAAAAAAAAAAAAAAAAAAAAAAAAAAAATTGAAAAGAGCGAAAAGCGCATTAAATCGTCAACTAATTTGTAGTATACAGGGCACTGATATACTGTATACTAAATTAACCTGCAAATAGTACATTGATAGCTTAATAATAAATATTGCGATGGTATTTATCCATATTGTTTATAAAAAATGTTAAGTAACTATTCAAAAAAAACTTTATCAGTGCCCTGTATACTACAAATTAGTTGACGATTTAATGCGCTTTTCGCTCTTTCCAATTTGCCAGTTAATAAATATTGGTATAAAGTTTTTTCACATTTAGAATTAAAGTTTTTCGTTTTTGAGACACCCTGTACAATATTAAAAAGAAATTCTTAAACTAATCTTGATAATTTTAGAAGCAAAACTTTTTATAAAGAATAACTTTTTTTCGAAAAATTGATAATAAAGAAGTTTTCCATTTGGCAAGCAAATTCACGAACACGCTGTATACACAGCTGAAAAAGAAGTATCAACTTAGGAATCACCCTGTATAAATTAAAATAAATCGTATCTCCCGATAAGGAAAAATTAGGCGACGAAGTTTCTCAGTGTACAATGAATCAAAATAGCGGCTAGTGGCACATAAACACCAACGACGACGTCTTTATTTTATAGCCTCTATGGGAAATGATCGACCGCAGCATCGGCATCGGTACTGCCGTAAAAGAATAAACCTTACACAAATAATAAATATTCGCATTGGGACCTCACACTTCGTCGGCTTAATCGTGTGTGTGGTATAGAATGTGATACTTTAGACCACATTTCAGAGATTACCCGTCGTTTATATTGCAACGGTGCGTTTTATCTGTTACATTTTTTTGTTGAATATTGAGGATTCAGCGACGTCCTTGCAAAAGTAATTATTTTGTTGTCAATAAAAAAAATAGTTCTTAATAAAAACTATAATTTTTGAGATTTTCAAGATAATTTGGCAACGCCGCCGCAAGTCGATGAGTCATTACGAACAAATAGTACATTTCCACCACATAGCGCGTATTGTACCTGTGCCTGGCGATGGCAATAAAATGTCTTTTTTATATACAAAATATTATAAAAACGAATTTACCTACGACCATCTATAAAAATGAGAAAAAAAGCACGGTTAACTTGGCTCGAAAGCGCCGAATATAACACGCGTGTTGAAAAAAAATATTTCAACCCTAGAGTTGAAATACAAGGAACACTATTTAATTTAAACATATGGTGCCAATTTGACAGACCACCCCTATTTATTAAAAAGAACAAATTTTAGAAAGCAGTAATTGTAAAGTGTTTAACTTATTTTTCATGTATTTGTCGAGTGATTCAGAATTAGAGTGTGAAAATACGCCATTTGAAATTATAAAAAATGTTAATAATATACTGGAAAATCTATTACCAGAAAAAAAACAAATCGCGCTGAAAAAAGTGTCATGTATTAAACAACAAATGTATATTGGTAGCCATAGCGTAGAGACTAAAGCTCTAGCCTACAGATCGCAAGGTCACAGGTTTAAATCCCATCAGGAGTATTTGACTTTATTTTATAAAAACATTAAATAATTTTTGTTGGGAATTGTTGGGTGGATTTTTAAATTTATGTTTAATGCATCTTTCCTTGATTAAATTAAAAATTTTTCATTCTGGTTAGTTCTTCCTATGATATATAATGATATATAAAATATGAAAAAGTTTATCTACAAATAAAGGAAAAGCCTATTGACAAACTATGAAACTAGATATTAAGTGGAACATAATCCTAAGTATGCTAATTTCAACATTAGTGTTAATATTTTTTTTTCAACACTAGTGTTGAAATATATTTTTCACAAATCAAAGCCTTTTCTTAATAATACTTTGTGGTCGTAGGCAAAATAGTGTACATTACTCGTGTGAACGTGATTATTCTAAAACTCGAAGAATTTCCTAAATATCTCCTCGTTTAAAAAGTATCACATTCATTACTTGTTATGTAATACACTAATTTCGAATCACCCTGTATACATATTCAGTACGCTACATTGCACATGGCCAGGGGAGTAGTTGCTTCGAATTTTTTACAATTATTACTGCACATTGACAGGACCCTTCCAATAAATTAAAAAACTGTTACGCTACTGATACCAATTTTCGATTAAAAAGTTAGCTTACTTTTTTACCAGTTCGTGTTCCAATGGTCACTTTTTTTAAATGTTCCCTTTGATTGTCACCAGCCAGCCTGTGAAGTTGTTCTCGGCTTTATTCTCGTTTTATTAGCGACTTTGTGAAATTAAATAGCTGGTCACCACCCACCGTTGGGTCTGGTTGGGTTTTTTCTTAAGGCGATTGAAAAAAGCCGACCGACATCAAAGTAAAAAAAATAGCTGTTACCTAAATCAAGGTAATTTCAGTTGTTTTATTTTTAAGAAAAAATCTTTTATAGTCTATTTCAGAAAGGTGTAGAGTAATGAAATGGGAAATTCCGTCCAGTTCGGCTGAATTTCGGTGTCGGCCATAGGCGCAGGTAAATTTTGTGCATTAAATTATTCATGATAACTAAACAATGAAAAAAAGGAGATATTTGATAAAGAAGGAACTATTAGCTACAGCAAATTTACACATCGTTTTATGAAATATGCCGTGGAAGATATAGCTGAAAAACATAGGGTAACTGTGCTGCGCACACCGCCGTATCATTGCGAACTAAATCCTATAGAACTTATATGGGCGCAAGTGAAAGGATTTGTAGCAAGACACAATACCACATTCAAAATAAAAGACGTTAAGCTACTGTTTGATCAAGCCATTAAGGGAGTGACACCAGAGAACTGGCGAAAAGAAGTCCATTATGTTATTAAAGAAGAGGAGAAAATGTGGGATCTTGACCACCTGATGGATCGGACCGTCGACCCGTTAATTATAACGTCAAGAGGAGAGGACAGTTCCTCAGATGGCGAAGAATATTATGATTTTGTATAATTTAGTTTCTGTATAATGTATTTTATGTATTTTTTTTATAATGTTTAATAAAAAGTAAGTGTACCTATAATGCTATGTAGATAATGTACGCCTTTGTCACATCATTTTTAGTGTTTGTGAATGGATAACAATAGGCAAACCTCATAAATTGACCCAAACCCGGGTGGTACTACCTACACTTGATGAAAATAAAGAATTTTGCAATAAAATCAATGACAAATTATGATAGTGGCTTAAATATTCGTTGGGTCACTCTGTAGTCCCTTTGCATACCTAATGAGCTTTTATTACTCTACACCTTTCTAAAATAGACTATAGAACCACTTATTTTTTTATAGTGTCGGGCTAATGGTCAAAACGTTGTTTGCCATGTAAATAATTTTTTAATTCGATATTTCGAACATACATATTTAGTAAACATGGAATATAGATAACATGACATATAGACAAAGTGAGTGGTGCGATGATGTTCTGGTACATTTCAAATTAAAGCCGTATATTTTTTCAAAATTTAGTTTTTTTATTTATGCCGATACCTGCTACATTTCAGAAGATACAGAATTTTAAATAAATCCATAGTTTTACAAGACACGGGGTTACTGCTTTTATTGACTGTTGTCAACTTTCTTCATTCGGTATTAGCCAGTGTGTCCCGGATAAGGATAGACTCTACAGAGATCTCGTAAACCATAGAACATACATGGATGGTTGAATTAGAAAAAAGTTTCGTCCTACTAGATTCTGCGACATTGTGTTTTCAAATTTAAAAAACTCCTTTCGAAGATATTTTGGCAAAACCGAATTTTCGCGATTTCGTTTTTATTTTTTTTTTTACTCTTTTTTTATTATTTATTACTCTACACCTTTCTGAAATAGAGTATAGTATGTGTGGGAGTATCAAGCATAAAATTGATAGATATCAAGCGCTTTTCTGTATGAAAGGCCCCCAATTTTAATCCGATTAAGTAAAAATATAATCGGGTCATTCACATTTCAAATGTTTATTTAAGTTCAGTTTTATTTGCATAAAATTCGCGTGCAGGTACCTTAAAAAATACACTCGTATCTTAAATTTTACCCATAAAGATAAGCATGAACTACAGTTATTTAACATTTCGCGAAATTAACTGACTTACTTTTTTACAGTCCGGCCATTTTGGAGAAATTTTTCGTAAATGTACGAACTGACTGGTACATATAAAGGTACCGTGCGGGTCAAACTAATAATGGTATGATATTAGATTGGTATTTTTATGGTAACTTTCTGATTTTGTATGGTAACTCTACTGAGCCATAAAAACAAGAGAGAATGTGTATATGAAAACTTGGTAAACGTAAACAAATAATAGATAGAATACGACCTGACGTCAGAACTTTGTAATACACTTACATCAATGGGCTCTTTCACTAAATTTTAATTTTGGTTGTAGTGTATAAAGGAACAAAAAATATAAATTTCTGTGTTTGTATTTTTTGATATTTTAAAGCCTTCACAGAGAAAATAAATAAATAAAAAAACTATTTGAACAAAAACACGGACTTTATCGAATATAAGGCATGAAAACGGCAGCTTGACAACGTTGCTAATGTTCTCTATAATTTTATTATATAATTATAATACAATGACAAAGTCTCAAAAGTAATCCAATATACAAGAATATACCTAATTAAACACATCGTTAAATTGCTTAAAACATATGCTAACCTCAAACTAGTTAAAATTTTAATAACGATAAACATTTCGAGAAAATTTCTCATAGAATAACAGCTAAGAGAGCTTCTGTGACGGCCACCAGAGGTGGTATTCTGGTATTCTTGTATTCCTAATAATTTATCACATTTTCATGAAGTACCTATGTACATAAATCGACCTGAATCTACGTAGCGAATTAAAAATTTCACCAACACAGGTATTGAGTTCGATTATTCAAGGTCGAGTTGGCATATTTTGTAATTGTATCCGTATCAAGATTTAAATAAAAACCGCAACAGAATCGAACTTGGAACGTGATTGTTAGTTTGACATAACTTAACCCAACTTTTGAGCTAAACTACCGTAGAAATTAATTATAAAATAGTTATCTTATCAAAGCGATTTGAGTATACTACATAGTCATCTATTCTTCATGAATTCGAGAAGTAAATATATTAAAATACAGTGAATCAGCATTACGATGACATTTTATAAGTGCATTCAACGAGCAGCCATAATAAATTTATTTTTCTGATCGATCGTGTAAAACTTGGCAACGTTTGCCTCCTAGCGGCAGCAAGTGAAAATACGAAAATGAAAAATTACGATTTTGGCGTAAAGAATAATACATTTTTTATTTCCAGCTTTATTAAATAAAAAGTGGTGAGAGTTTAGTGTTTGAAAGTTTTGTGGGTTAATTATAAAAAACAATATGGTGAGACAGTGTCAGGTTTGCCAACTAACCGATTCAGTGCCTGGATTTCATAGTAGTCCACACATGCTATCATCCTCTTATAAACATTGAGTTGTAGGCTCGGCGCAAAAGCAATTTTACGAATGAGATGCGAGGTCTATCTTTGCTTTCCAATGCTTTCTCGTCGTTGGTAATTTCGTTGTCACCCGGTATACAGTTAATAACGTTGGAGAAGAGTTTCAAAATATAGGTTAGGTGCTCTTTTTTAAATTGCTTCTTTTCTTACCAAGTAAAAACCCCACAAACGTGTACTTTGTATCTCGGTAAATAAACCATATTTAAAACATAGTACCAAGAAACCAATTTAACGTTGTATATTGTCATCGTTAGTGTTTTATTCTCTTGGGAACCATCTCTTTGATCTCCGTAATACTGACCTAGTCGAAACTGTTTAGCATAGGTCGCATGGCCTCAGGCGTCGGCCTACTATTAACTCGCAGGCCATTGTGTGGAAACGCCTTTTTGTGGAAAGCGTTTTAATCATTGATATAGAATCATCTCGATGGTTTTGATTAACGGGTTGGATCAGATGACTTGTAATTTTGGAAATAATTACTATTCAAAGCTTGTAAGGGATTTTGAAAAACTTCTGGTCGTAATAATGTTGTATATATGAATAAAAAGTTTCCTTTATAGACGAGTTTCGTCATATCATGGCTCATCCGTAAAGCAAGGGTCTAATGAAACATGCAACTATTTGAATAGTAAAAAGGTATAAACCTTCAGAGTAGCACGCAACGACATCCTCTTTGGTTAAGAATGAACAGTCATTTTTCATCCTATACTTTAAACAATAGTCTATTTCAGAAAAGTGTAGAGTAATAAAAGCTCATTATGTATGCAAAGGGACTACAGAGAGACCCAACGAATATTTAAGCCCATTTCATAATTTGGCTTTGATTTCATTGCCAAATTCTTTATTATCATCAAGTGCAGGTAGTACCAACCGGGTTTGGGTCAATTTATGGGGTTTGCCTATTGTTATCCACTCACAAACACTGAAAAATGTTGTGACAAAGGCGTGCATTATGTACATAGTATTAGGTATACTTATTTTTTAATAAACATTATAAAAAAAATATATAAAATACAAAAAATACATATAAAATCATAATATTCTTCGTCATCTGAGGAACCGTAATCTCCTCTTGACGTTATAATTAACGGGTCGACGGTCCGATCGATCAGGTGGTCAAGATCCCACATTTTCTCCTCTTCTTTATTGACATGATGGACTGCTTTTAGCCAGTTCTCTGGTGTCACTTCCTTAATGGCTTGATTAAACAGTAGCTTAACGTCTTTCATTTTGAATGTCGTGTTGTGTCTTGCTAAAAATCCTTTCACTTACGCCCATATAAGTTCTATAGGATTTAGTTCGCAATGATATGGCGGTGTGCACAGCACAGATACACTATGTTTTCAGCTATATCTTCCACGGCATATTTCAGAAAACGATGTTTGTGTAAATTTGCTATAGCTAATAGTTCCTTCTTTATCAAATTATCTCCTTTTTTTTTCTTTGGTTATAGTTATCATAAATCATTTATTGCACAAAATTTACTGTGCCTATGGTCGACAACGAAATTGAGCCGAAGTGGACGGAATTTCCAATTTTATTACTCTACACCTTTCTGAAATAGACTATAATAAAGGAAGTCATGCAGGTCACTGGTTTCTTTATTTGTTTAGTAGTGCTCATTTTCAAGACCCGGACTGTGTTCACGTATGTCTAGGTTAGTATTACAATAGTTAAACCTATTCAAACATAAAAAATAGAAATGATGTTCCCATATGCTTAATCTAAAAGAATAATAAAGAATGGAAACATCTGACAGAATCCCACATAAAGCAACCTTATATACATGACCTTGTCTGCTTGTTTTGTTTTTTTTTGCCAGTCCAATTAAGGGATATTATTTTTTCAAAAATACAGTATATTTTGTTGTTACCAATTTTTTCAGTGCACCTGGTAACGTTCGAAAATTATATACCGAAACGAATCACCCTGTGTACATATTCAGTACCCTACATTGCACATAGCCAGGGGAGTAGTTGCTTCGAATTTTTTACAATTATTACTGCACATTGACAGGGCCCTTTCAAGAAATTAAAAAACTGTTACGCTACTGATACCAATTTTCGATTAAAAAGTTAGCTTACTTTTTTTACCAGTCCGTGTTCCAATGGTCACTTTTTTTAAATGTTCCCTTTGATTGTCACCAGCCAGCCTGTGAAGTTGTTCTCGGTTTTATTCTCGTTTTATTGGCGACTTTGTGAAATTAAATAGCTGGTCACCACCCACCGTTGGGTCTGGTTGGGTTTTTTCTTAAGGCGATTGAAAACAGCCGACCGATATCAAAGTAAAAAAAAATAGCTGTTACTTAAATAAAGGTAATTTCAGTTGTTTTATTTTTAAGAAAAAATCTTTTATAGTCTATTTCAGAAAGGTGTAGAGTAATGAAATGGGAAATTCCGTCCAGTTCGACTGAATTTCGGTGTCGGCCATAGGCGCAGTTAAATTTTGTGCATTAAATTATTTATGATAACTAACCAATGAAAAAAAGGAAATATTTGATAAAGAATCAGCTATAGCAAATTTACACATCGTTTTATGAAATATGTCCTGGAAGATATAGCTGAAAAACATAGTGTACTGTGCTGCGCACACCGCCGTATCATTGCGAACTAAATCCTATAGAACTTATATGGGCGCAAGTGAAAGGATTTGTAGCAAGATACAACACGACATTCAAAATAAAAGACGTTAAGCTACTGTTTGATCAAGCCATTAAGGAAGTGACACCAGAGAACTGGCCAAAAACAGTCCATCAAGTCATTAAAGAAGAGGAGAAAATGTGGGATCTTGACCACCTGATCGATCGGACCGTCGACTAGTTAATTATAATGTCAAGAGGCGATGACCGTTCTTCAGATGACGAGGAATATTTTGATCTTTTATAATTTAATTTCTGTGTAATGTATTTTTTTTTATAATGTTTAATAAAAAATTAGTGTACCTAATACTATGTACATAATGCACGCCTTTGTCACACCATTTTCAGTGTTTGTGTTTTGTTGTTACCAATTTTTTCAGTGCACCTGGTAACTTTCGAAAATTATATACCGAAACCGGTGAAACTATAACGAAGTGGTTAGGTAGGTATCTTTTGAAATAGAACAAAATGAGAACCACACATAACGCTTCCATGCGAAATAAAACTTGTGTGTGTTTGGTGGCAATGAACGAACATAAGAATTAAAAATAATTAATCAAATCTATTTCAATAACTATACAGGGTGTTACTTCATGACGTGTTAATACTTCAGGGTGTGATTCTTCGGATCATTTTATGAAGAAAAGTTTATATGCACATACCGGGTCATGATGAAGATTCGGATGAGCCTTTTATATACCGGGTGGTGCATTGTGGTTGGACTGTCGAAATATTTGCTCCCCTGTTGACTTTAGAGCGGAGTTGTAGGGATACTTTTAGGGTCTGTGTGTGGTGAGTGCACATGCGAAGTTTGAACAGTTTAGGAAAACCCGATATTAACTTACTTAAATAGGGGTGGCGGTTGGTTTTTCATTGGCATTCAACAGGTGATGCTGCGGACATCAGAATTGATTGGACTTGCCAACCTGTGATTTGTCTTCTTATAAAATGTAAAAAAAAAATTGTATAAGTTTAATACCACTAAACTTAATCAAGAATCGTTCAGGACTCAGCATTTTTGATGTAATATCAGCAGAACAATATTCAAATTTGATTTACATTCACTGACTAATGCCCAATGTTAGAGAAAATGTAAGGACTTGGATGTGGCCAATTAACTTGAATATAATAAAAACAGATCCACGTGTTATGGTGGACCAACAATATAAAAAAAAAGTTTCTTAAGGATGGCATCAGGTTATATAATTAAACGGTTTTGGTCGAATCATAGACATCATAAGAGAAATGATTTTTAAGTGTTTGAAAGCATTGCTAATTTTAACAGCTGTTTGATGTACGTTTTAAAATCTGAAGTGATGTTGAAATTTTAGCGGAAAAAAAGTTAAGAGGTTTTTTATACTTGAAAGAGTTTGAACGCTGCTAATTAAGGTTCAATGCTTTGTTAAAGGAATGTTGTAAAAATAATGTTGGTTTGTTGTAAGTTTAGGAAATTATAGTAAATCAACACTTTCCCTGTAGTGGGACGGATATTTTGATACAGGGTCGTATTTGGGGGGGGGGGGGGGGGTGGAAACGTTTAGTTTTTAAACTTTTCCTTCTAAAAGTCCTGTTTTATATAGAGATTAAGGTTTCAGACGCATATCGTTTAGTTATTGATTTTTGATGCAATTTTAAAGGAAAACGAGTAAGAATTATAATATTTTATAGTAATTTTCTATTATATACTTGTCTGTTCCGTTTTACCTTTTTTAGAGCTATTTTAAATCAACAAAAATTTAACCCAATGCAATAAAATATGTTTACAACAAAAACAAAAAACAATTAGGTATTTAATTTTAAAGAGAAAAATTAAAGTAAAAATTTTAATTGAAACATTTATTATGTAAGAAGTGTGATAATTTATAAAAAAAAATAGTGCGGGAAGAAACGAGAATGCTTTATTATAAATATACAAAATGGCACTTAAGAAGGAGTATTTTAAAACCTAAACATTTGCACCAAAAACTGCTCTTAGATCTACGCTCCTAAAATACATGATTTCTAAAAAAATCATCAATTTTGGCGTAGTGAGCGATATTTACTTTATTTTTAATCATGAAAAACCGAGCCTGAAAAACGCTGGTTAGAGTCATACATACGTCTTATGGTAAAATTTTGATTGACACCAATATTCATATTTTTCATAAATATAAAAAATGTTTTTTAGAGCCAATCAAATATCAAAAAAAGTAAAAAAATAACATTTACCAAAACAAATTTAATCCAACCATGCAGAGTGGGAGAGGTAATAGTATATTTTTCGAAATTTGATAGTAGTTAGGTGCATTTTGCAGACATATTTTGGTCGTTGCTATTCAGCTTGCCAAAAAAAAGTTTTAAACCAGGCCCAGGTTGATTGTGAGTACAACAGATCTTTTTTGAAAATATGACCATTACTCTAAAAAAACCTTAAGTACCTACCTAAAGAATGAATGAAAAACCACTAAACAAAGAACTTGAAAAGAACATTACGAGGAAGTATAAGACTAAAAAGCTACAGCATGCTGCATTTCTGGAATTTTATTTTTCTTTTTTTACAGACAAATGATAAATAATTTAGAGGGAATTATTTTGAAGTGGTATTTAAAGTCAAAACATTTATTCAAAATCCTATTATATAGTTTTTATTACTTATAAAACCAACTAGTGGGTTTTTGAATAGTTTTTTTTGGCTTAAATATGACATTAAAATATTGCGAACAATGAAAATTACAAAACTGTAGATATTTAAATGTCCCGCTTCTTGACTCACGGTTCTTGCCAGACACGATGGTGACGCCACTTGTTTTGACGTTTCTTTGCATTGACCAATTAACAAGTTTGTTTGTCTTCTTTCTCTATTTGTCTTAATGATGATGATAGAAATGGTGAATATTTTTAATGAATTGCAGCCATAGGACCCTATTTTATACAGGGGAAATTGAATAATAATCCCAATTTACCGGCTGAACAAACACACTTTACAGAGAATAACTCAACAGTTGGTGAATAATTGTGGTTTGGAACCGACGTAAAACTGTAGGTAGGCTGGCCCAGGCTAACATAATGCATATGACGTATACATATAAAGAAGGCGTATATATTATACAGGGTGTTTCTTAATGATGTGCTAATATTTTAAGGTGTGATTCCTAAAGTCATTTTATAAAGAAAAGTTCATATAAACATATGTCCTAAACGGCTTAAATTTTTTGCTACAGGGTGTTGAATTATATTTTCTAATGCGTTTTTTGTAATATCTCCGAAGGAACTTTAGATAATATTTTCAATTTTGGCATGTGTTAATAGGACATAAAACCACACGTTTTAGTTATGAAAGTTATTTGTTTGTTACACCAGTGGCGTCCCTGCAAACATTTCCTCTGATATTTTTTAGAAAACGACATTTTTCCATGTGGATATTATTTCTGATCACCCTGGTCAATTCTGCATAAAATTGGTTTCTTGCATTTTTCTCCTTAGACACACTGTTGTTAACTAATATAATTAAGTTAAATTAGATGGACGGAAGTATATAGGTATGTCTATTAAATGAAGGTGGTCATTGGAGCTATTGAGACACAGTCGAAAAGACGTGAGAAATATTACTGCGGTTGTTACCGGACATTGCCTCTTCGGTAGACATGCCGAACGTATGCAAATACCCACTAACGACTTCTGCAGGAGTTGCAGAGATGAGAAAGAGGAAGAAAGTATTCAACATTTTCTGTGTGAATGCCCTGGCCTCGCAAGAAGGAGGTTCACTACTCTGGTTGAATCATCTTTCGATAGCCTGGAGGAACTAAGCAACTTACAACTTGGACGGCGGAGCAGATTTCTGAACAGTAGTGGCTGGTTTGAATGAGTTGTTAAAATCCTTTCGCGGTTACGTCGCACTAACCATCAGAGATCTGATGAAGGTGGGTTCTACGGAACACGTGTGGTATCACAACGGACCTAATCAGGACTACGTGAGACTGTTTGGTCAGAACCAAGGGTCTGCCACTCTTACCTAACCTAACCTAAATTAGATGGACGGAAGTATATATGTCTACTAAATGAAGGTGGTCATTTCCAACCATTTTTATAAAACAAAATTTTGTATTATCAATGTTAATAATAATAAATAGTAGAGCTAATTTAATTATTTAATTGAGAACGGTGTGCCTGAGGAGAAAAACGCAAGAGACCATTTTTATGCAGAATTGACCAGGCTAATCAGAAATGATATCCACATGGAAAAATATCAGTGGCGTACCACTTTTTTTCTAAAAAATATCTGAGGAAATGTTTGCAGTGACGCCATTTGTGGGACAAAAAAATAACTTTTATTACTAAAAGATGTGGTTTTATGTTCTATTAGCACATGCCAAAATTGAAAATATTATCTAAAGGGCTTTCGGAGATATTACAAAAAACGCATTAAAAAAAATAAAAGTCAACACCCTGTAGCAAAAAATTTAAGCCGTTTAGGACATATGTTTATACGAACTTTTCTTCTTAAAAGGACTTGAGGAATCACACCCTAAAATATTAGCAAGTCATTAAGGACCACCCTGTATAAATAATGTTGTCCATATAGTTTAAAGGACGTTCTCTCTCGTTCGTGTAATCTATCTACGTTGAAATATTTACTCTGGGGCAAAAACTCTTCACAAAAACAGTAACGTTTTTCGAATTTCACGGTTCCGGTACCTAAACCGGTTCACTGGCGAACCCATCGAACGCATGCTGGTAGAAAAGCAATTTCAATTCATAAATATTCGTTTTTGTTTGTAATCGCATGTCCATTTCAGTAGGGTACAATCGTGAGTTTATTTCGATTTTTATTTTATTATACAGGATAGTCATTAAAGATGCTACACCCTGCACTGTTACTGAATTTTTTTTTTATGATAAAACACCTGCACTGTAGGAAAAATCCTTTAAGGCGCTCTGGGAGCGGTGCGAGTGCGAAAAAAGCGATTATCGTTGGTCTTGAAACGTTGAAGATTGTATTCATTGGGAAACACGACCTCAGGAAGATCATTCCACAAAGATGACGTTCTCCAGATGAAAGAATTCTTGAACAATGAAGTTCGAGGAGTACTAAGCTGAACAACATATGGATGAGCGGCAGTGGTTCGCCGTGTATTTCTGTTTTGCATTGCTCTAGGTGGAATCAAGTGGGCAATGTCAGTCGAACACCTGCCATGGAAATATCTGTAAAAGAGAGCCAAATCACCAACCTGTCTTCGATGCTCCAGGCTATCGAGGGTCTTGGTCAGCTCGGGGTCGCCAATCAGACGAACGGCTCTCCTTTGAATGGAATCCAGTAGTCGAAGGGTGTGCTTGGGTGCAGAGCTCCAGACATGAGAGCAATATTCTAATGATGGTCGAATCTGGGCTTTGTAGAGTGTCAAAAGTTGATGAGGTGTGTACAACCTTTTGGTGTGGAAAAGTACACCAAGTTTCTGTGCAGCTGCCTTGGCAATTGCGGCAACGTGATCATGCCAAGACATATTACCTCCCAGATTGACCCCCAGCAAATTAATAGACGGTGCCAGGGGAATTGCGTGTCCTGCCATGACTATATCCGGTTCTGCAATGTTAACCTTTTTGGAGAAGACTGCTGCCTGGGTTTTCTTAGCATTAAATTCGATTTGGTTACTGTCACCCCAAGCCAAGATTTCTTCCAGGTCATTGCTGAGGCGCAATACTTCATGCTGCCTGCGAAGATGTGCGTCGGCAGCGGATGTTTGGGGAGTCAAGGTAAAAGATGAGACAAGTGTGCTGTCATCAGCAAAGCTATAAATTGGATTTTGTGTTTTCACTAGATGGTCGTTAATATACAGTAAAAAGAGGGTAGGAATGGACCCTTGAGGAACACCGGCATTGATGGTGAAGGTGTCTGAGAGAAACCCGTCAATCGCCACTTGCAGAGAACGGTTCTTAAGGAAGCTGGTTAACTATAAACAAAATCCATTAGGCTCCAAAATCGGGACTTACCTCAGATCATTTACCCTAATCAAAGTATAATCTCTTGCAGGATTCCAGGACTAGCCGTAGGCGAGTCCTGGAAAGATCCTACTCATCCAGTAAAATATCACTATCGGAACTTGTTATGTAAATTACTATTTTTGCCATAAGGATGACCGTATTATTTTCAAAATATACATTTGTTTATGTTTTTAGAAATTTTCCTTTTGATGAAATATTTTGTTAAATTTCATTTAAAAAATTAAGGAATCCTTGTCCGGCATAAAAAATTTAAAAAAAGATTTTATAAAAAAGATCCTCTTCCAGACGACGCGACGCTCCGAATCCGCGCCTGCAAGGATCAGTAGATGGTATAAAAATACTGCTTATAAATTAGTGATTGAAAAATTACCAATATTTTTTTGGCCTTTTATTTCTGAACTTCCTGTATATAAACTGGAACTGCACGGCCCGGCAGAGATGTTTATTTTATTACACTTTTAGGTGCCGTTTGTTTAAACAGGTTTTTAACAGTACTTTTTCTGACTGGGTACCTACCTTTTTTTTTGTTGTGATAATCTCATTTCAATACACTTTCTTGCATCTATTCATTATGCTTAATTAAAATTTTATTGTCGGATAGACAGAGGTGGGGCGCGGAAAGATGGGAATTAAAGATTTGGTTACTTTCGTAACCAAAAAAATTTTCATATATGCCGAGGGTGTCATTCATAAATTACATAGCGGAATTTAGGGGGAGCCTAGCGTTATAGTCCTGATACGTGCGGGGAGAACGAGGGGGGGGGGGGGTTACGTGCCGATTTGGGTCAATTTATGGGTTTGCCCTTGTTGTTATCCATTCACAAACACTGAAAATGGTGTGACAAAGGCGTGCATTATGTACATAGCAATAGGTACACTTATTTTTTATTAAACATTATAAAAAAAATACATTATACAGAAATTAAATTATAAAAAATCATAATATTCTTCATCATCTGAGGAACTGGCATCTCCTCTTGACGTTATAATTAACGGGTCGACGGTCCGATCGATCAGGTGGTCAAGATGCCACATTTTCTCCTCTCCTTTAAAAAAATGATTGACTGCTTTTCGCCAGTTCTCTGGTGTCAGTTCCTTAATGGCTTGATCAAACAGTATCATTTTAGATGTCGTGTTGTGTCTTGCTACAAATCCTTTCACTTGCGCCTGTATAAGTTCTATTGGATTTAGTTCGTAATGATATGGCGGTGTGCGCAGCACAGTTACATTAATTTTGAAGAAGTAGTCCATTCTTAAAGTGGAGTTAATTTATAGGAATAAATAAAAGCATAAAGTGTTAAATAAATAAATAATAAATAAATAAAGTTTAATAAAGTATTAAAGTTAAAATGTAGTAGATGCTCTACATGTTTCGGGTGAAGTAACACCCATCATCAGGAATAAAATACGAAGAGAAAATTGTTATAAGTGAGAGGAACAAAGATAATGGTAGTGAACATCGATGGAGCTCTCATCGAGCCATGAAAGATAAAATATTGAGAAATGGGTTAATGATTTAAGATTGGTATGCTTGAAGATTAGAGGTTAAGTCTTGACACTGACCATGGGCAACAGGTAACAGTGGCAAGAGGGGGCCCGTTTGGGTAGAGAGAAAAATGTAAGAAATATAAGAAAAATGGAGATTCATAGGTCCAGAACTTTCATCCCGGAAACCATGGGGAGAAAGAAAAGTTGTTTATTTAAACTTCTTTAGAAAGATTACTTAGAGGTGGGTATCAATTATTAAACTGTATGAATCTTAGTTTACGATTATAGAGGGAATTAGGGGAGCAAGTCCGAATAAACGGACCGAAACCTCAGTGGGTATTAATTTCAATATGGTTGGAACCAAAAATTAAAAACTTGTAGTAAAACTTAGAAAAAGGTCCAGAGAACAGGAGTTCTTTTTGTTAGACTTTCATTTAACACGAGATCAAAAGGAAAAGCTTTTCCTTTTGACTTCATGCTTTTATTTATTCCTATAGTTACATTATATTTTTCAGCTATATCTTCCACGGCATATTTCATAAAACGATGTTTGTGTAAATTTGCTATAGCGAATAGTTCCTTCTTTATCAAATTATCTTCTTTTTTTTCTTTGGCTAGTTATTATAAATAATTTAATGCACAAAATGTACCTGCACCTATGACCGACACCGAAATTGAGCCGAACTGGACCGAATTTCCCATTTTATTACTCTACACCTTTCTGAAATACATTATAACAAAACCATCCTTTCCTTAATATAAGCCGAACAATTGTCACAAAAAAGGTACCCTGGACATAACAACAGGGCCGTTCTTAGGGGTGTGCAGGTTGTGCAGGCACAAAGGCGGCCAAACTAAAAAGGGCGGCCGCAGGCCGCAGGCAGAAACTGTAAAACGCCCGCAAAATTGAATTTCATACACAAAGTAGTCCTAAAAAACGACAAAAAAACTTCTAGTCTATAGTTTTCACATTACAGACAATTTAATTTTTTTATAGGTAAATAATATAATAAAAATAGAATATAAAATAGATTGTTTTGTCTGTGGAGTTCACAAAAAATATGACGCGTTCGTTTGGCGTCTTCCGACAAAGGGACGATACATGGCGGCCGCTCTTTGATATGATATGTTCGGCGAAAATGATAAAATTGCAGAATACAGAAGGAATTTATCAGTTTGGAAAGTACACTTTGGTTCATATTTTGTTTTATTGGTTGTTAAATATTACTTAATATTTAAATAAATAATACTTTAAAAAATCTAGTTGTTTTAAATATATGGGCGGCCGAGGGGGCGGCTTTTCGATGCTCTGCACAAAGGCGGCAGAGGGGCTTGGAACGGCCCTGCATAACAAAATGGCAAGGAGGGCTTAGTGTTTCTGTAATTCGGGCCAAGAACAGCCGCATTTTAACACGGCAAATTATGGAGCGATCAGATCTTAAAGAACAGGTCGAGATTTTATTTATTCATTCAAAACAATGACTGGTCAAAGATATAAACGATCTTTCTTATATTAAAACAAAGACAATGTAGCTATCAAAGACAATATCAATGACTTAATGTTGTGTAGGAACCAATATAGACTTGTATAAATACGACAGTACGGTAAAGTACCCACAAAGTCCCGGTGAATAAACTGAAACGACACCTCTGGCACCCACTTAACTCTGTTGTTTTCCTAAGGATGTCCTTATTTTGCATAATAGAATTAAATACTTTAAAAATCAGTTAATTTAACGTATAATTTCTTCCTACGTTTTATAGGACACGATCATTTCAAATTATTATCATGATTTTGTGACTATTAAGCGCATATCCGACCTTCCTCCCCATACCAGCTCCGTTCTCTTGACTCGAATCCTGGCCATGTTGATTAATGGATTTTTAAAACTTTTTAATTTTGGACTCTAATTGGAAACTGTCAGAAATTTTTATTTAAAAAAGGTATTTTCAATATTTTTTACAATACAATGAATTTTTTGAGCATTTTTACATGGCAAATTTTAACGCGATCATATACACTTAAAGCAATGACCAACAGAGGGAGCCACTAAACAGAGGGAGGAACATTAAAGCCGGTACAAAATAGTTATTTACGATATAAGTGTTGTAAAGATTCATATTACAACACGAGATGTTAAAGTTGTCAAACGAGGCGTCAGCCGAGTTTAATAAAACATCGAGTGTAGTAATTTGAATTTACAACAAGAATATTGTACAAAATTTTATCTACTTTCATCTATGAATAAAAATATTTGGCAAAAAAGGCATTTTTAAAAATAAAAATGCACCTGTAAAAATTGACCTGCTATTAAGTTTACTAATCAAGTTTTTTATGTTACCTTTCGCATAGTTACTGTTTCGCATGGTTACTGTCGAAACTTTGTCAAACAAATTCGAAAATATAAAAAGCGTTTTTCAAAATTAGCGATTCTGATGGAAGTTTACCCTCTGACATAGAAGCAGCGGCAAACGAAGCGATCTCAAATTTAGTTCCGACAAAATCCAAGGCGCGGTACGAGTTGGAGTATCAGAAGTTTGAAGATTGGTGCAAAGCTAACAAAATAAAGGAGGTGTATGAGAAAATTATTTTGGGTTATTTTTCCGTAAAGCAACGCTCCCAGAAACCATCTACACTATGGACTCACTACTCAATGTTCAGAAGTATGATTTCAGTCAAGAAAAATCAAGATATAAACAGATTTTCTCAACTAATCGCATTTTTGAAAAGAAGTTCAGAGGATTACAAGGCCAAAGTTTTCACAAAGGAAGACGTATGTACGTTTCTTAGTACTACAGATGATGAAACATATTTACTTATGAAGGTTGTTATGATAATCGGCATTTTTGGGGCTTGTCGGCGCGAAGAACTAGCTAAGTTAATGTTGGATCATATAATGAACACAATGATTTGTATATAAAAATTGTGATTCCATTCTCGAAAACCAAAATTATGCGAGAATTTGTTATAACAGAAGCAAATGTGACAGGTGTAAACTGTTTAAGAATTTTTCGAAAGTATGCTAAACTTCGTCCTCTTAATGCAACTCACAGGCGGTTTTTTGTATTTTATGGAAAAGGAAATTGCACCTCCCAGCCTGTCGGTATTAATAGTTTTGGAAGTATACCAAAAAAGATTGCAACAAAACTTGGATTGAATAATCCCGAAGAATATAGTGGACATTGTTTTAGGAGGTCCTCAGCCACCATTCTAGTTGATGGTGGTGCAGATGTTAAAGCGTCATGGGAGCTGGAAATCCTCTTTTACGGCAGAAGGCTACGTTGAGAATTCTTTAGAAAATAAGAAACAAATAGCAAAGAAGATCATGGGGTCAGACACGGATTTAATGATTGGAAATTCGAACGTAAAGGGCTCCATCACATCCACTTCTGGTATACAAATTTCTAACTGTAAAAAGTGTATTATTAATGTTTATAATAAACCTTAAGTGTTATATTTTAATTAATAATTGGTAATTAATTTTATAATTGTTAATAATAAATCATTCTTCTAAAAAGTGTGGTTTTATTTAACAGCAAATTTTTATAAAACCGTTTTTTTTTTCATTACAGCACTAGTACAAAACGATTTACAGAACTGTAAAATTCATATTACTAAATGAAAATAGATAAAATTTATTTACGATGTATGCGGTATCTGTAATGTATGTAAAACTATTAAATATAAATTATAAATCAATATTTATATTATACAACACGGTGAAATACACCTACAATGCGTTTATTTAGCAGCGACATTGCATACACAGCTAATATATGTAATTATCGGTGGCGTAAATTATACCCCCGCACCACGGGGCGCCCAGCCATCTAGGGGGACTCAAAAAAACCCAGCGCCATTTACGATATTTAATTTTCACGATTTTATTTTTTTAGTTTTTTACTACTATTTCAAGGGAAAATGATTTAATTTAATTAAACATCATTATTGACAAACATTAAACTAAAAGTATAAACAATGTTATTATCGAACTCATCCCTGGTTTCTACAAGATGTTTTTTCAAAGGGAAAATGTTGATAGATGTCAAGTAAAAACTATTAGGCAATCCAACGATGTGTCAAAAGGGCGGCTGGATGGCAAATACTGCTTTGTGATTGGTACACGTGACCATAAAAATAATGTTGCTGGTGGCATTTAACTGGTGACCTAATGCTTTTTTCCATCCAACCGCCATATTGAATCACGTGGTTTGGATTCCCTAATTGTTAGTCTGACAAATGTCATCCTGGTTTGAAAAGACAAAATGAGCAATATAAAAATGCAAGGTTTGGGTGCCAATCTACCTAAGAAATTAAAAAATCGATAGCTAAAAATATTCCACTTAACACATGGAAGTCCAAAGACTTAATTTGGGCACAGTTCTCAGAGTTTCTAATGGTAAAAAATTATAAACTGGAAAATGAACTACTGTGATGGAACTGGCGAAAATCCTCGAAGATCACGCCTTTAATATGAAGAAGGGTAATGACGAAGACTATAAAGAATCTTCTGTACAGGCTATATGGAACACTACAGCAAAAATGATTCAAAAAATGTATTTTACAGAATACGAAATAAAGATTGACCCTTATACGAATATTTCCTTTAAAAATGCGCGAATGACAAGAGACACAAAGAGAAGGCAGATCCAAAGTTGTCAGGAAAAGAGGAAAGTAAGTTCAAAAGCATTATCTATCATAGATTTACTAACAATAATGCAAAGCTAGAATGAAGAAAACCCCAATGAAGCACAAAAGAAGTTTTTCCATCTTTCCTTATTTGAACTAGCTTGGAGAGTCAGTGAAACCGTAAATTGCAAAATTCAATATTTCCAAAAGGAGTTTGATACCATGGGAGAATTTACCGGATGAATTAAATACAACAGCATATTTTCCAAGACAGCTCAAGGTGGGTCAAAAGGATTGGCAAACAGCAAATGGTTGGCAAGGAATTTATCAGTAAGATTATTTTAAAATTATTGGAAAAACGAGGACCAAACATTTCCACAGATAGACTATTTTTCTCCGTTCATCCAAACTGGCAGGAAGGATGTTGGTTCAAAAATACTCCACTAGGAATAAATACAGTATCTAAGATGGACCAAAACTTCAGCGGAAAGAATTGGAATTGATACGAAGAAGCATAAAATAACAAATCATTCTCATCGACCTTCCGCTGTGTCTGCCCTATTTAAACAATGTGTTGTGGAACAAAAGTTGATCAAGTTAACAGGCCACTCAAACGCAAATTCTCTAAAACCATATCTAGAGCTAGATCCTAGTCATGATCTGAAGCTCATCGAAAATCTCAGAACAACAAATGAAGCATGTTCTGGACCTACGACTTCTCAAATGCAAGTCAATCATACACAAAACCATGCTTTGATAGTAAAGAATGGACAAACTATTACTTATAACAACTCTACGTTTAATATTAGTAATAAATATATAAAGTTTCTAATTTGCTAAAAAAAAAAGTGTGTTTATATTGTTTTACCGTGAAATAGTCTTGTCAAATATCATTCGAGAGAAAATTTTGTATCAGCAAAATGTTCTCTTGGCTTTATTCAATTTTGTTGCTTTTTGATAATTTCGCTCATGAAATTGCCAAGCAACAATTTTCATACCAGTCCAAAATTTTACCGGCAAAATGTTTTCTCTTATGATATTATATACGACTATTTCAAAAACATTAGGGGCTCTGCCAGTCTTTTGGCTAGGAAATGGAAAGTCGGTCCAGAATTCGAGAAAAAGAGACTTTGAAGGGTTAAAAGATTTTTCTAGGAACTACTGAACGATTACTTGTGGTTGATGTATACATACTTAGCCAGCATTGATTGATATCATTGAAAGTCAATTAAAGAAAAATTTAATTTTCTTTCCCCAAAAAATGTGGAAACTGCTACTGATGATGAACTCTATAATAATGCCAGTGCTCTTCAACAAAGTCATTACTTATTCCCTGAATGTCAAGCTCAAATCAAGCAGTATTTTTGCGAGACTTCAATAAGTGAATAGGTACTTTTTTAACAATTAAAAAAAGTTAAAATTGGGTTTTTCGGTTTTTTCGGATATCTCCGGAAGTCGTCGGAATGTTTTAATTTCTTTTTAACAAATTATTCAGCATTAAAATCTGCAACTTTGCCTTCATATAACTAACTCTCTATCTCTTATAGTTATGGAGCTAGCAATAATATAAACCTTGACACCCTGTATTGATAAATACACGCAGATTCTTTTTATAAAATAAGAAGTACGTCACCCACGTAACCCACGATTACCATGTAAGTTGCCAAATAAGTGTTTTCTCGAAGCGGTAAAATAACCAAGGTTAAAATTTAAAATAACGAACCTAAAAAGAAACCTGTTCAAATAGGTCGCACACCGTGCCAAAATGTTGTTATTAATTTAGCAACCGAAAAATTGCAAAGACAACCTTACAAAAGGAAACGGCTTACCTCTCGCAAAAAATCCAAACAACCCCGCTTTCTCCACTCTCTCGATTAAAAAGGAAAAGCTAAAAAAAAGTCACTTTGAGATAATTACACAAACACCGGACTTAAGTCACCAACGCGCTAAACGTACAGTCAATCAACATAGACGCGACACTCTCTGTCGATTCCACTGACCCACTGAAGAAACGTCCGTCGAAGAAACCTGTGCTTAAAAAAAGCCGGCTTCGGCTGGAAACAACTGAAACACAGTGAGAAACAACTGAAAGCGGCCGGGCGAGAGCTTTCCCGATCTCAAGTTGGCGCTGACTGACGCCTACAGTCACTTGTTTTAAGCGCAAGCAGGTGAGCAAATGGTTGGATGGATAAAGATCAAGAGGAGCGCGCTAGCATCGATGTTTTTTTTAAAGACTATATTATAGCTAAGACAAATAAATGTACGTTGCCGTTTTATACATAGAAAGATATCAAAAGAGGTAATACCAGTTTGCTCTGGTCACATATCACTAACAGCGCTTTATTCTCGAACTCAAGTCGTCGCTGACTGCCTTACAGTCACTTGGTTTATGCGCTGGATTGTCAGAAGTATGAGCTTGAAATAATAATTTTTTCTACATAGAAACAAGAGAAAGCGACCGCTATCGTAAGCTCGAGTTGGCGATGACTGGAAAGCACATTAGTTTGTTTTAAGCGCAAGTAGGCTTGCTTGATCATGCTGAAGAGGCGCACTGGTGTCTCTTGTTTAAGAGGCTATAGCGTTAAATAATAGTACCTATATTGGCTTAATTATTAAAAAGCTCATAGAGAGAGAATACAGCAGGGAACAACTGAAAACGACCAGGCTTTCTTGAGCTTAGGTTGTTGCTGACTGAGGTATATCCCTATACCCCCCCCCCCCTTGGTTAGTTAGTACGAGCAAGTAGGTAACAAAATGATTGATTGGCACTGTAGCCAGGGCCCCCGCGACCATATGTGCAAAGTGTGCAATGCACACGGGCGCCAAAACCCAGGGTCAAAAATTACAAAAAAAAAAAAATTAATTTTAAAATAAAAGTTGAGAAATTTGACGGTCTGATCGATCAGGTAGTCAAGATCCCACATTTTCTCCTCTTCTTGAATGACATGATGGACTGCTTTTCGCAAGTTCTCTGGTGTCACTTCCTTAATGGCTTGATCAAACTGTAGCTTAACGTCTTTCATTTTGAATGCTGTGTTGTGTCTTGCTGCAAATCCTTTCACTTGCGCCCATATAAGTTCTATAGGATTTATTTCGCGACGATATGGCGGTGTGCGCAGCA
Organism: Polydrusus cervinus; assembly: GCA_935413205.1. Classification (NCBI taxonomy): domain Eukaryota; kingdom Metazoa; phylum Arthropoda; class Insecta; order Coleoptera; family Curculionidae; genus Polydrusus; species Polydrusus cervinus. The sequence goes on from OW284519.1 coordinate 28,931,480, forward strand.
CAGTTACACTATATTTTTCAGCTATATCAGCCACGGATATTTCATAAAACGATGTTTGTGTGAATTTGCTATAGCTAATAGTTCCTTCTTTACCTGCGCCTATGGCCGACACCGAAATTGAGCCGAACTGGACGGAATTTCTCATTTTATTACTCTACACCTTTCTGAAATAGACTATAATATAAAATCAGAAGTTGCATTTAAAAAATCAAACAACAGCAATGTAAGTGTTATAAACACGTTTATTTGGTCAAAAAAATGTCAGTGATCACCATTGACAGATAAGCTACATCACACAATACCAGCCGTCCTTGATTTATTTGACTAATAATGATAACTATAGGAATAGCGGACAGTGGCGGCTCGCGGTCTTAAAAAATGGTGAAGAGCTAGGTATAGTGCGGGTACTTAAACATTGACTAATTTTTCACTACTGAATTAAGTGAAAAATAAAAACAAAACTTTTTAATTTCGCGAAGCCTCAAAAAAATACCCGAACCAATGCTAAAACAATCGTGCATCCGACTGATCTATTTTTAAATTGCCCTTCATCTTAATGCAAATCGTTACATGCTGATTGCGTGACTGACGTCACGTAACCATAGCAACGGTAAAAATGAAAGCCATGTTGGACGTTGGGTCTTCACTTGCTTTGAACTAACGGACACGGTCAGCTGGGGCGCGCCAAAATGCACGAGTGTTTATAATTATTGTCCACCGGAGCTAACCGTGGCCCTATTATTCATAACTACATTCGGATTAAATTAATATTATTAATTCGAACATAATTATTTTTTAAGGGCTAAAATGGTAGCTGTATTGGTACTGTACTGTATTTTTTTTTTTTGGTGAAGAGCCTCTTCACCTACTTCACCTGACGAGCCGCCACTGATAGCAGATAAATGATAGCCAAGTGTGCATTTTGTCAATTAGTCAGGTTAATCAAAAACACCTGGTAACACCCGTAAGAACATGTAAATATTTTTTTACAATATACACATCATACATATGCACATACATATAAATTATGTAAAAAAAATTTTTAACTGTAAAAATAATATAATATTATTCTAGATTTTTGGTTAGAAATTTTTGACATGACTTGATTAAATTGATTTTTCCTATTCCTTTGTTTCTACCTCCAACTATACAGGGTGAGTCAACGATAGAGTAAAGTTTATTTGCCCCTTTATCTGAAGAATTAGATAAAAATTCGAAATACAAAAGTTGTAGAGACTATTGAGGTGCACATTTTAAAATTATGCTGGAGTATACAGGGTCGCTCAAAAAAAGTGGCGAACATAATTTGTTTTTTTTTAATGGAACACCCTATACAGGGTGCTACAAATTCGTGTGCTTACAAGGGGATCTCGAAAACGGTAAGAGATACGAAGATGGTTAAATTGAGGCAAAGTTGCGTATTTTGGTGCTTAATAATTTAGTGAAAAAAAATTGTAAATACTTTCGGAGATATCCGAAAAAAACCGAAATTTCTATTTTTGGTTTTTAATTTTTTGCGCCTTCATTTTTGACTTGGGAAAAAAACAAAAAACACTTTTTTATAGCCGTCTTTTATGTTCTAAAAGATGGCGTTATTACTACTCAAATTCAACGTTTCGTTCTATAAATACCAACCTCAAGTCCATTTTTTTAAATACGGACCTGGAATTTTAAATACAGTTTTAGGGACTTATAAGCATTACAGATTTAATACAATTTAAAGTTTTTGAAATTGTAACGTTTTGTCATCTAATAACAAATTTTTTCAAGTTTTCTTTTTATGTCGTTACGGTCCTGAACATTTAGAGCCAAACCAAAAAAAAAGATTTCTGATATGAAAAATCCGTCCATTTTTACTCAAAAAGGCCCGATATTTGATATTTTGTAAGAGAAAAGACCAAGAGTCTCGGCCTCAAATATTTTTCTGTCTGTTTATATATTTTTGTTACATGTTTAACATGTAAACTGGAATCAATCAGACCGACCTAAACACCATAATTTCCTGTAATTTAATTTTAATATTTAAGTTATCCTAAAAATAATTGCCAGGGCCGTAATAGTAAAGAAAGAATAATTTGAAATATTTATAAAGTGATATTTGATGACAAAACGTTAAAATTTTAAAAAATCTTTAAATTGTATTAAATTTCCAAAGCGTAGAAGCCCCTAAAAATGTTTTTAAAATTCCAGGTCCGTATTTAAAAAAATTGACTGGAGGTTGGTATCTAAAGAACGAAACGTCGAATTTGGAAACTAATAACGCCATCTTATAGAACATAAAGAACGGCTATGAAAAAGTATTTTTTGTTTTTTCCCAAGTCAAAAATGAAAGCGCAAAATATTCAAAACCAAAACTAAAAATTTCGGTTTTTTTTCGGATATCTCCGAAAGTATTCGGAATATTTAGAATTTTCTTTCACCAAATTATTAAGCCCCAAAATACGCAACTTTGCCTCACACGAATTTGTAGTACCCTGTATTGTATTATTTTTGGTTTTCCCACAAAATTCTACGCTCATTTTGTAAATGTCATATGTCTAAATTCAATAGTTTTTGAGATATTGACGTTTAAAATATGCCATTTTCAGACTTTGACAGGCTGTAACATTGGAACGGTTCATCTTAGAGAAAAATGGTTTTCACCTCCCTATCTTAGTTTTTTATTCTCTATCCAAAAATAGCAACTTCCGGTTTAACATGTTAAACCAAAAAAATGGATAGAGAATGGTCTACCATGGTGGTCCACGGTGGTGCTGTCTACACGTACACTAAATAAACAAAAACAGCGGTTGTGTCAAACGGTTCCCGAAAAAACGCGTGACGAAAATTTCCAACCAAAAATTCCCTAAATAAATAAACTTGGAATCTCTAAAAATAACACAACGAGCACCCGAAAAAGTGGCAAAATAAAATAAAAAATCTGCCCTCTTAGCGCGGTTTTATTTATCACTTTTCTCCTTTTCGTGCTAAAAAAATAATATTTACATCATTAGCTATAACAACTTGTAAAAAAAATAATTTAATATTTTCCCTGTAAAATACAAGAACTGTTTTTCGAGAGATGAGTACTGATTACTATGGTATAGTTGCGTATATATGCCTTGATAAATACATAGTGTCCACGTCGCCTTTCGTTATATAGTAAATGTCACATCAGAATTTTATGTAGCAATTGCAGCCAAGAAGATACATCTGGCAACAGCGCTTGCAGGTCAAGGCGTCATCAAACTTCGAAAATTGAACCTGCAAAATTCGTAGTACCTGTACCAATTCTTGAAGATAATATACACACATCGCCCAATCTGTTACATTTTAAAAGTAGAAATTCCCAATCTCGACAACACAAGTCCACACCGTCTGGTAAAATATTTCTTTTGGCAACGTCGGAAAGGCGTGTCGTAATTGTCGAAACAAGACGAGCCAAATCCGATGCATATCGAACGAGTTTCCATCCTTTTCTAACTGTAATAAAGAAAAAGGAATGAAATGCACTCAGGCTGCTCAGATTCGTCTAACCGAATTCATTATTGGATGTGCCCCATGGCGATGTAGAAGTGCTTTGTTGGTATACAAAAAGATCATAGGACATACGACATTCTACCGGTTCAAATTTCGAAGTGTTGGTGTCTATTTAAAAGAATCCTTGAGGTAAAAAAAAGAAAATGATAAAATAGTTACGCTTGCGTTGAAAAAAATGTTGTTATTGGCAGTCAACGTTGTTTAGCCATTTTTAACTCTTTATATGCAACGAACGAACCACAATTTTGAATAAATCTCCATATCACCCATAACAAACGCTGCAAGACACAAAAACAAAAATTCTAGACACTATCATTTTTCCAAGGCACACACAAACATCACAGTTTGTACAAATCTCTGTCCCTCTGTGATTCCTAAGCATTATTAAAGCATCTTGGAACTGTTTTCGGGTTTTTTCTCAATACTGGGCGGTGGTATGACAGCCTGAGAGTCCATCTTCGGCTTGGGCGGAGGAACCGAGCTCTGCGAGGACGTGGACGAGGACGTGGCCGTCCTGTTCTCCTGTCTCGTCTCGGGTTTTTCTGTTATTTCTTCCTTGGAACAAAAAAAATGTGACGTTCTTAAGGGTTATAGGGCTTAAGGAACCTTAAGCAATGCTTCAACAATCGAAGGTAACCGGTATAACTTTTACATAACTTTTATACAATTTACAGGGTGGAAGTTTTATTATTAAATTAAAGTTAGTATAAAGCCAGAAGATTTGGTGATCTTTTAGTTAACTTTCTGCGCAAACTAGAACCGGCTACGATATTCCGTTATTTTTTTACGATCGATTTCCCGAAGCTCATTAAGGGCGTTTTTTTCCAAAATTTTTGAAAAATGTAACAAAATTTGAAAAAACAAGGCGAAAATTGGTTGTAAAGCTATCGATTTGAATTTGGGATGTGTTATAGATTGATCTTTTAGCTATCTTTCTGCGCAAACTAGAACCGGCTACGCTATCCCGTTAATTTTTTACAGCCGATCTCAATAATGGAGTTTTTCAAAAATAAAAAAATTCTCAAAAAAAGTTTTTTTGTTCTTTCCATACTTGAATTAGGAAGGAAACCACCAAAATTTTTGAAAATTGTAACATCTGAAAAAAAAAGGCGAAAATTGGCTGTAAAGCTATCGATTTGAAAATTAGATATGTTATATAATTCTTTGTGCATTTTAAAAATCATGCAAATCGGGACAAACATTTTACAAATATTCTGCAAGCTACATAACACGCTGGCAGGCTGCAAATATTAAGCAAGATTAGTATTTTTTTTTGTCATAAAACTATGCCAACATAAATAATACAGTAAAAAAAATACTAGGAAAAAAGATGGGGGTGACAAAACGCAAAAACAATATATGTATACGAACCTGAAAGCAAAGCTGATGTAAGCATACGAAGTGACGTGAGATATCCCGCTTTAAAAAAACTGTAGAAAATATTTTAAATAAATTGTCTGTGACATAAAATCAGTTAAAGAATACCTATGCTTTATCGGCGTCTTCTATTAAATATACAGGGTGATTCCTAAGTTGACACGTCTTTTTTAGCTGTGTATAGAAGGCATTAAAATAAACAACATTTTTACATATATTTTTTTTACTCAAAAATAAGGTACTTACATTTATTTATTACACAATGGATCAAATACGGTTCTGTTTAACTTGCCCGTTGAATAACATTAAGAAAACTTCTGGGTGTAGGATGAGCCCGCAAGGGAAAGTGTTCTGCGTATAATCTCGAAGCAGCAGCCGCACTTTGACGACACTCACCGTAAATTAGCACCATATCTATTTGTTAATTGTTTTCAAATTTTACCATTTTCACCAATTTCATATTCATAATTAACTTGCTTCAGAAAAACACACCGCAGCGTATTGCCAAATAAATAACTGACCACCAACTCGTAAATTGCATGACTAATAAGACAAAAACAACAAAAAGTATAGCAGGCTACGTTTTGATGACCAGGCCCACACTTAGATTTTTTACTTCTGTATCTCGCCTATTTTTAAGTTTTTTGAAAAAAGGTATTTGAAAATGATTTTTATTTTAATGCCTTCTATACACAGCTTAAAAGAAGTATCAACTTAGGAATCACCCTGTATAATTAGCGTTTAAAACATATCAATATAAAATTATACTTATACGCATCGGGCGTGATGTGTAGCGAAATCGACCAAAGAACGAAGTTAGAAATCAACATATTTTTTTTTTACTTCACCTTCCAAACTGTCACTACACGCATGAGTATTCTTTAACTGACAAAAAAAGCATGTTTTTAAGTTAAAATCACAATAATTTTTACCTTATTATTCTCCTCAACCTGAGGTTTAAGTTCGACGCTAGACCTCATCTGCAATTGCTCCAATTTTTTCGCCTCTTTATCTTTTTGCAAAGCTTTTTCGATTTTGTCTTCCACTTCCAGAATTTCCTCCTTATCTATCAACTCTATGAGCTCATCAATTTGTTTGTTGTTCAGTTTTACATTTTCCTTGCCTATGATTTCGATAACCTAAGAGCATAAAACACTATGACGATAATAACCAGAGAAGAACAACAATAAGATTTCGCAAAAATTACCTATTTTTGTTGATAAACAAACAATTTTAAAATCCCAATAAATTAATAATAATAAATGTATTTTTAATATTTATAATATAATATATGTGTTTATTTATCTTCCTCAATAAACTTCTTCTTTGATCCCCCGAGGACGTGCTTGTCAGGGGCAAATCTTAGTATTTTAAATTATAAATATACAGGGTAATTCACGTTGAGTGGCCTATTAGAAGATCTCGGAAACGAGTAAACTTATCTTCCTAAAAATTTGATAGCAGGCATAATTGGCTTTGAGCTTTTAAATCATTATCTTTTGAGGTTTTTTGTTACTTCCGGTTATACAGGAAGTTAATGCCAACTTTGCTATTTCAAACGAAACACTATGTATATATTAGCATTTTAAATTACCTTATTAAAATCTAAATAACTTTTGTTAATAATAATCTATTCCTATCTCTCACCGTTTTTGAGATATGAATTATAAAGGGATTTTTTTGTGTAAAACGCTCCGAGAAGAAAGTTTAGTAACTCTGAAACTAATAAAGGTAAACATTTAAAATTTTCTAAGCTTTCAAGTAATACATAGATCTTTAGTTTAAATTACTTAGGTTTCACGTTTTTTATACAGGGAGTTCTTAAAATTGTGCCAATGTTTCCATTTAAATAAATGTGCATAAGTCAATTTTTGCAAATGGAACACCCTATTTTTTAGCTTACTAACGTGTAGAGAATTAAATTTCCTATCTAAATACCTTATATGTTACAATCCAAATTTTTAGTCGTTTTGGAATTAAGAGCAATTTTAATAAAAAATCTTAAAATTTCTGTTTGGGTTAATGCAACATTATTTTTGAAAAGAGGACTTTGAGTGGGATTTTCGTTTGACTTTGAAAATTAGAAATTAAGCGATGAACATAGCCACTTAATAACAAATGGCAACAAAAGTCAAACGAAAATCCCAGTCGAAGCCTCCTTTTCAAAAATAATGTCGCATTAACACAAACAGAAGTTTTAAGATTTTTTTATTTAAATTGCTCATAATTCCAAAATGACTTAAAATGTGGATTGTAACATACAGACATTTAGATAGGAAATTTAATTCTCTACACGTTAGTAAGCTAAAAAAAAGGGTGTTCCATTTTCAAAAATTGAATTTAGCACATTTATTTAAATGGACACATTGGCACAATTTTAAGAACTCCCTGTATGAAAAACGTGAAATCTAAGTAATTTAAACTAAAGATCTATGTAATACTTGAAAACTCACACAATTTTAAATGTTTACCTTTATTAGTTTCAGAGTTATCAAACTTTCTTCTCGGAGCGTTTTACACAAAAAAAATCCTTTTATAATTCATATCTCAAAAACGGTTAGATAGGAATAGATTATTATTAACAAAAGTTATTTAGATTTTAATAAGGTAATTAAAAATGCTAAAATATACAGAGTGTTTCGTTTGAAATAGCAAAGTTGGCATTAACTTTCGGTATAACCGGAAGTAACAAAAACCTCAAAAGATAATGATTTAAAAGCTCAAAGCCAATTATGCCTGCTATCAAATTTTTAGAAATATAAGTTTACTCGTTTCCGAGATCTTCTAATAGGCCACTCAACGTAAATCACCCTGTATAGGAATATTAAAATATGTTTTTAGAAATATTTGTTAATATTATATAAAAGTTAAATTCCAAATAAAAAACGTTTAACTATATGTATATACGTAAATATAAACGCAGTTTTTCTTTGAAGATATAAAATTTTGAAAAATATATTATTCATAACAATATTTATAAAACATTTCCAATTTTTTTTTAAGTTACCTGTTTCCCATATCCATGCTTTTATTTCGACTTTATATTTTTTTAAAGAAATATATTTTTTAATTTTTGTTGGTAAATAATCATTTAAATAAAAACATAAATATTTGAAATTTTTTTGTCCTATGGACTTCTTTATTTTAGGTTTTATGTTATTTCATTTTTATGACGAGTATTATGATTATGGTTTTTAAACTGTATGATTTTTTTTTAAATATGTATATTAAGATGTTATAAATGTAAAATTTTCTAATGTTAATTTCTTTTGTTTCAGAATATAATTTTATTGAAGGATAAAGATAATCTGTATTAAATATAATTTTTAGAAACCTTTTCTGTAATATTTCTAATTTTTTAACTAAAGTTTTATTTATTCCTCCCCAACCTAAAATTCCGTAATTTAAATGAGTTTTAACTAATGCATAATATAATATTTTCAGTTGTTTTACGTTCAAAATTTTTTTAATGTTTCTAATAATTGGTAGTAAACTTCTTAAGTTTTTAATCAAATATTCTATGTGAAAATTCCAATTTAATGTACTGACAAAGATTATTCCTAAATATTTTACTTGATTAACTTTGAAAATTTGAATGTCATCATTTATTTTAATACTATTCATATTTTATGGTATATTATTTGCATATAAAATAAAAGAAAGATAATTAGTTATATCAAAATTAATTGTTAACAAATTTTTATTAAACCAATTTTTTATTATTTTAAAATCTTTTTTAATTTTGTTATTTAAATTGTCCCAATTTGTATTTGTATAAAAAAATTGCAGTATCATCTGCGAAACTATAAATTCCTCCATCACAATAAAATTACCTTTAAAACGTCATCGATCTTCAAAGACCCGTCGTGATCATCGTCCATCTTCCTTAACATCTTCTTGATCTTTTCCAGCCTAGTTTGATCGGGTACATCCTTTATTTTTTGAATGGCCGCGATAATGTCATCGATCTTAAGAAGTTCTGCTTTTTTCTTATCGCTGGGCCCAGCTTCCAGATCTTTCTTCAATCGTGCTTCCTTCTTTTCTAGGTTACCTAATGCCTAGGAAAGAATTAAAAGTTTATATGCCATTTAATGATAAGGTTGTACATTTTGTACCCATCTTGGATTTTTGAGGTCAATTAGTTAGATTTTTATTTACCTGGTCCATTCGATTGATCATCCTGTCGACGCTCTTAAACAACCTCTTAGCAGCCTTGGTTTCTACTATCTGAGGCTTGGGTGTGTCAGCCACAGCCTTGGCGAGGTCCTCCACGTCCTCCTTATAATCCGCCATCTCGGCTTTGAGTTCTTGAATTTCTTCCTTTTCGACGATAAGTTTCTTCTCTTTGGAGACGGTGTCGATGGCGCGCTCGATGATTTTGATATCTTTTGTGTGGAGGGCGTCTTCTTTCTCCTTTTCCTGCAAGGGACAAGACATTATAGATATATGCAAAAAAATTATATTTCTTAGCTCACTTTTTCGACTTTTTCTAACTTTTCCGTGGATATCCTTAAGGCTGTATCTTCTAAAATAGGGGTGGTTGTAGCAGAAAGAACTGGTGCTTTATCCACCAACATTTCTTTTTCTTCCAATTTTCGTTTCTCTTCCCTGAAAACTTAAAATTAAAAAAAAAACGAAACGACATATTATACACATACTTCTGTTCCTTTCTCTCCTCCTTGATCTTCTGTTCCTCCTCTTTGAGTAACTCCAGCCTGATCTTGTTGTCGATCTTACCCTCTTTCTCTCCAATGGCCGCCTGTGTATGCTTAACAATAGTCTCGGGCAGCGACGAAATGGTGGCTTTGAGTTTGTCGCTAGTCGGAATGGTCTCTGGTAACATTAGTGCTCTTGATAGGAGTAAGAGGGAAGGAGGTACCTAATAGAAGAATTATTAAAACATCGTTATCAATATCTACAAGGTGTTCCTTAATTACGTGCTAATATTTTAGGGTGTGATTCCTCAAGTCATTTTATGAAGAAAAGTTCATATAAACATATGTCCTAAACGGCTTAAATTTTTTGCTTTAATTATTTTAGTTAAGAACGGTGTGCCTGAGGAGAAAAACAAAAGAGACCATTTTTATGCAGAATTGACCAGACTAATCAGAAATAATATGAACATGGAAAAATGTCAGTGGCGTATCACTTTTTTCTAAAAAAATCAGAGGAAATGTTTGCAGGGACGCCACTGGTGGTACAAAAAATAACTTTTCTAACTAAAACATGTGGTTTTATGTCCTATTAACACATGCCAAAATTGAAAATATTATCTAAAGTACTTTCGGAGATATTACAAAAAACACATTAAAAAAATAATTCAACACCCTGTAGCAAAAAATTTAAGCCGTTTAGGACATATAACTTTTCTTCATAAAATGACTTTAGGAATCACACCCTAAAATATTAGCACATCATTAAGGAACACCCTGTATATTGTTTAATAGTAAGTACTTACCTTTTCATTTAAACTCAAATCTAACCATTGATTCAGCTGCGACCTTAGCCTATCTTCTGATACGCCATATGCCCTCATTCCTCTAGCTCTGCAGGCCTGTTGGACCTCTGCCAGAGTAAGCGAGTGAACGCCTTCTTTCTGAATCATTTTGTCATCAGCAGCTAGCTGTCTAAGCTTCATTCTCAACTGAAATCTAAAAATGTTAACTAGGTAAGAACCATGTAAAACATATTTTTTGTTACTAGTAGTATTTGAATGGTTTGGTACCTAAGAAAATTATTGGTGCCTAAAGTGTGAACATCCAGCACCCTACACAAGGCAATCAACTGACTCCTAGTCAACGAATCCAACGTAATTTCGTCCTCGAATAACTTTGAAAATTTCATAATGTCCTCATTGGACAACAGCTCTCCGGAAGTTCTGACTTTGTTGAACCATTCGACAAATTCCTTTGCTTTTTCGGAGTACCGATCCTTGTGTTGAACAGCCATGTCATCTAGAGTACCCTGGAAGAGTGATACTCTTGAATATGAATTTTTAAATAACATCCCGGTACTGACATACATGCAGGGTGTTTGTGGATGGAACGTTAGACGTTAATGGAAAACGAGTGATACGTTTTCTTCAAAAATTTGGTTGCTCAGATAAACAACCATGGTCTATCGTTTTAAAATATTTACGGCAGTGCGGTGTTGCCGCTTCTGCCCGAAACAGGTGGCAACATCGTTATTTTAAATGGAACACCCTATATAATATTATATTATTTTCTAATTCCCTATAGAATTCCACGTATATTTTGTATAAAATCTCATTTGGTCTAAATTCAATTGTTCTTGAGATATTGACATTTAAAATATGGAATTTTCAGACTTTGACAGCCCGTAACATTGGAACGGTTCATCTTAGAGAAAAATGGTTTTCACTTACCTATCTTAGTTTTTTATTCTCTATCTAAATGTTACAACTTTCGGTTTAACATGTTAAACCGTTAAAACCGGTTTTTTGGTTTAACATGGTAAACAGAATAATAGAGTTAAAATAGATTAAAATAAATTTAAGTAACAAGTCATAATAGTTTTTTTACGTAATAAAGGCTAATCCTAAACAGACCGCAATCTGGAAAATAACTATTGTAATTCCGCAGTAATCTTTAACAACTAAAATATTAAGCATTATTTAAAACACAAAATTGAATTGCCTCTGCAAATATACCGCAATGCACAACGTGAAAAATTAAATAAGAACAATAAAGAACAAATTTCCTTTTACCAATGAACTATATCATAATTAAAAGTTTTGTTTATTTTTCATGTTTTTGTTGTTAAATACAGGGTGATTCACGTTGAGTGGCCTATTAGAAGATCTCGGAAACGAGTAAACTTATCTTTCTAAAAATTTGATAGCAGGCATAATTGGCTTTGAGCTTTTAAATCATTATCTTTTAAGGTTTTTGTTACTTCCGGTTATACCGGAAGTTAATGCCAACTTTGCTATTTCAAACGAAACACTATGTATATTTTAGCATTTTTAATTACCTTATTAAAATCTAAATAACTTTTGTTAATAATAATCTATTCCTATCTCTAACCGTTTTTGAGATATGAATTATAAAAGGATTTTTTTGTGTAAAACGCTCCGAGAAGAAAGTTTAGTAACTCTGAAACTAATAAAGGTAAACATTTAAAATTGTGTGCGCTTTCAAGTAATACATAGATCTTTAGTTTAAATTACTTAGGTTTCACGTTTTTTATACAGGGAGTTCTTAAAATTGTGCCAATGTTTCCATTTAAATAAATGTGCATAAGTCAATTTTTGCAAATGGAACACCCTATTTTTTAGCTTACTAACGTGTAGAGAATTAAATTTCCTATCTAAATACCTTATATGTTACAATCCAAATTTTTAGTCGTTTTGGAATTATGAGCAATTTAAATAAAATATCTTAAAATTTCTGTTTGTGTTAATGCAACATTATTTTTGAAAAGAGGACTTCGAGTGGGATTTTCGTTTGACTTTGAAAATTAGAAATAGCTAAGCGATGAACATAGCCACTTAATAACAAATGGTAACAAAACTCAAAGTCAAACGAAAATCCCAGTCGAAGCCTTCTTTTCAAAACAAATGTCGCATTAACACAAACAGAAATTTTAAGATTTTTTATTTAAATTGCTCATAATTCCAAAATGACTTAAAATGTGGATTGTAACATATTAGGCATTTAGATAGGAAATTTAATTCTCTACACGTTGGTAAAATAAAAAATAGGGTGTTCCATTTGCAAAAATTGACTTATGCACATTTATTATTTAAATGGAAATATTGGCAAAATTTTAAGAACTACCTGTATAAAAAACATGAAACCTAAGTAATTTAAACTAAAGATCTATGTATTACTTGAAAGCTTACAAAATTTTAAATGTTTACCTTTATTAGTTTCAGAGTTAATAAACTTTCTTCTCGGAGCGTTTTTACACAAAAAAATCCTTTTATAATTCATATCTCAAAAACGGTTAGAGATAGAAATATATTAATATTAACAAAAGTTATTTAGATTTTCATAAGGTTATCAAAAATGCTAAAATATACAGGGTGTTCCTTTTGAAATAGCAAAGTTGGTATTAATTTCCGGTATAACCGGAAGTAACAAAAACCTCAAAAGATAATGTTTTACAAGCTCAAAGCCAATTATGCCTGCTATCAAATTTTTAGAAAGATAAGTTAACTCGTTTCCGAGATCTTCTAATAGGCCACTCAACGAGAATCACCCTGTATAAGAATTTATTGTAAGAAATAATAATTTTGTAACTACCTATTACCACATACTAATTACAAAACTATGTAAAAATATTTATTACAGATTAAAATAATAAAACAGTTTGAAAACAAACTGATTAAAAAATGTATTATTGGTAAATCATTGTGACAAGAAAATATAATTTAAAAAAGTGATTCTAGTAAACCGCATTGAAATAAAGGCTTTATTTTAAAGTATTATAAATTATACAGTGTACTTTCCTACTTAGCATAACAACACTAACAGCATACTCCATTTATTAATAATTGTTCTATTTAAATCAGTACTTTTTTTCGAGTATTTACAAAACATTTTTAAAATAACATAAATTTTCGTAATAAAAAATAAGTTTTAAATTTACCAAGTCATTCACGTTACACAAACACAGTCATTGGAATAATCCCAATTTTTTTTAAGAGCACCTGGTCATTTCCCGGAATATCTACGTATTTTTTTTTAATGAAGGAATAATGTCCTAAATTAATTTGTTTGTTCAACTCAACCAAGGTATTGATTGCCAATTTAATTTGTGTCTATGGCGTTCCTTGACCCATTTCACAATGGGTATTTTTGCTTAAAAACAAGCATTTTAAACAAAGGCATAAAATATGGAACAAACAAACATTTTTTTTCTCTAAATATTTATTACAAAAACATCTTCAAAATCAAGGTTAACAAAGGTTTTGTATTCTAAAAATATTTATGAGTGATTTTAAAATTAGCAACTTTTGTTTTTTACAAAAACTGACCTTTGCAAGTGGGAAATCAGTGGGTAAGAAAAAAGGTAATAAAATAATTATAATAGAGGTAAGTACCAAGTTCTTGGAACATAATGCAGAAAACACTGTTAACTTTAAGCTTTCTATGTCAAAAAATCTCTAAAAAAAGAATTCATAGAAAAGTAAAAAACTTACCTGTAAAAATTTAGCCATTTCCAACTTAACCTTCAGGCTCTGCTTAATTTTATCTTCTTTTTCGGATGTAGTTTGAAATGTGCTTGGCAACATTCCGGGAAACAACTTAATAAACACTGGCAATAACAATTCCATAAATGGCACTATTATAAATACTGAAAATGGAACAAGACGGAACAAATCTCCCACTGTACGGGTCAGTAGACGGTACTCTCTCCGACTCAAGGCTTTTCCTTGAAGAATACGCCATACCAGCCCTGCAGAAATCTTTACATCAATTCCTAACAATCGAAAACCATGGTAATAGTGCAAAAGCTCATCTTTTACTTTCTGCACTATGGATTTTTTTACCGGGGCTTTGGCCACTTGGGTGTCATGGACTTTTGCCACCTCTTCTTTTTGCTTTTTAAGTTCTTGAACTGTGGCTTCGATTTTTGAAGACGGCTTGAGCGGTTCCTTATCAAAATAAGGAGTTGACAATGATATATATCTACAATAACAAATGGATTAACCACTTTTACTTGATGTTGGGAAACATTTTGTAATATCTGTCCAGAGTTTAAGTTTTATATTATAAATAGGTACATACCTTGTGATTTCATAATTATTTGTATATACTCTCTTATCGTTATAATTCAGGAGGTTTGAGTGTGTTGTAAATGAATACAATCTTCTGGGCTCGAGAAGGCTAACATTGGCAAACTGACAGTTGAAACTACACACACATGAGTGGTTAAAAGAAAAATTTCGACAACCTGCAAGCAAAATAACCGATTTGTATAAAGAATAAGGGAAAATTATGATTAATAAGGAAATTATATAATAAAAACCGCCTTGTTTTGAGGGGTTCCTAACCTAGAAAGGATACAAATTGCTTACATTTTAACAACTTGGCGCGGGTGTTTCTTAACTGGACCGATCGTAAGACGACATACATTGTGTTTAGGTTATTTTAATGAGAAATATCACTGGCGATGTTTTCGATTTTGTTGTGAAACTGCCATAAATTATTGTTGTCGCAATTTTTCCAGACTTTTGTGCTCACTGCTCATTCGCGGACGACTTCAAAAATTTTCCATTTAAATGACGTTTCTTGAGACAGCTGATTTTTCGGCGTTGCCAATACATGAATATAAAAGTTACTAAGCAGGGGTGCAATTCTTGAAATCTACCAGAGATATTTATGACGTCATCTCTGGACAAAAAATAAAAATTATCGTTAGGCATTGGCAATATAGAGAATTACAAGCACATTACAAGTATAGGTATCAAAATAACAAAAACAAAAATATGTAGTAGTTAGTTGTTATATCATTTATTTTTCAATAGAATTCGTTCTTGCAACAATACAATAGCTCGTTTCCAATTTCCATGGAAAGTTATTGTTGTTTTACCACTTACATTCCTTTAACAGGACTGTAACTCCTTAGATGAACCTAAAATGATTTATTTTATTGAAGATCCTGCGCTACGGGCTAAAACCTAATACTCGCCATTTTTACTCCCCCCTCGTTATAAAACCAAGTTTAAATTGGCCTCGAGCCTCGTGCCATCAAAAGTTAAAATTACCAAATCACAACCTTGAAACCGAAATATCGGCCATGTGTTTTCTGAGCCGATAAAAAATTTAATCCGCAGCTATTCGTACTCCTATCAATATCATCTCTCAAATAAAATTCTGCCATCGATTAAATTCCATAAGACGCGACGGCAATGGAAAGTGCGCCCTCGTTTTTTCCCATTTACTTTCCTTGCGTAAGACAAAGAAAACACTTGCGGTGAAGCAAAAGGTGAATTTTAAGAAGTCGATAATTTTTGTATTGACACAAGCGCAGATATGTCGGTTGTACGTGGAGCATGTGCGCAAATGGTACATGTGGCCAGTGCTGCCACGTTATCAAGGAATTCGTCGGCCAAGGTATTTCTTCGCCATTATAGTTCCTTATATTATTATAAAAGTCAATAGCAGCATAACTCAATCGTATATTGCATGAGCGCACATAGGGAGAGGGAGAATTGGCACTCCCCCCCTCAAGCTCACAGTATTTTTGTTTTTTTTTTGTCATACAAAATTTCCTTATCTTACAAAAAGGTATTGTTCATTGGTACTTTGGCCCTGCAATCCCGGTTGGTGTTACAATATGAAGATCCCAAAACAGTCAATCGTGTTTGGAAAGGCTTCTGGACGCCATCATGGACCTTTTTTTTAGAAGTCTTTTTAAGAAGGTGGATAGTTGATGGACCTTTTTTTTAAAGTCACTTTGAGAAGGCGTGGAAATATCAGCA
This sequence comes from Polydrusus cervinus, assembly GCA_935413205.1. Lineage (NCBI taxonomy): Eukaryota > Metazoa > Arthropoda > Insecta > Coleoptera > Curculionidae > Polydrusus > Polydrusus cervinus. Next base: position 28,947,828 of record OW284519.1, read on the forward strand.
CGCACGAATAATTTTTTTTAGTCACTTTGGACCTCCCCCCTAAATAACGTTCTATGGATGTTGTTTATCCTGCTATATTCGTTACGGTGGATTTATGTCGGTGTCCGCGGAAATCCGCCATTCCCTGAAATTACTATAGAGTTAGTAGAGTCACTATATGTGGCGGCAAACGCCGTAACTCCTACATCGCTACTCGAATTCAGTCATTCCCTGTTATATTAACTGCAAATATTTTAACCAAATGCCGTAACTGGGAACTGACTTCATGGCGATCGATGTATATAATGACATTGATGACAATGGCTGTGGGCATAACGGCATAAGTGGGCCAATAAATGCATAATCACGACAGAGATTTACATTACAAAACTCTGCAGTCTCCATTTTTGTCAAGAATATGGCGTCTAAGAAAGTCCATATCCGAAGTCTGACAACGTCGCTTTAAGCGGGATTTTGTCTGATTGGCAAGGCCTCCGCGCCGTCCTGCCATGTTTTACTAAACCTGTGGGGTGTGTTGAAGAAAAACCGCCTTAAAACATCTCCATTGCACTACAAGGTATGACAAAACTTATTTTTAGTTAGTTTATACGCGATTAAATAAAAATATCACCCCGCGATCCGCTGTCAGCCCACAAATACCAATCGTTTCGCTTTCCACGTTTGTTGTGCAATGTCTAATGGCGTACGTCTCGGTTGTTTAGATTTTTTGTGTCAAGTGGATTAGTTTTGTGCACATGATAACGATAGTCTCGACCGTCGCCCACGTCTATATCCCGTAAATTTTTATATTGTGCATTTTTCCCTGTGAAAATTCCAGGTAACATGCTAATTTTAATAACTCGTGAAGTGACAGTGAAGCCCATAAAATTAGTATTTTTTCGTCGAAAGAAAAGAAAGTGCGTAGCGTTGCGTGAGCTTTTCCGCTGCAAAACAAATGAAAACGGCGTCAAAAAAGTGAAGGCATCCGTGTGCAACGTGGGATGCAAACACGGTGCAACTGCGTTTTCTTTTTGTAGGTCAAAGTACGCACGCCAATGCATTTCATTTGCACCAATTCTTGAATTCTTGCTTATAGGTGAAATACCCCTTTATCCGCATTGTTCGAGGCAATGAACTAATTTAGGACACTGACGTTCTATTTCGAGTAAAGGCATTGTCGCGTGAGATTATAGGACGTAGTCCACCGATTTTTATTTGTACATACAAACAGGAACTGAGAAAATGAGCTGTTAAGTACGCCCTTGTCGCCGCTATTTTTAGGAAGTGTGTTAACCTTTCCTGATTCCTTTATGCCTTTTAGAAGCTGTCGTTTTGTGTCTGGCGCGATACGGCGCAAAATGCTGATGAAATTCCCCGAATTCCAGAGTAATGCTCTCGTACTTAAGTCGTCGATTTATAGATTGATTGGTTTTATTTTAAAAAGTTCATTGTTCATTGCCCGCTAGACCATTTCACCTTGATTTCTTTTGTTTTTTTTTTCTCAAGGACGCACGAGCCGATTTTGTTAAAATAATTGGAGAATTTCACGAATGGTTTACTGATTTAATTGTACCTTTATAAGGAACATTTTTTTTTAATCGAGCGGGTTAAAAGCCAAGGAGTCCAAGTAGCATTTTTTCGATTTAATTGAATGCAGATAAAAACTGATTGTTCAAATCTACACTTGCCTGCCAAATCATGCTAAATACAAATTTACATTTATTTAAAATAAGCTCTAGTATTTCCATCTTGAATGGCTTGACCTACAACCCCCCCCCCCCAAATTTTAAAATGCCTGGAAGTTTAGAATGTTGCCTATTCTTTGCTTTCAAAATAGTCTATTATTTTTGCATCTGCAAGTTGACCTGCAAGCCTTTGCTGTAATCTCACCCTGGGTTAGATTTTTATAAAAGCTTATTTTATTAGAAACAATCCCGCACGGAACGCAATTTGGCAACACTGTCAACGGGTCTTGATACACCTTTAAAAATAGCAACTTTTCTGTAATTTAAATTGACCTTGTACACTACTTTTCTAGTTTTTACCATTTCGGAGGGGAATAATAAGAGAGAAAATACCACTCTCAAGGTGAATACCTTCCTGCACTTCTATTAGCCCTATTTGAAAACAACAGGGAACATATCTAAAGGACAGTGAACTTATTCTTCCCTCTATTTATTGTCAAACTGTTTTGTTTATCGACCTTTAGCCAATCAGCTAAGACTCAAGTTTGTAAACAATAATTTGTTCTACTTATTGACATAAACAAAAGGTGGTGTGTAGTTTATTGAGATGCATAGCAATAACATACAGTGATCAAGCTCTATTTATATTGTCCTAATCTATACCGTGAACTGATTTGTTATTTTTGTTATAGGCATACAATGGGGCCCAAAGGACCCTGCAAAATCTTGGTGCACTAAAAAATTAACTCAACTAACAAATTATACCAGGCGCATTTAAATTAGTTAAGGTAAGATACTTTTTTTCTATTAATTCAAAATATATTTTTCCTGCGACCACCTATGAAAATGAGAAAAAAAGCATGGTTAATTTGGCTCGAAAGCGCCGTATATCACACGCGTGTTGAAAAAAAATATTTCAACTCTAGAGTTGTAATACAAGGCACACCATTTAATTTAAACAGACCACCTCTATTTATTAAAAAGAACTAATTTTAAAAAGCAGTAATTGTAAAGTGTTTAACTTATATTTCATGTATTTGTCGAGTGATTCAGAATTAGAGTGTGAAATTATGCCATCTGAAATTTTAAAAAATGTTAATAATATACTGGAAAATCTATTATCCGAGAAAACAAGTCGTTCTAAAGAGAGTGTCGTGTATTAAACAACAAATCTTTATGGGTAGCAATAGCGTAGAGAGTTAGAGCTCTAGCCTACAGATCGCAGAGTCACAGGTTCAAATCCCGTCAGGAGTATTTGACTTTTTTTATAAAAACATTAAATAATTTATAGAATTATTTTGAATTGAAATCTTCCTTGTTGGGTGGATTTTTTAAATTTATGTTTAATGCATCTTTCCTTGATTAAACTTAAAATTTTTCATTCTGGTTAATCTAGAAGTCAATCCAGGATTAGTTCTTCATATATAAAATATGAAAAAATGAAAAAGTTAAACTATAAATAAAGGAAAAGCCTATTGACAAACTATGAAACCAGATATTAAGTGGAACATAATCCTAAGTATGCTAATTTCAACACTAGTGTTGATATTTTTTTTCAACACTAGTGTTGAAATATTTTTTTTCAATACTAGTGTTGAAATATTTTTTTCACAAATCATAGGCTTTTTTAATAATTCTTTGTGTTTATTCTAAAACTCGGGAGAATTTCCGCACTCGGCTGGCGCCTCGTGCTAAATGTCTCCTTGTTATGTAATATACTATAAAAATTCCCTGTTACTTTGTCTGTTCCTCTTGTAAGTTATATTTCTTACAGGCAACAGATAATGGATTCTCGCAACTAAAATGGATTTTGGCATTGCCAAATCCTTTTTTGTTAACCGCTCACCTATTGGTGCAGTGAATGAAAAGAAACAGGCACCATACAAGGACATTCTTATCTTCAAATTTTCCTTTTGTAAGTATGTTTTCAAAAGATTATTTTTTATATTAAAAAAAAATCATATATTTTTACAATTGGGTGTATTTTAAGTACACTCATAGAATAATTTAGTAAAGCCATTTTTGTCAGCCCTAATTATTTCTTTAAATTATGGTTTTTAACCTTCAATTGTCCTTATCTGCATTTCTTATCGACAAAATATTCAAATTACTTTTACTTGGTTTTAAATTATAAAATACTCTAAACACAATGTACACGATTTACATATTTTTGTTTAAAATAGGATTTACATTCGTCATAAAAACTTTGATAAGGTTGATTGAAACAGTGATTTGCAAGTAAATAATTTATTGACATCCCTGTGATAAACTATTTATGTCTGTTTTAATTGATATGATTCACATTTATACTTTTGTTAATATTATGTGATTCTGATGTTCAATTGTTTGCTTGACATCGCCATGATCATCAGCACATGAAATTACAATGCTTTACTAATATAACTGACGTCCTATCTCTTATAATAAGAAAGTTAGCAATACTGCCGCCTTCATTTTGAACATACGGTATAAAAGGTAGATAGAGAAACATTCAATACTTTGTTCTCTCTAAACCGTTGGGTAAGGACCACATATATACATACACTATATTGCTAATACCACAAGGCAATGATGACACCACTGTAGGCAGATGATCAGGGTTCGTTGAGTTTGCGCAGCTCGGAAATTTGCTTCTTGATGTAAACATTTGACAGGACCGACTTTTAAAATATTTTTACAAGCTTTTATTTAAATTCACCCGTTAGTTCGGGTGTGTACAGTTTATGGTCAAATAAAACTAAGTAACCAATATTTTACATACCTGAAATACCTTATTTCTGGTATTGAACCGCGATTCGTACAAAAAAGGATCATACACTTTTTTCTACCCATCTTGAGACACAAGTCGCTAACAATAACAAAATGTCTGGTAAGGTTTTATACCTAAATTCGCACCCAAACCTTAAAAATAATATCCACAATCACACACGGAACAGCCGAACGAATACAACGTAAAAAAGATGGAAACGACTATTACTACAAACTAAAAAAAAAATGTCTAAAGTAAAGTTTTATAAATATTAACACCCAAAACTTGGAAATTATAACAACACACGAATGAACGAAACAAAAGATAGCGACTAATAAGAATATAACGGCGAGCCGGTTTTGTTCAAGAGACCTTGGATTTTGTTTACGTTCTGTTAGATATCCTGTCGGTTGCCTAATTTTTTCCCTACTGCGCAAGCACCACGGCCCCCAACTCAGGTTATTTTGAATCACACGATGGGTGTATTCTTGCTTCGTGCGGCTGCTTGAATTGGCAATATAGTGTATGTATATATGTGATAAGGACCCCTAAAATAAGACCGAATCGAAAAACGCTATCGATTCGAATCCTTACATTTATTATTGCTTTAATTTGAAGCCATGAAATATGAAATTTAATTATTTTTTTAAATTATTTATAAATAGTAGTAGAGGTACTTATATTTCGCCAAAACATAATCGCATTTTAAATGCTACTATAAAATTGAAGGACCTTGGCGAGATAACTGATAAAACCAAAAACAAACAATCCTAAGGTCGCCATATGATCGTGACATCGACATTAGATTTGCGATACTTAGTAATTTGGATTGTTTTAGAAAAAATTGCGTTTGGTGCGGTTTCACTTAGTTACGATGCTATCTAATCAATTATTAACATGATAAAAATAGGTACACCAAGCCTCATTTACATGTTTTATCTATCAGTGTTTGTATTATGACCTTCAAAAATCTAGAATAATCAATAGGCGACTTAGGCTTTGTTCCCACAATAGTCACGGACGGTCCGTGACAATCAGGATTCTGCGCAATAGACTCTGACGCAGATTTCTGAGTGGTTGGATTGGTTAGAGAATTGTCGGTGACTTGTCCCGTGATCTTTTTGTATACCAGCAGTGTTTGGACATTGGATAAAAATATACACAGAACCAAAAATTATACTCAAAAGTTCAAAGTTGATTTTCTCGCGAAGCGATAAATCGTTTTCGATAAATATTTTTTTAACTGTAGCTTTTTTCTTTGGTAATTGCATTGTCATAGAACTTTTTATTCAGATTTCAGTTTTAGGCTTATACAGGGTGCAAAAATGAGAATAGTTTTTTACGTTAAATTTAAGACACCCTGTAGGGAGCATTAGCCACAACAACGGGTGCATGATGAAATCATGCTGTAACCTCATGTTTTCTAAACATTTTTTTTTTAATTTCTCTGATATCTGTAATATCAAAGAAAATACACAGTTTTATAACAGAACATGTTTTTTTAAATTAATAAAATATTTTGACAACATTAAACTAAGAATAACAATAACTATAAAGAGCACAAAAAGTACATCTAAATAATTAAATATGGTGTTCCTCAGGGAACAATTTTGGGACCATTATTTTTTTAAATCTATATTAATGATTTGTTTATTGTACATTGTGAGAGAAATTCATAGTTTCGCAGATGATACTGCAATATTTTATACAGATACAAATTGGGACAACTTAAATAACAAAATTAAAAAAGATTTTAAAATAATAAAAAATTGGTTTGATAAAAATGTATTAACAATTAATTTTGATAAAACTAATTATCTTCCTGTCATTTTAAATCCAAATAACATACCACCAAATATGAATAGTATTAAAATAAATGTCATTCAAATTTTGAAAGTTAATTAAGTAAAATATTAAGGAATAATCTTTGACAGTAAATTAAATTGTAATTTTCACATAGAATGTTTGATTAAAAAATTAAGAAGTTTCCTACCAATTTTTAGAAACATTAAAAAATTTTGAAAGTAAAACATATGGAAATATTTTATTATGCATTAGTTAAAACTCATTTAAATTACGGAATTTTAGGTTGGGGAGGAATAAATAAAACTTTAGTTAAAAAATTAGAAATATTACAGAAAAGGTTTCTAAAAATTATATTTAATAAAGATTATCTTTATCCTTTAATAAAATTATATTCTGAAGCAAAAAAAAATTAATATTGGACAACTTTAAGTTTTTATAGGATTCAAATCGGGACTGCGCGGTGGATAATTTATAGTTCGAATATTTACTTCATGTAAATATGCTCGCTACGTGAAGTCTTGTGTTATTGTGCATTAGTAAAAAATTATTCCCAATGTACGGAGCGAAAGAGACCACGTGCTCAGACAAAATGTTATTGATATACCTTTCGCTATGATTTATTATAGACTATTTTGTTTGTTAAACCAAATAAATATCCAGTAAAATTGTGATTTATCGAAGAAAAACATGTTTTGCTATAAAACTGTGTATTTTCTTTGATATTACAGATATCAGAGAAATTAAAAAAACAAAATGTTTAGAAAACATGAGGCTACAGTATGATTTCATTATGCATCCGTTGTTGTTGCTAATGCTTTCTACAGGGTGTCTTAAATTTAACGTAAAAAAACTATTCTCATTTTTGCACCCTGTATAAGGCTATAACTGAAATCTAATTTTTAAAAATCACATCACATGCAATTACCATTGAAAAAAGCTACAGATCATGTGCTAAATAAGTACGATCACTACACTTCATACAGAGTACCGAATACTTCCGGAGATATCCGAAAAAAATCGAAATTTTTTGTTTTTCATTTTTTGCGCCTTGATTTTTGACTTGGGAAAAAAATAAAAAACACTTTTTCATAGCCGTTTTTTATGTTCTACAAGATGGCGGTATTAGTTTTTAAATTCGACGTTTTTTTTTAAATTAGAATATTATGAAGTACCCCCAATTGGTGTCGATGCCTTCAGCCGTATCAGATTGGTTAGAGGAACAACTTGAAGCCAGAGGAATCGATTCTGAAGTTTACACTCGCTATATACTGAGCTTGCTCCACGCGCACACTCTGGATGTGATTTATCCCGAAGAAGACTTGCCATATTCTCAATTAAAGAAGGTAAAATTTTAAACATGTAATGTACATACATTATTCTTTTTATAACTTATTTGAGTTGGGTTACATTCTTTGTAAAAAGGAATTTCCAATGTAAGGAGAATAAATAAGTAATTACTTGTTTATGTTTAACAATATTTATTCAGGAGACGGAAAAGCGCCGCAGGCGAAAAATTTTCGGCGCCACGCCCAAAGTTTATTTAAAATTCACCTAACTACTGTCAAATTTCGAAAATTAAATTATTAACTCTCCCCCTCTGCATGGTTGGATTAAATTTGTTTTTGAAAATATTTTTTTTATATTCCTAACTGGCTCTTTATTAAAAAAAACATTTTTTATATTTGTGAAAAATATGAATATTGGTGTCAATCCAAAATTATAACATAAGACGTATGTATGACTCTAACCAGCGTTTTTCGGGCTCGGATTTTCATGATTAAAATTAAAGTAAATGTCGCTCACCACGCCAAATTTGATGATTTTTTTCAGAAATCATGTATTTTAGGAGCGTAGATCTAAAAGCAGTTTTTGGTGCAAATGCTTAGGTTTTAAAATACTCCTTCTTAAGTGTCATCTGATATATTCTGTGGTGCCGTTTTGTATATTCATTATAAAGCATTCTCGTTTCTTCCCGCACTATTTTTTTAATTATAAATTATCACACTTCTTCCATTAAAAAATGTGTCAATTAAAATTTTTACTTTAATTTTTCTCTTTAAAAATAAATACCTAATTGGTTTTTGTTGTAAAAATATTTTATTGCATTGGGTTATATTTTTGTTGATTTAAAATAGCTCTAAAAAAGGGAAAACGAAACAGACAAGTATACAGGGTGTGTCAGTAAGGTGTCTGTCTTAGATAGCACCTAAACTATCAAAGATAGGGGGGAAAAAGTGTAATACAAAAGTTAAAGGTTTTTTTAGGATACATAATCTAAAAATACTTTCTAATCTACAGGGTGGTCCTAAAAAGTGGTACTGAATAATAAAAAAGAAAATTAAATGGGACACCCTGTATTATTTTCTAGAATATGATTCAATGAAATAAGGACTTTGCAACCCTATTCAAATTTTTAAAGTGAAATGCAACGTTGCCAAGTAATTATTTTTTTTCCGAAATTTTAGCAATTTTAAGGGTATCGTTAAAAAATCATAACAACCTGTGGATTAACCCTAGGCAAATGTAATTTACGTTGTAAGTACTTTAAGGTACGATATATTGATCTATTATAATGTTTTTTAAATCTCTTATACAGAGCGTTCATTACAAGTTGGACAACTCGATAGTTTTAAAAATGCCTTATTTCAATTTTTTTAAATGGGACCCCCCTAATTTTTTTAGGCAAAAGAATATATCTTTCGAGAACCTTACTTTTTTGTTAAACATGTCATATATCTAAATATCATAGTTTTTAAAATATTTTAGGATTTGTCTTAAATCAGGGTAAAAAAGGAAAGTTCTAATTCAACAATTTAGTCAAGATTGCTTTGGAACAAAAAATAAATAATTTTCTTTGTCACAGCTGATATTGCAAAATTATTTCGCTAACATTTTGTGCTTTATAACTGTTTAAATTTTAGTTTCCTGTACTAACTTTATCATAACTCATATTTTTCTATTTCGATAAAGTTAGTTTAGGAAACTAAACTTTAAACAGTTATAAAGCACAAAATGTTGGCGAAATAATTTTGCAATGACAGTCGTGACAAAGAAAATTATTTATTTTTTGTTCCAAAGCAATCTTGACTAAATGGTTTAATTAGAACTTTCCTTTTTTACCCTGATTTAAGACAAATCCTAAAATATTTCAAAAACTGATATTTAGATATATGACATGTTTAACAAAAAAGTAAGGTTTTCGAAACATACATTCCTTTGGCTAAAAAAATTAGGGGGGTCCCATTTAAAAAAATTGAAATAAAGCATTTTTAAAACTATCGAGTTATCCAACTTGTGATGAACGCTCTGTATAAGAGATTTAAAAAACATTATTATAGATTAATATATCGTACCTTAAAGTACTTACAACGTAAATTATATTTGCCTAGGGTTAATCCACAGGTTGCTATGATTTTTTAACAATACCCTTAAAATTACTAAGATTTCGGAAAAAAATTAATTACTTGGCAACGTTGCATTTTACTTTAAAAATTTTAAGAGGGTTGCAAAGTCCTTATTCCATTGAATCATATTCTAGAAAATAATACTGGGTGTCCCATTTAATTTTCTTTTTTATTATTCAGTACCACTTTTTAGGACCACCCTGTAGATTAGAAAATATTTTTATATTATGTATCGTAAAAAACCCTTTAACTTTTGTATTACACTTTTTTCCCTATCTTTGATAGTTTAGGTGCTATCTAAGACAGACACCTTATTGACACAACCTGTATAATAGAAAAATACTATAAATTATTCTTTTTACTCATTTTTCTATAAAATTGCATCACAAATCAATAAATAAAACGATATGCGTCCGAAACCTTAATCTCTATATAAAACAGGACTTTTAGAAGGAAAAGTTTAAAAACTAAACGTTTCCTACAAGACCTCTGTAATCTAAGCCAAGAATACATTATTTAAAAATTTTAATTAAAAGTCCAAGCGTGCAGCCCCCCTAAATACGCCACAGGGCAAGTGTTTTTTTTTATCCTGTTATGGTGAATATACTCAGATTTATTTATTAAAGTTTTCGGAATTTTTAAAAATTTGATAAACTCAGTATTCCCAAAACTAATTGATAAATGAACTAATGGTTCTAGTTAATACCAAAAACAAATAAAATTAGTTGAAAAGGAACTCTCCAAATGGTGCCAAACTTATCTGAAAAAACAAGGTATGGGTTATCTCGGGACCTTTGAACTTGTAACTGTCCTATTTTTTAAATGATCAATTACATGGAAGCGTTACGTAACCCAAACCATATGGTTCTTAGTCATTATCATTAATCCATTGTTTAGGTTTAACTGGATTATGACTATCGATAACCTATTATGTGTAATCAATAATGCAGCTGGGTTAAAAATAACAAAAAAATACTCTACCGCAACCGAATGGTTTATTAATGTTTTCAAGTTATTATCTATTCAAAACAGTGCTTGGAATTCACTTTCTACTAATAATTTACAAATTAACCGATGAACAGTAGATGGAAATATAAAGTTTACATTTGTTATATTAATAATTAATATAGAAATGAACCAATATTGCGTTTTTTGTTTGATAATTATGGGTTATAAAATAATTTCATATTTAAGCTAGTTTATTTATTTATACTATAATTATTATTAATTGAATTTTTTTATAACTGCTCTGGTATTTTTATTAATTTTCGTTCGCAAAGTGTGGTCTATTTTATTATAACTCATACTGTAAGTCCTAAATTTCCGTCATCAGTGACTCGTCGCTTTTATAGAGAGCAGCGGGTTGTGCGACGTGAGTGGAAAATATTCCACTGGCGTCTCATATTTATTATACGAGTAAGATAAGTCGCACAAGAAAAAATTGTTAAATGGAAAAAAAAATTAGAATTTTTTTTTCAAATATAAATAACGGATACTCCAATCGGGTAAGCGCGATTTATAGCAAGTTATTTCGTTATAGAGTGATTTTCGAGTGCTTGCAAGCACTTTAAATGACTGAAAGCGAATTCCAATGACGAATTACGTAGAAATGGAGTTTAAAAGTGCTTGCAAGCACTGAACTCGAAGCACTATTGTGCCTGAAGCACTTTCGAAGCAATTACTGCTCAGCTCTGCCCTGTATATTAAATTACATAAAAAACATTGGGTTCTCGTAGCTCGAACCCTAGCCACGTTTATAAAAAACTTTAAATTTGCACTCTGAGTATAGAAATATTATTTGATCAACGTTAATATGTGTTTTTTTTATTATTAACGCCGCTACAGGACGGAGGACGGAGCGCCGCTTTCCATAAGCGATTCCGTCGCGCCGGACCCTGGTGGAGATATGCGGACGCCGACGCCGAACAGATTAAACGTTCCGCTGCCGTCGAGTGTCTCATGTCAGCCGCTGAGCAGGTAATACCTGTCATGCACCTTGTTTGTCACTAACTGCACGATCATTCGAGGTGGATAAACAGTAGAAAAATATACTGTTTCTTGGTTTCATCCATAAGTTTTGTGTTTTATTTTTAACTTGCTTTAATCAACAACACTATACCTGGTACATCCTTAGAGAGGAAGTTTTAGCGGCGCATTCGCCATTTCGTTTTTGATAAATATTTCGTTACTTTTTCCTTTAATCCAAAAATCGGCCAAATACCGACATTTGAAGCATAATTACCTACAATTTAAAGTTAAGCAAGTTTGAAACTATAAAGTAAGAAAAGCAGAAAAAGAAAAATGGACAAAATTTCCAAATTTTCGTTTTTTGTTTTTTCTAATTTATTAATAAAAATTTCTTTAGTTCAAAACTGTAGGTAATTCCCACTCAAGGACGGGTATTTGGCCTCTTTTTGAATAAAGCGAAAAGAATAAGGAATATTGACAAAAAATGAAATGGCGAGCGCATCACTAGACTTCACTCTTATAATTCGTAGTTCTAAAATATAATTGTCTATATCTTACAGATAACAATAAACCAGTATTGTTTGGTGCAACATTAACACGTTCTGCCAAAGTCCGTCAATTACAGATAACAAGCTGAAGAGTAAGGCGTAGTTACGCATTCGTCATTAATTTTTTTAATGGCGAATGCATCACTAGACTTCACGCTTAATCACACTTCTTATCCTATGCAGGGTGTGGATTTTAGCGGCTCTGGGAATAAGATTTCTCTGAAATCCAAAAATACTCCATAAACTCGAAGACTTTTTTCTTCATTGATTCTTCCTTGAAATATGCCAAAAGTACCTTTTCGTGTACGATATTGACAACCTTTTTCTGGGAACACTAAGTTTTGTAATTGGCATAAGTTTTTTCATATATGCCTTTAGACTTTTCGGGCAACAAGCCAACAACTGCTTTATTGGCCAATTCTTCGATTTCTGATGGCAAATTATCCATATTATAATATATTATATCATAATAAACGTTAAAATTAAAAATTCAATTCTGACAATGACAATACAACCAAATACTTCTATAGTTACCTGATTTTATTAAAATCAAGCTATTAATTTACTGACGAAAACTTAAAATTCATTTAAAAAAAACACAAAAATCGTCGGAAAATAAAACATTGTATGAAATTCGGATCATAATAACGATCATTATGGTACACGCCGTGTTATTAGACTCGGCTAACGCCTCGTCCAATAATACTCACGGCTAGTACCATAATGATCGTTATTATGGTCCTTATAACATAAATATCTATTTGACGACGTATATTTAGGTTTTAAAGAAATCTTATTCCCAGAGCCGCTATAAGCAACGTTCCATTTAAAATCCCCACTCTGTATGTGGTCATTAAACACAATCTAATTTTTTTAAATCGTGATACGCGATCATATTTCAGTTAATCATACCTTTGGAGTCTTAGGACTGTATCCTATGCTTATTAACAACTAAATAAATATGTGCAATGAAAGTCACTTATTGTAGATGGTCAGAATAGTGTAAAAATAAAATAATTTCTTATTGTGATTAATAATTTCCTCGCCGATTATTTACAATTCAAATTTTTTTAAGGAATCACATTTTTTCCCACTTATTAGATAATTTAAAAGCATATAGTGGGGTAGATATATTCCATTTTTTATGCCCTTTTCGGTGAACTATTACAACACATGTATTTCCATTAAAAAAAAAGTAGGACGAGTTTCCATTACTGGATGAAAGATAAAATTCTTAAAAGGCAAATAACTGTGGCATAAACAAAATTACCCTTGTTTTTAAATTTTTCCAAGAAGTGGATAGGTCATAACCGAAAGTTATTTTACTTTTTCGTGTAGGAAATAGGTATCATCCTATCGTTTTGAAGTATTTTAAGTTACTAGGTAATGTTCTGTCTTTCAGAATTGCGAAATAGAGTCGTTAGTAGACGAGCTCTGCGAGAAACTAAAGGAAATCAATTCCGAACCTGAAAATTCGAGAGAATCTAACCAAGATACCATCAAAAGTAACAAGGAGTCCCTGAAGCAAAGAAAAATATCCCCCAAAGAGCTTGCTGAAAAGTAAGTAAAAAAAACGTGTAAAGTCATATTCCAAAATCTATTATGCCGGTTTTTTTGCCTGTGAGTTTACAAATATTTTTCTCTCCATAGATATTACGCTGCATTTCCGCCTTTAAACCAAAAAGAAGAAAGTTGTTACCTCACCTCCAATATCAATCTCGTAGCTGGCAAGTGGCCATCTCCCGAGAAAAATATCAATAACATCGATTTGATAGCTGCCAAGTGGACATCATCAGGTAAATAATTCTGCAGGAAACCTGCAAATCCAGCCCAAATTTCGTAGGTCACATCAATGATTGTCATCGCTTTCATGCATCTGTGTACTAAATTTCTAAAATGTATTTTAACGGTAAGCAAAGAACTCTTAAATTGTGAACATACATTTAGCTTGACCTACCCCGAAATAATTAGGCGTTAAATATCTGTTTTTTTAATTAAATAGGTTCCCCGAAGAAGACGAAACGGAAACCAAAAAGACCGCCGTACGATACTATGAAATCTAGTGCCAGGGGCGGTCAGAATAGGAACAGATTTGGGTACAAAAAAGCTCAGTGCGTCAGAACATTGACAAGAGAGATGGCAGATAACAAAGCGAATTGGGAATTTGTTTACAATAACAATAACAATTACAAAATCGATGGTAAGTGAGGACTGAAAAAATAATTCCAAGCTTCCAGAATACCTTACAGTGCTTTTTTTCCTATCGGAAAACTAAATCATATGTAGAATTCCAATAGGTATGGTATAAATTTTGGGTAAACCCATTTTTTCAGAAAACATAAAATGTATCTGTCTATTTGAAACAATTCCAATTCTGAAAATGATTGACATTAATCAAGTAAAATATTTAGGAATAATCTTTGACAGTAAATCAAATTGGAATTTTCACATAGAATATTTGATTAAAAATTTTTAAAAACATTAAAAACAAATTTGAACGTAAAACAACTGGAAATATATTATGCATTAGTTAAAACTCATTTAAATTACGGAATTTTAGGTTGGGGAGGAATAAATAGAACTTAAGATAAAAAATTAGAAATATAACAGAAAATATTTCTAAGAATTATATTTAATAAAGATTATCTTTATCCTTCAATAAAATTATATTCTGAAACAAAAAAAATTAACATCAGACAACTTTACATTTATAATATCTTAATACACATATTTAAAAATAAAAATCTTATACAATTTAAAAACCATAATCATAATACTCGTCATAAAAATGAAATAATAAAACCTAAAATAAATAAGTTCATAGGACAAAAAAATTTCAAATATTTATGTTTTTATTTAAACGATTATTTACCAACAAAAATTTAAAAATATATTTCATTAAAAAAGTATAAAGTCGAAATAAAAGAATAAATATTGGAAACAGATAATTTAAAAATATTTTTGGAAATGTTTTAACTGATATTGTTATGAATGATATATTTTTCAAATTTTTATTATACCTATATCTTCAAAAAACTGCGTTTATATTTATATACATATACTTAAACGTTTTTTATTTACAATTTATATAATATTAACAAATATTTAAAAAAAATGTTTTAATAAACAAAAGAAGCTTAGCGGCAAGCGGACAGAGTAGTGCGTCTATCTTTTGCATTAAAGTGTGTACTTTACGCACTACTCTGTCCGCTTGCCGCTAAGTTTCTTTTGTTTATATATTTTAACGGACACTAAATTCTACTATTTTAAAATATTTTAATATTCTCATATAATTATAATTTAAAATATTAAGATTTGCCCCCACCAAGCACGTCTTCGGGGGATCAAAGAAGTTTATTAAGAAAAATAAATAAACAAATGTATTATATTATAAATATTGAAAATAAACCCATTATTATTCTGTACCGTGCAGCGGAGCGCAAGTGACTACTAACAAAGTGTGCGCGACGCACTATGGTTCGAAATCGTCAAAAAGTTGCGCATAAAAGTCAAAAACACATTTTCTTTGCTAACTTAAACGTTTAGAACCAAAAACATTCCCATCATTAGAACCATAGTGCCATTCTTCGTTTTAACCAAAACCACCCAGTGTAATAATAACCCATTTTTATAGCACCCTGTATACATAATATCTAAATTATTATCGGTAGACCTATTCAGTCAATATTTTTGAAAGTCAAAATAAATAGAAACTGATTTAAAAACAGACTGACTCTTTTAAATATTTTATCTCTCTTCTAAATGTAAATAATGCAGAAATAATGTTCTTTAAAGTACCTTTTGAATAAAATCGGGACATTTAGCTTCAAATCGTTTGCCGTGATAAAGGCCATTAAGAAGTTTGTCTTTGCAAGTCGATTACCGTAGAAATTTCAGGTAGACCTATTTTTATGAAATGTTTACATGACTCCAGGTTAAAGAGTGTTTAAATAAATGGTATTTAAAGACACATCTTTCAACTGAGTTCATCATGCAACGGATTTTTAGTTATAACCTTTACAAACTAAACCTATAGAATTACCCATAAGCAACTGTGTAATTACTATGATAATTTTGTTTACGAATACAGTGTTCTTAACATACCTTTTTTTTTAAATTTTCACAAGAACCACATTTAGATAAATTTATGACATTGAATAATTAGGGCTACTTGCTAATTGATCACCGAGAGAGGAAAGACTTGGCAGATTAATATCTTAATTTTTTCATTGTGTGGCTAAAAAAAAATAACGGCTGTAAATGTAAGAAACATCAGCAACACTTGTCTAGCACTTGACCGGTTTTCATATTTTTGTGTTTTTATTAAATTTGAATTATTCAGAAAATGTTACCCCTATTTAAGGGGTCTGTCGTTCTTGTAGCTTATTTTTTAGTTCAGATATAGTCGACCCAAATATCTTTGGGTTTTGATGATTTTCGCGGTTGATTTCGCAGAATACCAAAAATGATAATATTATAGGTAAACGATGCCTTTCTAACCATTTGTTAAAAAGGAAATGTATTGAACTTATGGATTGTTTTAGACTTTATTTTAAGCTTAAGGAACACCCCTATCCTTTTGATAATCAAAAGATTATTACACCTTTAAAGTTATACAAAGAAACACACTTACTACCTTGGACATTCAACAACATTTTTGAAAATTTTACCAGCAAAGTCCAAATATTTAACAAATTATTCTTATACTTTAATCTGCTTTTACCTACTTATCAGAAGTAACAAATTAAAGCCATTATTTGTATGATTTACAATCCTCATTAAGGGATTAAATTCCTGGAACATTTAAACACCTGGTTAAAGTAGCAAAAACGTTTTGTTACCTGAGGGTTGGTTTTGTCAGGGCCTGTGAAGAAATACGCAAAAGTTAGTCAGAAATATTCGAAAATAGTGTTGTTTAAACAGGGAGAAAACAGCTTATAGTTATTTTGTGATAGACTAGGTATTTTTAAAAAAAAACATTATTTTCTGCATGAATATTAACTACTTTTGTTTGTTACAGATCAGTGCTTGGATTCCTTCGTTCCCACCATGACGGAAGCGCTTCCCGATTATTTTAACACGGATGAAAACGATTTTCCAGTGCAATGGATGCAAGATTGGATGGCCGAGGCTGAAAATAGCAACCAGAATAGTGAGGTAAGCACAAGTTTTTAGTACTTCTTGTAGACACTGACACCCGGTGCCATTGTAACGGCATCTCAGGATTAGAAATGATGGTTTATAAAGTTTGGTACTTGGATTATGCTGGTTTTGTCAAATAATCAAGGCGGTTAAGATCTGGCGATCACGCCGGCCATACAATGGTATTTATTTATCCTATCGTATAGAGCAAGGAAATAGTATATTACATAACGAGTAATGATAGTGATACTTTTCAAACGAGGACATATTTAGTACGAGGCGTCAGCCGAGTGCGGAAATTCTCCGAGTTTTAGAATAATCGCTTTCACACGAGTTAAGTACACTGTTTTTCCTACGACCACAAAGAATTATTAAAAAGCCTTTGATTCGTGAAAAAAATATTTCAATACTAGTGTTGAAAAAAACATATCAACACTAATGTTGAAATTAGCATACTTGGGATTAATATCTGGCTTAATAGTTTGTCTTTTAGTCTTACGACCGATTAAAGTTATGTCTTCGTTAACTAACGAAAGTGATAAGAAACAAATGAAAATGTGGACATCTGTATATTTTTAGTGGCATCTGCCAACTAACTGTCACTTTTTCTGTGAAAATTATGTTGACAGTGCCTTAAAAAAACAAAATTTATTTGGTTTCTATGAAAAGTTAACGGTAGTTAAGGAGTTAACGATCGTTAACTCTAAAAAAGCTTTGTGCAACCCACTGTTAGTCTTTCATAGTTTAACTTTTTATTTTTTCTTATTTTATATGTCATAGGAAGAACTAATCCTGGATTGACTTCTAGAATAACCAGAATGAAAAATTTTAAATTTAATCAAGGAAAGATGCATTAAACATAAATTTTCAAAAATCCATCCAATAAGGAAGATTTTAATTCAAAATAATTCTATAAATTTTTATAAAAAAAAGTCAAATACTCCTGATGGGATTTGAACCTGTTACCTTGCGATCTGTAGGCTAGAGCTCTAAATTTCTACGCTAATACTACCGATAAAGATTTGTTGTTTAATACATGACACTCTTCAGCGCGATTTGTTTTTTCTGGTGATAGATTTTCCACTATATTGTTATCATTTTTTATAATTTCAAATGGCTTATTTTCACACTCTAATTCTGAGTCACTCGACAAATACATGAAAAATAAGTTAAACACTTTACAATTACTGCTTTCTAAAATTTGTTCTTTTTATTAAATAGGGGTGGTCTGTCTAATTGGCACCATATGTAATTAAATAGAGTGCCTTGTATTTCAACACTAGTATTGAAATATTTTTTTCAACAGGCGTGTGATATACGGCGCTTTCTAGCCAAATTAACCGTGCTTTTTTTCTCATTTTCATAGGTGGTTGTAGAAAAAGTAAAAATTCCTACGATTTAATAATAAAAGATTATTGCAAAAAAAAATTTATAAAAGGCGAAGTTGAGGCTGAGCCTCCTAGCTTAACCTAAAATTTCTGTTTTTAAATTATTGGTTTAGTCTATTACGTCATTATTACGTATTACAATTCAAGTAAAAGCTTGTTCTGGCTTGCGTTGGTCAGGTCGTTTAATCTATATAAGAACTGAAGTGGTTTCTAATAATGTTTACTGATAAGCACTTTTTATGAGTATATAAACCCGCTCGACTAGGATAAGTCCACATTGATTATTCAAAGCCACCTAATGGACGATCTTTTATTACAGGAAAACAATCGTCGGAAATGTGTGGTTAGGAAACCGCAGTTTATCCCCGTTTACCCTTCAACAATATGGTCCAATGAAGAGCCTAGTCATGATTGGTCAAAAAATAAGCCTTTCAATTATAGCGAAGGAAAAGGTATGAATGTAAACTATGATTAATTGAGCGTGAATTAAGGAGGGATTCTCCACATACTTTTAAGGTTAAAAAATCAACAAAAATTATTGAAAATAAAAATTGACTGATGCGAACATTTTTCCTGTGTTTTTTTTCTTTAAATATAAATTAGGAATAATTCTTTTCTAGGCAATTGAATTAAAAAGTTTATATTATTATAATGTTACTAATGATGACATTTTTCCACCAAGATCTCTAAAGCTAATGCTGATAACATTTCCTTTGTCTGACACTCACACACAAACTGACACGTTACTTTTAATTTAAAAAAAAAACATCCTCAAACAATTCTTTTTTACGCAGAACTTTGGTCGCCCATCGCGCAGGAGAGCGCCATTCGTGAAGAATACCAACGCGCGCTGGAAGATGAAGAAGAATGCGCCATAAAAATGGAATATGAACGGCCTTTCGCTGAAGATATCAAGGTACATGTCGGTGGGCAATGGGCTAATAATATAGAAGAGAGATCGGTGCAGATCGGCGGAAGATGGTCTACCAAGTTGGAGCAACCTTTAGAAAACATTACGCAAGATGCTATAGATTTTGGATTGATTAAACCTGCTAATGATACTAATAAAACTCATGGTAAGTGTTAATTACTTATGTTTTTTTTACTATTGACAATATTTTTTTTTTATTACACTGTATTTAACATAAAACTATTTTCAGACGATCTGTTAGATTTCAATATACAGAACGAAACGAACAGCCTGTTGGAAGACATTGACCAAAGAGATTCCACGCCATCTGTATTTAAAAATTTTCATTCTTTGCCCGCCGACATCTGGAGCGACCGCGACGTCATCGCCATGCCTTTCAGTGAGAACGAGTGCTTGTTCGATGTTCAGACGATCAGTTTGATGAAGATCAATCATAATAAAGTGAGTATTATGGTAAAAAATTGTTTTTGATTCGTTAGATTCTTAAAGTTAATTAATCATGATGATATTTTTCCACCAAGATCGCTGAAGCCTATGCTGATAACATCTACTGAGTCTGAAGTTTCTCCAAAACCCTTTACAGGTTTTCTACCAAGAGTTTTCTCATATTTAAAACGCATCCTCTTCTTCCATTGTAGGAAAGCAGCGCTTTCGGTGAATACGTCCGCCCCACCGACCAAGACAACGACTGTTTACTGCCCCTCTCCGGCCCATACAGCCGCCCTTTTGGCCGCCCCGTCAAAGGGCCCAATATGCCGGCTAAAGTGGTGCCGACCCCTCAGATACCAAACGAGGGCATGTGGGAGTCTCCGTTGGTTCTTTTTAGACCCATACAGACCCCACCGCCTAAGACGGAGCATAAGGAGGAACCTATGAGGAAGTATCAGGATGGGGCCACGTTTGCTATTAAGGGAAGCCTAGATAAGGTAAGTGTTGGGGATTTAGTCTCTTTATAAGTTTTTCTTGCGGGTTTAAATGTTCTCTATATTACTGTTTTTTTTTTTAGGTGGATTTTAAACGAACCAACTCGGGAACGCTTTTCCTTGAAACTGAATTGGGCGAGTGCAAGAAATATTTTGAATACAACTGGCAGCCACCTAGTGACGAGTCAGTTAACTTGCCGAGGACTGGTCGGAAGTGTGATGGTGAAGAGTTTAAGTTAAAGTTTTGGGTTTCCCAGAATGATAAGGTACGAGTAAGTATGCATGGTTTTTTCACTTAAGTTTCTTGGCAACTGTACTATATTTTTTCTAAAATATGACTATTAAAAACTCTTCTTTTGCTTAAGTATACCATAATTTATAACAAATTATTACGTTTCGTAGGCTAATCAAACTGAAGACCAAATGGGCCTGCTATCTTTAGCACATAGCTTCAGCGAAATTGAAGAAACTGCCTACAAAATAATGGAAAGCATGGACTTTGGAAAAGAAGGTGAAATGTCGGAGGACGAGACACCAGAGCTGGAGGTCGAGGAATCTGCGAAGTGTAGTCAGTGTGGTGGAATAAAAAATGACGGCTGTAAAGGTAAGAAATATCAGCAACTCTTTTTACAGAACCCGGATTTTGCGAGACCGTCTCGCACTTGACCGGTTTTCTTATCTCTGTGTTTTTATTAAATTTGAATTATTCAGAAAATTCTACCCCTATTTAAGGGGTCTGCCGTTCTTGTAGCTTATTTTTTAGTTCAGATACAGTTGATCAAAATTTCTTTGGGTTTTGATCATTTTCGCGGTTGATTTCGCAGAATACCAAAAAATGATAAGATCTTAACTAAATTATAATCATTTCTTAAAAAGAAATTTATGCAATCTATAGCTTGTTTTCGACTTTAATTTAAGCTTAAAGAAGTTTTTTTAAGTACAGCACAAAAATTTCACATAAAGTAGACCTAATAAATTGATATTTATAATAAAATTTATGGTAATCTGAAAAAGCTCTGTGATAAAAATTTATTCGAGTTCTTATTAAATTTGAATTACTCAGAAAATTGTACCTCGATTTAAGGGGTCTGCCTTTCTCGAAGCTTATTTGTAAGTTAAGATATAGACAATCCAATTTTGCTTAAATTTTTAATTTTTTTTCTCTACTTCGTCACCTGCTAATTTTTCAAAATTAAAAAAAAAACGAAATAACTATTTTTCTTTGTTACAGGTATGATGAAATTTATCAATCCAGAGGACTATTTGAAATCGGAGAACGTCATCGATCTTGCTGGAATGGTTTGGAAAGACGCTGAAGAAAATTGCAAATATTGCAATGGCAATCATCAATGGCCAAATTTCATGCAGAAGTTTGATGTTAACTGGGATTCTGAGACTTTAAAGGATATTTGGGAAGGAGCTGGGGTATGTATTGTGACATTTGAAAGATGCAATGGCTTATTCGGCACTTATAATAATGGCATTTTCGCCAGTTCACAAATACTACTACAAATTTAACACAAATAAAAATGTCCATTTTTTTCTAGATGTGTCGTCCTCGTCTGCAAAACAACAAGGAAGAACCACCGATGGAAACAACCACCCAGTTGCGCGAAGAAATCAGGGAAGACGCAGAAAGGCTCATGTCTGATTTAAGTAACGTTCAGCAGGCCTTCAGTGACTCTTCTAGGCTCATAGATGCTCATTTTAAAACAAACGTTCCGACTGACAGAAAGAGAAGGCACAGGTAATTTTTTTTTATCAACAAAGACGCGTTAAAATTTCTCAAGGTTTTAATTGGCTAACAGGCAACAGCGTTTCTTGACAGCTCCATTATGCTCTGCTATGGGGCTAGGGTCATTGGTAACTTCCCCACAGTTACAAATTTAATCATGATTTGAGCTCAAATTGAACTCATAAGGGGAGAGGATATTTAGATGTTATGTCGATCTCCAGAAGTAAAACTTCAGGTTGGTAGTATTGTTGGAAACGTTACACAATGTTTCCAACAAATGAAATAGATCTACAATCTCAGATATATAGTTAGACTATTTTTTTTAGTTACATGGATAATGATACTGAAATGTGGAGCTTCGCCACACGTCTGCAAGAGGATTGCCTAATCAACCTCTCGACGCTGCCTGCCCGGCGGTCTGTTACCCTATAAGGATTTATTATCGGGTAGAAACAACCCTAGTTAAAATTTTGTAACATGGCATAACTTTTTTGCGAAACTGTTGAGAAATTGAGAGTTGGACGTGTTCGGTTGCTAAAATATTGAGCTATAATTCTTAAAATACGTTTTTCATACAATTGTGTGGTAAATTCCTTGCATTCCAACGGTTAATATGAGCTTTACTATAAGACAAAAATTTCTGTTGCTAGCTTTTATATAGAGAACAGCTGGGTATGCGACGTGAGCAACCCGCTACTCTCTATTTGAAAGCGGTGAGTAACTAACTGAAATTTAATGCTTAGATGTTAAGGCTCTTTTATTCTTCAATGTGAATCGTTATCTACAGCATTTAAGCTGTTGTTATTAAAGATGTTTCGAATTAATGTTTTAATTAATAATTTTACATGTTTGAGGTTTCGATTTCTCAGTAGTTTTGCAAATTAGATAAAATTGTACTGTCTTGGGTCATAGTAAGTTAAAATTTTTAATGTAGTGTGACATTGAAAAATTGCTTTTTTGGATTTTTAAATACAACAATTGAGAATAATGTTTCTAATTAATATATAGTTTCTTTAAATATGACATTTTAGTTTTTCAGTTATTTTGAGCCTTTTACACTCAATGATCCTATTTAAATGTTGTTTTGCAGAGATAGGCCTGCTTTTAAGTCCACCCACACAGTGCTTGGGAGAGAGGCGAAACTGACGTTTCTCCCCCGCCTTTTCAAGTCTCAAACTTTACTTGAAAATCTTAAATGTTTCTTTGCACAAAAATGTTAAATTTAAACATTTTACAAAACTTTATCTCTTGTAATGCTTATGTGAGAGTCGTACATAGATTTTACATTGTAGTTTTTTAGTCTTGCCAATATGTGTCTTATAAACGGTAAAATCATTTCGACTTGTCCATACGGAGAAGAAACATGTTATTTCGACCATTTTGCATATTATAGATAATAAAAGCAATTTTTCATCGCCTGTGATAGACCGGATATGTCCCTCGACAGTACATCTAGTACAATGGCTTCGAATTAGAATTTGGACCTACAGATTTTCAGGCGCAGCCCTTTCCCGTCACTCCGACGGGAATCTAAGGGTCGCCATACACGAGTGACAACTGCCATATTAGTTTTAGTGCAGAAAAGGAACGCTCTCGATCTAGGATTCGTTTAGATCGAAGTGCGTCACGACCCAAAATCTGTCTAGGTCCATTGAAATACTGCTTGTATTTTTTTTTGCCCCGCTATAGTGAATTTTTGTTGTATATTTAGTGTAAAGTTATGAAACTAGGGCGCGGCATAGTCGCTAGATTTTTTTTTGTTCTCTGTCTTGCCGCATGCCTGGTTTTTTGTACATGTTTTATTATTTCATCCGGTACGGTTTTAAGTGTAGAAATTTTAAGAAACGGTGGTTAGATTTTGTTTTTAGTTACGAAGGGCCAAAGAACCTGAAGGGGGCGCCTGTAAGGGCGCCCCCGTGAAGCATTAAAATTTTATTTTAAGCTGGTAGTGAGAACCAAAAAATAAAATAATCAAAAAAATGAATAAAAAATGCGCAGAGGCATTAAATTAAGGCAATATTGTCGCTGTTTTGTAAGTCCATACAAGTACGAGCGTTATTATTGTATATATAGTAGTAGATGCGGCCTTACGGTTTATTTATACAGCAACTTTTTCACCGACCTTTGTGTTGAAGAGCATCTTATAATGAACTAACAGCACTAACGAAGTAAAGTAAAAAAACCTTAGAATTTCAATCTTTATAGAATGACGATCGAATTCCTGGTAAACGTGGCGTTCGACTCCAAAAATGGAGCATCGGTTTTTAAGACTGTTTCGTTCTTCTGTAGCTTTTGAAATTCAAAGCTATAAATTAACCTTTTATGGGACGATATTTCTATTCCATAGTAAACTGTTGTTGGTTGATAAAAAAAAGAGGTTAGTTATTATATAGTTATTGCTGTGAAACCGTGAGGCTATAGAAATTTAAAGTTATTTTCATTTTTTCATGCGAGTTTACTGTGAGTGTTCGGAACTGCTTAAATTTTTTTTAAAAAACTTTAAAAAAGTAGTCGTAGTAGGGTCTCCATTAGTTGTTTCATCATTTTCTTTATTTTTCTATGCTATTTTTTGCAATATACTTTATATTGGGAAAATCTGGCTTTGTTCCAGTTTTTTAAAAACAGTGGCCTGCAAGATCACCGGACTTAATCCCACTGCACATACGGTAATACATTAGGTTTTATAACAATATACATGAAACAGATACTAATATAATGTACATTGCAAATTCCTTCTAATATTGTTGATTTTTCGATAAAATTTATATACATAAGAGACTCCTGCAAAATTTTATGGTTTTTATTTTGCATATATTTAAAAACTTGTTGATTTTTCACTTTTAAAAATATCGAGGTCTGCCTGAAACAATACGTAGCCCCTTGGCTACCAAACACACTGTAAGAATGTATCAATTTTAGCACGCAGACCTGACTAACATTTTTGCAGTTTAAGTGTTTTGACCAGTTGTTTTTTAACATCCGTTATTTGGAAATTGGAACATATATAGGGCATTATTCGACGCCTATTTAGGAAATGTATATATGTCATACGTATGTCAAAAAGAACAAGAAAATCATTGTTTTAGTTTCATTAAGTTTAGGTAGTAAAAAACTAATGCTATATCTTCAGCTCTCGGCCGAAAAACTTTGGTTTTTGTTATGGTTTTCTATAATTTAAAATTATTGTTTTCGTTTCATTAAAAGGTTTTTCCGCCTCCAGCTGATGTTGTACAAAGAACCCCGAAAAAGAATTCAGAAAAAATACATAAAAAAAAATAAATAACAAAAAAATAACAATTTTTAGCTTTTAGCGTTTTGTGGTTGATAAAAATTGTGAAATGCCCATGTGTCCCGACAGAAATAAGTCTGGGCAGCTAAAATCCTATTATATCAGAAAGATTTTGATTTAAACGAGTTTTTAAGCGTGAAAGTGGTGTAGTTAGGATGAACGTAAGGTAGATATATTTTGTTAGGTAGAATTGAGAAGCAAAAAAGTTAAAGGTTCGTTTTCCAAATTTTGACAAAAAAATGTCCGCCAGAAAATTTGCATCTGTTTTAATTTCCAATAACTTTTTTATTTTTACTTCGATTTGTATTATTGTTTTACCGATTTGTAGCTAATTTTATTGAGAAAATACGTTAATTTTTAAAAAAATGTTACTTGTTTTGGATAGTTTTATACGGGGTTTAAAACAATGTGTAACTGGCCCGAAGTTTGGAACATTCCGTAGAAGGTTTAAGTAATATGATGTCAATATTGTTATGGTCACACTCCACATATTTTTTTTAAAATCATCTCGGTATCTACATTTTTATAGGTAAAAATTGAAATCGCCTGCATGTTGCCCGGATCTGAATCCCATTGAACAGGTGATTTAAAAACGACCGTTGAGTCAGCCTTTATAAGACCTAAATGAGCAAAAGTATATCGGCGTTTATTAAAAACTAGCAGAGATAGATGTCAACATAATTGTTCAATAGAAATACCACTTTTTATTGAAAAATACAAAACTTCTGTAAAAATGAAGATAATCAGATAATTCAAAAAATACCTGGAACTTTTGTAAACTAAATTGAAATTAAGTAAGAACAAATTTTAAAGGAAATAATTCAAAGACCCGCTGCCCACAAACACGTTTATTCTCAGACTGACTTTACAAATATCCTATCCTCTAATCAGATCTCGGTCTCCCGGTTACATAAACAAAATTACTCATAACCATGATTCTATAATATAAACAAAACAGTAAACCTATATCAAGCAAAATACGTCTTAAAAAAATAATGAATGATTCCTTTCTTTACAAATGGGTCGATTACACTTTATCACAAGACAGTCATTGCAAGTGTGTGCTTCATATATGAAAGAGGGGAGTTTATTTATATTTGGAAGACGGACCTTTTTGTTTAAAGAAGTCAAGAAACCGCATATCTTTAAAATTGTTTATTTAAAAAGAAAGATATGCGCTTTTTCCTTTATATTTCTAGGATTATTATTTATTTACGGTGCTTCTCAAATTATTTTCCCAACTCCTTGGAGTTTGCTATATATCTAATTTGATTTGTTAGCATTATTTCGTTAATAAATGGTAATTTCTTACACTAACAAACTGCAAGTTGGCCGGTTGTCTCTGTCTAACTCCTTGGATGTTTTAAATGCGACAAAGATAGCTGGTCAAGTTGCGCCGAAAATCCATAATTCAACAAAATAAAAAGAAAAATTACTTTAGTGAACTTTCTCGTATCTAATAACAAAAAATATGCAGTGAGGTTGAATTAAAAAAAATAGCCTAATATTATTATTAAACATTATACCAACTAATGTATAACGTAGACAAGTAACACATAACCTATAAGTTAGTCGAGTTACGCCTACCAACCCACTGGAGATTATGTTAGGCTAGAGAAATAAGCATATTTTTATTTTGTAAACTTAGCATAACCTTAAGAGTAACTTAACATACGCCTTATATAAGTTATAATAAATAAGTAAAGTTAAAAATATTGTCGCTATATAATTTTATTTTATTGGTACTGGCATTTTGTAATTGTTTATATTTTGTACAGGGACTACACTAAAAATCTTTCTCTCTAAAGTAATTTTAACACCACAAATATCTGTAATATTAGCTTTGTTCGCGTTAAGGCTTCTGTATCGATTCGGGACTATTCGCATGCGCAGTTCAAATAATGACGTGCGCGGATCTAAAAACAGTTTAACTGCACATAACAGAATTGCGCATGCGAATAAGTCCGAATTGGTTCGGAATACTTACCGCGAACAAAGCTATGGAAAACATAGAAATAAGCAATTACAAAATGCAAGTTTTAATAATGAAATATTTTTGCTGGATTGTACAATAAGTATCATCTGATAAAAACATGTGAGTGATGTATGACCATAACAATGTCTTTCTAGTCGGTTTTTTTCCCAAAATTGTTAAGTAGCAAGTTTTATTTCCATTAGTAAGTCATTTTTTTGTAAGTTAGTGCCACTAGGAAACATTGATAAAGGTTTTAGGATACAAACATATAAATAATTAATATTTTTTTAAAAATAAGTTTGATTTATTTCGAAATTACGACCCTTTTTATCAGGGGACACCCGTTATTTGTACTACAGACAGCGTAGTATTTTTTTGTAAGATTATAAGAAAAAAAGGGCGAAATTTTTATCTAAATACTACTGGAAACGACTGGGCCAGAGAAGTCATTTTACTTAACTTTCGATTGTTACTCTTTAAAGCAGAAATATGAAGTACACGGACGACTTCCTCTATCGGTTAAAATTTAAGGTTGGTAATAGTTATAATACAAACCCTACATTTGTTCTGTGGTCTATTATTGTTTTATGTAACTATTACAATTGAACACGTTTTTCGTACATGTCGAGTTAACAAACTGACAAATGCAAACGGTTTAACATGTCTATAAAGTTACTGTGTATCTCGGTAAAATGACTTCACTGCAATCGAACGTACTTTGCAATATTGTGTAAACGATTCTTTGTTGAATACATAATTGCAAAAATTCAAAATTGTGTTTTATTACCTAGAATAGTAAGGGCTAGTTTTAACAGAAATGATTTTCATTTCTTGCCTTTCTTTCGAATTAGGCATTTTAACTCTGTTCGTTGCCAGGGCCATTCCCGAGGGGACCTATAGCTTAGCGTGGATTTCGAACCACGGTCCTTAGTCATGCGACCCCCCATGACATGCATGACCTACCGATTACGGAGTGTGTATCTTCTTCCACACCCCACGAGATATCCGACCTGGTTACCGGCGTGAATGGGGTGTGTTCACATATATACATACACTATATTGCCAATCAATACAAGCAGCCGCACGAAGCAAGAATACACCCATCGTGCGGTTCAAAACGACCTGAGTTTGGGGGCCGTGGCGCTTGCGCAGTAGGGAAATTAGGCAAAACGATTTCTAACAGAACCTAAGGTCTCTTGAACAGAACCGGCTCGCCGCGCCCTTGTATTCTTATTCGTCGCCATCTTTTGTTTCGTTCATTCGTGTGTGGTTTTAATTTCCAAGTTTTGGGTGTTAATATTTATAAAACTTTACTTTAGACATTTTTTTTGGTAGTTTGTAAGTTGTTAGTCGATTCCATCTTTTTTTACGTTGTATTCGGATGTTCCGTGTGTGATTGTGGATATTATTTTTAAGTTTTGGGTGCGAATTCAGGTATAAAACTTTACCAGACATTTTGTTATTGTTAGCGACTTGTGTCTCAAGATGGGTAGAAAAAACTGCATAATCCTTTTTTGCACGAATCGCGGTTCAATACCAGGAATAAGGTATTTCAGGGATGTAAAATATCGGTTACTTACTTTTATTTGACCATAAACTGTACACACCCGAACTAACGGGTGAATTTAAATAAAAGCTTGTAAAAACATTTTGAAAGTCGGTCCTGTCAAATGTTTACACCAAGAAGCAAATTTCCGAGCTGCGCAAACTCGACGGCCCCCGATCATCTGCTTACCAGTGGTGTTATCATCGAATTATGGTATAGTGTATGTATATATGAGGGTGTGTTGGGAGATGATACATTTTACACTCTTCCCTGCATTCTTAAACCTACTAAATTTCGGACATACTTTATTGTTATTGTGCGAATGCCCACTCCGGGGATCAAACCCGGACCGCTGCGGTCGAATGCCCGTACCTCATCTCTGAACCACTGCCGCGGTTTAAACGAAAGGATATAATTTTTCTACACCTGGGACTCTGTTCTCTGCTTAAAAGCGTAACCTTTATTTGCCTTGTAAAGCCTCTGGTGCCCTCTACAACAAGAACTTATAAATAATAGTCTCTGTTCCGGTTAATCAAAATAAACTACATTTAGTATGCATAAAAATAAATATTTATGCAACATCTGTGTTATGTCATTTCTGGCCTTTCTTTCGAATTGGGCTTTTTTCCTCTTCGTTCGCTGCCAGGGCCATTTCCGAAGGAACCTACAGCCCAATGTGGGTTCCGAACCACAATCCTCAGTCATCGGGTAACTGGGGACACACGAAAATGAAAAATACTACTGAGAACAGTCCGTTATACGTGCCGAGCTTGTACGAGTAATATATTTGGAGTATTCTTGTGGAAATAAACGTGTGCGAGTCGACGCGTTAGATTGTTTTCGGCATACCTACATTATGAAAGTATATTTTGTGACTGGTGTATTTTATTAAATATGTATAGTATATATAGTGATAAAATATCCCGTCAGTTTGAAGTGTGTAACAATTTAGGCCCGGAAATAACTTCACAGGTAAGAAAAAATCGGCCATGTTCGTGAGCTTTATAAAATATGCCGTGAAAGATATAGTTGAAAAACATAGTGTAACAGTGCTGCGTACACCGCCATATCATTGCGAACTAAATCCTATATAACTTATAGGCGCAAGTGAAAGGATTTGTAGCAAGACACAACATTAAGACGTTAAGCTACTGTTTCATCAAGCCTTTAAGGAAGTGACACCAGAGAACTGGCGAAAAGCAGTCCGTCATGTCATAATTTAATTTCTGTATAAAGTATTTTTTTGTTTAATAAAAAGTAAGTGTACGCCTAATACTATACACATAACGCAAGCCTTTGTCACACCATTTTCAGTGTCTGTAAATGGATAACAATAGGCAAAACCCATAAATTGACCCAAACCCGGGTAGTACTACATGCACTTAATGAAAATAAAGAATTTTGTAATGAAATCAATGCCAAATTATGAAAGTGGCTTAAATATTCGTTAGGTCACTATGTAATCCCTTTGCATACCTATTGAGCTTTTATTACACCTTTCTGAAATAAGACTATAGACATGATATCCGTGAAATTGACCGCTGTATAAGTAATAAGTTTTCCATGTTGACATCAAAATGTCGGCCTTACTGCGTACTGTCGTCTATCGCCGATATATTGATAAAATAAAACAACTAAGTGTAATAAACATTTTTTATTCAAACCTATATTCTTACATAATATACATAGTACAAAAAAATTATATCCCCGAAGAGGGATTTCAAAAGAAATACACTTTCTGTACAAAAAAACTTACGTTCTAAACTGTTCATTAACTCGTAAGCAAATAAATTACTGTGTTTTTAGAAACAATATACATATATATATACGAAGTTAAAAATTAACTATACAAAAAACTCTGAACTGAGACCCTTTCGGGTCTCAACATACACCTACTAAGAACAAAATAGTTTTAAACACACTAATCGTTGTTTCTTTAACAAAAAAAAAAAATCGAGATCACTTTTTAAATGACAAATTTGTCGGCATAAGGGCTCTCCCCGTATATTTTTACCCTTACCTTGCAGCTTTTCTATAAAAAAAAATGTTCAGCACAAAACTTGCACTTTTCAGCAATAGAGCTAGCCGTCTACAACAAAAATGTAGAGTTGGCAACGTATGTGTGCGTCACCTATGCAACAATGTTACCAAGCCTAAATTTTCAATCATAGAGGGCGTGCTAAGCCTATTAAAGAGGCCTGTCATAAGTCCTAACCTAACAAACGATAAAATTTGTTAGGTTAGGAGACATAGGTACCTATTTTACTAGCTTCATGATAGTAAGTTATAGCTATAATGTAATAATAAATCTTAAAGACTAGCTGCTAGATAGGGATTAAAATATTAGAGAAGACCGGAGTACCGTTGTATTTTCCATTCCCCCATAACAAAGGCATTAACCGAAAGGAAACAAATGGGAAAATATTTTTAGTTTGCCTAGAAGAATAAGTTCGATTGGCACTTTTAGGTTTTTTTTTTTAGTCAGTTTCACTCAGCAAACTCATGAATACATTCCACAGCAGCGAGTTTTAGGTAAATTTGAAATATCAATTTTTTTTAGCTAAAATACATTTTTTTTTGAACAGGCACAGTATTTTAAGTTCTTAAAAATAACACTGGTACTTTTTAAACAACAATGATATATAAAATTCACTCACCATTATACACTCTTTATAAAATCCGAATAATTTTGTGACAATTAGGCCTTAATAAAAGATTTAAGTTGGGCGTTCTTTATCGATATGTTTACAAATATTGAATACAAGGATTGAGGGTATACACGTTTTCCTTAGAAAAACGATAGAAATGATGTCGGAGCATTTTTTTTAAGTTCTGATTGCATCAGATTTATAAATTCAGATATTTACATTTTAAAAGTACCAAAGAAGCTAAAAAGTCCTTATTGGTTATATTATGTGCGTTTTGCGTTACTAGTGTTTTCTTTAACTTATTTGACACTATACACAAATTGTTTCTGACATAAAACAACAAATGACAAACACCAAAAGTTATTAAATATCAATATTCAACCAACAACTTTGCCAACAACACAAAAAAGTCCAAAGTAGTTTTTATTCAATTTTTTTGTAATTTTTTTCTTTATTTAATGTATCATTTATTTAGAAGCAAGAAAAAATAACTACCCAGTACTATAGGAAAGTCAAATAAACCTGTCGTCAGGCGTAAACAAAACTTAGCGTCTGTCCTTGAAATGATTTGATTGGTCAACTAGTAGTAAAATATCTACGCCTTATTTTAACCCAGGCGTTTATTTACACTTGGTGATAGGCTTATTGAATTGACATTAGTATAGTATAAGTTTATGAATGAGAATGACTATGTTTTAAGATATGACAGTTTCACTTGGAAATTTTGACAGACACATTACTTGCTGATGATTGTCAAAATTTCCAGGCAACAACAACACTGCAACTTTTGGGCGATACTATAAAGTCAGGTTAAAAAGTATTAAAAAGATAGAAGATAACATTCATATTTGGTAAAGACAATACCTTATCTACAGGTCAGTTTGTTCAATGGGAGTACCTTGTAAGGCTTGGGACGCCATCTACAGGTAACAATTTAAGGTTAGGACCATTATCAATAGGTAATGTCACCAACCTCAAACTCCGTTGTAGAGGGCGTTCTAAATTGTACGCCCATCTATTGAACTGACTTGTCGTGTAGAAGGTTGCAGAGTTAAAACATAAGGAGTTATTTTGCCAATTTAACTATTCTGAAATTGTGGTCGGTTTTATTGTTGTTGCTGTTTGAAAGTTCCTACTTTAGACAATGACAAATAAACATTGTACATTTAAAAAAAATGACACGCAGCTTAGAAAACGTCAACAAGCATAACATTTCTCGAGTGTATAATAGTGGGTTTGGAAAAGGACCGCCAGGGTCACAACAGACAAAAGTGTAAACAGGCTAAATACAAGTTCTGTGTGTCAGAACAGACACGAAAATCTACAACAGGAAGTTTTACCGTGCAACTTGCAACCGAATTTTAAGTCTGCTTTGTACAGGGTCTATCCTATGTACAGAGAGAAACGGAATCGGCTTGGCCTAAGGACGTATGTACATCGAGTCCACACTAAGCAGGGTATATATATCACACTGAATCACCATTGTCCGCCGAGGAACTGGGACTGTCCACGGCCACAACGCGGCGCCCTAGTCGCTTGTTTACGACCGAGCCTAGATGCCCGAGAGCGTCTTTCACTGCGTGATAGATAATGTTCTTAATTTGCAGCTTGTCCTCATGGTTCGTGTGAGTGTCGCTGAGCCCGCGAAACTCTTGCGTCAAGTGGAAGCAGTGCGCTACATTCTCAGGACTTACAAAGTCCTCCGCTACCTTGATACAATTATGCAAGTTCCGGACTTGGTGCGGGGCGCCCGCGGGAATAAATACCGCGTCTCCCAGGCATTGGACGATCGCATAACCTTCCACGCCATATTCTTTGTAAAGTCTCTCACGCAGAGGCCCGTCGAGGTACCCGCTCTGATCGTGAATCGGGTCGTTGTGTTGTTCTAACCTTCCCCCGCGTTCCACCGTCACTTTGTTTAACAAGTCTCTAATCTTGTCGGCATCACGGGCGTTGTAGATATGCCACAGCGCGCCGGGAAGCTCGCCTTTGTCACGCACGCGTCGCCGCGTTAAAATATCACAACCGGCTTCGTCGATCGCGCGGAAGGCCTCTTTAATATGCTCGTCAGAGTCGCCATCTTTGGGTA
The DNA here is from genome assembly GCA_935413205.1 of Polydrusus cervinus. Taxonomy (NCBI): domain Eukaryota; kingdom Metazoa; phylum Arthropoda; class Insecta; order Coleoptera; family Curculionidae; genus Polydrusus; species Polydrusus cervinus. The sequence goes on from OW284519.1 coordinate 28,981,633, forward strand.
CACCCACGTACACCATAACATTGACGGCATCGCTGACATCTAAGTGCAAATTCGTCGTTCCTTTACTGGGATGCAACGCGGAACCATAAGCATTATACATCTTAGGTCCCAGATCGGGTCTTACGAAGCAATCCGGCAATCGCGAGGCTAAATTAAGCTTTCCACTACGTCTAGTGTACTCCTGCAGAGGTAGTGCTCGCATTAAGTCTTGGAATCTCGCGGGTAGCATCTCGGCGAAGTCTTCGCCCGGGGGCCAGTCTTTAAGCTTCAACAGCATGGGTTGGCCGCGCTCGTCTTTCAGTCTCTTCGAGGGCTCTTCGAAACCTTCCCAGAACTTGCGCATGGGTTGATTGGGTACCAAGTTCCCGGTCATGCAGTTGATGAGGTCGTTTTTCTCATCACCGAAGTCGCGGGCAAAGGCGTCCGGATTCCACAGCTCTTTATCGATAGTCCTGCAGACGTCCGATACTATCACAGGTTGCCCTCGTTTCCACTGATCCTGAAAGCAAAAAAATAATTTTTATTACCGCTTATCTATTATACTATAACAGCACTATTTTTTTAACCATATAAAAATATTGATTTTATAATCCTTACCTGGAAAATTTTGCTGTTATCTTTACAAGCGGGATCACTGAGCCTCAAAAGCTTTCCATCGCACAACCATGAATGTGCCACGTTGGGATACATGCTCTTACTTTCCGTCAAAGTCATTATTCTAATAGGCAACTGTTGCCGTCCCTTGTGCTGCCAGTTGTATCTTCGAACATAATGCTTTAGCTCTATCTTCTCTTCAGGCTCTTCCTTTTCTTGTTTCACTGGTGCCTCGAGACCAAAGCTTGACAAAGGATCGGCCTCGGCGCTCTCAGACTTTGTTTTCTTCTTGTCGTTCTTCGAGACGGGAGAAGCCGCCCTAGAGGACCCGTTAGCTTTGTGAGAGGGCCGAATCAAGAGCTCCCGCAGAGTGGAAAAGTTACCTTCTTCTTCACTACTGGAACCTTCATCCTTAACCTCCTTTTTAATGGGTTCTTCCGATTTGGAAAGAGCTACGTCTGCCAGCCACGTTAGAGAAGATGGTTTTTCGTCTTTCACCCCATTTACGGTCGGTTTAGGCTCTTCTTTAACCTCCTTTTTAACTCCGTTCATTTTTTCCGCCATGATCAACTTGACCACCTCTTTGCATTCGACGTTGTTTACTTTAGTCTCTTTTGAGCTGGGACATCCGCAGAACTGTTCGATACCCCATAATTCCCGCATCTCGTGCACCATCTTGCCCAGTTTTAAGAGGCAATTATTCGCAATGATTTGCGTAAGCATTAGTTTTTCTTGTTCGTGAGATGAACGGTTGGTGCAGAGCAACCATTGGAATTCGTCCCGGTCTTTACCAGATTCACTGTCGGGCTTTAGAGTACCGTGTTTTCGGCTCTGTAAAAAAAGAGAAATATTAAAGTAATGACGTTCAAGAATCAATATTCATTTTTAAATCTATCATTTGTTGTGCTCACCTTATAACAATCGAGACAGACGACAAATCCACACTTTCCACACGCCCAATGGTAATTAAACAGTGTTGTTTCGCATACGTCACACATCTCCCTTACTCCTTGGACCACTCTTTTCCACGCTACTGTTTTATCTGAAAAAAAAAATCGTTATTAGAATTTCTTTTTGTAGATAACCAAAAAATGTATTAAAAAAATGCCGTTTTCCAGACCCACTTTCTGTGATGTTTTTGTGCCGTAGTTCCTCCCTTAAAACTAAAAAAGAGTTTAAAACAAGTCGTGGGTTGCATCAATATCTTTTAAAATAAATAGTAAGAATATATGACATGGTTTAAGCAAGATCTTACGATTTTTGATATACTTCGAAATCAACGATGAAATACATCAAAACCCAAAGCTACTCGAATCGACTATATTTTAACTAAAAAATAAGCTACAAGAACGACAGACCCCTTAAATAGGGGTAAGATTTTCTGAACAATTCAAATTTGATAAAAACACAAAGATGTGAAAAACCGGTCAAGTGCGAGACGAACTCGCGAAATCCGGATTCTGTACCAAGGAGTTGCTAATCACTTTTTTTTAAGTGGACGTCATTTAAGTTAAGCGTAATGATCCAACGGGACTATACTGTGTCAATGATCTTGTTTTTCTCGCATTTATATATTTAAGCCAGATACTAACCACATAAGGGTTCAATGCGTCAAAACTATGAAATATTAAATTTGTTTATTTTAAATGTCTATGTTAGTATTAGGATTACTATTTTCCACGTTACTGTTTAATAATAAACAGCTCTGTATTTTATGTGTTTATTAATTTTATTTCTAAACATAATTTTACGTGGTCTTACCATCGGCCATGTGCTCAGCAAGGGCTTCTTTCTCTTGGACTAGAAGATCACAAAAATGGTCGCCAACTTGCGTCAGCAAAAATCGGGATGTATCTAGGTCTAGATCACCTGGAGGGTTGTCGGGATTGGGTAACCACAATTTTATGTCTTCCTGGAAATAAAAATGTATTTATTTGTTAATAACAATATTTCATAAAATTTTGGATTTCTTCGAAATCAACCGTGAAAAAGATCGAATCCCAAAAAAAATTGGATCGACTATATCTAAACTAAAAAATAAGCTACAAGAATGACAGACCCCATAAATAGGGGTAACATTTTCTGAATAATCCAAATTTAATTAAAATACAAAGATTTCAAAAACCGGTCAAGTGCGAGACGGCCTCGCACACGCGGCTTCTTCCCGTATGCCCAAAATGTTAGTACTAAAGCTTTATTTCTCTTTCTTACCTCTAAGGCATCCTTATGGGGATCACTAAAACCGGCAATAGCAAGTTGACCGTTTTTGGTGTACCTCAACCGTCTGAATGCGTAGAAGCGACAGAAAATGTTAGGCATATTCCGGGATCGCTGATTGGGTGTCCACCTGCATTCTCTACATTTTGCTAGTTTCGGAGCGACCTGTTAAAAAGGATTAATCATTACCCATTAGGAAATATAGTATTTTTGCATTGGTTATACCAAACAAATCGTTTGATAACTAGTTGTATAAGCATGGATGTGTTACTGACCTCAAAACAAGGTCCGTCCTGCAGGAAACTTTCACCGGTCTTTTTCAGCTGGCCCACTGGAGGTTTGCGAAAGGGGTCGCGCGGGGGCTCTTCCTTAGGTTTTTTCGCGCGCGGCTCCTCGCCCTACAACAAAAAAAATATAAATAATTTTCAAACAATTCAAAATATATCGGTGTTCGTTTAATAATAATTTAACCTAAACTAGATTCTAGAAATTAAAGTACCTTGTCGTTTTTTGAACCCTTTGGTCTTCTTCCCCGTTTCCGAGGTTCTTTTCCAGGTTTTTTTCCACTACCACTCCCTGACACCGTCGTACTGGCTCCTGAATCACTGTCTTTCGCACTATCAGACTCTTTGTCGCTGTCGCTCCCACTTTCACTTTGTGGAGGCTGAAAAGAGAAAAAACATACTTAACAACAGCTCCTCAATGCAAAGCGACGTATGTTGCGGTGTTATTATTATACAGGGTGATTCCTAAGTTGATACTTCTTTTTTAGCTGGGTAGAAAAGGCATTAAAATAACCATTTTCAAAAAACTTAAAAATAGACAAGATACAGAAGAAAAAAATTTAAGTGCGAGCCTGGTCATCAAAATGTAGCCTGCGATACTTTATGTTGTTTGTCTTATGAGTCATGCTATTTGGCAATGTGTGTTTTTCTGAAGAAAGTTAATATTAAATTGGTGAAACGTGAAAATGGTAAAATTTGAAAACAATGAACTAGTAGATATTGTAATAGAACGTGATTTCTAGTTTTATTTTTCGGTTCTTTTTGTAAAGATCACGTTTTACGGAGAACATTTGGTTCCCATTAACCCGACAGGGAAAAAATATCGTTTTGGGAGAAAGTCGCCAATAAAGCAATTTAGAAACATTTGGGTCGTAAGTTAACAAAATTCACAAAAGGATACCCAACTGTACTTTGGGATAAATTACATCCTTAAAAGCCCTTAGGTCCGAACAGATGGGTACCATCTTTCTTGAAGCTAAAGTAAAATATCTAATGTCGATTGTCCCAGCCATAAAGCATCGAGCTGACAGGGTTCGGGGAAACAAAGAGTCACTCGCCGGAGGGCTTTTTATGGCTATTTTACGTTTCATATATTGTATGAACCATATATTGTCAATAATAAAGGAAAAAGAATGTATCATCAAAAGTAGTGGATTTGCGTCTTGCCGGATTCAATTATATATGTACAAGCCTTTTCCCCCGGGTGTTTTCTTTTCCCATTTGTAGATAGTGTAGTTACACACGTTGGCACTAGGTTAACGTTTAAATGGGTTTTTAAAAGCATCCGACTCTAGGCTTTAGATGTAGTAATTCTCTATTACGTTTGTATAAGTTAGAACCTAAGTAATTGTCATAAAGAGGAGGGTTCATAATTTCATCGTTCGTAATTATTATTTCTCTAGTAGTGGATGACTAGAGACCCCTATGGGCCAAATTTCTAAGTACCATCGTTTCCCACCTCTTTTATGATCTAGGGAAATGGCCGACGGAGCGAGTACTCGGGTTGGCCCTTTGGCAAGGTACGGTTAATGGTGGTACTAACGAGTCGAGGCAAAGTAGGGGATAAACTACCCTCTAAGTCATGCTATAGGTCGAAAGCTATAATGCTCGGGAGGGATGACAATAAAGGGGCGTTAGTTAGTTTTGGTTGAGAGCTTAGAAGGAATTTCGCTACACAGATTAAAATCAGTTCCGAGTTTTACGTCTTACTAAAAAGTCTCATAAAAATCAATAGTTCCGTTTTCGCGCTTGTTGCTCTTGTGTAGTGAACCATAATTTAAAGTGGAAAGTTTAGTGGTCAAAGTGTCAGGGCTTACTCTTGGGTTTTTGTGACTAACTCTTTCATCTTGGGTTAATTTCTTGGGTTTTGTTTATTGTCACCAGATAATATTGCGGGTTCCTCATATCAAGGGTTTATTTTCGAGATTGTTCTCTTTCACAGTAAACGCATGTCTGGGTTTTAATTGCATATTGGATATCATTTCAGTAAACCACCTCTCTTTATTCTCTTACACTTATCTTGTAAATATCTTAAGTTTAATATTGTAAAGTTTCTTTTTCTTTATCTCTTGTTGTTAATAAATTTAAGTGTTTTGAAAATATAGTGTTTTATTGTTCACTATAATAAAAGGGATAGGGGATTCACACCAACAAGAGTGGACGATTCGCGCCCGCGCGTATATTGCACCGTGTTACAGGACTACCGAGGCTGCCGCTAAAACATCTGGAGAAGGTCGGATTGGTAAGTCGATTTTAACAGCAATTAACACATTTAATTAACATCCAAGGAAAAACATCACGACTGGAGTGCTCTTACTCTGCAAGCATAATTAGTTATTTCCGGAATAAATTCTAAACTCATTGTGAAAGGAAGGATCTAGATCGTCGGTCAAGAAACGCTACCATTATTTCTAAAACGCTACCAGTTAGACTCGTAATTCAATATTAGTAGACAGTGCCTTAATCTAGATCCATCCCGTCACAATATGGTGCTAATTTACGGTGAGTCGTCAAAGGGCGGCTGCTGCTTCGAGATTATATTTAAGTTAGGCAGGACCGTATTTGATCCATAGTGTAATAAATAAATGTAAGTACCTTATATTTGGGGTTTTTGAAAAAAGTATTGAACATGTTGTTTATTTTAATGCCTTCTATACACAGCTAAAAAAGAAGTATCAACTTAGGAATGCCCTGTTTTATTAAAGACAAAAGCAAAAAAAAAAAAAAAATTTGTCCCTATTAATTAATTTCAACTCACCAACTTATCGCCCTTCCGTTTCTTCTCCTCAGCCACCTTTTTAGCCAGCACACTGCCTCCCCCGCCCTTTTTTCTCTTCACTTTCGGCGGCTTCCTTTTGGGCGGACTCTTCCGCCCGCTTCTTTCAGGGTCGGAACTGGACGAATCGTCCCGAGCCTTCGACGAATCGCTCGGGTGTCCGTTCACGCTACTCTCCTTCGTTTTTCTGTTCACCGTTTTCGGCTGAAACTGTTTCGTCTTGCTTATACTGTTCACAGCCATACTACCGACAGAATGGATAGAGTTCACTGGGTTTTCGGGTTTTACCGGAGGAGGACTAGGAGCGGTTATGGTGAGTGGAAGCGAGACACAACTACCCGAACCTATTACTCCGGTGGTGTCTTCAAGATCTTCGCCCGTGTGCCGTTGTAACCAGGCCTGAAAGAAAGCATGAATAATATTAATTTCGTCATTCAGTACAAACAATAGCATATTTTCATGACTAAATAAATCAGAGAGATTCCCATCTACGTAAATAATCAGTGATTATCATATGTCCCTACGAACTTGTCATCATTTTAAGGAGAAAGAAACATAACTAAATAACGTAGTTAATTCCAGTTCTTACCCCTTTAGTACCTACCTTCTTCAAATGCCGTACGGGATAACTCTTCTGAGGTCCCGGACTATTACTCTTCTCCGAGTCCACTATACTAGGCGTAACAGTACCACTAGCCTTCACGGGAGTCCCTGGATTATCATCAACTGTAGGCGGAGTGGGAGTACCAGCATTACTTGAAGCGTTAGGCGTCGTTAACAAATTAGGAGTAGTTGTACCACTCACAGAGTTATTAACGGGCGTACTGATACTAGTGGTCGGTATAGCGCTTGTGCCGCCGAAAGTAGGATTGGGGGTGCTCGCTTTAGGTGGCATACCAACCAGACTATTCGGCGTACTGGTGTTCCTCGGAGCAGGACTGGAACTAAGTGGAATATTAGGTGTGCCAGGTTTGGCAAGGGGAATGGAATGTGACGAATCTGTACTGGCAGGGCGCGGTATCTCCACCGTTACCGCGGTTACGCTTAGGTCGGGAAGGTTCTCCGTTAGCGCCGTGGGGGATTGGGTACCGCCCAATGGGTTGCTGACGGTAGTTACAGGCCCTCTGAAATGGGAAAAAAATTAGAACACGAAATATTGATCACATGTGTCAAATTGAGTTAGTACTTTGAAATACGAACCTATACGCGGCAGTATTGACCAACGTAGTGATGGTAGTCGCTGCACTAGCAATAAGAGGGCTAGGTTCACTAACACGGGCTAGCTGAGGTTGCCCAGGCAATCCAGGCTGGGCGACCATATTCATCGCACCGACATTGTTGCTAAAGTTCTTCAGGTTTTGTTGCAGAGATGTTGTCAAGCCTGGTGGCGTATCCAGCCTTCGCTTCTTAACTTCCAGGGAAACTGGCGTGCCAACAACTGCTGTACTCTTCCTTTTTGGTGATGTAGGTTGACCATTATCACTAAAAATAATAATAATAATAATAATAATAATAATAATAATAATAATAAAAAAGTTTATTTTCAATATTTATAATATAATAAATTTGTTTATTTATCTTCCTTAATAAACTTCTTCTTTAATCTCCCGAAGACGTGCTTGTTAGGGGCAAATATAATTATTTTAAATTATAAATATATGAGAATATTAAAATATTTTGTTTAAATATTTGTTACTATTGTATAAAAGTTAAATTGTAAATAAATAACGTTTAAGTATATGTATATAAATATAAACGCAGTTTTTTGAAGATATAGATAAAATTTTGAAAAATATATTATTTATAACAATATCAATTAAAACATTTCCAAAAATATTTTTAAATTATCCGTTTCCAATATCCATGCTTTATTTCGACTTTATATTTTTTTAATGAAATATATTTTTTAATTTTTGTTGGTAAATAATCGTTTAAATAAAAACATAAATATTTGAAATTTTTTTGTCCTATGGACTTATTTATTTTAGGTTTTATGGTTATTTCATTTTTATGACGAGTATTATGATTATGGTTTTTAAATTGTATAAGATTTTTATTTTTAAATATGTATATTAAGATGTTATAAATGTAAAGTTGTCTAATGTTCATTTTCTTTGTTTCAGAATATAATTTTATTGAAGGATAAAGATAATCTTTATTAAATATAATTTTTAGAAATCTTTTCTGTAATATTTCTAATTTTTTAACTAAAGTTCTATTTATTCCTCCCCAACCTAAAATTCCGTAATTTAAATGAGTTTTAACTAATGCGTAATAAAATATTTCCAGTTGTTTTACGTTCAAAATTTTTTTAATGTTTCTAAAAATTGGTAGTAAACTTCTTAATTTTTTAATCAAATATTCTATGTGAAAATTCCAATTTAATTTACTGACAAAGATTATTCCTGAATATTTTACTTGATTAACTTTTAAAATTTCAATGTCATCAGTTATTTTCATACTATTCATATTTTGTGGTATGTTATTTGGATTTAAAGTGAAAGGAAGATAATTAGTTTTATCAAAAATAATTGTTAATAAATTTTTATCAAACCAATTTTTTATTATTTTAAAATCTTTTTTAATTTTGTTATTTAAGTTGTCCCAATTTGTATCAGTATAAAAAATTGCAGTATCATCTGCGAAACTTAGAATTTATAGAATAGAGATAATTTTATGCAAAAATACAAACTATATTCGACTTCTTTACTACTTACTTGGACTTATTTGAACTGACTCCAAGATCTAAAGGTTGCGTCTGAACGTTCTGTTGCAAGCCCGCGGGTCCCGGTGATATATTGTAGCTTGAATGCATACGGGACGTACTAAGCGGAGCTGACGATGCAGTCGGGGGCGAAGTACCAGGCTGGCTTAAAAGTTTTACTGAAAGGCTAGCGGGTGGCATAGTACCAGTCGGATAAGGTAGTCGGTCATAACTGAAATAAAAATTACCCGAACTGTTAAACTTGGTATTTATATTTGTAAAAGGATTAAATTTAGTATAATGTAATAAGCAATTTAATTACCCCATCGCTGATGTTGTCCGACTATGCGCTGGCGGCGGGCAAGTATTTATACTTGGCGCTGAAGCCATAGCTGGTGGATGATACTGAGACACCTGCAAAATAAATATCTGCTTTATTTCTTTTCTTATAGTACCATTACATCGATATCTCATAAGAACGTAACTACTACAAAAAAATTACCTGTTGGTAAGGAGATGGCGATACACTAGCCCCCAAAGGAGGCTTGTGCATGGGTGGCGGGGGCTGTGCATCGTGAGGCCTCGTCACGGGAACGACGCTGACCGCCGTAGGTTTGCCGTAGATGTGGTGCGGCGCCGGCGAAGACACCTTGGGCTTGGAACCCGACAGGGTGGGCGTCGATGCCATAGTATAAGCTGCCGTGGTCGACGAAAGAAATGAATAATTGGCTTTGGCTGAAATAAAACCGTTCTTTTAACGATAAAGTGGCTTAAGTAAAATGGAAACGACTTTTTCTAACTTATTCACAATAATTACTGACAGCCGAAAAATGTTTGTTGCAGGTACTCGCGTCGCCTATTTAAAACCATGGCGACAAGTTACATTATATTCTATTGTTTCATTTAATACCTTTCAACCGGTAGTTTTAAATAGGTAACATCTAATTAATGAACAAAAAGTTCAGGTGAGTCAAATCAAAGATCAAGAAGATCTACAGGTTGTCCATGAAATGACTGTACAACGCTTCACCATAAATTCCTAATGCAAAAATAAGGCGATCTTTTTTGCCGCTACAAGGCGTTAAAGTTTTCAAATAAATATTGTTTTTTCTGAATAATTTCTAAACGCCTTTATCGATTTCCACTAATTTTGGAATTAAGAATGACCACTATTAATAGCGTGTTGTGAGGTATACGCCATCTTTTTTTAATACCTGCAATTTCAAAAATGGCGTGTGATTGGTAAATAAAAGTTTGTATTTTTATTACTCCCCCGTATAAATGACTTTAATTATTTCTCTGACATTAGCTGACTTCATGTTGAAACTTTTTGTCTCTTGTTAAATTTTAGCCAGACATGCCGTTTCTCTACAAGAAAATTATTTACGCCATCTTGTAATTCATCATTGCTGTTTATTCAGAACGTGAAACATGAAAAAATGTTTAATTCTAAATAACTACGAACTAGTTTGATTTTTATAACAATTGTTCGAAACTTTTTCATGTTTTGCATCGTAAATAATTTTTTTGCAGAGAAACTGCATGTCTGGCTAAATTTTTACAAGAGACAAAAAAGTTTCAACGTGAAGTCAGCTAGTGCCAGAGAAATAATTAAAGTCATTTATACGGGGGAGTAACAAAAAGAGGAACTTTTAATTACCAATCACAGACCATTTTTAAATTTGCATGTATTAAAGAAAGATGGCGCATACGTCAAAACACGCTATTAATAGTGATCATTCTTAGTTCCAAAATTAGTGGAAATCGATAAAGGCGTTTAGAAATTATTCCGGAAAAACGATATTAATTTGAAAACTTTAACGCCTTGTAGCGGCAAAACGAAGCAACTTTGCATATATGTAAGTTTGCCTAGATCGCCTTATTTTTGCATAAGAAATTTATGGTGAAGCGTTTTGTACAGTCATTTCATGGACACCCTGTAGAAATAACCAATAAAAAAAACTCTCCACTTACCAGAACTAGGGAATATCATGGTTTGCCCCGCTCCCGCCGCGTCTTGCCTGTACCTCAGCTCTGGCGAGGGGTGTTGTTGACTGTGTGGATGCGCCTGCCCATGCGGCGAATGTCTTTGGTGGTGCGGACTGGGCAGCTGTCCACCAGAAGACCGGTGGTGTTGGCTAGCTGACTTGGCAGCGTCCATGTGGTGGTGCGGACTAGCCGCATGAGGAGCTAGGTGGTGAGGGGATTGGCTGGGACTCCTATAAAAAAACGTTATGTTTTAGAAAAGTTTGTATTTTTGAAAAATGTTTAAAAACGACAATTCCATCTAGATTAGTGTACTTACCTATATTCATATATATTCGCCTTTTGTCCTCCACCCCCGGACGCCGTCATATAATGACCCATCAGCTCATTCCTCAATTTCGGACTAGGACTCAGAGCTATCGAAACTCTAGGTTCAACGTGATGCGTTTTTTGCGCGTCATGTTTTACAATCACAGAATTTTTCATCTCGCTGACGAGTGGCGGGGGGTTGGGGAGCTCTCTGCCGTCCATACTCGTCTTGGTCACCACCAGGCCGCTAGGGGTCGTCTTATGGAGTTCCGATTTCTTTGGTTCGTAGTAGGCATTCTGGGAGGCGTGGACTTGGTAGCCGTACATCGCTAGGTCTCCTAGAAAAAAATTGTAAATAATATGAGCGCTGTTGTAAAGGAAGAAAAGTATTTGCATCTATAGGAAAGCTATGAAGGCCATAATACTATGTAGAATAAGAATATTATATTATAATTATTTAAAAAATGACTGATTTCTTACCTTTTGGTATCATTGAAGGATGAATATTAGTAATTTTGTCAGTCGTTTTTCCCTGCGATAATCTACTATGCGCGGGCGGGGGTGGATAATCTCCTTTGGGCGGTACATTCGATTTTGCTTGTACCGATGCATAATATGACCTTAAAATAAAAATATAGTATTAGAGTTATGAAAAAAGCTAAAAAAAACAAATAGTCTTAATTTTTGGATAAATCAGACACAGAAATTTTTTCAGCAACGGTATCAGCGATCTTGGTGGAAAATGTCATCATATCATCCATTTTTGGTAAATTGATTAATCAGATGGATATTTTTAACAACTTATTTGATTATACAGGGTGTCCATGAAATGACTGTACAACGCTTCACCATAAATTCCTTAACCAAAAATAAGGCAATCTAGGCAAACTTACCTATATGCAATGTTGCTTCGTTTTGCCGCTACAGGGCGCTAGAGTTTTCAAATTAATATTGTTTTTTCTGAATAATTTCTAAACACCTTTATCGATTTCCACTTATTTTGGAACTAAGAATTACCACTATTAATAGCGTGTTTTGACGTATGCGCCATATTTTTTTAATACCTGCAGATTTAAAAATGACATGTGATTGGTAAATAAAAGTTGGTCTTTTTGTTACCCCCCGTATAAATGACTTTACGATAAGTTGGTAGTTATTTAGAATTACAATTTTTTTCATGTTTCTCGTTCTGAAAAACAGCAATGATGAATTACACGGTATGGTAAATAAATTTTACAAGAGACAAAAAAGTTTTAACATGAAGTCAGCTAGTGTCAGAGAAATAATTAAAGTCATTTATACGGGGGGTTATAAAAAGAGGTATTAAAAAAAGATGGCGCATATGTCAAAACACACTATTAATAGTGGTCATTCTTAGTTCCAAAATTAGTGGAAATCGATAAAGGCGTTTAGAAATTATTCAGAAACAATATTAATTTGAAAACTTTAGCGCCCTGTAGCGGCAAAACGAAGCAACATTGCATATAGATAAGTTTGCCTAGATCACTTTATTTTTGGTTAAGGAATTTATGGTGAAGCGTTGTACAGTCATTTCATGGACATCCTGTAAAATATACCACAAATATATTATGGTAGATTTAGTGGGTTCTTTGACAGCTCTTACCTATGATTAGCGTCGTTAGCTCTTACAGCCGCTAGGTGCCTCTGTTGTTGTTCCCTTTGGTGTATTTCTGTCTGTTTCCTATCTTCCTCCGACATACTAGATGTCCTACCTTGAGGAGGCCTGCTTCCTATTGAATTCCACTGTTGCTCCCTTTTCTGTTGCGCCGCCCTTAGAGATTTTTCAAAATGGTTGTGCAACGCTTGTTCTTGCCTTTCCTTTTCCTCCCTTTCTCTTTCTTGCTTTTCGCGTTCTCTCTCCATTTTATCACGTTCCTGTCTTTCCCTTTCTAACCTTTCTTTTTCTTTATGTTGTTTTTCTAATTCTTGTTGCCTATAATCAAATTATAATAATAAGTTTATTTTCAATATTTATAATATAATAAATGTGTTTATTTATCTTCCTCAATAAACTTCTTCTTTGATACTCTGAAGATGTGCTTGTTAGGGGCAAATCTTACTATTTTAAATTATAAATATTAAAATATATGTTTTTTAAAAATATTTGTTAATATTATATAAAAGTTATAAATATAAACGCCGTTTTTTTTGAAGATATAGGATAATAAAATTTTGATAAATGTATTATTCATAACAATATTAATTTAAAATATTCATTTAAATATTTCTAAAAAAATTTTTGGGTTATCTGTTTCCAATATCCATGCTGTTATTTCGACTTTATATTTTTTTAATTTTTGTTGGTAAATAATCGTTTAAATAAAAACAAATATTTGAAATTTTTATGGTTTTAGGTTTTATGGTTATTTCATTTTTATGACGTGTATTATGATTATGGTTTTAAACTGTATAAGATTTTTATTTAAAAAATGTATATTAAGATGTTATAAATGTAAAATTGTCTAATATTCATTTTTTTTGTTCCAGAATATAATAATATGGAAGGATAAAAATAATCTTTATTAAATATAATTTTTAGAAACCTGTTCTTTAATATTTCTAATTTTTCAACTAAAGTTCTATTTATTCCTCCCCAACCTAAAATTCCGTAATTTAAATGAGTTTTAACTAATGCATATGCTATTAATAGTCTTACCTATGTTATGTTATGTTAATTATTCTATCTTACCTAATCATTCTTTCTGTATGATGCCTATCTTGCATAATTGCTCTTTCTCTCTCTAACTCTTCGGCAGTATGAGACGGTTGTTGGCTACCTAAAAGGTGCGCAGGAACCGCTGCGTACCGTTGTTTCCAGATTATATCTGGAAAAGGGGCGTGGTACAGGGGATGCGGGGGTAAATGCGGGTGGCTTCCCACTGAAAAAATACGAAAAAGCTTATGAACTGTGTATACAGGAGAAATATAAAAACAGTGTGTTAAAACCAGAGCCAAAATGGATATTAAACAAATATAAAGGTTAACTTACCATTGGGAAGGCCAGGATGAGGTGCTAACGGATGAGGCGCCATCGGAGGATACAATGCTGCAGTCGGGTGACTGGTGGGTGCCGTAGTGGGCGGCTGTTGGCCAGATGAGGGGGCCTGGGGGTGCGACATTAGCAGTGACTGATGCTGCACGCTATGGACGTGCCGCACGTGGGGCTCCTCCTGGAAGAAACAGGGCTACTCATATACTAGAATTCCTTATCGCTACCAAATTTCCATTATACATATTAAAGGAAAAATTGGTCAGCTTAACAGAAAATGTAATAAAAGTAAAATAAAAATTGACCGTAAATAAAAATGTATAAAAAAATGAATTGGTAACTTACTCGTACCTGAAGGAGCAGTCCGGGATCGCGCCAGACGCGCACCGGCTCGGCGGTTGGGGCGCCGGCCGGGACGAACAAGGGCGAGCGGGTGGCGGCCGGCAACGACGGAACTGAAGTGGACGGGTGGCCCGATGAGGTATTGGGCTCGTCAGATAAACTTAACGCGCTGGATCTGCAAGAAATATGACAATTGTTACCTAGATATTACAGATTTGGGTTTGATGGGGCACCAGTACCATCCCCAAACTCTAAAGGTAGTAGAAAGTAAACAGTTAGTATATGTTTCGAATTTATTATCCTTGGTAGCTTAAAAATACATTGTTTGTCTATAAAATATTACCCTGATATAAACAAATAGTTCTGGGTATTTGCAGTGTGGTTAGATTGATAAGTAGCACAAAAATGCACAGTTGAACTTCTGATAAACATTGCATATGGAGTATGGAAGTGATAAGCTGTGTTTAGAGTACAATTTCTTTGATGTGTGTGACCATTAACCTCATTTCGTTATTGCATGTGTGAAATGTTATTAATTCTTACTCATAGAAAAGTTAACACTTAAAAATTAGGGAAATACAAACCGCACAAGAAGGAAAATTAGAATAAAACGGTCATTGAATGATAAAATAAATTCAAGAATCAAAACACATGTGAAGTTAGCTGTTTTTGGCATTAGTACAGTGATTTGCAATGGAAGAACTAAAAGTTAAGATAATATTCGGGCTCTTACAGTACGGACGGCAAATTTTAAATTTACAACTTGGCTGGAAAAACGTAGACGTTCTTGCTTATAAACTGCAATTAAAATTTTTTACATTTATTTCAACATTGGATTAGCACAGAGTAGCAAGAAAATTGCCCACGAAGACAACAGCCCAGAACTACTAAAAAGAAAAGAGCTAACTTCACGCTGCTTCTTCTTTTTTTAATTTTAGCGGTAATGGCGCTAAAATGTAGCATTTTTATGCTTTTGTGTAGTTTTTTTTATGTATATAACAAAAAAGTAAGCTACAATTCCTTATTTAAATGCTAATGGGTCTGACAAAAAAAGAAATAACTCGCGAGGACGAAGCTTTGGATGAATAATTCTGGAACTGTTGTGGGAAATGGGCGCAGCTGTTGTATTTGGTGAGTCATTCTTTAAAATGTATTCGGTCTAGATGTAAAAAGTGGTTTGCGTTTCGATACTCCGATTACATAAGTTATATATGTATAATAAACGTATCATTTTAATGGGTAGATTATTATATTTGGTTTATATTAGTGTGTCCTATTTCTAAAAAAAACTAGATGGAATAAGGTACAGAGTGACCTACTAACCTGGATCCTGAACGCTCATCCCCACTGCCTGATCGTAATGAGCTCACGCCCGAATCACTGCGGTCGTCTGCAAAACGGAGTGAGTTGGGGGTCTCATTAAAGTCCATCCTGCTGAGGGGCGAAGACGAACACAGTGGGCCGTCATCGTCACCTGAAAAGAACGGAAACTGTGAGATTACTTGTTCAGTTATACAGGGTTTTGCACCCTTTGGCACTCACCATTGGGATCTTGTAAATAGAAGATAGCACGAAGGGTAAAATGGAGCAAAGCTGCGCACTTTGAAGACGAGTAACAAGCCCTTGAGTGACTGATAGAAGAGTGCAGACTTGCATTTTGCATTGTCTTTATTTGTTTTATATCACAACGTTTCAACTGGTAAGTATCTCTAGCCGTCTTCAGACGAATACTTGAGTGTTTCCGGAAATATTTGAAAAAACGAAAATTGGTTTTATATTTTTATATTGTACTCTTCTTGACTATGACTTGAAATAAGGAAATTTATTAATTAATTATTATTACCACTTTTTATTTTTTATAACATGGTCGGTATGCTTTTCGGGTGTGTTTTTTTAAATAGAGACGTGATAAGAACGTTTCGGCCCGTATTAATAACCTCTTCACTTTTTGTGAACTGAAAATGATAAGTGTAAACAAATTTTAAAATTGAAAAAATTGTATGCCTCCGTTGGCATTGAACCTAGAACCTCTTGTTTACATGTTGATTGCTCCACCAATTGCGCTAAAGAGACCCTGAGAGCTTATTCAATTTGTTGTATACACTTTGGAATCTTCTGTGTTTATTCATGAAGGCTATAATAGTAATGAAATAGTAACCCCACCCTTAGAACTATAAAAAATCACCTTCTCAACAAACCTAAATTCTAATGAAAAACCCTTAAAATCGTGGATATTTATTATGTGTTACAATAAAGAATGTGAAAGCGATGACTTTAGATGTCGTCAAATACATTTTTGCCTCAATTTAACTTTTGCCAGATCTGTTACGCCCGCTATATCCATTCCCTAATAACTGGAGACAATTTTCTGGTTGGTAAACTCACCAGGAGATGGATCTAGTGGACCTTAGACTAGTTATATCCATCTCTTGCTAACTTTACCAGCCAGATAATTTCTATTTGCTGATAAAGTTACCAGGACAGACAGGTCCTACCGGTTATAAGATCCCAATCTTAAATGAAAAATCTAATGTATAGTTAGGGGATCATTAGTGATATTTGTACGTCTTTGTTAGTTTGACAACTTTTTTTTAAATCGCCAATTTGCTACTGTAGGCGATCTATGGAGATAAGAAAAGATTTTTCTCTCCAAGTCCCTGTAAACATTTTTTTTTCCTTTGGACCAGAATTATCATTAAAAATATTATAATTTTTATGGGTCGGAGGTAAGCATCCTTATGGTAAAAAAGATAAAATAAAAATAATTGCATTTGATTTTTTATTTTTAACAAACTTTAACCCTAACCATATCGTCGATGATTTGACAAAAAGGCCACATTCAAAAATTAAATAATACAAATCACCGCCACTTCTGATATTGTCTTGTAAATAAATCGCCATTTTAATGCAATATGCAAAAGTTTATTTTTACAACAAGCACAGTAGGTTACTAAATAGCCCTTATACTCTTGAAATCCCAGTTGTAAAGGTAAATATTAATAATTTGGACTTGTCTTTGTATTTTTACACTCACTATCAAGATCTATCACAGTAGAAAACATTTTTAAAATTACCTTGACATTTATAAACATCAAAGGACATCAATCATTGTGCTTTATTTACTCATAAATTAGTTATTCCATCCTTTATGATCCTTGACCTTTGAAAGGAGGACGCAGTCGTGTTATGTTTGAATTACAATGATAAATCAAGACATTTGTCTTTATTTGCGGGTTTGTTACACTAGGAAATCCCATTTTAATGTGTAGTTCAAGATAAATTTCCACTCAATTAATATGAATATCCTAGCTAAGGATTATTGATTACCAAAAAAGTAGTTATGGTTCTTTTTTATCGATATATGCATTGAACTGAACAAAACTGACCCCTGATTTGGAATTTTATATCTTTTACTGTCATAATTAATTCGTTATGTCTTAGTATTCGTTTTATATAATTATTTATAGTGGATGGCAAATCCCCTTGTAGAACAAACTCTTTTGTTAAAATTTAATGGGCCTGGCGCGGATCCAGGAGAGAGGCTGTCCCCCCCCTCCTCACTCCCCGAGCCTCACAAAATGCGTGTTTTGTTTACTTTGAGCCTTGAAAATTATAGGGCGTGTGAAGTGTCAGTATTTTTTTTGGAAGTCACTTCTGAGAGTAAGAAGTTTTTTAGAGCTGGGAATATGCTCTTTTTTTCGCTTTTTTTTAGTCACTCCCCCCCCCCTCTGGAAATTCCTGGATCCGCCACTGCAATTGGATATTAAGGATTGTCAAAATGTATTAAAAAGTAAATTAAAGAAACTCACCTCTTATTGAGCAATCCGTTTCGCGATCACCCTTGTTCGGCGAATTGAGTATTCTGCAATTTCCACCGCTAAATCCGGCCACTGCCTGCTGCCTCTGTTGCAACTCTAACTCGTGATTCGCCACTATAACACAATCTTCCTCACCACTACTACTTTGACTTGCACCACTACAATTTTGCACTTGGGCCACTGCTTCTTTGTTTACTGCCTTGTCGCACATAGACCCTTCGACACTAGTACTTTCACACCCCGCATCATTTTGCTTTTTGGATGCACTTTTAATCGATTGCACAATAGATTCACTATTACTATTACTAAAATTACTTATACTAGGTTCTTGCACATTCTCCGAATCGACTTTTTGAGCTAAAATATCACAATCTGCTTCTTCAACTATGCTATCGTCAACTTTATCACTACAGGAAGGCTCTGCTACGTCTGTTTCCTCCTTTACATCAGTAAACGACCCTTCTTTCTCTTTTCCCTTTTTTTTACTTTCAGAATTTTCTACTTCTTTTATTTCTATCGGCGTTTTTGACTTTACCTCCCCAACTTCTGACGACACATTACTATCATCTTCCTTTTTAACACCCTCCTTATCTACCTCTTTCAAAGACTCTTCTTTACCCGTTTCTTCTCCTTGTCCTTCGGGAGAGACACGGCTTTGTGTTGCAAGGTATGTGCCGTTTTGCAAACAATCCTCAACGATTATTTCGACTTCTCGAAGTTTGGAGTTGTTGGCTTCTTCTAGAACTTTCTTTTTGTTAACGGAGCGGTTGTGATTTTTTCTTCTGGATTGTTTGTTTTCTAGATCTTCCTTTATGCTATTGGCGTAACGGGTTCGGGTTGATGGGGTGTCAGTCTCACTTGTTTTTCTTTTTCTTGTTTTCGGTGGAGGTCCTGGAAGAAAGACACAGATGTTAGAATAGTAATACCATTGACTATACTATTATAAAAGTAAATTAACTGAAGGTAATTTTTTTGGCTTAAATGCAATTTTTATCTACCCTGGTCAAAACAGCATTGCACGCCACTGTTCGTTATTGACAATAAAATATTCGGAAAATAATCCTTTTATATTACATCAACAACAAAATGTAGCAAACACAATGTTCAGGTGTATTTTTTTTCTTTATGTTTATGTAGGTAAGTAAATATAAACACCGTAAATATTCTAAATGCTTAAGTTGTCGCTTTCGCCCACTAGATCTTTCCCGTTGCTCATTTAAATTCAACTCCCACATCACAGTTGAAAATAAACGTTTCTATGAATTGTTAATTGCGAATTGGGTAGGTAGAATCATTTAATATGCTCTCCGAGTAGTTTATAACGTGTTTGGAACAGGTAAAATTACTATGGACGTACATATCCTACAAAACAGACCGCGATTATTTTAAATTTAAATATTCTTATCGGATCCATTGTCATTTGCATACTCGCAACTGCTTCTTGTTATTGCCTCACTCCGTTTTTAGCGAGCTAGTTCAACAAACTTAAAAATTGCAAAATAGTTTAATTAAAGTATAAATACTGGAAAATATAGAATTAAAAATGACGGAGAAACTATAATTTATTCTCAGGCAAACGTTAAACAATCGGTTTACAGCGCGTGACATTCCTTTGTATTAAAAAAAGAACGTTTGTACACTATCCATGCGACTGTATAAGAAAAACAAGAATGGAACGAATAACCGAAGTAATTTCAAAAGAATTTACTCGAATTACCAAAGCGTGGCTATATTTTTAAACAAAGAAGGAAAGATGGATAAGTGGAACTTAACCGGGTCACACGCCCGCGAACAATAGAACAGCGCCATTGTTGTGTAATCGGCGATGATCATCGAAACAATGAATACGTGAATTTTTTCCGCTAGGAAATGTTAATATCGCATTCTTTACTGCGCGGATACAAGAAAGGTTGCGGTTCAGCGATTTCGTTTTAATCTTTCCCGGTCATGGTTAAAGATTTTTTGCATCAATCGATCGAAATCGTGCATAAGAATTTTAAACACATTTCTTTATAGAGCAGAGGTACTTAATAGTTTTCCTACGACCACCTATGAAAATGAGAAAGAAAAGTACGGTTAATTTGGCTAGAAAGCGCCGTATATCACACGCGTGTTAAAAAAACAAATATTTCAACACTAGTGTTGAACTACAAGGCACATTATTTAATTTAATTATATGGTGCCAATTTGACAGACCACCCCTATTTATTAAAAAGAACAAATATTAGAAAGCAGTAATATTTATCATGTAGTTGTCGAGTGATTCAGAATTAGGGTGTAAAAATACGCCATCTGAAATTATAAAAAATGTTAATAATATACTGGAAAATCTATTACCAGAAAAAACAAATCGCGCTGAAGAGAGTGTCATGTATTAAACAACAAATCTTTATCGGTAGCGATAGCGCAGAGAATAGAGCTCCAGCCTACAGATCGCATGGTCACAGGTTCAAATCCCATCAGGAGTATTTGACTTTTTTATAAAAATATTAAATAATTTATAGAATTATTTTGAATTGAAATCTTCCTTGTTGGGTGGATTTTTTAAATTTATGTTTAATGCATCTTTCCTTGATTAAATGTAATATTTTTCATTCTGGTTATGCTAGAAGTCAATCCAGTAGTTCTTTGTATGATATATAAAATATAAAAAAATGAAAAAGGTAAACTAAAAATAAAGGAAAAATCTATTGACAAAACTATGAAACCAGATATTAAGTGGAACATAATCCTAAGTATGCTAATTTCAACACTAGTGTTGATATTTTTTTCAACACTACTGTTTGAAATATTCTTTTCACAAATCAAACGCTTTTTTAATAATTCTTTGTGGTCGTAGGAAAAATAGTGTACATTACTTGTGTGAAAGTGATTATTCTAAAACCCGGAGAATTTCTGCACTCGGCTGACGCCTCGTGCTAAATATCTCCTGGTTTGAAAAGTATCACTTGTTATGTAATATACTATTAATACGAAGAAAATTTGTTAAACAAACGAAATTTTGCTTTGATAGGAGCCCTTTTGAAATACGAAATTTCTGACAAAATGGTGGTAATAAATTTTGTTTTTAATGGCATGCCAAAAGTATGTATGTTATCAGGCTAAAGTAAGTTTGGGGTGTTATTGCTTATTAATTAATGGGTCATTGTTGAGCTATTTTTATATTCTTTCTGGCACTTGTTGGGGAACTTTTAACAAAAAAGACATTAGAAAATTACTTGGTTGCTTGCCAACATTCCTTTGTATTGTTTTATTTTTATTTACAAAAATTAAACCGGCTATAATAGTACCTATATGATCGCTACATCGTGTGCTGCAGAGACCATTTTATTATTTTTTTTTAGTACATATGAGAATTTTTAGTGGATTATACTTCTTTCGAGCGATATGTTAATGTTCCCCATTGTAGAGAATTGTGCAGGGATTTCGCTGTCGGCGTCGTAGGATTTCCGACATTTTTTATTCAGTCCATGTTTACAAACGGAGCTATAATTTTTCCATTAACTTTACATTGAACACTACATTAGCCCTACTACACACATCCCTATTTCTTTATATTACGCAGCTGTCCAAGTATATTTAACAGACTTTACTACACAAGAAATAAAAAATTAATTCTTGGTAAACAATGTCCTGTATATATTTAGTTCTACCCAGAATAAATTTATTAAACAAAAAATATCCCTGACGAAACGATTTCAGAAATTTTTTATTCCCAATAAGCTGAGTAAGCGAGGTCAAATAGCATCGCGTTGGGCGCGTCGTTTTTAGCGAACGTTGCAAATTTGTACTTTTATTCGCACTGCCTCGTTCGGGACCGTTCTTTGCTGATTTCACTTAATCGCGGCGAAGTCAGCAGTTTGGAAATTGCCTGTCGTCTGCTAAATTGATAGAAAAATGTGGAGAGGAGACTTTTAGTAAAGAGATTTTGCACAAACTACGTAAAAGTGTCATTTTATTATTATTTTAAGTCTTGGTGGATGCGCTGGAAAACTGGAAACGTTTTACAGATTTAATAAAATGCGTATATATTAGAAAGATGTGGATTTGTAGGGGGGTTTTCGTTGTAGCTGGGGTTGGTGTAAAAGTCAGTATACTTGGGTCAGCTGGAGGGGGCCTACAGCTTAGCATGTGATCCGAACCACATATTTTATCCTTTTTTACGTCCCCAGAGGTTCGCCGTGCCCTTCTGGGTCTTGAAAATAGTAAATTTCCGGACTTAATTTTTTTATTAAGCGAGGATCGAACTCGGACCGCCACGGTCGAACCAGGGAAGCATCGATATTCAAAAATATCGTATCGCTCATCACTAGATCGGAAGGCCAGTAATCGTGGTTTACCCGCGACTGATGGTCAGTACAGTGCTCTAATTCTAGAAATTTTTTTAAATTCGGTAATTTTTAGATGAACAGTCGAGATAATTTAGTAATTAGCGTGGTATTACAAAAAATAAACGCAAAATTATAATCACCCAATAGATAATATTTTAAACAAGCACGAGTGAAGTTTGTACATAAAAAAAGAACAAGCCTTTCAGCACGTTCACATTAGCAATCTAATTATTTTGTCCTTGACGAATCTCACGCGACATAGTCCAGTGCCTGCTTTTTATTTTGATTAGTACCGATCAGCAGAGGTGACCCTGCATTGGCAAATATTCATCTCGCTTGGTGCTTGAATTCTGAATTCATTCATTGTCATTTTTTTCCTCAAGTTAGTGCGAATATAGAGCCCGCACCCTTTAATTGTAATTGACCATAGTCTATTTCGGAAAGATGTAGAGTAATAAAATGGAAAAGTCCGTCCAGTTCGGCACCATTTCGGTGTCGGCCATAGGCGTAGGTAAATTTTGTGCATTAAATTATTTATAACTAACCGAAGAAAAAAAGAAGATAATTTGATGAAGAAGGAACTATTAGTGTAGTGTGTCCTGGTCTGTTAATGATTCATGCCTTGTTTAATAAACTGCTGACTCGGTAGTATTATAGGAATTGCCGATACTGGAGAAATGGCAAGCAGTTCATATAAGACGAGAGTCCGTGTAACATTATAAGGAAGTGTTTTATTTTCCCAGCGCCTGTGGGGTAGTAAAGGAAATTACAGTGAATTGTACAATTAGCTATGGCAAATTTACACAAACATCTTTTTATGAAATATGCCGTGGAAGATATAGCTGAAAAACATAGTGTAACTGTGCTGCGCACACCGCCATATCATTGCGAACTAAATACTATAGAACTTATATGGGCGCAAGTGAAAGGATTTGTGGCAAGACACAACACGACAATCAAAACGAAAGGCGTTAAGCTACTGTTTGATTAAGCTATTAAGGAAGTGACACCAGAGAACTGGCGAAAAGCAGTCCATCATGTCATTAAAGAAGAAGAGAAAATATGGGATCTTGACCACCTCATCGATCGGACCGTCGACCCGTTAATTATAACCTCATGAGATGACAGTTTCTCGGATGACGAGGAATATTATGATTTTTTATAATTTAATTTCTAAATAATGTATTTTTTGTATTTTTTTGTATAATGTTTAATTAAAAATAAGTGTAGCTAATACTATGTACATAATGAACGCCTTTGTCAACCCATAAATTGACCCAAACCCGGGTGGTACTACATGCACTTGATGAAAATAAAGAATTTTGCAATGAAGTCAATGCCAAATTATAAAAGTGGCTTAAATATTCGTTGGGGCACTCTGTAGTCCCTTTGCATACCTACCTAATGAGCTTTTATTACTCTATACCTTTCTGAAATAGACTATACATTATAAATTCAACTTTTAAAAATTTTAGGCATAAAAAGGACAACAACTCAATTATTACAGTTACGCAATGACCGCCTTAGGCTATCGACTAATTTTATTTTTAAACGAGTAGAAAGTTTTCTTAAATGTCGCGTCGACCAACTAACAGCTTTCACTTGTTTTAAGCGAGCTGTATGATTTTTAGACCATTATTTAGCCATTTATCATTTGCAGCAGTAACTAACTAACATTTTGGAGTGAAAAAGTGACCGTGAAAAAGTTAATTTACAACATTTGAGTCTTACCAAAACACCTCAATCGTTTGGGTGAGGAATAATGTCTAAACTACTCTTCAAGGCATTAAAAAATATGAATCAAGATGATAAGAATGTTAAAATCCTCTCACGATGCAGGTGAGTCATGGTGAGACTCGGTAACAACAATGCGTAGCGGCAGTTCCAGCAAACCAATTTATTTGCAACTGGTAAAAACGGCCCGTATACGGGCACGAAATGGCCTCACGATATTCGTTCTCCGTAATGGCGGCTTAAAGATGGCGATTAGCGACCGGTTGGCTTTTCTATAACTGGTCGCCAGCCGAGCCGGTTCAAAAACCGGTCTACTTTCCTCGCAAGAAAGAAGCCTATTAAGTTGTTTTATGCGATTTATCCCGTCGGGTTTCTTTTGTTTTTGGACGTGCCGCGCAATGATTTGCTATATTTAACCGGGACATAAGGCATGAAACAAAAGACTGTAAACAGAACGTATATATTTTAAAAACAAAAAGACATACTACGTTCCTTAGGTTAACAATGGCGTGCAGAGGCTAAACTGTAAAGTCCAAGGGAAGACTGGTGTGGTGATAGTAAACTAACATTGGACTTGTTGGACTGGCATCCGAAGGATACTCATCATTACCAGACTGTTGTGTTTACTGTGGCATTTATTTAACCCTGTTAACAAAAGAGTTTACACCTTAACGTCTGAACAAAGATGACTTAGCCCGATGTTGGGCGCCAACATATTTAGTCCTTCAGACCGGAAAATAATTACGTAATTTTAATAACGTTTAGGAGTAAGAGAAATATTTATAAGGATTTAAAAAGAAACAAACAAGACCGCCACATCTCCCTCGATATACTGGTTATTCATATTATTGACTCATTATTTTGATTAGCTGCATTTCGACCTCTCATAAATAATTTTCTCTTTCCCCGACACGGCCAAGGGTGTATTTAAATTCCTAATTTCATTCACTCCGGGGCCTTAAACCCGTTTCGAGAACCGAACCCACTCATTTCGAAGCGAGTAACACCGGCCACCTTATTGAATTATGCATGAACCGCGGCGGGACTCGCCTTAGTTCTCTACAAAACTCCTCGAACCAGTTCTGTTATGGGGTCTGCCGTTTTGCGTTGCATGTCGTTTTTTTAACGCCGTTTTTGTTATTCCTAATTATAGCGTCTTGTTCTTTGTTCGGTTAGTTTGCATTCTTGGTCATTTTCTTTTGTCGTTCTTTGTTAAACAGGTCAAATAAGGAAGAAGCTATTAGTCATCTGGTTAACATGTCATTTCGTTAAACTCTTTTAGATATCTTTGATGAAAATCCAATAAAAGTCCTAAAATAGTCCTAAGTGTAAATAAGTTATTGTTAAGGAACACCAAAAAACATTCCATCTAATATTCTTTGTTATATTTTTAACTTTATTGTTATTTTCGAAGCTCAGAGGGTCACGCCATTGTAATTTAATACATGGGGAACTACAAGCACGAAAAAAGGAAATAAAAAAACGGCTAAAAACCTTTAACAATGGACTCGGAAAGTTCAAGGGCGCAGATAAACATTTTTTAATTTTATAGTTTGTAATCGTTGGTCTTCGTGCTAAGCTATTTTTGTGGTCGCAGCCTTGACTGAGTAAATAGCATCGCTTTTTGACCTGCCTGTTTTTGTTAATGAAAGGACTATTTTTTTGTCATCTGGGATAAACGACTTGCTTTTCTTTTGGGTGTTTGAAATGGAGGACTGCTCGGGGTTCCAGCACTAGGAAAACTTGCTGCCATCTGGCCTTCAAGGAGAAGTGATGTCTTCCCCATTAATCAGGTTTTTGAGGTGCATTTTTAGAATATTTGACAGAACAGTGACTTTTGAAATGAAGGGCTGTTCGGGGTTCGATCACTAGGAAAACTTGCTGCCATTTGGCCTTCAAGGAGAAGTGATGTCTTCCCCATTAATCAAGGTTTTTGAGGTGCATTTTTAGAATATTTGACAGAACAGTGACTTTTGAAATGAAGGGCTGTTCGGGGTTCGATCACTAGGAAAACTTGCTGCCATCTGGCCTCCAAGAAGTGATGTCTTCCCCATTATCGATTAATCAGGTTTTTGAGGTGCATTTTTAGAATATTTGACAGAACAGTGACTTTTGAAATGAAGGACTGTTCGGGGTTCGATCACTAGAAAAACTTGCTGCCATCTGGCCTTCAAGGAGAAGCGATGTCTTCCCCATTAATCAGGTTTTTGAGGTGCATTTTTAGAATATTCGACAGAACAGTGACTTGAATCGGAACAAAGACATGACGAACGATATTTTCACAACAGTCACAGAGAGTCTGTGACAATCAGGATTCTGTGCAATAGACTCGGACGTAGATTTGTGGGTGTTTGGATTGGTTAGAAAACTGTCAGTAACTTGTTCGTGACTGCTTGTAAGTGGGAACAGACGAATTGCCATCGAACCCCGTTGTCAACTGTCATGTCTCGACTATATTATCGTCTGTCGTTTCGTTATTCGGAATAAATTGAGTTTCCTCTCTCCTGAAACATTGCTATCATTTGT
Organism: Polydrusus cervinus; assembly: GCA_935413205.1. Lineage (NCBI taxonomy): Eukaryota > Metazoa > Arthropoda > Insecta > Coleoptera > Curculionidae > Polydrusus > Polydrusus cervinus. The sequence goes on from OW284519.1 coordinate 29,008,264, forward strand.
GGTTACACAACATTCTTTTTTTTTTATCGTAATGAATGCAAGAAAGGCAATTCTAAAGTTTTTACTGTAACCTCCGACGTTTTAATCAGTTCTGCTTATTGATAATTAACATATTCAAATGGAGATTCAGACGTATGAAACAACTTCTGCAACTAGGTAATAAATAAATAAAATACGCCATTCATTATTCACAAAGTCGCCGAAGGCGATTTTTTATAACCATAACGTTATTACCCAACGAAACTAGGTAATAATAAAATAAATTGCTTACCATATACGTCGAAATTTTTTATTGTCCCGGTGTTATTAATATTTCATTTAAAAACCTGTTTGAATTGTTAAACTTACTTCGATAACTATCGCTAGTTAATAACTTTTCCTATACAACCTTCAATCGTTAATTTTATGTAAAAAAATAAAATACATTCTTGGAAAATAATACAATAGTAAGAAGGAATAATAATTATACTGCCAGTGGAAGCGTGTAATGTGACCTAATAAAAACTGCCAACAAATATTTAAGTGACAATTGACCTTTGTTCGAATCAAGTGTATTCGAAATAGAATCAACATTCTTTAATTAATAATGGACATAGAGGTCACATACTTTGCGCATTTTAATGTAAGTCTAAGCAGTCTCGTCACGTAAGAAAAATTAAAATGAGAAAGAAAAAGAAGTTTACCAACATGCATACTGGTTGTCTTCACGTAATTCGATGTAGCAAGCAAGGGTTGTAGTTCTTTGCTAATGGATCTCAACAGAATCACACGATCATTGATGATAAATAGTCTCGCTACTCTATTAATAGGTAGCACTACTCTCTCCTATTCTGAATAATGTAATTTTCAGTTGTTACCATGTTGGCCGCACATTTAACTATGACAAATCCTGCCAAATTAAATGATAAAATGTAAATCAAATCACCTTTATCTTCATCTGTTCAAATATTGTACACGAACAAACATTCAATACGACTATACGCGAAATGATTAGAATTATCTGATATCCATATTTGTTTTGGCAAAGCGATAAAGTGGTGTAATTGTTCAAATATTGTTTTGAACGTTGAACTACTTATATAATAAAAATATAGATTGTACAATTTTAATTAAGTATTTATTTTAAATGTTATTGGTGCCAACAAAGAAAATACAGTAATAATTAAGTATCTCAGAAGCACAAGAGTTTATCTTCATTTTATATCCATTAATTTGTTGACTAAATAATTTCGAAGTGAACTTGGCTGACCCCACAATAGACTTTATTTATGTTAGCAGATAGCTAACTCAGTAAGCAGTTTTGGAAACATTCCAAATATAAATTAAGTGGGACCAATGCCTACCATTAAGAATGTCTGTAAAATAACTAAAAAATTATGATAGGAAAATGATTAATAAGTTTTTTAAGTGGAAAATTTGCAAAATGTATTTAATTATTCAATAATACAATAATACTTTTGCGTATCCTAATATTAATACCGCTACTGCAACTAGTCTCTATTAACAGCTAATTAACGGTGTAACTTTTAGCGCTGAGGTCATACTTTAATCGTTCGTCTACTTTTTATTACCTATTTTTACAAATGATTGATTGTTCAAAATAATGTTATCTAAACAGTTTAAATTTTTATTGCGCCTTGTAAAAGCTCATTTATATTTCTTTTAATTTTAAAAATGTAGAAACGTTAACTGACTTGTTTTTTCCATTGTGTCTTAAAAACAATGGTTAAAAAAATGATTAGTTTGAGTGCAGCAACTTTTAAGACTTGTTTATTTTACTTTCCACAATACGTGTTAAGTAATTATGCGAACCTGGATGGCGCTCACTGTAAAGTTATAAAACTGTCAATGTCGTTAATATCTTTATCATTAACCCAAGTTAGTAGTCATCTGATAATTTCTTAAAAGATAATTCATGAACCCTGGTCACTAAGTATTGTATATACCCTGTATGTACTTTTCTTATGAAAAAGATGTTAATAAATAGTAAATTATAGATTTAGATACGCGACTGTGTATACATAAGTGATGCAAGCACTTGAATCCATAGAAAGTCAGTTCGACCTCTAAGTGACCTTTGCTAGTAAATGGAGTACAAGTCTTACTTATCTAGTCACTGATTAAAATTCGTTCTGGGAAATGCATAATTATATTTATAGTTGTTAAAATGTCATAATAATTAACTGAGATTTCGCTGATAGGGTCAATTTAGTAATATCAGGTTTTTGTTTGTTTTTCCACTCATTAGGAGCACATAAATACAAATGACGATGAGATAGAATGCAAACGATTATTATATAGCATCTGTTTGATTTATCAACCAGGTTCTAGAAAAGAGGTAAACATAATTTTTACTTGTTAATATTTTTAAATTATTATTTGAAATATACAATATGTCAACTGATTTAATTAACACTTATTAACTTATTCTGTGCTGTGTAATGACAGTGAATAATAAGCATGTCCTAAGTACGCTATAAATAAATACATATCTCTAACACCGAACTTCTCAGTGGTAACGTGAATTATAACATGAAAAAAAGGATGGTTTTTTACAAATAATAGAATGACAATTTCGTAGTATCTTTACAGTTTCAACGTAGTTTGTTTAAACCCAATCTACTAAGACATTTATTTAAATTAAAACTAAATTGTTTCAACTACGTTTGTCCCCTGCATTCATATTATCCTGCATGCCTTTTATATTATTCCGAGACCGTCAAAATTTATTAACCGTACCCTCTTTTTCCGTTTCAGGTAAGAAAATGTCATTAATAATTGTAATTCGACCCCCACACGTCAGTCAAAATGGCCTACAATATTCGAAAGAGAGAAAGCCATAGGGTCACTGTACTCTGTTTCAATGCAGAGTCAAGTTAGTGGCGCGGACTAGCGGCCGAATAGCCCAACTACACCAGTGAACATTGGAGCGTTAGACGAATGAGTAGACAAAGAACAATCGGTTCGAGGGTAATTAATTTTGAATTAATTTATGCAGAAGTTGGCGGTATGTAACGAGGTTGTAATCGATAAGAGAGGTTCCTTGATAAATTGCATTGGTGATAGTCACCGAACAAACCGTTATAAACTTGATTGGAGAAAGTGTCGTGTAACAAACAAGGGGGAATTCGTTTGCGACGTAATATCTCGTTACGCAATTAGTTTCCAAAAATATATAATTTGGTATCCGTTTCTGTTGGGGGAGAGTTAGTTACAAAATACTTAATATTCAAAGATACTGGCCTCACAAATGTTAGCTAAAATGGAGATGGTGAATAATTCGTTGAAAGATCAATAATTACGTGATACAATCATTAAGAGACGCTATCGTTACAAAAATTCCATTGAGTCACTTAATATAATTATCCAATGAGACTAGGTTTTTCCATATGGTTATCTAATAGGCATAATTAAATTAGTGTTAACTGTTGCGACTGTGCAAGATGAAATTTTGCTTATAATTCTGGCAAATAAAGGCATAAAAAAGGTGAATAACGCAAGGGTTAAGTAGAAATTGTAAAAATAACACCCTGATAAAGTGTGGAAATGTCGAAATTTTTACAAGGTTGCTGTTCGTGTATTCCCAGGCATTCTAACCAAAATTTGACACCATGGTACATAACATTTAATATTTTATCAAGTAAAGCTGATTTCATAGGCATTCGGGTATATGCCCGCCGTTCCACGTATACGATTTCTAACCACGTTCCATCCGTCGCAACTTTTCAACTTACCAAGAAAAACTTGTTAAGCACATACACTATTTCACTTATAATCCAAATATATTGCACTTAAAAATATCCAACAATACAAGTCTGATCGTTCAAGTATTAATTTGATCCTGTGATTTGAGCACTCACTAAAAAGAGACTGTCCTTGAAACTAGTCACGACGCAGCGTGGCACTAACAATCTCTTCGGCGGTCGGGTGCTGACTGAGCGTCGTTCGGGCGCGGTCGACGGAGAATCGCACGGTTCCGATGATGTCCGAGCGTCAATAGGCCGTTCGGTCGTCGAGGGACGGGGCGGGCGCGGGGCACGAAAGCGAAGTCGACTTGATCAAACAAAAACGTGCAACAAGTGAGGATCATTTATTTTGTTTCTTGATGGATTCGACGGCTCGGCTGCCGCTTGAGCTGATGATGGCATCGACGACGACGTTGCCGGGGTTGATTTGTTTTTTAAAATCGAGAAATACGAAAACTTGAAGTATTAGATCTTAGCGTCTTAAACTGGACTTTTCTGTGAGGAAAATAACCCCTTTAGCCCCTTTGGCGATCTTTGAAATCCCCTTGCGACTGAAACCAGTCACAACATCGGGGTGTTTCATCATTGGCCGACAGGGGCTTGATGTTATTATGGTAGTAACAACACACTTAGGAAATAATTCAACCACTTAGGTTTTAAGACGATTTGATGACTGTCCTAAATTATGCCCTTAAATTAAAATCATACAAAGCGTAACGTCTTCGGATTGTACCACAAGTCCTGACTATAAAATACAGAGCTCTGTTTATGTAACTACACGATGTGGCAACACGGGAGGGCTTAGCGAATAGGATGGCGATTATTATCATCCTACCAGGAATCCCGTCGATGGGGAATAATAATACAACGAGCGATAAGGAAAAGGAATGAATAAATACCGGTTTGAGAGCACCGAATGGCGGGTTACGAGAGATCTATCACGCGTAAATAACGTGGAATTATTCGATGAGATGATAGTTGCAATTCGATTTTGTTGTAGAAAAAATTATTGTGATTAGTTTTGAAGTGTGTGGGTACTTTATGTTGTATTGGAAAAAAATTATAAAGTAATGACTACGACAAAGGGAATATTTTGAGACTTCAATCGGTGTTTTAGTCCAGGGGGGTTATTACATTATATGTTTAGATATAAGAAAAATTAAACAGGATGTATGTACTTATCTACAAAGCCTTTAGGTTCATTCGCTGTTGCCCAAAAGAATTTACATGTTCGTGTATTTTATATATAAACATGTTTGGGAGACAAAACACCGAAAGTAAGCAGGAAAAATGAACGAAGCGCAACAAAAAAAACATTTAAATTCTAACTTCAACCGATATTTTTATCAATCATCGCCTCGTCTCTATCGAAATGGCAAATTTTTCCAAAGAACGCCTATTCCATGTCGATTTTTACGGTCCTGGCTCGTTGCCATAACGACCGATAGAGCAACTCGATTCCTTAATAAACACTTTGGTAAAACGCGAGAAAATATTTTCGTCGTAAAAATGTGATTCTTATTTATAGATGAGTTTATTTTCGCCGTCACTTTGGGAACTTTTTTGTTTATTTGGAGTACGTTCTTAAGCGAGCGTTCAAAATGAATGGCAAGGTTTTTTTTGGAATGTTACACACTTGGGCGACTGTTAAAATTTTAATTTGGCACTTGTTCGCGTCGTGGTTAGGTTACGACGTTTACACGTTGGCTAAGCAAAAACAGTTGGTAACATGTTATTGAAACTTCCATTGTTCTCTCTACGTAAGCGATTAAAACTTCTTGAACTTTTAAAGCTGCCGTCTGCGGCTAGAGTTATATATGTAAGTTCGTCATTTGATCTCTTTGTCTCCAGAAAAATGATTATGTTACATTTTTCTAGTAGGACTAGTGAAGGGGTGAAATGATATTTATGAACGCCACACCTACAATAAGTTTAATGATAAAATTACGAAGAAAAAAAAATCCCCGAATAATTCTCTATGCACGGGGACATATACATACATATCGCCCGAAATGGGCGACATAGGACCGATTTGTACGGCTATACTGAAGGATTGCAAAAAATAAGACCACATATTAATACTTTCGTGTATTTCGTTGTGTTACTCATGGCAGAGGGATTGCAAAAATATGCAAATTCATGATATTAATCAATTTTTCAATTAAGCCGAAGCAAGACGACGCGACGATCATAGGTTATTAAACCCTTGTGTCAAATTTTTTTAAATTAAAATATGTTACGTAATATAAACTATAACGGACACATTCTCAAGAACGCACACTTCTACTTTCAACAATCCAACTTATCAAACAAACTTTCTTGCAATAATAACAAATGGTTGTGTAATCGAAATCTAAACTATTAATGACAAAGCGAAAACAAACAAGGCGAGAGTAATTTTAACAACTTGGAAACGAAGTTTATTTCGATTTAGTTCCCTCTTTCCGATAAAATAATAAATGAGTATAAATACAACATTCTGATGCCGTTCTAATTGCCTTGGCGCAATCCAAACAAAAAACCAACTGGAGAACCTCGTAAATTAATGATTCGCTTGGGTTAAGTTAAATTTAGACTGTCATTTTTTATTTTTAGGCCGCCGGCCCGAGAATCGGTGGGCATAGAAACTGTATAGAATTACGAAGAGGAAATTTTCGCAATTTATCATGCTTAATGAAATTTGATTACGTTCATTGTTTAACAGACTGTAATTATGATTTGGAACATTGATAAATACAATGAGATGGGGTGAAAAATACTTTAAAAAATTGTTACTAATAAAGCTATTGTACGTTTCTGGAAAACGTAAAAAAGGTTTCAAGGCATCCATTGCGTAATTACAGAGCTCAGAGATCTGGCAAGTAGACAAAAGCAACCTTTTTTCTTATCTTTGAAGCTTCCTCCGTTTGTTCTAACCACCTAGATCAGCCTGTACTTTCCTGATATGGCTACTCTTCAGTTTAAGTATAGTCTGCGTAGTTCACCAGGTAAATCGTTCGTCCTCCGAATCTTTCCCGAGCATTTTAAACCATATCTAGCCTTCAATGTTTCCAACCCAAACGCAGCACAAGCCTTGATAATCTGTGATTCACTAGCACCCCAGTGTATGAGTGTAAACCTTTTGTTAGGAGACCAAGGTGATCATTTTTCACTTCTGAATCTTCTCGTTGCATGACCACGGCAGTGGCTCAGAGGTGACTTACTGGCATTCGACCGTGGCGGTTTGAGTTCGATCCTCGGAGTGGTCATACGCACAATAAAAAAAGTATATCCGAAATTTAGCAGATTTAAGAATGCAGGGAAGAATGTAAAATATATCATCTTTCAACCAGGCCGGATAAGATCGGACATCTCGTGGGGTGCGGAAGAAGGTACATACTTCCCAATCGGCAGGTCATGCAATGGCAATAAACCGAGGGTCTATAGCCCTTGGGGGGGGGGGGGGGGGGGGGGGGGGGTCGCATGACTGAGGATCGTGGTTCGGAACCAAAAGCAAGCTGGCTGAATGTTCGAAGGGATAAGTGACCATCAGTAACCCAGAACAAACAACAATCTGCCCGCATCACTTAGACTTTCCCTGAACCTTTTCTACTTTGCTTGGAAGGTTAGGATAATCTTCCCAGTGTTTCACAAGTATCCAAGAAGTATGTTAAGATGGCACTCAAAAGAAAATAATAAATGTATTTAATTAAGGCTATTTGAGTAATTATTCCATGTATTTGTAATTAATTGATTTATTTTTTAAATTCATAATTTTTCTGCTTTTATCATTTCGTCCGAAACAATTCCAAACGTTTCAAATTTATTTATTATTAATTTGAAATCCACTTTGCTGGTATACATTAATATAAAATATTTTGAACGCGCGATTAAACAAACATTTTTCGACTGTGTTTTTTTCGTTTTCAATCGCAGTGTTTATTTTTGTACGCTTTTAATTTATTATTTCTAGTTTGTTCGGAAAATTTTTTAAAGTGAGAAAATTGCAAAATGGAAAAACGGACACTGTATTTATGTACATTATATCGTTAAGTCGTTTAAACATTCGAATTTGCCAATCTGAAGTTGATACATACGATTGACATGGTTTGTAATTATTATTAACACGTTAAAAACCCAACATTTAATTTATCAACGCAATTACAATAAAAATACCAAACTTAAAAAAACAAACCAGTCATTTGTTGATTTATGTACACAAGAGAATAAAAATATAGGCCATATCATCACGCCATATTTACAGATGATTAAGCCGCGTTGCTACGTGTAATATGTTTTTTTTGCCCGTTATTATTTATTTGGGAGTTAATTGTAATATGGCGGATTAGTTTATTTATAGATAAAACGTTTTTAAGGGATCCAGATAAGGAAACATTGTGAACAAAATTTTTATAACACACGTAGACTATAAAGATTTGTTTCAGACATGTTTAATTTTTATTTTAAGATAAGCTATGTTGATTGACCTCTGTCGCATTGATAATAAAAGCGAAACGAGGCGGTTTTGACGTGGAGATAATAAAATTGTATATAATATGTAATTTTCTAAAGAGGAATAGAATGATTATTTACCCAACATTGCGAAATAATCTTGAATTTTTATGGTCTTGTGTGGTGGTAAGACGTGGATTTTTATGTTGATACGCGGTTGAGTTTATCAAATTAATTTATTGAAAACCACTGTTTGTTCTCAAGGACGTCTGTTATCTATCTAGAAAGTAAAAATACCCGCAATTTTGCTCTGGGTATGGGTTTAAGATTTTATCATACTAAACGAAGTAGTGTGACAATTTGCGTCACGAATTTTGGTAATTCTCGTAAAGGGTGAAATAAATCCATTTCCTAGTAAAACGATGAAAGTTTTATAACTTGGGACCTTCTCAATGTGTAGTGACTACTACAACTTATCCTATAAAAATAGAAGAAAGTTAAGAAACAAAAAAAATATAATTAAAAAGTAAAAATAAAGAAATGAAAAATATAAAAAAAGAAAATACAAATAAAATGAAAAAGAAAATAAAGAAATAAGACAAAAAATAAAGGAGAAATAAAAAACAAATAAAAAAAGCAAAATTACTATACTTTGAGATAGTCACGAGTATTTAAAAAACAACCTATCTGTGCTGGGCTTATCTTATAACTATTGCTGTTAAAAGCTTGAAAAATGTCCATTAGTAGACTTGAAAAATTATCATTAAAAATAAACTGTGCTAATATCGTTTCTATGGTGCATGGACTCTAGAAACGTACTGTATATAATTACTAATATATACACGATAATTTGATAATAATTAGAATATAAACAGCTGAAGGTGTAAAACTTGTTTTTTAAATTTAAATAGCAGCGTTAAATCTTCATACATATATCACATTTGAAACAAAAAATGGAAAAGTTTAATATGTAATACTTTAATAACCAATATAAGAGCAGTTTTCCTGTAATTGAATCCTTTTTTAAGTCGATTTCGTTGTATACATTAGATAACATTTTATCTTTAAGAATTTTTCCGTCTTTACTCATAGGAACCTATAAAAAATAAAATTTCACTTGTAATTGTGATCAAAAGATAATTAATTATTATTACATTAAATTCTAACCGTTTTTTTATTGTAGGTTTCGTCATTGAAATTAATATTTATAATTAAAATTATCATATTAAAATAATTAACTATCAAGAACGTGCAAATAATACAGACGAAGTGTTTCTAATAGATGAATGTTTAAACAGGAAGTGAAGTTTTTATTAATTGTTATAAAGCTTTATCTTTTAATTTAAATATTTATGGATGACCTACCCTAAATAGGTGTTAATTGGCTGTTATGCACTAGGCATTTTTTTTAATACAACAGGCCAAGGGCAATGAAATAAAATGGCCAGATTTGCTAACTACATTTTTTCACATACTAAAACCTGCTCTTATTGGGTTTTTGGGTACATTATTGAAAATAAGAAATGTAATAATCAATGTTTTTTCTAACTTAATCAAGCAAGAAGTACATATGTAGGTAATTATGTTGTTATTAATATTGATATATGTGAGATATTTAGTGTCACCCTCTACCACTAACGAACATCTTTCGTTAGTGCTCTTCGGCGTGCCCGAAATAGTAACTGCCATCGTGACCCGGAAGTCGAAGCTGAAGACCAACACCAACAAGTGATCATGGATCGAGTTAATTTAACTTCTGGACACCATGCCCAAGACCAGTGTGAAAACCATTTGAGCTAGTGATAATAAGGACAGGAGAGCTAATGTAGTGTATGCGTTGCCGTCATACGAAAAATGTGTTAGACGCTAAGGTTTGGTGGATTTAAACTGATGATTTAAAATAAGGACTCTACAGTAGTTATAGCTAGATTGTAAACCATAAAAGGTCAATTTAAATCCATGTAATATAAAACTAGTAATTGTTACGTTACCTACCACAAGCCATAAACTTGTACCTATTAATTGATAGAATACTAAAAAAGAGATAATCATAGTTTATTTGCAATTTAGGTAGTTGTCTTTGGATTAAGAGATTAAGTAGTTCTGTACACTAAAGTACCATAAAAAACATTTCAAAATCAAGTCTCTCGCAAACATCTGTTTGAAATGCAGCAGCACTTATTTCTCCGTTCAAAATACAAAATATGGAACGTCATCTGCCCGAGCATTTCCGGCGATTATGTCGAAATATAGTGCTCTCGGAAAGTAGGTGAATGCATAAGAGAGAAGAATACAAAGTGGAGTAGCAGGGGTTGAGGGGAAGGGTCCCGGTAATTGTATATTCGAGTCGGTGTAGTCTCGTGACTTGACGGAAAGCAGATTGCCCGTTTGGCGCGGAACGATTTAAAACTGGTAATGAATCAGGCTCGGTTTGAGTTTGTAACGTTTTTGATGTTGTATACGGTGTGCCAAAGCACTAGTTTATCCTTTTAGATGTACACGACGCCCCTTTCTGTCGCAATATTAGGAACGACTAATACCATATTGCATTCTTTTATCTACTAAAGTTCCGAACGTACTTTTTATGCCCTCTCCGAGGACGAATGCCAGTAACCCAACTACCGTGGCCTTATCTACGCAGCATTGATTCAACGAGGTACGTTAACATTTTGACGTAAGGTCATGGGTCTATTGTAACTCAACAAATTCCCAAATTTCAAAGTTAATTATAAGTTTGTTTTCGCTCAAAACCGCACCGTAAACATCTCCCAACTTTGGGGAAATTATATTAAGTTACGAATTATGACTCAACCCTTTCCCCTAATTCCAAACTTGAAGGCATTTTCCCCCAAGGCCACCCCGTCGTAAATATCTCGGTAATACCACCACCGCGAACAAAAGACCGTCGCCTGCACGCGCCAGATGCTCCATTGTTTTACCAGGCCCTCCTGTGTTGTTGATGCCAGGGCCATGCGATGAATGGCAAGAATGCATGTGTCGGGTTTTGTATTGTATGTAACGTGCCTGTATAATAATGTATTCAGCAGAACGGCAGCAACGGTGCATTGAACTTGTGGACGAAATTCGCAGAGCCAGCACGCCGTAACCGACAGGCAATAGTCGAACCAAACGGTAGCCATATTTGAATAATCGCCAGACGGGTTAGATAATTCTCATAAATATATATATGCGCTTCATTGGCTTACCATGAAAATGTAACCTGCTTACCTTGTACTATATAAATTATACTGTGCAAGTACTGCGTTTCATTCCGATAATTTAAGTATTGCATGGGTCTGATGACTTCTATGCTTTTTAGCGGTACGTCGCTTCGTTTACAAAAACAGATTAAAACGTTGCTATCAAAATTACACAGAAGAATCATCAATATAACTTTTAAATAAAACTATAATACCCACTTATCAGCGGTTCCGTAACACCGACTATAATTCAATTGACTAAAGAATAAACAATGGGTAATAAAAAAAGAATAATAAAAATAGCAAGTTTATAATAGAACCCAGCGATGTCGAAATAAAATATGCAACGAAATGTAAAACAACGTTTCCACCGGTTCAGATCGAATAGAAAGTTGTTATTAGAATGCATAAATCCGCGTTGGCCTTGGAGTTTTGCCAAGCTTGCCAGCTCATGAGACTAAATCGTTAATTTTTTTTTCTGCAGCCGCATACACCCGATCCCACAATCATTTATTGTAATATTCGCGTGGGTTTAATTTGTTGTTTACGGTGGAGAGGAAGTTAAAAAAAATAACCTGAGAGAAATTTTCAAATTGTCAATGACTGAGTTTTATTTTTATATACCTAGGAGCATTTTTGAAGTATTTTTTTAAAATTGATTTGTGGAAATTGTTACATATCGCTTATTTCGGGCGATATGTCAATACCCCCATCGTAGAGAATTGTTTCGGGGGCTCTCGCCGACGGTGACTTTTGTTAAGTCGTATCAACGAAAATTGTACTTTTAAAGAAATGCGTATCGCACATCATAGTGTTGTGAATGTTTTAATTCTGATCCTCAAATTAGTATTAAAAGCAACCCTTTTCATTCGTATGATATAATTTATCTAGGATAGGTACAGGGTTTCCACTTTTCTGGAAAACCTGGAAAGTCAGGGAATTTGAAAAGTAGCCAGGGAAGTCATGGAAAGTCAGTGAATTTAATACATAAACCTGGAAAAAATAATTTTTGTCACAATACTTTAACTCTTTTTTGTTTAGAAATAAAATAAAAAACATAAAGTCTTTCTCCACTGGTTTATTAAAAATAAAGTTAGAAGGTGGTAGATATTCTACATGTTTCGGGTGTAGCAACACCCCCACACACTTTTGTGTTGTTTTGAAACAGATGCGACGCATAATAGCAGATACCGATGAGAAAGCAAAGGCTGAATATTTTACTTTCATTAAAAAAGAAAATATTTAAAAATTTGATAGTACAATTCGTCTAGACGATTATTTTGGTAGCCTATTAAAAGATAGATATAAGGTGAAGTGGGGATTAAAAATATAAAAGGTGTCGCTTTTGAAATCACATAACTTTTTAAAAAATCGAGTTACAGAGATGCGCTTTAGACAGGAAGTACTTAGTGATATTTACAATTACAACAAAATTTGTTTAATTATTTACCCAAGAATTTCATTTAAACAAAAAATTGTTACGAAAATATACCCATAAAACGCACTTGCCCCAGGTACTGGGGTAAGTGGGTTTTCAACTTATAAATCGCGTTTGATTAATGTTATATTCAACTGGAGCAAATGGGTTAATCTATTGCGACTTCGCCAACAACAGGCTCTTTTCAGATTTAAAAAATTCCTAAAAATAAATAAGTTTATATGTTAGAGATTTCTTCTATAACTTTTTTTAATACGTTTTTTAAGTTTTTATTTACTTTATAGTTTTTGCAGATTACGCACAATCTCACTTTTCAACTTCTTAAAACTTTTCACTTTGAGTTTTGCTAATATCTATAAAAAATTTAAATGGGACAAGTGGGAACTAATCCCCACTTACCCCACTAACAAAAAAAGCGGGGCAAGTGGGAACTATGGACCTAAAACTGAAAACCTGAAAAATCGAAGTGTTAAAAAAATACAAGAGATAACGTTCGTGATTACAACTTTGAGGATGTAAAAACTTTGAACCTAAGTTTTAAATTAGTACAGATAAAAAATTTAAAAAAAATTTGCCGTAACTTGTAACTATAGATGAAGTTTAGATACATTTGACATAAGCTGTGTTACTTTAAAAAAAAAATATTAAAATTTTTTTACAATATGTTTGGGTCTATAAAAGTCCAAAAAAACATTTTTCTTTTTTTCTTTTAAATGCATTTTTTTTACAGAATTTTCCATATATTTATGTATGTCAATTTTTTCTGTAGAGCTAATCTGATGTAAGTCAGAGATAATTTTTGCAGTAGACCTGGAAAGTCGGGGAATTTCATTTTGACTTTTTGGTGGGAACCCTGACCCTAAGGTAGCTCTAAGAATCAAAAATATGCTGTTACCTATGCTTTTTAGAATTTTTATTTACCCGAACTCTATCCTTCATATCTGACTACCCTGTATATAAGTGATATTCTACTAATCAACACCTAACGGAACAACTAAAGCTTTCTGCCAACATTTACTCTAACTAACTCACCATTTACGCAAGTAGCACCCATATAGCTCACGCTGTTTTAATTATTCAAAGAATGTTATATATATATATACCTTTAATATAATATTGTAACAAATAATTTTTTTCTCTCCTGATGCTTGTCAATGTGGGAGGCAAAGTGTGTGTGGTATTGCGTCGAACACAACAATGCCGCAAATTTTGATTAACTCTGGACTTGAAATTTTATTTAATTGCTTCACTACCCACGCGTTTGTTTTATTTTTGTCGCTTTTTCTCTATAGATAATTAGGAATTATTATTAGGATAAAAAATAAGTGCGGGATTGAAAGTATTTTTTCAATAAAAGCTATCGGAACGATTGGAACTATATACGTATGTATATAACTATATTACGTATTAGCAGTGGTAAAAGGCATATTACACACGAATGGAAAATCGCGAACGAGCCGCGTAGCGGCGAGTGCGGTAAGTACATGAGTGCGTAGTTGCTTCACAACACACAATACGTACTATACTTTTTCATCAACTCTTGCTACTAAATCGGTTTATAATTTCTAAAGTATCGATATGAACTTCAAATCTCAAATAATGACAATGTCACTGTCAAATATTCAAAACGCAAGATATATAAATGTCACGATTTGAGTGGTTTAAGGCTAACTTGATTGTTATACTAGGCGTCATAACGCACAGGTGTGAGTTTTTATTTTTTCCTACGACCACCTATGAAAATGAGAAAAAGGCACGGTTAATTTGGCTAGAAAGCGCCGTATATCACACGCGTGTTGAAATACAAGGCACACTATTTAATTTAAACATGTGGTGCAAATTTGACAGACCACCACTATTTATTAAAAAGAACAAATTTTAGAAATCAGTAACAAATCTTATCGGTAGCCATAGCGTAGAGATCTCTAGCCTACAGATAGCAAGGTCACAGGTTCAAATCCCATCAGGAGTACTTGATTTTCTTATAAAAACATTAAATAATTTATAGAATTATTTTGTATTATATTATATACAATTACAACAAAATTTGTTTAATTATTTACCAAAGAATTTCATTTAAACAAAAAATTGTTACGAAAATATACCCATAGAACGCACTTGCCCCAGGTACTGGGGTAAGTGCAACTTATAAATCGAGTTTGAGTAATGTTATATTCAACTGGAGCAAATGAGTTAATCTATTGCGACTTCACCAACAACAGGCTCTTTTCAGATTAAAAAAATTCCTAAAAATAAATAAGTTTATATGTTAGAGATTTCTTCTATAACTTTTTTTAAAACCACGTAATACGGTTTTAAAGTTTTTATTTACTTTATGGTTTTTGCAGATTACGCACAATCTCACTTTTCAACTTCTTAAAACTTTTCACTTTGAGTTTTATTAATATAAAAAATTTAAATGGGACAAGTGGGAACTAATCCCCACTTACCCCACTAACAAAAAAAGCGGGGCAAGTGGGAACTATGGACCTAAACCTGAAAATCGAAGTGTTGAAAAAATACAAGAGATAACGTTAGTGATTACAACTTTGAGAATGTAAAAACTTTGAACCAAAGTTTTAAATTAGTACAGATAAAAAATAATATGTTGGGGTCTATAAAAGTCCAAAAAAACATTGTTATTTTTCTCTTTTAAATATTTTTTTTACAGAATTCTCCATATATTTATGTATATCAATTTTTTCTGTAAAGCTAATCTGATGTAAGTCAGAGAACATTTATGTAGTAGACCTGGAAAGTAAGGGAATTTCATTTTGACTTTTTGGTGGAAACCCTGTTTAATATGAAGATACAATCTTTACAGAATATCGAAAAAAGTCCCGTTTATTTACCAGTTTAAATTATATTTGCGAATTTTATTAACACATTTTTTAGACCATATCAAATCTAAAAACACTGATTAAACCGAACCGTGTTACCGTACCGTGTTTAAAATAATTTATAACCCATTCAATGCAAAAAATTGCTGTACAGAACCATCAATTTAATTTACATTTTGCAAGTAATACATATTTTTATATTACAGTAAAAACGATCCAGTCTGTCTCAGTCGGGTTAGCCCAATTAAGAACATTGCACCCGTTAAAAAAAATTAATTTGATGCCGTAGTGAAAGTGATATATTTAATTGAATTTATGAAATATTTTTTTTAATTTCATGGCTGTGCTAACGAATTTAACGGTTATACGCTATTGAACATCAGTTTTTCACTAAATTTGAATTTGATTTATTAACGCAGCCGTAAATTTACCATTTTGCCATTATTGTTGAGGTATGTGGATAGATATATAGTCTACGCAACCAATTATTTTTTTTCCGACAGATGTAGTAATTTGTCATCAATCAGCTGATATTGGGATCTCATAATTTCCCCAGATTTTTAGTGAGCCCTAAGTAATTAGTCCACACGTCATGTTGTGAAAAGTAAACATACTAGAATTCACGTGTATATGACCCCATATTGCGAGAGAACTCAAAAAATCTACTAAGTATAGTCTTAAAATTGACGTTATGAATAAAGAACCTCAGGGACCTCAGAACTGGATCAGTTACATAACTAAGGACCAGATAAGCTTATAGGTTTTATCGCAAAGCAAGTGCTTGCAACTTACCAGCCACTCCGATGTAAAAGGTTCACGTACCATCAGGTCTTCTTCTGCCTCGATAGAAAACTAGAAACTGGATAGAAACTTCCCGAAAGTGCAGTACATGCAACTAGTCTATTTCAGAAAGGTAGTAAAAGTAACAAAATTGAAAATTCCGTCCAATTCGGCTCAATTTCGGGGTCGGCCATAGGCGCAGGAAAATTTTGTGCATTAAATTATTTGTGGTAACTAACCAAAGAAAAAAAAAAGAAGATAATTTGATAAAGAAGAAACTATAAGCTATAGCAAATTTACACAAACATCGTTTTATCAAATATGCCGTGGAAGATATAGCTGAAAAAACATAGTGTTACTGTGCTGCGCACACCGCCATATCATTGAGAACTAAATCATATAGCACTTATATGGGCGCAAGTGAAAGAATTTGTAGCAAGATACAACACGGCATTCAAAATGAAAGACGTTAAGCTACTGTTTGATCAAGCCATTAAGGAAGTGACACCAGAGAACTGGCGAAAAGCAATCCATCAAGTCATTAAAGAAGGGGAGAAAATGTGGGATCTTGACCACCTGATCGATCGGACCGTCGACCCGTTAACTATAATGTCAAGAGGAGATGATAGTTTCTCAGATGACGAAGAATATTATGACTTTTTATAATGTTTAATAAAAAATAAGTGTATCTAATACTAATACACGCCTTTGTCACACCATTTTCAGTGTTTGTGAATGGATAACAATAGGCAAAACCTATAAATTGACCCAAACCCGGGTGGTACTACTCGCACTTGATGAAATTTAAAGAATTTTGCAATGAAATCAATGCCAAATTACGAAAGTGCCTTAAATATTCGTTGGGTCACTCTGTAGTCCCTTTCCATACCTAATGCGCTTTTATTATCACACACATTTCTGAAATATACTAGAGTTATTTTATTATTAATTGAAGACTTCCAGAGGTTTACCGAAAATCATGAAATCGGTATAATGTAATATTAAAAGCATATTGCCAAAGGAAATACTTGGTTTTAAACCATACTACCATAATGGGTCCAAAGTTATTAATGTTAGCGTTATATTGCCTATAAGAAATAAGCAATAAACAACAACACCGTTAAAACAATAGTTTTTATTTATATATTTTGTACAGGTCTTTACACCGATGACCTTCATAAGCACTTCCATTAATTCGCTTCGATAATAGAAAACAATAAATATTTTATCCAAACATTTCGTTAAAGTATCCGCGTGTGTTGTGTCGGTCCATTAATAATGTATGGCATAATAAATTCTATCTAAACAAGCACCCACCACAAAGTGAAAATTATTTCGCCATATTGACATGGCGGGCACGACCGCTATTCGTGATACCCACGCATTATCGACAATACATACACTTTTTACTTAAGGAAGTTGGTCAAATACAAGCAGTAAATATACAGCGTTGGGTAATAATAATAGCTATCAACATCATTATCTTACCAAAAGTTATAATAATCGTCTTAAAATGCTAATTGAGACAGCCCAGACTGACTAGCTTTTTTAACCCTGACGCGAAAGGTTTAACGTCCTAAACTTTGCCTCATAACAAATTGATGCTAACAAACTCTCTTCAGAGTCGCATCGGAGAAGAAAGAGAATAAAACAATAATGGGAACTTTTCACACCCAAAGAATTCGTTTCGAGAAATCACACGATCTCATATTTTATTTACAGACATCGTTAAGGACAGGTATAAGAGCTTCGTGGTATGTAATACCATTTAACATTTTATCGAGAAACCAAATAAACAAAAACAGGTTTTCACCGCTGCGTGACCTTGGATCTTATTTCAAAGCTTCTCGCTCATCTGTTAAAATTTCGATGCTATGGTCGGACGCCATTGCTATTGAAAATAAAATACGTTCTTTTGTTCGAAATCGCCCCGAGTTAAGTGCTCCCAACTGCGAGGGTTGCTATAGTCTGTCTTACAACTGCTGATCGAAGAGAAATCGAATAATTTACCAGAACTATTGCGAGATAAATAGGAATAACGGAATTTGAAAATAACCAAAGGAATGTTTTATTATTATAGTCTATATAAAATGGGAAATTGCGTCCAGTTCGGCTCAATTTAGGTGTCGGCCATAGGCGCACTTGGAAGCGAAGAGGGATTTTTTAAAGATAGTTTGCTATTCTTTTAGTCGGTCAATATGGGAGATTACCACGAGGACATGAATTGGAATGTTTTTGAGGCCTATTTTTGTGAAATGATCAAATATCTTCCAGCTGATTCAGTAGTAGTTATGTATAACGCAAGCTATCATTCACGACGCACAGAGAAGACTCCCAACTTCATCTTGGAGAAAACAAGAAATTATCGACTGGTTAACCACCAAAAGTATTGAATTTGAAGATAATTTGATAAAGAAGGAACTATTATATGCCGTGGAAGATATAGCTGAAAACATAGTGTAACTGTGCTGCGCGCAACCCCATATTGCAATCCTATTAAACTCATATGGGCGCAAGTGAAAGAATTTGTAGCAAGATACAACACAACATTCAAAATGAAAGACGTTAAGCTACTGTTTGATCAAGCCATTAAGGAAGTGACACCAGAGAACTGGCGAAAAAGAGTCCTTCAAGTGATTAAAGAAGAGCACAAACCCGACCCGTTAATTATAACGTCAAGAAGAGATGACAGTTCCTCAGATGACGAAGAAAATTATGATTTTTTATAATTTAATTTCTGTATAATGTATTTTTTTTGTTTGTGTACATAATACGTACAATGCACGCCTTTGTCACACTATTTTCAGTGTTTGTGAATGGATAACAATAGGCAAAACCTATAAATTGGTCCAAACCCAAGTACTACCTGCACTTGATAAAGAATTTTGCAATAAAATCAATGCTAAATTATGAAAGTGGCTTAAATATTCGTTGGGTCACTCTGTAGTCCCTTTGCAAACCTAATGCGCTTTTATTACTCTACACCTTTCTGAACTAGACTAGATACCTGTTCTCTAATTTGCAGATATATCCTTCTTTAACTTTATCTTTAAAGGCAGATGTGCCTCAGGGAAGCGACTTAGGGCTTATTCTTTGCATTGTATCACCGATCCATTCCAACTTAACATCAACAGTCTGGATTTGGTTTAAGAGCTACAAAGTACCAAACCAGTCGAATTATGTGGTATAGTTCTGGGATTTCTAAATAAAAAGAACAGTGCTCTTGTAAGTGACGTGATGGATACAGCTGAAGGACGCAATTGAGTAAATTTTGGTATCGAAATTTGTGAATTTAAGATTTTTTTATACCCACTTTAATTCTGTATCGCGTCAATATAAAAATTGTTAACTGCATCAATAAAAAGAGCTTAGTCATCATTCTCGGAACAGTCTATATTAACTCGGCTAGCCCCGCGTTTACATCCTACGATAAAAGAGTGTAAGCACATTTAAGAAATCGTGTTGGAACCGGTCCAAAGAAATTAAAGTGGATAGACGTCGGACGATTTTTATTTTTCGTTTACAAGATTTATTACACTGGCATTGTTTGTTTGTGCTGGGTTTTGAGGTCATTTATTTATTATAGCATTTCGCGGAGAAACCATATTTTAGGAATGTTATTTCTTGTATTCGTTTTTTGTGAAAATCAGTTCATATTGTTTTAATCCTTTGACTATGAACACCAGACCCAGTGGCGAGCTAGTTAACCGTCCAGAGATAAAGATCATTACAATTAATCACGATAAGGCGAAAGAGT
Source organism: Polydrusus cervinus (assembly GCA_935413205.1). Classification (NCBI taxonomy): domain Eukaryota; kingdom Metazoa; phylum Arthropoda; class Insecta; order Coleoptera; family Curculionidae; genus Polydrusus; species Polydrusus cervinus. The sequence continues at coordinate 29,028,456 of OW284519.1, forward strand.
GCTTCTGGCTCCAGAACAACAAAGGGGGTGTATTACCACTACCTACACTCTAAAAAATTAATTGATGGCTCAAACTAATTTTTTCTTGCTAGATAGACGATAATCTTTAGTTTCCCAAACGAATTTTAACTAAACTGCTGTACAATTGCTTTCGAGCAAGAAAAATTTCAGCTAAATTTAACAGTTAATATTTTCTGAGCCAGATATGATATCGACCTACGGTTTTGAATGGTTAATAGATTCATCCCTTGGGAAACAATTGTCAATGTTGGATTTTCTTTAACTGTCAGAAAATTTTATATACAGAGTGTTAAAAAAGACGATGACTTTTGCTCCAATTTTAATGGCGTGTAACTTTCACAATAAAATTTTTAAATTTTATCACTCTACGTCAATTGAATCACTGGTTCATAGCAAAGAAAGTAATTTGTCAAATTTTTGATATCTGCTATATTTTAAGAAATACCGATTTTTTTGGAAAATCTTGCTTTATTTCAACTTATTGGTAGCTAGATCTCACTGTGCGTTGTATCGTGCAAACTTTGCGAGTAATTATTATACCTTATGAAAAGCTTGATTATGTTCAGTAACAATAGTCGTACCTAAATGTTATGATGTACAGTGGCGTACTTATAAACACCTACATATATGTCTATGGTTTATGAGTATCTCACAATTTTTCATGATTGTTTTATAAGTACTCGCCCATAGATTAGGTAAAAAATTGCATTTCCCAAACAAATACAAACAAACCCAGTTCGTTTGCTAATGACTGAAGTGACTGGTAACCAACCTAGCAATAAAATGTAGTCTCGTTATTAAGTTGCCTCTTGAAGAGCCTATTTTAACTAACTTTTCTTGTCACGGAAACTAATTCGGATATGCTATACTAGGACAGTTTTAAGAATGTATTATTGAAATAATAGGTGTCGAACCAAGTATAATAACTTGTTACGTTTCTTCACATCACTTAAAAGTGACATAACTCGCGAATTTCAACTCGATACCCATCCAAAAACCGGTAGAACACGTTGCGATGCGAAAAAGTTGTAACTAAAAAGTAACAATACTCCTTTTGGTCGTATAAACACGTAAAAGAATGCCCATAAAAAAGAACCAGTTTTAAGGTAATAAAATTCCTTGTATGTTCGTTCTCGATTTAGTAACGTCAGGTTTGCCTTTTGAAACAACATCTTTTGGTCTTATTACGGCGAAACAAAAAGAAGAAAACTGTTTTCGGAACTGGTTTGGCCAGAATGAATGATATGGAAGTTGCAGTTGCGAGGTAAACGAGCGCTGGGGAGCGTGTAAATTTATTATTTTAAAATGTTTAGGTACTCATTGATTGGTTATATAATTAAACATAATTAGGTCTATTTCAGAAAGGTGTAGAGTAATACAATGGTAAATTCCGTCCAGTTCGGCCCAGTTTCGGTGTCTGCCATAGGTGCAGGTAAATTTTGTGCATTAAATTATTTATGATAACTAACCAAAGAAAAAAAAATAATATAATGTGATAAAGAAGGAAATATTAGCTATAGCAAATTTACACAAACATCGTTTTATAAGATATGCCGTGTAAGATATAGCTGAGAAACATAATATAACTGTGCTGCGCACACCGCCATATCATTGCGAACTAAATCCTATATATCTTATATGGGCGCAAGTGAAAGGATTTGTAGCAAGACACAACACGACATTCAAAACGAAAGACGTTAAGCGGTTTGATCAAGCCATTAAGGAAGTGACACCAGATAACTGGCGAAAAGCAGTCCATCGTGTCATTAAAGAAGAGGAGAAAATGTGGGATCTTGACCACCTGATCGATCGGACCGTCGAACCGTTAATTATAACGTCAAGAGGAGATGACAGTTCCTCAGATGACGAAGAATATTATGATTTTTTTATAATTTAATTCCTGTATAATGTATTTTGTTTATGATGTTTAATAAAAAATAAGTGTACCTAATACTATCTACATAATGAACGCCTTTGTCACACCATTTTCAGTGTTTGTGAATGGATAACAATAGGCAAAACCCAAAAATTGACCCAAACCCGGGTGGTACTACCGATGAAAAAAAGAAAATTGCAAAGAAATCAATGCCAAATTATGAAAGTGGCTTAAATATTCGTTGGGTCACTCTGTAGTCCCTTTAGATACCTAATGAACTTTTATTACTCTACACCTTTCTGAAATAGACTATGCTTTAATAGTCAGTCAGTAAATCCATATTTTTAAGCCAATACATTTGTTCTAATAGAAATATCTTAGGGTAAATTAAAAGTGAATATTTATATTGTTGTATTCACTTGGCATTTTAATATGTAAATATGCATCATGTTGAATTTACTTACTATATACGTATGCATGATGTTATCTTTTGAGGTCACGCTTACCTAGAACAAAGAAAAAAACATTATTAACATTCTGTGTATACATTTGACTACATTCGAAGTTTTACAATGTAAATGAAAATATGCTAAGGTGAACACCGTTATAACCGATTTTTTAGGCAAATATATAAACAACTGCTCGTCTTGATTATGTAAATTGTTAAAAGTATTCGAAAATATTTTTTTATGTACTAGTAAATCTTTAAATATATTCTTCTCGTTTACGGAATTAGTACATATGTATGTTTTAGTTTGATGCCAGACTACTATCTAAGGAAAAAATCATTTAGCTTAAAATTGAAAACTTCAATGACTGGATTTATCCAAAATGTTAAGGAGTTTCGTTTAAGAATGTTTTATATTATAACAATACGTGACGTTAACATTCCCATGTTAAGTACAGACAGGAATAACATACCATATATTTTATTTGGTATATAAATATTTCAAGGTGACCTTCAGATGATGACGCAAAAACGTTTTGTTATTGCCGGCCATTATCCTTGCCGTTTTTTATTAATTTTAAGGATATCGGGAAAAATCCAAATAAAATAATAAAGTTCTCTCGTCGGTCTGGGTACTTTCTTTTCGACCCACAAAACATCTGTTCACCTTCTCACAAATAAATAAGGCATACACCAGCAGCTGTTTCGATAAAAGTCAGTTCAAACGATCGATGGTAATCTTACTAAACATGGAAAAATTTCGTTACATTAAAAAAAAAACAATGTTTTGTTAAATGAGTAATTGTGAAATTGGCACCACAAGACTATGCCAGGGGGCAGTTAGGTATTGAACCTGACTAATCATCACTAGTCAACTCCAGAGTTCATTGTGAAGAAGTTGGGTATGAGGACCACACTTCCTCTATCGGGAAAGATGCGTAAGGGCACCACAAGACTATTCCAGGGGTCAGTTAGGTATCGAATAGGTCCCTAAACCTGACTAATCATCACTAGTCAACTCCAGAGTTCATTGTAAAGAAGTTGGATATGAGGACACAATTCCTCAATCGGGAAAGATGCGTAAGAGTCCCAGGACTTCTGGGGATATGCAACTTTGCATTAGATAGATAACATGGAACTTCGATGGTCTATAAGAATATTTATTTGCCATGTTACAGTTACCAGGTTTGATCTCCGACTGGTTTTTCTATTTGGTATACCTTGAAGTCATCATTCTATACGATGTTTCGAACATAACATACTGGCAAGGTTTTCTTTTTAAATTATTGTCAGCCTTTGGCTTGCATAACTTGTCGAGAAAGTCAAATCGCATATCCACTTTAATCACTCGGCAAAAATGATGTCGTATAAATTGCTCTAAATTTAAACTGTTTCCATTTCTCTCTAAACGGTTTTAAATTTCTTGCTGTCTCGTGTTTGCCTGGTGTTTATACACCCCGCAACTTTGCATTGGGCTTTGGCTCGATGCCAGGACGAATTTAGAACGGATAAATAGGAGAGGCATAACGAATGGGCATTCACGCCGTTCTGTTCTAATAGAAAAAATAGAAAAAGAGTTTTCGCAATTTAATGGTTTTTATCTGTATCGGATTTTTGATTATTTACAATGCTGTCGGAACGTTCATTGGCAACATTTTGGGAAATACACGTAGTACTGTTTTCGTAGAGGATACAATGGGCTTCGTAGGCTCGCCTTATTAGAAGGGTGCACGTTTGCTAAAAGATGTATACCCAAAATTTTAAGAATACAGTATGACACTGGTTGACCCTCGAATACGAACCGTTGGGGCTGCACTTAGGCTATTCCTTAATGGTAGAGCAGGCCAGCGCCTTTGGACCATTTGTCTCTTTGGACCATTCGCCCATTTGGACATTTGTTTTTTTGGACCATTTGTCTCGTTGGACCATTTGTCTCGTTGGACCATTTGTCCCTTTGGACCATTGGCCCCTTTGGGCCATTCGCCCCTTTGGACCATTTGTCCCTTTGGCCTATTGCCCCTCTGGGCCATACCTGTGTAGGTTCCGTCTGACTGACATTACCCAGACGTTATACAGAAGGGATACAATAAGTCGTTCAGCTGCAGTTAAAGGGTAATTCTGAACCCTCGTTCAACCAACCACGATATCTGCTATTAATTTATTTCAAAAATTTATAACTATGGAATTTTATACACGAATTTTTATAAAAATAAATCACCCGAGCCCTAACAAAATATTATGGCTGCACCCCACATGGGGTCAATCGAGACATATGGTTGTTGTTAAACGGACGGAATGCCGCACCTATCTCTATACCCGTCTCTCTGTATCTCTCTCTAAACCGAACTATTAGGGCGGAAACCTTACCATACAGTGACAGCTGCAGGTGTTAATTTGTTTTAAGGATGGGGCTAAAGGCTCGATTGGAAGTGGATTTAGCCCTAAAAAAAGGAGCAACCGATTTGAACCATAGACAGGTGGATATAAAAATTTAAAAAAATACATGAAGGATCTGGGTAATTGTCTAACGGAATATGTAAATGATCATTTATGCGGGTTCATTAGAGATGATTGTATATACTTAATATGTATTTTAGAATTATAAATGCGGTACGTAAGTCGATTAACTCTAGTGGATAGATAGTGGCATAGTAACAACAGCAACTACGTTGATTAAATTATTTTAAGACCTGATTGCTGTTATTGAAGTTCGCCGCTGCTTCACCTTTAGTGATGCGGAGGGGTGACAGTAAAAATATGAATGTTGTGCTTTGTTTACACTTGGGTATGATTGTATTCTAGGTTAACATAAATCGTAAAAAATACGAATTACTCGGAAGGTTATTTATAAAAGCCACATTTTAACCTTAAAATACTTTTTTTTTATTTTCTATTGTTAATTATGGTAATCGCATTTTTTGCTGTGTTAATAAAAAACGCTTAGTTATCCAAATAACACGAATTCAAACAGAAGCCAATTACACGCGATAGCGGCTATAAAATCAAGGTCGGCCCGTAATGGTGTACGAGTTAGTCATTTGTTTCTAACGATCTTAAAAACGATATCATTCATGCTCTATTAGGTTAATTAAATAGTTCTCTAGTTATGTCAGGGGCGTGCATAAACCTCTTTAATTTAGGAACACGCGCGAAAAAGCGAGGAAAAAAAATTAGGTATAAAATTTAAAGTCGAAGCGGGCCAAAATTTATTTTTGTCCCTGTAGTTTGAATTAAAATAAGACATATTTCTATGTAATTTTTTTTAGCTATATTTATTTAGCAATGAGCCAGCTGATAATATCGCCAACTTTTTCTGCATTCGTTAGGTGGTTTATGAACCGTGTGTCAGACTATACTTAGTTCGTCATTCTCCTTGTTACATAAACCATATAGAATTCGGTATTTTATAGTTATATATTTTTATACAATTCTATTGGATTTCACTTGTTCCTATGGCTTATCGGGAAGTTCACAACCGTGAAGTCTGTTACAGAAATTGTTGCTTTGAAACTGGTATGCTGGTTAACCAACCACAAAACCTATAAAAAGATTGGCATAGTAAACCCGATTTTATAATCGAAAACTGGCGTTGCGGAAAAAAAATTATAAATAAGAAGAAACTTTTTTAAGTTATGGTATATGTCTAGCGTCATTTTTTTCTAGTTTTTACGAATTTCTGTTAATTCTCTATTAGGCAATCCAATGATGTGTCCAAATGGCGGCTGGATGGCAAATACTGTTTTGTAATTGGTACACGTGACCATAAAAATAATGTTGCTGGTGGCATTTAACGGGTGACACAATGCTTTTTACCATCCAACCGCCATATTGAATCACGTGGTTTGGATTCCCTAATGCCGTCTTTCGTTTTTGTCGTCAATCAACTGTCAAATTATTTTTCTGTCAGTCATTGGCGATTGACTATACATGCATCGAAAGGCGGTATAGATTTGTGTTGTGCCAATGATAGAAAAAAAACTCCATGGTCTATTGAGGAAAGATTTCCAAATCCAAAAGGAGTTAGATGCCGTAAATCGATGGATCAGGAGTGAACACAAAATCCACGGGAGCAACAGACAGGGATTACACCACAGCAAAAGCTTCATTGAGGATCCAGACCCAAGACTTACGAAACAGTTGCTTCAAATGAACAGGAACCAGCTGCGAACCACTACAAGAATTCTGACAGGACACATGGCTGTCAAGAACCATCTGCAAAGAATTCAGCTGTACAATGGAGACCTTGACTGCAGATTATGCGGACAAGACAGGGAAACTGTACAGCACATAATTTGCCATTGCGAGTCACTAGATTGGAAGAGGCAACAAATATTCCGACAATCAAAACTGGAACCAGATGACATCCGTACCCTCTCCCTAGTTGACCTACACAAACTAGTGCAAGGAACTGGTATCACGGAGTGGGTGTAACAACTAAAAAGGGTGAGCACAATGGGCCAAGCCTGGCCTTTATCCGTTTATCCGGCGCACGAACGGGCCCTGGGAAAAAAAGGAGTTAGCAGTGAATCAAGAGGCTTCTTTGATACTAGATATGTTATGACCTAGTGGGAGTAACACTGATCACAGTCATACTCCATCAACTCTATTTGAGACGAGGAAATTTATAACCTCAATAGTGTCACTTGACGTGGCCTGGAGAGACTAGCGAAATGTATCGTCTAATGTTTCACAATCCAGAAAAGTTAGACCGTTTTGTTAGCACATAGGCGGAATGAGCATTTTTTTCTCCATATAACTCCGGAAACAACAAAAACTTACCGACCATTAATGTAACAAAGTACCGTTACAAAATACATCTGTGATTTTGTACCGATTAATAAATACATAATAATCCAGCGATATTTCTTTGGTCACTTACGGCATATTCCGTCTCGATCTGTTCTTGTTATTTTTATAACGATCGTGTCGGGCGCCATTCGTTCAGGAAACGATGCGAAGAACCGCTGTTAGATGTCGAATTGCGCTTTGGACTGGAATTATTTAATGTCGAAGAATATAATTCGCGTGGTGCCAGACGAAAACGGTAAAATTGATGAGGAATTTCGCGATCCGGCGCTGTATATGCCGGTAAAAAAGTGGGTTAATTTTAAATGCATTTAATAATGCAGTTAACACGGTAATTGATGTTACATAGACATTGACCTGTAGATGTAGGAACTGGAACTGGCAGTAATCGATATGTTTATGCTATCAGTTATAATGGGTTTATGTTTATATTATCTTCTTTAATAAACTTATTCCTCAAACAACCCCCTGAAGATGTGCTTGTTAGTATTGAAAGAAACGTATGTCATACATGACCATATTGTACACGGGTAAAAGGTATGTCGTATGCGATTAAATGGTGCACAAAAATTTAATGTAAGTTTCGAATTATGTAGTAACTGGATCTAACAGAAACCATAGGTTTTCATTGGTTACAATATTTTGATTACTATCAGTTAGTAGTAAAAGAAACGTATATCGTACATGACAAAATTGTACAAGGTTAAACAACGGTATGTCGTATACGATTAAATTGTGTTAAAAAATATAATGAAGTCTCGAAATATGTAGAAACTGAATCTAACAGAAACGATACGTTTTCATTGGTTACAATATTTTGATTACTATCAAATAGAAGTAAAAGAAATGTATGTCGTACACGACCAAATTGTACAAGGGAAAACAAAGATACGATTAAATGGTGTACAAAAATATAATGAAGTCTCGAAATATGTAGAAACTGGATCTAACAGAAACGATACGTTTTCATTGGTTACAATATTTTGATTACTATCAAATAGAAGTAAAAGAAATGTATGTCGTACACGACCAAATTGTACAAGGGAAAACAAAGATACGATTAAATGGTGTACAAAAATATAATGAAGTCTCGAAATATGTAGAAACTGGATCTAACAGAAACGATACGTTTTCATTGGTTACAATATTTTGATTACTATCAGTGAAAAGTAAAAGAAATGTATGTCGTACACGACCAAATTGTACAAGGTAAAACAAAGATACGATTAAATGGTGTACAAAAATATAATGAAGTCTCGAAATATGTAGAAACTGGATCTAACAGAAACGATGTACAATATTTATATTACTATCAGTTAGACGTAAAAGAAACGTAAGTCGTACACGACCAAATTTTACAAGGTAAAATAAAGGTATGTCTTATACGATTAAATTGTGCACAAAAATACAATGAAGTGTGGAAACTGATAAATATATGACTAGTACAATTAAAACATATTTAGAGGTTAAACGACTTTTGTGTAAGGGAAAATCCTTAATTTTCTTTTGTAGAGTTTACACTGAAGTATTGAGAAGCATATTTAACTGTGGGATCCCTAGGATGGACCCGTCGAAGAATTATTAAGTTTTTATGTCACTTTTTTGTTATGAATAATCGTGAGTTCCCGGAAATATTGCACAGATGATTTTTTCTGTGTACGATTGAAGTTTATTTGTCGATTTTATTACTAATTTACTTCCTGATAGTCACATTATACAACCAAATTCATTGAAGCACATAAACTTTCATGGCAATAGTCATCAATCACCAGTTTTTGGTTTTGTGGACAGTAATACGCTTTCCAAAATCTTTAAAAACATATGCGTCACCCTATGTATGCTTTTTTTGAGCTTATATTTGTATATGATGGTTACTGATTAGTGAGAATCATTGTATTTGTATCAAACTTCAAGAATTTAATAAATAATATTGTAAAATAAATTAACTCTAAAGTATTATTGCTAGCAAAGATAAAAATAAAGCGTAATGTAAACAGAGTTTTTTTCGCCGACCTTATCGGATGGTGGTTTACATACCAAATTGGGGGGGTATTATATGTAAATGTTTGAAATGTAAATAGCTCAAAGATAACAAACATAGTTAAGGATTTTGCATTATTTAGTTGTTTATTTGCATAAGGTCTACATACCAATGGAAAGTAATTTTTTTAATTAGTAAACAAATTTTTACTTGGTTGCTTCGTAGGTATCTGTAGAAGGCAATTTTTTAACAGCTGCTCAACTTAAAAGCGGAGCTATAATAGTCTATTTCAGAAAGGTGTAGAGTAATAAAATGGGACATTTCTGGGTCGGCCATAGGCGTAGGTAAATTTTGTGCATTAAATTATTTATGATAACTAACCAAGGAGAAAAAAGAAGATAATTTGATAAAGAAAAATCTATTAGCTATAGCAAATTTACACAAACATCGTTTTATGAAATATGCCGTGGAAGATATAGCTGAAAAACATAGTGTAACTGTGCTGCGCACACCGCCATGTCATTGCGAACTAAATCCTATCGAACTTATATGGGCGCAAGTGAAAGGATTTGTAGCAAGACACAATACGACATTTAAAATGAAAGACGTTAAGTTACTGTTTGATCAAGCCATTAAGGAAGTGACACCAGAGAACTGGCGAAAAGCAGTCCATCATGTCATTAAAGAAGAGGAGAAAATGTGCGACCGTCGACCCGTTAATTATAACGTCAAGAGGAGATGACAGTTCCTTAGGTCAGTGGTGCGCAAACTATTTTCATTTGCGATCCCTTATTTTGTGTAAAATTTTGTCACGACCCCCTGGATAGACAGCAGGCGTTTTTTTCATCGTTAACGTAGTTACATTGCAATTTTTTCTGAGATTTGCTCTTACAGGGTCTTCTTAAAAGAGTGTCTTGACGTCATCGATTGAACGCCATTTTAAAATAGCGCACCAAACTTATAAACCATCATAAAAATGTTATAAAAGTTGTAACATCATACAAATCAGCTAATGAATCGACACATAATTTTATGAAAGAATGCTTTATTTATGCATAAAGATATAAATATTTATTAATGAAAATACTTTTAAAAAACTTTACATCATAAGAAGTCAATTTGAGGTATGTGCTTGCAAAGAGCTCATGATTGCTTCTATATTCGGATCTGTATTGGAAATCGCAAGCCGCAAGTCATCCTCTGGATCCAATGAGATCGATATTTTGTTTTAATGGCAACTAATTTTGAAAAGCCGGATTCACATGAGTAGGTCGATGCAAACTGAATCAAAATATTGATTGCCTTTCTTTTCAAATCGGAATATTCGTTTCCAATCGATAACCAAAATTTTTGGCAAGTTAGAGAGTTAAATTGAATGCGCAATGTTTCGTCGCTTGAAACATCAATTACCTATTCTGTTTCATTTAAAGGGATATTAGAATTAATAATATCAAACGAAAATGGATCACGGATCCAACCTAATTCATTTTCTGGAAATTTTTCGAACCTTTTTGTAAAGTTTTAATTTTATCAAATGACGGGAAATGACGTTTTTAAATAAAAAAAATCTATATTATTTTCTTTAGTAAATTCTGAAAAGCATGGGAACATGTCTGTGTTGTTTTTGTTCAATTCCCCTTGCCAAAGTATCAGCTTATTCTTAAAAGCTTCAATTTTACTGCTCAACGTTAAAATATTATTTGTATTCTCTCCCTGTAGACTCATATTCAGATCGTCGTTGTATTAAGTTTCTTCGCTTGTATTAATTTCGTTCTTTGAAATGAATAATAGATTTTTCATAAATTTGAATTTCTTTGAATTTGGCGACCCCCAAAAATTTTCTCGCGACCCCTCCGGGGGGACCCCCAGTTTTCGCACCACTGCCTTAGGTGACGAAGAATATTATGATTTTTTAAAATTTGATTTCTGTATAACGTAATATTTGTATTTTTTTTAAAATAAGTGTACCTAATACTATGTACATAATGCACACTTTTGTCACACCATTTTCAGTATTTGTGAATGGATAGGCAAAACCCATAAATTGACCCAATCCCGGGTGGTAGGTACTACCTGCACTTGATGAAAATAAAGAATTTTGCAATGAAATCAATGCCAAACTATGAAAGTGGCCTAAATATTCGTTGGGTCGTTCTGTAGCCCCCTTGCATACTTAATGAGCTTTTATTACTCAACACCTTTCTGAAATAGACTATAGCATAATTTGGCATAATATATTAAAAATTAACCAGTGTGATTAGCTACATAAAACCAGCATTTCTGCATATAAAATTCATCTTTACATACATAATAATTATTAACTAGCACATTGTATATAAAAGATAACAGGGTCGACACTAATGTTTTTATAACCCGTTATCAGCTATTGTCGCTCAAGGCTCAAGTAGGTCAACAATAATTGAACAATTCCACTCTGCATTGTAATTCCAATGACTAACAAACACCACTTTAAACAATTTAAGTAATTTTTAGATTAAAGTAAATTATCTGTGTTACTTACGCAAGTAATTTGCGTAGAATGTTTTTTTATTTAATGTTAAATTGAGATCGTTTTGATAAACTGTCACTTAGTAGAGCTGCGAGGAATTTTTAATTCAAGGAAATTAGTTGGAAAATTGCAAAAGACATGTAGCATTCTCTAGGCCAGCGTTTCTCAAACTGGGGTCCGCGATCAACCCGTCAGGGGTCCGCGAGTTATGTAACCACTGAAAAAAAAATCATGGAAAATTGGATAAGGCCGCAACGCCACTGCAATTAAATTACGTACTTATCGTTTAAGCGCCAATGACAGGCCTAGACTTGTTTGGCAGCACGATATAATAGTTTTATATTTTAGTCATTAGAAGTAACCGGTTGCAGTTATTTTAAGTTAATACAAGTTAGAATATTTGGTTAAATACGATATTGTGTGGGTTCGAATAGGTTGTGAAGGCATTTTTTTTATATGTAACATGGATATGTGGCTAAAACAGCCATCCAAGTCCCCTGCTAAGAAATTGGATCAAATATCCGAAGGTCCAATCTTAAAAAGTGTATATTATTTTTTATTTACGTTGATTAATTTCCAGCATTAAAACAGTTTTGGGAGAAAGAATTAGAGGAACATACCCGATCAACTTTTTAATGAAATCTATCAACATTTAAATGACGTGGTTTATTCAGTAAAAGAGTACTTTCCAGAGAGCCAGGAAAAAAACCTTCAGAAATATAAATGGGTTCCAAATCCCTTTGAAGTAACTGAAAAGCCAACAACCCTCCTAGCAGCTCAGTATAGATTTAACGTTTGATTCATTTTTAAAGAGGAGACTCATAAAGGAGCAATTGGTAGATTTTTGGTGCAATATTAGGTCTTTTCGCGGAGTCGATCCCGAACACATTTAGAGTATTATCGGATGCGCACTTTAAAATTAGCCAATACCGCGCATGACCAATTTGAAACTGCGCATGCAATAATACTCTGAATGTGTTCGGGATCGACTCCGCGAAAAGACCTATTGAAGGTGAATACCCAGATCTGACTCACCATCACCAAGCTATTTCAGTCCTACTGCCATTTGTGACAACATACTTATGTGAAGGGGGATGCATCCATCTCACTAAAAACATTTGCTGCAACCAGCTTACTGCTTACTGATGTTTTTTGCTTTGTTAAAAGAAATAACCTTTGAATACAAATAATGTGTAGAAAAACTACTAACTGTAAATTATTGGGAATATCATTCTGTACTGTGTCATTTTGTACTAATGTAACAAGCGCGGGATGGGGGTCCACAACAAAATTCCGAAATCAAAAGGGGTCCGTGGTCAAAAAAGTTTGAGAAACGCTGCTCTAGACCACTTTTAAGATACGAAGCCCCAACCAGTGGCATAGCCAGAAATATGCTCAGGGGGCTCAAAGCGCCGCAGGCGAAAAATTTTCGGGGCCACGCCCAAAGTTCGCTTAAAATTCACCCAACTAAAATCAAATTTCGAAAATTACATTATTAAAATTTTTTTACTATTTATTTCATATTTCTAGCTGGCTCTTCATTAAAAAAAAATCTTTTCTATTTGTGAAAAATATGAATATTGGTGTCAATCCAAAATTTGACCATAAGACGTATGTATGACTCTAATCCATGTTTTTCGGACTCGGTTTTTCATGTTTAAAAATAAAGTAAATCTCGCTCACCACGCCAAAATTGATGATTTTTTTAGAAATCATGTACCTATTTTAGGAGCGCAGATCTAATAGCGGTTTTTGGTGCAAATGCTTAGGTTTTGAAATACCCCTTCTTAAGTGGCGTTTTGTATATTCATAATAAAGCATTCTCGTTTCTTCTCGCACTATTTTTTTTTGTTATAAATTATCACACTTCTTCAATAAAAAATGTTTCAATTAAAATTGTTAAATTGCATCATAATTCAATAACTAAAACGACGTGCGCCCGAAACCTTAATCTCTATATAAAAGACTTTTAGAAGGAAAAGTTTAAAAACTAAACGTTTCCTACAAGACCTTCGTAATATAAGCCAATAATACAAGATTTAAAAATTTAAATTAAGAGTCCAAGCGTGAGACGAAAAATTGGGTTGCGATTAGAATTTTAGACCTCGAGCTCCTAGGCCTCGGGGATGGGGGGCTGCAGCCCCCCCCCCCCCCCCCCTAAATACGCCACTGGTCCTAACCACCTAACCCTAGTCACTAACCGTTTTTTATGGAATAAGGCCAGTGTAATCTGAAATTACATATCCTAACCGTAGCTTTTGTGTACTCGGAACCAAAACTTTTCCTAATTGTACTTATACACATCAATTAATTATTTTAACCAGGTTCAAAAACAAAGCGCCGAGAGTAATGTCTGGCTTGTTTTGTTTAATAAAACATCCATTCGAATTTGCTTGTCATGGCGGTGGAACACGATTCTTTCGTATAGTCGTAGATCCGTATTAATCATACCTAAAATACTATGGTAATGGATGCGTTATTTAATACATTGTCGTGCTAGTATGGATGATAGATAAAGGCGAATTCGCGTGGGCATTTACAACATAACTTACTAAATATTTTATTTAAAGCTGTACGGTTTATAGCGATTTCGATTGTAGATTATCACGGCGGCGCGCCGTTGACATTTTAAAAACCGATTTTCAATTAGGTGATGGTTTCTGTCCGAGGTATAAGAAAATTCACACACTATTGAATTGGTGACGCAATTTAGAACAAAGAAAAGACTCAAATTGTTTTATCAACAAGTAGTGTGTTATGCAGTTTTTTTCAATGTTAAACTAGTTTTGCTCGACAAAGAATTTCGTAGAGACGATTTCCCAATTAAAATGCAAATAAATACGTTGCCTTGCCAAGCGCGTTAATTTTTTACGTGGCGGTTGCCAAGTAATACGACATTTTTAAATGGGACACCACCTCTGCGATATTAGGGAGGTTTTGAAATACTGATTTTTGTTAGTTTAGTATAAGAATAAGGCAATTGTAAAGGTTATTTTGCCAAGGTATAAAGCATCAATCCGTCGGCATAGATCATTACCCGATCATTTTTGTGCTGCATCAACCACGCAGCTTATTTACCACATATATGGTGTGCGGTTTAAAAATTGGCCTGATATACCATACCAGAACCTTAGTTTCCGTGACAAGAAAAGTTAGTTAAAATAGCCCCAAGAAAAAAATTAGTAACGGATACTATATTTTATTCTTATAGTATATTTCAGAAAAGTGTAGAGTAATAAAATGGGAAATTCCGTCCAGTTCGACTCAATTTCGATATCGGCCATAGGCGTAGGTAAATTTTGTGCAGTGAATGATTTATGATAACTAACCAAAGAAAAAAAGAAGATAATTTGATAAAGAAGGAACTATTAGCTATAGCAAATTTATACAAACATCATTTTATGGAATATGCCGTGGAAGATAGCTGAAAACATAGTGTAACTGTGCTGCGCACATCGCCAAATCATTGCGAACTAAACCCTATTGAACTTATATGGGAGCAAGTGAAAGGAGTTGTAGCAAAACAAAACACGACATTCTAAATAAAGAACGTTCTACTGTTTGATTAAGCCATTAAGGAAGTGACACCAAAAAACTGGCGAAAAGCAGTACATCATGTCATTAAAGAATAGGAGAAAATGTGGGAATAGTTTGGAGCTTTTCGTAAGATATTTCCATGTCCTCCATAAAAAGTTTCACAAGGCTGGTTAAAAATCACACACAAACACGATATTCCTTATCGGTTATCGGTATCTTTCTGGTCTGATGGCATCTCTTTTTTTAAATGCCTAACAACGTTAGAGGCATAATGTTACGGTTTTAGCATTAATTTATCATTTCAAAAGCTCTCTATTAACCGGTTTTGAGAGGTCAACGGTCTAAGCATTAAGCATACATATTTATTTGCTATAAATAAGTCATAAGAACCAGCGAGACGACAGGCCAGAATGCGATCTGTTTGATTTTGACATCTGGAATTATGTCGTTTTTATTGAGATTTGGCGATTTAGCGAATCGATTTAAATAGACTGTTTTGGCAATCGATTTAATTTGTTTTTCAAATCGGATTTTGATGAAAACATTCGGCATGATGTGACGTAACAAAACTTATTCGGAGTTAATTTAAATGGTGACATTTTGCAAACCATCAAAATCCCGCTGAACGATTTTTCAGGCGCTAAAATCTCAGTACTGACTGCTGCGTGAAATCGGATTTTCGATTCGCTAGAAAGAATTATATTTGCCGCTGAATATGAAATAGGTTTTTCCAAAATTGTGTGTGTGGAAGCCATTAAGGAAGTGACACCGGAGTACTGGCGAAAAGCCGTCCATCATGTCATTAAAGAAGAGGAGAAAATGTGGAATCTTGACCACCAGATCGATCGGACCGTCGACCCGTTAATTGTAACGTTAAGAGGAGATGACGAGGAATATTATGATTTTTTATAATTTAATTTCTGTACCTATAATGTATTTTTTTTGTGTACCTAATAATACTATGTCGCATAATGCACGCTTTTGTCGCACCATTTTCAGTGTTTGTGAATGGATAACAACAGGCAAAACCCATAAATTGACCCAAACCCGGGTGGTACTACCTGCACTTGATGAAAATAAAGAATTTTGCAATGAAATCAATGCCAAATTATGATGAAAGTGGCTTAAATATTCGTTGGGTCACTCTGTAGTCCCTTTGCATACACTAATGAGCTTTCATTATTCCACACTTACAATGCGCAGTTTTTTGATTTCATAATAAAATGATTCGGCCTATATACATGTATATTTGTCAAGGAATCCTGGGGTTTGGCGAATTTAAGCCAAACCCCCCACCAAAAAACTACTAATCACTCTTTTTAAATCCCGTCATTTTTGACCACCGACCAAAAAAAACAAGCAAAAGCAAAAAAGCAATTCAAACAAACTGTACCAGTGTTTTTAATTAAAAACCTCGCTTTATGCCTATTAAAACACAAAGTGCTCACTACAGCCGAGCAAAGAGACATCAAAAAGCCGAAAAACAAAACACAACAGAACGAAAAATAATAAAATGGCACAGCTAAAGATAATTGGTGAAAACTTTAACTAGGCGCAAACCGCTTTTATCTTCTGGCTAAGGGAAAAAGATTATTATTTGTAATGTTCGTATTAGTTCAGTAACTCTCAAAGAATACTCTTATTTTGTCGGTGATATTTGAAAAGGGAACTGTAAGTTGTTGCAGTCCGCGTAAAGTTATTTTAAAGTTGACAGTTCTGGCACGAATTACAAAAAAACTAAGCACATTACTGTATTTTTTATTCATAAACGGAAAGGTGGTATAGTTAATCCAATTACTGGCTGGATGTACGTCACAACTCGCAAACACAATCATAACAGAAACAAAAAATAAGCTAGGTCTGTTATCAATTAAGGCAGTAGCAGCTCGTCAGGTGAAGTAGATGAAGGGGCTCTCTTCACCAAAACAATATTAAATATTAATGTCCCAATACAGCTACCATTTTAGCCTTTAAAAAAATATTAATTTAATCCGAATTATGCATATTAGGGCCACGGTTAACTCCGATGGACAATAATTATAAACACTCGTGCATTTTGCCGCGTCCCAGCCGACCGTGCCCGTTATCTCAAAGCAAGTGAAGACCCAACGCCCAACATCGTTTTGATATTCACCGTTGCTATGGTTACGTGACGTCAGTCACGCAAGCAGCATGTAACAATTTGCATTATGATAAAGAGCAATTTAAAAATAGATCAGTCGTATGCACCATTGTTTTAGCATTGGTTCGCCTAACCTTAAGGTATTTATTTTGAGGCTTCGCGAAACTTACAGTTATAGATATCGTTTTTACGTGATTTACTGTGTGATTAAAAAGTTTTGTTTTTATTTTTCAGTTAATACAGTAGTGTACGTACCTACTTAGTTGTGTGTTTTAAAAGTGAACCCAATTAATGACATAGTTTGTAATTTGTTTTAAACTCCATTCAGTCGTTGGACAGATGAGGATAAGAGAGACGTTTTGTTACACAGGTTTTTAGGCAATGTTTGTTTAAGAACCCGCACTATACCTAGCTCTTCACCAGTTTTTAAGACCGCGAGCCGCCACTGAATTAAGGGGTCCCGTCAATTAAATTCGTTTTGACACTCTTTGTCATTTTGAAAAACTTTAATTTTATGTGTAAAAAGTAATTTGAAAGTGAAAAATAATTATTTGGAACATATTCTGAAAATATGTCTCATTATGCAGCAACAAATGCTCATTTTGAAGTTTAATTTAATCCTGACAGAATTGAAAAATCAATGAGCGGGCCACCCTGTATGTATAGATATAATGTCACAAAACGTGTATAATGTCCGTTACCTTGGAGACTTAATAATATTAGTAGGATGCTCTTAAGCATTCAATTGCTCAGTGGTTGAGTGGCAAGAAAGGACAACAATAAACAAATTAATTGACAATTTATTCTATATAAATATGACCTAATCAGGATGCTTAACGTATAAAAGAACCAATCTCCTAACTAGAAACTTGACGGAACCTTAATTAATAAGAATAAAACTAATATCTTTATTTACACTTTTAATTATTTATAATTAAACTTGATAAGCTCATATACAGACTTGTATTATCGCAAGTATTTTTCAGTTTAAAGTATTACAAATAAATTTAAAAATATCCTCTCGAGGATAAATAAATCATTTTCATAGATGATTATTACTTATCTTCGAATGTCGTTTCACTATTCGTCAAATTAAATAATAGAATGAAGGCTAATTAAAAATTGAAAATAAAAATATGAATAACAGAGCAAGGGTTATCATTATTGGTGTATACTGTACTTGTTTATTGTAATTCGAAATGTTTCACAACGTTTGAAGTATTATGGCGATCAATCACGTATTCACATATACAGATTTATGGATGGAAATCAATTTTTCAATTGGAAAATCGTAGAACTTTTATAGCAACAATAAATATGTTAAAGAACTGTAATATTATATCAAAAATTATCACTATAATCTTATAGCGTTCATTTTAAACGTTAAAGCTGTTTTTGCCAGTTATAGTATATTTCAGAAAGATGTAGAGTAATAAAATGGGAAATTCCGTCCAGTTCGGCTCGGGTTCGGTGTCGGCCATAGGCGCAGGTAAATTTTGTACACTAAATTATTCATGATAACTAACCAAAGATAATTTGATAAAGAAAAAACTATTAGCTATAGCAAATTTACACAAACATCGTTTTATGAAATATGTCGTGGAAGATATAGCTGAAAAACATAGTGTAACTGTACTGCGCACACCGCCGTACCATTGCGAACTAAATCCTATAGAACCTATATGGGCGCAAGTGAAAGGATTTGTAGCAAGACATAACACGACATTTAAAATGAACGACGTTAAGCTACTGTTTGATCAGGCCATTAAGGAAGTGACACCAAAGAACTGGCGAAAAACAGTCATCATGTCATTAAAGACGATTAGAAAATGTGGGATCTTGACCACCTGATCGATCGGACCGTCGACCCGTTAATTATAACGTTAAGAGGAGATGACAGTTCCTTAGATGACGAAGAGTATTATGTTATTTTATAATTTAATTTCTGCATAATGTATTTTGTATTTTTTTATAATGTTTAGGTAATAAGAATTAGTGTATCTAATTCTATGTACTAAATGCACGCCTTTTTCACACCATTTTCAGTGTTTGTGAATGGATAACAATAGAAAAACCCCATAAATTGACCCAAACCCGCGTGGTACTACCTGCACTTGATGAAAATGAATAATTTTGCAATGAAATCTGCCAAATTATAAAAGTGGCTTAAATATTCGTTGGGTCACTCTATAGTCCCTTTGCATACCTAATGAGCTTTTATTACTCTACACCTTTCTGAAATAGACTATAGCAAAAAATAAAGTAAACTTACTATATGTCCTTATGCTTGGCAAACTTCCATTAGAACTACAACTCTTGTTTGAAATAATAACACCATTTTAAAACTCCCGAAATATGTTTTTCGAGCTATTATTTTGTTATTCTTTTAATTGCTTACTTATAGAAATCCGTATTGCAGTTTATAGATAAAAGGTGGTTTATTCGACTCGTTTTTTGATTGGACTTCAATAGGAATTGTTTGCATTTTTTCGCCTCTCCTTTTAAGTCACTGATTTGGAAACTCAACTCAACAAAGGAAATAGTCATATTTTCAATCGATTTACTGGCTTACATTGTCACGGCTTCTGTAATGATACTTCACATTCATCAGCCTTTTTTTTATATGCATTATAATATTTATCATCCTTCATGCAATACGATATAACAAACAGCCTGTCAAAATTACACTCCCACATTATTATATTTACATTTTATGAGCATCCAATACCATGATGAAATTTTCTTTAGGTTCGTTTTCACATGCTTTTATTAACAGTTTAATAGATTCACAAAAAGTTTAATTTAATATTTTTTAATAAGACAAAGAGTGTTTATTTAAAATGATCTTTAATTGAGGTCAGTGGACCGTGATTAAGTTAAAAAAAAAATTGAACCTACCCTTCAAAAAATCCAAAACCATAATAAAAACAATAGCTATAATTTTACAGCACAAAATACAACGCTGGCCGACCTTAGGGGGACACCCGGTATATAAGTTTTCTTGTGTAGCCACTTCGAATGCAAACTAAAGGAATTAATTGGTGAATAACGTTGACGCACCATCTTAACAATGGATATTGTCTTTCTTGCATTAAGTAGCATATTTTGTAATGTGACTCACACACATACCACATGTATCGGTATTATGCTAATTTGTTTATTTACTTGTAATTTCTCACAAAGCTGTTGTGTTATATGGAACATATTTATGTTTGTTAACTGGCTCACGTCTGATACACTATTTAGTGATAATAATAACTATACAAGTCGCAAAGTTAATTGACGCTAATTTGTCAAAATAATATCCTCTTAAAACTGGCCTAGTATACCATACCAGGATCAGAGTTTCCGTGACAAGAAAAGTTAGTTAAAATAGCCTCAAGAGAAAACTCGTTCTCGTCCTTACAGGGTAGGTGTCTATACCATCCAAACGATAGTCTTGATACTAAAAATTACAATATTAGGGTTTGTATATAACTTTTAGCGCCATCTCTTGCTAGTCCTGGTGTGTGTGTGTTTGATTAAGATAAATATTTAAACTTGTTGTGGGAACTAGGTAAGCTAATATGTTGGTTGCAACATGCCGACTTAGTTGCTTATTCTATAATACATTTAAGAATAATACTTGGTTTCCAAAACTAAAGAATTTTGTTTAAATCAATCAAGTAATAGCTAAAATTCGTCTGGGAATATTAAGATTACTGTTGCTATCTAGCAAGAAAAAATTATCTAATTTTTTAGAGTTTATGAACAACATTCACAATTACTATACAATTAACATGGTTAAGTAACAGCGAAATTTCCGCTATTAAAAATTCTAATCTCTTTTTAGTGTTTTGCCCGTGTTTTTATATAACTTATAAAAACAATTTAATTTTCATTCTACCTGGAACTAAACACGGGTTTCCAAGGTTGCAAGTTGATTAGTTGAAATTATAATTTGCACCTGTCATCTAGACACTCAGGTAAAAATTCCACCCATAGAAAATAAATGCTGGTTTGAAAAATATGCGCTTAAGTTTCTGCTAATAATCAGTTATGAATATAGGGTATTTTTAGTTTATTTTTTTTCCTAAAACCTAGTTTAACTTGATGTTTGATTAACATTTATTATATACCACAAACTCTCATATTAAACTTTGTATCAACAAGGGAAAAGTTACATGTATTCAAACTTTAGCCCCCACGTTTGAAAGTTTTAGATTGTTGTCTAATGAAGAAGTTTACTTCTGGGTATAATTTGGAATTAGGTATATATTTTTTGGGATTGAGGTCAAATGACACGTATGGGGTCCCAACTCCAAGGGGGTGAGCTGCCGAACCAATTGATAACATTCATTATCAGTGAAAACAATACAAGGAATGAACAGTTCATTTAGGTTAAATATACAGAAGTCATAAATGTTTATGATTGTTAGTTGTTTCATGAAAAAAGTAAATTGCAGTGTAGGAAATTGTATAAATACCGTATCTAAACATTCTCACATTGTATTATTTTTCATTATCTAAATGGTAAATGTTTCCCATTGACCTTTATTCATCCTTGATGCTTTTATTATTGAACTCAGTCTGTAGTGGAATTTGTACGATGATTAAAAAAGAGCAATACATTTTTTTAAGCGTCCAAACAATGTATAAAAATAATAAAATGTTGATAAGGTAATTGAAGTTTTATTGGATAATATTACCGATATTTCGAAACATTTAATTTTAGTTCAGCAGACCGATAACTCGGGCATTCGATGTCTGATCCATCCCCCTGATTTCATAAACGACAGTCAGAGTTTGTGCTTAACTATTAAAACATCGTATTAATTTCTCAATACAGCGGCAATGACAATCAATTCTCAAATTATAGTAATTATACTAGAACTAAATAGGTCCTTGTATAACATTTTTTCCTAAATATTAAGAATTTTATTTCAAACTTTAACCATTAAACCACATCATCTTTAACTCTATGTGATGTAATTAGGTATATTGATCCAGGGGAATGTACTCAACAGACAGGAACTTTTAAGCAGGGGGATTTAAAGTTATCAGCGACGTAGTAAAGTTCGTAAGGGTAACATCCCCTTATACTTTTATATGGTAGAGAAATCGTGCAATCAGCTGTTGAGGGTTGAATCGGGCACGTTTGAACAGCTGACTGGGTTAAAAAAATAATTTTATTGGTAGAGTCTACAGAGAAAAACATTTAAATTTGTGTCATTCGACAATAAATATCAAGGTGGCATGGAAATGTCAAGAGGATTTAGTGGTAAAAGATAACAAAGTAACACTGCAGTGGGTACTGGGACACGAGGGTGAAAGACAACGTGAAACCGACGAACTAAGAAAGGTTTCGGAAAAACTAGTACAGATTCCATAAAGTTGTGGAACATAAATTCTACTGGAGCAACATACTGGGATTGTATGTCACAGTAAATCTTTCATTGGATGATTCAGAGGCGAGATTAACGAGGCAGCTGCTTTCGATGAGCAGAAATGCTGAGTCTCACTACAGGTATTCTGACAGGCCACATGACTGGTAAGAAGCACTTGTACCGATTTCAATTTACAACGTAGACCAAACGGTACAGCACATAATCTGCCATTGCTAGTAACTGGATCAGGAAATATACCCAACCAGATTATCTCCCTAGTTGGCCTAGACAAAGAGTGCAAAGAACTGGGATTAGTGAATAGATATAAAAACCAAACTAGGGTCAAGTCAAAACTGGCCGAAGAGCATGGACAAACCCTCGAAAGAAAAAAGCTCCAAATCGGATGGTAATCTATGATTAGATTAACAACAAAGCGGTTAAATAAGGCACTTTTACTGCTAACTGTTGGTTGTTGCGGTGAAAGGCTTCTTTCGCATCGATCACGACCAAGAGAGGTGAAGCACCTATAAACTGGTCAGGCAATATTTTCTTCTTGCACGACTCGCAACCGTTATCTTTATTATTTTATGGTAAAAGTTTTTTGTGCGAAACGTAATCGACGTAAATGATCGATTTTACGATTTGTGATTGCAGATGACGCCTGGCGATTATTAGGTTTCATTTGTCATCGAAAAACGATAATGGTAAAAATTTTCGCCAAAACATTTTTATCACTTGGCAATGTTTGCATGACTATATATAAGAGTAAATTGTTGGTAATTATTATTTCACAAACGAAGGTATTTTATTTAAATAGGTTAATAGCCCTACTTTAAAAACAATCATTAAGCAAAACAACTTTATAATGAATTGTTAAAATATTTACTTTATCTTAATAGTCTGTTCGAGTAAATTTACCCACGTTTAAGAATAAATTGCAATAAAATTATTTCCACCGATATATCGGCCTGTCATCTTTCTGTGAATCGTAGGTTAATTAAATGAAAATAGGTTGCTTATAAAACTGGTTCCGTAAACCTGATAATTAGCCGTAGCGGCTACTTCTTTCTTGGATTTGATTGCCTTCAGTGGAAAGTAAAGTGGTTCCCGCCATGTTGCCGCTGCTATGTAAGCGTACACTTCAAACAACATAGGGTAATTCTGTAAAATGGTATAATAAAATTATAAGTACAAAGCTACCAGCTTGGTTGTCGAACGTTCACAATATTCGACTAATCCGGTTGTCCCAGCGGGAACCGCCTCGATAATATATGAAAATCTGTATACCGGGTGTTGCATCGTCGAGCGGGACATAGGAAATCCTATGTAATTTTAAATGGGGTCAATTATTGGCTTCCCTAATTATTTTAGAGAAAAATTCTATTTAGGTTTATTAAAGAGCACTAAAACCCACATTCAAAAGAATAACTAGATATTTTTGATGAGCCCGTTTACGGGTTATCGCCGATTTCTTTTTAACTGTTTCTCATTTTGAAATGTGTGCTTTATTGTTATAAAAACTCGTACATCGAAAATATTAGCCATGAATTACACTTCTGAAGAATAAATATTGATGATTAAATGGTATTTTCAAGGAAATAGTTATCAAAATGTGTCAGACATGTTTGCTGCTCTGTATCCGAATAGACCGATACCTGCAAAATCTACAGTCGAAAGGACTATCAAGAAATTTGAGACAAAAGGCACTGCAATAAATAACTGCAGATATGGCAGGAACAAAGAAGAGATGCAAGAAATAATAGGGACTTGCAAAGGCAGGAAGAAAGAAGAGATGCAAGAAATGATAGGGACTTGCAAGTTTTATTGTGCGTGGAAGAAAATGATGGGAAGATCAGCACAAGGAAACTTGAGGATGACATAGGATTAGATCACACCATAGCGTTACGAGCTTTGAAACGACATAAATATTATTTATACAAATATGAAAAGCACCAAGAGCTAAGAGATAGGGACGAAATACGACGACAGGAGTTTTGTTTTGGTATGATTGAAAGAGCAAACATGGATAGGGAATTTTTTTAAAACATTTGTTTTACTGACGAATGCACATTTACCTTAAACAATGAACCCAATGTTCAAAATTATCGATATTGGAGCAAAGAAAACCAACACAGGTTTGTCGAAACAAGGACGCAATATCCACAAAAAGTTAATGTTTGGGCTGGGATTTTCGGAGAAAATATTATCGGGCCATTATTTCTTACACGAAATTTAAAAGCAGAATATTTTTTGGACCTACTTAAAGATCATATTTTACCTACTTTACATGATGCCGCCAGGGAAAATCAGGAAGTTTGGTACCTAATGGATGGCTGCCCGGCACATAGTACCCTGGCTGTCCGGGAATATTTAAACCGTGCTTTTAATGGAAATGTTATTGGCTTAAATCATACAGTAAATTGGCCAGCCAGGTCTCCTGATTTATCGCCAAATGATTTCTTTCTCTGGGGCCATTTAAAAAACAGGATATACAAAGATAAAAAATACCGAAATCTAGACGAGTTAAAAAATGCTATTTCTGCCGAATGCAATAGAATTTCAGTTTACCAACTAGCGAATGTAAGTAGAGAATTTTATAATCGCCTTGGTTATTGTCTAGCAGTTAATGGAGGAATATTTGAACATCTTAAATCCTAAAGTTCTAACAATTTAATAGCACCTACCTATTAATTAGTAAAATATTGAAACATGTAAAATGTCATAATTAACCTTGTAATTGGATACTTTATTTTAGTTTTATTCATATTAATTTGTACTCATAAATACACCTTTAATATTTTCGATGTACGAGTTTTTATAACAATAAAGCACACATTTCAAAATGACAACTTTATTTGACAGTCATCTTTTACCTTGACTGGTGCTCGCAAATACGGGGCCATAAAAAGGAGAAATAGTTAAAAAGAAATCGGCGATAACCCGTAAACGGGCTCATCAAAAATATCTAAAGTTATTCTTTTGAATGTGGGTTTTAGTGCTCTTTAATAAACCTAAATAGAATTTTTCTCTAAAATAATTAGGGAAGCCAATAATTGACCCCATTTAAAATTACATGGGATTTCCTATGTCCCGCTCGACGTTGCAACACCCGGTATAGGAACAGACGGGTTGCCCCATCAATATAAGCATACTCTCAAATGTTACTATGCATAGTTTTCCACATATAGTTCGAGGCGGTTCCAGGTGGGACAACATGTATAATCAAACAATTCCTAATCATATTATAAAATAACCAAGTATAAATTAATGCAGTGATATTTTTAAAGCCAGAAAAATTCCAATCATACCTAATTCCGAACAAATGAACAAACCCTTATAATACGAATCTATCCCCTTTAAAAAGGGTCATTTAGGTATTAATGTTTAGGTATAGGACTCGGAAGGATCTATCTCTTAAGGACTCGGCTTCAAATTTCGGAGCAAACGATAACATCAGAGGGTAGAGGACATAATAGAGAAATGAGGGTGTGCATTTTAAGGGCTTAATATATTCGAGGTGATTGTGAGAATTATGGTTTTAAATAATGTGTTTTATGGGATCTTTTTGGGTTTTTTTAAGGCTCTTATCTTTATTTTATCGAGGTGCAGTTGTATGACTGTTACTTGGAAGATGTAATTTATATATTTTTCTACTCCCACATGGAAATTTGCTGTTTCCTTTACACTTAAGTGGCGGGTAAATAAGGCTATTTCAGTTAACTGTGCGGCAAAATTTCATATCCATCCTAGTTAGGTTATGAAACTGACCAATCACAGTAGTCAATTACAGAGAAGCCAAATTTACATGTAGTAAATTCGTTTTCTGACAGTTGAGAGAAGTTAGGTTAACAATATGCTTTAAAAATATGCAAATCTGTCACATGAAATTTGTTCTTTTTAAATTTAAATCAAAACATTTATCCCAAAGTCTATGTATACTCAATATTTTCCCAAAGAGTACACGAAATGGTGCCAAAATTAAAGGTATAATAACAATCGCCACCCCAAGATATATTTCTACCAAATTATTGTTATTTTCTGACCGAACTAAAGATTTGCACACAGACCCACTTTCTTATTCAAAAATATCTTTATTTCCACATATTTCTAGACAATTACTACAAGCTTTACATAAAATGTACTATATACCTACCAAATGAACGTTTTCTTACTAACCTTGGTAATTTTTTTCCATATAAATAATATATTATTATAAATATTTGTGCACGGGGATATTTTCCGATATATTTTGAACGGGGATCCAACCCCAATTGATCTTAAAACTTTTATTATAAACAACAAACATAGAAAATTAACTGGTAATTCTTCCTTAAATGGTGGAACTTAAAGATAACCTGATTAAACAGAAGAAGAAAAAAAATCAATTTTTCACTAAAATTTTTAAGGTTATGTTATTGGCGATTTTTTTGAAAAATTTGACCATAGCGAACGTTAAAAATTCATATTAATGCACAAAATCCATTTTTAACTGTTTAAAACGAATTCTACAACTATTTTGTTGTACTTTAGGAGTTATAATTCTTACGCAAGCAGAAATAAACCCGGCAAACCTCTTTTTCCTCTATGCAATTCAGTAAAACAAGTAATTAAAATACCTACGATTGAGAAAATAAATTGTTCGTGTTTATTAATACATATATCGCTTTTTGTCTGTTATTCTGCAAAAAGCCGAATGTGAGAAAGATAGATATATTCAAAAGTGAGTTTGTATAAATATAAGAACTTACCCATCTTACTCGATAAATATGTTACAGTGCAATTTGGTCAATGGGTTTGCCATCAAAATGAATTTTTGTTCAATTGTTTCTTATTATCGTTCTCACAAGTTCATGGCCAACTTAAATGACAAGTTATGATGGTTAATTTTTTGAAATTCTTAGCATAAAGTTCGGAAGTTAAGTCGTAGAAAAAATATACTGTACAACTCAAGGATTGCCCATATTGCGCTCGCAAGTTTGAGCACTCCGCCAACGGAGTCGTGCTCAATTTACTTCCTCGTGCGATATGGACATCATATCCACTCTTGTTGCAGAAACTATTATTGTTGATTCAATCATTCATTTTTAGTTGAGTACTCAGAGATCAGTGAAATCGTCAATAGACTTTTCAAAGAAAATAATCTTTCTTAAAATTAGCCCTGGACGTTTTAGTCCAATAGGAACTTTAATGGACTATTGTGAAAAAAATCAAAAACGGGACGGTAAAAAAGGGTCTTAATTTAGCAGAAAGAAATATTGAAAAACTTATTAAACGATATTACATCTCGAACCAATATTTGAAGAGTTCATTATCTAAAAATAAGGGATTTGTAATTAAATCTCTGATACCCAGAAAAACTCTAATTTTCAGGGGGTTGTTTTCCGATCTCTGATAAAATTTAACCCCTATACGCCCTTGAAGAGATATTCCATTCCGTGCTACCTACACAACGACCCTTTTAAAGCAGATGGTTCGTTACGTGGGGGAAGTTTTAGTAAGAGTTCATCAGATACCGGGTGCAGTATTTAAAGTAAGGCTCTGCTGTATTAAAAAAATACTTATGAAAAGAAACATGTATTTACCGTAAACTGAAAATGACAGCTAAAGGTATCTCTCTCTCTCTCTGTTCCCACAAGAAATCAAGGACAAGTTATCGATAGTTTGACAGGTCTCTAACCAATCCAAACACCCAGAAATCCGCGTCCGAGTCTAATGCCCAGAATCCTGGTTGTCACGGACTGTCCGTGACCGTTGGGAAACAAACCCAAAGAAATTATATCTTTCGGATGTCAATGGAGAAGCCTTCAAAGACCTTAAATAATCAGTTTACAATTATTTCACTGTCTAGCAGGTTTCACTGGTATTGACGTATTGCGGAGTAGAACAATGCCCGGAAATCATTAATATTAAAGGTAGAAAAACTAAAGGGCAGGGCTCCATTTATTTATAATAACACATGTGATTTTTGAGCCGGCAACATCCTTCCCGTTGTCTACCCATTTAAATGATGCTCAAACAAACCACTTTTTCTGGGAAACTGCATAAGTTGTAGATCCCTTTTTGCCTTTTGTGCAAACAAACGAGAGGGTTTGAAATTAAATGGGGTACGGTGCTTGAGTTTGTTTAAGAATTTTGTATGTGGTGTATCAAATTTATTTTTGGGATTCTGTTTTAAGAGGGATTTCTACTGTGATGGTCCTATTTTCATCGTTTCTTTACGATTTTTTTCTGGGGATAATAAGACAAATGCAGATAAACAAGTTTTTAATTATTTTTATTAAAGATAAGATGTACCAAAAAAAATTTCTCAACCCCCAAAAAATGAAAAACTTGAGGGTGCTACAGGGTGCTGAAGTTACCCCCTCAAAAAAAAGTAACTTGCTGGCGGAATTCAAATACATTTTTCTATTCAGGACAAAAAAAAAATTGACCGGATTCTTCAATTGTAAGCATGTAGTTATAGCCCACCACTAGAATCAAGTCAAAACTCAAGTAACTGTTAAAATGACGCGAGATTTAAATTTTTTTTTTAAATTTACCATTTTTTTTTGTATTTTAAGGGCCGTTACATTTTCTGTAATATCGCAAAATACTTGATTTTAGAGGGGGCTATAACCACTTGTATTCTGAGCATTTTAAGCCCAAAATCATTAAATTCTGATAATTGGAACATACCGAAGTACTTTCCGCCAGCGCAAAAAACAGTGTTTCGAGAAAAACAACTTTAAAGTTTCAACGGTGGCTCACAACAAAATAGTCTCACTGTCACTTAGTCTGCGATGCCTGGCCCGTAGATTACACCATCCTCTTCCTCGAAAACTGATAAACGAGCTGATTCTTCCTGCCTCTTTGCGAGCCTAGCCTGACGATCCTGATTGGTCGAGATGATGTCACTGGCGACAGAACGTAACTCTGAGAACGGGGCTTAACTCAAAAGCGGCTAGTGGTGAGAAGTGACCGGCAATCATAAAATTGGATGTAACTTTTTTTTGGAGTAGATTTGGTAAAACCGTTTACACACGGTTATTCTAGAGGCTATAGAGAGTCGAAGAACGTCGGAAAAGAATTTCGATTTTTTGAAAACCATCACAGTAGAAATCCCTCTTAACATTGCAAAATTACAAGAATGGAACGTTTCAGTGGCGGCCGGTGAGTAAGTGCGGCAGTGCTACAGAGTCTTAAAACAGCTCCCAAAAGAATAATGCAAGTAAAGTCGATCGGTTTCTCTCTGGGAAAGTCTCCCACAGTGTTCCAAGCAGTGTGCGTATGAAAACAATAGGAGGGCTTACCTCAATAAGCGGATCCATATATATTGTATATGTAACAGGGTTACGTCAAGACTGGTATGGGAATGTCAAGAGGAACTGGAGGCCCTGGCAAAAGTAAACAAAGTAATACTCCAGTGGGTACCATGACACGAAGGTGTTACAGGAAATGAAAAAGCCGATAAACTTACGAGGAAGGGCTCAGAAAATACATTCGTTGGTCCAGAACCGGCATTCGGAGTACCAAGGTGCTCAGTATACGAGATGCCATATAGCGATGGATCAGAAGTGAACACAAAATCCACTTAAGCAACACACCACAGCAAAAACTTTTTTGGGATCCAGACCCAAGACTTACGAAACAGCTTCAAATGAACAGGAACCAGCTGAGAACCATTATAGGAATTCTGACAGGACACGTGACTGTCAAGAACCATCTGCACAGAATGCAACTGTACAATGGAGACCTTGACTACAGATTATGCGGAGAAGACAGGGAAACTATACAGTACATAGTTTGCCATTGCGAGTCATTTGATCGGAAGAGGCAACAAATACTTTGGCAACCAAAACTGGAACCAGAGGACATCCTTACCCTCTCCCCAGTTGACCTACACAAACTAGTGCAAGGAACTGGGTCAATAAGTGGGTGTAACAATTATCTGGCCTTAGCGCGAAAAAAAAGTCGACCAGTGGAAAAACCTACCGGTTCACGCTTTCGCAGGGTTATTATTTATCTGGGCCACGGCGATCGTTCTCTGCGAGCTGCTTGAAACACCCGCGCTGTTATCTGCTTTTCCCGTGTCCGTTTAAAAGCTAAGCCGTGATTTAAGTGGAGAGTTCGCTGCAAAATTACAGAATACCTTAAAAATATTTCCGGAAGCCTCTACTGGGACGTTTAACTAAATCACCTCGGTATAATGAGATATGTATGTATATTTCAAAGACAAACAGAATAGCTGATTTATGTATTCAAGGCGTATATAATTTTTTATTAAAAAAACACGTATATTTAAATTACAAATAAAACCTTGAATAGATCAACGCATACCTAATAAATTTTCCGCCGACGCGACAGCGTAAACTTTGTTACCATTATTTATTCAGAAATTGCAATTTATTTTTAAATCAATTGTTTTGTTTGTACATAAATTTTAATAGACAGCAACGCACGGTTGCATTTAAAATTGCTGCATAACAACGGGAAATACTATGTTCGAAAATAAAATTACTAACATTAGTAGTTTTTCTACTCCCACATGGAAATTTGCTGTTTCCTTTACACTTAAGTGGCGAGTAAAGTAGGCTATTCCAGTTAACTGTGCGGCAATATTTCATTTCCATCCTAGATAGGTAATGAAACTGACCAATCACAGTGGTCAATTACAAGGAAACCAAATTTACATGTTACAATAGGATGTACAGTGTTGCAACCTTTAAAAATAAATTTTCCCATTTTTATAGAAAACTCACGAATGCAAAGAATACTGAAAAAGTCTTTTATTATCAGATTACAACCACAAGTGATCCTAAAGAATATTCTACAAATATAACACTGTGCGTAAAAATTTCCCTTTTCCCTTTGGAGACAGCGCCGACCTATCATTCCTCTGTGCTTTGTTCTCACGAACCCGGAAATTTTCCATTAGTTGACACACTGTTACATTTCTTTATTTTCTTTGTGGTTTATTTAAAAGCACTGACCAATCACAGTATATTATATTTACTGAGGCTCCGCCTTCTTTTTCAAGACACTAAATTATATAATTTAAATGCATATGATACAATTTGTTATTAATTTGTTCAATATAATAAAATCTAGACGCATTTATAATAGATTTATTAATAATGCAACCGGCTGCATGATTAATAATGATTAAACAAATTATTTTCATGTAACATCATTTATCAGTTGGCTTTCCCACAATTAGCTTAAGGTCTCGATAGTCGAGAGAGTTAGGGCGTTGTACTGTGGATCTGTAATAATTTGATGTTCAGATAGGTGGCAGCAAAGGGTTCAAAGAAAACGGTGTTTCATATTCAACATCAAACTATATTCTGAATCTTAGTCCATGTCGCCACATACATAGTTGTTCCACTTACGCTAAATGTTTATATTACATATTTGTTATATCGACAGTATTGTTATACTAGCTAATCATAATAACTAATTAGAACACTAATACAATATACTAATACAGAGTGTTTTACCCTCATATTACACCTCCCCGGGCAATTTAAGGAATTTACACTTTGTTTTCAAATGGAAATTCCTGCTAATTATAATATGAAAGTAATTAACTCATGTGAAATAATAACTATACTTATAACAAACATTTTCTTAGTCAATAAGAATTCAAGAAATGAAGAAAGAAAAGGAAGAAAATTAGAGTAGTCAGACCTAGAATAAATAGCAGATAGAGAAGAATACGAAAGTAGGGCCGGCCGATTCCTTACTACTAAATTATTACCTAGAAATTACTTAACTATGATATAACTTAGTTCTATTTTTGTGGATTACAATCTCCTTATTACCTTTCATTAGTTTTACATTTGGAGATTCATCCTCGATAACTAAATAAGGACCAAGAAAACAAGGACTTGCGATTTTGTTTCCCACTTCATTTTTTACCAGTACTAAATCGCCTTTTTTGTATTGAATGGGTTTAATTTTTTCATCATAACTTTGCTTTCTTTTAAATTTTGAATGTAATAAGTTAGCTCTTGCATCCTCATGAGCCTTTTGCAACCGATACTTTAACTCAATAGGGTAATTCTCAAAGTTATAAATGGGTTCTAACATATTATTTAGATTATTAGGAATCTGACATTTCTTTCCAAAGACCAGTTCAAAAGGAGTATATTTAGTTTCAGTATGGACTGTAGTATTATAAGAGAAACACCAATAAGGAATCCATGTACTCCACGCTGCATCATTATTTTCGGATTGAATTC
The DNA here is from genome assembly GCA_935413205.1 of Polydrusus cervinus. Lineage (NCBI taxonomy): Eukaryota > Metazoa > Arthropoda > Insecta > Coleoptera > Curculionidae > Polydrusus > Polydrusus cervinus. The sequence goes on from OW284519.1 coordinate 29,061,342, forward strand.
TTAAATAGGCACCCAATACCTTATGTGAATTTTCCAAAGAACCAATACTTTCATGATGGTATGCCGTGGAATAAATTTGATTTATTTTTAAAAGCTTACAAACCTCACTCATAGTGGAAGAAATAAATTCAGAACCCCTATCCGTTGCAATTTCCTGTGGAATTCCATATCGTAAGATAAAATTTTCCACAAATGATTTTGCCACAGATACGGTGTCTTTATTTTTTATAGGATATGCTTCCACAAATTTTGTTAACTCACACTGTAAAGTCAGGATGTATGCAAATTCATTTACATCTGTTGGTAGTGGTCCTACAATATCTAAATATACTTTTTGAAAAGAATAATTGGCTGTCGACGTAATAACCATGGGCTGTCTAGTATAACGATTGCAATGCTTTTGTTTTTGACAAGTGTCACATTTTCTTACAAAGTCTGCAACATCGTTATCTAGACCTGGCCAAAAGTAATACTTTTTTATATTATTTGTCATTCTATTTATGCCTGCATGTCCACTTGTGGGAAGTAAATGAAAATCATTCAAAATAATTCGTTTCTCATCATTATCTATTATTTTGCTAGCTCCTTGTACAATATTTATACGGGGGCCCCCCCAATTAGGATTACTATTTATTTCCTTACCTATCCATTTAATAAACATTTTATTTTTCTCATTTTTTAAAATATATAATTCATTTATATTTGCTTTCTTAGTTATTTTGGCCAAATCTCTCAGCATTTCGTCTCGCGCCAATGCCGATCGAGTATTTTGACTAAAGTACAAACTAAGTTGCAATGGAACATAATAAAAACTCCCCAAGTGTTCAGTTATATCTTTTGACAATGTTTTTATTTTGGACGATGTCGTTAAAACTAACTCAGTGCAATTTTTAGGTTGTTTAAGAACTTCCACAATATCTGGTTGATCAGGCCAAACATTAAGGTTATCCTTGTCCAACACACAATCTTGCTCTTTCATACTCTTACACTGTCCTCTGGTCAAAACAGCAATCATGTCATTATTCATGCTTTTCAATTCCTCAGATGTCAAGATAATTCTTGATAATGCATCCGCGGTGACATTTTCACTTCCTTTCACATACTCAACGTAAAAATCATATTCCTCAAGGCCTAATCGAAATTTTGTTAACCGGCTGGATGGGTCAGTAAGGCTAAATAAGTATAATAAAGGTTTATGGTCAGTTACTATTTTAAATCTGCGTCCATATAAATAAGGCCGAAAATGCTTTACAGCCCAGTAGATAGCTAAAAGTTCTTTGTGAATAATAGGGTAATTTATTTCCGCTTTATTTAAACTTCTACTGGCGTACGCCACTGGTCTATTATTTTTATTTGAGAGTACTGCTCCAATAGCTGACTTTGACGCATCAGTTTGAAGTATAAATTCATTTTTCTCTGCAAAATCAGGATACTGTAATACTGGATATTGACTTAGTGCGTTCTTTAGGATTTTAAATGAGTTGTTACATTCATCCGTCCATTCAAACCTTGCATACTTTCTGCACAATTTGTTTAGGGGTACAGATAGCTCCGCAAATTTCGGAATAAACTTTCTGTAGTAATTTGCAAAAGCCACGAAACGTTTAACTTCGTCTGAATTTTTTGGAACGGGATATTCGTCTAAAGCTTTAATTTTTTCAGGATCAGGAGATATTCCTTTATCACTAATAATGTGACCTAAATAAAGAATTTCTTTCCTTAAAAATTCGCATTTTAAAGGATTTAGTTTTAAATTTACTTTACGAAGTCTAGTAAAAACGTCCATAAGGTTTTTGTTGTGTTCCTTAAGATTTCTCCCGAATACTATTAGATCGTCAAGGTAAACAAAACATTTTTCGTAGTTTAGACCTGCCATTGCAACTGTCATTATCCTAGAAAAGGCACTGGGGCTAAGTTTTAGCCCCATGGGCAATCTTTTCATTTGCCATTGCCCCCGATCAGTTGTAAAGGCTGTCAATTTTCTACTTTGTTCATCTAGTTCCACTTGATAATACCCCTGACTTAGATCTAAATGCGAAAAATAAAGAGCTCCCGCAAGAGAATCCAAAATATCAACCACATTTGCAATAGGCCACTTGATATCTACTAAACTACGGTTTAAAAATCTGTAATCTAAAACCAATCTGCTACGTTTCTCTCCTGATGTCTCACTCTTTTTCGGTACCAGTAAAACAGGCGACGACCACTCACTCTGCGCACTCTCAATTATATCATTATCGCACATTTGGGAAATTTGCTTATTTATTTCCTCCCTCTGGGATTGAGGCAGTCTATAAGGTTTTATATAAACTGGTTGAGTGTTCGGTTTGACTTGAATTGACTGTTTATAAATATTTGTTACAGATAATTTATCCCCAGGCATATGAAATATGTCTGCAAATTTAGCACATAATTGATCTATTGAATCTTTCTCTTCTTTATTCAAGTAGGTAAGTTTAAGCATGTCAAATAACTGTTTTACTCGATTAACTGAAATATTTTGAGAAGTAAACTGACAACAATCATAACTGCTGAGCTTCTCAGTTTTAGGTAAGCAATTTCTCAAGCGTACTTCACTTTCCCGTGTATTCAAAATTTTAACCGGAACTTTCCCATTCACTGGTTGTGCAATCACTCCTGCTACAAACACACCCTGGCATAACTCACTTGGCATAACAACACATTCCTCATTTAACCCTGTCTCAAGGTACTGAATACTTTCACACCTTGCAGGTAACACTAATATATGACTACAACAAGCATTTAAGTCTAAAATTACATTCTTTCCCTCATTGAAAAGATCTAAAGTATTTTCCTCGTAGTTTAATTTAGCTTTATATTTCCCTAAAAAATTTCTTCCAATTATACCATCGGTATGACATTCCAACGAATCAAATACATAAAACTTTTCCCTAAATTCTATGTTTCCTATAGCGAGATTTAAGTATACATAACCTACGGAACATACTCTACCACCTATGCCATTAATTTCAAGATTTTCCTTATGTAAAGGTATACTTGCGTCTAAATGCTCTAACTTAAGCGCACACAATGACGCTCCCGTATCTACTAAGAATCCTAAACTTTTGTTGTTTACTCTAAAAGAAACTGAATTTGAGCAATTTTCGGAGTAAGTAAAAATATTATTACAACTATTTTCTACTTTAGGGACAAAAATTGTTTTCTCTCTAGAATCATCATACGGTAACGTTTCCTGACCTGCATTAAAGTTTTGATCAGCAAAATTTATTTGTCTCCGCGAATTTCCATAATAACCGCGAGTAAACGAACGTCCTCGGTGTCCCCCCTGAAAACGCTGACTTTGCGGATTGCTATTACCATTACCAAAGCGAGAATTATTTTGTTGATAATTAGAAACATAATTGTTATTTCTATTAGTTACGTTTCTATTGAAATTGTTATTAAAATGTCTTCCAGAGTTTCTAGCTTTGTTAAAACCTGCAGAAAAATTTCTGTTGTTTCCTCTTCCTCTAAACATATTGAAAATTTGTTGATTACTGCTTTGAGAGGAAATTTCTTCATCTTGCGCCGCTCTAATTGCATCCTTTAAAAATTCAAAATTTCTAGCAGATATGATTGTGCTGAGTTTATGATTTCTAAGGCCACCTGTAAACCTTTTTATAGCGATTTTTTCGTTTATTGGTCTTAAAATATCAAAAGCTCTTGAATCACCGTCTGCTTGAGAAATTGTCAGATTTACTAAGATATCTTCAAGATTTTTACCAAACTCAGAAACAGTACTATGGCCTTGCTTGGCGGAAAACAATTTTGCCTGAAGGGCGGTATCTGACTGTTTCGTTAAAAGATGTTTTTTGATGTCTCCTAATAATGAATCCATAGAATCGTAACTAGACTTTAATCTCAATTTCGCATTATTTGAAATTCGTGTTTTCAGAATGAATTTAATTAAAATAGGCTTGCCATCATCGTTAAGCATAGAATGATAAAATTCTGCCGCGTCGATTAGTTTATGTGTAATAGCTTCCGAGTCATCCATTACAGGCAAGAGGCTCGTGGCCACTTTCAGGTCAAAAGCCGACATATTTGAATGTATATTTTTCGCGTGGTTATCCCGGTTTATACTTCATTTTGGTTATCACTACTTAAACCTTCCGCGATTTGTTTATTAAAATTTATACAGCACTCTATAGCACTCTTAGAATACTCTCTAATCTAATTATTTAATAGCAAAGTACTTGTTAAATAGGTCCCTATTTCAATACAATTTACTTAATTCTATAACTTACTTAGTAAATGTTTCTTTTTAATCACTAATTTGGTAATTATAACCGAGTCTATATTTTTTTTTCTTCTATTTTTTACAAATTTCCTTGTTTCTTATGTCCATTTTCCGTCTTCTTTTTCCATAAGTGTAATAAACCATAAGTATAATAAAACCATGTAACAATTTTAAGCTCCAAAACTCCATCTTTATAATCCTAAAAAGAACCTAAAAAATAGTATACTGCTTGCTTCGTCACCAATTCATCCCTTGATTTTCTTCAACTCGTTCTTGGTAATTCTAACTATATATGATACAAAGGATAACGGCTATTACAAGTGTTATCAAAATGTACTCTGTCTCCATTCGAGGCCTGGTTATTTTCTCTTTAGACTTGGCACTACCCATTTTATTCCATATAAGTGCTTTTCTTCTTAAGGTTTTTTGGCTGGCAGGATCGCCATGTAATAATTTGATGTTCAGATAGGTGGCAGCAAAGGGTTCAAAGAAAACGGTGTTTCATATTCAACATCAAACTATATTCTGAATCTTAGTCCATGTCGCCACATACATAGTTGTTCCACTTACGCTAAATGTTTATATTACATATTTGTTATATCGACAGTATTGTTATACTAGCTAATCATAATAACTAATTAGAACACTAATACAATATACTAATACAGAGTGTTTTACCCTCATATTACAGATCCAACGGTCGTGAGTTCGAGCCCGGCAACCGGAAAAATTTTTTTTTTATATTTTTTAGCATAAGGTTTGTAAGTTTGGTCGTAGAAAAAATATACTGTTCAACTCGAGTGGATTGTCCATATTGCCCTCGGAAGTTTGAGCACTCCGCCTACGGCGTCGTGCTCAATTTACTTTCTCGTGCAAAATGGGCATATCCACTCTTGTTGTACAAATTACTATTGTACAACAGTAGTTATGATGTCTATATCTCACGAGCGCGATATGGACAATCGACTCGATTTGAATAATATATTTTTTCTACGACCAAACTTACGAACCTTTGCCGTTTGAGCCACAGGATCATGTTAGAAAATAAAATACTTACATTCATTTATTACACTATGGATCAAATACGGTCCTGCCTCACTTGCCCGTTGAATAACATTAAGAAAACTTCTGGGTGTAGGATGAGCCCGCAAGGGAAAGCGTTCTGCGTATAATCTCGAAGCCCGAGCCGCACTTTGACGACACTCACCGTAAATAAACACCATATTTACTAGTTCATTGTTTTCAAACTTTACCATTTTCACGTGTCACCAATTTAAAATTAACTTGCTTCAGAAGAACACACCGCAGCAAATTGCCAAATAAATAACTGACCACCGACCCGTAAATTGCGTGACTAATAAGACAGAAACAACATAAAGTATAGCAGGCTACATTTTGATGACCAGGCCGGCACTGAGATTTTTTACTTCTGTATCTGGACTATTTTTAAGTTTTTTGAAAAAAGGTATTTGAAAATGTTGTTTATTTTAATGCCTTCTATACACAGCTAAAAAAGAAGTATCAACTTAGGAATCACCCTGTACATATAAATTATATAATTCAGTGTCTTGAAAAAGGAGGCGGAGCCTCAGTAAATACAATAAACTGTGATTGGTCAGTACTTTATAGGAACGCCAGAGAGAAATCTAATTTTTAAAACAATGTTGTCAACTAATGGTGAATTTCAGGATTCGTGAGAAATAAAATACAAAGCGCAAAGGGAAATTTTAACGTGCCGTGTTATATTAGTAGGATATTCTTTAGGATCACTTGGTGGTTGTGATCTGCTAAAAAATACTTTTTCAGTATTGTGTGCATTCGGGACATTTTTCTTTAAAAATAGGAAATTTTTATTTTTAAAAGTTGCAACACTGTGCAGCACTGACAGTAAGAATATGAAATTTTTCCGTACAGTTAACTGGAATAGCCTACATTTCTCGTCACTTAAGAGTAAAGAAAACAGCAAATATCCATGTGGGAGTAAAAAAATTATTTTGTTCCCTCGTAACTAAGGAAACCTAATGATTATTATTAATCGATTGCAAACAAAAATACGAACAAACTCTACTCAGTCGAGGGTCTAGATAACTTAGCGATAAACAAGTTTATGAATTATACAATAAACTCGTTTATAATTTATGCCGAAACTGTTTATTTTTGCGTTAAAGTATATTTAAGTACGCTGCCTACGTATGACATTAAATAGGCGTAATTAAAATTAACACGATTATAAAAAAAAATGTTACTTTCCGTCACGTAATTTAAATATGCTGCTAATTGGTAAAGGTGCATGGACTGTAATTTAAGCGTATGTAGCGGTTTGCAATCATTTTGTTTTAATGATTGACTGCGTGTACGTTTTTTAGTATCAACAAATGGCAAAAGAGCTTTTACTTTTGCACTGATTGCATCAGTGCGTAACCCACAATTTAAGAGCATCCGACCGATATAACTAAACGCTTCTTCAAGGTTAACGGCTCCATACGAAATTATTTATGGTGGATTTTTAGCTAGGATAAATTCAGTATTCGGAAGCCTCTTTATTTATATATAAATAATAAATCCCACAAAGTCCCGGTCTCAAAAATTCTTTTATATATAAGTATAACGGTTACATGTTTCGCTCACAAATGAGCATCATCAGACCTAATTACACAAACAAAGAGACATTTAAAAATTAAAAATATATAAACAACTCACCCAACTGTAAATTAATACTTAAATTAGGTCTCTTGGAGAAAATGGAGAGCTTTTTTGAAGCCTCTTTATTTGAAGAAAAATATACAGAAATACGGCAACGTTTATTTTAGTTTGGCATACTTTTTTCGCGTCTTAATGAAATTTACCCCTTTAGTGACTCGCAATGGCAAACTATGTGCTGTAGAGTTCCCCTGACTTGTCCGCATAATCTGCAGTCAAGGTCTCCATTGTACCGGGTGATTCATTAAGGGTGACGAGCGACCATATCTCGGAAACTACTGGGCATAGAAATTCAGGAAAAAAAAAATTATAACTAAAGTGGTCATGAGAGAATCCTGGAAATAATTTTTAAGTTCCGCATTTTGCCGCAAGAGGGCGTAATTGAAAAGTAAATTTTTAAATTTTACATATTTCCGAAAATTCCACATTAACGCATATCTTTGATAACACCATTAAAAAGCTTGGACAATTATGCATCATTTTGGTCCTATGCTCATTGACGTACCGACTTTAATAAGAGGGAGGGAAGCTGTTGAAAGTGTAATCAGTTAAATCGCTGTAACTTTTGAACGACTTATCCGATTTTAGCAAACTAAAGACTGTTTGGAAGAGAAATGTATGCACTTTCACCAATCGTATTTAGTTGTCCATAATAGTTCTCAAAAAAAAATGCTAAAGGGCGCAATTTGTAATAATAACACATTTTTTGATTTTACTCCGAAAAAATAAATCATACGGTATAATTATGATAGCATAATCGAAAAGTAGATGAAATTTGCTAGAAAAAAATTAAAACCGCAGCTCGATATCTCCGTTCGTTTCAGCGTTATCACGAATAGAATAATTTTAAAAATTTTAAATAAATAATATTTTTTAGAAAAAAGTGGGACGCCACTGATATTTTTCCATGTGGATATTATTTCTGATTAGCCTGGTCAATTCTGCATAAAAATGGTCTCTTGCGTTTTTCTTCTCAGGCACACCGTTCTTAATTAAATTGAATTAGACGAGCGGGGTGGTCATTACCAACAATTTTTATAAAACAAAATTTTTCATTATCAATGTTAATAAAAATAATAAATATGGCTTCTCTGTAATTGACTACTGTGATTGGTCAGTTTCATATCCTAACTAGGATGGATATGAAATTTTTCCGCACAGTTAACTGGAATAGCCTACTTTACCCGCCACTTAAGTGTAAAGGAAACAGCAAATTTCCATGTGGGAGTAGAAAAATAGTTTTTTCTATCTTTGAGTTGTTTCAAAACGAACTTATAAAATGTAGTTGTTACTTATTTATTTTATCATCAAATGCATACGTTTATTATTAAAAAATGGTGGGATATAACTACTTTTCTCAGCTGTCTTTAAACGACGGTGACCTTTGCATAACCGCTTTTTACGCACGTTTTAAAAACTCGACATACCGGGTGATGCCTTGCATCCTGGTACTGTATTACCATAAAACGGGCAGGTGGTGAAATAGGTATGCTTCGCTATAAAGTTTACAAGGACTGTACTCAAACTACACATACTGACTACTGAAATTAGTCATTGGTTAATGATCTCTTTCACTATCATCAAATTTGATAGTTAAAGAGCTTGTCTTTCTTCTCCTAAATTTAACCTTTATGTTCCGAAAGCCGGTAGGCGATTGAACACCCTTAAGCAGGAACAAATTTTGTAAATGATTGAAGTACTCTTATCACACATAAGTAGGTTTACCGTTATCAGAAAATGTATTCGCGTTAATCAGTAAGCATTTCTTGGTATCATGCTATATAGTTATATAAATTTTTATGACTTATAAATAGCCGTCTTTGTGTTGTACCAATAATTAGTGTTCATTGTGAAAGCTGTCCGAGATTAGATAATTTTATCGGTTGTAACCTTTGTAATATGGAAAACTAATGCAGCGTAAAAAACTTTCACTTGCATTTAAATGTGAATTATATACTTCCATTTTGTTGAAATAAGGGTACAATCAATAATCAAAGATCATGGACAAAGTATTTCATTCATCAAACAGCTGTTGTTGGGCGAGCACGGTTCAAGTCACAGTTGTGATATAAATGAGTCTCTCACTCATCAATCGGGATGCGCGGGAAAACGGACGAAATGGAGAGGAAGCTACTTGCAAACTCATAAATAGATTTTCATGTCACCAGATCCCTAGGCGCGTTTCGCCATAGCATGGCTCATCAATAGAGCTAGGATCCTACGAAAGAAAGGAATAAATTAAAACTGCGTTTATTTTTCATTGCACATATGGGGTAGTTTATAGCTTTGCTGATGACAGCACACTTGTCTCATCTTTTACCTTGACTCCCCAAACATCCGCTGCCGACGCACATCTTCGCAGGCAGCATGAAGTATTGCGCCTCAACAATGACCTGGAAGAAATTTTGGCTTGGGGTGACAGTAACCAAGTCGAATTTAATGCTAAGAAAACCCAGGCAGCAGTCTTCTCCAAAAAGGTTAACATTGCAGAACCGGATATAGTCATGGCAGGACACGCAATTCCCCTGGCACCGTCTATTAATTTGCTGGGGGTCAATCTGGGAGGTAATATGTCTTGGCATGATCACGTTGCCGCAATTGCCAAGGCAGCTGCACAGAAACTTGGTGTACTTTTCCGCACCAAAAGGTTGTACACACCTCATCAACTTTTGACACTCTACAAAGCCCAGATTCGACCATCATTAGAATATTGCTCTCATGTCTGGAGCTCTGCACCCAAGCACACCCTTCGGCTACTGGATTCCATTCAAAGGAGAGCCGTTCGTCTGATCGGCGACCCCGAGCTGACCAAGACCCTCGATAGCCTGGAGCATCGAAGACAGGTTGGTGATTTGGCTCTCTTTTACAGATATTTCCATGGCAGGTGTTCGACTGACATTGCCCACTTGATTCCACCTAGAGCAATGCAAAACAGAAATACACGGCGAACCACTGCCGCTCATCCATATGTTGTTCAGCTTAGTACTCCTCGAACTTCATTGTTCAAGAATTCTTTCATCTGGAGAACGTCATCTTTGTGGAATGATCTTCATCTTCAATGAATACAATCTTCAACGTTTCAAGACCAACGTTAATCGTTTTTTTCGCACTCGCACCGCTCCCAGAGCGCCTTAAAGGATTTTTCCTACAGTGCAGGTGTTTTATCATAAAAAAAAAAAAAAAGGCCAGGGAACTGCTCCATATTATATTTTGTTTTTCTAAAAGGCCATACAAAAACTTTTTGCAGAACTGCAAATTTAGAAACTTCTTCAACTTTATAAACTCGGCGTTTGTAGAAGTTTTTGAAGTTTAGGTTAAGTACCGTTATTGGGTTATGAGAAACAGCGAGGTTTATACATTGTTGTCTTTTATGGTTATCCGTGAAAACTTTTAAATTATGTTTAGTGTGAACAAAAAAGAGCGGATTTTAGAAACGAAATATACCAGGAAAAACGGGGAAAGTTCGTATATAATTTGTTGTTCTAAAGATGGCACTGGCCTTCTAGTATGCAAATACTTATTGTTTAATCAGATGTCTGATCTGCATTTTTCCACTGTACCGCACTATGAGTAAAGGAATTATAAACAGAACGTGACTGACATTGTATTATGTAAGTTAATTGTATTTATAAACAAAAGTTTACCCAACTTTTGATTCATTTTTCGGTTACGTTCTTTATAATTATGGCTGCGGTTTGTTTTCAATAATAAATACATATTCCGTAATTAACATTCTTATTTTTGGACTTTATATGAATTTTTTATGCGGTAATATAAGGAATTAGTTTTTAATATATTTTGTCGTCTTGTAGTAGTCAGTAATAATTCTGTCAAGTTTTTATTTTGGTTTATTAACGTTAATTGTTTTAATTATTTTCATCCCACTTCTGATATTAACATATTTTATTTATAAAGGTTCTGCTATTGCAGTAGAATTGTTGCTATTAACCTTATATTAATGTAATTGTAAGTGTTCCAAACTGTCTCTAATGATGTAAAAAGAACTTTATAGCATCTCCGCGTCAACCGAAAAATATGCAAATTCCGAATTTAATGATCTCGCCTCGAACCAGCAACTATTCAAATTACCCGAAATAAATTTCCACACGAAATTATTTAAATAAAACGCTTAAAAAGCTGATTGGAATTCCGTAATGGGCCCGTATAAATTCAGAAAACGTAATCGCATACGTAAACAATCCGGCCCGCGGCTAGGAAACGGCGTGGTCCGTGACTCGAATCGAAACGGTGCGATTTTTTTTTGTTATTTTTACGAGCGACGACAAACAATAATGGGGCCTTATTTGAATTGGTAATCGAAGATCGAACCCCAACCAACACACACTGCAAGCACAGGAGAAAAGTTTACAAAAATAGGACAACACTTATTTACTTGTAATGTGTTTTATGCATTTTGCCACTCCGCCTCTTCGGGCTTTATAAGGTCTGTTCCCACAAGCACCAATCCAAACACCCAGAAATCCGCGCCCGAGTCTATTTTTTTTCCGAGAGCCCATCCTTTGTGCTCACCCTGTTTGGTTGTTACACCCACTCCGTGATCCCAGTTCCTTGCACTAGTACAATTGCATTCTGTGCAAATGGTTCTTGACATCCATATGTCCTGTCAGAATTCCTGTAATGGTTCTAAGCGTGTTCCTGTTCCGAGTCTATTGCGCATAATCCGGATTATCACAGACTGCCCGTGATTCCTGTAGGAACAAACCCAACGTCCAAGAACTGTAATGGTAGCCTTCCGATAGCTGCGACAAGGGACCTAAACCAATTATATGGGTTAAAAGTAAATAGAAAACGTTTGTCGCGCTCGCGACATCATTTTCTTATCTACACCGCGTATATAAATTGTTCTCGGTCTCCTTGTCACAGTGCTCGGAAATCTTCCTTCAGGACCGAAATATGGAGCAGTGCCAAATTATGGTAGTATTATGGTCATTAAAACATTTTAAATGACCTAGCATTGACCTTTATAAAGACACATTTGTCAGGCAGTTCACTACCCGGGCAAAGCCCCGGCAACCTGGGGATATACAAGTTATCCAGTTCTATAGAACTGTTACCTCCGGTGGTGTAATGGTATTTCTCACCTTTACTCCATACAATGAGCCTCTCTCAAATCTGACTTAATCTTCAATGTGCTGCGTGGACAAATCTCGCTCATCCTTTTGCTCATATTTTGTAGACATTTTATCCATGCTTATTCAAGAACCTTTACCATTTATTTGTATATAGAGTTAAAACAAGCACGGACTGGCCGAATTTTCATGTCGGATCTCTATGCAACCCGGGCCCCTATACTTTTTTTCGGGTCGACCGTTTTTTTCTCTTAGTTTTGTTAACGTGTCGTGTAAAGTCGTAAAATTGCAGGGTCTAATTAGTCTGATTACAGAATTTACTTGATCTCTTCACACACATTCTTTGATACATAATTCAATCACAAACTCCGTTTCAATCAATTTATTTGTTCGGATTAAAACTCGCATTCCAACTTCCAACTCTCATCCAAACTTCCGGAACTGTTATTGCAAAAGCTTTCGGGGCAGGACGCGATTGTGGTTACCGTGAGTGCGGTATTTGCACAACTGCGAGAATATAGTAATTAAAAGCAATGAAACTCACTGGTAAAGTTTTAATAGAAAGTTGGAAGTTGCATCGTTGCCGAGGGCTTTGTTTTAACGTCGTAGTGGCTGTTTACCTAATTGTTTTTATTTTATTAGTTCGTATATCGTCGTAAGTTTGTGGTCGCGAACGTATTTTGAAAGGCAATCGCGACACCTGCTGATTAACATACCACACTGTAAAATGCTGTGCGAAATTTACTACATTTATCCTGAGAGAAATCCTAAATTATTACTTTAAGGTGTCTTTTTTAAGTAAAATGTAATTTCCGTATGAAAATACTTAGCAAGTAGTAAAATTACTAATTATTTACACAACATACTGGTAAAATTACACAAAAAATACATATAATTCTTAAAATCACAGTGAAAATAGACAAGTTTGTAATTTCACAACATTAATTGATGCATTTTTACATAGAATTTGGCTACTTAGCAGGTCAGCCCGCGTACATGCTGATGCAATCATTTGTTGATTGGCTTTTGACCCGTTGGCTGTGTGCGTAATATTTGTGACGTATTTTATAGTAGTTCTGCTGTGTTGATTTAATATTATTTTCAGTAAAATATATTTTATTTGTAATTTAAATTCGATCAAAGAATAAAAATTCAACTATAAAATTCTGAAATAATCTTACAATTACGACAAACGTCATGATTTTTTACAATTTTCTATTGTAAAAATTATGTTATACAGGGTGATTTCCAAGTTGATACTTCTTTTTTAGCTGTGTATAGAAGGCATTAAAATAAACAGCATTTTCAAATACCTTTTTTCAAAAAACTTAAAAATAGGCGAGATACAGAAGTAAAAAATCTAAGTGCGGGCCTGGTCATCAAAACGTAGCCTGCTATACTTTCATGTTGTTTGTATTATCTCTTATTAGTCATGTAATTTACGGGTCGGTGGTGAGTTATTTGGCATTCCGCTGCGGTGTGTTTTTCTGAAGCAAGTTAATTTTAAATTGGTGACACGTGAAAATGGTTAAATTTAAAAACAATGAACTAGTAGATATGGTGCTAATTTACGGTGAGTGTCGTCAAAGTGCGGCTGCTGCTTCGAGATTATACGCAGAACGATTTCCCTTGTGGGATCATCCTACACAGTTTTGTTAATGTTATTCAACGGGCGAGTTAGGCAGAACCGTATTTGATCCATAGTGTCCTTAAAAAAAGTATCAACTTAGGAATCACCCTGTATTTATGGAGAAAAATGAAAAGTACAGTCAGTTAGTTAATTTGAACAAAATTAAATCGGCGACAAGATAATTTTTCTTTATATCAAAAAAAATCATAAACTTGTCGGATATAGAATACAAATACACCAAAAGTTAGTTCACAAAATTTGAATTAAAAAGTAACTTTTTATTAATACTATTGTTACTTTTAAAAGTTATTAAAAAGTTTAAATTACTTTTTACCCGGTAGAGTTCCGTTCGTAAAGTTTTTTGGTCGTGACGAACTAAAGCTTCAAAATATTTAAAACTTTGTACAGCTTCAGGAAGTTTGTGCAAATTGGAAAAGTTAAAAGTTGGTTTAAATAAAATAGTGGGTTGGGGGTTTATAATTTGATATTCCTAAAGTTATTAAAAATACATTATTTATTGGAGGATGCTATACGTACTCGTCACTTAGACTGTGCTTTTTCCGTTCTGGTTTTATGGGATTCGAGCACATACAATCAGTATATTGCTTATGGAATATACAAGATTTATGAGCCAGATGGAGGATTAAACCGGGATACAGAATATTGTGGATCATGTAAATATGGAACAGGGCTGTTATAGTCTATTTCAGAAAGGTGTAGAGTAATAAAAGCTCATTAGGTATGCAAAGGGACTACAGAGTGACCCAACGAATATTTAAGCCACTTTCATAATTTGGCATTGATTTCGTTGCAAAATTCTTTATTATCATCAAGTGCAGGCAGTGCAGTGCATCACCCGGGTTTGGGTCAATTTATGGGTTTTGCCTATTGTTATCCATTTGCAAACACTAAAAATGGTGTGAAAAAGGCGTGCATTAAGTACATAGTATTAGGTACACTTATATTTTAATAAAAATTATAAAATAAAATACATTATACAGAAATTAAATTATAAAAAATCATAATATTCTTCGTCATCTAAGGAACTGTCATTTCTTGACATTTTGTGCATTAAATTATTTATGATAACTAACCAAAGAAAAAAAAGATCATTTGATTAACATGTCGACGGTCCGATCGATCAGGTGGTCAAAATCCCACATTTTCTCCTCTTCTTTAATGTTATGATGGACTGCTTTTCGCCAGTTCTCTGGTGTCACTTCCTTAATGGCTTTATCAAACAGTAGCTTAACGTCTTTCACTTTAAATGTATTTTGTCTTGCTACAAATCCTTTTACTAACGCCCATATAAGTGCTATAGGATTTAGTTCGCAATGTTATGGCGATGTGCGCAGCACAGTTACACTATGTTTTTCAGCTATATCTTCCACGGCATATTCCATAAAACGATGTTTGTGTAAATTTGCTATAGCTAATAGTTCCTTCTCTATCAAATTATCTTCTTTTTTCTTTGTTTTGTTATCATAAATACATTAATGCACAAAATTTACCTGCGCCTATGGCCGACACCGAAATTGAGCTAAACCAGATGGAATTTCCCATTTTATTACTCTACACCTTTCTGAAATAGACTATAGTAGAGGTGGCTTATAAATTAGTAGTTCATATAGACTAATTGTATTTGTGGATTCGAATCATCAGTCCAAAGTCATATAACTATAAGGATTTTGACAATGA
Source organism: Polydrusus cervinus (assembly GCA_935413205.1). Classification (NCBI taxonomy): domain Eukaryota; kingdom Metazoa; phylum Arthropoda; class Insecta; order Coleoptera; family Curculionidae; genus Polydrusus; species Polydrusus cervinus. The sequence goes on from OW284519.1 coordinate 29,076,721, forward strand.
AATTGAATTTTTTGTGTGATAAAATGACGTTTTATATTTCCCAGTCTCACACATCGCGCATATTGGTGGTAAAAGAAGAGGGCCTACTAAATTGACGTAGGTTAAGAGTAGTTATTTTTATTTATTATGTTTATTTTATTATATTAAATGCCTCCGGTTCGCGTCAGAGTTTTAAGCATCAGACAATAGTGGTTTAACATGCAAATTGCATACGTTGTGCTTTATATAGTGTTGTAACTTTACTGACAATTTACAGTGAACTTTCTCGGCTCAAAAGTTTTGTTGTGGGGTAAATTAGTTAATGCTATTACGGTGTTACGTTAATGCTAGGAAAGTTCTCGAGTAAACATAAATTTAACTCGTATGTCTAATCCTTGTAGAAATATTACTTCTATAATAACAATGCTCCTTAGTGAGATTAGTACACAAAAAAAAAATTCGAGATAGTCACTTCTTGTTCCAATCTGTTTATGGGCAGCGCTTTTCGTTTTAAAGTTGGAAGACAAAGAACTAATTAAAAGCGAATAAAAAATCATTGCTTCCTCTTTCGAACTTTGCGGAAATAAAATTTAAAACTTTTGTATTTGATAAATTACAGAGACCGAAAAAGTTTTCAAAAGTGATTTCAAGCAAACTTTATTCTTTGTCTTTGGAAAACTTTTTGGAAATTAAGAAAGTTGGCGCGATTTTGATTAAAATACTTTTTTTAATAGATATTAAAGTCTCATTAGTGTGTTGGCGACTTTGAGTTCACCACCGTACATAAAAAAAAGTTAAATCTTTCACTGTCACTGAGTTTCTTAAAATTTGGACATACGACTATTTTTTGAGTACTATTTTGGTGAAATGATAAAATATCTTCCAGCTAATTCAGTAGTAGTTATGGATAACGCAAGCACGACGCACAGCGAAGACTCGAACTTTATCTTGAAGAAAACAAGAAATTATCTACTGGTTATCCACCAAAAGTATTGAATTTGAAGATAATTTGATAAAGAAGGAACTATAAGCTATAGCAAATTTACATAAACATCGTTTTATGAAATGTGCCGTGGAAGATATAGCTGAAAAACATAGTGTAACTATGTTGCGCACACCGCCATATCATTGCGAAGTAAATCCTATAGAACTTATATGGGCGCAAGTGCAAGGATTTGTAGCAAGACACGACATTTAAAATGAAAGACGTTAAGCTACTGTTTGACTATTAAGGAAGTAACACCAGAGAACTGGCGAAAAGAAGTCCATCATGTCATTAAAGAAGAGGAGAAAATGTGAGATCTTGACCACCTGATCGATCGGACCTTGGAACCGTTAATTATAACGTCAAGAGGAGATGACAGTTCCTTAGATGACGACGAATATTATGATGTTTATAATTTAATTTCTATATTATGTATTTTTTGTATTTTTTTATGTTTAATACAAAATAGGTGTACAGGGACATTATTTTAAGTGTCTCACCCGATTGGCGATTTTGCTATCGACCACAATAAAAAAACAATTACGTATTCCCTAACAGCTTTTAGTGAAGAAGCCAAATTTGATGTCAAAAAAATCTATGTTTATAAATTTGACAGATAAGACGCCATATTGGATTTGCTTAAATGGCAACCCTACCTTATAGTAAGCCAGCTGCATTCGCATATTTGTTCCAACATTAAAAATGTATAATTATCAATATTTATTTTCAGCCGTTCCGGAGATACGAGGCTTCGAAGTTGGTGATTTTGTTATCATCGAATTAACAGAAGCTTTGAGATTAGAAACTCAATGTTTTCTGAAGATACGTAATTTCTTATGGCGGAGCCACCCATGCTATTGTCATATATGTCCGATGTCAAAAAATGACAGTTACGACGCCATTTTGATTTTTTGACATCTGACATATATGACAATAGCATGGGTGGCTCCGCCATAAGAAATTACGTATCTTCAGAAAAAATTGATTTTTTAATCACAAAGCTTCTATTTTTTAATGGGGTGAGATACTTAAAACACATAATCGTACGATGCAGTTTTTGATACGGTCGTATTTCGGTAAGGGTTGGAAATAAATATCGACAACTATATATTTTTGAAATCGGACCGCGAAATGCAATACACTGACGTAGTTATAAATGTGAGTTGCCATTTAAAAAAATTCAAAATGGCGTCGTAACTGTCATTTTTTGACATCTGACATATATGACAATAGCATGGGTGGCTCCGCCATAAGAAATTACGTATCTTCAGAAAAAATTGAGTTTCTAATCTCAAAGCTTCTGTTAATTCGATGATAACAAATTCACCAACTTCGAAGCCTCGTATCTCCGGAACGGCTGAAAATAAATATTGACAATTATACATTTTTAATGTTGGAACAAATAGGCGAATGCAGCTGGCTTACTATAAGGTAGGGTTGCCATTTAAGAAAATCCAATATGGCGTCGTATCTGTCAAATTTGTAAACATAGATTTTTTTTTACATTAAATTTGGCTTCTTCACTAAAAGCTCTTAGGGAGTACATAATTGTTTTTTTATTGTGGTTGATAGCAAAGTCGCCAATCGGGTGAGACACTTAAAATAATGTTCCTGTACCTAATACTATGTACTTAATGCACGCCTTTTTCACACCATTTTCAGTGTTTGCAAATGGATAACAATAGGCAAAACCCATAAATTGACCCAAACCCGGGTGGTACTACCTACACTTGATGAAAATAAAGAATTATGCAATGAAATCAATGTTAAATTATGAAAGTGGCTTAAATATTCGTTGGGTCACTTTGCATACCTAATGAGCTTTTATTACTCTACACCTTTCCGAAATAGACTGTAGTTGCTTGATCCGGTAAGCCTCCGCTAAAAATTATGTTAAAAGCTTTAGAGCTAAGTTACGAGGGTTTAAAGTTGCGCAACTTTAACGCGGATGGGATAATTAAAATCAATTAAAATTTCCAACAAAGTTTGAAACTCGCGTTGTGTTGTTTAGGAAACTCATTTTTTCGTCCTTTTCGATGTTTCGATAAAAGTTAAAATTAGTTTTTCGTCCTTTAAAAAATGTCGAAAGGTTCCTCCATCAAGACAACTTTGTTTTTAGTGGATTTTAACTAATGTGGAAAGTTTTCTAAAGTGGCGTTGAAGTTTTGTTGCTTTCTGGGGACTTACAGTCCCTTCAAGAGACTTTAAAAGTTGCTTGTTTTCGCTAAAGGATTTCTTATCTGATAATTTTGGTGGACCTAAACCCCATTCAGAGGACTTCTAGTAAAAATATAAAGTTTCACCACCCTTTGTCCAAATTTTATAAAAGTTATTATAAAGTTTAAATTAGTTTTTGCTCTTCGGAAGTTCACAGAGATCTACCCGCACGTTTTTATGCCGTTTTTTATAAACTGGAGCGCAATGTGAAAACTTATCCCATGCAGTTAACTTTAAAACTTTAGCTTCACTCTTTGTTTTCATGAAACTTTATAGACGTTAAGAAGAAACTTTGAATTTGGTTTAAGTTTACACAACGGAGAACACCAGTATGGATTTTATTACTTGATATGATGCATTAGAATTATTGACGAGCTGCATAACTATCTCTTCTGTCATGAACGTTATAGTAGCTCAGTGGTGGAGAGGCCATGCGAAGACCGGGGTTCTATTCCCGAACGGGTTAGTGGTCTAGAAGGCAGTGAGGGGGGGGGGGGGGGGCGCCTAAAAAAAGAGCTTGGCTCTAAAAACGTTCCAACTCTTAAAAGTGCTTTCTACTTTCTAAATCAAATGCTGACCCTTCATATGCTTTTTAATTTTCAAGGCTCAAAGTAAACAAAACACCCATTTTGTAACACTCAGGGGGGGGGGGGGGGGGGGATACTGCCTTGGGAACCTCTTAATTCTTATTTTAAATGGTTTATGTTTTACCTATCTATTATTGATCTATAATACCTTAGAAACGGAATATGTTATGATAGCAATAATACCTGCTATCACACCTAGGGCATTATAAGCGGGCATTATGATAATGCCCGCTTATATTACCCTAATGCGCTAATATGGAAATTTTATTGCTTATCCAATTTTATTTCTCTCACAATAAAGATCAAGTTTATACAAAAAATAATTTTTTCTTTAAACAATACTAAAAATTAAACTTTATTTCCAAAATAAAAATTACAATTTTGAAATGTCCCGGAAAATGTAGCTGATCCCACTATAGAATGGTCGGTGTTTTTTGTGATGGTAGCAGCGGTGGTAGCACTAACGCTATTTTGTATAGAAGAACAGTCTATTAAAGAATTTTCAATAGTCGCTACGGAATTAACCTCGGAATTAACTGAATTGGCAATCATTTTGGCTATTTTGTTTTTGGATGAAATACTTTCTTCTATATATCCTTCAGCTACTGAAGAGCTTTTCCATTTCCCATGTTGTTTTAGCGTTTCAAACGAAGCACCTGCCTCAACAAGTAAAGTTGACGATGTGCGACGCAAACAGTGGCCGGTGTAAGCTTCTGCATTATCCAGTTTTAAAAATTTTGCGATCAATGTTGGGACGCTTCCTATGGTATTTTTTCCAATGGGTTGTACTGTACATCGACCCTTTCTATAGGTAATAAAGAATCTTCGCTCCTTTATTCCAGCTGGTCTTAATGTTGTATACTTTTTTATTAAATTTAAAGCGCCTAAATCTTCTTCGATGATAGTAAAACTTTTTGAAGTTGAAGTTTTAGTTTCTGGTACCTTTATAACCAAGACTGTTCCTCTATCTTCAATGTCATCAATGGTCATTTTGACCAACTCATCTCGTCTTAAACCTCCAAAAACACCCATTACCAATATGACTTTGTGTACCAAGTAGATATCATCAGGAGCCTTCTTAATAAATTTTAATATTTGTTCTCCTTCCAAAACTTTAGACTTCTTCGGGACGTATCCTTTCGACTTAACTTTTAAAAAAGATATGAGACGATGGTATTGCGAAATGTCTATATTTTCATAGACCATCAACGTAGACCTTAGGGTAGAATACTTGGTCCAGAGAGAGTTCGGACTGTATTTTTCCGACTAAAAATAATAAAGTTTGTTAAACATATGTATTAAAATAAAATCAATAACTTACCAGTTCCTGGAAATATGCCATTAAAACATTTTCGGTTATTTGAAGAATTGTGTTCGTATCTTTCCAAATACCAAATATGCCATACTCCCGATCATACTGTTGCCTTGATTTAACTGGCAAAAGATTTTCGGTCGCTTTTATGACCTTTTCTCTTATATTTTGTGGAATTTCTTCCATTTTGAGCAAATCGTTAAATAAAAAATGCCAACTGACTAACTGACAGAAACATCAAAGTCAAACTTAACACCAGTCATTATCTACTTACGTATACAGGTACAGGTGCAACTTATTTTTTATATTGCGAATAAATAATGTAATTAGTCATTGAAAAACTCTTTTTTAGGTAAAACATAAAGCATTGTATGCACCACGGGCTTTACTGGACTATAATGCCCATCAGGCAGAAACCTATCCCTCGGGCCAGAGGCCCTCGGGCTATTTCTACCTTCAGGGCATTATAGTCCCCGTAACGCCCTTGATACATAAATAGCTATTTAATATAGCAATTTTAAAGTTTTCTATCCAGCGATCTAGTATTTATTTATCTCGAGATATTTTTTGTACTACTGCGTCGAACACGATTTTTTGTATTCCATGCCAGCCAAACCCCTGTCACTTCGTGTAAAATATCTATTTTTTTGTCTCTTTGTGCTGCTGTGGCGTAAAACGACCCATTCTCGAAATATAAACCCGATTAACCTTTGTCTGCGGGTGGTTGAGTCTAAAAAAGCTTTTCCACCCGTTGGTCTTCGGAAAAAGATGTGATTGCCCTATAGCCGTGCTGCCATATTTCTGGTTGGTTAATTAGAATAAGTCTGCATCTGATAGGTTTGTTTAGTTGAGATTGAAATGGATAGGGAGTAATTAGTAATTTTTAATAAATTGCCGGTTAGGATCAAGGTGATTTAAGAAAATAATTATAGGCAGTGGACCTTACTAGAGGCGGAATATTTCTTAATTTGAACAGAGCTAGACCACGGTATGCACTCTTGAAGGTTCCACGGAGGTCTCACCCTAACTGGAGATATGTCCAAAACGTCCCCAAAGATTGCTGGTGCTAGTTAATAGCCAGATTAGGTGTGAACTGGTTGTCTCCAAGTACATGAGGACTACTTATTACTATTACTCTAAGTCATTTTGGACCTGGAGTATAGCGAACTATTTTAACATTTCACTTGGTAATGAACAGCTGATGGCTCTGTGTACCATTAGGGGGTGCCTTCCAGCTGTAACACTTTCCAAAGCAAGTTTTTTTTACAGTTGGCCACGATGGTAGCTCAGGGGCTGAGTTACCGACTTACTTCCGGCATACTTTTAATAATAAAAAAGTATGTTCGGAACTTTAGTGAATAAAGGAATGCAGTATTCTACTTATAATTCCTAATATTAAGACCAAGAGGAGCATCGTAGACCCGAGAGGGGCACCGTAGGTAGACCCGAGAGGGGCACTGTAGGTAGACCCGAGAGGGGCCAGTGGGGACGTAAGAAGGATAAACTCGGGTCCCGTCTGGTTGACATTACCCAGACGATAGGGGCTACAATGGGCCTCTTATATATACTTGCTCCTCCGCCAACCTTTGCTAAACAGAACCTTCAATATTAAAATTAGAGAGAAGAAAACGTCTTCTGACGGCATGATAAGACGATTCTAACCTTTGCATACAATGTTAATAAATTTCGCAAAATCACTTAAAATGCAGATGGGTGCGGAAACTGCGGCAACCGCGCCGTAGACCCGACGTGATTCAGGGGGAAACAAAACCAGCCTGGTTATTTATAGCCCGATATAACTTGGAAAACGTCCGCGTACTCGGTATATTGCCGTCCATTACGGCAAATTTATGACGGTTTCTCCGCATACCGAAAACTACATTTTGGCCGTTCCTCCCTTTTGAGCAGCGTAAATACCGACGCGACGCTCGAGCTTTTGTTTACCGACTTTTGTGTTTATTTGACTGTAAAATTAAACATTGTTTTGGGGGTTTATGTTATCGTTCAAATTACGGGTAATTTGGGGCTATGAATCATAAATTTAACTATAGAAAAAAAAACAGTTAAAAAAAATATCGATCAGAGTGTCTAGGAGCCGGGAAATCCTGGGAAAAACGGGAATTTTACAAAGCCGGAAAAAACCAGGGATTCGGCGAGAAAATCAAGTTTAAGCCGGGAATTTTGAATGGGCATATAATTTTGAACTTAAAAATTTGAGGTACCTACTTATTCCTATAAACTGCATTCAACATTTTGTTAAATTCAAACAGATGCAATTCGACTAAATTGGAAGAAGCAGATAGAGCATTTAGAGACATTCTTACTGATCAAACTATGATAAATAAAATGAAAAATTATTCCAGATGTAACAGAGTAGATGACTTTTGGATGGAAACCATCACAAATGACAGTTTAAAAAACGTGGTGTAACTTCTTCTAACAATTTCTCATGGAAATGCCACAGCAGAAAGGGGATTTTCTGTTAATAAGAAGATTTTGGTGGAAAATTTAAAAGAAGAGTCACCTTTAGGCCAAAGATCAGTGCACGATTCACTACAAAAAATTGGTGGAGTTCAAACTATGGACATTACAAAATCAATGATACTTTTCATGAGAAATGCCTATTCAAGGTACAACACACCACAAAAAGATAAAAAGACAAAAGAGGTTGACAGCGACTTGAAAAAAGCAGAAAAAAGGAAACTTCAAAAGCAAGCAGAAGAACTGGAAACTAAAAAGAAAAAAATTATCGAACAATCACAAAAAGATTTGACAGCTATTATAGAACAAGAAATCGTAAAATTAAAAAGTAACTATATTATTTGGTTGTGTTTAAGCCATGTGTTTTTCAAATAAATGTTTTAAAATTTAACAACGAAAGTGTAGTTAATTTAGGAAAACCCAGCGGGGAAATTTTCAAAAACCGACCGGGAATTAGTCGGGAATTTTGTTTTCGATTTTTGCTAGACACTCTGTCGATGAGGTAAAAGCTATAAGTCAAGCCTCATAGAAAGAAACCGACACGCTAAGAGGCTCTCGTACTAGCACTTATCCACTTTTCCCCTAATTATAGAAGTTACTTTTTATCTCAATACTTTAAAACTTCTCATTAATTAATTTTTTCTCTGAAAAACTGTCGCTTCCTTATCCCCATTCAAGAACAGCGTTTTTGCTCCTTAAGGAATACAATTAAATTGAACAGGCTTGCAGTGGAAACTCGTCTCTGTCTTATCCAATAGATTTGAATTTCGTTTTTTGCCCTTTCTTGATTGAAGGGTTCGGATATCTTTCCGCCTTTATGCGTGTTTTGAATCATATTATGAAGCTTTAGGATCTTATTTCATTTCTAAGGGGTTGTTTTTATTTCCAGCTAGAGATAAAACCGCTTTATTGATTTCTAACCTTCGATCAATTTTTTGGCACAAAGAAATATTACTAATTCGTGTACAGAAGTGTTCCATGCATTAGAAAAGTTGCATAATGTGCGTAACAGGATATACTTATGGGCACAATATGGAGCTCTGAGGAACTCCAATGGATAAACGCTCTTTAAAAAGACAATAGCACAACTTTTTTATGCCTGGAATATTTGGGGAAAGACCCAGAATGGAAATCAGCATACCCCTGAAAAACTACGCCAGAGTATACCAAGCAGAAATACGTGCTATACAAGCATGTGTACAGAAAAATATCGAAAAGGGCTACCACGACCAAGAGATATACATTTTGTCAGACAGCCAAGCTGCCCTTAAGGCTCTGAACTCCAATCGACTCAAATCGAGGATCACACTGGAGTGCCTAAACGACCTGAAAGACCTGGCCGCAAGGAACAACAAGGTAGAACTCCTATGGGTTCCTGGACACTCGGGGATAGCAGGCAACGAAAAGGCCGATGAACTCGCTAAAGCCGGATCATCTCAAAAACTCAGGGGCCCTGTACCCGCCCTTGGCATATCAAAACAGGCAACTAGAGCAACATCAGACAGGTGGGCACAACAACAACACCTGTCCCGATGGAACAGGATACCTGGTCATACCCAAGTGAGGGCCACAATTGGGAAACCCTCCAAAAAGTTATCAACTGGAATGATGCCTCTAACGCGCATCCAGCCAAAACAAGTGGTCGGCCTACTAACAGGCCATTGCTTAAGAAAACACCTACGCCGAGTAGGAATTTACAATGGTCTCATTGATTGCAGGCTTTGCGGCGATGAGGACGAAACCGCCTCACATATCATATATAACTGCGAAGCACTGACCCGAGGAAGACTCAAAATCTTCGGAGATATCTAATGTGGGGATAACCTCCCACATGACAAACTTGGTAGGAATTTGCTGGACCTTATAAAAGGAACAAACCTTTTCTAGCAAGATAGGGGAGCACAATAAGCCACTAGGCTGCAGTGCAAGAAGCTTGAACCGAACGCCCGACTCCCGCCTTAAACCAATCAACCAACTCCAATGGACAAACACTCTTTAAAAATACAATAGCACACCTTTTTTATGCCTGGAACATAAAGGAAACAGCAATTATAATTAATACATCTTCCCTCCAGGGTCCTTTAAACGTTTCAACTCAAAATAAACACTTGAATATAACTAAGTATATATAAACATGTAACATAAGTTGTATCCCGTGGGGTCGTAACTTTAGTTCCATAAAAGTTCCAACGTTTGCAGCCTGGCTCTGTTTCGGTGCAATGTCAAATGAAGGTTACGCGGTCTGAAACTGCAGTTTAACGACGTTGTTGCCAGTTGGTAATAATATAATGCGATTATTGGACTCTTCTTTTAACCGCAAGCCATGGCTGTTTTTAGAATTCCAAACTTCTGGCACTTATAATATAATAAATAGTCCTTATGTCCTTAGGGACAGCCGGGTCGCTCCTAATCTGGCTATTAACTAGTCCCCAGCAATCTTTGGGGAAAATTTGCACATATCTCCAGGTCAGGTGGCACCTCCAAGAATACACAACGTATGGTGGGTATAGGATGATTGTATTAATGTATTTTTTGATCTTCATCTGCTGATTGATTGAATGTTAAATATTTTTCTATATAAGTTTTAACATTCTGTAAACGTGGCTTCGTCGCTTTTGCAAATTATCGTTCCGTAACATTACCAGCACGGAAACGTCTCATTTTACGACCTGCACGAAACCTTGGAGTCGCGTTACTTTGTATTATGCTGTGAGGTTATCTTTGGCCTATTTATTTTTCTTTTATGTTCTTCTAACATCTTTTTTTATCTCGATGGTTTTTAAGAGTTGTTATTAAATTAAAAGTAGTCAACTGGGTGACAATTGATATGTATTTTTGTATCGTTTTAGCACCTTTATAGCCGGTCATCAGTTTAACTACGTAGTGCGGTAAGTTTTCTTACTCACTCGTCCACTATATGGTTTTAAAACATTGGTTCCCTGGTTCATTCAGGCTTCATTACACTTTTAGTACTCGGTCATTTATACGTCGCGGTAGGTTTGTGTCTTGTACCATATGTTTAGTGTTTGTTTACTTTTTGCTGGGTCCTTTGACAGTTGAAAAAATCTGCGGATAACCGCAAAACTATATCGCACACAATCTGTATTGACAGTAAGTCAAAACGAAAAGCAAACAAACAAAATTTACAAACGAAAAAAGGAGACAGATAGAAACATAAAACGTTGAATAGAAATTGACGCCTCCAGTCTGATATCGCGTCTCGCCTTTTTGTAGCCATCAATTTGGAATGCTACATTGAATAACTGAAATTTCCCGGGGTCTGTGATTTATTCGGTAAAATATTTAGAAAAGCTTTTTATCTTTTTTATTGGTTTTTCGTTTTGAGGAAGGCTGTTTTATATTGTGAAGAATCGGTATTTAAAAGGTATGTCATTTTGCTCGAAAATTGGTGACTTAGATTAAGGAGTATCATCCTCCGTAAGTAGTGGCAGTGGCCCAGTGGTGAGTTACTGGCATTCGACCGTGGCGGTCCTAGTTTGATCCTCAGAGAGGGCATACGCTTAATAAAAAGAAGTATGCTCCGAACTTTAGGGGATAAAATATTGCAGTGTGATTGCTAATATCGGGATCTAGAGGGGCGCCATGGAGAGGATAAACTAGTGCATATACGTGGTTCATGGACCTCTGCGGGCATAAAAAGGATGAACTAGTGCATACATCAATACATACAAATACATATATACAAATATCAAAAAGACAAAATTTATGACCATTTCAAAATCAGTTCAACAGCAGGAAAGCCTATGGATCAACGGAGAGCTGGTGGAGAAAGTCAGTAAGCACAAATACCTAAGAACAATTTTCAATGAGGGTAATGATTACACCGAAGAAATTAAATCAATAATTGGACCAGCCAGAACCATATTTAACAAAATGAGAAACGTGTTATGCAGTAGAGATCTTAACTTACACCTCAGAGTCAGAATATTAAGATGCTATGTTTTTTCAGTGTTGCTGTATGGGATGGATGGAGTCCTGGACATGAAAGAAAGATATAAGTGATCGACTGGAAGCATTTGAGATGTGGTCATATAGAAGGATCTTGAGAATAAGTTGGGTAAACATGGTGACAAATGAAGAGGTACTGGGAAGTATGAAAACGGAAATATTGAACACAATTAAAATAAGGAAGCTGCAATACCTAGGTCACGTGCGGAGGGGAGAGAAATACGTATTGTTACAGAATATTATGCAGGGAATGATCCAGGGAAAAAGAAGTAGAGGAAGAAGGCGCATCTTCTGGTTAAATAACTTGAGAAAATGGTACAACTATAGTTCCGTTGAATTGTTTAGAGCTACAGCATCAAGAGTGAGAATAGCTATGATGACCTTCTAAGAGGAGATTGCACCTAAAGAAGAGAGAATGTGGTTCGGATCCCTTCTGGCTGACATTACCCAGACGAAGGGGATACAATGGGCCTCATAGGTTCAAGTATACTGGCCCCTTCGCCAACCCCAGCAACAACAACAAAATAAAAAGAATACCATATTTCTGTGCGTAGTTACTTCACCTAACAAGTCCTCACTGAAAAATCAATTTTTTAAGCGTCCCTCTTAAATTCCAGTATATCGGCAAAAATGCCAGAGTTGATTGGAAATAACTGATTAAAAATTGATGATTTGAAAACATTACCCCACATAAAACCGGCCTTAATTATTGGTTGAATAAATAATTTAAATTATGTGGGTGTAGAAAGGTTGCCCTTTTAAAAGATTATTTCTGTTTTAATTATTAAAACCAGAAACGGCGATTTTGTGGACGACGCGAAGGCGGTTTTGGAAATTATAAAATTACATTAAATATTCATACAACACCTAAGCCGATTACCATGGTTTAAACGCACATATATTGGAACTTGTTAAATGTTTTAACTGCTTCGTTTGGAAGGCGGGTGTTAAGAAAATTCTATACAGGTTGTCCAATTGAAAAATGACCAGTATAAAGCTCCAATAGCGGTGGATTTCGCCTGATATTGTCAGATCCCGCGTGAGACCTCTTTATTGATTGGTTTGGCCACTTTTCAGTTGAAGTATCTTAGTTCTGAAATAATCTAATCTAAATCTTCTACTTATACATTGAAAAGTGCTTAACATTTTTTATTAAAAACGCTGACGTGTTCAGTTTCTGAAACTTCTAAAAGCCACTTTTTTACTTTTAATTAAACCAAGAACTTCTTAAGGGCGTCTTAACTGGGTCATTATTATTCAGAATATTATTTATAACTTAAAATCCATTGTCGATCTCTGTATATTTGTCACATGAACACTAAAAAAATGTCTCAATCTATTTTTAAACAGAAAAATACGAAGTTTATCTAATTAATATTAAATGAACATTATTGAAAAAGAAAAACAACAAAGAAAAACAAACGTTTAATAAATCTCCTCGTAATAACCTTTACGAGCCCAAAAAGCGTATAAAAACAAACTGAAAAACATCAAAACGGAATAGCAACGGGGACCGACCTGGCAACCCCGCCTCGACGCTAGGGGCGCCACCCACGCTGTACACGTGCTGACGACGGGAATTTCGCTTCCAACCCCCCTCTTCCCTCGTTCTCCCCACTTCCCGCTACCCACCCTTGACGTGACCTCGGGATCGGGACCGACGTGCTGTAGAGCGCTAACTGTTGCCCGGGAAACTGTTTAGCTGGATGTCTGCCGGCCATACCGGGCTCAGCGACGTCCTTCGGGATGAACGTTCAGATTTAATATGTTTCGGATAAAAAGGTAAGGTAGCTACATGTAAAGGAGGATCTGGGTCATTCGAAACTAATGGGATTTTAATAGAATGTTTTGTTACGGTGGACGCGCAAGGGGTACGTAAAGTGCGTTAATGCAAGCGAGCCTTTAATACGTTGTTGCGCTACGAGATACATCATCTTACCCAAACTATTACACGAAATTTATGTACAACGTGGTCATAGATTTCCACTTGCAACTAGACTAAATTTTCTCTCGTCACGAATATACGACCTTAAAAGCTGATTGATAATAATTTTCCTGTTACATACACACCTATGTTATATTAAATACATCGTGACATAATATAGCAAATAATTTCAGTCCTCGGGCAAACATTATTATCTTTCATTATGAGTAAACAAACAACGGGGAGATTAGATTAATTATATAAATAAAATTATAAAAGGTTACACTATATCCAAGCGTAGTTGATGACATACAATGATAATTACTACCCGCTTCGTTCGATATATATTTTTCAAAGTCATTTGAAGGTCAAACGTGACTGAAAAATGATTTAAACGAGCGGCCTACTGATTTAAATTAATTTTTTGTTTATGAGATTCTCTCAATGATCCTTAAATAAGTCAATAAAGAATTCGGGGTCAAATGATTTTGTACTGAGTATGTCAATTATACTTTTAAAATGTTTTGGTGAATATGTTGTTATATAGATATTATGGACTTGCAAATAATGTTTAGGATTCTCATGTTTTAAAATTTGTTAAAGTAATAGTCTTCGTTCCAATTCTCTGTTTTATTATTTTACTTATTTTTGATTCTGAATAATGGATTTTTTAACTTGCTAATGGGTAAATGAGAAACTTCAAGTCTTTTTCCGCCAGTATACATATATTAAGGAATTAAAAAGTGTATTCTCTACATGTTTCGGACACAGTGACATTCATCATCAGGAGATTAGTAAAAAAGTAAAGGGAATTGCTAGAGTTTTGATGTCAATCAAAACTTGAGTCCCAAATTCCATTTACTTATCAATTTGTTTTGTTTCTTCTACGTCCGAAATATGTAGAGAATTTCAAATTCCCTAATATACTGGTGGAGAAAGACTTGAAGTGTCTCTTTACCCATTTAACGTACCACTCTATTTGAGGCATGGAATACAAAAACATTTTGTTGGTTGGTTATTCTTATAAGTACTTTACCTCCGTTCGATATGTGGTTTGCTCTTAATATGCTTAATTATATAAATAAACGGTGTCTGTTACAGATCGACTCTATTAGGTGAAATTGGTTCTTAAAATTTGCTCCTTTTAAGTCATTTACACCCAATTTCAAATAAGTTTTAGATTGTCTGATAACGTTTGGCAACCGCGCAGTCGTCTTGAAACCTCGTTCTTTAGGTTAGTTGAGGGTTGGTTACGCGATGCGAAAAATTCCGCAATTCATCCACTACCACCTACCACCCTCTTTAGTCGTCGTATGAGGGTAACTTTGCGAATCAAAGGGAAGGCAGCAGTCGGCTTTAAAAGGGCTTAAAAGGGAGTTCCGTAATAAATTGCTTTGAAGGGCGGGTAAGCAGGTGTCGAGCGCATTTTCTAGGGAGAAAAGGTTTTTGTATTACTTGAAATGGATGGATTCGGATGATGAGTTGGAGTTTTTAGGTCACCCGGATGACTGACTGTTTAGTTGTTTACGATTAAAGGAAGTTTTTGGGTTTAAGTTTTTAATTATTGGAATTATTTATGGTAAACATATAGATTAAGGTCTCACTGAATCACATCGTGAATCCGTATTGCAACTCAAATCTGAAAGAATAAGTGAAGACATATTATCCGTAACCTGATAAAGTATATGAATTCATGTGAATGTGACATTTGGTATTTCTAGACTATGTTTTGATTCTGGTATACTTAACGCTCATACTCGTTACAACGCTAATCTACCTCCGAATGTAACAGAAAAAACTCTGATCTGCCACAAGCGAATGTACGCTAATATTTATTCAAGAATCATAAAATTAAAATAACAATTCGTTAGAAACATCATGATAGACACTGTTTATATAAGAAACCATTGAAAACCTTAATTGCATACATAATTTAATTGCTGCCTCTCACTTCATAAAACAAAATCCAATTAAACTGTTGTCTTGGTGAGTTTTATGAATCTTCATTTCATAACCATAACATACCGTATCGAAGCAAGCAGAGGCGTTGTGTGATATTTTTTACTACATGGCTCACAAAAAATTATGGGGTTTAATTCTGTTATTTAAAGAGGGTTTACAATTGTCGTTTTTTATTTATTTCCACTACTACCCACGCCCTCTGTGGCGTTGATACGCTACTGGATGAGATGTTTGATTCGTTGGAGCAAATAACAAACGCCATGCACATCACGGCATAATGCACTTAGCAATTAAAAAGATATTTGTGTTTCGTGAAAATAGAAACCCACATAATTAACGTAATGTAAAAAATATTGTAAATGATGTGTTCCTTATATTGTTGATTTATGTCTAAAAAATTACCGTAGTATTCTAGGTAAGAATCGACTCTTTAGGCCGTAGAATTACCGAGAATGCAGTTATTCTGTAAGAAATATCATTTATTTTAATGTCAGTTGGTAAGGCCTTTCGGAATTATTTATATAAATAATTTTTTTGGCTGGCGATTTTTGCTAGAGTGCTCGTGGCTTGATTTTTTCGTGGGCATTAACGAATTACTTTAGTAGTTTATATGCATACTAAGTATTTATAGATGAAAATATGAATTGTATTTGACAGGTACTCTATCAAGAGTTGATATGGGAATGCCAGGAGGAATTAGTGGCCGTGATAAAAGATAACAAAGTAACACTGCAGTGGGTACCAGGACATGAAGGTATTACAGGAAATGAAAAACTGATGAAGTTCCAAAACCTCGGTGTCCCAAGGTGTACAGTACGAGATGCTATAAAGCGATGGATCAGAAGAGAACCTATTGGAACATCAAATAGGAATTGAACCATAGTAAATCTTTTATTGGGCCCAGACTAACGAGATAGCTATTTCTGATTAGAAGGAATCGGCTGAGAATCAAAGATATTTTGACAGACAAGGCACATGACTGTGTAGAACTGAAGACCAAAGCTGCAGACTATGCGGTCATGATAGGGAAACGGTACAGCACAGTAATTTGTCATTGTGGGACAGGATTGGAAAATTCAACAAATACTCTGGCAACCAAAACAAGAACCAGAGGATATTTCGAAACTCTCCCCAGTTGACCTACACAAGTTAGTGCAAGGAACTGGGATTACTAAGTTGGTACAGTAATCAAACTAATGTGAGCACACTGGGCCAATCTTGACCGAATTGCAAGTAATGGACCCTCGGAAATCTAGAGTTACTACAGACCATCCTCTTTATAAACTATTAACAGAAACAAAGTTCTCGTTGTTTGATCCAATGCAAAAAACAATAACACACTCCTATTTTTTAAAACAACCACCGGCGTTCCTATTAACCGTTTTGGTCTCTATGGCAACACTGCCGCGATGCAGCAGACGGATTCATTTTGGGGCTGTCCCCCCTCCCACTGCCCTTCTCTCTCTTCACATTTATACTCCTGTTTTCCCAACTGCCGCCCCGTGCGTCTCCCCGCCGGTTGCCGGCGCTTTTCAACTACTCCCCAGGGGCGGCTTTTAATGTAATCATGTCATCGAAAGGCATCAGGGGTGTCCCGGCAAAAGTTACGTGCGTCGTTGCCGGTTTAGCACAAGTTATTTGTGCAGTTTAATGAGTTGGGAGTTATAGGCGGTGAGCGAAGTTTGATGGATGATTAGTGATTACATTTTGGATAGGATTAATTAGATTTGGAAATTAACGGCCAGGTTCATTATAGAGGTTAAATTTGAAACGAATTAAATTTTACACTTGAAATTGTGAGATGGCAGGTGTTAAGGAGGCTACTCATGTTCAGACAGGCGGTCGTCAGACCCGTCCGCCACAGTCACACTGCACCTTCAGTTTTGTTGTTCGCCGATAATCGCCGGCAGTTCTGGGACGGATTCGATTGCGGCCTCCATTTCAATAAACCCGCGTAGTTTTAAGAGAGCGCAGCGGCAATTGTTATTATAGTACACGAGCAGAGAAAAAGAAAAAATAATTTGGATGAAAGAGTGGTTAAAAAGACGTTGTACTTTTTCCTACATGGAGCTTATACGAGAACTCAGACAATCGAGTGCAAGTAATTTAAAAAACGCTTTTATGGTGATTAATAATTGTTTCGAGAATTTAATAAATTATGTTTCTTTTTGATATTTTAACCTTTTTTTTAAGGTCCTTTCTGATATCACTTGTTATATTCTACAGATTCTACAGTAGCTTTAACATCTATTGTTTTGTGCTGTAAAGTACTTTTTAATAAGCCTTCGTTCGCAAAAGCTCTGTTGGCAGTCTTTTATTTTTCAAAAACCTTTATGTTTGCGGTAAAAATCAATATAATTCTTGATATTTTAACCTTTTTAAGTTCTTTCAGCCATTTTTACTAACTAAATTTTCGTCTGAAGTACAAATAGGCCTGCAGTTCAATGCCGGCCGGCAAACGACTACATACGTTCAGTTTGAACAACCGACAATTGCCGGCCGTCCCTGGCCCGTCATTCAACTGTGTGTGTGTGTGTAGCGAAATCGGCCTACCGGCCTTTATCTCTCCGGTAAATTTCAACCTGCAGACTGAACGTGATTTCAACATAACAGCGACAAATTCTTTAAACTGTTTGATAGAAAGTTCTACTAACCACATTTCTGGGTTAAATTAGTCTTGACTATCAATCCTATGTAAATGTATTAACTTATTTATCAGACAAAAATCATTTGTAATACTTAATGGTCATTAAAAAACAATAACAATCTGTTTAAACGGATAATAATAATAACGCCATAGATAAAATAAACAAAAGACAAAAGCTATTTGTGCGTCTGTTCCGATAATAAAGGGCGTGACCGGTCATAAAACTCATTTATTTCCAATCGATATGTTTGTTTTTATCACGGCAGTTTATCGAGTTTTTAACAGTGGCAGCTCGTCGAGGTAGAGCCATGATTGAAGCATTTTCCGTAAGCGACACGATTTTAGGGAAATGAAGAAGGGTGTGGCAACACTGGAACCATCCCTTGATAGGGGCACGGGCCACTACAGGTTTTCATAAGCGAAACGAGTTATAATTGAGTCATTTTTTTTCTGTCACCTCTATAAGCAGTGGCGGCTCGTCCAGTAGAGCCTTAGTGCCGTGGCCCTACCGACCTGTCCACCAAGCTTTTTATTTCACACTAATAATGATTATTACTTTTTCACCCTACGCATCCTTCTTTTTGTAAATGTGAATAATTTACAATTAAAGACGTTGATATGTCATGAAGCCTAACTATGCAAAGACTCCCTAATGTGTGGGTGACGCCGCGAAAATTCCCTGCCGCCACGCTGCTCCGGCCAACTCTGTATTTGACCCGATATTAAACGCGTACGAGAGAAATAAACACTACAATGTATAGTAGCCCTCTCTTACTGACGCGTAATAAAATCGGCCTAGTTTGGCCTGGCCAGATCCTTATATGATGCTCTATTCTATCGAGAGTGAAGAGTCCCAATCGGGTTGGGACACTACTAGAGTATATAGTTATGCTTTTGGCTTCTCTACCGCTACCAGATACTAGAAGGCAGCTATTTTTAAGACTGTTTTGCCTGTCGAGATATTAACTTTAAAATAATGTTCACAGTTTTTACTGTTTAACATAAATTATTCTTGTAGGTTAGGTTTAGGTCAGTCCGTCAGTGGATTATATTCCTGATTCCGGGTTTAGGTTTATCAGTTTTAAAATAAATAAAATAAAAGAGGAAAGATTTAGCGCTTTAGGTATTTTGTCTGCTGAAAAACATTTTGTAAACAATATTTATAACTTCAAGAACAAAAGTGATTGAATCATTTTCAAATAAAAAACAAAGACGTATAGAGTTTTCTGTAACTACAAGAGATAGAGAGTTTGTTAAATGGAGGCAAAGTTGCATATTTTATTGCTGAACAATTTGTTAAAAAGAAATTTCGATTACTTCCAGAGATATCCGAAAAAAGAAACGAAAAACTTGTTTTTTTTAAAAAATAAGTACTGATTATTTTAAAAAACCAAGAGCAGTAAGTATCTTACTTTTCAAGATAATAATTTTAAGAGGTCAAGAGCTACTTAAAAATTAAACAAAATTCAGGTCCGTATTTAAAAAAAATTAAGTTTATACTTATAGATATCTAAAAACGAACGTCGTATCTGAATTTTCGAAGAACATAAAAAATTGTCTCAAGTAAGTGCTCTTGGTTTTTCAAAATAATCAATAATTTGTCGCAAAGAAAATAAAAACAAAAATTCATTTTTTCGTATGCTCTGGAAGTCTACGGAATTTTTTTTACCAAATAGTTCAACTTTGCCTGCATTCCCACCCTGACCCAGATAGCATAGTTAATGCATTAAATTTGTACCACCCTTTATTCTCATTAAAGATTTTTTACTTGATATTTTGGCCCCACCTGTATCGACTATTACGAGCCGCCACTGTCTATAAGTGACCATTAACCCAACAATAACTGCCCTTTACCCTTTTTATTTCTGTGGTTACTAATATACATTTGCAACACAGGCAGGACAGCCTTGCCTCAAAAAACTATTATATTGTTTTTGATCCCTCCCTCTTTTTTTCCGTATTAATTCTTTTATTTTTCCCTCAAAAAAATTAAATCAAATGCCTTTTTTTATACTTACTCTCGGATACAACGAAAACTTTTTGTTGGCTGGAAACTTACCTGTAAAATAAAGAAAAACAACATTTAGAAACAACTTCGGAGGAAACTTTTCAGACAGAAATGATGGATACAAAAAGTTTTTTGAGTTCGAAAGATAAACATATTACTTTCAATAAACTTTTAATTTCGGGTTTACAAACTGAACTTATGGTTTGAAAAGCTTTTATTTAATGGAACAGGTTTTATAAACTTTAACACTGGTTGCGTAAAGTATTTTTTATTAGAAAGGAATGGAAATAATATTTTTTTAGTTTTTGCATTCCATTGCACTGAGCAAATTATTTCAACCCCATAACACCTCCCCCCCCCTAGATTCGCCACTGAATCCATTCATAAACATGGCCAGGACTCGAGCCAAGAGAACATATTTTTTTATATTCTATTTCAGAAAGATGTAATAAAATGGGAAATCCCCTCCAGTTCCGCTGAATTTCGGTGTCGGCCATAGGCGCAGGTAAATTTTGTGCATTAAATTATTTATGATAAATAACCAAAGAAAAAAAGAAGCTAATTTCATAAAGAAGGAACTATTAGCTATAGCAAATTTACAGAAACATCGTTTTATGAAATATGCCGTGGAAGATATAGCTGAAAACAGTGTAACTGTGCTGCGCACACCGCCATATCATTGCGAACTGAATCCTATAGAACTTATATGGGCGCAAGTGAAAAAATTTGTAGCAAGACACAACACGACATTCAAAATGAAAGACGTTAGCTACTGTTTGATCAAGCCATTAAGGAAGTGACACCAGAGAACTGGCGAAAAGCAGTCCATCATGTCATTAAAGGAGAGGAGAAAATGTGGGATCTTGATCACCTTATCGATCGGACCGTCGACCTGTTAATTATAACGTCAAGAGGAGATGACAGTTCGTCACATGACGAAGAATATTATGTACATAATGCACGCCTTTGTCACACCCTTTTCAGTATTTGTGAATGGATAACAATCGGCAAAACTCATAAACTGACCCACACCCGGGTGGTACTACCTGCACTTGACGAAAATAAAGAATTTTGCGATGAAATCAATGCCAAAATATGAAAGTGGCTTAAATATTCGTTGGGTCACTCTGTAGTCCCTTTGCATACCTATTGAGCTTTTATTACTCTACACCTTTCTGAAATAGACTATAATAATGTTTCAAACTTGGTTTTAGTAACCTTCTCGGCTGCTAACAGATAATTGAAAAATGTATTGACACATATCAAACAGAATAATCATAGATTCAATCAAGTTTCAAGTTGTGATGTACAGATGACTATTAAATATTTTATGTTCATTAAAAATACGATTTGCGAAAAAACAAATATAAAGTTTAAGCCGATCCTGGGTATATTTAATAATAACTTAAAAATATTTTAATATTTATAAAAATTATATTTCTCAGACGACAGTTAACGCTGAAATTGTGTTATTGAATAATCTTTACTATAACAGACGATCCTGTAAAATATTCACATCACCTTCTATTTTTTTTAACTTGGCAGCAAATAAAGCCTTCACAAAAGATAAAAGGGAAAACAAAATTGAAAATCACTGCCAAGAATCTGTCTTGTCATATTTGTAGCGAAAAATGTGGCCTCGATCCTAACAGTCATGTAAAGTGCAAATAAAAATGTCAAATTTTTGTTGTTAGTGCCATAAAAACATATCACGTGAAAATAAATAATAAAGAAATCTAGTATTTGCGCTCGGAGGTTTGAGCACTCCGCCTACGGCGTCGTGCTCAATTTACATCCTCGTGCGATATGGACATATTCACTCTTATTGTACAGGGTGAGTCAACGATAGAATAAAGTTTATTTTCTCCTTTATCTTAAGGATTAGATAAAAATTCGAAATACAAAAGTTGTAAAGACCATTGAGGTGGACATTTTAAAATTATGCTGGAGTATACGGGGTGGCCAAAAAAACGTGGCGAATATAATTTTTTTTTAATGGAACATTCTATACCGGGTGTTGCAGCGTCGAGCGGGATATAGGAAATCGCATGTAATTTTAAATGGGGTCAATTATTGGCTTCCCTAATTATTTTAGAGAAAAATTCTATTTAGGTTTATTAAAGAGCACTAAAACCCACATTCAAAAGAATAACTTTAGATATTTTTGATGAGCCCGTTTACGGGTTATCGCCGATTTCTTTTTAACTATTTCTCCTTTTTATGGTCCCGTATTTGCGGGCACCAGTCAAGGTAAAAGATGACTGTCAAATAAAGTTCTCATTTTGAAATGTGCGCTTTATTGTTATAAAAACTCGTACATCGAAAATATTAAAGGTGTATTTATGAGTATAAATTAATCTGAATAAAACTAAAATAAAGTATCCAATTACAAGGTTAATTATGACATTTTCCATGTTTCAATATTTTACTAATTAATAGGTAGGTACTATTAAATTGTTAGAACTTTAGAATTTAAGATGTTCAAATATTCCTTCATTGACTGCTAGACAATAACCGAGGCAATCATAAAATTCTCTTCTTACATTCGCTAGTTGGTAAACTGAAATTCTATTGCATTCGGCAGAAATAGCATTTTTTAACTCGTCTAGATTTGGGTATTTTTTATCTTTGTATATCCTATTTTTTAAATGGCCCCAGAAAAAGAAATCATTTGGTGATAAATCAGGAGACCTGGCTGGCCAATTTACTGTATGTTTTAAGCCAATAACATTTCCATTAAAAGCACGGTTTAAATATTCCCGGACAGCCAGGGTACTATGTGCCGGGCAGCCATCCATTTGTAAAAATTCCCTATCCATAGCTCTTTCAATCATACCAAAACAAAACTCCTGTCGTCGTATTTCGTCCCTATCTCTTAGCTCTTGGTGCTTTTCATATTTGTATGAATAATATTTATGTCGTTTCAAAGCTCGTAACGCTGTGGTGTGATCTAATCCTATGTCATCCTCAAGTTTCCTTGTGCTGATCTTCCCATCATTTTCTTCCACGCACAATAAAACTTGCAAGTCCCTATCATTTCTTGCATCTCTTCTTTGTTCATGCCTTTCTTTACATCTGCAGTTATTTATTACAGTGCCTTTTGTCTCATATTTCTTAATAGTCCTTTCGACTGTAGATTTTGCAGGTATCGGTCTATTCGGATACAGAGCAGCAAACATGTCTGACACATTTTGATAACTATTTCCTTGATAATACCATTTAATCATCAATATTTTTTCTTCAGAAGTGTAATTCATGGCTAATATTTTCGATGTACGAGTTTTTATAACAATAAAGCACACATTTCAAAATGATAACTTTATTTGACAGTCTTTTACCTTGACTGGTGCCCGCAAATACGGGGCCATAAAAAGAAGAAATAGTTAAAAAGAAATCGGCGATAACTCGCAAACGGGCTCATCAAAAATATCTAAAGTTATTCTTTTGAATGTGGGTTTTAGTGCTCTTTAATAAACCTAAATAGAATTTTTCTCTAAAATAATTAGGGAAGCCAATAATTGACCCCATTTAAAATTACATGGGATTTCCTATGTCCCGCTCGACGATGCAACATCCGGTATTTTCTGATTCCCCACAAAATTTTACGCTTATTTTGTAAATGTCATGTCTAAATTCAATTAGGGAATCCAAACCACGTGATTCAATATGGCGGTTAGCTGGTAAAAAGCATTGAGCCACCCGTTAAATGTCACCAGCAATATTATTTATATAGTCACGTGCACAAATTACAACGCAGTATTTGCCAGCCAGCCGCCATTTGGAGACATCGTTGAATTGCCTAATAGTTTTTGAGATATTGACGTTTAAAATATGACATTTTCAGACTTTGACAGGCTGTAACATTGGAACGGTTCATCTTAGGAAAAAAGGTTTTCACCTCCCTATCTTAGTTTTTTATTCTCTATCCAAAAAAACCAACTTCCGATTTACCACGTTAAACCAAAAAACCGGTTTTAACGGTTTAACATGTTAAACCGAAAGTTGTAAGTTTTAGATAGGGAGGTGAAAACTATTTTTCTCTAAGATGCGCCGTTCCAGTGCTACAGCCTGTCAAAGTCTGAAAATGCCATATTTTAAAAGTTAATATCTCAAAAACTATTGAATTTAGACATGACATTTACAAAATAAGCGTAGAACTTTGTGGGAAATCGGAAAATAATACAATATATAAGGTGTTCTATCTAAAAAAACCCAAGTTATATTCGCCATATTTTTTTAAGCCACCTCGTGTACTCCAGCATGATTTTAAAATGCGCCCCTCAATGGTCTACAACTTTTGTATTTCGAATTTTTATATAATTCTTAAGATAAAGGAGAAAATTAACTTTACTCCATCGTTGACTCATCCTGTACAAACTAGTATTCTGAAATTTGAGTTATAACTTATAACAATAGATAATTATATTTTGCTTTTTACCGATAACAATACAAATATTAAAGTTAATATTATTCAAAGTTTTCAATTAGTTCACATACTTTTATTGTTTTCACGATACCAGAATTTCATCGATTTCTCGAAACATATAAGGAAAAACAACCCGACCCACTATTAAACTCGATAAACTATTGAAACTTCGGCGAGGAAAACTTTTCTAGCAAACTTTTAGAACTTTCCCTGCCGTAAATCCCCGTTATCTAATGTTGAAACTTTTGAAATTCCCACTTTACTTCTGGAACTAACTTTTAGTCTATAAGCCGAAGTTTTTTCTTGTTTTCAAGTTACAGGGAAACTTTTTATTTTATGTGTAACTACATTTTGGTTTTGAGACTGCAATATTTACCTAAATCATCAAAGTTTTAGGCATTCTATCCAACAGAATAATAATGGCAGAGTCCCCGGGATTGGAGATTTAATAGTATATTACATAACGAGTGATGAAAGTGATACTTTTCAAACGAGGAGATGTTTAGCACGAGGCGTCAGCCGAGTTCGGAAATACTTCGAGTTTTAGAATAATTACTTTCACACGAGTAAGGTACACTATTTTTCCTACGACCACAAAGAATTATTAAAAAAGCCTTGGATTTGTGAAAAAAATATTTCAACACTAGTGTTGAAAAAAATATATCAACACTAGTGTTGAAATTTGCATAATTAGGATTATGTTCCACTTAATATCTGGTTTCATAGTTTCTCAATAGTCTTTTTTTTTATTTGTAGTTTAACTTTTTCATTTTTTCATATTTTATATATCATAGAAAGAACTAACCCTGGATTATTAGGTTGTTACCGGACATTGCCTCTTCGGTAGACATGCCGAACGTATGCAAATACCCACTAACGACTTCTGCAGAGATGAGGAAGAGGAAGAAAGTATTCAACATTTTCTGTGTGAATGCCCTGGCCTCGCAAGAAGGAGGTTCACTACTCTAGGTGAATCATCTTTCGATAGCCTGGAGGAACTAAACAACTTACAACTTGGACGGCTGAGCAGATTTCTGAACAGTAGTGGCTGGTTTGAATGAGTTGTTAAAATCCTTCCGCGGTTACGTCGCATAAACCATCAGTGATCTGATGAAGGTGGGTTCTACGGAACACGTGTGGTATCACAACGGACCTAATCAGGACTACGTGAGACTGTTTGGTCAGAACCAAGGGTCTGCCACTCTTACCTAACCTAACCTAACCCTGGATTAATCAGAATGAAACATTTTAAATTTAATCAAGGAAAGATGCATTAAACAAAAATTTAAATCCACCCAACAAGGAAGATTTCAATTCAAAATACATAATTCTATAAATTATTTAATGTTTTTCTAAAAAAAGTCAAATACTCCTGATGGGATTTGAACCTGTGACCTTGCGATCTGTAGGCTAGAGCTCTATTCTCTACGCCATCGGTACCGATAAAGATTTGTTGTTTAATACATGTCACTCTCTTCAGCGCGATTTGTTTTTTCTGGTAATAGATTTTCCAGTATATTATTAACATTTTTTATAATTACAAAGAGCGTATTTTTACACTCTAATTCTGAAACACTCCACAACTACATGATAAATAAGTTAAACACTTTACAATTAGTGCTTTCTAAATTTTGTTATGTTTAATAAAAAGGGGTGGTCTGTCGAATTGGCACCATATGTTTAAATTAAATAATGTTCCTTGTATTTCAACACTAGTGTTGAAATATTTTTTTTAACACACATGTGGTATACGGCGCTTTCTAGCCAAATTAACCGTGCGTGTTTTCTCATTTTCATAGGTGGTCGTAGAAAAAGGTATATGTCCGAACCCCTATAGACAAGACAAGTCAAGTCAATTTTTTAAAATTTTTAGTATAAAATTCGGAAGTTGAGTCGTAAAAAAAATATACCGTACAACTCGAGTGGATTGTCCATATTGCGCTCGAAAGTTTGCAATTTACTTCCTCGTGCGATATGGACATCATATCCACTTTTGTTGTACAAACTACTGTTATAGTATTTCGACCAAATTATGCTACAAAATCTCTCTATGATTTGGTTAGACAAAATCTATTTTTAGACTCAATAATAGACTAATAATAACTTTGTTGTAGTAGATCTGAGACCCATAAAATAGATAATAAAAGATTTTTAATATGCAATAAAATGCTTAAATTGTAGTAGTTGTTTAAAAGTCCCGTCATAAACATAAAACCGGATTAATACAATTCAAGGCAACCAGTAACATCAGTTACTACTTTCTTTGAGATCTTCTCATGACTTTATAATGACCTCTACGATTCCATCGGTAACGGTACGATCCGTCCATTAAAAAACGTTCACGCACCAGTACCATAAAGTATATGTTTTCGTATACTTATATCTATTACATGCAGAAATGCCAAATGGCATGTGATAACATAAATTCATATTATTTATGGTATGCTTTCTTTTTCATAAGCAAACGCTGTGATGTGTTTTTATTATACAGGGTGTTCCTTAATGACGTGCTAATATTTTAGGTAGTGATTCCTCAAGTCATTTTATGAAGAAAAGTTCATATAAACATATGTCCTAAACGGCTTAAATTTTTTGCTAAATGGGTGTTCAATTTTTTTTTCTTTAATTCGTTTTTTGTAATATCTCCGAAAGTAAGAAAGATAATACTTTCAATTTTGGAATGTGCTAATGGGATATAAAACCACATCTTTTAGTAATAAAAGTTATTTTTTGTCCCTGTGTGTGTCCCTGCAAACATTTACTCTGATATTTTTTAGAAAAAAAGTGGTACGCCACTGACATTTTTACATGTGGATATTATTTCTGATTAGCCTGGTAAATTCTGCATAAAAATGGTCTTTTGCGCATTTCTCCTCAGGTACACCGTTCTTAATTAAAATAATTAAATTAAATTAGCTCTACTATTTATTATCATTAACATTGATAATGCACAATTTTGTTTTATAAAAATTGTTGGAAATGACCACGTTCATTTATAGGTATGCAAAATGAAGCTAATTTAATTATTTTAATTAAGAACGGTGTGTCTGAGGAGAAAATATTTCTAAATTCTTCTCCAAAGTGACCAGCTCCATCCTGTATCTACATACAGGGTGGCCAATAATTAGGATTTACGAAGATTAGATCAAAATAAGGTTGGAACTTCATATTATACAATTTTCTATTATGTCCCCTAATTACCCCTAAAGGGGGGACTCTGATGATGGTTTTCACTAAATATTTTCGAAACCGTCGAAGATAAAAATACGAAATCTTGAAGTGTTGGTAAACTTTTTGCCCTGAGTCCTAGTCCTTGAAATCCCCAACAGGACCCCAATTATTGGTTCATAAAAGTAGATATTCCCATGGAGATATGCAATTTCTCTCATGAAAATAGCGACCTCGTATTCTTGAACACATTTCGTAGGGAAAGTTTCCAATAGACCACCGGAACTCCAGTTTTACTTCGTGGGAACATTGCTAATGAAATATTTTTCCAAAGGAATACATTTCACCGCTTGAAGAATTGAGACCCATCAGACAAGGAAATCTTCCATAACACAATGCGCTAAAATAGAACTAGCTTATTACAAAATAAATAAAGCAACAACGCATAGAAAAATACTATAGGAGGTAAGGCGACGACGCGACGGCAACCAAAAGAGAAATATGTCCTTCATCCCCGCTACGCAGGTGAAGAAGTGTTGCCTACCAAAGTAAAGTAATGAGTTAACCCTTGTCATGTTAGTTCAACTCTATGGATAAAAATTTAGAGAACTGGACATGGTATAATGATTTAGTAAAGTAGTAAATGTTATTTTTGGAAAACATTTACTATATGACGATGACAGTGCCAAAAACTAATAATAAATGTATTCTTAGATATTAGAGTGCAATACATTAAATGTGTTGGCAAAATCCTTGCATTTTTCTTATACATTTCATTTTATTGTAAGTAAGTAATGGACAATTAGATGACATTTCCTCTAGAAAATATGCTTAATTTAATTTATAACATGTCATGAAAGGACTTTATTTATAGAAATGTTACATTATGAATAATTTTTAACTTCTACACCGACAGAAACATTTTGTCAACGCAAATCAGTGTCAGTAAGGAGGAGCCCTTACCCAAGCAAGGAGTAAAAAAAATAATATTGTGACCTATTGTTTTAGAGAGATTTTAGCGTTTAACTTTTTCCCTACCGGAATTGTCAACTATGGTTGACTTATTAAAGAGTAAATACGACCCTGCAACCTATCAATTCTCTTTTATTTCAGTCCAAGGTCGATGAGAGCGTGTAATGTGATATGGCTGGGCTAACACGGTAAACAAACAGCTCAGCTGAAACCTGATAATAAACGTATACTTATTATGTTGTAGAAAAATGAAAAGGTATTGTTTAACTCCATGATACAATGGATGTTCTATATACGAAGAAGCACAGGGAGACGTGTGGTATTCGCAAGTGATTATCCTCAACTGAATTTGATTGATCCTTAAGAGGGTAGTATTCGATTTCCAAAAGAATCGGTGGTATTTGAATACGAGTCTCGGAATCGATTAATGAGTAGAGAATTGGTGTTTTGATTTGAGACCGTCGCCGTGGCGTAACAAGATGATTTTTCTGTTATCAGTGGTTTTTATGTTTGTTGATTTAATTACTGACGACTCAGTACTCAATAAAGTAATCAATTCCTAAAAGTTCTCGCCTCCAAAGTACCTATCCGATTATGTCCGGCACTAAATGAACAGTTTAGGATATGTATTTTTGGTTCTTAAATTCCAAGTTTAGAAATAGAAGACTTAAATCCTTTTATCGCAAAATTTGATACTAAAACCTGATGACAATGGGACCGTAAGTGATCGTAAAACGTAGTTATAAAAGCAGTACACATCGCACTAAGCATTCGTAAAACCGTTGTGGTCATAACTTTTAATTTTTACACTTATATTTCTAACGTTTATGACGTAATAAACATTTTCTGCTATGAAGGCATTAATAGTGATAAAAGATCTCTCCTCGATAGCACCTTCATTAAAGTTTTCGTTTTGTTGCATTCCTCAGGTAAGCCAATTTTTCCTTTTTAAGGCGCGAATGAACAATTTTTTGCGCGAACATTTACAACACTAAAATAACCCATCCTTTATTATTATTACATTTAAGATTAGACACAACATAAATAACTTTTATTATTATCGTTTGGCAATTCCAGATGTTATTTTTTTATGAATAGAAATCGTTTTAATGATCGATAATTCTCCGAATACGTCCTGCAAAAGGTCAAGGCGATAGCTGATCTATTTATAAATTAATTATGAAACTAAAATTCAATGTTTTTCAGATAATAATTTTTTTTTATTGACTTAAATACGATTATGTTATGAATTTAAAAAATTGTGAAATGCCTAAACAATCGTCGTTTCGCTTTAGGGTATTTTCCTACAGCAGTCACGGACAATCAAGATTCTGCTCAATAGACTCGGACGCGGATTTCTGGTGTTTGGATTGGGTACAGATCTGTCACACTGTCGATAACTTATCCGTGATTGCTTGTGGGAACATACCTTTAATCCTCTTGAGCCATTTTTTGACTCGGTGCATGGACAAACCATTTTATTCATCGTTCCTAATACTAGTATGGTCTGATCTGTAACTGTAAATATGTCTAGCTTAAAAAATAAGTGATCTTTTCTTTTTAGTCCTGAAAATTTGTCAGATAACAATGACATGACTTAAAATGCAATTGGGCTATAATGGGAGACCGCCAAACCCTAACCAGACTTGCCTGATACTCGTTGGGTACACCTGGTATACTCAAGCGAATAGAAACTCGTACGGCATCACTTGTGCAAAAGCGCACTTGCTCGATCTTCTGTACTCTGGTTTGATCCCCTAATTAGTCAAGTCCATGAGAGAACTGGCTGCGTTGCAAACTGGCTCCTTTAATAATCTACCTTTTCTAGAAAAAACTTAAGTTCGGAACTTTAGTGAATAAAAGAATACAGTGTGCTATTAGTCATCCAAGTAATGAAGAAATACTCCGAAGAGCAGAATTGATAGATCGTGAACTTTTCGAAGACATAAAAAGAAGAAAAATAGCTACTTAGGACACCTTATGCGTGGAGAACGTTATGAGTTTCAACGTCTTATCCTTCTGCGGTGTATGCCGCATTAACCATCAGAGATCTGATGAAGGTGGGTTCTACGGAACACGTGTGGTATCACAACGAACCTAATAGGACTACGTGAGACTGTTTGGTCAGAACCAAAGGTCTGCCACTCTTACCTAACCTAACGTCTTATCCTGCAGGGTAAAATCGAAGGAGGAATGAAAGGAATAGGGAGAAAGAAATTGTCCTGGTTGCGAAATGTTCGACAGTGGACGGGGATACATGATTTTCAAACACTCCAAAACTCTGCAATAAATAGGAATATCTGATAAGGACGGACGCCTACGCAGGAATCTGTATGATACCCTAAGAAGAAGAATTAGTCATCCCTAATATCGAGAGAGAGAGAGGAGCGCCATTGTGCTCTTGGAACATAAAAAGTATTAACCAGTGCATATACGCGGTTCGAATCGCACGCCAAGCCGTTTGGCTGACATTACCCAGACCATAAGGGATACAATAGGTCTCCTAGGCCTTCTGCTACAACGAAAAAAAATTAACTGAGCACTTGCCTGGTATATTAAAGACACTTACCGTGACGACAAAGTTCTAAAACTCCCCGTGCCAACCCACACGTTGTAAAACTCACTAACGTAATCACGTATTACCTCGATTGTACCGAACAGTAATTGGTTTTAAAGCAGACCTACCAGAACGCAATTTAAAAACGAGCTATCGCTTGAAGCTCCGAGTAGAAAGGTTCGACTTTGAAATGACCTCTACGGAGTGCGTGGCTAGAACCCAACGGATATGGGTTCTGCGGGTTGTTGGTACGACCACTATACAAGTTGTTTCAAAGGAATTAATTATTATGTTGGTGCGTAGATATTTACTTGGTTTTGTTTGTGTTCATTAATAGGTTGTTTATTAAAAATGTGATCACGATCAGTTTACTAAGAGGTTTTTAATCGTATTTTTTTCTTTACTGTTAATGGCCTTACATTAACTTGAGCAGTTGGATGGCTGGTTAATTACCTGGGAATGATTTACGCATTCCCAAGTTTGGGTGGTATAACCTGTATCTGCCCGGGTCTAAGAACAGTTATTAATTCTACAGCCCCTTAACCCATAGAGCTTATTAGTCTGTGTCCGAAGCTGTACTGATTTATAACTTTACTCGACACTTGTTTCAAGTTGTTTTGACTACAGAACTAGCTTTCTTACATTAACTTGAGCAGTTGGATGGCTGGATAATTACCTGGGAATGATTTACGCATTCCCAAGTTTGGGTGGTATAACATGTATCTGCCCGGGTCTAAGAACAGTTATTAATCTACAGCCTCTTAACCCATAGAGCGTATTAGTCTATGTCCGAAGCTGTACTGATTTATAACTTTACTTGACACTTGTTTCAAGTTGTTTTGACTACAGAAAGATACAGAACTGGTATTTTTAATTATGACACAGTGAAATCGGCCTTACGGACTGTAAATCCTGACCGAGTATAACTCCCAACTAAGCAATAGGTTTTCTAAAAGGGTTTACATTGGGTGTCATTTTCGGCAAATTACTGAACAAAACAAACCTAGAGTTTACTGGTGATTAGTCTTGTAAATGAGTAAATAAATACGATACTACGAACCCTATCATGGAAGGTGTTAGGGCCCTACATAATAAGTATAGAGATTACCACTGGACCCATAGAATGCGATTACGTGGTGAAGAAGATGAAACTACTGAGCGAGGCTTATTTATTTTAGGTACAGTTGAAAAGGGTTGACTCAGAGTTTAAAATATTTGGAGAATGCAGTAATTAATTGGAGGAAAGTGACTGCATCTAATATGTGGTATCGGCCTCTTGCAACAAGAAGTGTCACCATTTCACCAAGGGAACAATGGGTTAGCAATGGTACTGACCTACTAAGGGCCGAATTTGGTTCATATACTGATGACATCCAAGACCAAAGAAGGCATTGTAGTCGTCGAACTTCCTATTTAATAATGTAACCATTAATAAATAATAGAACAATTAAGTTCTATATGACTTCTCGACGTAAATAAACCAATAAAAGACAGTATTCCAAGTAAAATCTAAATAACATGTTCGCTATTTGCAGCGTTATATGACAATTAATTAAAACTGAACCATGTCATTCAGCTGGAGATAACGCTGCTATTTCGGCTTGTACCAACAACTAGATAACAAAAAAAAACTGTTATCGCTTGACATGTTGTGACATATTGTAAATATCTCTTGTTTGATTATGTTTTAGTTGTTATTTGTTTATCATGTTTTGCGTTATTTGGAGTATGTGCATAGTGAAATTAACAATTGACAAATATGTGTATGTTTGTGTTGATTCGGATGATGGAGTTTTTAATAATATGTTAGATAATTGACTTTAAATTAAGTTTTAACGATGCCTGGCTGATTGAGGGCAAGTTATTTTTTACGTACTTTTTTTTAGAGAACCAGCTCCGTGTGAAATTATATCTATATACAGGGTGCTACAAATTCGTGTGCATACAAGGGGATCTCGAAAACTGTAAGAGATCTGAAGATGGTTAAGTTGCGTATTTTGCGGCTTAATAATGTCCGAAAAAAATCGAAATTTTTAGTTTTCGTTTTTAATTTTTTGCGCCTTTATTTTTGACTTGGGAAAAAAACAAAAAACACTGTCTCATGGCTGTTCTGTATGTTCTACAAAGTGGCGTTATTAGTTTTGTTCCTTAGATATCAATCTCAAGGCAATTTTTTTAAATACTGACCTGGAATTTTAAAAACAGTTCTATAGTCTATTTCAAAAAGGTGTAGAGTAATAAAATGGGAAATTTCGTCCTGTTCGGCTCAATTTCGGTGTCGGCCATAGGCGCAGGTACATTTTCTGCATTAAATTATTTATGATAACTAACCAAAGAAAAAAACGAAGATAATTTGATAAGGAAGGAACTATTAGCTATAGCAAATTTACACAAGCATTGTTTTATGAAATATGCCGTGGAAGATATAGCTGACAGATATAGTGTAACTGTGCTGCGCACACCGCCATATCATTGCGAACTAAATCCTATAGAGCTTATATGGACGCAAGTGAAAGGATTTGTAGGAAGACACAACACGACATTCAAAATGAAAGACGTTAAGCCACTGTTTGATCAAGCCATTAAGGAAGTGACACCAGAGAACTGGCGAAAAGCAGTCCATCATGTCATTAAAGAAGAGGAGGTCGATCGGACCGTCGACCGGTTAATTATAACGTCAATACGAGATGACAGTTCTTCAGATGACGAAGAATATTATGATTTTTTATAATTTAATTTCTGTATAATGTATTTTTTTTTATTTTGTATTTTAAATAATAATGTTTAATAAAAAATAAGTGAACCTAATACTATGTACATAATGCACGCCTTTGTTACACCATTTTCAGTGTTTGTGAAGGGATAACAATGGACAAAACCCATAAATCCAAACCCGGGTGGTACAACTTGCACTTAATGAAAATAAAGAACTTTGCAATGAAATCAATGCCAAATTATGAAAGTGGCTTAAATATTCGTTGGGTCACTCTAGTCACTTTGCATACCTAATGAGCTTTTAAAATTCTACCGTTTTGTGAACAAATAACACATCATTATTATTTCAGTTGATCCTTGAAACATGTAGCAAAAATAAACAGACAGAAAAATATTTGAGGCGAAGACTCTGAGTCTCTTTTCTTACTTCTCGAGTAAAATCGAACGGATTTTTCAAATCAGAAATCTTTGTTTTTAGTTTGGCTCTAAACGTCCAGGACCGCCTAATGATTTAAAAAAAATAATTTGAAAAAATGTGTTATTAGATGACAAAACGTTTGAATTGTATTAAATTTCTAAAGCTTAAAAGTCCCTAAAACTGTATTTAAAATTCCAATTCCGTATTTAAAAAAATTGGCTTAAGGTTGGTATTTAAAGAACGAAACGTCGAATATAAAAACTAATAACGCTATCTTGTGGAACATAAAAGGCTATAAAAATTTAAATTTGAATAAAATGTATTTTGTGTAATATACAGGTAATTATTTAAACTGCCAATTAAAGTTACATTTCTGTATTTTAATAACACCTAAACACGTCGATTATTTAATAATGCATTAGTAGCACCGCATAGGTTACTTGAAATAGTTAAATGTTCGATAGTGGTTTCCACAAGGATATTTATTCGCATGTAAACTGCTGGATAATTGCTTTCGAGCAAGAAAAATTTTGCCTAAATTTAACAGTTAATATTTTTTGAACCAGATACGATATCGGCCTACGGTTTTGAATGGTTGATAGATTCATCCCTTGGGAAACAATTATTGTCAAATTGGATTTTCTTAAACTGTTAGAAAATTTTATATACAGGGTGTTAAAGAAGACGATGATTTTTGCTCCAATTTTAATGGCGTGTAACTTTCACAATAATATTTTTAAATTTTATCACTCTTCGTCAATTAAATAACTGGTTCATAGCAAAGAAAGTGATGAGGCGAAATTTTTCTTGCTCAAAAGCAATTGTGCAGCAGTTTATTTAGTGCGCAAAGTAATTAAAATAGGATAATCAACCTTTTTTTTTTATTCAGGAATTTTTTCTAATTTCTAAGCATAACGTGGCTGGAAAAATCTTTGCAGTGGAGATAGAGTTAGCTTTTTCACTTATAATCTCCCTAGAGCATGAATTATTTCCGGACATTTTTTTGAGGTCGCCAGGTATTTCAAAATTTCTCAAGGCGTTAGCCGATGCCTCATCACGAACAAATACTGCATTTCCATCACATCGTGCATACCGTACTTGCGTCTGGCGATGGCAATAAAATTTCCTTTTTTATATACAATATATTATATAAACGAAGTTTACAAGTGGCGATTTTTAAGATAATATCGGGGTTTCGTTTGTAATTTTAAAAAACTCAAATAGTAGACATTTTTATTTTTTCTTGCTCTAATACGATAGGATCAGAATCAAAATTTATTAAGAAAGCCCATTCTTGCCGGTAATTCTTACGCTCCAGATTATAGATCATTATAATCGAAAAATGCTGGCCACAAATACGTTTGTGAACGGAAAATAAATTTACAAAAAAAAATTACACTTCGCCATGTACTTATTAAATCGGCCGTTAAAACTTAATCGTCATGCAGCGTGGTTTAAAACAGGTGATTATTAAAAATAGCACGATCATTCTGTATTAATATTGGACCGAGTCGGGTATTTTCAAGAATTTAAAACTTTAGATTATTTAATCTAAATAGAAACGTTTCAACATAAGAACGATATCTTAATCATAATAGTGACTCTTTCCACCCAATAAATGACACACAGAGCTGGACAAAACTGGCAAGCACTTTGGAAAAAGTAATTGCAAGCCCTTTAAAGTGCTTGCTAGCCCTTTAAAAAGTGCTTCCAAGCACTTTTAAAGGGATTTGGTGCTTGCCATTTTTGCCCAGCTCTGTTACACTTGTTGTGTTGTGCACTTATACTTGGTTGGGGCTTGCAAGCACTTTTAAAAGGGCTTGGTGCTTGCCAGTTTTGCCCAGCTCTGTTACACTTATTGTGTTGTGCAATTATACTTGGTTGGGTGTTTGCAAGCACTTTTAAAAGGGCTTGGTGCTTACCATTTTTGCCCAGCTCTGTTAAATTTATTGTGTTGTTTAATTATACTAGGTTGGGTGTTGCAAGCACTTTTAAAAGGGCTTGGTGCTTGTCAGTTTTGCCCAGCTCTGTTACACTTGTTGTGTTGTGCAATTATACTTGGTTGGGTGCTTGTAACCACTTTTAAAAGGGCTTGGTTATTGCCATTTTTGCTCAGCTCTGTTACACTTGTTGTGTTGTGCAATTATATTTGGTTGGGTGCTTGCAAGCACTTTTAAAAGGGCTTGGTGCTTACCATTTTTGCCCAGCTCTGTTACACTTATTGTGTTGTTTAATTATACTAGGTTGGGTGTTGCATGGTGCTTGCCAGTTTTGCCCAGCTCTGTTACACTTGTTGTGCTGTTCAATGATACTTGGTTAAAGATTAGGTTTTTTTTCTTGTACTCCCATCACTGCTCTGTATAACCGACAACGATGATGATAATTTCTTACTAGTATAAGGATAACTAGTTTTGTAAACTATACTACCCACTAATGTCATGAATAATTTACAAGTTAATTATTTATGTAAGCAACATTTAAAATGTAAAATAGGCGGTTTACATGGTTTTTTTTTTATTGTTTTTCGTTTCTGGGAAGTGAGAATGGCGTTCTATATAAAAGTAAAAGTTTGTTTGTAGACTGTTTATTATTAATTTTAGATGGCAGATAGGCAAATTGAGGAAGTGGAAGATTTTTATTAAAAATAAAGCCATTGACGGGATCAGTTTTTTTTTTGGATGACGGTGATGTAGGTATACAGGGTATCAAGAAGTGTATAATAATTATTACTTGTATCTTAATTTTTTTTTGTCTTACATAATAAAAAACAATTTAAGAAAAGTCCATTTTGTTGGCAAGTCTATGGACCAAATTACACTGTAACATATTTACCGATTTAAGTCATTTCTTATATTTACACAAAATCACTTTGAATATATCTATCTTTCTCATATTCGGCCTTTTGCAGAATAACAGATGAGAAGCGATATATTTATAATAATATAATAAAAAAGAACAATTTATTTTCCCAACCATAGCTAGTTTGAATAAATTGTTGTACTGAAATGCACAGAAAGAAAAAAGGGTTGTCGTTTTTTTTTCTGTTGCGTAAGAACTCCGATAGTACAACAATATAGATGTAGAATTTGATTTAAACAGTTAAAAACGGCTTTTGTGCATTAATATGAACCTTTAACTCTCACTATGGTGAAGTTTTAAAAAATCTTATAATTTCGTCTGCTGTATCTGGTTTATATACTCATGTTGTTCCACCATTTAAGGAAGAATTACCAGTTAATTTTCTATATCTGTTGCGTATAATAAAAGCTGTAAGATCGATTGGGTTTGAATTCTCCTTCAAAATATATTAGAAAATATCGCGGTGGACAAATATCTGCATGGCAAAGAACCAACCAAGGTTATTAAAAAACGTTCATTTTGTAGGTATATAGTACATTTTATGTATTAAATATAATTGTAATATTTGTCTAGAAATGAGTGGAAAACTGTAGAGTTTTGAAATAAAAAGCATCTGTGCACAATTTTTAGTTCGGTAGAAATATATTCTGGTAGTAATTTTGGTATTATACCATCAATTTTCACACTCTTTAGGTAAAAATTGTGTATGCATAGACTCATAGAATACATTTTATTTGACAGATTTACATACTTTTGAAGTATATCCTAAACCTCATTTCTGTCAAGTGTCAGAAAACGACTGGTAAAATTTACATGTAAATTTGGTTTCTCTGTAATTGACCACTGCGATTGTTTAGTTTTATATCCTAACTAGGACGGATATGAAATTATATCCGTATAGTTAACCGGATTAGCCCACTTTTCCAATCACTTAAGTGCCAAGGGAACAGCAAATTTCCATGTGGGAGTAGAAAAAAGATATAGTGCAACTTTGTGATTTCGGCCTCATTTACCGTTTCCTTGATCGTAAAGATAATACAATAATAGAAATAAAATAAAAAACATAAAGTCTTTCTCCACTGGTTTATTAAACAAAAAGTTAGAAGTGGGTAGATGTTCTACATGTTTCGGGTGTAGCAACACCCATCATCAGGAACAAAATATAAAGAGAAAAATTCATAGAAAGGAACAGACGTAAATGGTGAGTGATAGTGAACCTCGATGGAGCTCTCATCGAGCCATGGAAGATTAAATGTTTAAAAATGGGATAGTGATTAAAAGAAAATTGACATATTTAAGACCATGGGCAACAGGTAACAGTGGTAAGAAGAGGCCCGTTTGGGCAAAGAGAAAGAAATTTTTTTAAGAAATGTGAAAATGGAGACTCACAGGTCAAGAACCCTCATCACGGGAACCGTGGAGAGAAAGAAAATTTATTAATTTAGCCCTCTTTTTAAGGGAAAAATAAAATATTTTAGTTAAGAGAAGTAAAAGGCATAGAACTGATGTAAAATCTGTAAAGAATAAAAGAAAATGTTGAATAAAATACATTGAAATGATTATTTTAATAATTCACTAGTAAAATCTCTTTTATATGCACAAAAACGGGGACTTACCTTAGTTCATAGCCGAAAAATAGAAGAATAAAATTTTTAAAAAATTTTTAAAGAAAATTTTTTTTATTTAGGGGAACAAGCCCGAAAGGGCTGGAACCCCAGTGGTCGTTAATTTTAACATAACCAAAATTAAACTTTTAAAAAAGGAACTAAAAAAGACTGGAGAGTCGGAGTACTTTTGAACCTTGTATTAGGCACGAGGTCAAAACGGAAAAGAATTTGAACTTGAACTTGAACCAGTGATTCGTCACTTGACACAGATCTTCAAGGTGGGGAAATGACATATATTTTAGCGGGTAATTTGAAGGAATATATTAAATAATAACATGACGGGAAGAGCTCAATCTAGGTTCAATAAGATAAAAAGGGTAAATACCACAGCAAAGTGAAATACAATTCAACCCCAAAATTCATAGCAAATGTTAAAAAGAAAGAAAAATAAAACATTAAAAATTCCCTGTCACCACTTACACAAACAAAAGCATTGTACATTTTGGTGACCTCTATTGGGAAAGTTTAAAATTATTTAAAAGTTAAAGTTAGAAGAAAACTATAATATGAAGCATTGAAGGGTAGAAATCTAAAACATCAACCGCGACATCTACGAATGGAGGGTTGAAATAGGTATATGAGGTAACTGTAAAACAAAAATTATAGCTGAAGGCTGGGTTAAATAAAAGTATGGTTAGAAAAATTATTTTTGAAAATAAAAAATAAAATAAAGTAAAAGGACCGAAAAAGGAACGTTAGACATAGAGAAGGGTAAGTTTGATTATTCAAAATTGAGAGAGTTAAAGAATTGAGTGGCACCATGTTGAAGTTGGTCATTTAAGCAAATAATATTATTATTGTTTAAGGTTTTGTTAATTTCAAGAATTTCTAACAGATCAAGTTTGTTACCCTTATTACAAAAATGAATGTATTCAGTATGAGAGTCCTGAATAAAATTATGTTTATTGATATGTATGTGTCTAGAGAAATTAGATTTAATTTTAGAAGGTGAAAGATTAAGATTTTGAGCCTTCTCTATTTCTTTACAGTGTTCCTTAATTCGGGTTGAGAACTTACGTCCTGTTTGGCCGATGTACACAGCAGAACAGCCCTCGGTCGAACAATGCAAGCTATAGACACCAGACCTATCGGAGGAAGGTATAGGGTCCTTAGTGTTACCAAGGAAACGCTTTAAAGAGT
Source organism: Polydrusus cervinus (assembly GCA_935413205.1). NCBI lineage: Eukaryota > Metazoa > Arthropoda > Insecta > Coleoptera > Curculionidae > Polydrusus > Polydrusus cervinus. Next base: position 29,116,714 of record OW284519.1, read on the forward strand.
GTTGTGTTTTAAAAGCTATATTAATATTGAAAGGTTTAAAAACATTCTTAAGTTTGTAAGAAATGGGGCCCCAAAATGGGAGGGAAAAGTATTTCTTGGGGGTTGTGTCTTTAGATATAAGGTTTTGGTTAATGTATTTGTTTAAATGTTTATAATATATTTTATTGATCAAATTTAAAGGGAAGTTATTGTTAATACCTATTTGTTTAATTAAGTTTAATTCAGTTTCAAATTCTTCAGTGCCCAAGGGGATAGAAAAAAGTCTGGAAAAAAAAGAGTGAAAAGAAGCAAATTTTTGATTGTGTGGGTGGTTAGAATTATATGGGATAATGGAGTCTGTACTGGTGGGTTTATGATAGATAGAAAAATTAATTTTATTATTTAACTTTGTTAGTTTTAGGTCCAGAAAAGGGATAGAACCATCAACTTCCATTTCAAAAGTAAAATTGATGTTGGGGTGTATAGAATTGAGGAAATGGATGAAAGAGTTAAGATCTTCTTCAGTACCAGTAAATATAGCAAAAATGTCATCCACGTATCGTTTAATAAAAAATATGTGTTTAAAAAGGGAGTGAGACTGTATTTTGGATTCAATGAAAGACATGAAAACCTCTGCTAACAGAGGGGAAAGAGCTGAGCCCATAGCTAGTCCAGTAACCTGTTTATAGAATTTGTTGTTGAATTGGAAAAAATTTTGTTTAAGAACTAAGTCTACTAGAGTGCAAAGGCCTTCTACATGTTCAGGTTCTAGATCGGTGTTATCGGTTAGTAGGGTTTTAATTAAGTTAATACAGTCATTAGCGGGTATACTTGGGAATAAATTAGCAACGTCAAAAGAAACAAGTAAAGAGGAGTCAGGGATGTGTAGATTTAGAAGGTCTTTAGAAAGGTCTGAAGAATTTTTGACAGAAAAAGAACTTTTAAATTTAGTCAGATCTAGTAATATATGGTTAAGCCAAACACTCAATTTGTGGCACGGTGAACCACAATACGACACCACAGGTCGGACAGGGATGTTCTGTTTATGAATCTTGGGGAGACCATAGAGCAAAGGGGTTGATGGGTTGATAGGTGTGAGTTTAAATTTGTTAGTATTGAAGAAGATAAGAGTATTGTTGACTTTCTTTAAAGTAGTTTTAAATAGTTGAATGAACTTATCAGTTGGGTTATATTGTAGCAGCGAAAAATCATCAGAGGAAAGGAAATTATCGACCTTATCAACATAAAGTGGTCTCTCCAGGATTACCAAACAATTGCCCTTATCGGCCTTAGACACAACCAAATTATTATCAATGATTTTGGATTTCAATGATTTAAGTGCTCTAAACTCACTTGCATTGTTCGGCTGAGGAATATTAATATTATTATAAAATTGATTAAGAGATGTAGTACAGAGGGATCTCAATGTGTCCTTCTTTGTAGTTTCGTAAGTATTAGATATTATGTTTTCGCAATCAACAGCAATGGTCTCAAGGTCTTTGATTTTAGGTTGAAAATGGAAATTAAACTTGAGACCCATATTGAGTAACCTCAACTCGTGCTCATCGAAACGAGTGTCACTCAGGTTGAGGGTTCTATCATTAAACTTGAAACCATCATTGCTGATATTTTTTGAAGGATCAATGTTAAATTCTGAATTAAAAATTGTATCATCAAAACTAATGTTATTAGTGGTAGAATTATTTGATTCATTGACAAAAGTAGAATTAAAAATATTGTTTGTATTATTAGAATTGTAGTTAAAGGAAAGATTGAGTTTTTTATCTTGATGGTAACTTAGATTGTTTAGTTTAGTTTGAAGACGTTGGAATTTAATAGTTTTTTGATCATAGACATAATTGTTAAGAGAAAGACACAAGGAGTCCCATTGAGCTGGGTGTAGAATATAATTTAATTCGTAGAAAAGAGATTTAAGTTTTAGATTAATAAGATTAAGTTTGAAATACTGTTTTTTGATCTCTTCCTTTAGCCAAACCTTGACTGCTGCCTGGATAGCTTTCCTTGAAGATGAAGAATTGATGTGGGTTCTAAGGGAGATGTATCTCGGCTGTAGGTTCCTTCGAATGCACTCGTTGTTGAACCATATGTCCAGTTCCACCAACTTTCTCTTGAGCAGGATTTCCTTGTATTCACGGACTAGAAAGGCCTGACCGGCTCCTTTAATTTTGAAGAAGTAGTCCATTCTTAAAGTGGAGTTAATTTATAGAAATAAAATAAAAAACATAAAGTCTTTCTCCACTGGTTTATTAAACAAAAAGTTAGAAGTGGGTAGATGTTCTACATGTTTCGGGTGTAGCAACACCCATCATCAGGAACAAAATATAAAGAGAAAAATTCATAGAAAGGAACAGACGTAAATGGTGAGTGATAGTGAACCTCGATGGAGCTCTCATCGAGCCATGGAAGATTAAATGTTTAAAAATGGGATAGTGATTAAAAGAAAATTGACATATTTAAGTCTTAACACTGACCATGGGCAACAGGTAACAGTGGTAAGAAGAGGCCCGTTTGGGCAAAGAGAAAGAAATTTTTTTAAGAAATGTGAAAATGGAGACTCACAGGTCAAGAACCCTCATCACGGGAACCGTGGAGAGAAAGAAAATTTATTAATTTAGCCCTCTTTTTAAGGGAAAAATAAAATATTTTAGTTAAGAGAAGTAAAAGGCATAGAACTGATGTAAAATCTGTAAAGAATAAAAGAAAATGTTGAATAAAATACATTGAAATGATTATTTTAATAATTCACTAGTAAAATCTCTTTTATATGCACAAAAACGGGGACTTACCTTAGTTCATAGCCGAAAAATAGAAGAATAAAATTTTTAAAAAATTTTTAAAGAAAATTTTTTTATTTAGGGGAACAAGCCCGAAAGGGCTGGAACCCCAGTGGTCGTTAATTTTAACATAACCAAAATTAAACTTTTAAAAAAGGAACTAAAAAAGACTGGAGAGTCGGAGTACTTTTGAACCTTGTATTATGTACAATGCTTTTGTTTGTGTAAGTGGTGACAGGGAATTTTTAATGTTTTATTTTTCTTTCTTTTTAACATTTGCTATGAATTTTGGGGTTGAATTGTATTTCACTTTGCTGTGGTATTTACCCTTTTTATCTTATTGAACCTAGATTGAGCTCTTCCCGTCATGTTATTATTTAATATATTCCTTCAAATTACCCGCTAAAATATATGTCATTTCCCCACCTTGAAGATCTGTGTCAAGTGACGAATCACTGGTTCAAGTTCAAGTTCAAATTCTTTTCCGTTTTGACCTCGTGCCTAATACAAGGTTCAAAAGTACTCCGACTCTCCAGTCTTTTTTAGTTCCTTTTTTAAAAGTTTAATTTTGGTTATGTTAAAATTAACGACCACTGGGGTTCCAGCCCTTTCGGGCTTGTTCCCCTAAATAAAAAAAATTTTCTTTAAAAATTTTTTAAAAATTTTATTCTTCTATTTTTCGGCTATGAACTAAGGTAAGTCCCCGTTTTTGTGCATATAAAAGAGATTTTACTAGTGAATTATTAAAATAATCATTTCAATGTATTTTATTCAACATTTTCTTTTATTCTTTACAGATTTTACATCAGTTCTATGCCTTTTACTTCTCTTAACTAAAATATTTTATTTTTCCCTTAAAAAGAGGGCTAAATTAATAAATTTTCTTTCTCTCCACGGTTCCCGTGATGAGGGTTCTTGACCTGTGAGTCTCCATTTTCACATTTCTTAAAAAAATTTCTTTCTCTTTGCCCAAACGGGCCTCTTCTTACCACTGTTACCTGTTGCCCATGGTCAGTGTTAAGACTTAAATATGTCAATTTTCTTTTAATCACTATCCCATTTTTAAACATTTAATCTTCCATGGCTCGATGAGAGCTCCATCGAGGTTCACTATCACTCACCATTTACGTCTGTTCCTTTCTATGAATTTTTCTCTTTATATTTTGTTCCTGATGATGGGTGTTGCTACACCCGAAACATGTAGAACATCTACCCACTTCTAACTTTTTGTTTAATAAACCAGTGGAGAAAGACTTTATGTTTTTTATTTTATTTCTATAAATTAACTCCACTTTAAGAATGGACTACTTCTTCAAAATTAAAGGAGCCGGTCAGGCCTTTCTAGTCCGTGAATACAAGGAAATCCTGCTCAAGAGAAAGTTGGTGGAACTGGACATATGGTTCAACAACGAGTGCATTCGAAGGAACCTACAGCCGAGATACATCTCCCTTAGAACCCACATCAATTCTTCATCTTCAAGGAAAGCTATCCAGGCAGCAGTCAAGGTTTGGCTAAAGGAAGAGATCAAAAAACAGTATTTCAAACTTAATCTTATTAATCTAAAACTTAAATCTCTTTTCTACGAATTAAATTATATTCTACACCCAGCTCAATGGGACTCCTTGTGTCTTTCTCTTAACAATTATGTCTATGATCAAAAAACTATTAAATTCCAACGTCTTCAAACTAAACTAAACAATCTAAGTTACCATCAAGATAAAAAACTCAATCTTTCCTTTAACTACAATTCTAATAATACAAACAATATTTTTAATTCTACTTTTGTCAATGAATCAAATAATTCTACCACTAATAACATTAGTTTTGATGATACAATTTTTAATTCAGAATTTAACATTGATCCTTCAAAAAATATCAGCAATGATGGTTTCAAGTTTAATGATAGAACCCTCAACCTGAGTGACACTCGTTTCGATGAGCACGAGTTGAGGTTACTCAATATGGGTCTCAAGTTTAATTTCCATTTTCAACCTAAAATCAAAGACCTTGAGACCATTGCTGTTGATTGCGAAAACATAATATCTAATACTTACGAAACTACAAAGAAGGACACATTGAGATCCCTCTGTACTACATCTCTTAATCAATTTTATAATAATATTAATATTCCTCAGCCGAACAATGCAAGTGAGTTTAGAGCACTTAAATCATTGAAATCCAAAATCATTGATAATAATTTGGTTGTGTCTAAGGCCGATAAGGGCAATTGTTTGGTAATCCTGGAGAGACCACTTTATGTTGATAAGGTCGATAATTTCCTTTCCTCTGATGATTTTTCGCTGCTACAATATAACCCAACTGATAAGTTCATTCAACTATTTAAAACTACTTTAAAGAAAGTCAACAATACTCTTATCTTCTTCAATACTAACAAATTTAAACTCACACCTATCAACCCATCAACCCCTTTGCTCTATGGTCTCCCCAAGATTCATAAACAGAACATCCCTGTCCGACCTGTGGTGTCGTATTGTGGTTCACCGTGCCACAAATTGAGTGTTTGGCTTAACCATATATTACTAGATCTGACTAAATTTAAAAGTTCTTTTTCTGTCAAAAATTCTTCAGACCTTTCTAAAGACCTTCTAAATCTACACATCCCTGACTCCTCTTTACTTGTTTCTTTTGACGTTGCTAATTTATTCCCAAGTATACCCGCTAATGACTGTATTAACTTAATTAAAACCCTACTAACCGATAACACCGATCTAGAACCTGAACATGTAGAAGGCCTTTGCACTCTAGTAGACTTAGTTCTTAAACAAAATTTTTTCCAATTCAACAACAAATTCTATAAACAGGTTACTGGACTAGCTATGGGCTCAGCTCTTTCCCCTCTGTTAGCAGAGGTTTTCATGTCTTTCATTGAATCCAAAATACAGTCTCACTCCCTTTTTAAACACATATTTTTTATTAAACGATACGTGGATGACATTTTTGCTATATTTACTGGTACTGAAGAAGATCTTAACTCTTTCATCCATTTCCTCAATTCTATACACCCCAACATCAATTTTACTTTTGAAATGGAAGTTGATGGTTCTATCCCTTTTCTGGACCTAAAACTAACAAAGTTAAATAATAAAATTAATTTTTCTATCTATCATAAACCCACCAGTACAGACTCCATTATCCCATATAATTCTAACCACCCACACAATCAAAAATTTGCTTCTTTTCACTCTTTTTTTTCCAGACTTTTTTCTATCCCCTTGGGCACTGAAGAATTTGAAACTGAATTAAACTTAATTAAACAAATAGGTATTAACAATAACTTCCCTTTAAATTTGATCAATAAAATATATTATAAACATTTAAACAAATACATTAACCAAAACCTTATATCTAAAGACACAACCCCCAAGAAATACTTTTCCCTCCCATTTTGGGGCCCCATTTCTTACAAACTTAAGAATGTTTTTAAACCTTTCAATATTAATATAGCTTTTAAAACACAACACTCTTTAAAGCGTTTCCTTGGTAACACTAAGGACCCTATACCTTCCTCCGATAGGTCTGGTGTCTATAGCTTGCATTGTTCGACCGAGGGCTGTTCTGCTGTGTACATCGGCCAAACAGGACGTAAGTTCTCAACCCGAATTAAGGAACACTGTAAAGAAATAGAGAAGGCTCAAAATCTTAATCTTTCACCTTCTAAAATTAAATCTAATTTCTCTAGACACATACATATCAATAAACATAATTTTATTCAGGACTCTCATACTGAATACATTCAATTTTGTAATAAGGGTAACAAACTTGATCTGTTAGAAATTCTTGAAATTAACAAAACCTTAAACAATAATAATATTATTTGCTTAAATGACCAACTTCAACATGGTGCCACTCAATTCTTTAACTCTCTCAATTTTGAATAATCAAACTTACCCTTCTCTATGTCTAACGTTCCTTTTTCGGTCCTTTTACTTTATTTTATTTTTTATTTTCAAAAATAATTTTTCTAACCATACTTTTATTTAACCCAGCCTTCAGCTATAATTTTTGTTTTACAGTTACCTCATATACCTATTTCAACCCTCCATTCGTAGATGTCGCGGTTGATGTTTTAGATTTCTACCCTTCAATGCTTCATATTATAGTTTTCTTCTAACTTTAACTTTTAAATAATTTTAAACTTTCCCAATAGAGGTCACCAAAATGTACAATGCTTTTGTTTGTGTAAGTGGTGACAGGGAATTTTTAATGTTTTATTTTTCTTTCTTTTTAACATTTGCTATGAATTTTGGGGTTGAATTGTATTTCACTTTGCTGTGGTATTTACCCTTTTTATCTTATTGAACCTAGATTGAGCTCTTCCCGTCATGTTATTATTTAATATATTCCTTCAAATTACCCGCTAAAATATATGTCATTTCCCCACCTTGAAGATCTGTGTCAAGTGACGAATCACTGGTTCAAGTTCAAGTTCAAATTCTTTTCCGTTTTGACCTCGTGCCTAATACAAGGTTCAAAAGTACTCCGACTCTCCAGTCTTTTTTAGTTCCTTTTTTAAAAGTTTAATTTTGGTTATGTTAAAATTAACGACCACTGGGGTTCCAGCCCTTTCGGGCTTGTTCCCCTAAATAAAAAAATTTTCTTTAAAAATTTTTTAAAAATTTTATTCTTCTATTTTTCGGCTATGAACTAAGGTAAGTCCCCGTTTTTGTGCATATAAAAGAGATTTTACTAGTGAATTATTAAAATAATCATTTCAATGTATTTTATTCAACATTTTCTTTTATTCTTTACAGATTTTACATCAGTTCTATGCCTTTTACTTCTCTTAACTAAAATATTTTATTTTTCCCTTAAAAAGAGGGCTAAATTAATAAATTTTCTTTCTCTCCACGGTTCCCGTGATGAGGGTTCTTGACCTGTGAGTCTCCATTTTCACATTTCTTAAAAAAATTTCTTTCTCTTTGCCCAAACGGGCCTCTTCTTACCACTGTTACCTGTTGCCCATGGTCAGTGTTAAGACTTAAATATGTCAATTTTCTTTTAATCACTATCCAATTTTTAAACATTTAATCTTCCATGGCTCGATGAGAGCTCCATCGAGGTTCACTATCACTCACCATTTACGTCTGTTCCTTTCTATGAATTTTTCTCTTTATATTTTGTTCCTGATGATGGGTGTTGCTACACCCGAAACATGTAGAACATCTACCCACTTCTAACTTTCTGTTTAATAAACCAGTGGAGAAAGACTTTATGTTTTTTATTTTATTTCTATAAATTAACTCCACTTTAAGAATGGACTACTTCTTCAAAAATAATACAATAATGTTTAAATTTTAAACTAACAACGGTTTAATCAATCTTATCCCGTTCCAGAGCTATGGTAAAAAGTAAATTCTCGCGTGGCAATTTGAACCAGGAAACCACACAACATAACACGAAAATGTGTATAATCTTTCTATTACATCTAGAAAATCCGCCACGACCTCGGCCACACTATTTTTAACTGCAGCATTGCCCGTTAATCATAATAAGCAGTAAGCCCAGTTTAATGCTGTACTGGTTGCACCGTCAGTGCTATTTTGCTTAATAAATGTAAGATTTCGCACGAAAAAAAAAATTAAGGTTGAGCGGTAATTCTAAAATATCACAAATCTATTTAAAAAAGATACATTGACAGAAAAGTTTAGTAATCATTAATATAAAGGAGCATAAATAAACTAAACCAAGAGGAACAGTCAAATGTAAAATGTTACCGCTCATAAATTTTGGACGATGCGACGTCCAAGACGGTAATGAATATTTTTCTCCAAAGTTACCAGATCTCTGAGAAATTATATCTGTATACATACCGGGTGTTGCATAGTCGAGCGGGACATAGGAAATCCCATGTAATTTTAAATGGGGTCAATTATTGGCTTCCCTAATTATTTTAGAGAAAAATTCTATTCAGGTTTATTAAAGAGCACTAAAACCCACATTCAAAAGAATAACTTTAGATATTTTTGATGAGCCCGTTTACGGGTTATCGCCGATTTCTTTTTAACTATTTCTCCTTTTTCTGACCCCGTATTTGCGGGCACCAGTCAAGGTAAAAGATGACTGTCAAATTAAGTTGTCATTTTGAAATGTGTGCTTTATTGTTATAAAAACTCGTACATCGAAAATATTAAAGGTGTATTTATGAGTACAAATTAATCTGAATACAACTAAAATAAAGTATCCAATTACAAGGTTAATTATGACATTTTACATGTTTTAATATTTTACTAATTAATAGGTAGGTACTATTAAATTGTTAGAACTTTAGGATTTAAGATGTTCAAATATTCCTCCATTGACTGCTAGACAATAACCGAGGCTATCATAAAATTCTCTTCTTACATTCGCTAGTTGGCAAACTGAAATTCTATTGCATTCGGCAGAAATAGCATTTTTTAACTAGTCTAGATTTGGGTATTTTTTATCTTTGTATATCCTGTTTTTTAAATGGCCCCAGAGAAAGAAATCATTTGGCGATAAACCAGGAGACCTGGCTGGCCATTGTTTAAGGTAAATGTGCATTCGTCAGTGAAACAAATGTTTTTTAAAAATTCCCTATCCATGTTTGCTCTTTCAATTATACCAAAACAAAACTCCTGTCGTCGTATTTCGTCCCTATCTCTTAGCTCTTGGTGCTTTTCATATTTGTATGAATAATATTTATGTCGTTTCAAAGCTTGTAACGCTGTGGTGTGATCTAATCCTATGTCATCCTCAAGTTTCCTTGTGCTGATCTTCCCATCATTTTCTTCCACGCACAAGTCCCTATCATTTCTTGCATCTCTTCTTTGTTCCTGCCTTTCTTCACATCTACAGTTATTTATTACAGTGCCTTTTGTCTCAAATTTCTTGATAGTCCTTTCGACTGTAGATTTTGCAGGTATCGGTCTATTCGGATACAGAGCAGCAAACTTGTCTGACACATTTTGAAACTATTTCCTTGATAATACCATTTAATCATTAATATTTTTTCTTCAGAAGTGTAATTCATGGCTAATATTTTCGATGTAAGAGTTTTTATAACAATAAAGCACACATTTCAAAATGACAACTTTATTTGACAGTCATCTTTTACCTTGACTGGTGCCCGCAAATACGGGGCAATAAAAAGGAGAAATAGTTAAAAAGAAATCGGCGATAACCCGTAAACGGGCTCATCAAAAAAAGTTATTCTTTTAAATGTGGGTTTTAGTGCTCTTTAATAAACCTAAATAAAATTTTTCTCTAAAATAATTAAAGAAGCCAATAATTGACCCCATTTAAAATTACATGGGATTTCCTATGTCCCGCTCGACGATGCTACACCGTATATTAAAAACATTGCGTTCCTTGTGTTGTAAACATTTATTTAATTAAAGCTACTAATAGTTGAGTTTCTATTTCTAAATAAAACACTTCGAAATCTAATTAGCTTTATAATCTTAATAAATTAAAAATTGTTTGCCATCGGTTTCCATAATTTTATATAATTGGATTTAACCTGTTTCCATGCCAACGCTTCGAGAATTTTGCGTCATCGCAAGATAATTTTAGTTATGAACGAAAATAGCACACAAGTTGATAAAAATAGCCCCTTGTGTATTTTTAATTTGTTTATTTATTACAAGCTATTTACAAATTTGAATGTCCTTGTAGTTAAAAAAAATATAAAACTTTCGACTGGGGCTACTAATAAAGGAAAATCACAATATGTATTTGAAAAACAAGAAAAACTAAATGATATTTCATCATTGAAGGGGCAAGTGGATAAAGGCTTTTCCCGGCTAATTTTCAAATCATATTTTTAGGGGATAAAGTTGCTAGGACTGATTTCCAATTGAACTTTATTCACTACAATTCTGTCAATTATAATTCTTATCATTTCTTGTCATTCTTTCGAATTAGGCTTTTTTACCTCTTCGATTGGTGTCAGGGCCATTCCCAAGGGGACTTACAGCTTAACGTGAGTTTCGAACCACGATCCTCAGTCATGCGACACTCCCCCCCAAGGGCTAACCCACGGTTTCTTGCGTCATAGCATGACCCACCGATTGGGGAGTGTGTACCCCACGATTTTCGCAATTTCATCCGGCCTGGTTACCGGCGTGAATGGCGTGGGTTGGGAGATGATACATTTATACTCCTTCCTGCATTCTTAAACCTACTAAAATTCGGACATACTTTTTTATTGTGCGTATGCCACACACGACATTCCAAATGAAAGATGTTAAGCTACTGTTTGATTAAGCCATTAAGGTAGTGACACCAGAGAACTGGCGAAAAGAAGTCCATCATGTCATTAAGGAAGAGTAGAAAATGTGGGATCTTGATCACCTGATCGATCGGACCGTCGACCCGTTAATTATAACGTCAAAAGGAGATGACAGTTCCTCAGATGACGAAAAATATTATGATTTTTTATAACTTAATTTCTGTATAATGTATTTTTTTATAATGTTTAATAAAAAATAAGTTTTCCTAATACTATGCATATAATGCACGCCTTGGTCTCACCATTTTCAGTGTTAGTGAATGGATAACAATAGGCAAAACCTATAAATTGCCCAAAGCCCGGGTGGTACTACCTGCACTCGATGAAAATAACGAATTTTGAAATGAAATCAATGCCAAATGTTGAAAAAGGCTTAAATATTCGTTTGGTCACTCTGTAGTCCCTTGGGCATACCTAACTTTTATTACTCTACACCTTTCTGGCTGAAATATACCATAATTTGCACTGGGTTAAAGATATAATCTTAAAATTATTGGCATTAATTACTATCTAATAAATTACTTACGATGGCCTTGTTCTTTTATTACACGTTAATTAATTTCCAAAAATAGCAATCAAAGAAACCACTGTATCACCTTGTAAAACTGTTGTTTATCTACCTGAAATTGTACAAACATCTTGTACATAATTAATTTAAAAAATAACCTCGGTCAATACCCTGCTGACTATGCCGTAATTTCCTAGATATTTCGCATCACAGTGAATTTGCTTAACCAGCTAAAGTTGTTGTTTTGCTGACCAAGGCCATTTTAAATTACCAGTCTGCCTGGTTGGAAAATAAATGTATTAATAATTGTTATTAACTCATTGAATCGTGAAACCGTACCCACGGTTTTCGAGGAAGCCAATATTATATTATTATGTATATACTAGTATTACACATCATAATATGCATATTATTATACAAAAAAAGAATCTGCTTTGTTGTAATTTCTTGCAATTCTGTCTGATTCGTTCGCTGCCAGGGCCATTCTTAAGGGGACCTACAGGTTAACGTGGGTTCCGAACCACGGTCCTAAGTCATGCGTGTGAGGACTGCCTTAGTTTAAACTAAAATTACTTACCAAAACGGCTAGCGTAAATAATTGTACTTACCTGCAAAAAAAAATCATTTAGTTAGTACCAAAATAACTAAGGTTGTAAGGTAAAAAAAAAAGAAGTCATTAAAGTTCAACTGAACATAATCAAGCTTTTCATAAGGTATAAGAATCACTCGCAAAGTTTGCACGTTACAACGCACAGTGAGATCTAGCTACCAATAAGTTAAAATAAAGCAAGGTTTTCCAAAAAAATCGGTATTTCTTAAAATATGGCAGATATCAAAAATTTGACAAATTACTTTCTTTGCTATGAACCAGTGATTCAATTGACGTAGAGTGATAAAATTTAAAAATATTATTGTGAAAGTTACACGCCATTAAAATTGGAGCAAAAATTATCGTCTTCTTTAACACCCTGTATATAAAATTTTCTGACAGCTAAAGAAAATCCAACATTGACAATTGTTTCTCAAGGGATGAATCTATCAACCATTCAAAACCGTAGGTCGATATCATATCTGGTTCAGAAAATATTAACTGTTAAATTTAGGCGAAATTTTTCTTGCTCGAAGGCAATTGTCCAGCAGTTTATATAATTGCAACTTTATAATTAATTTCTAATTTTTTTTTTGAAAAAAAATAATTTGCCCCTGTGAACCCCTTGGTAAAATTTTTATATTAAATTTTCAATTAGACAAGCCAGGAAACGATGCCGCGTTTTACGCTGGTATATGGAGGACTCTTAATAAAATAATGTATTTATTTTCCATCTAATAAAAATAAAATAAATAAATCAAATAACCTTAAAATTGTATTATAAGGAAGACAGCTAAAATAAATTGAAGGAAACATTCTCGAGAATGTAACCCGATACCTTTGCAGTCTACTGGAATTTCCTCTGAGACAAGGTTTGGAACATTTCCAGAACGTTGACAATTTACAGCTTTTATTACTTCGAGCCGCCATGGCATTCTAAATTGAGAGTGGCAAAGTATATAGAGACTTATGAAAATTTCATATACAGAACAAAAAATACATTTTTAATTAGTCTTGTATTTTATACTCCACCGACAAGAGAGTAGAGTTTAAATTTGAAAGAAAGGTTCTCTAAACACAAGAGTATGGCTCCCTAACCATTAAATCTCTATGCATTAACTTAAGTAACCTAAAGCTTTAGTCTAAGGTACTAATATCTTATAGTCTATTTCAGAAAGGTGTAGAGTAATAAAATGGAAAATTCCGTCCAGTTAGGCTCAGTCGGTGTCGGCCATAGGTAAATTTTGTGCATTAAATTATTTATAATAACTAGCCAAAGAAAAAAAGAAGATAATTTGATAAAGAAGGGACTATTAGCTAGAGCAAATTTACACAAACATCGCTTTATGAAATATGCCGTGGAAGATATAGCTGAAAAACATAGTGTAACTGTGCTGCGCACACTGCCATATCATTGCGAGCTAATTACTATAGAACTTATATGGGCGCAAGTGAAAGGATTTGTAGCAAGACACAACACGACATTCAAAATGAAAAACGTTAAACTACTGTTTAATCAAGCCATTAAGGAAGTGACACCAGAGAACTGGCGAAAAGCAGTCCATCATGTCATTAAAGAAGAGGAGAAAATGTGGGATCTTGACCACTTGATCGATCGAACCGTCGACCCTTTAATTATAACGTCAAGAGGAGATGACAGTTTCTCAGATGACGAAGATTATTATGATTTTTTATAATTTAATTTCTGTATAATGAATTTTTTGTATTTTGAGTTTTTTATGTTTATAATAAAAAATAAGTGTACCTTTGTCACACCATTTTCAGTATTTGTGAATGGATAACAATCAAAACCCATAAATTGACCCAAACCCGGGTGGCGCTACCTGCACTTGATGAAAATAAACAATTTTGCAATGAAATCAATTCCAAATTTTGAAAGTGGCTTAAATATTCGTTGGGTCACTCTGTAGTATCTTTTCATACCTAATAAGCTTTTATTACTCTACACCTTTCTGAAATAGACTATAATTAATTTTTTTTAATAGAAAATTAACAAGATATGCTGAAGCAATATTTTTTATAAATAAACTAAACCATTTGTAGTTATGTAGTTAATCTTTCCCAGTTCTCAACCGAGAAAACTTTGCCTTCCGTTAGAAACTAAACAGAACTTTTTATCAGAAACTATCAACATAACTACCAAGCAAAAACTAATCTACCGAAACTTTTCGGTCAAAAACCGTGCCGGCAGCGTAATAGGGTAAAATACTGCGAAGTTTCACCATTAACCGATAAACGGCAGCTAGTTGGAAAATGAAAAGGAAACGGGCCTTCGTTGCCAATAGCCACAAAATCCAATTAAAATTTGTAGGATTTCGTCGGCCCTTTTGCCGAAGCGTTATTCGAATCCCTTGATTTCTTTGGTAGCGTGCGAGACCGTGCTAAAACGGAATTAAATAGAAGCAATTACCGCGTTTATTTTATGGGAATTTTTGTTACGAAACTTTAAAATATAAAATAGAACAGGATAAAAAACATGGTACCGATTCATTGATTTGGATTTTTTTTCACAAATTGACGCATTTATAAACCAAAATGAGTTACTGGCGTTCGGGTTCGTTCCACATACACTATTGCCAATACAAGCAGCCGCACGAAGCAAGAAGACACCCATCGTGCGATTCAAAATAACCTGCTTTTGAGCGCGTGGTGCTTGCGCAGTAGGGAAAAAATTAGGCAACCGACACGATATCTAACAGAACGTAAACAGAACCGGCTCGCCGTTGTTTTTGTATTTCGTCGCCATCTTTTGTTTCGTTCGTGTGTGGTTATAGTTTCCAAGTTTGGGTGTTCATATTTTTAAAACTTTACTTTAGACATTTTTTTGTTAGTCGTTTCCATCTTTTTTTACGTTGTATTAGTTCGAATGTTCCGTGTGTGTTTGTGGATATTATTTTGAAGTTTTGGGTGCGAATTTAGGTATAAAACTTTACCCGACATTTTGTTATTGTTAGCGACTTGTGTCTCAAGATGGGTAGAAAAAAGTGCATGATCCTTTTTTGCACGAATCGCGGTTCAATACCAGAAATAAGGTATTTCGGGTATGTAAAATATCGGTTACTTAGTTTTATTTGACCATAAACTGTACACACCCAAACTAACGGGTGAATTTAAATAAAAGCTTGTAAAAATATTTTTAAAGTCGGTCCTGTCAAATGTTTACATCAAGAAGCAAATTTCAGAGCTGCGCAAACTCAACGACCCTGATCATCTGTCTACAGTGGTGTTATCATTGAATTATGGTATTAGCAATATATGTGGTTTGTTCAGGCTTGCCTATTGCCTAGATAATGACAAACATCTTGAACATCTACAGTTATGCCTATTGGGCGTGCCTGCCAGATACCCAGACTTCACCCCGTTGGACTTTTATTCGTATGGTGATTTAAAATAACGAAGATACTGATTAACTCGCTAGTCGATAGGTAAACGAACAGACGCTGACCCCTTTAAAGGCAAAAAAAGAGATTAAATCAAGTAACTCTCTTGATAATAGCTTGTTTTCGATTTACGGACCATAATTTACACGATCAACAAGAAAGACAGCTATGCCACGGAGCCAGTTATTTCACAAACGTTGCGTGGGTTATTTACGTGTTGTTTGTTACGAAAACCAGTCTGGGATGAAAAAAAGGTCATTAAAATGCTGCACCACACGCGGAACATTTAATTCACTCAAGCTTGCTTGCTGCGCCCCGAAAAAACTGCAGTTCATAGGCGTACGTAAATAACCACCTAAAAAAACTGTTTTCCAATGTTCCAATGGGTATGAGTTTAAACTTATGATCAAATAAATGCACGACCTGGTTACATGAAAATGGTGTCTTCCTAGGGATCAAACTGACAAAAGCATCATACTTTTAAAATAAACAAAGTGCAGTGTAGGAACCACGAGTATCGAATTTTCATTCTAACCGAGTAGCAGACTATATTTTCTCGCAATATTTGCAATTTCAAGTGGAGTATTATCCAGTTCCATATCTGATTCATCCGATTTTTCACTCATATTTTGACTTGCACTAAAATTTGTCTGCTGACATTGACCGTTTCGAAATTCATGGCAACCTATATCGTTAAGATCAATTACAGAATATTCATTCCGTATCTTGTTATGGAATAATAATAATAAGAAGCAAGTGTTTTAGAATAAATATTCCAACTCAAGAGCGAGAATTTTTACATTCTATTATCAAAAATGATTTTGGAATTATTGCATTCAGTAATGGTCGTGAAGAAAAACGATTTCTAAAGTTAATAATCGGTCAATAATGAGTGATTTTAAAGTTAGTAGTGGAAAAACAGTATTATTATGATAAACTAACCTCATAACTTGATATATCACTGGTTAAATTACCGCCACATATAGAGTGTTCTAAAAGCGTTACTTATTCGTTATCTTCTCAATGGGCTTGCCACCTCTCATGACCTGAAGTTTCCAGGTTTGGTTTGGAGTCTCCAGGTTGAAACCCTCTGACTCCAGGCTACGGGTTATACCTTAACAGTTGAGTATTATGTAAGGGTTACACGGTGTAGACGACCAATTTTTTTTTTCTAGAAGTCACCTTTGATTGGAAAGTTCAACGAGAATGCAACCTTTTTTTTAGAAATCACTTATGATTGGGGAAAATATGAAAGCCACAACATGGACTCCAGGTCAACAACAATAAAAAGGTGGCAGCCCTACTTCGCAATGCAAAAATTAAGCCTCGTCCACGCCGCTGGTCGGCAATCTGCTCCTAAAATGAACACTCATTTATAGCCAGGTTTTTTATATTTCTCATTTGAATTCTGGTCGGCTATAAATATGCGTTCATAGATGGATTGCTAAGTACGCTTATGCATTGGTCCGTTAAGCCTAAGATGGAGGAAGATCTTGCATTTCTTTTGATTGACGGATTTAAAATTCATTGACGGCTTGTTCAATCAAACACGCATGAAAATTGAAGTAAATTCGGTATCAATACGTGTAATTAATTTTGTAGTATTATGGCTCTTTGCCCCATTTGTCTTCATTATGTCAAAATGCCTCCTCCTTATCGATTAAATAGGCACACATAGAAGAGGTACGAGGTATTGTTGTTGCGACCTCCGGAAACATCACAGACTATACAAGGGTAATTTATGCGTAGTCAGGTGCAAGGGGTTTAAGGGGTTGCCGTTGTGGCCAGGTATTGTTGTGGTTGATAAAGGCTAAATAATATGACGTTGTATGAGATTGCTTTGTTAAGAGTTTTGATCTTTTGATGCATTGATACACAAAATTCACGTTAATCAATGATTAACTTATTTCACAATCGTCAATAGACGTGTCTATTTTCCACCATATTTGCCTTATTATCCCAGTAAGCCTTTGATTGAATTATCCCAAAAAGATGCTGATCTTCATAAAAACAAGCATCACTGCCGATAAAATTAAAAATCACCTAGTTTAGGTTGATTATTGATAAAGCAATAATAGTATATTATTGACCAAGGTTTAGATAGATACTATTATTGACCGAGCGTCGATTTAAGACGTGAGGGCAATAATAGTTGTCTAAACCGTGGTAAATATATTATTTTTCCACTACTAACACATTTACAACATTAAATTATTAATTAAAGTGAACATACCTTCTTAGGGTTGCTTCTGTTTTTTTCAGTCAAGTTACCTTTGCTTTGAAATTTGCAGCATTTTTTTTTATCTTGTCAGATGGCATTCTTAGTTGTCAGTATTTGTCGATTCATAAAAAAATACAAGTCTTTTTGATAATATGAGCGAAGAAACTATTACTGATATGTGCACTCCTCCAGAAATGAGGGTAGAAGCACAATAAATTAATGATGAGTTGCTACCCCAAAAATCTAAGGTTTTGTATTTAAAAACCTACTCAGTATGGTGCCACATAAAGAAAGCTGGAATACCTGGTGGTCTAAACATGACGTTTTCATATATTTTTAAAAGAAAAAAAGCTCACGTTGCCTGTTTTATATTGTTTTTGCCAGAAGCCTCTATTATTGACCGTTGTCAATAACGATGGTAAATAATAGAGGCTTGTGGCAAGGGGTAGATTCTGTAACGAGGTTGGAATGAAATTGTGATCCGAGTGGAAGCGCGAGCGTAGCGAGCGTGAGGAACCACGAGTATCGAATTTTCATTCTAACCGAGTAGCAGACTATATTTTCTCGCAATATTTGCAATTTCAAGTGGAGTATTATCCAGTTCCATATCTGATTCATCCGATTTTTCACTCATATTTTGACTTGCACTAAAATTTGTCTGCTGACATTGACCGTTTCGAAATTCATGGCAACCTATATCGTTAAGATCAATTACAGAATATTCATTCCGTATCTTGTTATGGAATAATAATAATAAGAAGCAAGTGTTTTAGAATAAATATTCCAACTCAAGAGCGAGAATTTTTACATTCTATTATCAAAAATGATTTTGGAATTATTGCATTCAGTAATGGTCGTGAAGAAAAACGATTTCTAAAGTTAATAATCGGTCAATAATGAGTGATTTTAAAGTTAGTAGTGGAAAAACAGTATTATTATGATAAACTAACCTCATAACTTGAAAAAGATGGATGATGCTACCGTGTGGTCCTGCACGTAAATATAGATAATTCGATTATAAACATCATTAATGTTCTTGTCCTACCGCACACAAAAAAGATACATTGCTACCGGACTTTTACGTCTGTTATCTATCATTGTTCCGAACCTAATCAACTCAAAAAACACACCATTCATCACGTAATCTGTCACTCCTGTCCGCCATATTGCCTATCGGCCTGGGTCGCCCACGGATGTTAAAGAATTTTTGCACTGCTTAGAAGAATTATCGGCTATCCCTCTTTGGTGTTTTTTTCTTAATATGTATTCTCAATCTCGTCAATCAATTTTTTTTTGTAAATTGGTTAAAAGAGGAAAATCATTCTGTTGGTTTTTTTGATGTATTAGAATATTGCTTTTTTTTTGAAAAGTAACGTCGGGTCAGCCAATTCCCATTGGACAGCACTACTATGGTCTATTTCAGAAAGGTTTAGCGTAATAAAATGGGAAATTCCGTCCAGTTCGGCTCAATTTCGGTGTCTGCCAGGGGCGCAAATTAATTTTGTGTATTAAATTATTTATGATAACTAACGAAAGAACAAAAAATAGATAATTTGATAAAGAAGAAACTATTAGCTATAGCAAATTTACACAAACATCGTTTTATGAATTATACTGTGGAAGATATAGCTGAAAAACATAGAGTAACTGAAACTAAATCCTATAGAACTTATATGGGCGCAAGTGAAAGGATTTGTAGCAAGACACATCACGACATACAAAATGAAATACGTTAAGCTACTGTTTGATCAAACCATTAAGGAAGTGACACCAGAGAACTGGCGAAAAGCAGTTCATCATGTCATTAAAGAAAAGGAGAAAATGTGGGATCTTGACCACCTTATTGATCGGAGCGTCGACCCGTTAATTATAACGTCGAGAGGAGATGACAGTTTCTCAGATGACGAAGAACATTATGATTTTTTATAATTTAACTTTTGTATAATGTATTTTTTATAATGTTTAATAAAAAATAAGTGTACCTAATACTATGTACATAATGCACGCCTTTGTCACACCATTTTCAGTGTTTGTCAACGGATAACAATAGGCAAAACCCATAAATTGACCCAAACCCGGGTGGTACTACCTGCACTTGATGATAATAAAGAATTCTGCAATGAAATCAATGCCAAATTATAAAAGTGGCCTTAATCGTTGAGTCCCTTTGCATACCTACTAAAGCTTTTATTACTCTACACCTTTCTGAAATAGATTATAGTCTCTTTCTAAAATCTGTAACTATCTTAACTGTGACAAATAATTAAAATTTATCGCATCCACGAATTAGTATAACAAATTGCGAGCTGCTGGGACGAATCAATTGATCGAAACGCGTACGAGGTCAAATCGGTTAGTCGGTTAGTTTACAATGTTTTTAATATACCATAATTTTAAGCTTTCTCTTTTCTTTATGCCTCTAGCTGTATATAATTTTTTATTAAATGTTTCGTAATTTCCATGACAGACGATTATATTCTGAATTGATGGACACTTCGAACAATCTAATACCGTTCGAGGCTCTAGGCCAGACATTTTTTAAGTAAAGCCGACCCGATTAATTTTGTCTCAGAGGTTTGGCAAATATCGCTTTCCATTTCAACCTCAACATATGAATTTAAAAGTTGAAAATTGTCTGATAAATCGATCTAGCATTTAATGTACAATAAAGCTCAGTTGTCATCAGTTTATCAAAGATCAAAGGATACATCCAAAAGGCCTTATTCGTTGGTTTAAAAATAAACTATCTCCACTGCGGTCGGGTCGGGTCAAACGTTCAACTGAACTCGGCTGCATGAAGTGCAATAATTGTGATGGGCCCGGAAAGTCTCGATTCATCCCGGTCACGAATTGACTTGGTCATGCGAAAAGAAGGAAGATAGGCGATCTCTGATTATGGGAATTACATCAGTAACTAAGTGAACGATATCGACACGAGAAGTGATAACAGGTTATGGTACTTCGGTAGATATAGAATATTTTGTGAAAAAATAATTCTTCTTGGGTATCGGAAATCTTAATAATACAGTAGAGAAGGATAATGGTAAGTGCAACTAGATTGTAGAATAGAATCAATTTGAGGTTCCCTTCTTATCGTCTTTTACCTGTATTTTACTGGAGCCGTAGGGAATTCGTAGTGATAGCGCTAGAGCGCTAGTCTATTTCAGAAAGGTGTAGAGTAATAAACTGGGAAATTCCGTCCAGTTCGGCTCAATTTCGGTGTAGGCCATAGGCGCACATGGAAGTGAAGGGGGATTTTTAAAATAAAGTTTGCTAACCTTTCAGTCGTTCAATACGGGAGATTACCACGAGGACATGAATTAGAATATTTTTGAGGACTATTTTGGCGAAATGATAAAATATCTTCCAGCTGATTCAGTAGTAGTTATGGATAACTCAAGCTATCATTCATGACGCACAGAAAAGACTCCAACTTAATCTTGGAGAAAATTATCGACTGGTTAATCATCAAAGTATTAAATTTGAAGATAATTTGATAAAGAATTATTATTGCATTAATGTTGTTACGGAACCCAATAAATTTGATAAATCATGCCGCGTGTACATATATGGAAAGGTAAATGCAACTTGAAGTATGGAATAAAGATGTATTGGTTTGGTTCATGCAAAAATTTCTTTAGATTTACGTATTGTAGATAATACAGATAGAATAGCGTGAAACTACTAAGCATTAAAATATCTAGGTATAAATTTGACTTGGACTATAGGAAAATCGGCCGAGATATTAAGATAGTCATCTCTGCATTACAGACAACGTTTCAACCGATCGTTTTTCACGTAAACGGCGCTTGTTACCTCCAACCCGGTTATTACAGGCAGTTTCAGGAAATTTACTGCACTTCGTGCCGACTCTTAAACGGTTATTGCAGATGAGAAGTAATAATACTAACCGAAGAATAAAGTTACAGATTTTATGTTGTGTATGTTGTTGTTTGTAGTCGTGTATTTATCGCCAAAGACAGACTGATACACCAAACGCTAAAGGTTAGGAGTGAACTTGCCCCTTCACATTATCATTGTTGTAGTAAGGCAGTAAATTAGAATTTACAATGACCATCACCACCAAACAAATCAATCAAGCAGAATATCCGATAGAATGAAGTCATCGGTCATTTGAGTACGAAAACCCCTGGAAGAGAAAGCCTAATAATTGCTCTTACACTAGGGTGGTCCAGTTTTTTTTCAAATAGAAAATGTTGGTGCTCCACAAGGTTTACTTTATTCCCAATGTTCTAAATAATCAATCAAAATTAAGGTCAATCGGGCAATATTTAGAGGTCGCTGTAATTTATTGTTTTTAGGGGGACGACATCTTACAACTATAAAGCACATTTAACAAGTAGCGTCACAGGTTGACTCCACCTGTCTGATGAACCTATTTTTACTCACCAAGTTCGGAAACTCACAGGTTTACGGCCTTACCTCGAGGGCACCGTTTATGTTAGCACACCTAAGGGTTTGTTCCCACAGCAGTCACGGACAGTCCGTAACAATCACACTTAAATTTGTCGTTGGTCAAAGCAGCCAAAAAATGATTAAAAATCTGGACCAAAATTTGATTCAGTCGTGCTCTAACCACTTCACATCCACGAACATTATTTGGGCTGTTTGGTGCGGCAGATTTAATTGAAATTCCGGCGCGATCTGTATTCGGACAAGGCACACAGACAGACAAACGAGTTGCGGATGTGAATGACGTGAATAGATGAATTTTTAATGAAGACACACCCGTAACAAAATATTTTGTTAAATGTCGAGTTGTTCTGCAAAAATGTCCAGAATAATCTTGTCTTATGTTGTCTACTCACGTTCAGATACCAATAACAATTATTGCCGCTGGTCTCTATTCTTGTGACATATTTGAACGGACGATAAAAAACTGTGCGTGTGTACTGAAATGGAGGCCGCAATCGAATCCGGCTCAGAACTACCGACCATTATCGGTTAACGAAGGTATGGTGTGACTATCGATAATTGCCGACTGGCGGACGGACAGTCCACGGACTGACGTCCGCCGGAAGGCCGACTGAACGTGAGTCGATTCCTTACTGTGATTATTGCCACGAATGATCTTTAATATTAATATAAAATGATGCGATACTATTTTTATTCATCGGCGAAGAGGAAATGAACCGGTATGCAGTCATTACTTTAACCGGGTCTTAAATTAACCAATAAAATTTCAAGTCACGAACGACCAGTTCGGCTTCGTACTTAATGGAACCTCATTTTCGATCTTATCGAACTAATGATTTATTTTGGTTAGAGATATTGGATATTTAGTATGGCAAGTTTTATTGCATCTAATTTAACATCTGGATTTTTCATTATCAGTATTACTGGCATTCTCTTGTCAAAACTGTCAGGCTGAATGATCGTGTAAACCATATTTCTTAGGAAGAATAATTTTTATATCTATGTATCTTATATTCGCCAGTTGTCGCAATAGGCTGTTTCAGAAAGGTGTAGAGTGATAAAATGGGAAATTCCATCCGATTCGGCTCAATTTCGGTGTCGGCCACAGGCGCACATGGAAGCGAAGAGGGATTTTTAAAAGAAGGTTTGCTAACCGTTCAGTCGTTTAATACGGGAGATTACCACGAGGACATGAATTCGAATGTTGTTGTGGACTATTTTGGCGAAATGATAAAATATCTTCCAGCTGATTCAGTAGTAGTTTCTGGATAATGCAAGCTTTTATTCACGACGCACAGAGAAGACTCCAACTTCATCTTGGAGAAAACAAGAAATTATCGACTGGTTAACCACCAAAAGTATTGAATTTAATAAAGAAGGAACTATTAGCTATAGCAAATTTACACAAACATCTTTTTACGAAATATGTCGTCGAAGATATAGTTGAAAAACATAGTGTAACTGTGCTGCGCGCACCGCCATATCATTGCGAACTAAATCCTATAGAACTTATATGGGCGCAAGTGAAAGGATTTGTAGCAAGAAACAACACGACATTCAAAATGAAAGGCGTTAAGCTACTGTTTGATCAAGCCATTAAGGAAGTGACACCAGAGAACTGGCGAAAAGCAGTCCATTATGTCATTAAAGAAGAGAAAATATGGGATATTGACCACCTGATCGATAGGACCGTCGACCCGTTAATTATAACGTCAAGAGGAGATGACAGTTCCTCAGATGACGAAGAATATTATGATTTTTTTAAATTTAATTTTGGTATATTGTATTTTTGGTATTTTTGTTTAATAAAAAATAAGTGTACCTAATGCCCTCCTTTGTCACACGATTTTCAGTGTTTGTGAATAAATAACAATAGCATAATAGCAAGCAAAGCCCATAAATTGACCCAAACCCGTGTGGTACTACCTGCACTTGATAAAAAGAAAGAATTTCGCAAAGAAATCACTGCCAAATTATGAAAGTGGCTTAAATATTCGTTGGATCACTCTGTAGTCCCTTTGTATATCTAATGAGCTTTTATTACTCCACACCTTTCTGAACTAGACTATAGCTACAGTGTAAAATATTAAACATCCTAAAATATTTGACGATATTCTCTTATTAAATATTATTATCCTTGTGCTTTAATAAAGTTACTGGATAAACCCTAATAAACGTCGTTCCTGTACGTTATGCGAAAAATGTAATTAATTCTTATAAAATTAAATTTTTTTCCGCCATATTTGCCGTAGACTAAATTTGCGCTTGGGGTCACGTCGACAGTGGTAACGACCGGGTGATATTTCAACGGCTTTATCGAAAAGAGGCTTTATTTGCAGAATTTTTTATTGTATTGGGGGATAATTTGCGGCACACAAAGGTTTATTTGTACCTAAAAGGAGTTAATGGCTTCTAATGCTAAAACTAAAACCACTAAATTTTCCTATCGCATAGAGCTAGAGAAATAGTATATTATATAACAAGTGATGAAAGTGATACATTTCAAACGAGGAGATATTTAGCACGAGGCGTGAGCCGAGTTTTAGAATAATTACTTTCACACGATTAATGTACACTATTTTTCCTACGACCACACAAATCCTTTGATTTGTGGAAAAAATATTTCAACACTAGTGTTGAAATTAGCATACTTAGGATTATGTTCCACTTATTATCTGGTTTCATAGTTTGTTAATAGGCTTTTCCTTTATTTGTAGTATAACTTTTTCATTTTTTCATATTTTATTTATCATAGGAAGAACTAATGATTGACTTCTAGATTAACCAGAATGAAAAATTTTAAATTTAATCAAGAAAAGATGCATTAAACATAAATTTTAAAAATCCAGTTTTCACTTCAAAATAATTCTATAAATTATTTAATGTCTTAATAAAATAAATTCAAATACTCTTGATGGGATTTGAACCTGTGACCTTGCGATCTGTAGGCTAGAGCTCTATTCTCTACGCTATCGATACCAATAAGGGTATGTTGTTTAATACTCTCTTCAGCGCGATTTGTTTTTTCTGGTAATAGATTTTCCAGTATATTATTAACATTTTTATAATTTCAGATGGCGTATTTTTACACTCTAATTCTGAATCACTCGACAAATACATGACAAATAAGTTATACACTTTACAATTACTGCTTTCTAAAATTTGTTCTTTTTAATAAATAGGGGTGGTCTGTCAAATTGGCACCATATGTTTAAATTAAATAGTGTGTCTTGTACTTGAACACTAGTGTTGAAATCTTTTTTTTTCAACACGCGTGTGATATTCGGCTCTTTCTAGCCAAGTTAACCGTGCTTTTTTTCTCATTTTCATAGGTGGTCGTAGGAAATAGTTATTTTTGTATTAAGTGCGAAAAATAGGTGTTTTTTTAATGGCACATGAGATTGTACATTTTTACCGAGACCGTCAGGTCGAGGTTAAAAATGCAATCAAATGTGCCATAAAAACAACTATTGCGCGCGAAATACAAACAACATTTTTTGTACAAATGTTTGTTGTTAACTATTTTTTTTCGTGTTTAGACAAAAAATCTAAAATCATAATTCATAGCTTTTAACGTATTATTTCTTATACCTGTTCCCATTATCATAAAAACCTGCGATAGTTTAAATTTTATTGATTGTCAAATCTATCGTTTTTCGTGTCAAAAGTTTATAGTTGTTTGCTCAAGTTTGGTACCATTTAAATGTCTGAAAGTGATAGTGAGACACCTCACGAAATTACGGATGCGGCAGAAATCGTTATATCAAATCTTTTGCCCGCGATATCAAGAATCAAATATGAGAAAGTGTACACTCAGTTTCGCGAATGGTGCAACATAAAGAAAGTAAAAACCGTATTAGAAAATGTTTTGCTCTGTTATTTGGAGGAAAAATCGAAAATATTAAAGCCACCTACACTATGGAGTACCTATTCGATGCTTAAAAGTACGCTAAACATAAAGGAATTACTATTCTAATAATAATTGTTAATATAATTCACTTTAATAATAATTTTTTTTATAAAAAATGTTTTGGAAATTAATTTTTGCATTTTTATACGAAAACATCAATCAGCTGAGCTTGCCGTGAAAAAATAACATTTTTTCATGGTGAAAAAAAGAGACGTTTTGTGCATCCATAGTAACCAAAAAAAGTAATATTTTTTTGACAGTTGTACAAAAATAATATTTTGTACCGTTTCAGTTTTGTAAATTTATTACTGAGAAAATAATTAAACAAAATATAAATAAAAATACGCGAAACTATTTGCCAACGTCACGACAATTCCAAGCAATGGCAGCGGTTGATTGGTCTGTGAACGATGCACTTCTATTTGACTGAGGTTTCGAGTCTGGTTCCCAGTTTCTAAACTATCTTTGTCTATTTAAGTTATCGAAACAAAGATGACAATATAATCGGTTTCACGACTGCCAACTAAATGAATTGTGCGGTTAATAGGATTACGTACATCTCGTTTTTGAACCTTCCGCTTTCGCGCCGTGTTTTTAATTATTTCTGCTATTACTAAACTAAAATGACAAATTCCACAATCGCAAAATCAAATTATAATGTTTATTAGCCTGTAAAAAAATGTATAAGAAAATGAAGGTAAAATATGCTGCAAGAAAAACGAATTAAGGAAAAAGCTAAAGGAGTTAATAGCTTCAAAACACAAAAGATACCACGCCACACGATAAATTGCTTTGGCGTTCAATCGGGCGTTGAAGTTCAATGACTGTCGATTTCATTTGATGAAAAATACGCTTTTGCCACCAAAATAAGCATAAAACGAGTTTTGTTGTAGATGGAATTAAGTACCGGTATTAGATTACACGGAAAAATACTTCTCTATAGGCTATTTCAGAAAGGTGTAGAGTAATAAAAGCTCATTAGGTATGCAAAGGGGCTACAGAGTGACCCGACGAATATTTAAGCCACTTTCATAATTTTACATTGATTGCAAAATTCTCTTATTTTAATCAAGTGTAGGTAGTACCACCCAGGTTTGGGTCAATTTATGGGCTTTGCTTATTGTTATTTATTCACAAACACTGAAAATCGTGTGACAAAGGCGGGCATTAGGTACACTTATTTTTTATTAAACATTATAAAAAAATATAATATACCAAAATTAAATTATAAAAAATCATAATATTTTTTGTCATCTGAGGAACTGTCATCTCCTCTTGACATTATAATTAACGGGTCGACGGTCCTATCGATCAGGTGGTCAAGATCCCACATTTTCTCCTCTTCTTTAATGACATGATGGACTGCTTTTCGCCAGTTCTCTGGTGTCACTTCCTTAATGGTTTGATCAAACAGTAGCTAACGTATTTAATTTTGAATGTCGTGTTGTGTCTTGCTACAAATCCTTTCACTTGCGCCCATATAAGTTCTATAGGATTTAGTACGCAATGATATGGCTGTGTACGCAGCACAGTTACACTATGTTTTTCAGCTATATCTTTTATGGCATATTTTATAAAACGATGTTTGTGTAAATTTGGTATAGCTAATAGTTTCTTCTTTCGAACATTATCTTCTTTTTTTTCTTTGCGCAAAATTTACCTACGCCTATGGCCGACGCCTAAATTGAGCCAAACTGCAAGGTCACCTTATGTTTTTGAGAACCGAGAGAAATATAGGCCTTAATTTGTTTCTTGTGGACTTTTTTTTTACTTTGCATCATTTCTTTTCCATCTTCTCGGTATATTTATTTAGTTTAATTAGAAATTTCAACTGCAGATATTTACTTCGTTACGTGGATACGGTAATTGCATTGTATTCCGAAATTTAATTAATTAAATGAATCACTTTATTCGAGCACAATAATTACACGTTTTATTAACGATGTTGCGAAAGAAATGTTTTTTATAATCTTTTGTAGGAGAAATATTGGAAAAACGTCTCATTGTTTTACCCGAACAATACATCACAATGACCTTATAAAAACGGTTATTGTTTTACCATCAATAAAAATGTAATTACGTAAGTAGTTTATTGATTTGCTTTTATTGTCTTAAAGGATTTCTTTTCTTTTTTTACGAATATTTGTGCAAAATTTCACTGTCACGCAATAAAATAATGCTTGAAGTTCAATTTTGTTGACAAAAGCCATGTAAGAGTAGTTGTGGGAGGTGCAGCAACTGGCAAGTTGACCAAGGCGTTCATTTTTGCCTACCACTCTTTTTTAATCCAACTACTCTAACCTCTTGTACCGTCGCCTAACCTCCCCGACCTCTTAATGAAGGTATTTTTAAGAAAGGAATTATCTCTCTTTAGAGAATCGCCTAGCAGAAGACTTGGTGCCTCAGTCTCACCAGCGCTTCGCACATTCCCAGGAAGTGCAACGGTGTCTCCTCCTTTGACACCCAGGACATTTTTGTCTGTCGTCCTCTGCGCCAATTATTGACTCCACATATCAATGCACTTTGCTAATACAGACGAGTGTAAATGACCATTATTACCATATGGCCTCTTTCCTATTACTCTTTAAACTCTCTCTCTCTCCGAGGCTTTAAACTGTCATCGATTATACCTCTCCAGACGCGATGTGCCTCCATATAATTTCCCATCCCTGAAATTAAGACCCGCCGGGCAAATTCCGAAAGTTCAGCGTTGAATCCGTTTGTAGATTAAGATTAACTTTGGCCCAATCCGGTAACGAATTGAATTGGAGCGCTTTGCGGGAAACTATTCCGGGGAGATCATCTGACTGACTGGATGAGACGTTTTCCCGAATTCCACTCGGGATTTTTTTAATTAGCGAAATTCACGCAAAGTTTGTCTGATGTTTAGAGTATCTTGAGACTTGGATGATGTAATTTAGGTGGTTTTAAGAATTAAAATGGTAGATATAAGCATCATAACCTTATTTAAGCGGTTCGGGTTTTTTGAGATAACAACGTGAGTCTATTGTCTATGTTGAAAGCTTATTTAAAGCCATTGTGACCTCCTATGCAGCCATCCGGACTTGTATATATATATTTCTATAAGTCCTTGGTCAATAAAAGTTTCAATTAACTCTAGAATTGACTTACCTTTATCAGGGGGTTCCGGTGAATTGCCTGTCTCCGATATTGCCGATCGGCCCTGTCGCGGTCTTCGGGTGATGTTCGTGTGACAGTTGTTGACACCTGTCAAACCACGTATTACTCGACTCTGAAACAAACATTTTACGATAAATAATAATTTTATTATTATAAATGGTTTTGACTGCAAAGAAATTGTACGTGTACGGTGATGTATACCTACAGCCTACAGCTCAAAACAAACAATCTGGAAACATTGATTCTGTTATTATAACTACGGCCTACAACGTAGCGGAAAATTCTTTTGTCCGAATCGACGTTTACTATATACCCTTTCGGGTTAGCTTTTTTATATTCCCTGCTTTTAATGCCTTTTCCTGGAGAATAATAAATTCGTAGAAACCAAAACAGTGGTGGCTCCTGTCCATTTAAAATAGCAATGTCACGATATGTATGTAAAAAGTCGAGCTTCAGGTTTCTTTATTATAAGGCCCATTGTATCCCCTATCGTCTGGGTAATGTCAGCCAGAAAGGACCTACAGCATAACGTGGAATCCGAACCACGTATATGCACTAGTTCCCGATATTAGGAATCATTAGTAGCATACTGCATTCTCTTATCCGCTAAATTTTGGACATAGTTTTTTTTTTATTATGCGTACGCACATTCGGGGGATCGAACCCGGACCGCCACGGTCTCACCTCTGAGCCACTGCCGCGGTCTTTAACCCATTTAGGTCGGATGTCTAGGTTTACTTAGTTTATGCTTATACAGAAAAAATAGGTTTCAGTTCGTCAATATATGTAGTAGACAAGAAGTGTTGTGAATGAAGAAGAATTTTGGACTTGACTGTCTTTATTTATTTTTTAAATCACAAACATTTCAACTGGTAAATATCCTCTCCAGTCATGTTCAGGTGAATACTGTATGGAAGACAACTGTAGATACTTACCAGTAGAAATGTTATGATTTAAAAATCGAATGAAGACAATGCATGTCTAAAACTCTTCTATCATTTAAGAAACATCGTTGTCTCCAACCTTTAAAAAGAAGTGTTATGTATGAATTATTATGAGAATCACAACTGCCGGTACCAAAGTGTTTTTTGGATTTCTCACGTAAACCTGTAGGATAGGTCTTGTTTGGGTGCCATTTAACACTGATGGCTTATTGACTTTACATTAGCGATTTTTTTCTGTATAAAAATACTCAAAATATTATTAGACACGCCACTGAATCAAACGACTCGTTTATTGTTACCCTAGCCCGACCGACCAGTCCTCTTGCATGCGACTGCTATAAAATTACCATCGAAGCCGAGAAAATTAATGGGGCATGGTGGAGCACGATTTTTTGCTCGTAAAATGCCAGCCGATACGCATTTTAACGTGGGTTTAGTGTCTCCAATCTTCAATAAAATATTGGTACCATAAAATGCATAAATCGGGATCTTAAAGTTCAAAAAATGCTAGAAAAACTTATTGAGGAATACTCGTGAACTAAGAAAATAAGGAGGACTTAAAATTGGAGTCAGATTAGGCATATTTAAATTGAAGAAATAGTCCATGCTTCAAATGGAATAGTAAGTTAAATGGGTACATGAGATACTTTAAGTCTTTTTCCACCAGTGTCTCGTTTACCCATTTAAGCATATTTAGTTTAGACATGTCCATGGTGCCGATGCAACCTAACAGCAACATTTTTGTTCTATACTATCGTGATACAAGAATAACAAGATGCAGGCGAGCTGGTAGTAAACTATCATTAGAAGAGCAGGTTCAGGTTCAAAAGTTCCATGTAAGAGATAATAAGTGTCTCCTCTCTGGTAGAATCTATTGCCCATGACTGTTACCTTTAATTTTTCACCACGCCTTAGCAGTAAGCAATCTACTTCAACCACGAACATGGCTATCATGTGCAGGCAAATTGCTAAACTGTTTTTTTAAAATCCAGCGTTTTCGGTAGTATCGATAAAAATATATTTCAAAAAAAACATTTTTTAAAGGCTTCCGTCAAACCCGACATTTTCAATTAAAATGCTGGCACGTGCGAAAACCCCACGTGCACGTAATTAAAATTTTAGGTTGAGGGTAAAGCCCTACAGAATAGAAGGGCAGATTTAATAACTGACAATTACATTTTTTATGATAGGGCAGGTGGTTGTCTTTTACCGAATTATTTGTATGTTTATTTTTGGTAGTAGATAATTTTTTGTTAGCCACAACGAGAAGAAACATCTGATATGTTTCACACCAACAAAGAAGAGTTTTTAAAAATATTTATGCGTTCATTTTTAAATCGTACTAACTAGAAAATCATCAGAAAAAATTCGGAGCATCTTCAAAGAGATGCCATATTAAGGCGAAACTTGTAACCTTAATAAATCTGAAATATATTTTATTGAGGCAGAGACTTTATGCCTTTTTATTAACCAAATATTTAATATCAGGAATGATTGATGAGTTTTGAACTTGCAATGGCTTTATTTGTTTTACATCACAACGTTACAACTGGTACGTATCTCCAGTCGTCTTCAGGTGAATACAAAATAAGTAAAGTAACTACAACTCTATTTATTCTAGCTAGATGCACTGGAGCATAATTGACATGGGTGCAGACATGCGTTCAGTTCGTGCGTGGTATTTTAAGTTTACTTCTACTTAACAAAGGTTTCCGGATATTTCTTCTGTCTAATGAGTGCTTACTAAAACAATCTGGGTTCTGGTATATGGTGGCAGCTTCCTTGAACTTTCTATTCCTCCAATGTGGTTCTTTATGTAAGATTTAAGCTTCTGTCCACTTGATGTGATGATCGTGTGTCGAGATATGGTCAGCTACACCTGATTTTTCGGGTTTTCCTTTAACCGTGTTTTTGTGTTCCTTGGTCCTAGTTTCAAGTGGCCTTAGAGTCTCACCAATGTAAGATCGGACACATTCGCAGGGGATCTGGTAGACACAGTTTTTCCTGTCTTTGACTTGTTGGTTTCGTCTTCGTCAGGTGGCTTCTTAAAGTGCCTTTCGAGGTGAATGAATGAAGTGATGTTGTATCGTTATCCTAGTCTTCTAATTCTCTCAGATACTCCTTTGCCATACAAAATGTTGAGTGTTGATTCTGCCTCTATTTTCTTATTTTGTGTATTTGGCCGATTCTTCAGCTTGAAAATCACTTTAAGAAGCCACCTGACGAAGATGAAACCAACAAGTCAAAAAGACAGGAAAAACTGTATCTACCAGATCCCCTGCGAATGTGGCCGATCTTACATTGGTGAGTCTCTAAGGCCATTGAAACTAGGATCAAGGAACACAGAAACAATATGCTTCAAGGAGATATCGGTAAATCAGGTGCAGCCGACCATGCCTGGATACACGGTCATTACCTCAAGTTGACAAAAGCTCAAGTCCTTCAAAAAAAACCACGCCGGAGAAAGAGGAAGTTCAAGGAAGCTGCTACCATATACCAGAACCCGATTGTTTTAGTAAGTCCTCATTAGATATAAGAAATATCTGGAAACATTTGTTGAGTAGATGTAAACTTAAAATACCGCACACGAACTGAAGTCATGACTGTACTCATTTCAGTTATGCGCCAGTGCATCTAGCTAGTATAAATAGAGCTGTAGTTACTGTACTTATTTAGTATTCACCTGAAGACGACTAGAGATACTTACCATTTTGAAACGTTGTGATGTAAAACAAAAGAAATATCATTGCCTCCAAACTCAAACAGACATCAAAAACCAGATCTCTTTGAGTAAAAATGGACGGATTCTTCAAACTTTAAATTTTTTATTACAATAATTGAAACGTTTTTTAAGGATCAAAACTTTTCAATTTAATTATAAAACACTTAACTTCGACCCTGCTTCAAATTCCTCAAATAATAATATCTTTCGCATAAAGTATTTTTCATCTCGGGGTTTGCTTTTCAATGATGTTTTCTCCGAGAACACGAAAGGACAAAGAGAGAAAAAACTTTAACAGCCCTAATATTATCGGTCCTTCTCTTGTGCCTCTTTTCGGTCGTTTCGTTTGATTTTATCGTCGAAAGTTCAGCTTCAATCGATGAGGAAAACTTCTGAATTCGCTGAAAGGGAGTGTCTTAGAAGAACAAAGTTTTGTGTTTTCCGATTGTGAAAAATAAACGACGAGTTTCAAAAGGTCAAAACTTTTAAAAGGGTTATCGTTGATATTTTGTTCCGAGTGGTATTAATTAGATTTTTTGTTTTCTGTTTTTTCTTGTGGTAGTTTTCGTACGACGATGTTAATATAAAAATGTTTTATTTCGTTAAGTGTAAGAGTCCAGGGTTCAAGAGAGTAACCATTTTTACAAATACAATTCCAATCTACTTACCGGTAGAAAGTTTAAGCTAAATTGCATTCACATCTCGCGAAATCGACGCCCTGTGTCTTACAAACATTGTTCGAATCACGCTCGAACCTCATAAAGCGGGGTAAGCACATCTCCCGTTCTAGGATTTTTTTAACAGCTCTGCTTTTAAAATGGTACTTTTTTTAGAACTGTCGTCTTACACACACTTTGTAACAAACCTTTACAAGAAATAGCTCCAAAGACATTTTTTTCTACCGGAAGAAATAATATCGTAACTGATATTTTCTCTCTTTTTTCGCTGTTATCGAGGTTAAACATAAAACTGTGATATTGCGTCTTTTGTCGTCGGGGATCGATTCAAAGTGGCCTTTCTTCGAGACGATGGAATTTTATATTAAAAATATACAAAAACAAGATTGTAACTTTATATTGCTACCGTTACCTACACACAATTAGCTTGTTCAGAGAAACATCTCTCTTTATAAGAAAAAAAAGGGCGAGGAATATACAGGGTGGTATTTATAACAGCGCGATAGAATAACATTCGCGAAGAACCGTTTGGTCGGTCAAAAATAATACGAAGCCCGGGATAGGAAAAGTATCTGTTTGAAGGTTGGAGATTGATGTTTCTTGAATGATAAAATAGTTTTAGACTTGCATTGTCTCTATTTGTTTTACATCACAACGTTTCAACTGGTAAGTATCTCCAGTCGCCTTCAGGTGAATACTAAATAAGTAAAGTAACTACAGCTCTATTTATACTAGCTAGATGCACTGGAGCATAACTGAGATGGGTGCAGTCATGGGTTCGGTTCGTGTGCGATATTTTAAGTTTACATCTACTTAACTAAGGTTTCCAGATATATTTTTATTTCTAATAAAGGCTTACTAGAAGGAGTATCTGAGAGAACTAGAAGACTTGGACAACGATATACAACATCAATACGGTATTAAGCTCAGAAGACACTTTAAGAAGCCATCTGACTAAGACGAAACCAATAAGTCAAAAAGACAGGAAAAACCGAGGGAAAAACTGTGTCTACCAGATCCCCTGCGAATGTGGCCGATCTTACATTGGTGAGACTCTAAGGCCACTTGAAACTAGGATCAAGGAACACAGGAACAAGACGCTTAAAGGAGAAACCGAAAAATCAGGTGCAGCTGACCATGCCTGGACACACGGTCATCACATCAAGTGGAATCCTGAATAAAGAACCACATTGGAGGAAATGGAAGTTCAAGGAAGCTACTACCATAAAGCAGAACCCAGATTGTTCTAGCAACCCCTTATTAGATCTAAAAATATCTGGAAACCTTTGTTAAGTAGATGTAAACTTAAAATATCGCACACGAACTGAACGCACGACTGCACCCATCTCAGTTATGCTACAGTGAATCTAGCTAGTATAAAGAGAGCTGTAGTTACTTTACTTATTTAGTATTCACCTGAAGACGACTGGAGATACTTACCAGTTGAAACGTTGTGATGTTAACCAAATAAAGACAATGCAAGTCCAAAACTCTTCTATCATTCAGGAAAAGTATGTTAAAAATAGTAGTTATTCTGGGTTTGCAAAACAGATAAGTCAGATCCTGTTCATCGTTTCAAAAAAAATTATTATCATGAACTGTCAGCAAACAGGTATTATTTCATTCAACATAACGAATTTGCCTCATCGGCAGAGCCTCTTCCGATGAAAAGAGATGTGGCGTCATCACATCACGAGGAATCGTTGACACGCTGAATCCGAAAGAATTTACGCTACCTCGACGCCATTCAGATTTAAAACAACGTCTGGTCTTCAAGGTTGAAAAGGTCATATGGGAAAAAATGCAATTACGCGATTTATGGCGGCACATTGCGAAACCCGAGAATGTTTTGAACAGTTGCAAGTTCTTTGACGTGGTATGGGCGAGTCAGATAGTGTGGCTAAGACTTAAAATGTATTTATGCATTTGCAATACACGGTGTCTCAACGGGAACTGCATCGATCGGTACAGGGTGTTCCTTAATGACGGGCTAATATTTTAGGGTGTGATTCCTCAAGTAATTTTATGAAGAAAAGTTCATATATGTCCTAAGCAGCGTAATTTTTTTGCTACAGGGTGTTGAATTATTTTTTTTAATGCTTTTTTTGTAATATCTCCGAAAGTACTTTAGATAATATTTTCAAATTTGATATGTGCTAATAGGACATAAAACCACATGTTCTAGTTAGAAAAGTTATTTTTTTGTCCCACCAGTGGCGTCCCTGCAAACATTTCCTCTGATTTTTTTAGAAAAAAGTGATAAGCCACTGACATTTTACCATGTGCATATTATTTCTGATTAGTCTGGTCAATTCTGCATAAAAATGGTCTCTGGCGTTTTTCTCCTCAGGCACACCGTTCTTAATTAAAATAATTAAATTAGCTCTACTATTTATTATTAATATTGATAATACAAAATTTTGTTTTATAAAAATTGTTGGAAATGACCACCTTCATTATTTAATAGGCATGCTTGCGCCCGTCTAATTTAATTTAATTATTTTAGTTAAGAACGGTGTGCCTGCGGAGAAAAACGCAAAAGACAATTTTTATGCAGAATTGACCAGGCTAATCAGAAATAATATCCACATGGAAAAATGTCAGTGGCGTACCACTTTTTTTCTAAAAAATATCAGAGGACATGTTTGCAGGGACGCCACTAATGGGACAAAAAAATAACTTTTATTACTAAAAGATGTGGTTTTATGTCCTATTAGCACTAGCCAAAGTTAAAAATATTATCTAAAGTACGTTCGGAGATATTACAAAAAAGCATTAAAAAAATTTTAAGCCGTTTAGGACATATGTTTATATGAACTTTTCTTCTTAAAATGACTTGAGGAATCACACTCTAAAATATAAGCACATTAAGAAACACCCTGTATATAGAAAACTATACATACGAAAATTTTGAAAATGAAATATTATATTGATGGGTGCAACCCTGCTAAAATATTTTCAATATGGTGGAACTTCTGGTTATACCATATATAGAACGAGGCGGTTATCGGTGGGACACTCTGTATATAGATTTAAGAAACACGTGCTTACTTCAATGGTGACGATACTTTTTTGATTTAATCTAAATCAAAATTAAGGTTCCCTTGACTTTATGTATCCTTCAAATTATTTTTTTTGTAAGCCGTATTTTTAAAAGTTCTAAAATTTAATTTAAAGATTAAAAGTTTCTAGAGTCAACAGAAATCGAAATTAAGTCCTAAAAAACATTCCCTCAGGAATTAAAACTCACGAACAGTTTTCCAGGCACGTTCCGGTCGCGCTGAAAATGCCAGCGATAAAAAGAAAACAAGAATAACGAGAAAAATTCCAGGTCGTAAAATTTACAAAAGATAAAACGCCTGTTATGTTTGGTAAACGATGGCTGAATGTTTTGGTACGACATAAAAATAAAATTAATATATTGGCTTTATTTTTAGGGAAGGATAAACAACTAAAGGAACTGCCAACAGGTCAACGTAAGTAATTTGAACATTATATTTTCTACCTCTGAATTCAACTGAATTTTAATTGACTTCAATAGTCTATTTCAGGAAGGTGTTGAGTAATAAAAGCTCATTAGGTATGCAAAGGAACTACAGAGTAACCCAACGAATAATTAGGCCACTTTCATAATTTCGCATTGATTTTATTGCAAAATTCTTTCTTTTCATCAAGTGCAGATAGCTTAGGGTTTGGGTCAATTTATGGGTTTTGCCTATTGTTATCCATTCACAAACACTGAAAATTGTGTGATAAAGGCGTGCATTGTGTACATAGTATTAGCTACACTTATTTTTTATTAAACATAAAAAATACAAAAAATACATTATACAGAAATTAAATTATAAAAAATCATAATATTCTTCGTCATCTGAAGAACTGTAATCTTCTCTTGATGTTATAATTAACGGGTCGACGGTCCGATCGATCAGGTGGTCAATATCCCAGATTTTCTCTTCCTTAATGACATGATGGACTGCTTTTCGCCAGTTCTCTGGTGTCACTTCCCTAATCGCTTGATCAAAGAGTAGCTTAACGTCTTTCATTTTGAATGTCGTGTTGTGTCTTGCTACAAATCCTTTCACTTGCGCCCATATAAGTTTTATAGGATATAGTTCGCAATGATATGGCAGTGTTACACCCTTTTTCAGCTATATCTTCCACGGTATATTTCATAAAACGATGTGTGTGTAAATTTGCTACTGAATCAGCTGGAGGATATTTTATCATTTTACCAAAATAGTCCTCAAAAACGCGCGCCTATGGCCGACACCGAAATTGAGCCGAATTGGACGAAATTTCCCATTCTATTACTCTACACTTTTCTGAAATAGAGTATAGTCATCTCTCTTTTGTAAGTGTCAATACTGGTCATAATAAGAAAGTACCAACGTTATCCTTTTTTTTTAACTTGCCGCTCTTGTTTGGTACATTCACTGCACAATTTAATCGATTAATCACAACCAGTAATAGATTTCCAATGAACGTGGGTAAAAGTGCAGTACGTAAGTGGTACTCTAAGGTACTATTTATGGGTAATAAGTTAATGTTTATCCATGATCTATCTAGCATCTGTTGTTTGGATATGTCCGCCATAATGGTACATACATACATGGCAGTTAAAATAGAATATTAATTGAATCAATTTACACTGTGTATTATTAATTTTAGGATTGTTAATTCTTTGCTACGAGATTGTACTGGGTCTCCCAAAAGTCCCGCATAAAATTAATATCAATTAAAGGAAAAAGATCTAGGAAAAACGCTCGGATCCGTAGTTTTTTATTTTTTATTGTGCATTTTTTGACATAAAAAAATATTATACATTATTTTATTTTTTTAAGAAGGCTTTGACTGGGATTTTCGTTTGACTTTTGAGCTTTGTTACCATTTGTTATTAAGTGCCTATGTTCATTGCTTAGCTATTTCTAATTTTCAAAGTCAAACGAAAATCCCAGTCGAAGTATTCTTTTTAAAAATAATGTCGCATTAACACAAACAGAAAATTTAAAATTATTTATTTAAATTGCTCATAATTCCAAAACGACTAAAAATGTGGATTGTAACATATTTGGTATTTAGATAGGAAATTTAATTATCTACACGTTAGTAAGCTAAAAAAAGGGTGTTCCATTTGCAAAAATTGACTTATGCACATTTATTTAAATGGAAACATGGCACAATTTTAAGAACTCCCTGTATAAAGAACGTGAAACTTAAGTAATTTAAACTAAAGATCTATGTATTACTTAAAAGCTTACTAAATTTTAAATGTTTACCTTTATTAGTTTCAGAGTTACTAAACTTTCTTCTCGGAGCATTTTTACACAAAAATATCCTTTTATAATTCATATCTCAAAAACGGTTAGAGATAGGAATAGATTAATATTAACAAAAGTTATTAAGACTTTAATAAGGTAATCAGAAATGCTAAAATATACAGGGTGTTCCGTTTGAAATAGCAAAGTTGGCATTAACTTCCGGTATAACCGGAAGTAATAAAAACGTCAAAATATAATGTTTTAAAAGCTCAAAGCCAAATATGCCTGCTTTCAAATTTTTAGAAAGATAAGTTTACTCGTTTCCGAGATCTTCTAATAGGCCACTCAGCGTGAATCACCCTGTATGTGCTTGCAATTACCGAGGAAAGTAATTTTGAAAATCGAAGAAATCGTCCATATTTCTCAAAGAGACCGGATATAGATTTAAAGGAAAAAAGGAAAGACAACAACGTCTCGGTCTCAGCAAATATAATTGTGTGGTTACACGTGTTTCACACTTTCGGGCATCATCAGAATGTACATTTTTAAATTTTAATATGTTATAACTGTTTCTTTTCTGTTTTAAATTCTGGGTCTGATGATGCCCGAAAGGGTGAAACACGTGTAACCACACAATTATATTTGCTGAGACCGAGACTTTGTTGTCTTTCCTTTTTTCCTTTAAGTAATTTTGAGTGCTTGCAAGCACTTTAAATGGCTTGAAATTCAATTACCAATCACTTTTATAAAGGGATTGAATTACCAATAACCGAGCACTGAATTGCTTGCAAAAACTATGCTCGGAGCACTGTTGTGCTTAAAGCACTTTCAAGCAATTACTGCCTAGCTCTGCTTATACATTTTTTAAATCATCAATAATAATTATGATGATAAGTCCAGACTGATCAAAACATCACTGCGACGTCAACGTTATTTTTATTTTATTTCTATCTCTATCACACCTAATAATTATAATAATCAGGTATTATGTAAAAAGAACAAGTCCATAAAAAATCAAGAGCCATAATCAGCAAACCAGTTTCTTTCACAACACAAAGAAAAAATGTATCAAGATTATATTACTTTAATAAATGACCTGGTACGAGCCCGTGTAAATCTTATTCAATTGTTGTTGTGACCTCGAAAGAACGCCATGAGAATTGTATAACGTCGTGTTAAGTTGATTAATAAAATTGCTCGATTAATTCCAAGAGAAAATGTGACAAAAAATATTATATAGATACTTTATATATTTGTCGCCATCTATCCTATAGAAAAATAACTAACGAATTATGTAACGAGGTAACCTCAAGACTGGTATGGGAATGTCAAGAGGAACTTGAGGCCCTGGCAAAAGTAAAGAAAGTAATCTGCAGTGGGTACCAGGACACGAAGGTATTACAGAAAATGAAAAAGCCGATGAAATTGCAAGGAAAGGCTCAGAAAATACATTCATTGGTCCAGAACCGGCACTCGGAGTACCAAGGTGCACAGTACGAGATGCCATAAGGCATGGTTTAGGAGGGAACACAAAATCCACTGGAGCAACAGACAGGGATTACACCACAGCAAAAGCTTTATTGGGATCCAGACCCAAGACTTACGAAACATTTGATTCAAATGAACGGAAACCTACTGAAAACCATTACAATAATTCTGACAGGACACGTGGCTGTCAACAACCCTCTGCACAGAACGCCACTGTACAATGGAAACATTGACTGCAAATTATGTGGACAAGACAGGGAGACGGTACAGCACATAGTTTTCCATTGCGAGTTACTAGATCGGACGAGGCAACGAATACTCGGGCAACCACAACTGGAATCAGGGGACATTCTTAGCCTCTCTTCAGTTGACGTACACAAACTAGTGCAAGGAACTGGGATCACGAAGTGGGTGTAACAACCAAACAGGGCCAAACCTGGCCTAAGTGCATCGGGCGCACGGACAGGCTCTCGGAAAAAAAAACTAAATATAAGAAAAAACTCTATACGTCTTTTTCCAAATGTAAGACGATCCTTATTATAAGAACTTCGGTGTTGCGCTACGAGTTGTTATTATTACCGAAGATTAACCACTTTAGTTAACGGTAGGTATAGAGTTCTCCGCTATATTAAGAGAACTGCATCTTCGTTCTGTCTCATTCTAATTCAGCTGAACTAAATTACTTCCATTGTTGTTTAATAAGCTTTCTAATATACTGCAGCTAGCCAAATCTCGGTAGAACGGTCATTATTCACAGGTCATTAGGCAGATATATATTTCACTTTGCAGGAAGCAATTCTGGGCTCTTTATTTCAAAAGCTATTAGGTAAATGTTCTGTTCAATGCACTAAAATGTTCATACGCGAGCTTGCGATTTTCATATTGAAGATTTATTCCGGCTTGTACTTTGTGCAAGGAATATTATCATTTAATTAACGAGAAATTGGGAAGTGATAATCGAGAACTTTTACACGTAACTAATGAATCAATTAGGTCAGGATAATTTTGCTTTCTTGCTAATGTTAATAGTTAGGGATGGACATAAAAGAAAAATCTTTCTAGAGTATCACAAACCTTTTCTAGAAACAATTAAAAACACAGCGAAAAAGCAGGATGTGTGAAAACATTTACGTCCTACTATTATCCGCATCATTCTTTTATTTGCGAGCCGTGCGACCGATTATATTATTATCTTTGTTTCGATAACTTAAATAGAAAAGGACAGATTAGAAATAGAGAATCACTCTCAAACGATTAGTTAGGTCGTAGCGTGTCGAATGAAAGCTGTCCCGGGCCTACTATTTGCCGGATTTGTTATGACGTCGGTACGTTCTTGCGCGTGTATTTATTAGGGAGCGTATTTCCGGAGGTTTCGTTACGATATGATCGGTTACTTTACATACCTACTAACGCCTTTTTTATTCCATAAATCTTAGCTTTTGACTGTTCACTCAATAAACTGTGGAAATCTAAGGGTAATTGGTCTATGTCTGTGACCGCATGACACCCTATGTAAGTGGTTGTCAGTTAAAAAAAAAACCTCTTATTAAAATATTAATTCTTTTATGAAAGAAAAGTTGTCTCGCAGTGTCGGACATGACGACAAGACCACCCTAAAGGGGTGCGCTTTCAGTACGTCATCCAACATCCCTCTGATTTCAATCTTATTGTAAATCATACATTTTTTGATAAAGAATATCTTTCTCTATAACAGAAGTGCCACGCAGGCCACCCTAAAGGAATGCCTTTTCAATGACTCATACGTCATCGAACAAGGGTGACGCGAGGCAGACAAAGATATTCTTTTATAAAACACAGTCTAAACAACATCAATCGACCCTTTTCGAAATTAAATATTGCATGTCTATAGTACCGTCCTGGAAAAACTGTTAAAAAAAATCGTGGTATAACACAAGACTTAATTCTTGTTACGTCGAATTTATTATAAACCAACAATTCACTAAAATGTGATAATAGAATTATTACATTACTG
This sequence comes from Polydrusus cervinus, assembly GCA_935413205.1. Taxonomy (NCBI): domain Eukaryota; kingdom Metazoa; phylum Arthropoda; class Insecta; order Coleoptera; family Curculionidae; genus Polydrusus; species Polydrusus cervinus. The sequence goes on from OW284519.1 coordinate 29,159,053, forward strand.
TGTATATGAATATTCAATTAAGCCTTATTTCAGCCGCAATCATTTTTTTACAAGCCCATGAACCATAATATTGTCAAACTTACCTTGCGTGTGCTTGGATTTTGCGCTCTCTAATTACACACAAAAATATCGATGCTAATAATAAAAGTCAAATAAAGTCACAGCACTCGCACTTTCGCACAATAAATCCTCTGCAACGGTGGCGATTACTGCAACCACCGTAACACACTTCCTTCCTGCTCAATTGAATCAGCGAGGATCGGGACGATCGTTTATCCTCCTCCCCTGACCCTTTATCGATCCTACCCACTCGCACAGCACGTACGGCGACTATTCGTTCATAGCAGGACTGCTTTTTGAAATTCCCAGAACCAATTCCACAAGAATACCAAAGATCTCTGCACTGCTGCAAAAAGCTCAAAAACAAACAGCGCGTACAAAGAGCTGTAATGGCGGATTCAATTCCTGAAAAGCTAGTATTGCAGTATAAGCGAATGCCCGTTCCTGCTGAGGGGCGCGCGGGGAAGCAGTCGCGCCTCGCAAACCGGTTAGGATATTACGCGTGCGCGGCGGGAGAAAGCCGACGCGCCGTTTATATGTCTGCCGATAGTCCAGTTAAATTTGAACTTAAAGCTCCTGCGGGCCATTGCAAATATTTGTCAGAATTGAAATAAAAAGTGGCGCCAGAGTGTTCTGACAGTAGAAGGGATATTCTTAGATCAATCTGCAGTGTGGAGGTTGATTCTTAAATTAGGGAAACCTTCAGGTTCCTACTGTATGAAGTCTATGATACGACGAACATGCCTAAGTGAATACGCTGCGCTGTAGATAACCCATTGTCAAAGTTGTTTATATAAGAAAGCTCTGTCCGAAACACGTGACAATTGTTTCCCAGGGAAATCTATTTAAGGTTCAGATTTCAATTGAATAAATATGGGAGTTTTACTGGACTAAAACGCCAGAACTGAAAATGTAATTATCGAGATTTTCCTTCCATAGAGAAGGACAAAGGTGAGTCCGTCTCTTTGCTGTTCTCTTTGTCCTTTTTCCTTCTATCTAGGTTATTTGCTGTTTTTACTGTTCTCTTGTTTGGGTTTCGAAATATGAGAACGATTTCGTCGCCCGGACGGAGAATCCAAGGAATAAAGTTGTCGTTCCGCTTTGTAGACATATTGTTAACTCGATTTTTATATGTTTGTTTTCCGACGAGTTAAAATTTGATTATTTTCTGGAAAGATTCGATATTTGAGTTAGGCGACACAATTGATCAGTCGGAAGACTATGTGACGATCGTTTTATTCAAATCACACAGCATACCATTCCAAGACGAGGCAGCAGGTCCACAAGAACTGAGGCTGGAAGCAGTGGAAGGAACCATGAAGCCAATAATTAATTGTCCTTGATTGGTTGGTTTAATGCGGGGGTCGGGCGTTTGGCCCAAGCTTCCTGCACAGCAGCCTAGTGGCTTATTATGCTCCCCTATCTTGCTGGAAAAGATTTGTTCCTTTTATAAGGTCCAGTAAATTTCTACCAAGTTTGTCATACGGGAGGTTATCATCACATCCGAAGATTTTGAATCTTCTTCGGGTCAGTGCTTCGTAGTTATATATGATATATGAGGCGGTTTCGTCCTCTTCGCCAAGTCTGCATTCAAGGGGACCATTGCAAATTCCTATTCGGCGTAGGTGTTTTCTTAAGTGGCAGTGGCCTGTTAATAGGCCAACCACTTGTATTAGCTGGGTGCGCGTTAGCAGCAACATTCCAGTTAATAGCTTTTTGGAGGGTTTCCTAATTGTGGCCCTCGCTTGGGTTTGCCCAGGCATCCTGTTTCATGGATGACATCATTCCAGCCTCTATGAGACCTACGGAGTCAACACCGTTTAGGGAGTATCGGTTTCTTTAAGTAAACATCGGTATAGGTGTTGTTGTTGCGTCCACCTGTCTGTTGTTGCTTTGGTTCCCTGTCTTGATATGCCAAGGGCCGGTTACGGGCCCCTGAGTTTTTGAGATGATCCGGCTCTAACCAGTTTATTGGCTTTTTCATTGCATAATAATTGCCCTTAATATCTTAAGTGGTTTTGTTATCCGTTTAATTTATCTACTTTTCTTCCCCATAAATACATTAATATTTACCTTTAAAAGTCCCTATAATCCCTACAGAACGAAGTTCTAATTTCGATTCCATTATCAAAAACAGGTAAAAGTTTTTTGCTTGTCTGTTGCAAAAGAAAAACATTACTCATTGTATAATGTGCACTAATCTCTCGGTCGAGCGGAACAGGTGTAACGGTATAATAAGCCGCAGCTTGCAGGTAGAGAATATAAAGAAATAAGAGGCAGAAATAAGGATAAAAGATAAAAGAGATAATGGTTGTGTAGTTTTAGCATTGAGGACTAACGTAGTCTTAACAAGTCAAACGATATCGATTATTCTTCGAGATTATGGGCGTCAAACGTTGATATTACAAAGATTTTGGTTGAAACACTTTTAGGGATTGGTTTATGTTTACATAAAAGATAGCAACGCTCTCCATTTTGCTGGCACTTTCCCCTAACCACCTGGACCCTTTTAAAATGAGATAATGTTTGGGTCTGTTCGGGTCTGTAAACATCGCAGCATTCGAGGGAGCTCATTCCTTTTCTGCATAGAATACAAAGAACCTAACCATGGCTATACACGCGCTCCCATTGTTCACAATCGGTATCAATTTTTTTTTCCTTGCTGTGTTCTGACATATGATTCTAAAGTAGAGGGGTTATCTGTTTAAAATATGCAATTCATCTTGTCCTGATCGTCTCTCTTGTGAGTCTAGAGGTCTAGCATCCAGATCCCTGAGTTTGTTCACTTCATTTAATCCATAAATCCTTAGTCAGGCCCCCTATAAATAAAGTAATTTTAACCTAAATCTCATTTTTTTCTTTATTACTGATCTAGGTGTACTATTATTACAGTTTCTTTATAGTTATGGTCGTTAAGCATATTTTAATTTTAGTATTATCACAACACACAATTTATGACTAGAAGGTTGCTTTAAAGAGTATGGTGAATGGGGTCTGATGGTAAATTTTAGTAAAACAAAATACCTATGCGTTGATGGAGAATCACAAGACCATGAAATCGATCACAGCAACTTTATAGCACCATGTGACGAATATACGTATCTAGAAACTAAAATTGAAATTGAAAAAAGGGGCCGGACACTAAAAGAAGTAGAAGATCGAATAATGAAAGGAAAGAAAAAAATTGGCTGTCTCAACTAAGTACTGTGGTCAAACCATATCTCCCAAGAAAGAAAAAAAATGCTGTATGACACCATTTTTAAGAGTATCGTATTATATGGATGCGAGACCTGGCAGCTGAACAAAGGCTTAGAACATAAACTGCTTGTTTTGGAGATGGATTTCTGGCGCAGAGCTGCTGGTAAATCTAAAATGGATCGAATAAACAATAGACGAATTCGAGAGATGATGGACGTACAGAAGACAATACTGGATGACATAGACCAGTGACAACTGATTTGGTACGGACACGTAGAGAGGATGGGCGATGAGTGGCTCCCCAAACAAATAATAAACTGGACTCCAACTGAGAGACGAAATAGGGGAAGACCGAAGTCAACCTGGATCGATTGAATACACAGAGCCATGTCAGAACGAAACTTACAGCCAAGAGAATGGGAAAACCGACAAGCATGGAACTGGGAACCGGAAGGCGTAGAACGCTATAGAACCGGCTATATTTCACAACACTTAAGAAAAGGCATATGCACAGATTTCGGAGCTTCTAGTCGTAAAAGGAGACATTAACAATCTAAAGTAGACGCTGGCGATTCGTCCATACCAACGTGGGTCATTTACCGAAGAACGAATGTGTCCTTACATATCTAGTAATTACGGTAGTTGCAGCTTTATAAGTAAGTAACTTTATCTTTTGATTAGCTAATAGAAGTATTTTTTTTGTATAAATTACATTAGCGGAAAAAATATCTTTTTCTATCAGGTGGTGGTTAAAAATATATGGTGAGATTACCGAAGACCTGCATGTGAACTTAAAGATGTAAAAATAATATAGCTACTATTGCCATGGTAATTTAAAAAGAGATGAAGAGGCAACATTCTAAACAACTTGCAGCTGTAAAATAAGTTGCAGATTTTCTGTAATGTCCCTGTTAATCGATAATGGATACCGAAAAGAACACTGTTCGTTAAATGTTTGTTCACATTCACAACTTTTTAATGGTTTTATTTAAAAAAATCTCTTTTCTATTATAAATTTATCAATATTGACGGTAGCTATTTTTATTCAGCCAGAACAACCAATCAATTAAGTGAATATATTTTATTTATATTGAATTGATCGTTTTCCATTGCAGCATGTTATAATTTTATATAATTATTTACTTTGTAATGCCAGTCATGTACTTCTTAGATCAGGAATAGTATAGATAGATGCCTTTTGCATTATAAATAATTAAAAATTTTATTTTTATGTTAACAAAGGGTTTCGGTAAAGGTTTATAGTTTACGTGAAGGACTTGTTCTATGTAAGAGGTGGATATTATAGATGTGTAGTTGAAAAAACTCTACCAGAGATCAGAGGGGGAAGACATTTATAATATAACATCAGTAATTCCTCTTCTAGAACTGGGTTTGTTTGTGTAATACTCTAATCTTTAACAAATCCGACCATACGGAAGTCTCTACCCATCACGAGAGTTTCTGGGTCGCTGACTAAACGCCAGACAGGATGGTTAGCTAGCCAATCATCCAGGTGGATGGACCAACAGTGACGACGAAACAGCATCTAATAATGTTTTTCTGGGCCGCTGGTTTCGAAATATACAGAAGATATTTATGGTATAGAGATTGTTTATCACCTGGCAGAATTTTTATGTTCAATAACGTTCACTACAAATTGTATAATCCAGAAGACAAATTCAACACAGGTGTGTTTAAAAAATGCACCGAGCACACAAGTGCACGTTGTGCGCCGTTCGTATTTAACTCTACAAACAAACGAAAATAAACTTAAGTGAGAACTCATGTAATAAATTTAAATAATGTAAATTTCTTCATCCTGTGTGCCCCGTCGGTTAAAATATAGACAACATTCTAAGGAAGTAGGTATGACTAACGCTTTAATAAATAAATTATCAGATGAGAAAGACAACTTTCCCGCATAATGTAATCATGGTTGGCAACGGAGCCAACATTCTATGGCGAAGAGTTTTCGCAAAGCTTAAAATAACAGATTGGGAAAGATAGCATGCAGGCAACAACGAATTTGCTTTCTGATATTGATGAATATTAAAGGAGTTTGGTGCAATATCCGAGGGACTGAATAAAGTGGCCTGACATCTAGGTTCGTGCTACTTTTCTTTTCAATTCGTGGTGGATATTGAAGGCTTTGATGGAGATGCATATTATGAAAGTCAAGACTACTAAAAGCGGACATCTAATAACCTTAATTGTGCCTGTTTAAAGGTTGGAGACAATGACGTTTCTTGAACGGCAGTAGAGTTTTGGACTTGCATTGTCTTTATTTATTTAGAATCACTACGTTTCAACTGGTAAGCATCTCCAGTCGTCTTCAGGTGAATATAATAACCTTAATTGTCTTCAACAAATACGATTGGGGATACCAATTGAACTTAACCAACGAATCGAAAGTTTTTACTATGCTCCAGACTAGGTGGTGAGCTAGCTTGTAAGTAAATAAGAGCAGTACCAGCTGACCCCGCGCTAAACCAACTAGTAGTAGTAGTAGTTGTGTAGAAACTCAGTTGCCTGGCAAGAAGACCACGGCGATTCTTTTTACCTTCAAAGAATCTTCCCCTGACCTCTTTATGAATGTCCAAATATCCTTATAATTTCACTAACTATAACGAGAAGAACTTTTTTTAATTTTAGCGCTTGAATTTTTGTTAAAACATGTTATTAAGAGTACATTTACCTACGTGTTAAAAATAATATTTTTTTTTCGAAGCTGTTAGGCCGAACGAATTAGTGGTTTTGTGAAAAATAAACACAAATGCTGAACTGTTGTTTACAGGCGTACTTTTTGCATAAACCTTTGACAACTGTTAGGTTTAACTTTAAACATATCAACGCCCTATCGAAAGAAAAACAAACACCGCCTATAAACAGGAGTGTTTATACGTTCTCAAAATAAGCGGTTCGCTGGTTTAAAAATAGAGACCAAGGAATAGGGGAAAACTGTGTCCGTAGAAGAATTTAAAATCCGTAAATTATTTTATTGGAAAACTACACATTTACCCTTTTTTGCTTAAAGTTTGGAGAAAGCTTGGGAAGAATAACAAGTCCAAAGCCACGATGACAGGTTGTTACTGGCGTTTGATCGTGGCGGTCCGAGGTCGGTCTTCGGAGAGGGCATACGTTTAATAAAAAAAAGTATTTGATCGAATGAGAAGGCTTAATCAGCCTTAACTAGAACTCAGGAGCAGCCAAGCTGCCTACCTCTCATGTGTCGAATAAATCACCGACAAAATGAGCTAAGGAGTCTAGAAGATTGACCATCTATAGGCGCAGACCCTTTGCGGGCCGCGGCCTCAGGATGGTCGCGCGTCTCTGATGAGTCCCAGTAGGACGAAACAACGAAAGGATTGAGATGTTAACGGAAGAAGACAGGGCATACCGTTGTTAGCAGTGAGTCTAAAACCTCCGTAAACTGCCATTCCCCACTGACAAGGTGAGGGGACAGCTGGTAATAGACGAAGGGGTGCACAGCGTGCAAACCCCGGACGCTCGATGCCGTGGAGAGCTACCAATAAACGAATCGTTTACCGATAGGTACGTCCATCGGGTTTGTGATGGTACCATGGCTAGCCTGTCATTTAATTTGATGTTAACATTCCTTGCCTCACTTAAAATGAAATGTGAGGTCATCCTTGTTTCTGATTCTGGGTGCTCATCAGTGATCTGGCTTGGCAATGTGACACGTTCGATGTCCAGTTATCAAAAAAAAGTATGTTCGGAACTTTAATAGATACAAGAATGCAGTATGCTTCTAGTCATCCCTAATATCGAGACCAAGAGGGACACCGTGGACCTCTATGGATGTGGTTGGTTGGTTGAATAGGGAATACAAGCTATACTGGCTTTTTCGCCAACCCCTGCTGCAACGAAAAAAATCTAATATAGTGTAGGGGCGGTACATTGCAAAGTAATGCAGTAAAAGGGTCTGCCTTTTGGTATAATTTTGCTCTGTCTCATACGGAACGGTTCTAGAGTTGCCTTACTCATATTATTTCTCTGGAAAATTACCGTTAAGGAGAAACTTTGCGGAATCTCTCCATATACTAGTTTTAGATACACGAATTTTTATTTAAGAAACCAGTAAAATGAGGTCAACCACACGAATAGACGGGTTATTTATTTATCATTTTATGTTTATAATGTGCAACGTACATGGAGCGATGAAAATGCGTCATCTCGCTATTTTATGGGAATATTCTCCTTAGATGTGCGAAAAAAATGTTTGGCATAGTAAATTCAAAATAACGGGGACAAGGAAATTACTTATTTATTAATGCCTTTTTAATATGTTACTTATTCGGGGGGCTACCGGAGTGTAGCTCCCATCGAATCCAGTTTCAACTAACATTTGATTTCATATAATTTTTCTTATTTCTCACACTCAAAAACGCTTTTATTACTATATCTATACTTTTGTTCTTTTTAGCACTAATTTACATGCTGATTCAATCAGGTATTTCAACTATTTTAATGACAATAACTAAAAATTGTTAATAATATATGTTAAGGTAACTACGGCAGCGTAGACCACCGAGTAAGCTAGTAAGTCTAGTAACTTTATTAGGATGAAAACTACGTTGTGTGGGTCGATGAATGTCAAAGCATTTTATAGTATTTTACGTTACAGGGTGACTTATTACAGTACGAGTTGGTTTACGGACGAGGCGACGTAGGAGCCGAGTCTGGACTATAAACGAGTGCTGTAATAACACCTAACGGACGTGTATCATATGATATTTTATTTCATTTTGTCATTATAATCCTTTTTAAAAAGATTTAATAGAAATGTTTATTACAAATTTTAAAATATTATTGGCAATATTAAATCACATGACCTTAAATTGTAACTCTCTTTTGCTTGTCACTGTTAAATAGATAAAATTATAATATTTGAGTAAATAATATAAATACAGTTTAAATAAAATAAAAATCACTAACTTTAGTTAAGCAAAATATTTAAAAAATTGTAAAAGAGAGTCTATTCTGTAGTTGCGTAATATTTTTTATTTACTGAAGTTGGTAGAAAAAATAATTTTACAAGTTAAAGTATCTAAACAGAGTTACTTGGTATCGATAAATATATAGTCAAAACAAAATAAAATTACTAACTTTAGTTAAGCAAAATATTTAAAAAATTGTAAAAGAGAGTATATTCTGTAGTTGCGTAATATTTTTCTTTTACTAAAGTTGGTAGAAAAAATACTTTTACAAGTTAAAGCATCTACACAAAGTTATTTGGTATCGATAGATATAATATATTGAAAACAAAATAAAAATTACTAACTTTAGTTAAGTAAACTATTTAAAAAATTGTAAAAGAGAGCCTATTCTGTAGTTGCGTAACATTTTTTATTTACAAAAGATGGTTGCTAGGCAATACATTACAGTACCTGACACTGTAATGTTCCACTTACCGGCCGCAAATGAGTACATGGTAAGTTGATTTACTGGACAAAATGAAATAAAAAAAATTTGTAAGCTTACCTGTAATAGTTGGGTATTTTGTTGATGTAACAGAGCTGAAGATCTTGATCTTCTTGGCGTGATTCCAACATTTTCACCGCGCATTATCGATTCCACCACTAAAAATAAAAAAATTTTTTATTATTTATTTCACAAAAAATGTATTCTTCATAAAAGCTCCTGCTAAAACTTTCTTAAGTGTTTATGGACTCTTATTTTTTGTTTTAAATACAATTTTCATTTGTAAAATTTAAAAAAAAACATATATTTACCTCCATCACCAATGAGCCGCATCTGCACCAATGAAGGGTCTTCATTGTGCTCTTCCAACACTGTATCATCCGTAACTGTCAGGTCCTGTAACAAAACAAAATATATTAACAGTAAATACATAAGGACCACAGAAGAAAGGGTAAAATAGATTTAAAACTTCGTAAGTTACTGGCTGGAAGCACGTCACAGCTTCTGACGTAATTTTTGATTCGAATCATGTCGATATTTTGATCGTATATTTTTTCAATTCTGTCAGGATGTAATTAAACTTCAAGATGAGCGTGTTTTTCAACGGTAATTCGAACAATTAATGCTATTTTACTACCAACAAATACTAGAAGATCATTTGGACTATAAAATCCAAGAAATTCTTTATAAATTTAATTAAAATTGAAAATCAAAATTCCTAAATTTATATGCCGGTATGTACAAATGAAAATAATATAATATAGAAAATATAATAAATTAATGAAATCATGCTTTGCTAAATTTATAGCTCAATAAATACAGTGCGAATAAAATGGCGGACAGATAACACAGACAATTTTTTATTTTTTCCCTTATTTTATAAAATAAAAGCTGAGTATTTAGTTTAAATATATTCCCAAATAGATGAGATTGTGTTAGTAAAATAAAGTAAATTTCACAATTAACCCGACAAGAGTATTACGAAGAAAGACATGACAAGGCATTTAATGTTGTCAAATAATTTGGTTGGAGAACCGAAAATATTTTGTTTTGTTCATGATGCAAACCTCAAATTAATTTTGGCTAAAATATTTATTGCCTTTGGCTCGAGTTCAACATTTTTTGCTCCAAATCTAGTTCAAAGCACGTTTGGCTAATTTTAGTTTAGTGTATTTTTAAACCGTATTTATTTCTGATTAATTTATTATTTATAAAAAAAATTGTTTAAAATATGCGTGTTTTTTCCTGTAATAAATAACAGAAAGTAGAGATGACGTTGAATAAATAAAATTAGTATTCTATGTGGCCATGCACTAGAAGCTAGGCGACGCTATTTCTTTTATTTATACCGAATTGTGAAGTTTTTAAGACGGTAAATAGACTAGTTCCATATTGGACATCGTACACGTCACATTGCCAAGCAAAGCCACAGATGAGTCGCCCGAGAACGGCGCAAACGTCTGATCAACAACTATGATATTAACTGACAGTCATGACATGACACAGGCACTTTAACCAAGACCTCAAGGCGTGAAAAACCTTATACGAGGCAGACCACCTCATCGGAGATGGGAGGAATACCTCCCACCAACAAGGGGGCCCTGTATTGTCAATGTCAAGAGCGTCCAGGGTTTCCACGCTGTGGACCCCTTCGTCTATTCCTCAGTGCACCGCGGCCTAACAACCGGGTCGGAGGGTTATGGGTGTATACCGTTCCCCAAACACTGAAGCGTTTACTGTCTTTTCATAGTCCATGATCAGCCGTTTCGTCCTACTGGGACTCATCAGAGACGCGCGACACCTGAGGCCGCAACTTGCAAAAAGTCTGCGCCTATGGCTATCAATCGTCTGACGTCTGTGTGCTATTGCGTTATCCATCATCGTCGAAGGAATTTCGGTCTCCACCGCCGCGGACCTCCCTTCAAGGGTCTAGGCAGGGTTGGCTATTGAGTGAGCAAGCATAATCTGCTGGCGGGGACTGCAAAGATTGCAGTGTCGCACGATCGAGAGTGCAGGGGTGATTCTCTCCCCCCCCCCCCCAGACTAGTACCACTTCTGATTTATCTGAGAACGTAACCTTAACTAGGTTTCTAAATACATATACTACCGTTCTATGTATGTAAAAAAAAATTAAATATGCATTGACCATTTCTTCACCATCTAAAACCAGAATGCCAGCTGCCACACTAATCATTACATATATTTTACGAAATAAGCAATACAGGCAGAATACATAGTGATGAACCCACGTTGCTGCACCATGCATGCGTGTTTAAAACGGCCAAGTTTAAAAATAAACACATAACTTTTAAGTCATTGGCAATGCTGGCCGTCTCAGACATACAGCAGATGTTTGTGAAACGGTTTGTATCGTTCTTTATTGCCGGCAAAGTGCATCTTGCTTGAAAGTGACAGACGCACTGAGAAAACTGACCTGAAAATTTACAGGATTTATGTGTAAATTGTGCTGGAATGCCTGGTGTCAATTTTAAGTGATAGTCAACGTCCAAATATGCTTTAATGTCAGAAAGAAACATCGTTGTCTTTATCTACAAAGCTTTAAGAAATTATATCTTAGGCTTTGTTTGTTGGAATTAAAATTTTTAATTTATTGCCAAATAATTTACTAACTATGGATCTTCAAACATTCAAAAGAAAATTAAAACTATGGATTATTCAAAATGATAAAAAAATAGGAGTTATAGATAGATAATTAATTAATTATATTTATATTAAAATAATTTATTATTATTTATTTTTTATACTCTCTTAATTATACTTTTTAAATATAGTACAATTATTTTTTATAACAAAGTTGGACAGGTTAGTTAATCTATGATTTTTGTGATGATGATATTTTGTAGATTGAATTTTACATATTCAATTTTATTCATTTTATATTATTATAATAATAACTGATACGTAATAGTAGATTCTGAAACGAGGTTGGAATGAAAATTTGATCCGAGTGGAAGATTCCGAACTCGAGCGTAACAAGCGTGAGGAACCACGAGTATCGAATTTTCATTCTAACCGAGTAGCAGACTATATTTTCTCCAAGACCAAAAATACTATTCGCAATATTTGTAATTTCAGGTGGAGTATTATCCAGTTCCATATCTGATTCATCCGATTTTTTACTCATATTTTGACTTGCACTAAAATTTGTCTGCTGACATTGACAGTTTCGAAATTCATGGCAACCTATGTCGTTTAGATCAATTACAGAATATTCATTCTGTATCTTGTTATGGAATGAAAATACACGCAAAACGCATAGGAAGCAAGTGTTTCAGAATAAATATTCCAACTCAAGAGCGAGAATTTTTACATTCTATTATCAAAAATGATTTTGGAATTATTGCATTCAGTAATAGTCGTAAAGAAAAAATATACCAAAAGAAATATATTATCGTGAATATTAAAATAACGCAATCATTATGCAAAAAAATCGTTTTTTTTTTCTCTGGGAAAGTCTCCCACAGTGTTCCAAGCAGAAATCCACGCCATATTACAATGTGCATATGAAAACAACAGGAGGGCTTATCTCAATAAGCGGTTCCATATATATTCTGACAGTCAAGCTATGGGCTGTTTATATGCAACAAGGTAACCTCAAGACAGGTATGGCAATGTCAAGGGGAACTGGATGCCCTGGCAAAAGTAAACAAAGTAATACAGCAGTGGGTACCAGGACACGAAGGTATAACAGGAAATGAAAAAAACGATGAACTTGCCAGGAATTCAATGGTCCAGAACCGGCACTCAGAGTACCAAGGTGCACAGTACACACACCATAGAGCGATGGATCAGGGATCCAGACCCAAAACTTACGAAAGAGCTGCTTCAAATGAACAGAAACCAGCTGAGAACCATTACTGGCATTCTGACAGGACACATGGCTGTCAAGAACCATCTGCACAGAATGCAATTGTACAATGGAGACCTTGACTGCAGATTATGCGGACAAGTCAGGGAAACTGTACAGCACATAGTTTGCCATTGCGAGTCACTAGATCGGAAGAGGCAACTCGGGCAAACAAAACTGGAACTAGATGACATCCCCAGTTGACCTACACAAACTAGTGCAAGGAACTGAGATCACGGAGTGGGTATAACAACCAAACAGTGTGAGCACAATGAGCCAGACCTGTCCTAAGTGCATCCGGCACACGGACAGGCCCTCGGCAAAAAAAGTAATGCATTATTTTTTTGTTAGCCTATAAAATGGGCTTATATTCTACTCTAAGTATTTATCGTCTGCAAAATAATCTCTCTCGAAGTGTTTCGAGATGAATATTTTCCCTAAAAATAATTAAACGTTGACTCCCAAACGTACAATTCATGTTCCATTTTATTTTACAGTCTACATTATAAAAGTACAACTCCATTGTTTTATGTCTATTATTTAAAACAACAGTATGCTCTTTAGGAATGCTGTACCAGTCCGCCTATCAGAGAGCTTTGGCTCTTATAAATCGCTTATTTTAGCTGAACAAGAGAGTTATGCTAACAAGGCCGTATGTATGCGGACTCGGACATGCCCGCCGGGTATAAATTGCAGAAAGGTCAAACGTTTCAGGAGCTGCCCATGAACGGGATGCCTAAACGTATTATTTCGTGGTTTACAGTTACGTCATGTAAAATGTCCATTTGCGGTAATACATTATGTGGGCATGTTATTTTAATTTAATTTTACCATTTCTGCGGCACAGCGTAGCAAAATTATTAGGTTTAATGTTATCCGTTATTTTTAGTGCAGCAATCATTAAAGTATAAGTCTACTATGTCTCCTTCCTATCCCCTCAACTTCTTAACAGCCTAAGACCATTTTAGGCTATTCTTCCTAGACCTACAACCATACCACGCTACCAATATATTACACATGGTTACACAACAGAGCGCTGCATGTCTGACACTGGCCGAAGATTAAGCCGACCAACTGCGACGCACCACGTTGAGTAGTAATGGCCGTACCACGTTGGGTACTACAGGCCAATTCACAATCATTTACAAAAGTAAGTGCCCCGTGCATCAGTTAACAAAACATGCTGGTAAGTATCTTTTCAGCTATTCTGGATATTTTCGAATCTATAATGTTGTTAGTCTTCCATACTCTAGTCTCTAGTTGAATATACAGGGTTGCTCAGAAGTCCGGAATAAAATTAATATAGCCTTAACCTGTAACTGTAACAAGTCTTCATTGTTTCACGTTCTGACATTTCTTACCTTGAAAGGTAAAAAAAAAACATTTTTAATAATTATTTAAATAGAGATTTTTTAAAAGATTTTAACAGTCGCCATTTTAAAATAGCTTGACAGAATCGCGTCAAATTGTATGAGCATACTGTATGAGATATTATCTTTCAAATGATGTATCACAAGCTGTATGTTTCCATTTAAAAAAGAGATCAATGTCGTCATATCTTTGACAAATGTCTATAAAAAAAACGAAGAACGTCAAAATGTGAGCATATATAAAACTAAGTTGACGTGTTCGAGCGTTTTCCCCAAGAGTTACAGGTTAAGACTATATTAATTTTTATTCCGGACTTCTGGGCAACCCTGTATACGGAAAGGTTATGTTAAAGAAATATATATTTAGAAACGTCTAACCGGTTTTCAGTCGTGGTTAAGTGGGCGTTACAAACGTTTGTTTAACTACAACAGGTAGTTTAACCCAGAGACTGGTACTGACCTTTAGAAAACGGTGATTGTGAATTAGAAAATTGGTCCGTATTAGAAACATGAGTACTTTTTTTTCAATAAAATTGCCGATTACCTAATCTTATCACCTATACTTGATATATAAAATAGAACGATATATCGAGATAACATGTATTGTTATTGAAGGTATTGTGAAAATCGTTTTTATTTAGCCGGTAAGTAAAAATATCTATTTAAAACTCTTACGTCATAATATTCTTCGTATCTTTGAATCGTATCAAAAATTGGTTATTTGGGATTCCCCCACATACCTACTAACGGCTATGGGTCTTTTTGTTAGGTATATTTATTGTATTAATCTTATGTCAATAATTTTATAATTTGTAATCTCATCCTTATCAGTTTTTCCTGAGAGTCCCGATGTCACATTCATACTGCATCGTTATATTTCTGTTAGTTAATAGCTGCTACTTCCTGCAAATGTTTTTTTTTTGCAATTTCCTTCCAACTATCATAATTAAATGATCATGAAATCTTCCTTATTTTATAGTGTATTTGGTTTATTATTTTTTGCTTTTGAGGAATTGTCGGTGTTGATACAGTTATGAAATAATGGTAATCTACGGCATTTAAAAAACATTAACCTGTAAAGATTCAGATTACAGATAATAACTGATCAACTCGCCAACAATGGCAGAAATGATACGCTTAACTTCAATAAACTACCACCTTCAGACCTTCTCTCCTTAATAAAGAAAAATATTTTAAAGATTTGGAGCGGGGATTTGGAAAAATGTCAACTCTCAAAGGAATTACATATGACACTTCGGTTGGAGCTTCTTTAGCCCATGGTTTCATAATAAACCCCTGGATAGAAGAAAAATTACTACATTCAGGTTTGACGCCTCTAATCTCAATCCAGAATATCCTTTTCCAAAATTCTTCAGTAGAGCATGTCGATACTATAGTCAACTTCCTGCTTGCCTCTGGCATTGAGCTGAGTCGCCATTCTTTGGGCCTGCTTTTTGTCTTTTTTCCCTTTTGGACTGCTCGTTGTTTGCTTTTGTTTTGACTGGAGCAATAAATATTGCTCTGATGCTTTTGATTTTTCTTTTGTGGGATGTGTGCTTGTATCTTTGTCTTATTTGTTTCCTTTTTTTACAATGATTTGTACCTCCCCCCAGGATATGGAATAAATTCCAGGATTCTGGAAACGGTCCCGTGGGAATTTCCTTTTGATCTACAAGAGATCAGCACTCTCTAACTAAGCTGTGATTTTGGCTGGATAGTTTCACTACTAAGTCCACCCAAACAAAATAGGAGAAGACGAAGACTGATAATAAACTGCTTGAGAGTTGTCTTCTTTATTTTTTACTTTTCCTAATATTATTTTATTTTTATCATTATGACCGCCCTTACTGAAGGTGGCTATCGAGAAATTTATCTTGTGATTTAAACAGGAGTTTTGTTTATCTCTGGATTATTTTGTTTTGAACAAGCGTTAATTATTTTCTTACTTTTACTAGATTAGGAAAAAACCTTTCGTATAAACATTTCTACATCATATTTCTTTCTTTTCAGAGTAACACCTGAAAATGACCAGCTATAAAAGTATCGAGGAAGTGTTAAAATTTATTAATAAGAAGTATGTCAGTCTGGATACTGATCGAGTTAAACACAACAACGAGAGGTTGACGGAAACATTACGGGATTTAATAGGAATACTAAGTAGCCAAGATGTTCTCTTTGAAAAACTGTTTAACAAACCGTACTTTGGTGGAAGCTACTATGACGACCTTAAGGTTGGAGAACCTGACGAGTTCGATCTTGATTTGCTCCTGGTATTACCCAAAAAATGTGAATTTCATAAGAGAGAGAATTGTGGATGTGTAAAAGTGACCCCAAGCAACAAACCAGGATTTTTCTGGTTTCAAGTGCAGAAAGGTTTCTGCGCAGGGTTGGACAAGTTTATTACCGATGGATACATACAGACGGATCTGGTTTTGAATTGGCTTAAAAGCAATGTTGTTATTGCCCTGAACAAACTTAGAGATTTACACAATAACTTATATAGCTACTCCGTAAATCCACCAAGGTATCACTCGGAATCGGGACCTGCTCTCACTTTAGAACTTCACGGCAGTTTTGGTAAAATGGATGTGGATCTAGTTCCAGCTTTTAAATTTGGTCCAGACTATTGGCCCAAAGAAGGATTTCGTGTAAATGAAACAAGCAAATCGGAGTTTTTTATAGTGCCTAAGAAACCCAAGGTGGTGTACTATGGCGAACGTTATTGGCGAGCTTCATTCCAGGACCAGGAAAGAGAGCTAATCAAAGGAAAAGAACGCTTAAAACCTGCTTTAAGGTTACTCAAAAAAATGAGGAACAACTTGGTGCAAACCAAGATTTCTAGCTATGCCCTGAAAATGCTAGTCCTTTGGCAAATTGACACTAGTTATTTCAATTGGAATGAGTCTTTAGGTGACACATTTATAAAATTATTGGAAAAATATAAGGAAGGTCTTTCTAACGAAAAAATTCCCTACTATTGGAACCGAAATAATAATTTATTAGACGGCATTAACCCTGATACCTTGCGTAACCACCACAATGAAATAACTGTATTATTAAGAAAAATTAATGACCAATATAGAACAGATCCTTGTATTGTAGCTAAAGTTATACTTAAAGAGGGCACACTGGAGTATACGAAGTTTGTTGCTGAATACAAACCACAAAGTCTAGGCGATGGATTTAACCCCAGGTCTACAGCTACAGAAAGCACGTTTCGCAATGAGGCACGTAACAGTAATACTACACAACAGACGTCAGAAAGTTCTTTCAGTGGTTGGGCTGTAGGAGGTGCAGCCTTAGGTGTCGCAGCTCTAACCGCGATAGGCCTCAGTGTATTCAGATCTTTAAATAATAATAATAGAGATTAAAACCATTAAACATTATTGGTGGATTAAGTAAACAATGATCATTGAGGTCTAGTCGCTATCCTCGAAGTAACTCACTGGTTCCTATCCAAAACAGTGTATGCTAAAAATTAGTGGGAGTAAAGGGTTCATTATTTGTTGTATAATGTTAGTTATTGTAATTGTATTTTATGTATATACCATTGTAAGATACAATATATTTGAGAACATTAATTAAACTTGTGGTTTTTATTAAAATAGGTATTGTATTATGGTCATTAGTTTAGAACCAGCCAAATAAATGACAATGATAGCGCTACAAATAGAGCTTATCAAAATAAAAATAGTTGCGGAAGTTGTCTTCTTGGTATTTACCAGCCAGATACAAAATTGACCCAAAGAGACTGAAATTGCACGAAATCTTTAAGTTACTTTCGGGGATTCTCCGTAAATAACCCAAATAAATACGCATGTATCTGCTAGGATAGTTTTTCTTATTAAAAGATTAGATATAGCTTATCCATTGTTTTTTAGAAGTACATATAAATTACAATCACGCTAACAAAGTATTATTTGTGTTCGTAAATCCAGATGAATTATATTTTGGTAAGCTTAAACCCTTTTTAAATACTTACAGAAATTAATTTTTTGCAAAGAAATTTGAGTTATTAGGATCATACCTTAATATTAGTTACCCTTTTTTTTAAAAATAAGATAAATATTTTAATAACGACTTCGACATAAGATAACAGAAAACATTTTTTTTAGTACCTGAAAGTGAAACCTTATTAATACCAATAATGGAGCAAGTACTACAACTTATTAACGCCAAGTATGTATCCTTGGATGAGGAAGAAGTTCAATACAGCAATGAGCTATTGAAAACAACGATAAAAGATTTGTTAATTCCTGCAATGCAAGATAATGATGAACTGTTTAAGGAAATATATAACACCTTATCTTATGGAGGCAGTTACTATGACAGATTAAAGGTAGGAAGACCTGACGAATTCGACCTGGATATTAAATTGCTTATTCCTCCGTGTAAAGACCATAACCAAAATAAATGTAAGAGGTGTGTTGAAATAATATCTTGCAAAGATGCACCTGGATTTATTTACTTTAAAGTTAAAGAAACTTGTAGCAAGGAGTTTAATGAATTTATTGAAGACGGTTACATGCAGAATAACCGTGTCATTAAGACATGGTTTAAGAGAATTGTAACTATTGCATTGACACATATTGAAGACGATATTAAAGAAGAAGCACAGCTTCAATCTTTGGAAGTCATAGAAAAGAAACACGAAGACGAAGAACAGACAGGCCGGTTGAAGTATGGTTCTGAATCAGGACCTGCTCTTACTTTGCACGCAAAAGGTAAATTTGGACAAGTCGATATCGATTTGGTCCCTGCGTTTGAATTTGATGTAGATAACTGGCCTGATGGGTTCCGACGTTATACTTCAAAAGAAAAAAACGAGTTTCTTGTTGTGCCAAAGAAGCTGACCAATGAAGACAAACATTGTGAACGGTACTGGAGAGCTTCATTTCAGGTACAGGAGAAAGAGCTCATTCATGATAAGCAATGGCTTAAACCTGCTTTGAAACTACTTAAGAAAATGAGAACAAGTCACCATACATCAATACCTAGCTATGCTTTAAAAACAATTGCTTTATGGGATCTTGAGCTTGAATTTTTCGATTATGAAGGAGAAACTTTAAGTGACAGCTTTCTGCACCTTGCAGAATGTTACAAGAGACGTTTGGCTGAGCAAAACATTTCCTATTATTGGAAAAAAGACAATAATTTGTTTGATATGAAGCACATACACAGCGATACTTTAACCAATTACCATAATCACATTAGCAAAATACTTGATGATCTTGCTGCTGAACCGGACAATCCATATATCATAGCTAAGCTAATTTTAAAGGATGGCACGGAGGAGTATGAAGAAATAATTTCTGAAATGAAGGAAAACGACGACAAATACCATATAAGCGATTATACCTCTTACAGTAACTTGGATCCTTATTTACAATCAATTTTCACTAAAAACCTGACGCTAGGAAAGAATAAACTTAAGATCATTAAGTCATTTGTTCAAGACGACCTGCTTCCGTTAATGAGAAGTAAAGATCCAATTTTTGAAAAAATGTGTTCCCAAAAAATGTTTTTTTATAACAGTTATTTCACCGGACTAGGGCATAGTCTGTGCCTTGGCTTATCATTACCAAAATGTGAAACTTGTAACAAAAAGTACTGTCCATGTGTTACCTTGATCCAAGGAGACCCGTTTTTATTTTTGAAAGTAGAAAGACATTTTTGCGAATCGTGGAATGAATTTGCAGAAAAAAAAATGTTACTAGGTGATTTTGTTCTAAGTTGGTTACATTGTTTGATTCAAGATTCCTTGAAATACCTTCCATTACCGGATGATATAGGAAGCTGTAAGGTTGAATACCTAGATAATGGGGGAATGTCTTATTCAGATCAAGATCAAAATAATAGACCGCGATTGACGTTAATAGTAGGTGGGAATTCTGGTATTTTACATATCAATATTGTACCAGCATTTATTTTTAATTATGATTTTTTGCCAGATACTTTTCGTGTAAAACCAAGAGATAGAAAAAATAATATATTTGTTATGCCCGTACAAAATGGTTCTTTTGACAAGCGCCAATGGTGGCCATGTTTCTACGATCAGGAAAGAAAATTGTTAAAAGGAAAACAAATGCTTAATCCGGTCCTCAGGTTACTAAAGAAGGTTAGGGATAGTCATGGTCATCGGCTGGTCTCAGATTATGCACTAAGATCAGTGTTCCTTTGGGATGTAGAATTAAATAAATGTAATTACAATAAGTCGTTGGGTGATACATTTATGTACGCGATTCAAAAATATACGGAACATTTAAAAACAAAGAAAATTCGATGGTATTGGAAGAAAAGATTTAATTTATTAAATTCTGAAAGCACTAAGCTGAACGATTATTATCAAGATATTAAAAATAAAATATCTCAATTTAAGAATGATTGCGTGGAACATCCAGAATTCGTGGTTAAGTTTATTTTAGGAAATGGAACTAATGAGAATAATGCGTTAAAAAGAGTGAAGATAGAGAACGTTCAGCAAGCACAAATTATAAGGGAATATTACTTCTTTAAAGACCAAGATTCGGATTCAGATAATGAAGACCAAGATTCGGATTCAGATGATGAAGACCAAGATTCGGATTCAGATGATGAAGACCAAGATTCGGATTCAGACGATGATGACGCTCCTTCTTTATTTAATAGACGGCCAAATCAAGATGGAATTGGTGGTGGTAGTTCGTCTTTTGGGCGTCCAGTTACTGGCTTCCATAATGACTACAGTAATTATGCTACCCCTGACACTGTTAGAAGTAGAAATCACCATTTATTAGACCAACGAAATGTAGATAACAGGGAAGATGGCTGGATTACAGCAGCTGCAGTTATTGGATGCGTCGCTGTGGTAGGGTTAGGAATGTTGGGAGCTGTAGCACTAGCTAGAAGAAATAATAATCGCAGAAAATAATATTTAATTGAAAACCTCGTATGACTTATTACATGTTATATAATATAATATATACCTAAATGAGGGTAATAAACTTATATTTAAAAACTGGTGTTGTCTTGCTTGTATATTCCAAACCAAACCAAAGGATTTGTTATCATTTCGGAAATTAAAATTTCGACTTGATTTTTTACATTATAGTCTATTTCAGAAAGGTGTAGAGTAATAAAATGGGAAATTCCGTCCAGTTCGGCTCGATTTAGGTGTCGGCCATAGGCGCACGTAAATTCTGTGCATTAAACTATTTATAATAACTAACCAAAAAAAAAATAACATAATTTTTTTAAGAATGAACTATTAGCTATAGCAAATTTACACAAACATCGTTTTATGAAATATGCCGTGGAAGATATAGCTGAAAAATATAGTGTAACTGTGCTGCGCACACCGCCATGTCATTGCGAACTAAATCCTATACAACTTATATGGGCGCAAGTGAAAGGATTTGTAGCAAGACACAACACAAGATTCAAAATGAAAGACGTTAAGCTACTGTTTAATCAAGCCATTAAGGAAGTGATACCAGAGAACTGGCGAAAAGCAGTCCATTATGCCATTACAGAAGAGGAGAAAGTGTGGGATTGACCACCTGATCAATCGAACCGACGCGACGTCAAGAGGAGAGGACAGTTCCTCAGATGACGAAGAATATTATGATTTTTTAAAATTTAATTTCTGTATAATGTATTTTTTGTATTTTTTTATAATGTTTAATATAAAAATAAGTGTACCTAATACTATGTACATAATGCACGCCTTTGTCACACCAGTTTCAGTGTTTGTGAATGGATAACAATAGGTAACACCCATAAATTGACCCAAACTTGATGAAAATAAAGAATATTGCAATGAAATTAACGCCAAATTATGAAAGTGGCTTAAATATTCGTTGGGTCATTCTGTAGCCCCTTTGCATACCTAATGAGCTTTTATTACTCTACACCTTTCTCAAATAGACTATATTTTGGAATTTAAATCAAGATAACTACTTTCTGTCTTGTCTTGTCGATTGTATAAACTTTTATTATGCGCTTATTTTGATTAGGTACTTGAGTTTTCTATTTTTACCATAGATTGATTTCAAAATTCCAAAGACACAAAAAATATTTAAATTTAAATCAACCATAATTTTCATGCAAGATGTTTTAAAAGAAAATTTATTAGAAAACTTCAGAATTCATGAAAACTTTCTCTGGAGCACAAAAGTTTTCTATTTAGTCAAGAAAAGTAAGAGACAAGTTTTTCTTTTAATCGAGCCGCATCCGATTTCCGGAATAATTTTTATGTCAGGGGCAAGTTTTATTGCCCAAAAACTTTTATCGCCGAACCGAAGTTTTGGACGACATCACAGTCATTAAGTCCAAATGAATTTCTGCAATTATAATTTTTTTTCTATAAAAACTAAAATTTCCTTTTCTCATGTTCATTTCATCGTATTTTAAACTATAAATACTTTTTATTTGTGGAACCGTCTAAACTTACCCTAGTAGCTTCGTTGTATCCAATTATCACAGCTGTATACCATTGCGTAGTTCCTTCCGCCCTATACACCTCCACTCTGTATCCTACCAACACGCTGGGGGTTGTCAACAATATCCTTTGTCCATCTTGAAGTTCTGCCCATCGTTTGACTGCTAGGCGAAGTTCCGGATAGTCTCGGACTCCTCTGAGGCTGGTATCCCATTCCTGAAAAATGTAAAAGTATTTACTTACGAAATTTTCTTTTATAGTATATTTAAAATCACCTTAACTACTGTTACTGGGACAATAATCTGGTATACAGACGGCTCCAAAACCAAAGAGGATACCGGAGCGGGGATATACGGAGTAAGACCTTTTTTGCTTAAATGTTTATTCCCTTTCACTCCAGTTTCATCTTTCGACAGTTCTCTTATACAAAGATGTTAAACCTTTCTGTCTACCTTCAAAGTTTTCACAGTACCTTAAGCCTCAAACCCACATACTTTTCTTGCTCACAATGCAATGTGTGTATCGGTTTCCTCACCGTTCCACTCATTTTTACACTGAACCTACAATTGTGTTGCTCAGTTAGGGTGATATCTACTGGTTTTTCTTCTTTTATTAATTCTCCTGAAGATGAATGCTTCTGCGTTCGAAACATGTAGAGAAGTTGCTTAAAATATTTCTATAATATAACAGTGGCGAAAGACTTTGTGTTCTTATTTCTTACCTTCTAAATTTCCACTCCACTTTAAGTATGGACTATTTCTTCAAACTTAATAATTGGTAAATTAATAGACACGTAAGGCACGACAAAGCATTTTAAAACTTCCATTAGTGACTAAAAAATTGAACCTACTCATAGTTTGACAATGAATGGTTGAGACGGTACATGATTACGTGTAGGCGAGCCAAGGTAGGAACTTGGACAATCAATAATGTAGTACGTCGCTTTTAATGTTTTTCCGTTGCATGCAACCGATCGCCATTACAAAAATGGCGATTGTATCTGTGACAGATTTAGCGGAAAGGTCATTGCATTTAAGTAACTACTGATTTAAGAATTGATCGAAATAAATTGGCTGAAATATATTTGAAGTCATAATATGAGGGCATGACGGAATTTCTACGATTGGCATTTCGTATTATTGTCTTCTTAAGGCGATAATACGACCCTATGTTTTTATAGTCTATTTCAAAAAGGTGTAGAGTAATAAAAGCTCCTTAGGTTATGGTATGGAGTGACCCAACGAATATTTAAGTCACTTTCATAATTTGGCATTGAATTCCTTGTAAAATTCTTTATTTTCATCAAGTGCAGATAGTACCACCCGGGTTTGGGTCAATTTATGGGTTTTGCCTATTGTTATCATTTCACAAATACTGAAAATGGCGTGACAAAGGCGTGCATTATGTACATAGTATTAGGTACACTTATTTTTTATTAAACATTATAAAAAAAATCATAATATTCTTCGTCATCTAAAGAACTGTCATCTCCTCTTAACGTTATAATTAACGGGTTGACGGTCCGATCGTTCCGGTGGTCATGATCCCACATTTTCTCCTCTTCTTTAATGACATGATAGACTGCTCTTTGACAGTTCTCTGGTGTCACTTCCTTAATGGCTTGACCAAATAGTAGGTTAACGTCTTTCATTTTGAATGTCGTAGTGTGTCTTGCTACAAATCTTTTCACTTGCGCCCATATAAGTTCTATAGGATTTAGTTCGCAATGATATGGCAGTGTGCTCAGCACACAACACTATGTTTTTCAGCTATATCTTCAAAGGCATATTTCGTAAAACGATGTTTGTGTAAATTTGCTATAGCTAATAGTTCCTTCTTTATCAAATTATCTTCTTTTGTTCGTTATCATAAATAATGTAATGCACAAAATTTACCTGGCCGACACCGAAATTGAGCCGAACTGGACGGAATTTCTCATTTTATTACCCTACAACTTTCTGAAATAGACTATAGTTGCATCATTGTCGCGATAATGAATTTACTATAATCATTATTAATGATGATTATCATTATTAATGAAGATGATATTGGAACAACTTTTGCCAACATAGCAAGAATAAAAAAGTAAAACCAGTCCTAGATTCAACCATACCGCTGCAAGCAATTCAGCTGAATGTTCTCACATGTATTATGTATGTCGCCCTATATGTCGTAGAGATGGTAGAGACATCTTTTTATTTAAATAACCAGGTATACATTATTATAGTTAATACCAGCGTAATGGTGCTGTTTCATGATGATTTTTGTCAATCCTCAATAACTGATGCATAAAATACTATTTATTTTCACATTTTTATATTCTAGTTTACCTACTTGCCAATACTCGCTGACAAAATTCCCTGGAAACAATTGCATTTGTGATTTCTCCGCTTAGCTCTTATTGGTTTCAATTTAACTGTTGACAACCTTGGCTAAAGTTCACAAAACTGATTTGGAGCAAGAGTGAACAGAAATTTAAAAGGCAATTAAATAATATTGTAAAAACACAGAATCTCTTACTAGTCAGGTGGACGCAAACATTTAAGAAAGCTTAAAAAATAAATTTTTAAACCACCTGAAAGTGCCTTATACTATAAGGTTGTATTTTGTCTAACACTGTTTAATAATAAAATACAAATCGGATTGTATGGTTCTACCAAGAAATGAAAACTTTATAGTATAAAGCACTTTCAGGTGGTATAAAAATTTATATACTTAGATAGATTGCAAATATCAACAGCAAGAAATAATACAAATCATTTTCAATCTAATCGGCTTCGACTACGGTAGTAATAACTTTATTTTGCGCACTCTGTATAGTGTATAATCCTACTTGATAAGTGTAATTTACGTCGTGTACCCCTACGGTACATTTTATTATGCAAAACCTAAAATTACTGAACCACCATTTATGTTTGCCTCGATTTGCATACATTTTTAGCGAATTATTTCGAGAATAAGCGGCGACATTTCTATAATTACAAGGCTGTCGAACGAAGTGAACAAAAGAGAAATGTAAAAACAGAAAAGAAAGAACACGTAAAGCGAAATTAAATAATTTATTAATACAGCGGAAATATCAGACAGCTCGGCGAAAATAAGCTCTTTGAGGGAGTTTTTGCGCATAAACGATAGTGACGAGCTCTATTAGTGATACGACAAACCCACTACAGTTTTTTTAAATGCATTTCCACCCCATCGTGCGTACTGTACCTGCCGGGGCGGTTCTACGGGGGGCCTGGGGGGGCCTAGAACCCCCCAACATTTCTGAAAAAGCTATAAAATTCAAGCCACTGATAAAAAAAAATTCCGGGGCTTTATTATTTACATAATTTGATACAATTTGAGCATGATCCTAAAAAATTTTGGGCTGTGGCGTTATTTGCTTGCGAAGGCTACCACAAATTGTGGCTGCGCTCAAAGGGGGGGGGGGGGGGGGGACTGCCGGGTTGCATTTTCATCTCACGCATGGACTCTTAATTTAAATCTTTAAATAATGTATTCTTGGCTTAGATTACAAAGGTCTTGTAGGAAACGTTTAGTGTTTTCCTTCTAAAAGTCCTGTTTTATATAGAGATTAAGGTTTCGGACGCATATCGTTTTAGTTATTGATTTATGATGCAATTTTATAGAAAAACGAGTAAAAAGAATAATATTTTATAGAATTTTTCTATTATATACTTGTCTGTTCCGTTTTCCCTTTTTTAGAGCTATTTTAAATCAACAAAAATATAACCCAATGCAATAAAATATTGAACAAAAACAATTAGGTATTTATTTCTTAAGAGAAAAATTAAGGTAAACATTTCAATTGAAACATTTTTTATGTGTGATAATTTATAATAAAAAAAATAGTGCGGGATGAAATGAGAATGCTTTATTAGGAATATAAATATACGGCACTTAAGAAGGAGTTTTTCCAAATATAAGCATTTGCACCAAAAACTGCTCTTAGATCTACGCTCCTAAAATACATGATTTCTGAAAAAATCATCAATTTTGGCGTGGTGAGTGATATTTACTTTATTTTTAATCGTGAAAAACTGAGCCCGAGAAACGATAGTTATCTTATGTCAAAATTTTGGATTGACACCAATATTCATATTTTTTATTTCAATTATTTAATACCATTTAACATTTTGGTCTAATAAGAGCAGAAATCATGTTTTTGTTTCCACGGCACACTAGACTGGTCTTGACAAAACTTTTTATGGCTTATATGAGTCTAGAAATTACATTTATGATATTTCTTGTTAGTTTCTACTATTCACTAATAAATAATTATTAACTTGTGGTACACCGTTAGAAAGAAAATTAAATGAAGAATATTATTATAATAAAACAAAGATGGGTTGCCCATCTTAACGTTTCCAAGACCTACCGTTTACCACTTATCTTGTTTTATCAAAGTTATGCACATTTAAAAAAACAAAAGAAAATTGATCCAGGCGGCCATTTTTAAAGCAAAGGATAAAGTGTGATAAGAAAATGTCCCATAGAATTTAAACATAGAATCAAAATACAGGGTTTCCATTTAAAATTTAAAAGTTGACATCCGGTTAAACCGGAAGTGTTTTCGAAGGTTTAAATTGGTCGAATAATGGAAACCAAGACACACCTATTAATGTCTCACATTTTTAAATCTTTACTGCTAAAGTTACGGTATAAATTGAAACTTTAAAACAAATTTTAATTTTTTTTTTTTTAATAAGATATCATCCGCCAAACTATAAATTTTTGTAAAACCCCTTAATAAAATGTTTGTATTAAATTTTCAATTAGACAAGCAAGAAAACGATGCCGCGTTCCACGCTGCTATGGAGGACTCTTCAATTGTTATACTTACGTGGTACGGTTTCAAGCTTTTGTATTCTTTAAATGTCAATTCTCTATCCAGGAGAAATTCTACAGGTTGAAGATTGTTAGGAATTTCTACGTTGGACACCAAAGGCATAAAAGTCTGGAATAAATAAAATTGCATTATTGTAAGTAAGACATCGCTAATGTGGACTAAAGAATTTCTTCAAATTTTTTTCCTATATTTTATCCACCTTCTATTATATCGGTTAAAGCAGTGGCGTATTTAGAGAGGGGGGGCTGCCGGGCTGCAGCTCCCCCTAAGCCTCGGAGCTCGGGTCTAAAAGTCTAATTGCAACCTAATTTTTCGTCTCACGCCTGGACTTTTAATTTAAATCTTTAATTAAAGTATTCTGGGCTTAGACTACAAAGGTCTTGTAGGAAATGTTTAGTTTTTAAACTTTTCCTTCTAAAAATCCTGTTTTATATAGAGATTAAGATTTCAGACGTATATCATTTTAGTTATTGATTTATGATGTAATTTTAAAGGAAAACGAGTAAAAAGATTAATATTTTATAGTAATTTTCTATTATTTACTTGTCTGTTCCGTTTTCCCTCTTTTAGAGCTATTTTAAATCAACAAAAATATGCAATGCAATAAAATATTTTTACAACAAAAACGGAAAACAATTATTTAAAAAAAATTAAAGTCAAAATTTTAATTGAAACATTTTTTATGGAAGAAGTGTGATGATTCATAATAAAAAAAAATAGTTCGGGAAGAAACGAAAATGCTTTATTATGAATATTCAAAACGGCACTTAAGAAGAAGTATTTCAAAACCTAAGCATTTGCACCAAAAACTGCTCGTAGATCTACGCTCCTAAAATACATGATTTCTGAAAAAATCATCAATTTTGGCGTGGTGAGTGATATTTACTTTATTTTTAATCGTGAAAAACTGAGCCCGAGAAACTATAGTTATCTTATGTCAAAATTTTGGATTGACACTAATATTCATATTAATTAATAAAATGTTTTTTTTTTAATAAAGAGCCAGCTAGGAATAACAAAAAAAACATTTACAAAAACAAATACCAGAGGGGGAGAGGTAATAATTTAATTTTCGAAATTTGATAGTAGTTACGAGCTTTGGGCGCGACCCCGAAAATTTTTCGTCTGCGGCGCCTTTCCGCCTTCTTCACCAGGTACGATATCATGAAATACATAGCATACCCGAGCATAATTTCTGGCTACGCCACTGGGTTAAAGCATAGAAATGAGAATATTATATGCAGACCCTACACGATCATTCAAATTGACAGTCTTGACAAGAGAATGACCGTAAGAATGATCGTGTAAAGGTAAATTATAGCAATAGTGCCGCCTTTATTTTAAACACACGGTATAATTATAATTTCGGCGGGAGCCGGTAACCTTGGAAAAGAATTTCGAAATATAATTAAAAATAAATAATAACCAAAATTAGACGAAAGTGACAAGATTGCAAAACACAACAATTTATTTACTATTTTAGTTGTAATTTATTAGTTTCGTGTTACAATCTGTATCCATTCGTCGTGCTTGGCCGATTTCTCCACGTTTTTTAGTGCACTGAGTCACCGACCGCTTCTTAAAGTTGGCGTGACGGTCGATGTAATGACGAAACGCCGTGGAATAATAGGAATGGGTTATTCTATCCGAACTGGGAAATTATATTCCCAGTTAATATTTAAGTAGGTATTTGTATTTTCAGGCCAATTACCATGGACACAACTACATATTTACAAAACCAATAAAGATTTTCCTTTCATTTCGTCAGATCCATCCCTAGACACGTTTCGCCATATAATGGCTCATTAGTAGAGCTAGGATACGACGAAAGAAAGAAACAACTCAAAACTGCTTAAGCAGTATTTGGTGGGAGACACCAGTAAAATATTGCACGGAGCGACATCTTCTGGACAAACGCAAAAGCAAAAATTTACGTTTCCCCTTAAGGACGTCCGATGTTCACAGGATAAGAATTGTTCCACTACAAACTTTAAAATCACTCATTATAGACCGATTATTATCTTTAGAAATCGTTTTTCTTTACCCCTTGCCAGAAGCCTCTATTATTTACCGTCGTTATTGACAACGGTCAATAATAGAAGAGGCTTCTGGCAAAAACAATATAAAACAGGCATCTTGACCTTTTCAAAAAAGTATGCAATATATGGAAATATTTTTTATTACCGACTTCTCAGAAAATGTCATTCTTGACAAAAGTTGGCGCATGCCTTAAGTCTATAAACGCATATTTCAGATTTCACCTGTGGCTAATAGTAAGGGAGCAAATGCCATTTTTTCGAAATTGCCTTAAGAGTAATGTACCTTAATTGTGAAAAATACAAAAAAATTTTATTTGGAAATGTCATTGCAAATTAAAAACTTAGTCCACGTTTCACGGCCTACTCTTAAGAAAAAAATAAATTTTATTTGATCCCATTTAAGTAGACTGACCCATTAACAACGGCGAGCCATAAAAAATGCAGGCGTTACCTTGAATAACTTTTTTTTTTATTGTTCTTGATGTTATTATTGTGGCACGTAGCATTGTTCATTGCTGTTTCATCAGTCGTGACGGAAAAAAATATTCTATTGTTCCGTGTGGTATATTTTTATCGCTATGCTTTTTAGAAGATTTAATCGCGAAGAACGAGCCCAATATTTCACCAGAACACCGTCTTTTATGAACAATTTAAGCGTGTATTATTCGGCGAGGAATAACGACGATTATTATTTAAGAAGATGAGATCCTCCTTCTTATATAACCACTAGATACAGTGACAAAATTACTATTTACTATATAAACAATTATAGATTTGGTATATTTTTAATTTTGCCGAAACCGTGCCTATGCGACATTTATAAGAAGTCTACCCACGTTTAGTCGGCCGGCCGGCGGTCGTCAGTCCGTGGACTGTCCGGCCGCCGGTCAGCAATTACCCGTAGTCATACTACACTTTCAGTTTTGTTCACCGATAATTGCCGGTAGTTCTGGGCCGGATTCGATTGCGGCCTCCATTTCACTACACACGGACAGTTATTTATCGTCAGTTCAAACATGTCACAAAAAGAGAGCGCAGTGGCAATTATTATTATATTACACGAGCAGAGAAAAAGGAAAACAATTTGGATGAAAGAGTGGTGATAGTCTATTTTAGTAAGGTGTAGAGTAATAAAATGGGAAATTCCATCCAGTTAGGCTCAATTTCGGTGTCGGCCAAAGGCGCAGGTAAATTTTGTAGATTAAATTATTTATGATAACTAACCAAAGAAAAAAGATAATTTGATAATGAAGGAACTGTTAGCTATACAAAATTTACACAAACATCGTTTTAAAAAATATGTCGTGGAAGATATAGCTGAAAAAGATAACGTAACTGTGCTGTGCACACCGCCACATCGTTGCGAACTAAATTCTGTAAAACTTATATGGGCGCAAATGAAAGGATTTGTAGCAAGACACAACTTGATATTCAAAATGAAAGACGTTAAGCTACTGTTTAATTAAGGAATTGGCACCAGAGAACTGGCGAAAAGCAGTCCATCATGTCATTAAAGAAGAGGAGAAAGTGTGGTATCTTGACCACCTGATCGATCGGACCGTCGACCCGCTAATTATAACGTCAAGAGGAGATGACAGTTCCTCAGATGACGAAGAATATTATGATTTTTTATAATTTAATTTCTGTACAATGTATTCTTTGTATTTTTTTGTCACACCATTTTCAGCGTTTGTGAATGGATAACAATAGACGAAACCCATAAATTGACCCAAATCCGGGTGGTACTACCTGTACTTGATGAAAATAATGAATTTTGCAATGAAATCAATGCCAAATTATGAAAGTGGCTTAAATATTCGGTGGGTCACTCGGTAGTCTCTTTGCATAGCTAAAGAGCTTTTATTCCTCTACACCTTTCTGAAATAGACTATAAAAGGACGTTGCACTTTTGTGGAATACGCCCTGGTTTTTGTACACACTCTTAAAATGCTTTAGAAAGTGAACAACCAAAAAAAGATTTCCAAGAATGTGATGCAGGTGAAGAAAATACGATAATGGCTACGGAACCCATCCAAGGTAGATCAGCCCAAATATTCGCGTAGATTTCAGGTCTGTCCTCACAAACAATCACAAACCCTTCGTAATTTTTAAGCTGCCTAGTAAGTGGCAATATTTTTCTGTAGATTTTTCCCACTAAAATAACAATAACGTTTAATCCAATTTAAAAAAAAACTGGTTCAAAAACTACAGATGGAATAAAATATCGACCGTATCCCCACGAATAAATTAAAATTCCACCGGATTAATTCGAGCTGCGGCAGAGTTCGTGCTTTGAATTATTTATGAGCTCGAGTCGGCCTTGGTTGAAACTGGAAAAAAATAAATAAGCAGGTCAACACAGTAATTGACTCGGCTTTAATCAAAATGACATTTAAAAGTTGTTTATCATGTTTTGAATTGATACGATGTGATTATTTTTCTTTCTACCGAATACTCGCTCAATCTTCCCGTAATTAATTGTTTTTAATTGCTCGACTGGAAGGATCTTTATTGGTAATAATTAGGAGGTTAATGGTATATAGGCAGGTTATCTTTTAGGAAGTAACAATGCCATCAAAATTATTTAAATTCAATTTTAAATCAACAATTTTTTTTCTTCTGGTGAGGTAATTATTTTAATCTGGTCCATCATTATAACGAGACTGCTGACCTTTCTGGACTAGATAAAGAGTATACAGGGTGTCCGGTAACTTATGGGCCATAGAGTAACTGGAGATACTAGACATCAAACTAAGACGATTAAGTCATATACGTTTTTTCGGATTGTTACTCGTTCTAGAGATACAGGGTGTTGAAAGTAAAAGTTTATTCTCGAAAATAAGCCATAATTTTAAAACAGTTTAATGAATCGAATTGGAAGTTGGCAATGTTATGTTTTTATGAGCAAGAAATAAGAATTTGTAGAAATTTTTAAGTTTGAAACTAGAGGGCGCTAGTTGCATACACTGGGCTTCATAAATTTATGATTTTTTTTCTTACCTGTGATATTAGGTGTTTTTCAATTATAGTTTTTTAAAGAAAGGCATTTTCTGAGTCAAAAAGGTGTACTTGATTGATCTTAATATCTTTAACGGTTATCGAGATATTTCCCTTTAAACATCCCAAAGCATAAAAAAACATAGTACATAATTAAATTATTAATACATAAATTATATACACCCTGTATCTCTAGAACGAGTAACAATCCGAAAAAACTTATATGACTTAATCGGCTTAGTTTGATGTCCAGTATCTCCAGTTACTCTACGGCCCATAAGTTACCGGACACCCTGTATAGACGGAATATAAGAAGGTGCAAATATTTACTCACCAGTGCAGGCCATATGACGGTACCGTGGCTAAAAGGATCTTTTCTATCTGCCCATACGAGTGCTTGTTCAACTAAAAAGAGGTGAAAAAGGTCATCCCGGTAAATACATATCCATTCTCTTCTTTGCCATTCGACGTCGTCATATTCTACCAAAACCTAGAAATAATAGGTAATATTATACGTCACACGTTAAGAATAAAAAGATAAAAAGATGTTTGGTAAACTTAAATGGTCTATGTAGGTCACATATTAAATACTTATGATGCTGCGAAGCTCTAACTCCTGTTGAATATTAATATTACGTGGAATTTGGGTGACAACCTCGGCGTGGTAAATTGGGATATAGACTGGGAAGAATCTTATTGGATCCGATTAAAGAAGCTGGTCTTTTCCAATAAGCCATGAGGAGATCGCTGGGTATACACCCTTGACATGATCTATTTTATTCAAATTTAAAATCATTGGTCATCTTTAGAAACTTTGGGGGCAGGAAAGGAGTTAGCGACAACGAGCGGGAGTGAACCGGCATTTAAAAAATATGTTATTTACGATTCTGTCGCAAATAAATACTTTGCTCGCAATATCAATATCATTAAAATTTAATTGTCTGAAACGAGTATCATTTATAGCCAAGTTGTAGTATGTTGCTTCTTAACACTGATATCGTTCTGTTTCCAAGTAAAGGGCTTTAAAATAAGATTTATAATACAATAAGTGGTCTGTCTATAAAACAGCAGGGCGTATGCTAAGTTGTTGTGACTCGACTGCTCGCCCACATCATCTTCCTCCTCGAGATACCATTGATTTCCATGAAGAGAGGAAATTAAACTTGTATACGTAGGAGCCAAACAACACTATTCGTTGGATCGATGAAAGAAAACATACACTCCGGTTAGTATATGTTTTTCAAATGAACTTTCTTACTGAACAGTCATATTTTGATTTATTCATTAGAATTATGTATTGTTAACAGTACGAAATTATTACATAAACAAATCGTTTATCTAAAGCAAACCCTTTCCGAGGGCTGGTTGAGAATACTCAATTTGTCACAATTCCCCAGCGAGTTGTTTCCGACGTTCCTTTTATCTCGTAAACAATTTAATCATGAAATTACTAACGGCTCGACATATAATGCCCTCATCAGGACCGGATTAGGTTTGAGTTAAGGCATACAAGTTTCTAGTTAGCTAGTTAAAATGGGGAGCGTATTTAGTAAAATGTCTTTTACAGAAGGAGTTTATCATTTACGAATTCGTATACTTCGAATCTCTCTATGACCTATCTTCTTCCTACCACCATTTGCATAGTGAGTCATATTTCACTCTCGAGGCGTGCTCATTTATTTATCTACCTTCCAACCTGTATCATCATATTGCTTGGGTTCCATAGACAATATAATTATAGCCTATTTCAGAAAGGTGTAGAGTAATAAAATGGGAAATTCCATTCAGTTCGACTCAATTTCAACGTCGGCCATAGGTGCACATGGAAGCGAAGAGGGATTTTTAAAAGAAGGTTTGCTAACCTTTCAGTCGTTCAATACGGGAGATTACCACCAGGAAACGAATTCGAATGTTTTTAAAGACTATTTTGGTGAAATGTTTAAATATCTTCCAGCTGATTCAGTAGTAGTTATGAATAACGCAAGCTATCATTCACGACGCACAGAGAAGACTTCAACTTCATCTTGAAGGAAACAAGAAATTATCGAATGGTTAACCACCAAAAGTATTGAATTTGAAGATAATTTGATAAAGAAGGAACTATTAGCTATAGAAAATTAACACAAGCATCGTTATATGCAGTGGAGGATATAGCTGAAAAACATAGTGTAACTGTGCTGCGCACACCGCCATATCATTGCGAACTAAATCCTATAGAACTTATATGGGCGCAAGTGAAAGAATTTGTAGTAGCAAGACACAACACGACATTCAAAATGAAAGACGTTAAGCTACACTGTTTGATCAAGCCATTAAGGAAGTGACACCAGAGAACTGGTGAAAAGCAGTTCATCATGTCATTAAAGAAGAGGAGAAAATATGGGATCTTGACCACCTACCAAAGAATTTTCCAATGAAATCAATACAAAATTATGACAGTGGCTTAAATATTCGTTCGGTCACTCTATAGTCCCTTTGCATACCTAATGAGCTTTTATAACTCTACATCTTTCTGAAATAGACTATAGTTCCTATGTGTCCCTGATGTGTAATCCAGTATTCACGCAAACGAAAATGGAACTGTTTGATTCTAGGTTTGTTAAAAATTCTTAAAAGTTTACCTAATGCCCACTTGCAACAAAGTTTAATTCATTACCTCTTTTCTAATTCAACTACACTCTAACTGAAATAGCTGCATCTAAAACGCTTTGTTTTTATTGCTTCCACATTAAAATTCAGCACCCGGGGTAAAATAAACGGAATTTGCATAACTCAACGCGACGGCGCCAGTTCCCGACGACGCTTTTAACTCTATTCAGCTATCAAAACAAAGTTCGCAATGTAGTCAGTGCAGCACCTTCAGTCCGCAAATAAAGGGCAAATGAAAGTCACTTTATGAAATGCCAAAAGGTTAAGGTTCATGCTCTTTATAGTTAAATAAAATATAGCTGATTGTGCAGATGGAAAAGGACAATAGGTTTTTGTGTTCCGCTCGATGAAATTTTAATTTCCTCTTTTAAATCCTCACAATTTAGGTTTATTCGTATAATTAGCTCATAACCAAGCGGTACTGCGGAATATTGAATAGCTGGAGAACAGATTCCGCTGTAGTGCCTCCGATGTACCTTCAACATTGGAACGAAGTATATGCGGTTGGAGAATCATTAAACTCTAGGAGGGTGGATCATCCTCTTGGCATCATCAAAACTTCGACTCTTGTGCAAAAAAAAGAACTCTTAAGTAAAGTGGCAAACGATTGCTCCTATTGGCTGTACCGTAGCATCTTCACCAGGGAATTGTGTTGTTCCCATTTGAAAATCTAGACCTTGATTGAACTACTAGGGAATCACTATTTGTAGTGTTAATTACCAACATTTATTCAGCAATACATAACGCACTAAGTAGACTGTAAATTTATTAACGTAAATTATGGCGTAACTCGTAACAACTGTTACATTTTATTCTAAACTTTCTAAGTTCCACATATCGCTTAAATTAATTAACTTGTTAGTTTCATTGCTTTAAACAACATTTCTTAATGAGTCATTAAGATTCATAGTTCAACATTAAAAAGGTAGAATGTATAATATGCAGGGAGGTTTTATAGAGATCGCCAAACTGAAAGACGTGTCTTTCATCCCCTAAAGGTCGCTGAGGCTTTGGTTAGGCGCCAGACCGGGATGGTGAGCTAAACAAACAGTCAATGGTGAGCTGGCCATTTGGTCCGGCCAAAGTTGATTGGGAGTCAAAAAATGTCATGACGTTTGTTCAGGTTTATTTTATTTTGGACGGACCAAAGATGATCAAGTTCTCCGTTGTCCTTGGAGCGGACATTCTTATTGTGGCACAGGAATCCTTATATGACTAGAGGTTTTATAGAGATCGCCTAAGTGAAAGACATGTCATTCATCCCCCAAGGGTCGCTGAGGTGTTGGTTAAGCGCCAGACCGGAATGGTGAACACAACAAACAGTCAATGGTGAGCTGGCCATTTGGCCCGGCCAAAGTTGATTGGGAGTCAAAAAATGTCATGTCGTTAGTTCAGGTTTATTTTATTTTGGACGGACCAAAGATGATCAAGTTCTCCGTTGTCCTTGGAGCGGACATTCTTATTGTGGCACAGGAATCCTTATATGACTAGAGGTTTTATAGAGATCGCCTAAGTGAAAGACATGTCATTCATCCCCCAAGGGTCGCTGAGGTGTTGGTTAAGCGCCAGACCGGAATGGTGAACACAACAAACAGTCAATGGTGAGCTGGCCATTTGGCCCGGCCAAAGTTGATTGGGAGTCAAAAAATGTCATGTCGTTAGTTCAGGTTTATTTTATTTTGGACGGACCAAAGATGATCAAGTTCTCCGTTGTCCTTGGAGCGGACATTCTTATTGTGGCACAGGAATCCTTATATGACTAGAGGTTTTATAGAGATCGCCTAAGTGAAAGACATGTCATTCATCCCCCAAGGGTCGCTGAGGTGTTGGTTAAGCGCCAGACCGGAATGGTGAACACAACAAACAGTCAATGGTAAGCTGGCCATTTGGCCCGGCCAAAGTTGATTGGGAGTCAAAAAATGTCATGACGTTTGTTCAGGTTTATTTTATTTTGGACGGACCAAAGATGATCAAGTTCTCCGTTGTCCTTGGAGCGGACATTCTTATTGTGGCACAGGAATCCTTATATGACTAGAGGTTTTATAGAGATCGCCTAAGTGAAAGACATGTCATTCATCCCCCAAGGGTCGCTGATGTGTTGGTTAAGCGCCAGACCGGAATGGTGAACACAACAAACAGTCAATGGTAAGCTGGCCATTTGGCCCGGTCAAAGTTGATTGGGAGTCAAAAAATGTCATGACGTTTGTTCAGGTTTATTTTATTTTGGACGGACCAAAGATGATCAAGTTTTCTGTTGTCTTTGGAGCGGACATTCTTATTGTGGCACAGGAATCCTTATATGACTAGAGGTTTTATAGAGATCGCCTAAGTGAAAGACATGTCATTCATCCCCCAAGGGTCGCTGAGGTGTTGGTTAAGCGCCAGACCGGAATGGTGAACACAACAAACAGTCAATGGTAAGCTGGCCATTTGGCCCGGCCAAAGTTGATTGGGAGTCAAAAAATGTCATGACGTTTGTTCAGGTTTATTTTATTTTGGACGGACCAAAGATGATCAAGTTCTCCGTTGTCCTTGGAGCGGACATTCTTATTGTGGCACAGGAATCCTTATATGACTAGAGGTTTTATAGAGATCGCCTAAGTGAAAGACATGTCATTCATCCCCCAAGGGTCGCTGATGTGTTGGTTAAGCGCCAGACCGGAATGGTGAACACAACAAACAGTCAATGGTAAGCTGGCCATTTGGCCCGGTCAAAGTTGATTGGGAGTCAAAAAATGTCATGACGTTTGTTCAGGTTTATTTTATTTTGGACGGACCAAAGATGATCAAGTTTTCTGTTGTCTTTGGAGCGGACATTCTTATTGTGGCACAGGAATCCTTATATGACTAGAGGTTTTATAGAGATCGCCAAAGGGAAAGACATGTCATTCATCCCCCAAGGGTCGCTGAGGTGTTGGTTAAGCGCCAGACAGGAATGGTGAGCACAACAAACAGTCAATGGTGAGCTGGCCTTTTGGCCCGGTCATAGTTGATTGGGAGTCAAATAATGTCATGACGTTTGTTCAGGTTTATTTTATTTTGGACGGACCAAAGATGATCAAGTTCTCCGTTGTCCTTGGAGCGGACATTCTTATTGTGGCACAGGAATCCTTATATGACTAGAGGTTTTATAGAGATCGCCTAAGTGAAAGACATGTCATTCATCCCCCAAGGGTCGCTGAGGTGTTGGTTAAGCGCCAGACCGGAATGGTGAACACAACAAACAGTCAATGGTAAGCTGGCCATTTGGCCCGGCCATAGTTGATTGGGAGTCAAAAAATGTCATGACGTTTGTTCAGGTTTATTTTATTTTGGACGGACCAAAGATGATCAAGTTCTCCGTTGTCCTTGGAGCGGACATTCTTATTGTGGCACAGGAATCCTTATATGACTAGAGGTTTTATAGAGATCGCCAAAGTGAAAGACATGTCATTAATCCCCCAAGGGTCGCTGAGGTGTTGGTTAAGCGCCAGACAGGAATGGTGAGCACAACAAACAGTCAATGGTGAGCTGGCCTTTTGGCCCGGTCATAGTTGATTGGGAGTCAAAAAATGTCATGACGTTTGTTCAGGTTTATTTTATTTTGGACGGACCAAAGATGATCAAGTTCTCCGTTGTCCTTGGAGCGGACATTCTTATTGTGGCACAGGAATCCTTATATGACTAGAGGTTTTATAGAGATCGCCAAAGTGAAAGACATGTCATTAATCCCCCAAGGGTCGCTGAGGTGTTGGTTAAGCGCCAGACAGGAATGGTGAGCACAACAAACAGTCAATGGTAAGCTGGCCATTTGGCCCGGCCAAAGTTGATTGGGAGTCAAAAAATGTCATGACGTTTGTTCAGGTTTATTTTATTTTGGACGGACCAAAGATGATCAAGTTCTCCGTTGTCCTTGGAGCGGACATTCTTATTGTGGCACAGGAATCCTTATATGACTAGAGGTTTTATAGAGATCGCCAAAGTGAAAGACATGTCATTAATCCCCCAAGGGTCGCTGAGGTGTTGGTTAAGCGCCAGACAGGAATGGTGAGCACAACAAACCGTCAATGGTGAGCTGGCCTTTTGGCCCGGTCATAGTTGATTGGGAGTCAAAAAATGTCATGACGTTTGTTCAGGTTTATTTTATTTTGGACGGACCAAAGATGATCAAGTTCTCCGTTGTCCTTGGAGCGGACATTGTTATTGTGGCACAGGAATCCTTATATGACTAGAGGTTTTATAGAGATCGCCAAAGTGAAAGACATGTCATTAATCCCCCAAGGGTCGCTGAGGTGTTGGTTAAGCGCCAGACCGGAATGGTGAACACAACAAACAGTCAATGGTGAGCTGGCCTTTTGGCCCGGTCATAGTTGATTGGGAGTCAAAAAATATCATGACGTTTGTTCAGGTTTATTTTATTTTGGACGGACCAAAGATGATCAAGTTCTCCGTTGTCCTTGGAGCGGACATTCTTATTGTGGCACAGGAATCCTTATATGACTAGAGGTTTTATAGAGATCGCCAAAGTGAAAGACATGTCATTCATCCCCCAAGGGTCGCTGAGGTGTTGGTTAAGCGCCAGACAGGAATGGTGAACACAACAAACAGTCAATGGTAAGCTGGCCATTTGGCCCGGCCAAAGTTGATTGGGAGTCAAAAAATGTCATGACGTTTGTTCAGGTTTATTTTATTTTGGACGGACCAAAGATGATCAAGTTCTCCGTTGTCCTTGGAGCGGACATTCTTATTGTGGCACAGGAATCCTTATATGACTAGAGGTTTTATAGAGATCGCCAAAGTGAAAGACATGTCATTCATCCCCCAAGGGTCGCTGAGGTGTTGGTTAAGCGCCAGACAGGAATGGTGAGCACAACAAACAGTCAATGGTGAGCTGGCCTTTTGGCCCGGTCATAGTTGATTGGGAGTCAAAAAATTTCATGACGTTTGTTCAGGTTTATTTAAGTTTTATTTACAGTGTGTTAAGAAAGGTGGACGGTGGAGGGACCAAAGAAGATCAAGTTGTCGTTAGGGCGGACAATCTTATTGTGGCACACGAGTTCTTATATGGCAAGATTACTATGAACACACTCATTTCTGTTTATTTACATTCATTTTCTTTTCAGCCTTGGAAGCGTATACCTATTACCTAATTAATTAAATGCAAATGAATGTAGATTGTGACATGTTATTTATTTTTTGCTGGGATAAGCGTGTCATAGCTAAAAATACTATGGAAATTATTTTAATTTGCGTAACTAAAATATTGAAAAGTAAAAATAATCACCAAGATTGGTTCTATTGAAAAGTTAAATTCAATCGTTAATATACTTTTAAACACGCTTGACTGAAATGGGTAGGTATTACAAGGCGCCTTGAAATAGCACACTCTAATATAAGTTTATTAGTTATTCATTTTTATTTCCTAAAGTAAAATTTACTTTTTACTACGTTTTTTTATAAACCCTCTGGGAGCCCTAAATATTAAAAATAAAAGATACTTTTTATTTGTGAGAAGAACCTAATGTAAATAAAAAGGCCATAAATAAAGTACAATGTAACTTTCTTACGAAACTTACCCAACATGCGATATGAAACATTAAACAAGAAAAAAAACGTAACAAATAATGGTTGAAAAAGTTACAAAAACGCAACGGGTTGCCGTGGGCATAATTTCTCGTTGATTTCAGGGAAAAACTCGTGATCACGCGACTACTGACAATTAAAATTGAATAAGCACCGTTAGGTTCGCGTTTTACTTTATTTTTTTAAGGCACGTTAGTGCGATGCGATACAATCACTTTGAATCGAGGCTAAATTTACAATTTATTCATATTTGTTTATGGAATGAAGGAGAGATAGACATAATAGTCTATTTCAGAAAGGTGTAGAGTAATAAAATGGGAAATTTCGTCCAGTTCGCCTCAATTGCACATCTCATAATGCACACCTTTGTCACGCCATTTTCAGTGTTTGTGAATGGATAACAATAGGCAAAACCCATAAATTGACCCAAACCCGGGTGGTACTACCTGCACTTGATGAAAATAAAGAATATTGCAATGAAATTAATGCCAAATTATGAAAGTGGCTTAAATATTCGTTGGGTCACTCTGTAGTCCCTTTGCATGCCTAATGAGCTTTTATTACTCTACACCTTTTTGAAATAGACTATAGGGGTTTCTTGGTTACCAGCATACTAATTGTTGCCTTGTTTAACAGGTAAAGAATAAAAAAAACACTGGGACTTCTAGAATTGGACCTCGTCTGCATGCTCCCGGCCAACCTGGGAAAGTATATCTGATATTTCTGTAGAGCACTGGAACTTCTGGAATTGGACTTCGTCTACATGCTCTCGTCCAACCTGGGTAAGTATGGCTGATAGTGCTGTAGAAATTGCAAACACCACTTAGCACACGAACTTTATAGAGGTAAATCCACTCACAATTAAAATTGTTATTTATTTCTTCTGCTAAGCATTATTTGACTAAAATAAAATCACACATTCTTATTGGTCTTCCAGTTGTAACATCTAAATATTTTCAATTATCGGGAGTTGTCATAACTCCATATTCCCAAAAAAAAAACAAGTTCAAATCTATCTACGGGAAGCGGGAAAAGCACACTGTCCAGACGGGCCCATATTTCAGTTTGGCACTTTATCGTTTCGTCTGTCTTGTCAGTGGCTTTGACTAATGGACGACGATTCCCCGCAACGCCAGTATAAGCTATACTGTGCCCACTCAACCGGTCTGCATGCCGGAGCCAGATAATGGGCTAAGTTGGGGTCATGTCGAAGTTGGCGAGTATGGGTTGTTTAATTTACAATTTGCATTAGAGAACTTAAAGTGAGAGGTGACTTCATGGGGGCGATAGAATCGACCACGCCCAACCCAACACAATGTAAGCTTGAGT
This sequence comes from Polydrusus cervinus, assembly GCA_935413205.1. Taxonomy (NCBI): domain Eukaryota; kingdom Metazoa; phylum Arthropoda; class Insecta; order Coleoptera; family Curculionidae; genus Polydrusus; species Polydrusus cervinus. The sequence continues at coordinate 29,200,838 of OW284519.1, forward strand.
TGATATGGTACCAAGGCACCGGTCCTACCCGGTTCAGTTTTTTGATGAGCTATGTATATAATAGACTTGTGTTCCATCGTGATGTTGTGAAATCGAATCTTAGCAGTCCCTACACTGAATTTGATGTTGTCCACTGGGGCGGGTTTAGAATACCTAGAATCAATGAGGGAAAGTAACTGAGCCATACCCCGTCAAGTATGAAAGGAACGATGAGAAATACGCGGGATTTACGATTTTACTTATCTGGTGCAACTTCGAAACTGGGACAACGCTCTAGGGCTGATTCAAATTTCCTGGGCAAATATTAAAATATTTCCTGGCCTAACTGTGAACGCGCCACTGACTAAGGTTCAGACTTCTTCCGCCAGAGTCCGCCACGAATCGATCACCACACCGTGACGTCATAAACATTCAAAATGGCCGAGATTGTGCTCCGCCTCTTGCTTTTTCGCTCCGCCCCCGATTTCCACGTGAAATCTGGTGTTGTTATGTCATTCATTTGTCCACGAGCCGTTGCCATAGCGATAGCAGATCGGCCATGATGGTTTGCGTGCTTCGCCTTTCGGGTGCGCGCTGCGCAGTCGAAGTGTCACTCTCGAGTGACAGATGATTGTGTCGAAAATGGACTTAAAAGAAAAAAGGTGTCTTGAAACCAGGGTTCGATGGCTTTTTTGTTTGCGTTTTGCGGGTTAAAAATTTGACGGGAAATGGTGAAGATCGCAGGTGCTTTGGTTCTCACAGTGTCTGTCATTGTGCCGGGGCTAAATTCGATTTTGTGTGGGGCAACGACGCGATCGAGTCAATTTTCGCATCAAAAGATAAGTGCCGTTGTGAAATTGGTTTAGTGACTATGTGAAAAGGCGATTAGATGTGGTAGCTTTGTGCTGATTGTACGACACGTTCACATTGTGTGCCGCCGACAGTAAAAGAGAAATTATTGTAATCGAACGGTCTGTTGTATCGTGAAACTAAACAAAGGAACGGGCGGCCATATTGGATAACATACAATATTTTATTTGATTACTTTTTAAGACAATCCATGTGCTTATATTGTTATAATTTTATATAAGCAAGTAAAAATTAATATTTTTAAAACAAAATTCTCCAATAGTTTCTTTATTTGCTCCGTTCGCAGGTGCAGTAAATCAATATTTCGTTAAAGGAGTTGCCTACCACTTAGGGGCAGTTGTTCCTTGTAATGTGCGGTTGAATTTATACAGGTGTTTTGTGATTTGTAATGTGCACGTGTTCATAGGGTTTCAACTACGTCATCGGATTAAAGAATAAACCATTTTGCAATATTATTTGGGTATTCTACGTGTGGGCAAACGAATATTTTGCATAACATTGGAAATAAATAATAGCGTTAGGTGATTATCGTTTTTTTTTATAAGCTGGATGAATCCAAATGTTTACCTACGGACCAGATATTGCTGCCAGGACTAAATGGACTAACCGAAAGTGAAATGAAAAGTTTTCCCTTTCTTTAGATTATCGATTTTCTAGCTTCATATTTTCACTATAAAACCTCACTGTATAAACACAAATAGAATTTATAGAAGGATGGTTCAGTTATAACTATTACTACGACCGTATTAGTCAAATACCCTCCAATACGCTTCGTCTGTCTGTCGGCTTTACGTCCAACACAAACATTTTCTGATCAGCTAGAGGGATTCCGCCTTATGTTTCTCATAAAGATGTTTTTCCTGTTTGGTTCTATGTCAGAAAGCTATAGAGTAATAAAAGGTCATTAGGTATGCAAAGGGACTACAGAGTGACCCAACGAATATTTAAGGCACTTTCATAATTTGGCATTGATTTCATTGCAAAATTCTTTAAATTTCATCAAGTGCGGGTAGTACCACCCGGGTTTGGGTCAATTTATAGGTTTTGCCTGTTCTTATCCATTCACAAACACTGAAAATTGTGTGATAAAGGCGTGCATTACGTACATAGTATTAGGTATACTTATTTTTTTATTAAACATTATAAAAAAATATAAAGTAAAAATACATTATAAAAAATCATAATATTCTTCGTCATCTGGGGAACTGTCATCTCCTCCTCTTTAATGACATGATGGACTGCTTTTCGTCAGTTCTCTGGTGTTGCTTCCTTAATGGCTTGATCACACAGTAGTTTCTTCTTCTTCTTTGTTTGGTTAGTTATCATAAATAATTTAAAGTACAAAATTTACCTGCGTCTATTTACGACACCGAAATTGAGCCGAACTGGACGGAATTTCCCATTTTATTACTCTACACCTTTCTGAAATAGATTATAAACGAACTCTTTCAAGTCTTTAAAATTTATTACATAATTATAGATGTAAAGTTTGTTTTTGATATATATGGCCTGCTTAGTAAAACTAATTGGAACAAATGAACACTGTTTTCTAGTGCCGAAGTTATTCGAAACTTCCCAAAAACTAACAAGTATATTGTTTTAGGAGAATGGAAGTAAAAAAATTTATTATTTTACTAAGCGGCAGCTTCTTCAGGTGTGAAAATATAACCATGGATTAACTATTTATACCTATAACCTATGTATAAATAGTTGATCCATGGTTATATTTTTACACCTGAAGAAGCTGCCGTGCAGCGAAACATGTCGTAAAAATTAATTTACAGGGTCTTAAATATAGTGGAAAATTTTTAGTAAGATAATACATTTTTTTTTACTTTCATTCAACTAAATTTCAATGGATTTTCACCAAGTATCGACCGATTCAATCAAATTATCAAAGTATATTGTTGCTTTGAATAGGCGCCGCTTTGAATCATAGATGGGGCATCTCATCCGTTATTAAATCGTATGGTCAAGGCTTCTCTCCTACCTACCATATTATAAATATGGTATCGAGATATCCGTAAAATGTCGTAACAATTCTCAACTTTATTACTGTTTACGAGCTTCGTATCAGCCGAGTCGAGTTAAAGCCATTGGTATTCAATTAAAACAAAGTGCCTAACGGTCTGCTTGACCTAAATTCCAAGTTATTGCGTTCGGCTTAGTCGATTAACATGTATATACAACATACATTTACGTCTGTAACTTAATAAAGTGTCGGATGTGTGTAAGTTTAGGCCGAGCTTAGTTTTGACGACATTAAGCAACAGGCTATCAGCTAAATTTAAATACTGGTTTTGGTTGCATTATATACTCTAATAACTCTGATGAAAGGATGTGTGGATATGTCTTATTGTCACACAAAACGTGTTTCTAAGGATTGGATTCTGCGAGTTAAAACGTCCGCCTTGCCTTTATTAATCTCATTAAAACAACGAATTATTTATAACCTTCCCGCTCAACCCCTTGTCATAAAATCCGTCGAACGACGAGACGAATTTTATGACCCCGTAATTTCAGTCGGGTATAACTTTAACTACCACCTGCTCATAAAATACCTTTAACCTGGCCTGACCTGCCCTAACGGAATCACTCCGTTGTTGTAAGCGGGCCGTTTCCGGTATACGTTAAATGTAGGTAACGCTCTAGAAGTGGGCCACGGGCATTATCAGTCTCCGAAGCGAGTACTCGAAGTACTTACGAATTTAGTTTTGTATACTTTGACCACTTGCTCCATTCAGCGTAACTGTATCTTTTAAGATTATTTATGGGGGTTTGAATTAATAAATTAATTGGCTGTTTAGCTATCTCTGTTAGGCCCGTATTATTAATGTCCTGGTAACTTTACTAGTTAGATAATTTCTATGGAAACCATTGTTAAGACAGTTTGGTGCAATTGTGGATTAAGTTTTCTCTAGCCCGCCACATTTTCTTGCTACCTTTATTTTTCGGTATAGAGCATTAAATGGAACGTAAATCGCCAATAGTTACGTTGTGAACCATTTATTAGGTGCGAATCATAAGCTGTTAGGTTGTGAGAAACTAATTAAGTGCGAATCATAAGCCTTAAGGTTGTGAGCTACTAATTAAGAGCGAATCGTGAGCCTTAAGGGCGTGAGCAACTAATTATTTGCGAGTCATAAGTCTTAAGGTTGTGAACAACTAATGAAGAGCGAATCATAAGCCGTAAGGTTGTGAGCAACGAATAAAGTGCGAATCATAAGCTGTAAGGTTGTAAGCAACTAATAAAGTGCGATTTTATAAGCTGTAAGGTTGTAAATGATTAATTAGGTGCAAATCATAAGCTGTTAGGTTGTGAGAAACGAATTAAGTGCGAATCATAAGTTTTAAGGTTGTGAACAACTAATGAAGAGCGAATCATAAGTCGTAAGGTTGTGAACAACGAATTAAGTGCGAATCATAAGTCTTAAGGTTGTGAACAACTAATGAAGAGCGAATCATAAGCCGTAAGGATGTGAGCAACGAATAAAGTGCGAATCATAAACCGTCAGGTGGGGAACTACATAATAACTAAAGTATAAACCTTTGTAAATTGTGATTATCAACTTAACTTTTTTTAAAAATAATTTCCAACCATTGATAGATTATAGACATCTTTTTTAGTGAAAAAATATCCACTTTAACAATCGAATCGGCGGTCAAGGATGGACATTCCGCTATCAGTTATTGTTAAATATTTATCACAACAGAACCGTTCAAAGGTCTATCGTGAGAATAAATTTCGCATAAAATTATTATAAAAACACATTCTGTCGAGATCGTCCTTGACCGTGACTCGCGAACAGTTACACATAATGGGCTCGACGTATATTTTTCGCGATAATTTGCAATAGGTATTTATTATATATTTAAACATTTCAATGATATATACGAATTTGCAACGAAATTATTCACTAATTAGAATACGGATTTATCACAGGTGGTTCCGTTATTGTTTTTTATAGTATCTAATTAGACTGCATCATTTTTTTTGTATGGGAATATAAAATTAATCAAGTCAGAAAAATATTCAGGGTTAAGATGATTAAAATCAATTGATTAAAATCATGATTTTAATCAGTAGGATATTTTCAAAAAAAATCATGATTAATTTAAAAAAGTTTTTTTAACAATTTAACACACAAAATGTATTTGTTCATAAAAAAAAATAAAACCCAGACGCTTTTTATGTGATGTTATTTATGATTTTATTATAATAATTGAAAAGAACAGCTCGTTATTACAAAAATAAAACTTTAAAAAAATTGAACCCAAAAAACCCTTTCTATTTTAAAAAAGTACTTAATTTAAACAAAAAAAAATATAAAAAACCTAAGTGTTATAATGCTTAGTTAGGAATATTATAGTCTAGCTGCTTTCCAATCCAAATGACCGCTACTTCCACTATTTTCACGTCCACCTACACTTCCCTTTTCACAGTTATCGCTTCTTTGTTTCTTTGCCAACTGGATAATTTCACTCTGGCTAGTTTCAGGCTGTGACTGGCAATCACCATGAAGAGTTTCAAGACCACTGCTAATATCACTAATTTCACTTTTGCAGGTTTCCCAATGACTTTTGAGTCTGTCTGCTAGACCTTGCAATTCTTTACCACACTTTTTACATACTGCTCTACAACCTAGTTTGCCCACCACCTTCTTTTTTATAAAATGCTAACAAACACTAAATTCCTTTCTGCCCCGGCTTGTTATGATTCCAAATGTTTTGATAGATTAACCCCCAAAGCAAAAATATTACTGATAAAACTGAAATAAGTGCGTATCGTTTATATAGCCGGGCGTTTTCTGTCAGTTATTACAAGTTTCGACAAAGACGCAAACTTGCAAAAACTACGCGAACGAAATTTGCATGTTAAAAGTTAAAACTTCTCCAGGTTTGCTTCGTATCTGTACTATTCCTGCCTAAAAATATTTGCTTACTTAACAAAACAAAATATAAGCAGTAAATAATAGAGAAACATGGACCAAATTGTATAGGTGTTTCCTTATAGCTAGAAAATGCGATGTTGATTTATTTTCTTTTAGACATTTCTAATGAGAGTAAACTTTAATATACCTAAGCGAATTTACCAATAAAGTGAACATTATTTATGAAATTCGATTTTAAGTCGAGAACAAACTCTTTTGGGCCAAGAACACACACTCTTAGCTCGATAAACCAGTTCTCTAGCGTCACTTCCTTAACGGCTTGATCAAACAGTAGCTCAACGTCTTTCATTTTAAATGTCGTGTTGTGTCTTGCTACCCTTTCACTTGCGCCCATATAAGTTCTATAGGATTTAGTTCGCAAGGATATAGCGGTGTGCGCAGCACAGTTACACCATGTTTTCAGCTATATCTTCCACCGCATATTTCATAAAACGATGTTTGTGTAAATTTGCTATTGTTAATAGTTTCTTCTTTATCAAATTATCTTCTTTTTTTCTCTGGTTAGTAATCATAAATAATTTAATGCGCAAAATTTACCTGCGGCTATGGACGACACCGAAATTGAGCCAAACTGGACGGAATTTCCAATTTTATCACTCTACTACATCGTTCTAAAATAGACTATAGTCCATTGGCCATTGTGGCATACTATCAGGGAAGTAGTTTTTGGTGAGTTCATGAGTTATTATTAGGTCGTGCTTTACAAGTAGCTTATTTGATGTCTATCTTAAACCCTGCTTCTCCTATCTATTTCAAATTACGAAATCTCAGTGCCATTTGGTATAGGTTACCTCGCAAAGAGTTAAGAGTTTCCTTGACATTTCGGTTTGTAAGTGCCTCCATTATATTACAGTTTTTTTTTGCGGTATTCTGTAGCCACTATTATTAACAACCTATGTATGTTATTTACAGCTTGCTGTACCTATACGCTTTCTCCTAAAAGGCTGAGGAAAATGTTCCGTTTTGATTATAAGTATTAGGTCATAATGGAGATGTTTTTCTCTTCACGTCTACCAGGAAGACCCTTTTTAACACTATCTTTAACAGTACTCAAAATCCTTTACTTAATTAATTGCTACCCTAGAGAATAGTCCAGCGATTTGGATACCCAAATTACGGACTTCCCTATGACTTCTACTTTAATCTCCACAATCCAACATAACCAAAATTTCTACACTCTTAAAAATGACTTGATATTTTTTACTAATTTTTATTTGTTCTCGTGTTTACGATAACAAGAATAACTTTAGGTATAGTCTAACATCCCTCAAAATATGGTGGCGTCTAAACTTTTATTTCGGATGTAAATGCAATTTTTTTCCAATTTATAAGCGGAATCTCGGAGTTATTAATTTTTTACAAAGTTCCCGACATTTTCTGGAATATGTCATATAGTGGATACGTAAGCTATAGGTATAGTCTAACATCCCTTAAAATATGGTGGCGTCTAACATTTATTTCGGATGTAATTGCAACTTTTTTCCAATTTATAAGCGGAATCTCGGAGTTATTAATTTTTTACAAAGTTCCCGACATTTTCTGGAATATGTCATATAGTGGATACGTAAGCTATAGGTATAGTCTAACATCCCTTAAAATATGGTGGCGTCTAACATTTATTTCGGATGTAATTGCACTTTTTTTCCAATTTATAAGCGGAATCTTTTAAAATATGTTATATAGCTAGAAGTATAGTAAGGATTTAAGCTAAACTTTATAAAAAAAAATTGGTGTGTTTAATTAATTAATTAATTTAATAATTTCATTGATGGTGAAGTTAAGATTCGTAGCTAATTATTTAAAGTTAAAAGATGTTAATATTTAAACTACCGTGGCCACATTTACACTTTTTCCAACTGATTAAGAAATTCGTGGCTACAGGGAGATGTAGCCATTTTCGTTGCTGTGATAAATCGTTGCTAAATATGCAGGCGCAATTGACAATTTAACGCTAAATTCGTGGCTAGGTTTTAGGGTAAAAAACCGTTGCCGCTAATTTTCGTTGCTTTCTTCATATACATAATTTATTTTTGGTTGTATGGGTAAATTTTTAGGTTGAGTCCAATTTCAGTTGTCAGAACCAAATTTTAGTAATTCATACCATGTTATTTTTAAGGGTGTGATATTTAGGTTTATAAGAGGAAAAATTATTTTAGAGATGAACTCGGTTATTTTTAAATTTAAATTAAATAATAGGGGTTCATTAAATAAGTTTTTACATGGCTTTTAATTTGAGATAGTTTTTAAAATTATTTTAGGAAAAAATACGGGGTCATCGTTTTTCTTTTTTTACGGTTCGCCGACTACGTAGGCCATCTTGAACCGGTCATCGACCACAAATGTGATCTACCGACTGGGGAGTGTGAAACGGCACCTTCATCCTACGAGATATCCGATCTCATCCGGCCTGTCCGGCGTGAATAGGATGGCTAGGTGTCGATTCATTTTACACTCTTCCCTGAGGCAAGAGCACGCCGTGTTCCCAAGCGGTCACCCGCCCAAGTACTAACCGCGCTCGACACCGCTTAACTTCGGTGATCTGCGGGAACCGGTGCTTAATATGTCGACAGGCCCTTGCCTCGGGGTCATCGTGTACAGTAATCATTCCTTTTGCATCGTTAAAAACCATTTGTTTACATTTTTTGTTTCCCGCTTTCTCGATGCCCCGTTTGAATATAGAAACCCAAAGACTGATATCGTCTGACGAGCACGTCCGCAACTAACTAAAATACGAATGAAATATGGAATACTGCCCATTGTCAACGCCCATAGAGTCCGTAAACCATTATTAACCTGTACGTTGCGAAATTGCCTTCCGAGAATCTACCAGTTCGAAAATAATGTAACACATACACTATAGACATATAACAAAGATTAATAGACTCGTGGTATAATAATAGGTGAAACTAAATCTCACTCAAGGACATTATTTATGACTTTTGCTTGCTTTGTGTAGGTTCTATAGAGCTGAACATTAATCTAAATTATCAAAAATGCATGCACGACCATAAACGATGCATAATTTTTAGTGTAAAATCAACAAAATAGTGTTTACCTAATGGGGATTTCTACTGTGATGGTCCTATTTTCATCGTTTCTTTAAGACAAATGCAGAAAAACAAGTTTACAATTCCTTTTATTAAAGATAAGATGTACCAAAAAAAATTTTTCAACCCCCAAAATATTAAAAACTTGAGGGTGCTACAGAGTGCTGAAATTACCCCCTCAAAAAAAACGTAACTTGCTGGCGGAATTCAAATAACTTTTTCTATTCATGACAAAAATAAAATTGACCCAGATTCTTCAATTGTAGGCATGTAGTTATAGCCCCAATTAGAATCAAGTCAACACTCGAGTAACTGTTAAAATGGCGCGAAATTTAATTTTTTTTTTGAAAATTTACCATTTTTTTTTTGTAATATGGCAAAATACTAATATTCTAAAGGGGGCTATAACCACTTGTATTCTGAGCATTTTAAGACCAAAATCATTAAATGCTGATAATTTGAACATACCGAAGTACTTTCCGCCAGCGCGAAAAACAGGGTTTCGAGAAAAACAACTTTAAAGTTTCAACGGTGGCTCACAACAAAATAGTCTCACTGTCACTTAGTCTGCGATGCCTGGCCCGTAGATTACACCCTCCTCTTCCTCGAAAAACGATAAACGAGCTGATTCTTCCTGCCTCTTTGCGAGCCTAGCCTGATGATCCTAATTGGTCGAGATGATGTCTCTAGCGACAGAACGTAGCTCTGAGAAGGCGGCTTAACTCAAAAGCGGCTAGTGGTAAGAACTGACCGGCAATCATAAAATTGGATGTAACTTTTTTTTTGGTGTAGATTTGGTAAAAACGTTTACGTACGGTTATTCTAGAGGCTATAGAGAGTCGAAAAACGCCGGAAAAAAATTTCGATTTTTTGAAAACCATCACAGTAGAAATCCCCCTTAAAGAAACTGCTACTGCTCCCTGAACGGTTTTGACTCCGTAGGCCTCAAGGCTGGAATGATGTCATCCATGGAACAGGATACTCGGTCAAACTCAAGCGAGGGCCGCAATATTTGGGAAACCCTCCAAAAAGCTATCAACTGGAATGTGCTGCTAACGCGCACCCAGCCTAAACAAGGGGTTGGCCTACTAACAGGCCCACTTAAGGAAACACCTACGTCGAATAGGAATCTACAATGGTCCTATTGAATGCAGACTTTGTGGAGAAGAGAACGAAACCGCCTCACATATCATGCTAAGCACTGACCCGAAGACGATTCAAAATCGTCGGAGGAACCCAATGTGGGGATAACCTCCCGCATGACAAACTTGGTAGGAATTTACGGGACCTTATAAAAGGAACAAATCTTTTCTAGCAAGATAGGGGCGCACAATAAGTCACTAGGCTGTAGTGCAGGAAACTTGGGCCGAGCGCCCGACCCCCGAATCTTTCAGGAAAAACTCGAGTCCCATCTCGCAGGAGACCTGACCATTCTCGAAAAGAGAAATACGAGACAATGGTAAAACAGTAATTTTTATGACTGTGTTCCTCTCTAGTGGACTACAATACAATTAAGATAGCCTAGTTAGACAACCGACGACAAGAAATTTCGAAATGGAAGTAGGTAATGATTATACACGCCGTTCCAATTCTTTTTGGACTTTGTTATCTATTCTGATATTAGTTGGAGGTACACCTTGTACATTTTTACTCCCACACCTAGATTTCAATAGTCTGACCTAATTCCGGAACAAATAATGGGTGTAGAATTGGACTACGATACCTTGTAGCGATTAACAAAACTACCGTACCTAGTTCTATGTTACTTGAGGTTTATCTGTTATTTGCAAACTCGCGGGTTACAATGATTCACGGTTTTTGCAATATTTTTCTCAAATAAATTATAAGGTCAAAAAGTTAGTATTTTTCTGACTGACAATTAGTATAGAAACGATATAGTCGTTACTAGTGTACTGTGCTGCGCACACCGCCATTTTATTGCGAACTAAATCCTATAGAACTTATATGGGCGCAAGTGAAAGGATTTGTAGCAAGACACAACACGACATTCAAAATAAAAGACGTTAAAATACTGTTTGATCAAGCCATTAAGGAAGTGACACCAAAGAATTGGCGAAAAGCAATCCATCATGTCATTAAAGAAGAGTAGAAAATGTGGGATCTTGACCACTTAATCAATCGGACCGTCGACCCGTTAATTATAACATCAAGAGGAGACGATATTATGGTTTTTTTATAATTTAATTTCTTTATAATGTATTTTTTTTATAATGATTAATAAAAAATAAGTGTACCTACCTAATACTATGTACATAATGCACGCTTTTGTCACACCATTTTCAGTGTTTGTGAATGGATAACAATCGGCAAAACCCATAAATTGACCCAAACCCGGGTGGTACTACCAGCACTTGATAAAAATAAAGAATTTTGCAATGAAATCAATGCCAAATTATAAAAGTGGCTTAAATATTCGTTGGGTCTTTCTGTAGTCCCTTTGCATACTTAATGAGCTTTTATTATTCTACCTACACCTTTCTGAAATAGATTATGCATTGATGGACGTATTTATTGTTTTAAGTGTACATGTTTAGGTATATTGCCTAATAATTGATGCAAGTTTTTGCACAAATTAATCTCGCCTGACATCGACACCAACCCCGCAACACACTCATGCTCCATTACCTCCATTATATCGGATCAAAAGTTCGCTGCCGCGGTATGGGTAACGCCTGCCTCCGCTTTTCTATCTGAATTACGATCTAAAGTAAGATTTCCCATAATGGCAGCCCCGTCAAAATTACGATACGAACCTGCTTTTAAGTAGTTCGCAACACGTGCTGTTTACTACGTCATTAAAACTATTAAAGTTGGCCTTGGATTGGAATAATTGATGTGTGATAAATTGAATGATAGACTCGGAATTATAAGAACAATGTGAAAATCTGAATATGATTTTTTTATTGGGAAATTGTTTTTATTCCTCGAAAGACAGGCGAGCTATCCTCAAAGCTTTACCGAAAGGAACTTTCTCTATTAACTGAATTGTATTTTCTCCTTTTCTGACCACTTGTTAAATGTTTGTCAAAAAAAAAATTTATTCATTAAATTTATATATCTTTGTGCGTTAATACTAATAAAATTCAGCGTCCAACATACCTAGCATAGGTTCTTACTTTTTTAAATTATTATTAGTCACTCTACTACAGCTGAATCTGCTAAACATTTCGAGGACTCGGAACCTGCCAACAGGTGATGGATGATGAACCATGAATTAATAAAATCAACAGCGTCTATATATATAACATCTATAGTCTATCTCAGAAAGGTGTAGAGTAATAAAAGCTCATTAGATATGTAAAGGGACTACAGAGTGACTCAACGAATATTTAAGCCACTTTTATAATTTGGCATTGATTTCATTGCAAAATTCTTTATTTTTATCAAGTGCAGGTAGTACCAACCGGGTTTGGGTCAATTTATGGGTTTTGCCTATTGTTATCCATTTACAAATACTAAAAATGGCGTGACAAAGGCGTGCATTGTGTACATAGTATTAGGTACACTTATTTATTATTAAACATTATAAAAAAAATACATTATACAGAAATTCAATTCAAAAAAATCATAATATTCTTCGTCATCTGAGGAACTATCATCTCCTCTTGACGTTATATTTAACGGGCCAACGGTCCGATCGATCAGGTCAACATATCACATTTTCTCCTCTTCTTTAATGACATGATGGACTGCTTTTCACCAGTTCTCTTGTGTCACTTCCTTAAGGGCTTGATCAAACAGTAGCTTAACGTCTTTTATTTTGAATGTCGTGTTGTGTCTTGCTACATATCCTTTTACTTGCGCTCATATAAGTTCTGTAGGATTTAGTTCGCAATGATATGTGCGCAGCACAGATGTTTTTCAGCTATATCTTCCACGGCATATTTCATAAAACAATGTTTGCGTAAATTTGCTATAGCTAATAGTTCCTTCTTTATCAAATTATCTTCTTATTTTTCTTTGGTTAGTTATCATAAATAATTTAATGCATAAAATGTACCTGCGCCTATGGCCGACACCGAAATTGAGCCGAACTGGACGGAATTTCCCATTTTATTACTCTACACCTTTCTGAAATAGACTATAATAGGCTACAGCTGAATCTGGTCAAAATCTCGAGGACCCAGAACCTGCCTTTGGTTTATCCCAACAGGTAATAGAGGATGAACCATGAATTAATGAAATCAACAGCGTCTCTATAATATATAACATTTAGGTAAGATATTCTAGGCCACAAACTGTCAAAAAAATAAACGCCTAGAATGCTATGGTAACGCATTGACGTCATTTAATAAAGCACCTACATAGATTGGTAGGAATGGGTTCATAAGATAGAGACTATCAGAGTGAGAAGGGGGAACCCAGTTTATTGTAAGCTACAATGTACCGACTCTTGGAAAACTAAAAATGTTTGGAAAACTCCAAAGATCTGCGCAAAGTGATATTAGGCACACCCACACCCATCATGTCGATTGAAGCGAACAATTTATTTTAATATTTTCCAAGTAAATGTTGGTATTTAACAAGAGGTATTATTCTAGGAGGTGGATATCGTACCATCGTACTATTGTTAAAATTATTCTTAGTTGTTAAGTTTATAGGTATGATTTATCCTATAGAAATTTCAATTTTCGATCAGGGGCAATATAAAAGAAGGTCAATCTGATATATTTTGGTAAGTCCCCGGATAAACAGATAAATCAAATCTAAAGGAAAAGGTTTCCAAGGTAAATCCCAGAGAATCAACGACGGAAAACCCGAACCCAACCCTGGATGCCTAGTTTTTTGCTTAAACAGGTAATCAATCTAAAGGCTTTATACGATATACCGGGCGTTGCATCGTCGAGCGGGACATAGGAAATCCCATGTAATTTTAAATGGGGTCAATTATTGGCTTCCCTAATTATTTTAGAGAAAAATTCTATTTAGGTTTATTAAAGAGTACTAAAACCCACATTCAAAAGAATAACTTTAGATATTTTTGATGAGCCCGTTTACGGGTTATCGCCGATTTCTTTTTAACTATTTCTCCTTTTTATGGCCCCGTATTTGCGGACACCAGTCACGGCAAAAGATGACTGTCAAATAAAGTTGTCATTTTGAAATGTGTGCTTTATTGTTATAAAAACTCGTACATCGAAAATATTAAAGGTGTATTTATGAGTACAAATTAATCTGAATAAAACTAAAATAAAGTATCCAATTACAAGGTTAATTATGACATTTTACATGTTTCAATATTTTACTAATTAATAGGTAGGTACTATTAAATTGTTAGAACTTTAGGATTTAAGAAGATGTTCAAATATTCCTCCATTGACTGCTAGACAATAACCGAGGCGATCATAAAATTCTCTTCTTACATTCGCTAGTTGGTAAACTGAAATTCTATTGCATTCGGCAGAAATAGCATTTTTTAACTCGTCTAGATTTGGGTATTTTTTATCTTTGTATATCCTGTTTTTAAATGGCCCCAGAGAAAGAAATCATCTGGCGATAAATCAGGAGACCTGGCTGGCCAATTTACTGTATGATTTAAGCCAATAACATTTCCATTAAAAGCACGGTTTAAATATTCCCGGACAGCCAGGGTACTATGTGCCGGGCAGCCATCCATTTGGTACCAAACTTCCTGATTTTCCCTGGCGGCATCATGTAAAGTAGGTAAAATATGATCTTCAAGTAGTTCCAAAAAATATTCTGCATTTAAATTTCGTGTAAGAAATAATGGCCCGATAATATTTTCTCCGAAAATCCCAACCCAAACATTAACTTTTTGTGGATATTGCGTCCTTGTTTCGACAAACCTGGGTTGGTTTTCTTTGCTCCAATATCGATAATTTGGAACATTGGGTTCATTATTTAAGGTAAATGTGCATTCGTCAGTGAAACAAATGTTTTTTAAAAATTCCCTATCCATGTTTGCTCTTTCAATCATACCAAAACAAAACTCCTGTCGTCGTATTTCGTCCCTATCTCTTAGCTCTTGGTGCCTTTCATATTTGTATGAATAATATTTATGTCGTTTCAAAGCTCGTAACGCTGTGGTGTGTTCTAATCCTATGTCATCCTCAAGTTTCCTTGTGCTGATCTTCCCATCATTTTGTTTCACGCACAATAAAACTTGCAAGTCCCTATCATTTTTTGCATCTCTTCTTTGTTCCTGCCTTTGCAAGTCCCTATCATTTCTTGCATCTCTTCTTTGTTCCTGCCTTTCTTCACATCTGCAGTTATTTATTACAGTGCCTTTTGTCTCAAATTTCTTGATAGTCCTTTCGACTGTAGATTTTGCAGGTGTATCGGTCTATTCGGATACAGAGCAGCAAACATGTCTGACACATTTTTATAACTATTTCCTTGATAATACCATTTAATCATCAATATTTTTTCTTCAGAAGTGTAATTCATGGCTAATATTTTCGATGTACGAGTTTTTATAACAATAAAGCACACATTTCAAAATGACAACTTTATTTGACAGTCATCTTTTACCTTGACTGATGCCCGCAAATACGGGGCCATAAAAAGGAGAAATCGGCGATAACCCGTAAACGGGCTTATCAAAAATATCTAAAGTTATTCTTTTGAATGTGGGTTTTAGTGCTCTTTAATAAACCTAAATAGAATTTTTCTGTAAAATAATTAGGGAAGCCAATAATTGACCCCATTTAAAATTACATGGGATTTTCTATGTCCCGCTCGACGATGCAACACCCGGTATAAACTGACATCCATTATTTTTCTACTTCGATATAGAGCCTTAACTTATTTTATAATTACTACACTATTATTATTATTAAAGGAAACTTGCTAATAATTATCCCCAAGCCAATACACGTTTCATAGAAAATAGTATGTTATATCTTCCCATTACAATCTTTCTATTGGCTAAAAGCGTAGATTAAACAATCCCGAACCACACTTCATTAGAAACAGCCTTGGCGCGCTTACGTCACAATGAGCACACGGCTTTTAACATGAATAAACTATTATTTACTATTTCGTACTGTTTGTCGGGTACGACCAACAATAGTTACACAAGGTCATGCATGTGCTGCGGTACTTTTATCGGCTTCACAGTCTTTTTAATGATTTTGTTTACTATTTCAACGATGACACGAGATTCTTGTTATACGACTATATTAGAACTACCTACCACGGCGTTTTCAATTTATGTTCTTTACCTTTTTTTATACAGGTAAATAAACAGGGCACACTGATTTAATTACCGTACCGGGGGCGTAAGTAGGACATTTTTTTCTGGAGAAAGGTACAGTCGGGACTACATGGATTTCATGATATTGTGCCTAGTGACGAAGGCGGAAAAGCGCCGCAGGCGAAAAATTTTCGGGACCACGCTTAAAGTTCGTCTAAAATTCACGTAGTATAAAATTTCGAAAATTAAATTATTACCTCTCACGCTTTGCATGGTTGGATTAAATTTGTTTTTCTGTGTTTTTTTTGATAATCGTAGCTGGGCTCTTTATTAAAAAAAAACATTTTTTATATTTGTGAAAAATATGAATATTGGTGTCAATCCAAAATTTTAACATAAGACTTATGTATGACTCTAACCAGCGTTTCGGGCTCGGTTTTTCATGATTAAAAATAAAGTAAATATCGCTCACCACGCCAAACATGATGATTTTTTCAGAAATCATGAATTTTAGTAGCGTAGATAAGAGCAGTTTTTGGTGCAAATGCTTAGATTTTGAAATACTCCTTCTTAAGTGCCGTATTGTATAGTCATAATAAAGCATTCTCGTTTCTTCCCGCACTATTTTTTTTATTATAAATGATCACACTTCTTCCATAAAAAAATGTTTCAATTAAAATTTTTATTTTAATTTTTCTCGTCAAAAATAAATACCTATTTTTTTTTGTTTTTGTTGTAAAAATATTTTATTGCATTGGGTTATATTTTTGTTAATTTAAAATAGCTCTAAAAAAGGAAAACGGAACAGACAAGTATATAATAGAAAAATACTATAAAATATTATTCTTTTTACTCGTTTTCCTATAAAATTGCATCATAAATCAATAACTAATACGAAATGCCTCCGAAATCCTTATCTCTATATAAAACAGGACTTATAGAAAGAAAAGTTTAAAAACTAAACGTCTCCTACAAGACCTTTGTACTCTAAGTCAAGAATACATTACTTAAATATTTAAATTAAGAGTTAAGAGTCCAAGCGTGAGACCAAACATTAGGTTACAATTAGACTTTTATTTTAGACCCCCTAAATAAATACGCCACTGGATTGGCCTATATAATTGTGTGTAGTGCAACTGTTGCCTTTTTGTAATGAAGCCTACAAGATCTACCAACTATCACATTTCAATTGTAGAAGGAGTAGGTATGATGAGGACAGTCGTGTCAGCACTAAAAAACTATTACCCGTAACACTTATAAAGCAAGTATCTAGTGACTTTATTTATCAGTAATTTTAGCTGTTAGTAATGTTGTCCTCTTAACTCGCGAAGTACAAGGTCATGATTCGTTATCGAACAAATACCTGTAGGTTTGAGCGACCTTATGTCGATAACGACACTTATCAGAATACATGGCACTAATTCCTGATGTCTTATCATTGTGAAGTGACGTGATATCTGACATAACACACTTATAACAATAGTAAATTATGATTTAAGTTTGTTCTATACCGTGAAACAATTATTATTAACAGAAAGTCTAAAAAGTAAAACTGAATCTCATTATACATAGTTAGTTGAATGATAGAAGAGTTTTGGATTTACTTTGTCTTTATTTCCTTTGCCATCAATGCCGGTGTTCCTCAAGGGTCCATATTGTCGCCTACCCTCTTTTTACTGTATATTAACGACCTTCTAGTGAAAACCCAAAATCCAATTTATAGCTTTGCTGATGACAGCACACTTGTCTCATCTTTTACCTTGACTCCCCAAACATTCGCTGCCGACGCACATCTTCGCAGGCAGCATGAAGTATTGCGCCTCAACAATGACCTGGAAGAAATTTTGGCTGGGGGTGACAGTAACCAAGTCGAATTTAATGCTAAGAAAACCCAGGCAGCAGTCTTCTCCGAAAAGGTTAACATTGCAGAACCTGATATAGTCATGGCAGGACACGCAATTCCCGTGGCACCGTCTATTAATTTGCTGGGGGTCAATCTGGGAGGTAATATGTCTTGGCATGATCACGTTGCCGCAATTGCCAAGGCAGCTGCACAGAAACTTGGTGTACTTTTCCGCACCAAAAGGTTGTACACACCTCATCAACTTTTGACACTCTACAAAGCCCAGATTCGACCATCATTAGAATATTGCTCTCATGTCTGGAGCTCTGCACCCAAGCACACCCTTCGGCTACTGGATTCCATTCAAAGGAGAGCCGTTCGTCTGATCGGCGACCCCGAGCTGACCAAGACCCTCGATAGCCTGGAGCATCGAAGACAGGTTGGTGATTTGGCTCTCTTTTACAGATATTTCCATGGCAGGTGTTCGACTGACATTGCCCACTTGATTCCACCTAGAGCAATGCAAAACAGAAATACACGGCGAACCACTGCCGCTCATCCATATGTTGTTCAGCTTAGTACTCCTCGAACTTCATTGTTCAAGAATTCTTTCATCTGGAGAACGTCATCTTTGTGGAATGATCTTCCTGAGGTCGTGTTTCCCAATGAATACAATCTTCAACGTTAATCGCTTTTTTCGCACTCGCACCGCTCCCAGAGCGCCTTAAAGGATTTTTCCTACAATGCAGGTGTTTTATCATAAAAAAAAACATCACAACGTTTTAACTGGTTAGTATCTCCGGTTGTGTTCAGATGATGTAAAACAAATAAAGACAATGAAAGTCCAAACCCCCTCTATCATTTAAGAAATATTATTTTTCTACCACCTTCAAACGAGACTCATTATAGTTAGGTTAGATAGAATAGATTGCAAAAAATGGTGGATGTTAAGCAAAGCTATTCAACCCACCATAACCATAATTGATTAGTTGATATCGGTATCTCCATTATCGTAATCGGCCCGATTGATAATTTAAAAGTAAAGAACCTGATCTGAGGAAAATGCGGTTTTATTAACATCTCATAAAATAATTCCTCAGCCAATGCCTGGAAACCTTAGAAAATTACGAAATGACGAAATTATGTTGCAGTAACTGATAGTTACTATCGTGTGTGATTACCGAGCTCTTTTGGGAATTTAGAAATCGCCTTATATTGTTAATTATTCCGAGCAAATTGCCTACTTCTTTCATGTCTTTGTAGCTGAGGGTATAATCAGTATAACATACGACGACGAAATTTTTAGATACTTAACGGTGACATTTTGTGTATTATGTGAATACATTCTTCATTGTGTAATTATTTCTCGCAAAATTAGAAAAATTTTACAACGAACAGTTGGATGTGTTAGAAATGTCCTCAACAAACTGTTGAGCGAGCCTTCGTGGTTTAAATATTATCCTACGACCACCTATAAAAATGAGAAAAAAGCACGGTTCATTTGGCTAGAAAGCGCCGTATATCACACGCGTGTTGAAAAAAAATATTTTAACACTAGTGTTGAAATACAAGGTACACTATTTGATTTAAACATGTGGTGACAATTTGACAGACAACCTCTATTTATTAAAAATAACAAATTTTAGAAAGCAGTAATTGTAAAGTGTTTAACTTATTTATCATGTATTTGTCGACTGATTCAGAATTAGAGTGTGAAAATACGCCATCTGAAATTATAAAAAATATTAATAATATACTGGAAATCTATTACCAGAAAAAACAAATCGCGCTGAAGAGAGTGTCATGTATTAAACCACAAATCTTTATCGGTAGCAATAGCGTAGGAAAAGAGCTCTAGCCTACAGATCGCAAGGTCACAGATTCAAATCCCATCAGGTGTATTAAACTTTTTTTTTATAAAAACAATAAATAATTTATAGAATTATTTTGAATTGAAATCTTCCTTGTTGGGTGGATTTTTTAAATTTATGTTTAATGCATCTTTCCTTGATTAAATTTAAAATTTTTCATTCTGGTTAATCTAGAAGTCAATCCAGGATTAGTTCTTCCTCTGATATATTATAAAATATGAAAAAGTTAAATTACAAATAAAGGAAAAGCCTATTGACAAACTATGAAACCAGATAATAAGTGGAACATAATCCTAAGTATACTTATTTCAACACTAGTGTTGATACTTTTTTTACAAATCAAAGGCTTTTTCAATAATTCTTTGTGGTCGTAGGAAAAATAGTGTACATTACTCGTGTGAAAGTGATCATTCTAAAACTAGGAGAATTTCCTCACTCGGCTGACGCCTCGTGCTAAATATCTCCTCGTTTGAAAAGTATCACTTTCATCACTTGTTATGTAATATACTACATATTTACCACCACAGTCGAGTCTGGAGTCCTGTGGATTTATTTAATAGTCTTGACAAATACCACCCAAAATAAAGAATTATTTTTCTATTTAAATGAGTAACTAGGTTGGTTAAAGGTAGAAAGACTCTAACAACTTTGATGTCTAAGTGTTACTGTGCTATTTATATCAATAGTTACTAAGCAACCATTCATCTAAAGTTAGCTTACCTAGATATACATATACAAGCTCAAGTTTTGTCAGTACCAAAAAAAAATATTTTCCTTTCTCTTACAGTTTCCCAGCAAAAACCGTACAATAAGTAGGTTGTTTTCCAGTTACAAGCCAGAAATAATGACTCCGTACATCATCAGATACATCGTGTTGTACAACCAGTTACGGCCCATGTTAGTGGATGAAAATAGCCGTAGCCGTTGACCGATAAAAAAAAGAAACCGCACGTTGTATACGGTTGTCGACCTCGCTATGGTCAGAACTTGTCGAACAGGTAGATTTTTGGGGCATGCATTTCATCGCAATAATGGTATGGGATCTGTCATTGTGACCAGAGGATAGGTATGGTTACATACGTTTCTTCCGACGTAATTGTAAATTGTCATTGCCTTTTTTTTCAGTTAGAATCAACTAAACTGCTGGACAAATGCTTTCGAGCAAGAAAAATTTCGCCTAAATTTAACAGTTAATATTTTCTGAACCAGATATGATATCGACCTACAGTTTCGAGTGGTTGATAGATTCATCCCTTGGGAAACAATTGTCAATGTTGGATTTTCTTTAACTGTCAGAAAATTTTATATACAGGGTGTTAAAGAAGACGATGATTTTTGCTCCAATTTTAATGGCGTGTAACTTTCACAATAATATTTTTAAGTTTTATTACTCTACGTCAATTAAATCACTGGTTCATAGCAAAGAAAGTAATTTGTCAAATTTTTGATATCTGCTATATTTTAAGAAATACCGATTTTTTTGGAAAACCTTGCTTTATTTACACTTATTAGTAGTTAGATCTCACTGTGCGTTGTATTGTGCAAACTTTGCGAGTGATTATTGTACCTTATGAAAAGCTTGATTATGTTCAGTATCTAACAATAGTTGTACCTAAATGTTAGGATGTACAGTGGCGTACTTATACAAACCTATATGTTTATGGTTTACGAGTATCTCATAATTTTTCACGATTGTTTTAAATTGGAAAGTACTCGCCCCTAGATTAGGTGAATTTTTTCTTATTTTTTAGTTTTTTTTATCGCACTACAGGTACCTATATTATACAGTGTGTTTACAAAATTTTAACAAAGATAATTTTTTTAATTTAATTTTTGGAAAAAATGTATTTAATAATTTCTAACTTTCTAACACTATACTCATAAACCATAGACACAGTCCCCTTTAGAAGGGGGCTGTGCCATAGACATATAGGTGTTTATAAGTATGTCACTGCACATCATAACATTTAGGTACAACTATTGTTACTGAACATAATCAAGCTTTTCATAAGGTATAATAATCAGTCGCAAAGTTTGGACGATACAACGCACAGTGAGATCTAGCTACCAATAAGTTGAAATAAAGCAAGGTTTTCCAAAAAAATCTGTATTTCTTAAAATATAGCAGATATCAAAAATTTAATAAATTACTTTCTTTGCTATGAACCAGTGATTCAATTGACGTAGAGTGATAAAATTTAACAATATTATTATGAAAGTTACACGCCATTAAAATTGGAGCAAAAATCATCGTCTTCTTTAACACCCTGTATATAAAATTTTCTGACAGTTAAAGAAAATCCAACATTGACAATTGTTTCCCAAGGCATGAATCTATCAACCACTCAAAACCGTAGGTCGATATCATATTTGGTTCAGAAAATATTAACTGTTAGATTTAGGCGAAATTTATCTTGCTCGAAAGCAATTGTCCAGCAGTTTAAATTATTTGATTTTAAGGGTTCTGCTTACATCCTAATCTACCGGTAACGCAAAAAATACGAGAACGTGAAATGGTGATTGAAGTAATGGTTCTTTTGATAAAAAAAAAGGAGGTCAATTCAATTATTTATAATAAATTCATAGCTACTGGTTTTAACTACCGTATAGAATATAGTAAGTAGTTGTCGTTCTCAATATTTATTGCATAAAACACGAGCCGGAAACCCTATAAACTAAAATAGCTCAAACGCTATAACAAACTCCATTTTGCTCAATGTTCCGTTCGGTCGTAAGATTGTGCGCCTCTTGCCGTCAGCGGAGCCCGCGGGTTCCAGTTGTGGAGCTTTGAAATGGCTGAGACGAGGCCAACATAAATCGCTGGTGTTATTTCTGGACGAACAATAGTTAATTCTTCCAGAAATGGAGCCAATTTGGAAAGAAAATTTTCCTTAATTTATTGCTAAAGAATGATGATGATACCAGGCATACTACATAGTTATAATAGACTGGAGATTATCTTTTGCCAACCCAATTATATCAGCCAGTATGGGACCTTTACCATCAGCAGGTGTGATTTCCGGCCTTCTTTCTCCATAGATTTCGACAATGCTGCGCGAGAGCTGTCTATTGCTTGTATGTAATACGAGAACGTCTATAGTTTTTACTATCTGTCATACGGTATCGCAGTCTTTAACGCAAATATTTTAACACTTTAGTTTTACCGAAACATTTAGGTGGCTGTTTCTGGGCTTGGTGAATCATTGCACTGGTCTTATTGCTACAAGGTGTATCATTGTATTTTCTCACTGTCACTGCTCCTCCCCTCATCAACTTGAGGTTTGTTCCCACAGAAGTCACGGACAGTCCGTGACAATCAGGATTCTGCGTGATAGACTCGGACGCGGATTTCTGGGTATTTGGATTCGTTAGAGAACTGTCAAACTGTCGATAACTTGTCCGTGATTGCTTATAGGAACAGACCTTTGGACGATTCACCAGCTCAACATCATTTGATCTATTATCCTATTCATAAATCACAAAATTACTTTCTGGTGAAAAGTTAATTCCTTTCTTTCGTGTTTTTGGTCTAAGAACTACCTCCGCTGGTTTCACAAAATTTAATGTCCTTACACTTAAAATTAATAAACCTTATTATTTATTCAGTTTTTAAATTTGTACAGACCAGATTGCACGGAGATCTCAAGATAATTGTCAACTTCTGACTGGACTTTGAAAATTGTTACTATGACGTTATTTCCTTCGTAGCCGTAGCAACATGGAATAGTATATTACATAACAAGTGATGAAAGTGAAGGAGATATTTAGCACGAGGCGTTAGCCGAGTGAGGAAATTTTCCTAGTTTTAGAATAATCACTTTCACACGAGTATTGTACACTATTTTTCCTACGACCACAAAGAATTATTAAAAAAGCCTTTAATATGTAAAAAAATATTTCTACTAGTGTTGAAAAAAACAACAACACTAGTGTTAAAATTAGCATACTTAGGATTATGTTCCACTTAATATCTGGTTTTATAGTTTGTCAATAGACTTTTCCTTTATTTGTAGTATAACTTTTTCATATTTTATATATCAGAAGAACTAATACTAATCCTGGATTGAGTTCTAGATTAACCAGAATGAAAAATGTTTAATTTAATCAAGGAAAGATGCATTAAACATAAATTTAAAAAATCCACCCAACACGGAATATTTAAATTCAAAATAATTCTATAAATTATTTAATGTTTTTATAAAAAAAAAGTCAAATACTCCTGATATGTTTTGAACCTGTGACCTTGCGATCTGTGGGCTAGAGCTCTATTCTCTACGCTGTCACTACCGACAAAGATTTGTTGTTCAATACATGACACTCTCTTCAGCGCAATTTACTTTTTCTAGTAATAGATTTTCCAGTATATTATATTAACATTTTTTATAATTTCAGATGGCGTATTTTCACACTCAAATTCTGAATCACTCGACTAATACATGATAAATAAGTTAAACACTTTACAACTACTGCTTTCTAAAATTTGTTCTTTTTAATAAATAGGGATTGTCTGTCAAATTGGTACTATATGTTTAAATTAAATAATGTGCCTTGATATTTCAACACTAGTGTTGAAATATTTTTTTTTTAACACGCGTGTAATATACGGCGCTTTCTAGCCAAATTAACCGTGCTTTTTTTCTCATTTTCATATGTGGTCGTAGGAAAATAGTATTTACACTCTTTTTTTTTAGTCTGCATACCGATTGCAATGAAATCGTATGTGTCCAATTTACCGACATTCGTATCATCATCGCACGGGGCGCCCAGATGCGAAATTGGGTCGGCCGTTTCAACGAAACGGATCCCTTATCCCCGTATCAAAAGAAAATCCCTCCACTGCCGTGTGCATTATTTTCGAATGGCAATCCCGCTTCCCACACCCGCCCTAGACAATTTGCGAGACCCGCATTTCTCGGGATCTGACAGCGACGGAATCCTTTTCGCTTTGACAAAAACGCGTCCGTGTCCACGCCTTGCGCACCCCTTTCAAATGAACCTGCTTTATATGGGTCAATAGGATTACATGAGGGGTTTCTAATGATATAAATATACCTATAAAACGGTACATACTGAACAGGAAAAACCCCATTCTGATTCGTCAACTACGTTACGCTACGTTGTCTAAAACTAGTGGTGGTGAAACATATTAACCCTGAACTTTGATTTGACGAGACGTAACATCACTCCAGCTCTATGTTCTACCACGGCGTTAATTTGATACTTTGGCCTACACGTCACTCTACGGTGGAATATATAGGCTTAGATCTATTAGTTAGAATTAAAATGGGAGATATGAAAGGCTAATTGTCACGCGGCGTAAAAAAACTCAATAGGTTTTTGCAAATAACGTTACAAGAGCTTTTAGTTTAGTGTATAGTCTATTTCAGAAAGGTGTAGAGTAATAAAAGCTCATTAGGTATGCAAAGGGACTACAGAGTGACAACGAATATTTAAGCCACTTTCATAATTTGGCATTGATTTTATTGCAAAATTCTTTATTTTCATCAAGTGCAGGTAGTACCACCCGGGTTTGGGCAATTTATAGGTTTTGCCTATTGTTATCCATTCACAAACACTGAAAATGGTGTGACCAAGGCGTGCATTATGTACATAGTATTAGGCTATTTTTTTTTAAACATTAAAAAAATACAAAATACATTAGGTATACAGAAATTAAATTATAAAAAATCATAATATTCTTCGTCATCTGAGGAACTGTCATCTCCTCTTGACGTTATAATTAACGGATCGACGGTCCGATCGATCAGATGGTCAAGATCCCACATTTTCTCCTCTTCTTTAATGACATGATGGACTGTTTTTCGCCAGTTTTCTGGTGTCACTTCCTTAATGGCTTGATCAAACAGTAGCTTAACGTCTTTCATTTTGAATGTCGTCTTATGTCTTGCTAAAAATCCTTTCACTTGCGCCCATATAAGTTCTATAGGATTTAGTTCGCAATGATATGGCGGTATGCGCAGCACAGTTACACTATGTTTTTCATCTATATCTTCCACGGCATATTTCATAAAACGATGTTTGTGTAAATTTGCTATAGCTAATAGTTCCTTCTTTATCAAATTATCTTCTTTCTTTGGTTAGTTATTATAAATAATTTAATACACAAAATTTACCTGCTCCTATGGCCGACACCGAAATTGAGCCGAACTGGACGAAATTTCCCATTTTATTACTCTACACCTTTCTGAAATAGACTATAATGGTCACGCGGCGTAAAAATTTCAATATATTTTTGCAAATAACGTTAGTGTAGCAACTTTGACGATGACATACATGACATTGGCAGAATTACAATCAAACTGTTTACTAATCAGGCAACTTTGATTCTAAGTAGATAGTGCCTGCCAATGTCACTTATGCTACAGTCCAAGTGAGTGATTGGTTAATTATTGTTAAAAATCTGTACGCAACCTAACATAAGTCATTTATCTGGCTGGTTAATTTATTGCCTGATGAAATTGATATTAACAAAATCTAAAACTTGTAATTAAAGTTGGTCCTCCGTTTTAAGAACCATACACGGACTTTGAACAGAACCTTGATATACGGTTTTCTGCTTCAGTCGGCCACCAGTCCAGCAGTTTAATTCATGATGAAGAAATAGCTTTTTTCTAAGAAAATAAACTATTACAAGGCTATAAGCTGCTGCGCATTAAAAAAAACATGTTTCTTTATTATACAGGGTGTCGCATAATTTATGGGCCGTTGTATTTCAATAACATTATATACAGGGTGGCCCATTTGTCTGACAAAGTAATATACCGTCTCTACTATTAAAGAAAGAAAAAAAAAAGTTTTTATAAAAGTTGTAAGGTATAAAAAAATATATGTTTTAAAATTATTTTTAAACATACAGGATGGTCCAAAAAAGTAGGACAATAAAAAGATACATTTTTTGGAACACCCTATATATTTTACCATTTTCTGTTTCCTTACAAAATTGTCCATATGACGCCATATTTAGTTTTTTAATTTTTTGCAACGTTGCCAAAAAAAAAATGCAAAATTCTTAAATTTTTGGAAAAAACATGATAGTAAAAAATTACCTGTATTTCTCAATAAGAGTATCGATAATCGAAAATTTCTTGTAAGCTCTTAAGTTTAGGGATAGATAAACTGTCTTAAATCTTTAAGTACCGAAAATTTTGTACAGGGTGTTTTCTGTTGACATCCAAATATACACAATTTTAAAATACAATAAGTAACTCTTTTTTTTTCAAATGAAACACCCTATATGTGTTAGGCTCGTCTGATAGATATTGTAAGTATCTTTTATTATTGTTAAGTCATACCTATACCTAAATTTACTAGTTTTGGCAATATTTCGATTTTTATTTAAATTTTAGTGAAAAAAACTATAATTTTTATTTTTCTAGTAAGCCATGACCAGCAAACTAAAAACAAATGTAATTAAATATTATCCCATATTAAAATAAATTGATAACCATAGTTAGTTACGTATTTATTTAATTTAATAAAATTTTGTTTTTATTACGCAACTGGATATTGAAAATAAGTTTACAAACATTATAAATATAAATATCATAATTATAAATATGACATTATATTCAATTACATTTGTTTTGACTTTGCTGGTTATAGCTTACTAGAGAAATAAAAACTATAGTTTTTTTCACCAAAATTTAAATAAAAATCGAAATATTGCCAAAACTAGTAAATTTAGGTATAGGTATGACTTAACAATAATAAAAGATACTTACAATATCTATGAGATTAGCCTAATAAATATCGGGTGTTTCATTTGAAAAAACAGAGTTATTGTATTTTAAAATTTTGTATATTTGGATGTTAACAGAAAACACCCTGTACAAAATTTTAGATACTTAAAGATTTAAGACAGTTTATCTATCCCTAAGCTTAAGAGCTTACACGAAATTTTTGATTTTCGATACTCTTATTGAGAAATATAGGTAATTTTTTACTATCATGTTTTTTCCAATATTATAAGAATTTTGCATTTTGTTTGGAAACGTTGCAAAAAATTAAAAAACTAAATATGGCGTCATATGGACAATTTTGTAAGGAAACAGAAAATGGTAAAATATATAGGGTGTTCCATTTAAAAAAATGTATATTTTTATTGTCCTACTTTTTTGGACCATCCTGTATGTTTAAAAATAATTTTAAAACATATATTTTTTATACCTTACAACTTTTATAAAAACTTTTTTTTGATATCTTTAATAGTAGAGACGGTATATTACTTTGTCAGACAAATGGGCCACCCTGTATGCAACAAAAATAGGTAAAATAAGGTAGAGCCTTATTTTTACCCTACACCGTAGAGTAACTGGAGATACTAGACATCAAACTAAGCCGATTATGTCATATAAGTTGTTTTTTTTGATAATTAAAATATTAATTTAATTATCTACTATGTGTTTTTATGCTTTGGGATGTTTAAAGGGAAATATCTCGAAAACCGTTAACGATATTAAGATCAATCAAGTACACCTTTTTGACTCAGAAAATGCCCTTCTTTAAGAAACTATAATTGAAAAACACCTAATGTTACAGGTAAGAAAAAAAATTATAGATTTATGAAGCACAGTGTATGCAACTAGCGCCCTCTAGTTTGAAACTTAAAAATTTCTACAAATTCTTATTTCTTGCCCTTAAAAAACATAATATTGCCAACTTTCAATTCGATTCATTAAACCGTTTTAAAATTATGGCTTATTTTCGAGAATAAACTTTTACTTTCAACACCCTGTATCTCTAGAACGAGTAACAATCCGAAAAAACTTATATGACTTAATCGGCTTAGTTCGATGTCTAGTATCTCCAGTTACTCCACGGCCCATAAGTTATGGGACACCCTGTATAATATGTGCTATTAATGGTATTTATCAAAACGATTTTTAAAATTTAGCATAATATATTTTGACAATTAGTTATTCAAGATAATGTTAATCTTAAGGAGAAGAAAGGACATCGTCGAGTCATGAGTGACCAATGATGGATTTTCCTAATGTTTTTTTATGACTCAGGACAACATAATGTAACTTCATTAAATGTTGTGAAAAAGCGTAACTGATTACATAATATGTATTTTACTCGCTTTCATGTAAGCATCGAAGGACAGTAAAACAGTTTTTTCTTATACCTAGTCTATTTCAGATAGATAATAAAATGGGAAATTCCGTCCAATTTGGCTCAATTTCGGTGTCGGCCATAGGCACAGGTAAATTTTGGGCATTAAATTATTTATGATAACTAACCAAAGAAAAAAAAATATAATTTGATAAAGAAGGAACTATTAGCTATAGCAAATTTACACAAACCTCGTTTTATGAAATATGCTGTAAAAGATATAGCCGAAAAACATAGTGTAACTGTGCTGCGCACACCGCCGTATCATTGCGACCTAAATCCTATAGAACTTATAAAGTGAAAGGATTTGTAGCAAAACACAACACGACATTTAAAATGATAGACGTTAAGCTACTGTTTGATCAAGCCATTAAGGAAGTGACACCAGAGAACTCCCGAAAAGCAGAGGAGAAAATGTGGACTCTTGACCACCTGATCGATCGGACCGACGACCCGTTAATTATAACGTCAAGAGGAGATGACAGTTCCTCAGATGACGAAGAACATTATGATTTTTATAATTTAATTTCTGTATAATGTATTTTTTGTATTTTGTATTTTTCTTATAATGTTTAATAAAAAATAAGTGTACCTAATACTATGTACATAATGCACGCCTTTGTCACACCATTTTCAGCGTTTGTAAATGGATAACAATAATCAAAACCCATAAATTGACCCAATCCCGATGATGATGAAAATAAAGAATTTTGCAATGAAATCAATGCCAAATTATAAAAGTGGCTTAAATATTCGTTGGGTCACTATGTAGTCCCTTTGCAGCTTTTATTAGTCTACACCTTTCTGAATATAGACTATAACAGTAAATCAAATAACTTAAATCCTTGAATTTCGATTCATCATTAACTTTAATTCACTGGAGCCATCCCTGGTTAGAAGACTTTATTCGATGGAAAAAACCATTCCTCAAGTCTCATAGTATATCACAATTATGCAGAAATTTGACAAAACCACCTCTGGAGATGGTAATGGATAGCAAGAATGCTTCTGTTAAGGCATAAAAGATCACCCAAATGTTACACTTTAAAAACACAAAGATCCAAATGTTTCAAAAGTTCACTGTTGTTTGTTTCATGGTTTTTATTTGGGAAGATATTTGACTACCTACACTACCGGTAATAATTGTATACATTATTTTAATAAATTGAAACTATAATTAAGTGGTGTAAGTACTTGTACAAATGTAGAGATTACATTGGCAAAGTTTTATTTCGAATTATTTATACATCAAATAGTTAAGCCAGTTGTAACTGGATTCAAGCAGCCATGACTAATTGGAGTGATGCCTGTATTTAATTTATTTTTGATAAGATACTCTGAGAAAAACAGTGTACTGATTTTTAAG
Source organism: Polydrusus cervinus (assembly GCA_935413205.1). Taxonomy (NCBI): domain Eukaryota; kingdom Metazoa; phylum Arthropoda; class Insecta; order Coleoptera; family Curculionidae; genus Polydrusus; species Polydrusus cervinus. The sequence continues at coordinate 29,231,078 of OW284519.1, forward strand.
TACCGGTATTTTCTCGATATAATAATTTATTATAACCACAACTATAATACTAATAATAAAGTACTAGTTTGTGTTAAAGTAGAGTTGCTATTAGCGGTTTTTAGACGGGACAAATACAGCAAATAATCTTAATTCAGTACACATATCTGCCGTGCAATTGAAAAATCTAGTACTATGTCGAAAAAATCTATTTTGAACTACACGAGTTTAAAATTAAATTTTTATATGTTTTTGTAGTTTTTATAAAATTAGATTTGGTTGTATACATTTTTGAGTCGTCGCAAAGTTTTGCTATTAGAAACTATTATAACTAAATTCACGCTAGTTCAAATATGCAAACGAAACAAAAAGCCAGTAAGTCGACTTACTAGGTTTTTTGATTGCACGGAACAGAACGGAACCTTGAGATACTCCACAATCAATTTTTTAACTTTATTACTGAACATCTCAGCTTCTGATTCCTTATTTCTAATATATCGAATCTGTAATCAGTCCAAATATTATCCTAAATTTCTTAAAGCTGATGTCTTATTATCGTTCCCATTACGTTGTTTCCCATTACATAAACTTCCACCAGAAGAACTTTTCACTCTGCGCTTTAGATTATTACTGTCACGAACGCACGACACCTTGCACCACCTCAGGTGACGAAGCGGAACAAAAACAAAACACCCCCTAGTGCTCGCTCGCTCGCGTCCCCTGGCCACCCACCAACCCCATACACGCCCGCATCAAACCGAGGAACCCGCCTGTTCGCCTGCGGGATTCCGCACCGCGCCACCAACCGGCAACGACACGATTCACGATCCATAGTTTCAAGGGGAGCGTTCGGGAAGCCGTTTCGGATGCTCGAAACGGAATATCGCCCTTTAACCACACGATTCTGGATATTTGGCGTGTAATTTCGGGTAGATTTGAATACGGGACGCTTTGATGTTTACTAACAAAACATACGAGCATCTGGGTTTTGCGTATGAAAAGGCTTGTTTTGTTAGATCCATCGACATGTCTTGGTTTGTTATAGTCTATTTCAAAAAGGTGTAGAGTAATAAAAGCTCATTAGGTTTACAAAAGGACTATACAGAGTGACCCAACGAATAGTTAAGCCACTTTCATAATTTGGCATTGATTTTATTGCAAAATTCTTTATTTTCATCAAGTGCAGGTAGTTCCGCCCTGGTTTGGGTCAATTTGGGGGTTTTGCCTATTGTTATCCATTCACAAACACTGAAAATGGTGTGACAAAGGCGTGCATTATGTACATAGTATTGGGTACACTTATTTTTTTATTAAACATTATAAAAAAATACATTATACAGAAATTAATTTATAAAAAATCATAATATTCTTCGTCATCTAAGGAACTATCATCTCTTGATGTTATAATTAACGGATCGACGGTCCGATCGATCAGGTGGTCAAGATCCCACATTTTCTCCTCTTCTTTAATGACATAATGGACTGCTTTTCGCCAGTTCTCTGGTGTCACTTCCTTAATGGCTTGATCAAACAGTATTTTAACGTCTTTTATTTTGAATGTGGTGTTGTGTCTTGCTACAAATCCTTTCACTTGCGCCCATATAAGTTCTATAGGATTTAGTTCCCAATGATATGGCAGTGTGCGCAGCACAGTTACACTATGTTTTTCAGCTATATCTTCCTCGACATATTTCATAAAACGATGTTTGTGTAAATTTTCTATAGCTAACAGTTCCTTCTTTATCAAATTATCTTCTATTTTTTTCTTTGGTTATCATTTAATGCTCAAAATTTACCTGCGTCTATGGCCGACACCGAAATTGAGCCGAACTAGATGGAATTTCCCATTTTATTACTCTACACAGTCCTTGGTTTATTTGCACGTAGTTAAATAACATTAATGTATACAACGCGCCTTTTCAAATAAAACAATAATTAAAGAGAAGAGATTACAGGTAGGAAATAACCAACTCCAAGGGATATTTCACGAAAGTTGAATCTATCTTTTAATTATATTTGCAGTCTGCTAACTTAATTCAAAAAAATGTTAATTTAAATTAAACATATTAGTCTGGTTGTCTCTGGATTGGTTCTGGGTTGTTGGCGTTTTTGACATTTTCATGACTACTAAATTCGTAAGATATGATCGTAATATGCCGTTACAGATTGTGAAAGATGTACTTGAAAGTAGCTAAATCTAACAAACCTATAAGCACATTTCGTTCGCATATCTAAATCAGAGTCCTTTAATAATAATAAAAGTTTTTGGACATTCAGCTTCTACGCTAGGTTCACCTGAAAACATTAAATTCTTTCCCATCTGCCCATTCGGAATCTATCGGAACACACACTTGCCAGAGATATTGTGTCCAGTATTTGAGTTGACAGGGTCGATATTTTACCCTTGTGCGTTGAAATGCGAAGGGTGAAAAGTTCGTTATGATAAAGGGTGTGTCACCGGCCGGAATCTAGGTTTGTGGGTTAAATTTCTTGGATAAATTATGCATATTTTGTATTTCCATGAGGGGAGAGTTTTAGATCGTATGGGATATAGTTTTTTTTATTATTTTCTTATCACCAGGCTAGCTAGGGATAATATAAAGTATTGTCTTCGACAGCAAATTGGCTGTTGGTGTAATTTTTTAACCTTCCATCAATATCAAAAATACCACGGATAAAAGACGAACCTGCAAATATGATATCCCCAGCTCAGTCTTCTAACTAGGTCCTTTTTCGTTCTACCCGACTCATTCGTTTACATAATATCATCTAAAAATGCTCAAGAAAATTCCTCCATATCGCTCAAGCCCAACCAGATTATCAAACGTAGGATTCAAGCAGACCTAGTCACGGTTCATTCGAAAAATTACCTTGCCACATTCGACCACCGAATGGACCCAGATCAAAGTAACCTTGTCTTGTAGTGCCTAGGCTTATATTATGTCAGTCAAAATGACATCTAAAATAAAAACCAATAAGGTTAGACATGTCATCATAGGGTCTAATAGAAAACTTCACAATCAGCTATAGACTCTGGTTTATAACCCCTTTACCGTGCGAAGCTTCTCGTGGACCCCATTTGGCAACTAAGTAACTCCATCCAGTACTAGATCTACGAACCAATAAGTCAATACCGTAGTTGACACTTCTTGTCGCCTGCAAACCTCGACAACCTAGGACGTTACTACATGTTTAGGGTACGACTTGAAGTATGTTGTCAAATAGGGCTTTAAGCCATCGAACAGACTTATCTACACCAGATACTAACTACTCTACCAACATTTTCGGTTCAAAGATGTATCCAGTTGCGTTCGAGTGCAACCTCGAGATAAATGGTATCTACTTAAAACTTTTTTTTTTTGTGTTATGATAAAACACCTGCACTGTAGGAAAAATCCTTTAAGGCGCTCTGGGAGCGGTGCGTGTGCGAAGAAAGCGATTAACGTTGGTCTTGAAACGTTGAAGATTGTATTCATTGGGAAACACGACCTCAGGAAGATCATGCCACAAAGATGACGTTCTCCAGATGAAAGAATTCTTGAACAATGAAGTTCGAGGAGTACTAAGCTGAACAACATATGGATGAGCGGCAGTGGTTCGCCGTGTATTTCTGTTTTGCATTGCTCTAGGTGGAATCAAGTGGGCAATGTCAGTCGAACACCTGCCATGGAAATATCTGTAAAAGAGAGCCAAATCACCAACCTGTCTTCGATGCTCCAGGCTATCGAGGGTCTTGTCAGCTCGGGGTCGCCGATCAGACGAACGGCTCTCCTTTGAATGGAATCCAGTAGCCGAAGGGTGTGTTTGGGTGCAGAGCTCCAGACATGAGAGCAATATTCTAATGATGGTCGAATCTGGGCTTTGTAGAGTGTCAAAAGTTGATGAGGTGTGTACAACCTTTTGGTGCGGAAAAGTACACCAAGTTTCTGTGCAGCTGCCTTGGCAATTGCGACAACGTGATCATGCCAAGACATATTACCTCCCAGATTGACCCCCAGCAAATTAATAGACGGTGCCAGGGGAATTGCGTGTCTTGCCATGACTATATCCGGTTCTGCAATGTTAACTTGCTAAATAACAAGAAATTTGTCCGGGTTCCAAAAGAAAAGTAACCATGTAGTAAAAGTCAACGTTTCGAGTCGAGAGGTAGTTATTCGAAAGTGTATGATTTTTTTTTTACCAAAAGACAACAACAACGATTCTATGGTAATTCCTGAAACAACGGTGCCAACAAAAACAAAATGTATAGGTACTTGCCGACGCGACGTCATCATTTCTGGTACACCTTGTGCACATTCATTGTTATTATTTAGATTTGGCCTAACGACCACATCGGAAATTAATGCGAGAGAAAGTTTTACTTGTTCTCGATCTCAGTTGAATGACCTGCGTGCTTAATTCTTGAAGGAGGTTTGTCGATGTGGAAATTTTGTAAAATGAGAACGCTGTGTATCCGATCCCAGAAAAATTTTTCCAATTCAACCATCAGGTATAATTTGTTATTAAAAATAACTTATAGGAATATCCTGGTCGTTGATGGTGAAGTAGAGCTAAACATTAAGTTGATAAGAATTTTCTATCCTAAAACCCGCTGAAAACTTCTTAAAAAAGCTCATTCTGATTGACGGAAACCAAAAAACCTTGTCAAACTGCCGCCCTAAAGAATATAGTATCAGTCATTGTTTTTTAATACGAGTCACAACACCCATAAGTACACGTTAATAACACACAAAAACGGGCTAAATAAGGGCTAAGGACATACTACGGGCGATTCGGTATTCCTAATAAAACAAAAGGTTTATGTATACAAATACAATCCACATATTCATTCATATTCATATCCATTACCTAAAAACCCGTGTAACAAAACGTCTCATTCTCATCTGTCCAACGACTGAATGGAGTTTCCAACAAATTACAAACTATGTCATTAATTGGGTTCATTTTTGAAACACACAACTAAGTAGGTACGTACACTACTGAATTAACTGAAAAATACAAATAAAACTTTTTAATCCCACAGTAAATCACGTAAAAACGATATCTATAAACGTAAGTTTCGCGAAGCCTCAAAATAAATACCTTAAGGTTAGGCGAACCAATGCTAAAACAATGGTGCATACGACTGATCTATTTTTAAATTGCCCTTCATCATAATGCAAATTGTTACATGCTGTTTGCGTGACTGACGTCACATAACCATAGCAACGGTGAATATCAAAGCCATGTTGGGCGTTGGGTCTTCACTTGCTTTGAGCTAACAAACACGGTCGGCTGGGGCGCGCCAAAATGCACGAGTGTTTATAATTGTTTATCGGAGTTAACCTATTATGCATAGCTACATTCGGATTAAATTAATATTATTAATTCGAACATAATTATTTTTTAAGGGCTAAAATGGTAGCTGTATTGGTACATTAATATTTAATATTGTAGAAAAACTTTCCTCCTGGTTTAATTTTATTTTTTTGGTGAAGAGCCCCTTCACCTACTTCACCTGAAAAGCCGCCACTGGCTTGACGTCCTATCCGTCGTAGCCGTAGCAACATTGTTTTTTTATTTAATGACAAATTTTATATGTCCCTAATTAATTAATTTTTTTTATATCCCTGATTCAGAATTAGCAATTACGTTCAACGCTCTCGACATTAAACACGAAATCAAACAAAAATATTATTGTAGCTATTGTTGTCACTGGATAATTGTTGTTTGCGGACTTTAGCAGATACGGGTAGATTAATGAAATGGACTTTTATAAAGGTCAAATAACCTCAACGTCACCGGAATGATTGTTTTTCGATAATGACATTATTTTTTATGCGTCGGATAATTGATTGGGCTTTAAGGGGTCGAATCTTGAATTGAGATGTGTCTGACCAATGTGTAGAATGGTTCCTGCAGGAGACGTTGACGTTTCTGAAACAGTTTTGTCCGTTGTGTGGTCCAGATGAATAAAAATGCATTTTTATAGTCTATTTCGGAAAGGTGTAGACTTGTAGAGTAATAAAAGCTCATTAGGTACCTATGCAAAGGGACTACAGAGTGACCAAACGAATATTTAAGCCATTTTTATAATTTGGCATTGATTTCATTGCAAAATTCTTCCTTTTCTATTTTGTTGAACTGTTGATTAGTTAGTTATCATAAATAATTTAATGCACAAAATTTACCTGGCCAACACCGAAATTGAGCCGACTGAACGGAATTTCCCATTTAATTACTCTACACCTTTCTGAAACAGACTATAAGTCTTTGTTATTCTCAAAAATAAAAGTCCAGAGAAGATTATTGTAAACATTTTCTTTAAATATCCATTTATTTCAGGTACGGCGTTCTGGCTTGATGCCGCTCAGCGATTCTGGCAAAGGTATCAGACTCGAAAGTATGCGCCGAAAATAAACTGCATTTGACCTTATTGCTTTCAAAAATGAAGCAACAAACATTTTTGTTTTGGGAAAAAAAAACTTTTGATGTTGGGTAAAATAATAAATATTTCCGTTGGAGCTTGAACGACACAAGATACGTTCCTATGCCCGATGGACTCCTATCAAAGTGGATAGTTTTTGGCACTTAAGAAAAATATGTTATTAAAAACCCTAAACATAATTACTAAAGATGTCATTGAAACACTGTCCTTACAGACAGTGGCCAATCCTTCCAACACCGGAAACCAATGTAAAACGATCTGAACAACAGGCTCTTGTCAGAGCCAACCCTGACAATTGTTAGCCTGAACATCGAGGGAATCACGAAGGATAAACAAGACCTTATCTCTCAACTATGCCAAACATATAAATGGGACGTATTATGCCTTCAGGAAACGCACAGAGACCTCTTCGTTCGCTGCCAGGGCCATTCCCGAGGGGGGCCTACAGCTTAACGTGGTTTCCGATCTATGCGACACTCCCCCCAAGGACTAACCTTCGGTTTCTTGCGCCATTACATGACCTACCGATTGGGTAGTGTGTACCTTCTTCTACAACACCCCGATCCCGATCCGGCCTGGTTACCCGCGTAAATGGGGTGGGTTAGGAGATGATACATTTTACACTCTTCCCTGCATTCTTAAACCTCTTAAAATTCGGATGATGGATAACGCAATAGCACACAGACGTCAGACGATTGACAGCCATAGGTGCAGACTTTTTGCAAGTCGCGGCCTCAGGTGTCGCGCGTCTCTGATGAGTCCCAGGACGAAACGGCTGATCATGGACTATGGAAAGACAGTGAACGGTATAAACCCATAACCCTCCGACCCGGTTGTTAGGCCGCGGTGCACTGAGGAATAGACGAAGGGGTCCACAGCGTGGAAACCCCGGACGCTCTTGACAATGACAATACAGGGCCCCCTTGTTGGTGGAAGGTATTCCTCCCATCTCCGATGAGGTGGTCTGCCTCGTATAAGGTTTTTCACGCCTTGAGGTGGACGTTGGTTAAAGTGCCTGTGTCATGTCATGACTGTCAGTTAATATCATAGCTGTTGATCAGCAAGGTAATTTACAAAGAAACCAACAATTGTTTCCATAGAAATTATCTGTCTGGTAAAGTTACCAGGAGATGGATATAACGGGCCTCAGGTATTCTTACCCTGTTTCACTAATCTCGAGATTAATTCGTATTACATGCACAAAACTGCAGTTTAATCAAGCTGCGCATAATTTAATACATCCATTAAAATAAAATCCACTCGAGTTTTATTCGAAGTTTCAAATTGCGAAACCTGCTCATCTACACCATCGACCATTCGTAACCGGCATCAGGCAACCGGAGGGCCGTTAAAATAATCATCTAAAGCAAAACAGTCGCAAATGTTACTGCCGCGCTGCTATGCCTTCAGATTTGCCCCAAATACTTCTGCCGGAGGGCTATGTGCGAAATTTTTAGGCTTTTACCGATGAAATTAAACCCATTATTAACTTGTTTAGTTTCACCTTATTAACCTATTAAGCCCATGTTTCGTTTGGCTTTATTATTTGACTACCAGGTATATAAAAAAACCTCCAAATTAGCTTCATCGCCGTATTTTTAATATAACTTGGCAACGCTCAACTTTGTGACGGCCACAACTCAGATGCTAGCCATTAAAGGGAAGCAGTCGCTATTATCCTTTCGTGCTCCACGTTCCCGGTTTTGCAGAGAGGCCGTTTTAGCATCGACCCAGCTGCTGCCTGCTGCTTTTCCGCACAGAGAAGGACCGACTATGCTACAACCGTTGCGGTAGTTAAAGCTATTTTGTATTTAGTAGGGACGATATTCCTATAGGTAGGATTTTGATGGGTTAGAAGTGGTTCAAACAATGGGGCCTATAAGCATTATTGTATGGAGATATCTGGACTAACCCTAACAAGGGAACTACCACGTTAGTACGTACGTTGTATGGAGATGTCTGGACTAACCCTAACAAGGGATCTACCACGTTAGTACATACGTTGTATGGGGATATCTGGACTAACCCTAACAAGGGATCTACCACGTTAGTACATACGTTGTATGGAGATGTCTGGACTAACCCTAACTAGGGATCTACCACGTTGGTACATACGTTGTATTGATATGTTTGGGCTAACCCTAACAAGGGATCTACCACGTTAGTATATACGTTGTATGGAGATGTCTGGACTAACCCTAACAAGGGATCTACCACGTTAGTATAGTGGTCGTGGGGAGTCGTAGAAATCCTTGCAATAGACCACGACGACCATATGGGACAACTAAACTTATAAACCGACTTTAATAAGTTCCTCCTCGGTGCAATATACAAATTATATTTTCCACCAGTTGTGAATTGTAACAATAATCCTGGTTTATGCTTCATACGTGGTCTATAAGGGTTTGCCTTTATGTTTCAACTTACTATTTTCGGCGCCAACTGGGTTTGGCAACCGCTGTTAGAGCAACTAGACATTATATTTTCATATATACGTTCATCCAGAGTGGAAACTCTTTTATATAAAATAAGTCTTAGGTTCTATACGGTACAAAAATTTTTACCTCATTTCAAATTTAAATAAAGAGTATAACATCTGATTCTGGCAATAGGACTCCTAGTAGGAGGTACGTAAAATGACGTAATGGTAATAATGGAAAAGAGCACACCAGAGAGAAAAATTTCAAAAGAGAAGGGTATTGAGCGAGCACTCGAAATAAGTTTATTACGTATACGCCTTGATGAAAGTCTCAAGATAATTACGTACTCGTTATAGCTCGGTCTTAATTTTCCAGGCTTCCGTTCATTTTCTTCCGGAAAACCTGGGGCAAGGAGTTTTGAATAGGTGTATAAATTATTTCATATTTTAATTTAATTAAAATAAACTACGTTAGTCGAGGTGCCGGTATTTCTTTTAATATTAAGGCCAACCTCAATTAAGGATAGTTCAATTAAAGAATATGTATTTTCAGGGTAGCAGGGACGATATTCCAAAAAGTTATTGGGTATTGATGCAGTAGAAGTTTGGTGGGTGAAACAATGAGCCCTAGTAAGTAGATGATAGACGAACTGGATAGGCTTATAAGCATTGTATGATGGGACTGTCTGGACTAACAAGGGATCTACCATACTCATTGTGGGACAGTAGCGAAAATCCGGCATAGATCACGGTGATTATTTTTATCTAGGGGACAATAAACCGATTTTAGTAAGTTCCCTCTTAGGATAATATGGAAAGCATTGTATCCACCAGTTGTGAAGATAATCGACCCAAAAGTTAGAGTTTAACATATATTAAATGCTGTAGGACACCGATCCGGGTTCGGGCTTCATATTGAATTATTACAAAAAACTTATTTTTTGCAAGCGGTTATTCAAGTCAATCTTCATATATTTAGCCGTTAGTGATTGGTCATTAATAGATAGATTACATAGATATGAAAACATTGGAAAAAATTAACAAAGCAATATATAATAACTTTGCTTCAAAGATTTATGGTCTTCATTTTTTCCTTTTAAGCATGTATTATTACTAAATTAAGTAATATTAAATGTAAAGATGTTTTTATTTTTGTGCGTTTATTGTTTTGTTGCTTTATTGCGTGGAACTGACCTCCATAATAAAAATAATAATAATTTCGAAAACAATGTAATGTTGTGTTGTTGTTTTTGTCTGAATACAGGCGCAAATTTGTTATTTACAAAAATTGAAGGTTCTTTTTCGAATATAATATTCGACTGCAGACTGACATTTAAATTCTTGATAAGAATGAATAGGTGATTTAGATCGAAATCAGTATTAAAATGCTGCAATTTGTAGTAATAAAATACCAATAGACATACTATAGTCTATTTCAGAAAGGGTAGAGTAATAAAAGTTCATTAGGATGCAAAGGGACTACAGAGTGACCCAACGAATATTTAAGCCACTTTCATAATTTGGCATTGATTTCATTGCAAAATTCTTTGTTGTCATCAAGTGCAGGTAGTACCACCCGGGTTTGGGTTATGGGGTTTGCCTATTGTTATCCATTCACAAACACTGAAAATTGTGTAACAATTATGTACATATTATTAGGTACACTTATTTTTTTATTAAACATTATTAAAAAAATACATTATACATAAATTAATTTATAAAAAATCATAATATTCTTCGTCATCTAAGGAACTGTCATCTCCTCTTGACGTTATAATTAACGGGTCTACAGTGCGATCGATAGGGTGGTCAAGATCCCACATTTTCTCCTTTCCTTTAATGACATGATGGACTGCTTTTCGCCAGTTTTCTGGTGTTATATTTAAAATGAGTCGACGGTCCGATCGATAAGGTGGTCAATATCCCACATTTTCTCCTCTTCTTTAATGACATGATGGAGTGCCTTTCGCCAGTTCTCTGATGGCTTAATAGCTTAACGTCTCATTTTGAATGTCGTGTTGCGTCTTGCTACAAATCGTTTCACTTGCGCCCATATAAGTTCTAGAAGATTTAGTTCGCAATGAAATGGCGGTGTGCGCATCACAGTTACACTATATTTTTCAGCTATATCTTACACGGCATATTTCATGAAACGATGTTTGTGTAAATTTGCTATAGCTAATAGTTCCTTCTTTATCAAACTATCTTCAAATTCAATACTTTTGGTGGTTAACTAGTCGATAATTTCTTGTTTTCTCCAAGATGAAGTTGGAGTCTTTTCTGTGCGCCGTGAATGATAGCTTGCGTTATCCATAACTACTACTGAAGCAGTCGGAAGATATTTTATCATTTCACCAAAATAGTCTTCAAAAACATTCGAATTCATGTCCTCGTGGTAATCTCCCGTATTGAACCACTGAAAGGTTAGCAAAACTTCTTTTAAAAATCCATCTTCGCTTCCAGGTGCGCCTATGGCCGACACTGAAATTGAGCCGAACTGGACCGAATTTCGCATTTTATTACACCTTTCTGAAATAGACTATAAGATCATGCTTTAGAAGAATCTGGTTTTTGGTTCATGTTGCCCCAGAGAGAGCATTACTATAAAAATAATCAACATGCTTTGGAGAATACATAGAGGTACCCATTCTATATATAGCAATAGAAATGTTCAACCCAATACTACTAATAGACACTGACAATATCTGATATGAATTACTGAATTTTCTTCTTAATGCAACTTCTCGCTTCTTGTTTCGGTTACGTCCACTAACTACATACCCCAACAGCAGAAAATATGCTAATAGATGACAAGAAAAGATCCTTGAAAAGTATCCTTATAGTTTTAAAAACTAAACTGGCCAAAAGGATTTTCAGCGAAGAAGTCGAGAAGCCGATTTAATTGGAAAACATTTAAATTCTTGTCAATCTCGTCGTACGTGGATATTCACAGGTATGTGTATAATCACGAACCAGGCCTACCAAAATCGTTTACGGTACCGTGGCCCCCTTAAAGAAGATGCGCCGCTTTTAAATAGCACATCGGCCTATTCGAACTTTAAAGCCTGGTGCATCGTGTGGCTTTGAGCGGTGCGTTGACCCGCCCTGCATGGCACGATGGCCTTTGAGCAACATCGACAGACTTGGTTTGTGTTTATGGCTTTAGCTTTAATGTCCTGAAGTCGATACCCCCTGTGACAACGGATTTGAGATCGAAAATAGAAAACGTCGGGAGATTTACTTGGTAAACAGGCTAAGTACGTAAATGCAAATTAATATATAAAGAAATTATTTGATAATGAGAAAATAATGACCTGGAATTAGAGTTTTACTGATCTGTCATTAAAATTGGGGCGTGGTAATGATTTGTATACAGACGGCCCACGAAAAAGGTTAATGTTTCAAATGCCAAAGTAAAGAAAGCAGAGCTTTCTCGAATATAATTAGTTCAGGTCATTATTAATTGACCAAATGATATAAATGAAGGTAGCTTGCTTGGAATATCAGGAATTTCTTTTGAAGAACATCACTCAATTACCCCAGAGCTTAGCTATTGAAATTTTGTACTCGTTAATAAATTAATACGGTCATATTTAGAATTCTGCTAGTTATAGCGTTCTATACGATTAATGGAATGTCTTTACCAATACCTAGTAGATACTAGATTCTAATAGTAATTCTGGTAATCAAAGGAGCTAAAGCACCAATCTGTCATCGATGTTTTAATATCAAAATACATATACTCAATTCTTAAGTTTTACATAAAAATTGTAATATTACAGTAGTCACGTTCCAGCCAGGTGTTTGTTCCATTTTAAATGTAGAATTTTGTTTTCAGTGTGCGTTTCATTTAAAACTTCAGGGGTTTGTTCTTTCCCGGTTTCTGAAGATACCTCCTGTCGATTAAATTTCTGATAATTAGTAGATAAATGGCTGTTGTAGGGGTTCTTATAAGACACCCCCCTCTTACAAGACGGGTGTTTTGTTTACTTTGTGCCTTGCAAATTAGAGGGCGTATGAAAGGTCAGTATATCCTCCCGAGCCAAATCCTTTCACAATAATGGCCCAGATTCGACCATCATTAGAATATTGCTCTCATGTCTGGAGCTCTGCACCCAAGCACACCCTTCGGCTACTGGATTCCATTCAAAGGAGAGCCGTTCGTCTGATCGGCGACCCCGAGCTGACCAAGATCCTCGATAGTCTGGAGCATCGAAGACAGGTTGGTGATTTGGCTCTCTTTTACAGATATTTCCATGGCAGGTGTTCGACTGACATTGTCCACTTGATTCCACCTAGAGCAATGCAAAACAGAAATACACGGTGAACCACTGCCGCTCATCCATATGTTGTTCAGCTTAGTACTTCTCGAACTTCATTGTTCAAGAATTCTTTCATCTGGAGAACGTTATCTTTGTGAAATGATCTTCCTGAGGTCGTGTTTCCCAATGAATACAATCTTCAACGTTTCAAGACCAACGTTAATCGCTTTTTTCGCACTTGCACCGCTCCCAGAGCGCCTTAAAGGATTTTTCCTACGGTGCAGGTATTTTATCATAAAAAAAAATCCTTATAATAAAACCTTGATTCAAAATTCAACGCTTTATGATCTACAGCACCACATCACCTGTTTCACGTGGACATCAAAAGGTATCAAAGCGTTATCGAGATCAAAAGAAACACCTGTCACATTGTGTGTAACAGAAATACACCGTACACCGCTAAGGGTGGCCATGTGTGTGTGTACAAAAAAGCAAGTGGTCCATGTGAACTTCTCTATCGTTCTTATTATGTTTGAACCCCTCGTGTTTATAGGGGACATTTAAAGTTTAAAATCCTTGTATTGCCAGCGTGGTTCCAACTAAGCTATCTCAGTGTTTTACAGAATTGTTTGATTATAGTTAAAAATATTTTGTAATAACTTTTATTAATAAGCTGATAGCTATCAGTCACAGCTGTCATGGGTTTTGAGAGTCTTACATTTTGATTTTTATTAGGATCTAGACAGATATACCAAGTGAGGCCCATTAGTTGCTTACATCACAGGTCTAGTAATCTTTCTAGTCCAGTGATTGAATTGTATAGTATTCTTCCTTAACACTGGATCCTGTCTGCAATCAATGATGCTGATGACACTTAATTAATTGGTAAGATAAATTCATCTAGGAGGCTGTACTGCATTGACTGAGATTAATAATATATAAAAAAGGAGTTAGGGATACTGATGGATCAAAAACGGCCGACGGAGTAGGCGCAGGTATATTTGGGGAAAGACCCAGAATGGAAATGGCCACTCAGGGATAGCAGGCAACGAAAAGGCCGATGAACTGGCAAGAGCCGGATCATCTCAAAAACTCAGGGGCCCTGAACCCGCCCTTGGCATATCAAAACAGGCAACCAGAGCAGCATCAGACAGGTGGGCACAACAACAACACCTGTCCTGATGGAACAGGATACCTGGTCATACCCAAGCGAGAGCCACAATTGGAAAACCCTCCAAAAAGTTATCAACTGGAATGATGCCTCTAACGCGCACCCAGCTAAAACAAGTGGTCGGCCTACTAACAGGCCACTGCTTAAGAAAACACCTACACCGAGTAGGAATTTACAATGGTCCCATTGAATGCAGGCTTTGCGGCGATGAGGACGAAACCGCCTCACATATCATATATAACTGCGAAGCACTGACCCGAGGAAGACTCAGAATCTTAGGAGACATTCAATGTGGGGATAACATCCCACATGACAAACTTGGTAGAAATTTGCTGGACCTTATAAAAGGAACAAACCTTTTCTAGCAAGATAGGGGAGCACAATAAGCCACTAGGCTGCAGTGCAAGAAGCTTGGGCCGAACGCCCAACCCCCGCCTTAAACCAACCAACCAGGGATATTCGAACGACGAAGTCTAATAAAATTTTCAGATGTCTAAGTAGCTTTTAGGGCGACCCTGTCGAGAGACTTCGCAGGTTTTAATGTAACTGATGCACCTCGTTTACAATGATTTTCTAAACATAATTTCCATTTTTTTAGCCTTGTCCCATTCAAATATATAATGGAACACAAGGATGAGTTATATTTATGTTATTCCATATACGAACGTAAATGCGTAGATATCGAGGCATCGACTCGCGCGGACACACCCCCTTTTTCATTTGGCATTAAAAGAGCCTTTTAATAAATATAAAACTAATTTTTTTAACATAAAAATATTGGTTTATAATTGGTAAACAAGAAATTATAGCATGGTTAATTAATTTTTTATATAGATCCTTACTGTGAGGTATAAAAATAAGTGTGGTAGATCGATATATCCCACCATTTAACTAGAATATTAATATTTTTCTCGGTATTTTTTTACAGTACTACTTGGATAGTTTGTTTTTTCTTTGCGCTAACACGGAGCTGGCTATATTCGACACCTCTGGTGACGTCATAACGTCAAAAGGTCAATTAATGTTGTACGTGCGTACGTATGTAAACGTATTATCTATAACTATTTGTGTGTTGCTTTAATTATTTCTATGTCTAGAATTACCTGTAGATCGGGATTGGAGTTGTCCCTGTGCGTAGCCGCCCTTATAACTCCTGCTCTCCAGCTCCAGTCCCTTACTTTGCCTTTAATTTTTGTAAATCCACTTGAAACACTTAGAAACCTTTTTCCCACGATCTCTTCTCTGCACTTGTACGCCATTATATTATTATACTAAATATTTGAACTACACTAATGGGTAACTTTTTTTTATTTTAACATTTATCGACGAACCACTATCACTACTAGCCGTATTATACATAACTGCACTGATATTTTAGGATTTTAAGTTAATGTACACCATTACACCAAACTGTTAAACAGAACTTAAAAAAAAAGTTGTACGTAGCGTATTTTTTTACGAAAAACTCGCGCAAGGAATACACGTTCACCTCGCGACGTAAAGATTTTCCATTCTACATTGGAGCGACGTGAAGTTTGCACGTTTTGCCTCTTCGGGCACGCTTTTCGGAGGAGATCGTAGGACCTCGTCGAGGACGACGGCCAGATAGACCGGGCAGACATTTGAACGAATGTCTGCAACCGAACGGTATCCGATTTTGATTTCGTTACGTTTCAAAAAACGTGATAGGGAATAGAGAAAAATAAACCAACAAACACAATTACGGTAAAATTTTAATACTGACAATCATGCTTTCTGCTTCGGTGACGTCTCATCAGCGGACAACTCATACATAGCGGAGAATCCAACCAAAGTAGAAGCTTTTTCAAAGAGGTGTTGGGTTGGCCAATTTACTCAATAAATCAAATTCGCTCTGGACCAAAGGGGAAGTCCCTTGCGGCCTGGGCAGAGCTGGCCTTGCCAGCAACCAGCGCCAAAAGTGCACAATTATGGGTTAACACAGAGAGTAAGGGGATCGCTAACAGCCTCCCTCACTTCCAATCTTTTGTCATGCAAATGTCTAGGGATCCTTCACAGTCCCGAAAATAAATGACTAGAAATTTTGTCTCCTTTTACACTGAAAACATTATAACTGGAACAAGTGGCGGCTCGCGGTCTTAAAAAATGGTGAAGAGCTAGGTATAATACAAGTACTTAAACAAACATTGACTAAAAACCCGTGTAACAAAACGTCTCTCTTATCCTCATCTGTCCGACGACGGAATGGAGTTTCCAACAAATTACAAACTGTCATTACTTGAGTTCATTTTTAAAACACACAACTAAGTAGGTACGTACACTACTGAATTAACTGAAAAATAAAAACAAAAATTATTAATCAAACAGTAAATCACTAAAAACGATATCTATAACCGTAAGTTTCTCGAAGCCTCAAAATAAATACCTTACCCAACTTCCAACAATATACTCCACCACTTAAGTTACAGCTGCTTCTCTAGGTCATTCACACATAACGTTTCTCACTTTTCACTCTGATATACCATTTAAACCCCCAAATTTATCTTCAAAACCTGGTAGTACCATTTTCTTCGCTACTTTGATGTAAGCATTATTCTCTTCAAGTATTTAACTTCCTCACAGGCTCTATGAGGGTGTCACTCACAATTTCCTTTACTATAAATATACGTCTCCTGAAGATGAACGTTTCTACGTTCGAAACATGTAGAACTAAGTAAATTTTTTCTTATGAAATATATCTTAGTGAAGGTTGACTTTAAGTATTATTTCTTCCTACTTAACTTGCCACTTCCTTCAAGTATGGACTCTTCAAATAAAATACCTTAATGTTAGGCGAACCAATAGTAAAACAATGGTGCATGCGACTGATCTATTTCTAAATTGCCCTTCATCATAATGCAAATTGTTACATGCTGTTTGCGTGACTGACGTCACGTAACCATAGCAACGGTGAATATCAAAGCCTTGTTGGGCATTGGGTCTTCACTAGCTTTGAGATAACGGACACGGTCGGCTGGGGCGCGCCAAAATGTACGAGTGTTTATAATTATTGTCCATCGGAGTTAACCGTGGCCCTATTATGCATAGCTTCATTCGGATTAAATTAATATTATTAATTCGAATATAATTATTCTTTAAGGGCTAAAATGGTAGCTGTATTGGTACATTAATATTGTCGAAAAACTTTCCTCCTGGTTTTATTTTTTTTTTGGTGAAGAGCCCCTTCACCTGACGAGCCGCCAGGCTGGAACACAACTTATCTGATATACCTATTCGACATAATAAGACACTGCTGTTGCTTCTGAGGAGAAATTTCCTTGCTGCTAAAAAGGAGATGGATATAACAGGCAGATAATTTCTATGGAAACAATGATTTCTTTGGAATAGAAATAAAAGAAGATAATTTTCTTGTTACAACATCTCTTTCGAAAAAGCTTATGATGGGGACTCTAGTTTATATATTTATGGATACTCAAGGTAATACACTTTTCCCTTTTTGAATTATTGATGGCGGGGACACACTGCCAAGAAAGTAGTTGTGTGTCTAGACCGATGAAATGGGATAATTTTATAGTGGACTGAAACGTCAATCTCCATAATTATGTACCACATCATTTTCGGACATAAGTATAAATTAAAATGCTCCGATGTTAATAACTCTGTCCCTCTTTGTGTACTCGTCTGGGTTTCAAGTGCACAAATTTAATTTAAAAACGAAGGGTAGGACTGTCTCTGTCATCTGACCATTTGCGGATGGCCCGACGCAGTGCATCAATCGCAGAATAGGAAATAAACTACATGTCCAAAATATTTGCCCAGTCTATTAGGAGAAAACACCGTCGAACGGATCATCGCCGTAGCTCTGGCAATCTAAATCTGTGGTTCCCAAATTCCTCACAAGGGAGTAGCATAGGCTGATATACGTACTGTCATCTAGAAATGCTTGACCGAACTATTAACGACATACAATAGATATTGGCCCGTTTGAGAATTAAAAATTAGCTCATAGTGCTTCCCTGCTAAAAAATCCATCATAAACTGTTTTATTTATAAATAAGTATAACAAAATATACTTCGCATACGATACTTGTGCTCTCTGTGATAAATGAGTTCAATAAATTTATTTAAAGGTCCGATTACAATAGCCGGGAGTCATTGCCACAAATTGACGTCTAACATTTTTTAGGTTAGTCATGTGAACAACAAACCACAAACAAAATTATCTTCCACGAAAGAAAGTTTGCAAAATGTCTGGTTTTTAATATATAATTTGACCAATAATAGAAGAAAAGACAAGTACTTTAAGAAATAATGGATTGTTTATTGATCTTTGATAATTTAAATGATCTCTTGTACACCAAATTTAACAAGAAGTTTGGTTGTTACATAAAAGATTTTGCTGTTAGCCAGGGATTGCTACCTGAGGTAAGTAAATGCTTTTTTAAATAGTTTTATTAATAATAATCCTTCGTGCAGTATTAACACTGGCTTACCATTATTTTCCATGTAATAGGAACTTTTTGCTAATTAAGTAATGTCTTTTTATTGAAATCTAAATAGGTATTACTATAAAAAATATTTTATCGCCTATATACAATATCAATATTAACTTTTTAAAATAGAAATTAACAATATAATTAAAAACATCTTAATGCTGAGACCATTGAATTGTTTTCAGGTCAATTCCTTCCTGTACCATTTCCCATAGTGGGCTCATTTCCCGTAATCTTGTGACATGTTCAATACATTTTCTTGCTGTGTAGTTCACCTCTTCTTCTGTTGTAAATCGACCAATACCAAACCTAAAAAAAATAGGAACACTTTCGGTGTATTTATCTTTAAACAAAAGATTTCAATTTTTTTATTTTTGAACACTAAATGGCTGTTTTTTTTTAAATTTTATATATTATTATAACAAGCACTAACCTTATGGAGCTATGAGCTAAATCTTCATCCGTTCCTATAGCTCTAAGGACATAGGAAGGTTCTAAAGATGCCGAGGTGCATGCAGAACCACTAGATAGAGCTACATCTTTTAGAGCCATAAGCAGTGATTCTCCCTCTACATAGGCAAAGGATAAGTTTATACAACCTATAAAAAAAGGGTTAACTTTAAGAATTGAAAGGTTTAAAATGACTAGGAAAACAGTATATGTCACATAAAACTCACCTGGATACATATGTACAGGATCTCCATTCCTTATCACATGAGATAGTTCTCCAAAAATGGTATCTAATAACTGGTTACTTAATTTTTCGACCCTTGCATGGTCATATGACATATCGTATTGTGAGAGTTCACAGGCCCTTCCAAAACCTAAAATATAAGGGGAAATATAAGCACTTTGTGGTTTTTTAAATCATATAATAGTTACTATAAAAGAAACACTACTTACCAACAACTAAAGGAGCTGGGAGAGTTCCACTACGAATACCTCTTTCTTGACCACCACCGCTTTGTATTGCTTCTACTCTCACTCTAGGGCGCCTCCTTACATAAATAGCCCCCACACCTACAAAAAAAAACGAATATCTTGTAACAAACCTTAATTTCTTTATGAAATAGCAGTACATATGTATTTTATCATTTAGATTCTGGATATATTTAAAAAAATACCTTTCGGTCCATAGATTTTATGTCCACTGATTGACATTAAGTCAATATTCATTTTCTGTACATCCATGGGAATTTTCCCCACAGCCTGTGCTGCATCTGTGTGAAAAAATACTTTCCTTTCTTTGCATATTTGTCCTATATCTTCTACAGGTTGTCTCACACCAATTTCATTATTTAATGTCATTATTGATACAAGTGATGTTTCTGGTGTGATACTTTTATCCAGTTCTTCTATAGAAATTATACCTAGAGTAAGAAATTGCGGTTAATATTTACAAGTTTGTATTTTAAGGTTAATTTTAAAAATTTAATTTTAAATCTTGTATATTACTTGCCATTTGCCTGAACAGGTAAATAGGTAACTCTAAACCCCTCTGCTTCAAGGGCTCTACAAGAATCTAAAACACATTTGTGTTCAGTTTGTGTTGTAATAATATGTTTCTTTTTAGCAGCGTAAAACCTTGCTACGCCCTTTACAGCTATATTGTTACTCTCTGTAGCCCCTGATGTAAAAATTATTTCTCTGGGATCGGCACCTATTAAATCAGCAACCTAAAACACCAATAATAATTAAAAAACAACCGTTTTTCTTTGCCATAGTTTTTAACAAAATTGTCGTTAAGTGAAATTTTACTTGTTTTCGAGCCTTCTCGACTGCAGACTCTGTCTCCCAACCATAAGCGTGGGTCCTAGAATGGGGATTACCATAAAAAGATGTTAAATACGGCATCATTTCATCTAAAACTCTCGGATCTAAGGGTGTAGTGGCTTGAGCATCCAAATAAAGGGGTCTGCCTGTAAATTCTTCCTTTATTTGAAACTTGTTTTCTGTGCTAAAATTATTGTATATCACTGGTGTCAGTTTGACATTTTTATATAAAAGAGTGCGTAAGAATTTAATATTGCTGCTTTTAATTAGGTTGTTCATTGTGATACTTTGTGACTGTGATATTAACTTATTTGGAAAATTTATGTTGTTCTGCAATGTTTTGACAGCAATTCACCGGGATATAACCTCACTTTATCTTCTTTTTATATTCATTGGCGTTAAGTACATTGGTCATCAACCAAGCGTCGCTTCGAGCGCAACTTTTAATATATCCTGTTTATATATGAGTATGCAGTAGATATTGTTACGGAATCCGTATAATTACCTATACAATTAATATCATATTTTGTTAAATATATGGGATAGGTATCGATTGTGCTTAGTCATCATCTAAATATTATTCCTTTTTGCATATGTTATGATTCCGATATTTAAACGTAGGTATGCGAGTATTTTACAAAATATGAGTCACGCTAAGTAACCCTTTTTTGTTAGAAGTTATTTTTTAGCTGTAAAGTGGAAAAATAGATTAATTTCGATTGTTGACAAGCAACAGCGTTTTATTTTTCCTCCGTCGTAATAATATGTATATTGTATATTAGTATGCAACTGATTTTAAATTAAGTTAATCTAATTCATCGTTGTTTTTTGCCGCCCTTTTAGAATGATCCGGATTGTACTATAAACACTGATGTATTTATCCAAATATTTTCACCAGTAGTCACTTCTCACCGGATTATGCACTGCCAGTTCGGAAATTCATACACCACAGTGCTATTTCATGATGATTTGACAGTAACGTTTTCAGAGGTACTTAAAAAATGGTAAAACTACTTAAAATAAATAGACAGGAAATTTGTTTCCATGCTTATGTATATATTATCAATTTTAGTGTATGGGTTATCTATTTATTGCAATTAATGATGGAAGTCATGGAAATATTAAAAATTATATTCAAATGTGTATTACCTTTGCTAGATATCTTTGTGGACCAGATATAAACCAGTAAGTATTGGACATATTGTCTTTAAATCATATATTTTTTTTGTGAACTGTAGATGTTTTAATGATATATTTTTATTAGGAGCAAATTGTTATTCTACATTTATATATTTTTAATACAAAAATGTATTCAGGCATAGAGGCCTGTACAGGCCGGGTTTTTAACTTGGGTCTTGACGCGGCCAGGCCGGACCCTCGACGGGACGGGCCGGACTACATAATTAATAAATGTTCGGGTTTTCGGATCCTAATAATTTTTATCGGGCTGTGTGATTTTAATTGACGGACCGGGCCGCGTCGCAAAATTTCAGCATGGCCCGTACAGGCATCTATTCAGACATACCTACCGTAAGAATACATTTTTCCTGCGACCGCCTATGAAAATGAGAAAAAGCACAGTTAATTTGGCTAGAAAGCGCCGTATATCACTCGCGTGTTGAAAAAAAATATTTCAACATCAGTGTTGAAATATCAAGGCACACTATTTAATTTTATCATATGGTGCCAATTTGACAGACCACCCCTATTTATTAAAAACAACAAATTTTAGAAAGCAGTAATTGTAAAGTGTTTAACTTATTTATAATGTATTTGTCGAGTGGTTCAGAATTAGAGTGTGAAAATTATAAAAAATGTTAATAATATACTGGAAAATCTATTACCAGAAAAAACAAATCGCGCTGAAGAGAGTGTCATGTATTAAACAACAAAAGTTTATCGGTAGCAATAGCGTAGAGAATAGAGCTCTAGTCTACAGCTCGCAAGATCACAGGTTCAAATCCCAACATGAGTATTTGACTTTTTTTTATAAAAACATTATTTAATTTATAAAATTATTTTGAATTGAAATTTTCCTTGTTGGGTGAAATTTTTTAATTTATGATTAATTCATCTTTCCTTGATTAAATTAAAAAAATTTTATTCTGGTTAATCTAGATGTCAATCCAGGATTAGTTCTTCCATGATATATAAAATATGAAAAAGTTAAACTACAAATAAAGGAAAAAACTATTGACAAACTATGAAACCAGATATTAGGTGGAACATAATCTTAAGTATGCTAATTTCAACACTAGTGTTGAAATATTTTTTTCACAAATCAAAGGCTATTTTATTAATTCTTTGTGGTCATAGGAAAAATAGTGTACATTATTCGTGTGAAGGTGACTATTCTAAAACTCGGAGAATTGCCGCACTCGACTGACGTTCCGTGCTAAATATCTCCTCGTTTGAAAAATATCACTTTCATCACTTGTTATGTAATATACTATTTTACAGATTACGCGCACAAGAATCAAAATCGAGGCTGTTAACCAACCTGATAGACCAGTGGCTAGTTCACCGAAATTGTAACCAGGCTATTTTGGTGGAGGCTGTAGAGCAACTTGTTGTCAATAACGATATCACGTCTGCCTGTTTGCATACTCTAATGGAGTCTATTACGGAATTGGCAGTACATACAGAGTGCTCTAAAGTACATGCACTCTTATTGGTTCAAGATAAATTTTTGTCTTTGTATTCTAGGTAAGAATTTTTCACTCCGTAAGCAATCAGAAATTTATACAGGGTATACAGGGTGTCCCATAACTTATGGGCCTTAGAGTAACTGGAGATACTAGACATCAAACTAAGCCGATTAAGTCATATAAGTTTTTTCGGATTGTTACTCGTTCTAGAGATACAGGGTGTTGAAAGTAAAAGTTTATTCTCGAAAATAAGCCATAATTTTAAAACGGTTTAATGAATCGAATTGAAAGTTGGCAATATTATGTTTTTATGAGCAAGAAATAAGAATTTGTGGAAATTTTTAAGTTTCAAACTAGAGGGCGCTAGTTGCATACACTGGGCTTCATAAATCTATGATTTTTTTTCTTACCTGTGATATTAGGTGTTTTTCAATTATAGTTTTTTAAAAAAGGGCATTTTCTGAGTCAAAAAGGTGTACTTGATTGATCTTAATATCTTTAACGGTTTTCGAGATATTTCCCTTTAAACATCCCAAATCATAAAAAAAACATAGTACGTAATTAAATTAATATTTTAATTATCAAAAAAAAAACATATGACATAATCGGCTTAGTTTGATGTCTAGTATCTCCAGTTACTCTACGGCCCATAAGTTATGGGACACCCTGTATAAGTTATTAGTTCGGAATAATAACTATTTTTTTTTTATTGGGGACATCTTGCCAACCAACAAAATCCCGCTAAACGATATTTCAAACGTGTTTTTCTCCGAATCCACACAAACAATTTTGTAAAAACTTGTTTCATATTCGGCGGCAGGTTTAATTCTTTCCATCGAATCGCAAATGTTTCAGGCGTCAGCCACTGCAGAGATCTAAGCGTCTGAAAAATCGAATAGCGGGGTTTTGTTGATTGGAGAAAACTGGCTATAAATTTTTTTAGTGCAAACGCTAAACAGTTATCATCTGCCGATATTTTATTTACGACAATTCTGACTAATTGTAAAACTGAAGAAAGTGAGAATTATACCATTACGAGTTATCAGGTTCTGTTAAATGGCCCTGAACAAGAACCGAAATGTCTACCTCACGGAGTGCACATTGTGAAGCTATTTGAACGCGTGTTTTTGGTTTATTTGGTTGAACTGGGAAATCCTTTAGTTTCATGTAAGAATTTTTTTTTGAATTGGATATTTACAGTTCAATTCTGTGTTAAAGATTTTATGTACTTTCATTTAGTAATATGAATTTTACAGTTCTGTAAATTGTTTTGTAAGAGACAGCACTAGTGCTGTAATGAAACAAAAAACGGTTTTATTAAAATTTTGCTGTTAAATAAAACCACACTTTTTAGAAGAATGATTTATTATTAACAATTATAAAATTAATTACCAATTATTAATTAAAATATAACACTTAAGGTTTATTATAAACATTAATAATACACTTTTTACAGTTAGAAATTTGTATACCAGAAGTGGATGTGATGGAGCCCTTTACGTTCGAAATTCCAATCATTAAATCCGTGTCTGACCCCATAATCTTCTTTGCTATTTGTTTCTTATTTTCTAAAGAATTCTCAACGTAGCCTTCTGCCGTAGAAGAGGATTTCCAGCCCCCATGACGCTTTAACAACTGCATATCTGCACCACCATCAACTAGAATGGTGGCTGAGGACCTCCTAAAACAATGTCCACTGTATCCTTCGGGATTATTCAATCCAAGTTTTGTTGCAATCTTTTTTGGTAAACTTCCAAAACTATTAATTCCGACAGGCTGGGAGGTGCTATTTCCTTTTCCATAGAATACAAAAAACCACCTGTGAGTTGCATTAAGAGGAAGACGTTTAGCATACTTTCGAAAAATACTTAAACAGTTGACACCTGTCACATTTCCTTCTGTTATAACAAATTCTCGCATAATTTTGGTTTTTGAGAATGGAATCACAATTTTTATATACAAATCATTGTGTTCAATATAATCCAACATTAACTTAGCTCGTTCTTCGCGCCGACAAGCCCCAAAAATGCCGATTATCATAACAACCTTCATAAGTAAATATGTTTCATCATCTGCAGTACTAAGAAACTTATATACATCTTCCTTTGTGAAAACTTTGGACTTTTTGGCCTTGTAACCCTCTGAACTTCTTTTCAAAAATGCGATTAGTTGAGAAAATCTGCTTATATCTTGATTTTTCTTGATTGAAATCATAGTTCTCAACATTGAGTAGTCCATAGTGTAGAATCCAAAAGGATTTTCTTAGACACCTCCTTTATTATTAGCTTTGCACCAATCTTCAAACTTCTGATACTCCAACTCATACCGCGCCTTGGATTTTGTCGGAACTAAACTTGAGATCGCTTCGTTTGCCGCTGCTTCTGTATCAGAGGGTAAACTTCCATCAGAATCACTCATTTTGAAAAACGCTTTTTATATTTTTGAATTTGTTAGACAAAGTTTCGACAGTAACCATGCGAAACAATAACTATGCGAAAGGTAACATAACAAACTTGATTAGTAAACTTAATAGCAGGTGCATTTTTATTTTTTAAAATGCCTTTTGCCAAATATTTTTATTCATAGATGAAAGTAAATAAAATTTTGTACAATATTCTTGTTGTAAATTCATAATACTACACTCGATGTTTTATTAAACTCGGCTGACGCCTCGTTTGACAACTTTAACATCTCGTGTTGTAATATGAATCGTTACTATTCGTTACAACACTTATATCGTAAATAACTAATTCATGCCCGAAGGAAAAGTTTAAATAATCCCTTTTAGCTGCACTGTATGAAACGTTTCATCACGTCCACACGTTACAATTCGTCCAAATTCAAAGGGAAAAAAATACCATTCAATTGGGATTTGAAAATGTAGAGTTGGCTGTTAAACGGCTTAATGACAGCCTTAAGAAGGCCAAAATTAACGCTGTAGAAGCATCGCACAGACAATTGATGAAGAAATGGGATTTTATTAAAAGCAAATATAAGGTAGGTACAAAATCATATCTACATTCTAAATTCTTATTTAGTTAATGTTGCATTCTTATGCAAGATGTCTCCTTCGCCTTTTTTACAGGCAAGAAACGAGCGCCTATTGAAGATTAAATGTAAGTAAAATTTAAAAATAGCTCAATTTTTTTATTCTACATAAATAACATCGGATATTTGATTTAAAAAATATGGCGGAGTAAAAAACTGTTACCATAAAAGATAATTTCTCCACCTAAAAGTATTTTTTTCTATGTTGTAGTAACCCTTACTGTAGGTTTTCTAATATAAAGTATCTATTAGTAAGCGCTACTTTACCGTATTCTTATGAAGTAAAAGATAGTAACATTTTACGATTAGGGCAACTAATAATGTTACTAATTTCAAAGTCATACCAAAGCACCCAGTTAAGTCGCCATTACTCGTTGATCGTCACCCATTGATGACAATTACTTTAACAAAGAATTTTTAGTAAATCCTTAGTTCTAGCTACTGTCGACTAGCGACTTTGTAGTGAAAATACTTTATAGACATTTTTGAAGTGAGTGGTCAGTTTATGTGACTTTAACTGGGTATATATTGCTATCTTACTTCATATGACACATTTAGAGTAAATATAACGTAATTGTGTAACTCGGGACTAAGTAGTGATTTTCCGTTTAAATAGGCAATTGCGGTTCCAATTTCTACCCATTTCCCAACTTAAAGTTATTTAGACTTAAATAACGGTATTTGTCACTGTGTATGCTATTTGGAGTAGTTTATATAATATATTATCAGTCAGATTATGATCAGAAGAATTCCGCTTGATCCAGATATAAATTATTTTTCCATTTTTAGGAATATCTAAAAACATCATCAGATGAAGCACTGCTAAGAGCAGAAACGTTGTTAGTATGTTTCCTAGACGAGCTAAAAGAACTTCTCAGTGTAACCTCGGTGGATGATTCGGTATTGGCTTGTAGCAGTCAACACGTTGAAAAAGTCATACCCAAGGTGAAGTCAGATTTGGAAGTATTCTCGGACTTTTTCCAAGTTAAAGGGATCAAGAATTTTTCCCTTGGATCATATCCTTTTTTTCATATTTTTGGTGGTTTTTACAAAAATTAGAACAATTTTATAGAATCAACTGGGTATCATTTGTCTAATCCTTTTCCCTTAAAGATTTCGGGAAAGCGGAAATTTACCATAGTTATAGTTAGTAATGATTTGTCATTTCTTTTGTCCTTAATCTTGGTATACAGAAGATTCCCTAACGATATACAAGTATCTGGAGGAATTCCCAGGATTGGTACATTTCCTCTATGTCGATAGGAACACGCACAGAGTCACCACTCCTTCCTTGGACATGGACGCTGAAGAGGCCGAATTTATTAAGCAAAAGGTAAGTTGCTGTTAGGTTAAAAGCCAGTGTTGCATTCTCCATTTCATTTTTCTAAACAATATCCGCTGAGAATTAAACCCAGAGCCTCTCGATTACATCGAACGCTCGGCCAATGGCGCTACGGAGACTTTGAAATTCTCTTGACCAACTTCGGTCATGTAAGTTATTAAATTTTTACGTTACTTGTATACAGTCTCAGTATCAGTTATTTTAAAGGGAAAGAACTTGCTCACGACCATTAAGATCCAACATAAAAATTGAATAAGTTGGTGAGAGAATTTCAAAGTCTCCGTAGCGCAATTGGTAGAACTTTCGACCGGTGATCAAGAGATTCAATTCCCAGAGGAGGTCAAAACTTTTTTGATTTAAAAAATATTCATTGATAATTGTATTATTCTAGATATGGTTTATGATTGCCTTTGCCCAGTCCCACCTCCAGGAAGGAAACACCTCTATAATATGGAAGGACAAAATATTTACTTACGGTTACTTCTTTTGGTTCGAGGATAGTAGTGGAGGTGCACTTAAAACTACCCATACCAGACCAAATGTTGGCGATAAAATTCCTGGAATATTGCGGGAAGATTACTATATGTAAGTTAAATATTTACCAAAGAGTAGTAGTAGTAAGCTAGTACATACTTAAGATATTTTAATATATTTATATTATTTTTAGTAAATTAAAAACGTCGTATTTTCCGAAAACGTCGCCATCAAAAATCAAGTGCTACGAGTTATTCTGCATGCACCTGGGCCTGATGACTGCATCCGGTGTTCTGGAACAAACTAGAAGATTGGCTGCTACCATATGGGACCTGAAGGGATTTCCAACCCACGCCATAGATTTGCTGTGAACGTTTTGTACTCAAGGTAAAATTTATTTCTTTTATACCACGAAGATTTTAATCATTAATCAACTAGACAACTTTGACTGTGACATGCAAATAACAATGTTACAATCAAAGTGACCTGGTTCTTGATTTACTAACCGGACAACTTTGATGGTGGATGGCATTTTTGAAAACTTTGTGCAATCTAACAGGTATTTTTTTCTTGTAGAAAGATGATGAGCAAGCGTGCCATTGAAATGGATGGATATGGCTTATGAATATTTTATTCAGTGTTATTGTTTTGTGAAAATGTGTTATTTATCTTAGACTGTGTATTTGCAAATACCTAAAATTGTGATTTTTATTGTAGATTTTGTCTCTTTCCCAAAAAACTGTAGGCCGTATAGTTCCCTAGGAATTAAATGTTAGTTTTTAATTATGTATGTAAATTTTAAGGAATAAATACTAAATGATGTAGTTTGTTATTCCCTTTTTACCAATAAAGGCTCTCATAACGTTTCTTTTCGTTTTATTTACTTTTTCCTTAACTCAGGACAAATTGTTAAATGTGGCAACATCGCACTAGCTTCTAGACGAAATTTTTTAGATTTCCCTACATTTGAGAAAAAATAAATATGGCAACGCCGCATATCAGGGGCGCGAGGAGTGGTATACTGTCATTTTCCCCAGATTTTAGGAAAAAATATATGATTTGGCAACATCGCATATCAGGAGTAAATTTACCTCCTCGCACTTCTGCGATCCTGATACAAATCGCCGAAATTGCATTTTGGTAGAATAATTTTCTAAAATATAAATTCTTTTAATCGCGCGATGTTGCCAAATTGTTCGAAATTTCCAAAATTTTTGGGAAATTTTGTATCAGGAGCACAGAATTTCTAGGAGGTATACCGTCATTTTCCCCAAATTTTAGGAAAAAATAGTTGATCTGGCAACACCGCATATCAGGAGTAATTTTACCTCTTCGCACTTCTGTGATCCTAATACAAATCTCCAAAATTGCATTTTTGGTCAAATAATTTCAAAAAATATAAATTTTTATTCGCGCGATGTTGCCAAATTGTTCGAAATTTCCTAAATTTTAGGGAAATTTTGTATCAGGAGCACAGAAACTCGAGGAGGTATACCGTCAATTTCCCCAAATTTTAGGAAAAAATAGTTGATCTGGCAACACCGCATATCAGGAGTAATTTTACCTCTTCGCACTTCTGTGATCCTAATACAAATCTCCAAAATTGCATTTTTGGTCGAAAAATTTTCAAAAATATAAATTTTATTCGCGCGATGTTGCCAAATTGTTCGAAATTTCCTAAATTTTAGGGAAATTTTGTATCAGGAGCACAGAAACTCGAGGAGGTATACCGTCAATTTCCCCAAATTTTAGGAAAAAATAGTTAATCTGGCAACACCGCATATCAGGAATAATTTTACCTCTTCGCACTTCTGTGATCCTAATACAAATCTCCAAAATTGCATTTTTGGTCGAAAAATTTTCAAAAATATAAATTTTAGTTGCGCGATGTTGCCAAATTGTTCGAAATTTCCTAAATTTTAGGGAAATTTTGTATCAGGAGCACAGAAACTCGAGGAGGTATACCGTCAAATTCCCCAAATTTTAGGAAAAAATAGTTGATCTGGCAACACCGCATATCAGGAGTAATTTTACCTCTTCGCACTTCTGTGATCCTAATACAAATCTCCAAAATTGCATTTTTGGTCGAAAAATTTTCAAAAATATAAATTTTATTCGCGCGATGTTGCCAAATTGTTCGAAATTTCCTAGTTTTTAGGGAAATTTCATATCAGGAGCACAGAAACTCGAGGAGGTATACTGTAATTTTCCCCAGATTTTAGGAAAAAATAGTTGATCTGGCAACATCGCATATTTTTCGACGCGCAATGTTGCCAAATCATTCAAAATTTCCTAATTTTTAGGGAAATTTATAAGGAGCGCATGAAAAGGTTAAATATGGTCTCAAGAGGCGGTAATGTCATATTGTGCAACATATCCTCTTCTGCTCGACAAAATAAAACGACTATTAAATGAATAAATTTTTATTTTTTCGTTTAAATTACAACGTAAACTTTAATACTGTAAAGCTAAACATGATTGCAACAATTTTATTGTATAATATAAGCCCCAAATTGTAAAAAAGAATGTACAGAAGTAAAAAGTTTGGTTTAGACAACCTAAATGCAAATTAACATGGAACGTACTTAAGACTGATTTACTTTCTCAAGGAACCACAAAAGTGATTCGAAGTAACAATAAATATATTTAAACTTATTTTCTATCGGCCGGTCTGACATACAGTTTCCCACCGTTCTTCTCCCACTCTTTATTGAACTCATTTTCCAGGATCTCTGCGCCCCTTTTTCTTGTAAGGCCCGTTTCTTCCAGAGACAGCTCACACATCTGCATATCATCTTTTCCTGAAAAAAAAGAAATACAAATATTAGTGTGACCTGGTATCAAAAAACAAGTTCAACATAGTACTATCATGCCAAATTTCATAAGCATTTATGTCAAAGAGTTTTCCCAATTTTGGTATCAGAGTAATTTCAAATTCTCACCTGCTACTAACAAAATAGGTTGCTTATCAGGGTGCAGTTCCATTTGTCTTGCTACATACTGTCCATCGAAATGTGCGTACCACCAGCCCCGCTTGTTCTGGTCCCCTCCTGGCCTCTGGAACGGGATCCTGAAATAGCGCTGCGAGTTGTGGTCTATCACGGCTTTCTGAGGCAACCTAAGTATAAAGAAAAATAAAAGTATAGTGTATTCAGGGAAAATAGGGAGGGTTTGATCACTTGGTAGATCATACATATACAGGGTGAATCCTAAGTTGATACTTATTTTTTAGCTGTGTGTTGAAGGCATTAAAATAAACAACATTTTCAAAAAACTTAAAAATAGGCGAGAACAGAAGTAAAAAATCTAAGTGCGGGCCTGGTCAATGGTCATCAAAACGTAGCCTGCTATACTTTATGTGGTTTGTCTTATCTCTTATTAGTCATGCAATTTACGGGTAGGTGGTGAGTTATTGGGCAATACGCTGTGTGTTTTTCTGAAGAACGTTAATTTTAAATTGGTGACACGTGAAAATGGTGAAATTTGACAACAATGAAATAGTAGAGCTGGTGTTAATTTACGGCGAGTGTCGTCGAAGTGCGGCTGCTGCTTCGAGAATATACGCAGAACGCTTTCCCTTGCGAGCTCATCCTACACTCAGACTTTTCTTAATGTTATTCAACAGGCAAGTTAGGCAGGACCGTATTTGACCCATAGTGTAATAAATGAATGTAAGTATCTTAATTCTGAGTTCTTTGAAAAAAGGTATTTAAAAATGTTGTTTACAGCTAAAAAAGAAGAATCAACTTAGGAATCACCCTGTATATAAGATTTGAAATGAATGCTTACCGTGGAGTTTTCTGAGCAGATTCCATAACTGATCTGGGTGCCCGTTCATTTTCTTCCATAACGCTTCTTTTTTTATTCTTTGCCTTCCAAGCATGGTACACCTTCAGTCTGAAATTAAAAACCATATACCTATATTAAGACTCTGATAGCATAGGTTGTTATTAAATAGTAAACTGTCGCATTTCGAAAGGATCGTACCTGCGATGGAATTCGTGTCGGCAAGCTTCCAAAAGCTCGATGTCACAAGACGTGTTGATTGTGTCACGTAACTCCGAATATTTCCACTTGGAGAGGTCGTATTTACCCTTAGCTTGGTTCGCCTGTTGGGATTTTACGGCATCGGACCTAATTACAAAATACTATGTTATTGTTGCGGTACTACTAATCCAAGTCCATTTTTTCGTGTGCACATGCATTTATACAGTTGACTTAAAATATATAAAAACTAAACTGGACAATTGCTTTCGAGCAAGAAAAATTTCGCCTAAAATTAAAGTTAATATTTTCTGAACCAGATCTGATATCGACCTACGGTTTTGAATGGTTGATAGATTCATCCCTTGGGAAACAATTTTCAATGTTGGATTTTCTTTAACTATCAGAAAATTTTATATACAGCTTGTTAAAGAAGACGATGATTTTTGCTCCAATTTTAATGGCGTGTAACTTTCAGAATAATATTTTTAAATTTTATCACTCTGCGTCAATTGAATCAATGGTTCATAGCAAAGAAAGTAATTTGTCAAATTTTTGATATCTGCTATATTTTAAGAAACACCGATTTTTTTGGAAAACCTTGCTTTATTTCAACTTATTATTATTACTTAATATTGTTTTTTGTGTGATAATCTCGATTCAAATTAATACACTCGGATGGACGGGGTTTGGTTTGACGGCAGCTAGTGATATTTAATATCAAAGTCTTTTTCAATGTAAGTTTAATTTTAGGAATGGTGTTAGAAATTAATAAATACATTTTTTTCAAAAATTAAATTAAAAAAATTATCTTTGTTAAAATTTTGTAAACACGCTGTATAATATACCTGTAGTGCGATATAAAAAACTAAAAATAAGAAAAAATTTACCTAATCTAGGGGCGAGTACTTTCCAATATAAAACAATCGTGAAAAATTATGAGATACTCATAAACCATAGACATACAGGTGTTTATAAGTACGCCACTCTACATTATAACATTTAGGTACAACTATTGTTACTGAACATAATCAAGCTTATCATAAGGTATAATAATCAATCGCGAAGTTTGCACGATACAACGCACAGTGAGATCTAGCTGCCAATAAGTTAAAATAAAGCAAGGTTTTCCAAAAAAAATCGGTATTTTTTAAAATATAGCAGATATCAAAAATTTGACAAATTACTTTCTTTGCTATGAACCAGTGATTCAATTGACGTAGAGTGATACAATTTAAAAATATTATTGTGAAAGTTACACGCCCTTAAAATTGGAGCAAAACTCATCGTCTTCTTTAACACCCTGTATATAAATTTTTGTGACAGTAAAAGAAAATCCAACATTAACAATTGTTTCCCAAGGGATGAATATATCAACCATTCAAAACCGTAAGTCGATATCATATCTGGCTCAGAAAATATTAACTGTTAAATTTAGGCGAAATTTGTCTTGCTCAAAAGCAATTTTCCAGCAGTTTATATTGGACAAATAACTAATTTCGTATCTATCTAGTAAGTATTTGCAATAACGTGCAGAAAAAAACGGTGCAGAAAACTATAGAGTTTAAGTTTATTGGAGATAAAAGTTCCTGGAATCAATAAATAGCGGTCAATATTTAAAAATGTCTCGTTTGCCTAAACGAAAAAAAAAACTACAAATGTTTCTTCTGTAAGTCCCGAGGAAAATCATGTTCTTAGGTCCGCTGATCCCTGGTAACTTTACCAGCCGATGAAAACAATTGTCTCAACAATGGTTTATTTAGAAATTATCTGGTCGGGAAAGTTACCAAGAGCGGACCTTAAAGAGATACAAACTTTTATAAAAAATTACTTTTTTTCGTATTTTTCTTTTTTGGTACAGTGTCCTTGTCCACGGAAATACTGTATAGTAAATTACTGTCGTCAAACATATATTTTCAACATTCAGTACCATTAAAGTTAAAACCCCATGTTAGGACAGTCCTTTCATTAAGGGGGATTTCTACTGTGATGGTCCTATTTTCCTCGTTTTTTTTCTGGGGATAATAAGACAAATGCAGAAAAACAAGTTTTCAATTCTTTTTATTAAAGATAAGATGTTAAAAAAAAAATTTTCAACCCCCAAAAAATGAAAAACTTGAGGGTGCTACAGGGTGCTGAAGTTACCCCCCAAAAAAACGTAACTTGCTGGCGGAATTCAAATAAATTTTTCTATTCAGGACAAAAATAAAATTGACCCAGATTCTTTAATTGTACGCATGTAGTTATAGCCCCCACTAGAATCAAGTCAAAACTCGAATAACTGTTAAAATGGCGCGAGATTTAAATTTTTTTTTTAAAAATTTTCCGTTTTTTTGTATTTTAAGGGCCGTAACATTTTCTGTAATATCGCAAAATACTTGATTCTAGAGGGGGCTATAACCACTTGTATTCTGAGCATTTTAAGACCAAAATCATTAAATTCTGATAATTTGAACATACCGAAGTACTTTCCGCCAGCGCGAAAAACAGGGTTTCGAGAAAAACAACTTTAAAGTTTCAACGATGGCTCACAACAAAATAGTCTCACTGTCACTTAGTCTGCGATGCCTGGCCCGTAGTTTACACCCTCCTCTTCCTCGAAAAACGAGCTGATTCTTCCTGCCTCTTTGCGAGCCTGGCCTGACGATCCTGATTGGTCGAGATGATGTCGCTAGCGACAGAACGTAGCTCTGACAACGCGGCTAGTGGTGAAAACTGACCGGCAATCATAAAATTGGATGTAACTTTCTTTTGGAGAAGATTTGGTAAAAACGTTTACACACGGTTATTCTACAGGCTATAGAGAGTCAAAAAACGTCGGAAAAAAATTTCGATTTTTTGAAAACCATCACAGTAGAAATCCCCCTTAAACAAGCAATCTGTACATTATAACCTAATTTACTCCTACATTAGAGTTATTTTTAAAACGCCAAAGTTCTCGCATATCACACAAAAAATTCGTTGCGTCAAAACGAAGACAGGTAAGCTGGAACAAGAGTAAGTTAAGGTACTCTCCAAGCTAATATCAAAGAGGTGAAACTGTTGAACTTTATATACCGAATTGTTTACACTGACCGCAATAAAAAAAAAAAAATTATTTGATGGTTGGCAAACCGACCTTTACTTCGGGTCTTCTTCCTTTGACGCAACTAATTTTATAGATTCTTGGTCAGAATACTGCTCACTCTACACGTGAACGTAAGCAGAGCTCTAAGACTTAACATTCAACGTTAGTAAAAACCCCCAAATTTGTAACTTTATACACTGTACCTGTTCAATTTAAACGACGACCTCTGCGAGTCTGTCCCGTTCATTCCACTGAGGTGCCATAGAAAACAAGAAGCAAAGACATATTTGACATTTAGATAGACTGCCACCTTCCCTAATTTTACAATATTTACATACTACACAAACAGAACTACACTCTCCGTCAAGAAAATTGCATGTTATAGTGACATTAAAATGGGCTAATTTTAATTTTGACCCTACGGAATAAAAAAATTTCTAGAGCTACTCTAGTCGCCAATGATAGTCTGGGATGCCTAGTTGCAAAAAATCACGCGGTAGACCTTTAGTTTAGACAGTCATGTCATGAAGACGACACGACTTTTAAAACGTAATAAAATATACAGTATAGAAGTGCTCATGTTTTAAGTATGTCCCATAAATATGCAAAATTTTTGCCTGAGAGTGTATAAGAAAGTAACATAAAAAAGTTTTCAGAAACCATTACAATGTAGCAATATTTTTGTTACATTTAAAATACATTGTCTTGCACTTGACTGATATTTTACTTGTATATATGGTTGTATTAACCTTATGCGCAAGCAGACTGTCAAATAATATTAATTGTTGTCCAATTCAACGTAATTCTATTGTCATACACAACCAGGCAGTGGCTGCTTGTCAGGTGAGGGGGCTCTTCACAAAAAAAAATAAAATCAGGAGGAGAGTTTTTCGACAATATTAATGTACCAATACAGCTACCATTTTAGCCCTTAAAAAATAGTTATGTTCGAATTACTATTAATTTAATCCGAATGTAGCTATGGATAATAGGGCCACGGTTAACTCCGATGGACAATAATTATAAACACTCGTGCAATTTGGCGCGCCCCAGCCGACCGTGTCCGTTAGCTCAAAGACAGTAAAGACCCAACGTCCAACATGGCTTTGATATTCACCGTTGCTATGGTTACGTGACGTCAGTCACGCAAACAGCATGTAACAATTTGCATTAAGATGAAGGGTAATTTAAAAATAGATCAGTCGTATGCATCATTGTTTTAGCATTGGTTCTCGTAACCTTAAGGTATTTATTTTGAGGCTTCACGTAACTTACGGTTATAGATATCGTTTTTACGTGATTGTGTGTGATTAAAGTTTTGTTTTTATTTTTCAGTTAATTCAGTGGTGTACGTACTTAGTGTACTTAGTTGTGTGTTTTAAAAATCATGAACCCAATTAATGACATAGTTTGTAATTTATTGGAAACTCCATTCAGTCGTTGGACAGATGAGGATAAGAGAGACGTTTTGTTACACGGGTTTTTAGTCAATGCTTGTTTAAGTACCCGCATTATACCTAGTCTCTTCACCATTTTTTAAAACCGCGAGCCGCCACTGCCACCATGTGTACGTCAGCAGGTTGTTACAGCCGTATTTACATATAAAAAGTGCTATTATTCTACGAAGAATAAGTGCATGTCAGAAAATCTGGAAAATTCATTAATTTAAAATTAATCATTACGACTTTATGAAAACTGGAAAATTTTTCTTTGCTGCACATAACACTGGCTGGCAAGCCCTTTTAAAACGGTTTGCAAGCACTCTAAGGGGCTTGTAATTACCGTTTTCAAAGTGCTATGTGCTTACCAGTTTTGCTCAGCTCTGCCCACAGGAATATTACCTAAGATCTGTTCCATTTGAAAAGTATATCACATCAATTTCTTCGACAATTACAAGAGTATGCCTACAGCATAAAATCCCCATAATTTTTCCCCTGCTACGTCAACAAACTTATGCTAATCTTGAAATTACTTAAAACTTAAATAACTTTAAACTGTAATTATATTATATATCAACCATTAAGATATATTTTTTTTATTTAGTAATACGCTTTTTGTAATCACAATTTTTTAACCGATTAGATTAAGTAGTCAAATGACAAAAACTTTAAAAAGATAAGTCATTTTTTTAGTAGCTTAACGGCCTAATTTACAAACTTACGAGTCTGACAGAAGATCCTTTGGTTGGAAATTAACTTGTGCAAGAAGTAAATAGAAAAAACCCGTTCTCAACAAAAACAGAAGAAAATTAAAACGTTGCAAGGTGAACTACTTCTTTACAAGAAAATCCGCCCCCCAACGAATCACTTGCCAGATCTGTATATACAGTTAAAAATCACGTTAAAAACTATATACGTACTTTCTAGCTAACGGAGGGCTCTCTTCGATCTGTCCGTTACTCTCTTGGGCTAATCGAAGAGCCAACTCTCGGTCTTGTCTCTCTTGTTCAAGCTGCTCTTGATACCGGCGTTCTTCTAGCTCCAATTTCTCTTGCTGCTTTTGCATTTCTAGGGCTAGTTTTCGGTCGGCCGCCTCCTGAGGAACACGTTTTTTAATTTTAATTTATGGGAATGTTAGCATTGTTTATTCGGAAATGACAAGCACAAGGCCATGCTCTGGTGAAAAAGATAGACAGCGAAACGTCACTGAAGTTCTGTCAGTAACTCATCCAGTACAGAAAATAGGTGTGATAGAATTCATTATTATGGTATTATAATTTATCAAATTTGCTGCTCTTTATATTGGGTTGATTGGAACCGCTAGAATATCAAATATACAGGGTGATTCCTAACTTGATACTTCTTTTTTAGCTGCGTATAGAAGGCATTAAAATAAACAACATTTTCAAATAAATAAGGTACTTACATTCATTTATTCTACTATGGATCAAATACGGTCCTGCCTAACTTAAACATAATCTCGAAGCAGCAGCCGCACTTTGACGACACTCACCGTAAATTAGCACCATATCTACTAGTTCATTGTTTTCAAATTTTACCATTTTCACGTGTCACCAATTTAAAATTAACTTTGCTTCAAAAAAACACACCGCAGCGAATTGTCAAATAACTGACGACCTACCCGTAAATTGCGTGACTAAATACGACAAAAACAACATAAATAGAGCAGGCTACGTTTTGATGACCAGGCCCGCGCTTAGACTTTTTACTTCTGTATCTCGCCTATTTTTAAGTTTTTTGAAAAAAGGTATTTGAAAATGTTGTTTATTTTAATGTCTTCTAGCTAAAAAAGAAGAATCACCCTGTATACGATAATAGCATTGCTTCCTTACGTCGTACAACCCGCTGATCTCTATGTGAAAGTGATAAATCATTGACATACATTTTCGATTATTTTGCGTTTATTTTTGACATTTCGGATATTTTCTTTTTGGTAAAAGAAGGTTTATGAACTTATTTGTTTGTCAGAATATCGACCAATTTTTTTGAAATGTTGTGTGTATTATGTATTAAAATAAGAAGAAATATGTATATGAAGCAACAAAAAATAAAGCCTGTTAATGCTTATATATTCACTGTAGAAAAAAATATTTGTTGTAATAAAGTTACAAAGCACATGCAGAGGTATTCTTACTTGCGCCACTTTTTCGTCGTAATATAATTCCCATTCCTAGGTCAAACAAATGTTTCCGATTATTTTTAAATTTTAAAAAATTATTCTTTAAATTATGCAGTATTTTTACCTGTCTGAGTCTTTGTTCTTCCTCTAATTTTCTCTTGGCTTCAATTTCCGCCTTCTTCCTTCTATTATCCTCTTCTTCTCTTACTAGCCGTTCTTCTTCTTCCTTCTTTCGTCTCTCTTTTTCCATTTCCTCTTGAATCTTCCTTAACCTAAAAAGAGTTTTTATCCGTTAGACTGCGCCATAACATGCCACGCAGAAAAATATACCACATTTTTTAAAACTTACCTTTCTTGTTCCTCTCTGTTCTTCTGTTCTTGAACTTTCTTTTCTAAGCCCGCCATCTGTTGGTTAATCTTCAAAACTAGACCACTGTAAAGGCTTTCAACAGTCTTAATATCAAGTTTGTCGTCTTTCTAAAACGAAAACCTTTGATTATAAATACGTATAGAAAGACGGGTTGATGGGCATAATTCAATACTTGTTTGGAGTCCAAAATTAATATGGCTCAACCTAACTAGAATCTTACCTTAATTCTGTCTATAGCTGCAGTAATGTCAGACTTAAGTTGATTAATACCGTTAGTCGTGGTGTCTTTATTCTTCAGCTGCTTCGAAATGTCCTCTAATTTCCTCAGCTTCACATCCAAAGCCCTGATATTTTTAATCGTTTTAATCCTGGGTCCGTACTTCTTCTTAACCAAATAACCTCTGACATGCTTCTGTATGATTATCAATGCTTTACGTCGATAAAGAATCTTCTGCTTCACTGAAAAAGAAAAAAAAATATATGAAAATATATTTTACTTATGTGAGATAGAGAAAGGTATAAGAGTCGTCGACAACTCACTTCTAATAATAGTCAATGCGCAGAACTGTGCTTTCCTCCATCTTGATTTAATCAGCCATTTCTTGACGTTTGCTACGATCGCCTTCAAGTTCTCCGGGTCAGACCTCATGATCTTGTCGAACTCCGCGAACTTACCCGGTCTAAAGAACACCCTGGTTATGCCGAATTTAAAGTCTTTATCCTGGAGTTTAAGACTGTGTAACATTGCCTAAAATATTGCTATTAATATTATTATTATCGGAATAGATGAACTTTTACGTTATACCTCGCAGAATGTTTTGGGAGCTAGTTGCTTCAGTTCCCTTGGCAAGTACTCTTTGTACATGGCGTGTAGGTCTGAGAAAGGAGTTCTACTAGGGAAGCCATGTTCCATAAGTTCCAGGACGGAAGTCATACCTAAAAATTATCAAGAAGATTCGAAAAAAGTCTTTTTCAAGAATTTTATACTTTTAATTTCTAGTATACTCTCGTCTCTTAAGAGTGAGGTCAGTAAGGTGTCTGTCTTAGATAGCACCTAAACTATCAAAGATAGGGAAAAAAGTGCAATACAAAAGTTAAGGGTTTTTTTAGGATACATAATCTAAAAATATTTTCTAATCTACAAAGTGGTCCTAAAAAGTGGTATTGAATAATAAAAAAGAAAATTAAATGGGACACCTAGTATAATTTTCTAGAATATAATTCAATGGATTAAGGACTTTGCAACCCTATTAAAATTTTTGAAGTAAAATACAACATTGCCAAGTAATTAATTTTTTTTCCGAAATTTTAGTAATTTTAAGGGTATCGTTAAAAAATCATAGCAACCTGTGGATTAACCCTAGGCAAATATAATTTACGTTGTAAGTACTTTAAGATACGATATATGAATCTATAATAATGTTTTTTAAATCTCTTATACAGAGCGTTCATTACAAGTTGGACAACTCGATAGTTTTAAAAGTGCATTATTTCAATTTTTTTAAATGGGAACCCCCCTAATTTTTTTAGGCAAAAGAATTTACCTTTCGGAAACCTTACTTTTTTGTTAAACATGTCATATATCTAAATATCATAGTTTTTGAAATATTTTAGGATTTGTCTTAAATCAGGGTAAAAAAGAAAAGTTCTAATTAAACAATTTAGTCAAGATTGTTTTGGAACAAAAAATAAATAATTTTATTTGTCATAGCTGTTAATGCAAAATTATTTCGCCAACATTTTGTGCTTTATTACTGTTTAAATTTTAGTTTCCACTTTTACTGACACACCCTGTATAAAACTTTTGTTAGCATTTCTTTCTGTTGCGTTACGTAAGTACTCTCACCTAGGACCAGGTATATATGACAGAGTATGATTTTAAAGGATAACTCATCAATAAAATATAAACAACAAAAAGAAAACGCCTATCATTTTGACCCACTTCAATGTTCGAAAACTTTTTTATTTCTACTTAGATTTTTATAATTGTATTGCGAGTTTGTAGTTAATTTTATTCAGAATATACCATATTTTTTAAAATAAACAATTCGTGTTTTTAAAACATCCTGTGGAAGATTTAAAGCACGTATTTTTAACGTAAGGTTTGTTTTGATGAAATTCCATGCATTCGTAGCGTTCAGTTTTTTGAATCATCCCGTAATCTTCATTTTTATGGGAGATATGTATTTTTCAATAAATCCAACAATACTTTTAAAATTGTATTTTTACTGACTCACAACTAAAGCCTTGATTTTAAAACTTCAACAAACACCGTGCCCGATTAGAAGAAATATTTTTAAGAACAGAAAATTTACAAGGCTTCATAAAAAAATCATATTTCCTTTAAATATGGAGATAACGAGATGATTCAAAAAAATTAAATGTTAAGAAAGCATGGAGCTTCATCATAAAGCAATTGAAATTAGAAATATGCGCCTCAAATCATCTGAAGGATGTTCGAAACCTAAGACAAAAACATAATATTTAAAACTCTGTATAAAATCATTTAAACAAAAAATGTTTATTATTAAATATATACAGTGTATTCCCAATGAAATTATCTACAAATCGATAAAAAAATTACATAAATCTAATTAATAATAAAAAAGTTATACACCCTTTAAAAAAAAGTATAAGTTTTAGAGTAGTGGTTAAATTGCAGAGGAAAAAATATTCTAACAATTCTTATTCGGTTATATTAGTATACTACATAACAAGTGATGAAAGTGATACTTTTCAAACGAGGAGATATTTAGCACGAGGCGTCAGCCGAGTGCGGAAATTCTCCGAGTTTTAGAATAATCACTTTCACGTATACGAGTAATGTACACTATTTCTTCTACGACCACAAAGAATTATTAAAAAAGTCTAATTTTTGAAAAACTTATTTCAACACTAGTGTTGAAATTAGCATACTTAGGATTATGTTCCACTTAATATTTGGTTTCATAATTTGTCAATAGGCTTTTCCTTTATTTGTAGTTTCACTTTTTAATTTTTTCATACTTTATATATCATAGGAAGAACTATTTCTGGATTGACTTCTAGATTAACCAGAATGAAAAATTTTAAATTTAATCAAGGAAAGATGCATTAATCATAAATTTAAAAAATCCACCCAACAAGAAAGATTTCAATTTAAAATAATTCTATAAATTATTTAATGTTTTTATAAAAAAAAATTAAATACACCTGATGGGATTTGAACCTGTGACCTTGCGATCTGTAGGCTAGAGCTCTATTCTTTACGCTATCGCTACCCATAAAGATTTGTTGTTTAATACATGACACTCTCTTCAGCGCGATTTATTTTTTCTGGTAATAGATTTTCCAGTATATTATTAACATTTTTATAATTTCAGATGGCGTATTTTCACTCGACAAATACATGATAAATAAGTTAAACACTTTACAATTACTGCTTTCTAAAATTTGTTATTTTTAGTAAATAGGGGTTGTCTGTCAAATTGGCACCATATGTTTAAATTAAATAGTGTGCCTTGATATTTCAACACTAGTGTTGAAATATTTTTTTTTCAACATGCGTGTGATATAAGGCGTTTTCTTGCCAAATTAACCGTGCTTTTTTTTTCATTTTCATAGTTAGTCGTAGGGAAAAATTATACCAGTTCACTGTTAATTCTACAAGTATTAGGTAAGCATCATTACCTGAACAGGTTAGCTGCATCAAGCTTAAACTACCATCAAACTGCAAATCAATCATTTTGGTGTTGGGTTTGATACAACGAATAAAATTTGTACCCTAAAAATATTTACACTTTTAAAAATAAAATAGAAAAAAATAACTGTTTAAACTTGAAGATGGTATAAGATAATATAATAAAGACAATATAAACCACTCAAAGGACTCAGTGTGAGCTATACCATTACAGAATTACGCAACTTGTGTTGAAACTAGCTGAAACAAATACTTACGTTACTGCGTAGCTTCTCCATGAGTTCTTGAAGTTGCGTTTTAAATTTGTTTCCCACGCTTATGAAGGTCAGTTTACCTTTCTGAGCCATGGAAGTGGCGAATAAAGTTTGGATAAGTTTGTTCTTGCTGTCTTGA
The DNA here is from genome assembly GCA_935413205.1 of Polydrusus cervinus. Taxonomy (NCBI): domain Eukaryota; kingdom Metazoa; phylum Arthropoda; class Insecta; order Coleoptera; family Curculionidae; genus Polydrusus; species Polydrusus cervinus. The sequence goes on from OW284519.1 coordinate 29,274,165, forward strand.
ATGATACCTTCGAGAGACGCGTGAAGCGCGTCGTTATTTTTACCAATAAATTGGTTCTAAAAGAAGAAAGAAAGAAAAAATCGTTGAGACCAAATTTCAAGTTTCAAAGCTTGTATGCACAGCCTCTGTAGACGCACTTACCGTGTGATAACAAACAGCGCCTGCAAAATGTCTTATCAAAAAACCTTCATCATCGCGAATGCTACGGTGAGCCTTAAGCTTAGAAGACCTTGGCAATCCTAATCTAAAAGTGTAAAAAAATATAACAGAAAACTTTTAGCTATCTGGCGCAAGCAAATTTGCAATTAAAACACTTTCCTACCCACACACTACACCGTTTTGGTAACAACTTACCTATAATTTTTACCCCATACTTTATGCACCTCCTCGGTGAAGTGAGTGTAGGAAGGTTTCGGCAGCTTCGACTCTTCATCCAACTGCGTCAAAATACCCTGACTCTTGGCTTCTATCACATCTATGCAGTCTTGATTGTCGGTGAAGGAAATTTCAGGAACACTGAGGCCTTCTCGTTTGTACAGTTCCTGTTCGAACTTCAGGATGCGCTCATTGAAAAACTGCTGAAGTTTTTCATTGCAATAGTTTATGCAGAATTGTTCAAAACTGTTAACCGTGAAGAATTCTGTAAAGGAATGGATCGAGATAGAGATAACGTTCAGAGAACATGAGGTGAAATGTATTTCTTACCGAATCCTGCTATATCCAGAACACCAATATAGTAATTGGAAGTTTGGAAAGGAATACTCTGGTTTATCCTGCTAACAATATAGTCAAACAGATTGCTGTAGACAGCTTTAGCCAAAGCATCTCGGGCACTGTTGGCTTCATACATTTTTAAAGGCACCCTAAAATTTAAATCAGCAATATATAAAAATATATCTAAAGCTAGAGGGCTCCGACTTACATTATGACAGTGCCTTTTAAGCCACCTCTAGCGCTTTGCATAACCCTGGAAACTAGGGCTTGTCTTAGTTCCTCCGGGTCGATTTCTAGTAATTTTGAGGCTATGATTAGGGACTTTTCCCCAATAGGGGCCACTCGACAGCCGCCTCTCGTATCTTCAGGATTATCCTCAAACTCTAAAGAACAATGGAAGCATTTTTAAAAGATGGTTTACCCTTAAAAAAAATAGTGGTGCTTACCAACATTTCCTAAATGCAAGACAGCAGCTACGGTAGTGTAAATTTGAAGCCTCTCCGCATCGCCCATCCCGAGCCGAGATAGAGCCAGATCGAGCTCCTTGAAGTCATCCACATCATCAATAAGGATATCCCTGAGGGAACCTTGCTTGACTTGAGCTGCGCTCTTCTGACTCGCCGTGAACGATTTCTCGGTTGACTGCGTCGCAAAGTATCTTGTACAACCATGTTTCAGATACTAGAAACGTTAATTAATTTTAATTCATCAGCCGATTGCTTGTAATTGTAAAATAACCTATATTTTGCAACCATGTTATTTTGACTATAATTTAAAACTTACATTGAAATCATCGGGTTTAGTTAACCATAACTTCTGTCGTAATTGCTCCGGACCACCGGCCATTATCATGTAAAAAATGTGATAACTCCTCTCCTCTCCGTGGGGCGAACATATCCTGCTTTTCTCCAATAAGTAATGGGAAATGTGACCTCCTGCCACTTGGAATTTTTTGTCGAAGTGAACTTCTATGAATTTACCGAATCTCGAACTGTTATTATTTCTAGTTGTTTTGGCGTTTCCAAACGCTTCTAATACAGGATTGGCATCCAATATTTTCTGCTCTACCGGCCCGGCAGCGCCCCCTTCACACAGATACTTTAACAGGTGTTTCGTAGACTCAGTCTTACCTAAAAATCGATGTTTAAAAAATTCTAAATTCAAATAAACTGCTGGACAATTGCTTTCGAGCAAGAAAAATTTCGCCTTAATTTAACAGTTGATATTTTCTGAACCAGATATGATATTGACCTACGGTTTTGAATGGTTGATAGATTCATCCCTTGGGAAACAATTATCAATGTTGGATTTTCTTTTACTGTCAAAAAATTTTATATACAGCGTGTAAAAGAAGACGATGATTTTTGCTCCAATTTAAATGGCGTGTAAATTTCATAATAATATTTTTAAATTTTATCACTCTACGTCAATTGAATCACTGGTTCATTGCAAAGAAAGTAATTTGTCAAATTTTTGATATCTGCTATATTTTAAGAAATACCGATTTTTTTGGAAAACCTCGCTTTATTTCAACTTATTGGTAGCTAGATCTCACTGTGAGTTGTATCGTGCAAACTTTGCGAGTACCTAAATGTTATGATGCACAGTGGCGTACTTATAAACACCTAGGTATATGTCTATGGGTATCTCACAATTTTTCACGATTGTTTTATATTGGAAAGTACTCGCCCCTAGATTAGGTAAATTTTTTCTTATTTTTTAGTTTTTCATATCGCACTATAGGTATATTATACAGTGTGTTTACAAAATTTTAACAAAGTGAGATCTAGCTACCAATAAGTTGAAATAAAGCAAGGTTTTCCAAAAAAATCGGTATTTCTTAAAATATCGCAGATATCAAAAATTTGACAAATTACTTTCTTTGCAATGAACCAGTGATTCAATTGACGTCGAGATATAAAATTTAAAAATATTATTGTGAAAGTTACACGCCATTAAAATTGGAGCAAAAATCATCGTCTTCTTTAATATTCTGTATATAAAATGTTCTAATAGTTAAAGAAAATCCAATATTGACAATTGTTTCTCAAGGGACAAATCTATCAACCATTCAAAATCGTAGGTCGATATCATATCTGGTTCAGAAAATATTAACTGTTAAATTTAGGCGAAATTTTTCTTGCTCGAAAGCAATTGTCAAAGTTTATTTCGAATTTGTAAAATCAAAATTTGTATTTTTGCGCTTCCTGTATATCCTAAAAGAAATTTGCCGATTGTACAAGTATTATTCTTTCATTTAACAACTTTTATAAAGAATAACCTTTTTGAGAAATCAATAATAAATTAATTATTTACATAATATGGGATCCTTTTTGATATAAAATTTCCGACAACTAAACGATTTTATTTCTTTAGGTTTCGTTCATTATACTTTTAAGAGTTGTTTGGACGGTATTTATTAATTAAAACAATACCAACGTTTCGTTATAGTCCTGATGATGGTGTAAACTGCGCCAAAACATTCGCATTGATTTAATTAATACCTACCGTCCAAACAGCTGAAATCAGACCTTTAATTTAACAAAACGACTTTTACTAATTTTTTGGTTTAGCCTGTATAAAAATTTGATAAGGAAAATATGTTCAGGATGTGATTATAGACACTTGATCTTAGTTTGATATCTATCAAATTTATACCAGTCAAGATAAAAATACTTTCATTACCGGAAATTTAATAATATTAAAAGAAAAACAATCCTAAATAATAACGATTTATAGCTGTAACATTATACCAAATTATTTAACACACTTCCTGTATCCTTTAACTATATTGAACTTACCAGCTCCAGATTCTCCAGACACAATAATCGATTGCGATTGCTTAAAAACACGCATATCTCTAAAAGCCTTATCAGCTATAGCAAAAACGTGCGGTGGCAATTCTCCTAGAGACTTGCCCTGGTAAGCCTTGATAGTTTTATTTGCGTACAGTTCTGGAATATCTTTGTACGGGTTTACTGCGATGAGAATATTGGCTACATAGGACTAAAAAGAATATGTTATTTTAAAAGTTTTACGGATAAATAAAATGTATTTTCGCGAGAAAACTTACAAGTATTTTCATGTATGTATATACATAGTACTTACATAGATTTTATTTTTGTAATATCTTGTACGAATATTGTTTAGCAAAGAGCCTTCGTTCAGGAACATCATTTCACCTAAAAAAAGCATAGTTATGTTTCTTTTCAACCTATGTACTTACATTATAATAGCTTAATACATTTTTTATTTTCGGTTGTTGTTGCGAATCTAACTATCCAAGAAGTAAACCTTTACGCGACATTGTCTCTACAGCGCGACGGAACGCAGATGCAAAGCTGCGTTTTACCCAAAACCACAAATTTTTGGACCACTTACAGTTATCATCGTAATCTTTATCTTTTTCGATGTTGGCTCTAAAGATGTCACTGAAGGACAACACCCTTTTGGGATACTTGGGATCCACTGGGACAACTTCAGCCCCATCGCTGGTGATTTCGTTTATTCGCCCTAGAACAAACCCTTCAGTATGGTCACGAGCCCACACGGTTTCTTCCATGGTTTATTCTGTAAGAAACAATATTAGACAAAGTTATTTTTAGAAATAGCAGGAAAACGTTTTTAGTTGTAAATGTTGCTCACAATGTACAAACTATACTTATTATTTAAAGTCAAATATTAACTTTTGCATCTACTGATTAGCTGATTAACATTAGTAAATACAAGTGTGTAAGGGCTCTTGCTAAAAAAATGCTGTTGCAACTGTATTTATGTATCTACAAGGTATTATTAAATAATATTTGTAATTTATTAAAAAAAATATTTAATAAAATTGGCAAAAGATAACAAATTCAGTAAGTAAAATGTTGTTATAATTTAAGTGTTTATTACTTGGTTAAAATTGTGTAAAATAGGTATGAATTTCTGCAATAATCAACAAATAAATGACATATTTCGCTTCAAGGTTGAAACAGCTATGTTATGTTGAAATTTATAATATTCATACATAATTTATTTTAAAGTTATTTGAACTAAAACGAATCAGAGTGAGTTAAACTTATATAATACGTACATGTCCCACCAGCAGCTATTAATTACCTACAGAGAAATTACTTTTCATGATAAGCAGGTGCATAAAACCACTACTATTGCCTCTTTTATATAAAAAAAACGTACATTATACACATAAAAAATGACTACTTTAATAAATTTTACAATAGGCTCATTATATCCATGTAAACGGTTCAACAAACTCTTGACAAACCAAAAACGGTTTAAGTTATGGCTTTATTCTAAACAAGACAAGGAACTAGGGAAATTAGTTTAGTCACGGCATATTATATTTATCTGCGAATTAGAATGGCCTATTTTTGATTTAAGAGTTTCAATATGGAAATGCAATAAGTTATGCCAGTACAAACTATCCATCTTTATATTACATTATAGTCCATTGGTAAAAAACCATTGTACCTGTGTACTACGGTAGAAAAAGCATAACCCAGTGTAATTGACTTATAAGTAAAACCATATTATAAATTCATTCATCGTACCAATAGAATTATGTAAATTACCATACGAACAACCGGACTTAAACCCAAGTGATAAAATTATAATGAATGCGTTTTTTTCACGCACCAGCAGTTAAAAAAATCGAGGCGTGATAATTCACATTCTGAATCGAAAGAGGGCAGTAACTTGATTATATATAAATCAAGTAATAATAAAGGACATTCAAGAATAAGTTTATAGATATTATAAACATAATTATTATAGATTTTTTTGCAACCAAAGTCAAATGTAGAAAAATTACTTTAGCATCTCTCCATCAACATACATTGTAGATTATTTATGGTACGATTTAGTGGTAAAATATGTTTTTAATGAAGCATTTCTATTTTTGATTATTGTGTCAGCAGCACATAGGCTAGCTATAAAAATATTTTACGTATTTTGGAACACTGTAACCATGTTACAAGGAAAATTGTAATAAAAACAGACACACACACCACATTTACAATATTTTTCACGTGACACATTCGTCAGTTTATATTATTTTCTATTTTCCTATGGGATAGAAACAAAAATTCTCTTACACAGAGAACCCACCGACCGCGGCAGTGGCTCCAGATTCGATCCCCGAAGCGGGCATACAAACACTAAAAAGTATGTCCGAAGTTTAGTGGGTTTAAGAATGCAGGAAGAGTGTAAAATGTATCTTCTCTCAACCCACCCCATTCCCGCCGGTAACTAGGCCGGATGAAATCGCATAGCTCGTGGGGTGCGGAAAAAGGTACACACTCCCCAATCGGTAGGTCGTACAATGGCAAGAAACCACGGGTTGATAGCCCTTGGGGGGTGTCGCATGGCTGAAGATCGTGGTTCGGAACCCACGGTAACCTGTAGGTCCCCTCGGGAACGGCCCTGGCAGCGAACGAAGAGGAAAAAATTACACAACAAAAAAGAGAACCCACTGTAACTACTAAGCAAAATTTGCAAGAAAGTCGTAATAAGTAAAAGACGTTCAAATTAAAAAAAAAAACATCGGCTCCATTGATTTTTCTGTCTTTTTATTGCAACGTGTCGCCAGAAACCAATCGCATTATTTTAATAAAATGGTATCGATCGCGTTCTAATAAATGGAAAGTTATCAAGTCATGCAATTTTACACAAAAGCAGTGTTCTGGTATTTATTTTTGGGAATATCAGTCATGCAGACAAAATTATATTTAGTTTAAACAACATTTTATTTACGGGGTAGCCCAGAGAAGATGATTGGGTTAAAAATACAAAAAATGAGTGTAAAATCATTTTAACCAATGATTGATACATATCAAAATCATATTTAAAAATCATTCACAACCAAATCATATTCATTCTAAAAAATAATTAACACAGTTGTTTTCTTTAGGACGCCATATGTTCCGTCTTCCGCTGTTCTCATGCGTCTTGCAGTCTGGTACGGCCTGTCTGACTAGGATCCGTTAATAAGAAGCAAGAAGTGGTTTACTTCTTTTTGAAAGGATCATCTTAACCGTATTTTTGTGCTTCCAAGTGTGTCGACCATATTGTCTGTTAGTGTTAGTACCGTTGTGGATATGCGGTTGTTTGGTGGGTAAATGGGTAGAATGGCAATGTCATGTAAGCATTATCCTATATAGGATTATCTTTACAATGAAATAAAATAACTCTTACTGTACCCATGTATATTTCGAAAATTGCATTTCTAAATTCTTCTTCAAGTTACCAGCTACATGCGAAAATATATAATCTATACCAGGCGGTGTGTTCTAATAGTTCGAGGTTTCAATTCAGGTTAAAATGAAAATACCAGTAATTACCTTTATAATTAGGTTGACACTTGTCAATATTTGACAGCGTTTTTAATTTTTTCAAATAGTTTAAAAAAAAACTGGTGTCATATTTCAATAAAGCATTTGAAATAAAAAAATTAATGCATGCATCCCTGGACAACTATAGTCTGAACGATAGAAGAGTGTCGGACTTGCATTATCTATATTTGTTTTACATCACAACGTTTCAACTGGTAAGTATCTCCAGTCGTATTCAGGTGAATACTAAATAAGTAAAGTAACTACAGCTCTATTTATACTCGCTACTACTTATACAGAAAATTACACTTTAAATTGGGCAAGGACATTTCTCTTATTGTATTCTATAAAAAGTTTAAGTACATATTTGGGCTAAAATAAATTAAAAAAAAAAACGGAGAAAGTCACACAAAAAGACAACACTGAACCGTTAGGAACCGGAGCCAGCGAGCCAATTTCATTTACAACCGTAGACAAGGGCAACCGAATTATATTTTATCAATATCATAATACGAATATCGAACAATAGATCGTGAAAAGGCAAAAACCGTATATCCTGCCTACCGGAATCGTTCTTATTTCTCTCCATGATATTTTCACCGGCGGCGTGAAGCCATTTCCGGCGCTAACCGGAACTTAATCATCGGTGGATGATAAAAAGCGGAACCCCACCTTTGCGACGAGTTAAAAATAGAACTTTTGCGCCATTTATTTCGTGCACTTTGATATTTGGCGCTAGGTTTGTCCTTAATAATCCTTAATAGGGTTAACCTACTATATTGTGACAGAAAAGAGGTCGTCGTTTGTCGTATTTTGACCTCATCAGTTTGATGGGGATGGGACGTGCGTCGGTAGTGCTTTTATTAGACTTTAAAAATGTATCGGCTAAAAATAAAATATTGTGAAGCAAACTATAGTAATATCTACATTTTTATTGTTATATCTATTAAATTATAGAAAATAAAATTATACCTAATCAAATACATATCGTCATATCATTATAACAATACAGGGTGATCCCTAAGTTGATACTTTTTTTTTTAGCTGTGTATAGAAGGCATTAAAATAAACAACATTTTCAAATGCCTTTTTCAAAAAACTAAATAATAAGGTACTTATTTTTATTACACTATGGATCAAATACGGTTCTGCCTAATTTGCCCGTTGAATAACATTAAGAAAACTTCTGGGTGTAGGATGAGCCCGCAAGGGAAAGCGTTCTGTGTATAATCTCGAAGCAGCAGACGCCCTTTGACGACACTCGCCGTAAATTAGCACCATATCTACCTAATTCATTGTTTTCAAATTTTACCATTTTTAAGTGTCACCAATTTAAAATTAACTTGTTTGAGAAAAACATACCGCAGCAGATTGCCAAAGAAATAAGTCACCACCATGAGGCTTATTGACTCATTGCATGTATGTAGCTTCTCTTAAAAGTTCGGTTGTGTTGGCACTTTCTGTAGAATTTCGAAATATTACAAAATTTTTGCAAATTCTGCCTAAGTAGTGGAATGGCGCATGGGAAAAAACTAATATAATTAAAAACTCTCTCAAAAGTATGCTATTGTTTATTATTCCGTTGTTGTTATATGTTACACAATTTGTATAAATAATAATTATTAAAATGGACTGTGGGACAAAAGACCTGTAGGCGGCATAAAAATCTGTTCAAATTGCGTGACCTAGACCTTCAATTGGTAAAAGCGAGCCTGCATATTGTTGTAATTATTAGAGACTTCTTACGCGACCACGTATCGACAGAACCGCAAAGTTTTTTCGGCTTTCTATTTTATTTTTATACCTATTAGTAGCTGCTATTTGTATTTAACACAGGAAGATTTTTTGAACTATGTTCTATTTCAGAAAGGTGTAGAGTACTTAATAAAATGGGAAATTCCGTCCAGTTCGGCTCAGTTTCGGTGTCGGCCATAGACGCAGGTAAATTTTGTGCATTAAATTATTTATGGTAACTAACCAAAAAAAAAGATAATTTGATAAAGAAGGAACTATTAGCTATAGAAAACTTACACAAACATCGTTTTATGAAATATGCCGTCGAAGATATAGTTGAAAAACATAGTGTAACTGTGCTACGCACACCGCCATATCATTGCGAACTAAATACTCTAGAACTTATATGGGCGTAAGTGAGAGGATTTGTAGTAAAACACAACATGACATTCAAAATGAAAGACGTTAAGCTACTGTTTAATCAAGCCATTAAGGAAGTTACACCAGCCAACTGGCGAAAAGCAGTCCATCATGTCATTAAAGAAAAGGAGAAAATGTGTGATTTTGACCACCTGATCGATCGGACCGTCAACCCGTTAATTATAACGTAAAGAGGAGATGACAGTTCCTTAGATGACGAAGAATATTATGATTTGTTATAATTTAATTTCTATATAATGTATTTTTTTAATAATTTTTAATAAAAAATAAGTGTACCTAATACTATGTACATAATGCACGCCTTTGTCACACCATTTTCAGTATTTATAAATGGACAAAAATAGGCAAAACCCATAAATTGACCCAAACCCGGGTGGTACTACCTGCACTTGATGAAAATAAAAATTTTTGCAATGAAATCAATGGCAAATTATGAAAGTGGCTTAAATATTCGTTGGGTCACTCTGTAGTCCCTTTGCATACCTAATGAGCTTTTATTACTCTACACCTTTCTGAAAAAGACTATATAAGATCTACTACACGAGCTCATTCAGATATCTTTCAATTTTCATCCAGAAACCAACTGGGACTGGCTAATTCTATTTCAGATCTAAATGAATATTTGGTCCCGCGCTTAACTGAAATGAATTCTGAAAGGATTTTCATTTTATTTCCAAACAGGAAAGAAAAATACCTTGCGGTGTAAGCATTGATTTATACTTTACTCAAGGTGTCAGGTAACTTTAGTAATAACATTACGTTATTAAAACTATAATACTTCTAGAAGTATAAATATTAAAGTTGTAGACAGGCAGATACTCCCTTGGAATATCTACCTTAATTTATAACCAACATCAAATAAACTATAAATGCTTGATTCCCCCAGGGTTTCTATCTTTTTCTTTTTAGCGTAAAAATAATATATTTAAACAAATCTATTTATGGTATTATGACATATCCAGATAACATTTAACAATTTCACGTTCTGATGCTAATAATCTGATCAAGATTAGTCTATGACGTTGTTTTAAGAGAATCCAAACAATATTTCTGACTTCTTCTCCAAGCTTACCGAACTGCACGATATACCTCTAATATTTAGTTCTTTAATTCATTTTATAGACTCCTATTTTACACCTCCTATCATTACGTATATTATGATTAATAATATGCACTGTTCTGTATTCGTCTGTCAGATCTATTTTTTTTTTGCGGTAGTCATTTAAGCAATTACAAGATTTTTAATGAACCATTATTGTTTGTTGCGTTGGGTTATAACAGGTGATTCATTCGCTCCCATAAAGCATCTACAGCGCAAAAATAGGTATATGTATAGTCATAATAATAAATGTAACTCTTAAAACTGAAATTATAGTCTATTTCAGAAAGGTGTAGAGTAATAAAATGGGAAATTCCGTCCAGTTCGGCTCAAGTGTCGGCCATAGGCGCAGGTAAATTTTGTGCATTAAATTATTTATGGTAACTAACCAAAGAAAAACGATAAAGAAGATAATTTGATAAAGAAGAAACTATTAGCTATAGCAAATTTACACAAACATCGTTTTAAGAAATATACCGTGGAAGATATAGCTGAAAAACATAGTGTAACTATGAACGGCAGTAGAGTTTTGGACTTGCATTGTCTTTATTTGTTTAGAATCACTACGTTTCAACTGGTAAGCATCTCCAGTCGTCTTCAGGTGAATAGTGTAACTATGCTGCGCATACCGCCATGTCATCGCGAACTAAATCCTATATAACTTATATGGGCGCAAGTGAAAGGATTTGTAGTAAAACACACCACGACATTCAAAATAAAGGACGTTAAGCTACTGTTTGATCAAGCCATTAAGGAAGTGACACCAGAGAACTGGCGAAAAGCAGTCCATCATGTCATTAAAGAAGAGGAGAAAATGTGGGATCTTAACCACCTGATCGATCGGACCGTCGACTCGTTAACTATAACGTAAAGAGGAGATGACAGTTCCTTAGATGACGAAGAATATTATGATTTGTTATAATTTAATTTCTATAATTTTTAATAAAAAATAAGTGTACCTAATACTATGTACATAATGCACGCCTTTGTCACGCCATTTTAAGTGTTTGTGAATGGATAACAACAGGCAAAACCCATAAATTGACCTATACCCGGGTGGAACTACCTGCACTTGATGAAAAGAAATAAGTTTGCAATGAAATCAATGCCAAATTATGAAAGTGGCTCGTTGGGTCACTCTGTAGTCCCTTTGCATACCTAATGAGTTTTTATTACTCTACACCTTTCTGACATAGACTATAACAAGTAAATTGTTACAAAATAAGTCGTATCATATGCAAGTACCTATGCTAGAAGCCAGCTAAGCTGATTATTGTATTCCGAACTTTGTCGAATCTCATTCAGGCGTAAAACAAGCAAAGTAGAATGAAAAAACACGGGCTTGTGATAAAAAAATTTGTGCATAAGGAATCGGTGATTTAATAGCGACAATTTAAATTTTCCAAATATTAAAAATAATATTTTAAAAAACGATACTGAGATTAGATTAGGCCTGATTTACATAAAAAACTGATAATGCCTTATCCACGTTATGGATGGTTTATGGAATTACATCTAGGATTATAGTTAATCGGGGGGTTTATACAGATTTCCTAACTCCCGAGGTGTGTAGTGGAATTCCAACACTTCAGTTTTAACGTTTCAAGTGGGTAACATTGTTATATATAATTTCGTTTTTGATATCAAGTATTAGCAACACCTTAAAATAATTGATGACATCACATTTTTGAAAAGGATTATTTACCATTCACGATGTAGCTATAGAAGGGTTGGCAACACCGTAAAAAATCGGTGCGAACGGAGGACAAAATAAATGTTTATTTGTTTTACAAGCACTGGCAGATTTTTAAATAATTACATGGAATAGAAAGTGTAATAAATATAATTGTTGGAATTTTTAATCTTCACCTGATCAGTGGCGGCTGGTGGATTTTGAGTATGAGAGGGCGCAGATCTAGGTACGCAAAATTCAGTGATGGCGGTTATTTTTCTAATTTTTGAGACAATGTTTGACTTACAAATCGAAAACTTTGGCTTGGAAAAATTGGCCATGATATGATTCACGTTTCTTTATTTTTATAAGAGCTTCCGAACAATATTTCGAATTTTTGAAAACTTTTTGAATTTCGACTCATGATGTTGAGGATGTAAGAAAGTTATTGTCTTAAAAAAAAATAATTTTAAATATTTTTAACTATACAATGGAATTAAACAATAATTTTAAGGGTTTTAATTGGCTTACATTTTCTTCTGTATTTTATTTTTTGCCGCAGAGAATTCGGTAGTACGTCCCAACCGAGCGCATTACATGGTAGCGCGTGGATTTCAGGTAACGAAGGGGGCAGAGAGTTGTTGTATTTATTGTTTACCGATGAATTAAACAATAAACATGATTAAATAAAGTTATCGTATTTTTGCCAGGGTTGGAGAGGGGGGGTGTTGCTTAAGGAGGAGCCGCCACTGCACCTTATTCTTCATTTCCGGAATGTTCACTATTCAATAAGAAAAAGAGAATAAGAATTAAACACCATGAAAATGGCGATTATTAGACTGTAAAGTTTTATTGTAATGGGCAATTTAGAATACCATTTTGGTTTTCTTTTAGATGGTATCTGTTTGTAACAATTTGATATGGGTATTATTTTTTCTTTTCTCTATAGACTTACAGGGGCAAATTGAAACGTTCCCAGAGAATTAAAATAAAAAGAAATATGTTTTTGAGGACTATTTTGGTGAAATGATCAAATATCTTCAGCTGATTCAGTAGTAGTTATGGATAACGCAAGCTATCATTCACGACGCACAGAAAAGACTCCATGCAACTTCATCTTAAAAAAAAACAAAAAATTATCGACTGGTTAACCACCAAAAGTATTGAGTTTGAAGATAATTTGATAAAGAAGGAACTATATTAGCTATAGCAAATTTACACAAACATCGTTTTATGAAATATGTCGTGAACGATACAGCTGAAAAACATAGTGTATCTGTGCTGCGCACACCGCCATATCATTGCGAACTAAATCCTATAGAACTTATAATTATATGAGCGCAAGTGAAAGGATTTGTAGCAAGACAACACGACATTCAAAATGAAAGACGTTAAGCTACTGTTTGATCAAGCCATTAAGGAAGTGACATCAGAGAACTGGCAAAAAGCAGTCCATCATGTCATTAAAGAAGAGGAGAAAATGTGGGGTATTGACCACCTGATCGATCGGACCGTCGACCCGGTAATTATAACGTCAAGAGGAGATGACAGTTCCTCAGATAATGAAGAATATTATGATTTTTATAATTTAATTTCTGTATAAGGTATTTTTTGGATTTTGTATTTTTTTATAATGTTTAATAACAAATAAGTGTAATAATCGAGATGTTTACATACAATGTTTCAATATTCAAAGCCTTGTACACTTTTTAATAAATTCAACTACTACTTTTTACATTAATTATCTCCCGAACCCTGTATACAATAATTAATAATCACTAATTAATATTCGACAGGTACTATGTAAACTCAATGATACAGAGGTAAGCACTGATAAGACAATAGAATAAAAAATGATAACCCTGTTACCACTCATATCTTTGATAACAGGTATTTTATTAAAATTATTTTCGTTTTTATAGGCTCGCCGAGATTGAGAATAGATCAACCGTTTTTATTTTTTGCAGATTAATTATTATTCTATCTTGCAGGAATGTATTCAAATTGAAGCAATCACTTTGCAAAGTTTAAAATTTACATGAGTAATAAATAATAATAACGAACCTTTCCCGTTAATAGCATTGGTCCACCTATGATTGTGTTAGATTTACGTAACAATTTGTAAAAACAATTATTTCATACCTTGAGAATAGGCTACAGTTTAGCACAAATCTACGGGAATTAGGTAAAAAAACACATGTAAAAAGTGACTTATTCTCTGTACCGTTACATTAGAATGCATATAAAAACTATGTTCTTCGAATAAACTGATAATAAAGACTGGTTTTACGCTAATATGATCGTTTAATTAACATTTCTTACCTGAAAGTTAAAATATTTCCGTTTTATCTCCTGAACAAAGCACAAAACACGAAACACCTGTGGATTACGCGACGTCGCAACACCACACAATGAATCAGATTCAGACGGCTGCTCGATCCGATCTAATTGGCCGCTCTGGTAAAAAAAACTTAAAAGTTTTCTCTGTGGTATTCTCTATAGGTCTATCCTTGTCTATGTTACATTATCTATCTCTTTCTATTGGATTAATCTATCTCTGTCTAATTGATATGTCTATCTCTTTCTACTACGCGGCTCTTCTTTTTTCTTTCCTCTGGCACTAATACATTAGTCGCTTTCCTTAATGCATGATTACATTTGTTATTTAGAAAAATACGTCTGACCTACGAATGTAATCAAATATAGTCCAAAAACTTTTAAACAAATACATAGGGACCATCATGTTGTCATTTCTTGCCATTCTTTCAAATTAGTCTCTTCGTTCGCTGCCAGGGCCATTTCCGAGGGGACCTACAGCTTAACGTGGGATCCGAACCACGATCCTCTGTCATGCGACACCCTCCAAGGGCTATTAACCTTTGGTGTCTTGCCATTGCCTGACCTACCGATTGGAGGGTGTGTATCTTCTTCCGCGCCCCACGAGATATCTGATCTCACCGGTCTGGTTACCGGCGTAAATGGAATAGGTTGGGAGATGATGCATTTTACACTCTTCCCTGCATTCTTATATCGACTGAGTTTCGGATATACTTTTTTTATTGTACGTATGCCCACTCCGGAAATGAAACCCGGGTCGCCACGGTCGAATGCTACCTCTGAGCCACCGCCCACTCACCGCCGCGGTTTAGGGATAATCTTGTATAATAAAGGCTACAGACATTTCCATATTATTAATGGTATGATCAAAACCAGACGTGCATAAGCAGTCCTATCCACAGAGGAATGATAGGTCGTATACAGAATCGACCTTGGTTTCTGGGCACTATTCCTAATAGCTTAGGGCCTTATAATGTACCTAACTTCGAGTTAGTTTATTTTAACCTCGAAATGTTAAAACGTCAATTTTTTTGAATTTTACATAAACATTTTTCTTTTCAACCCTAATTTTGCCTATTTTTACAAATTAGAAACATGGAAGACGGTATGGAACTATCAAGTGATAGTTCTAGTCAAACCGTTATGGTAAAAAACGACGATATAGATGACATTCTTAAGAAATACGGCAGTGACAAATTTACCTTACCTTCCAGTTCAAAAACTAATACTGCCTCTAGCACCATGAAGCCGAATTTGGATGATTTTTGTTTTAAAAGAGACTTTAGTTTACCTTCTACTTCAACAAAAACTCCTCCCAGTAAAAACTTTTATACCTTGGACGAGTTTTCAGATGAAGAATATAATTACGAACCTCTCGAAACCAGACTGAAAACTAAAGAAACTATAACAAAACCTCTCAATACAAATTTGGACGAGTTTTCAGATGAAGAATATAATGACGAATACCTTGAAATGAGACTAAAAACCAAAGAAGCTATAACAACACCTCTCAATACAAATTCGTCGTGGCAAGATAAGTTTTCAACTGAAGATTTTTGCGAAGATTCCAATGATATTGATGCAGTTTTAAATAGAATTAGTCAGTTGGAATCGGAACAAATTTCTGAAAGATCTACACAAGCACTAAGTAAAGAAGTAGAATCTTTGATTACTGGAAATATAATAGAAAAGCCCAAGCCCAAAGAAACGCCTTCCACCAATGGTAAAAATTCTTTTCGATGGAGTGGGTCTTCTGAGGAAGAAGCATCCAACAGTTTCGACCTTGATAAGTTAAAAAATGATTTTAAATTTGATATAAAGGCTTTAGAAACTCAAGGCTTAAGGTTTAATGATTCCTCTGCCGAATCAAACTCTGAGGACATAATGATAGGTAAGTAATTTAAAGAGAATCCATAATGTATTTCAGTAGGTATGCAGAATTGTTTTTTATTTTAGAACCCAAAACAAAGAGGTTAAAAAAGGTAAATTCAGCAGACAAAGAAGCGCAGAAGCTGGAAAAAGAACTGGCCAAAGCAGCTAAAGCTAAAGAAAGAGAACAGAAAAAATTAGAGAAGGAAAACCAAAAGCAACTAAAAAATGCTTTAAAAGTTGTGGACAACTGTGTTAAACCTGATCAGTGTATCCAGGTCAGTGTTTCTGCTCTAGTTTACTTAGATTACTATTATTACATACTTTATTCTCTAGTTTAGACTTCAAGTATCAGTTCGCTTTTTTTAGTATATAACAGTGAATATAGATGAAAGCTTATCAAACAAACACTACGGGGAAGCCATCAAAGCAGGTTTGAATAATGGAGGTTATAACTACAAAGTTTCCAAGCAGCTAATTCCCAATTTAATTTCATGGACAAGAAAAGTGCCTACAATTGAAAATATGGTAGGTAAATCAAAATAAAAACGACTAATTAGAGATAGTATTTTTAATCCTTTTTTTTGCACTTTTAGTTTTTGCAAAATGTCTTTCAGCAAGAATCACACTATTTATTAGTAATGGAAGCAACGGAATTTATACAACACGTTGTTAAAAACACTTTGACCAGGCATATACAGTCTTTACTCAGCCTACAAGGGATTCACCACCTTTCTATAGCCATACTGGGTTTGCAGAGATATTATAAGTATCTAAGAGAACAAAAAAATAACGAATTTAAGGTAAGTTATTTTATAAACAAGAATGTCTTTCTATTTATTTAGAACAGTAATATTTCTTGTATTATTTTTAGGCAGCTGTAACAGAGACTGATGCAAACAAGAAAAAAGTCAATGTTGAGTTTAAAGATATACCCAAAGCATCCAAAAAAGATATAGAAGCGAAATTAGTAGAACTGCAAATATTTTGTAAGAACATCTACATAAGGCCAGTGGAAAAGTACGAGGACTTAGCTGTTTTTGTGGGGGAATGTACGAAGTCTGTAGCTCAAATTCCTTATAAGTAAGTACCATATAACAGGAAAAATAAAAAAATATTTTTTAACTTTGTATTTATGACCATAGAACTGCCAAGGCTCAATCTTTACAACAAGAGAGTGAGTTTTTTACCGTAAACAACCGGGACTGCGTGAGGGTAGACAAAGATGGCAATGGTCTTGGAAGGTTGTGGAATCAGTTTTTAAGAATGTTTCCATTGGCGAGCTTGGAAACTGCCGAAGCTGTAAGCTCTGTATATCCCACTATACATTCCTTAATGGAGGTAAGACTATAGAGGGCTGCACAAGATACACAAATGTACAAAAATTACTTCACCATCTGCCAACAAAAAAAAAAATGTCAAAATAAATTCAATTGCTTTTATCGTTTTTTGATTGAGTAAACGTAAATAAATTGTTTTAGGCTTATGAACATTGTCAAACGCCTGAAGAAGGACAAAAATTACTACAGGATTTACCCGTTAGAAGAGCTGCGGGCCCGCTAGGTGGACAAAGAAAGCTTGGTCCAGAGTTCAGTAAAAAAGCGTATAAGTTTTTTTGCTCCGAAGAAAATGTTTTATTATGAATAATTTCGTATTGGGCAGCATTTATATTGTTTTAAGTACAAATTTTAATTTATGGCATTCAATTGAAGATGTGATATATATTTTAAAGATATAAATGCTTAAATAAAAATTATTAAATACCCTTTTGCGTGTTTTATTTTTATTTGCAAAACTTAAAAAAAAAAAAAGTTTGATCGTTTATAACTGTTTTGTTTCTATTCCGATTTTGATAATTCTTTAACTATTTTATAGACGGTTTCGTTGGGGATGGGCTGTATATTTTTAATAACTAGTCAGGTTCAATAGGGCTTCGTCTACCGAGTTGAATCGATGTGTGTTTTTTGTCTTAAATTTTAAACATCCTGTAAAAGAATAATTAAGGTTGTTATTTTTCATACCTAATAAAGTTCCGTATATTCCTAACACTTTATTCTTTGAATCATCGCGTTATCTTGATTTTTATAAAAGATACAATTTTCTAAAAATATTCTGCAAATTACATTATCTTATCAGTCCACCAGTAATTGTTAAATTAAGTCAACTTATTCGTTTGTTATACAGCGATGCGCATAGTGAATCAGTATTTTTTAAATTGGCCTACATGTAGTCCGGATTTAAACCCCATTGAACATTGTTGGGGCCAGTTAAAAAGAGCTGTTCGTCATCGCCCTGGAACCGGGAAATTTAAAGACAATTTTTAATGTAAACACTTCTAAAAATAAAGAAACCGCGATGATTCGAAAAACAAATTGTTAGGAAAACATGGAACTTGATCAAAAATATATTGGTATAAAAAACAACGGATTCCACAGGGTGTTTAAAATTAAGGACAAAAATCACATATTGATTCACCCGGTATAACATGAAACATTACCCATCATTAAAACATTGCAGCCCATTCCCAATGAAACTATCTATAAAATGGTCAAATAACTGTAAAAATCAGATAAAGAATAATATAGTTATTTAACGCAGCAAATTTTAGCAAGGTCGATTCCACTTAACTACAAAAGAACATCTTGGAAACAAGATTCGCGAGGAATCGTTATGGTGAAAACGGGTAAATCAGAATGCCGTAGGCAAGGCTATTGTCGACTGGTTGGACCTGCTATGACGTGGATTTAGGGGTTTCGCGTGTTTTTATCACAGCGTACCTACTTTTTTAAATTAATTATTTAAAAAAATATATATTTTTTTTAAATTTTTTTTATTTTATTTTTTTAATAACCATATTTTGCTAGAAGTTACTTTTGTTCGGAGAAGTTTTCAGGAGGGAGAGACACGTTTATTTTAGCGCGGTCACATATACGGGGTGACAATTTGAAAACGAACAGCATTTAATATTGCCTCTACCAATGATAGTATGAAAATTTGGCGAAACACGTCAATTGATATATCGAGGGGGACATTTTTTAAGACATTTGTTGTCGTGTTACTTTCAACCCCCTAACCCCCAGGGCACCTACCCCTAAAATTTTAAATGGCAACCCCTATTTATTTTGCCATTTTTGTGTTCCTTATAAAATTCTACAAAAACTGTATCTATTTTTTTTTTTTCAAAAAATGTAATTATTTTATTTTTTCTAGTGGCGATATCGAAGACGAAATTTAAATAAATAAAGGAATTTGGAATGTATTTCTACATTTCGTCTTCGATATCGCCACTAGAAAAAATAAAATAATTACATTTTTTGAAAAAAAAAATGATACAGTTTATGTAGAATTTTATAAGGAACACAAAAATGGCAAAATAAATAGGGGTTGCCATTTAAAATTTTAGGGGTAGGTGCCCTGAGGGTTGGGGGGTTGAAAGTAACACGACAACAAATGTCTTACAAAATGTCCCCCTAGATATATCAATTGACGTGTTTCGCCAAATTTTCATACTATCATTGGTAGAGGCAATATTAAATGCTGTTCGTTTTCAAATTGTCACCCCGTATACATACACTATATTGCTAAAACCATAAATCAATGATGCCACCACTATAAGCAGATGCTCAGGGGCCGTTGAGTTTGCGCAGATCGGAAATTTGCTTCTTGATGTAAACATTTGACAGGACCGACTTTCAAAATATTTTTACAAGCTTTTATTTAAATTCACCCGTTAGTTCGGGTGTGTACAGTTTATGGTCGAATAAAACTAAGTAACCAATATTTTACATACCTGAAATACCTTATTTCTGGTATTGAACCGCGATTCGTGAAAAAAAGGATCATGCACTTTTTCTACCCATCTTGAGACACAAAACGCTAACAATAACAAAATGTCTGGTAAAGTTTTATACCTAAATTCGCACCCAAAACTTAAAAATAATATCCACAATCACACACGGAACATCCGAACGAATTCAACGTAAAAAAAGATGGAAACGACTAACAACAACTTACAAAAAAAATGTCTAAAGTAAAGTTTTATAAATATTAACACCCAAAACTTGGAAATTAAAACCACACACGAATGAACGAAACAAAAGATGGCGACGAATAAGAAGACAACGCCGCGGCGAGCCGGTTCTGGTCAAGAGACCTTGGGTTTTGTTTACGTTCTGTTAGAAATCGTGTCGGTTGCCTAATTTTTACCCTACTGCGCAAGCACCACGGACTTCAACTCAGGTTATTTTGAATCGCACGATGGGTGTATTCTTGCTTCGTGCGGCTGCTTGTATTGGAAATATAGTGTATATGTGGGTGGGATCCACTGTTAAGTTAAAAACCAATAAAAATTTGACAAACACTCAAAAATGTAAAAAAATAACCGCGTGATTTCATTCAGTTACTTGCCAGGTTCCAGTCAAGAAGTAAAGAAAAATATATATCCTTAATCCTTGGCTGAATCGATTATAACGAGTACCTATTGGAAAACATTGTTTTTTTATAACAAAACTATATTTATTTAGTCTTTATACTTTACAGTTATATTACATTAATTTAATATAACAAACGCTAATAACTTTAGAAACGAGAGAGTTAAACTGTTGTGACCATTTCATTTTCTGGTCAATATTTCGCGACTATCATTTCATCAAAATTTACACTTAATACAGACAACTCGTAACGTTTTCTTGTCACAGATCAAAAAAGAATAAAACTATACCACCTTTATCAATTAATTGTAAATCACAATTAATGTGTGCTGTATTTTAGAACACCACCCTCACTCTTGTATTCACTTGACCATCACACCACATTATTTAAATATTTTCTCTAATTCCTTATTAACTGGCTGAGTTTATGAAATTGTTCAACTATGGCAGCCATTACCGCCGTTACCGACGAATCTATAAGATTTTGGATGTACTGGACCGCCTCCTCTTCCCCAAGATCTAACATCAGCTTTTCCTGGACCTTTTTCACGGCCTTGTCGGGCTCCAAAGCGATATCCGGTATACTCGCATCCACCATTAACGAAAAAAGGTTCAGCATTAGGTTGGCGTGCCTGTAAAAGAAGTCAAGGAATAATGTTTATCTATAGAGAACCATCAGAAGCATCTCAAATAATTTTTTTTGTCTTCAGACTAACCTTCGTAAATGTAAAAATGCCGTGTAACAAAGCTTCCTGAACTCTTGGTAGTGTTCCGAATTAACTCCCCCCATGGCCTCTACCATTTCTTTACTTAATTTCATGGGCGGGGGTAAAGGTTTTGGGTCTCGCCCTAATATATACCTAAAAAAACGTAATTTAAAAAAAGTTTGATCGAAATTTGGTGAAGCACAATTTACCCAAAATCGATATGGAACAGCCTGCCATCTGTAGTCAACAACAAATTATCAAGATGACGGTCTCCCACTCCTAACAAATAAGTTATGACGCAATAACCCGCGCAGGACCGGACATAGGCGTCCATAATATCAGGGTGTATACCGTATGGCGCGTTCTCCTGAGGATGATATTTCCTGAAGTAGCCTTGTATGGTACTACCTGCAAGAATATATTACCTTTAGCGCTAACCAAGTCATAATCCCATTATTAACTTACCAGTTTTAACTGCCTCAGAAACGGGTATAGAGTCAATAAATTGAACCAACCCGTGTTTCTTACTCGTAGCTAATACCTTGTAAGGGGTCAGTTTCAAATCCAAGTTCTCCTTATTTAATAACTTATCCATAAGAGTAATCATCTGTAGGATAAGTTGATCTTGCCGCAGATCGTCGCCCAGTTTAAAAATGGCCACGTATTCACTGTCAGTTGACGTCTTGAAATGTAATTTAGAAGGCATCATGGCGGAATTGAAAAGAAACGATTTATCAGCAACTATGCCGGTAATTGTAACCTAAAAAAAGGTTTAAAAGCCCTCTGGTGATGATATAAAACCTCAAATATATCAGAACTGACAGATTTTGTAGAAAAAAGTTTGATATATAAAAGTATCCTCGTCTCAAGCCGCACGAAAAAGGTTCTATTCACTTTCGCTCTAAACGATTAAAGACCGGAGATATTTTTAAGTTGTCAAAACCGCGAAAAATTTTGAATTTTTTTTTTTTTTTATTCCTAAAAAGTCAAAGGAAGCCGTTTGCTTTAATGCCACCGCTATTTAGGACTAACCCGACGCCTATCTACACGATAATAGCCAAATTTCCCGATTCAGCAAGATTTTCAATTTTCCGAAAATTTTCCATACTGTAGGTCAGAAAATTTTTCGAAAAATCACTATTTTTCATTTTATTCCGAAACCATACACTTAACGATAAAAATAAATAAAACATAAAAGTTGTATCTTTAGTAGATCTACAATTTTCATTTGACACTATTTTTCATACCTCTTACCGTTTCCGAGATATTTAGCGATTTATGGTTTTCATAAAACCTCAAATATCTCAGAACTGACAGATTTTAGAAAAAAAAAGTTTCAAATAAAAAAGTTTCCTCGTCTCACGCCGCACCAAAAAGGTTCCATTCACTTTTGCTTTAAACCTTCAAATAACAGAGATATTTTCAAAAGTTGTCAAAACCAAAATTTTTTTGGAATTCTTAAAAAAACTTACTAAAAAATCAATGGAAGCCGTTTTCTTCAGTCCGACAAAACTCTATAAGAACTTACCTCAGGATCTACCGGTAAAGGTATAGGATCGAACTTGGCAAAATTATACTTAAACGCGTCGGGATCTGCCAATAACTCTTTCAGCTTAACAGTTTTCTTCGCTCTATCAGCGCGTTCCCTGGCTACAGCCTTTAAAAGCTGAACCAACTTATCTATAAACTTCTGCTGTTTGGCTAGAGTAGTGCGTTTCTTCTGCATGGCCTCGGTACCCTTTGCCAGGGCCTGCGAGAACGTTTTCATTACAGTTAGATATCTATTCCTTACTTCTTCCTACGAAAAAAATATATCCAATTCCAAAACTCCTTTTAAAACCTATCGCTTTTATTACTTACATCTTGTTTGATTGTCCCTTCCTGATCTTCACACTCCAACAGCAAATACCAATACAGATAATTTGCCAATGTAAAGTTTTTGCACGCCCTATAAACGAGGAAAGATGCTAGATCGTTAATATCTTCTTCCTCCTCGTACAAGTGACTTTGCAGCGTATCTGTGTTACCGGACTCTGTACAGATATTTTGCATAATAATGGGTGGCAAGCTTTGAGATGGCTAAAATATATTAGGAGTCGATAAATCGGGATCTTATCGATTATTCACTAATATTGATATAAACTGCTGGACAATTGCTTTCGAGCAAGAAAAATTTCGCCTAAATTTAACAGTTAATATTTTCTGAACCAGATATGATATCCATTTACGGTTTTGAAAGGTTGATAGATTCACCCCTTGGAAAACAATTGTCAATGTTGGATTTTCTTTAACTGTCAGAAAATTTTATATACAGGGTGTTAAAGAAGACGATGATTTCTGCTCCAATTTTAATGGCCTGTAACTTTCACAATATTATTTTTAAATTTTATCACTCTACGTTAATTGAATCACTGGTTCATAGCAAAGAAAGTAATTTGTCAAATTCTGCTATATTTTAAGAAATACCGATATTTTTAAAAGACCTTGCTTTATTTCAACTTATTGGTCTCTAGATCTCACTGTGCGTTGTATCGTGCAAACTTTGCGAGTGATTATTATACCTTATGAAAAGCTTGATTATGTTCAGTAACAATAGTTGTACCTAAATCTTATGATGTACAGTGACGTACTTATAAACACCTATATGTGTATGGTTCATAAGTATCTCACAATTTTTCACGATTGTTTTATATTGGAAAGTACTCGCCCCTAGATTAGGTAAATTTTTTCTTATTATTTAGTTTTTCATATGGCACTACAGGTATATTATACAGTGTGTTTACAAAATTTTAACAAAGATAATTGATTTATTAGTTTCTAACTTTCTAACACTATTCCTAAAATTAAACTTACATTGAAAGAGACTTTGATATTAAATATCACTAGCTGCCGTCAAACCAAACCCCATCCATCCGAGGAGGGCCTACAACGTATTAATCCCATTAAAATCAAACTAGCGTTACTTAATTTTAAGAATCCCTTTCAATGGAAGTTTAATTTTAGGAATAGTGTTAGAAAGTTAGAAATTAATAAATACATTTTTTCCAAAAATCAAATTAAAAAAATTATCATTGTTAAAATTTTGTAAACACACTGTATAATATACCTGTAAATCGATATGAAAAACTAAAAAATAAGAAAAAATTTACCCAATCTAGGGGCGAGTACTTTCCAATATAAAACAATCGTGAAAAATTGTGAGATACTCGTAAACCATAGACATATAGGTGTTTATAAGTACGCCACTGTACATCAAAACATTTAGGTACAACTGTTGTTACTGAACATAATCAAGCTTTTCATAAGGTATAATAATCACTCGCAAAGTTTTCACGATACAACGCAGTGATATCTAGCTACCAATAAGTTGAAATAAAGCAAGGTTTTCCAAAAAAATCGGTATTTCTTAAAATATAGCAGATATCAAAAATTTGACAAATTACCTTCTTTGCTATGAACCAGTGATTCAATTGACGTAGAGTGATAAAATTTAAAAATATTATTGTAGAAGTTACACGCCATTAAAATTGGAGTAAAAATCATCGTCTTCTTTAACACCCTGTATATACAATTTTCTGACAGTTAAAGAAAATCCAACATTGACAATTGTTTCCCAAGGGATGAATCTATCAACCACTCAAAACCGTAGGTCGATATCATACCTGGTTCAGAAAATATTAACTGTTAAATTTAGGCGAAATTTTTCTTGCTCGAAAGCAATTGTCCAGCAGTTTAGATAATGCTTTGAAAAAAGTTACTCTACCTGCTGTAGCCTTTCTGTGTCAACTTCCACGACACTGTTAACAGCAGAAGAAGCTAAGTGATCAGCCTGATTGTAACTACTATAGCTAGATGATCGCTGTAAAATAGATTCCGCGGTGATAGTACTGTTGCTTTCCTTACTATCTTTTTTTTCCAAGAGATTGTTGCTGTTGTCTTCAATAAGTGGAAATACTTCATGACCTGATGATATACGCGAATAACCTACAAATAGTAGTTATTTTGTTTATATGCCCTGTCTAAAATCAGAATCATTGCTTGATTAGTCGACCGCCGATTAACTTTTAACAAAATAATAATACGAGTCTAAGGTATATACATTTACCTGATGGGACTATGGACATCACATGCACAAAACCTAGAAGCAGTCACAAGCAAAGTGTTAATAAAAGCAAGTAAAAATGTGCACTTTGTATGAAATAAATAATCAATATACCCAAAGGATATGTCGTCGAACCAAAACCAACGGCGTGAATGTGGGAAAAACACTTAGCAATGAGGCAAAGCACAAGCATCAAATTGTATACATTATTAATAACATCTGATTCTTTGCCACTGGAAAATTAGGTTAAAATACAACAAAACAAAGAATAATTTAAAAAAATTAGGTGCTTAAATAAAGTGCATTACTATTAAAGCAAATAAAAAAATAAAACCATTACACAATATATATATATATTTAAAATTGTAAGAAGTTATTGATTACATCTGTAATCTTGTCCACTTTGTCCTGTAAGTGGTAGGGTGTTAGGAACCACCCCCTTCTATACAGGACTTTAATATTTGGGACACGCAGTATGTTAATATGTGTAATTTACCTTCCTGTATAATCGAGAAATCTTCGTATTTTAATGACTGTACTAGCTGTAGTAAATAAAGCAAAATTTCCTCATCAGGAGCTTGTTGCAAACGACTTATGGCATATCGTCTTACTGCGGGGTGCGCGAAATTTGGACTAAGTAGTTCCAAGGCATCTAAAAGATACAGCACTGTTAATTCCAAGTTGCAAATAAAATTAACACAAAATATTGATCGACCGCTATTATTAACACAAAGTAGTACAGAGTGAGTCAATAAAGTTCATCTTCTCTTTTATTTTAAGAATTAGATACAAATTCTAAATACAAAAGTTGTAGAAACCATTGAGGTGCACGTTTTTAAATTATGCTGGAGTATACAGGGTGGCCCAAAAAAACGTAGCAAAAATAAACTTTTCCCTATCGTTGACACACCATGTACAGGGAATCAATACAATTTAATTTTGAAATAGATTACCTTCAACATCCATTGGTTGCCATATGTCAAGCATGTGAAGCGCTTGCCGCACTTCATTGTTTTGTTTCCAATTTACGCATTTTAAAAATTTAGCCAGTGCTTTTTTCTGAGTACTCAAATAAAACCTAGAAAATTGTGTTACAGTAAAAACTATCTTGTTATTATTGTTTATCTTGCTACCTGTATTTCCACACATAATCCTGCTCTTCATTGGACAACTGCTGAGTAGAAGGATAAGACACAATCTTATTGAGTATATCTCTCACTGTTGCATTGGGTTTGGCGTCTTTGTCGTTATGACCGCTGCGTAGAGATCTCGCTAGCATGTGATGCTTCCGTTCGACGAGGTTTTCCTGAGGAGGAGCACATCGTAAGAAACGTCGGAATTAGGAAGCATAGAAAATTGCAGTAGCACATTTTTACAACTCGAGTAGTTTCTTTAAATTATAACATGTCACCGCTAAAATGCGTTTTGTGTAGTTCCAGTGAAGTATAGAGGTATTAGTTTTGTCTAGGACTTATTTGACTTGAGGATAAATCAATTTTTGTTTACTTTTTTTGTTAAAAGGCATGTAAAAACACCGTTTTTTGCCCTTCGCTATTGGCAGAAAAATTAATTTTTATTTGATTGCTTAAAAAAACTTTTTTTTATTATATTATTTCACTTTTACTATAATTTTTTACTGCTCAAAAGCGCTAGACATATTTTATATTGTAAAAATATGAAGCCTTTCATAGGGCGAGGATAAGTAATTTAATTAAATACATGCATCCTCGTATTACAGAACATAATATAATAAATTCTTTTGTAATTATACAGGGTTAGTCGCCTATCAGGTACACAAAATATGTTTTTTATGCCGCTATAGATAATATACAGGGTGATTCCTAAGTTGATACTTCTTTTTTAGCTGTGTATAGAAGGCATTAAAATAAACAACATTTTCAAATGCCCTTTTTCAAAAAAACCCAAAAATAAGGTACTTGCATTCATTTATTACACTATGGATCAAATACGGACCTGCCTAACTTAAACATAATCTCGAAGCAGCAGCCGCACTTTGAGGACACTCATCGTAATTAGCAGCATATCTAGTAGTTCATTGTTTTCAAATTTTACCATTTTCACGTGTCACCAATTTAAAATTAACTTGCTTCGGAAAAACACCGCAGCGGATTGCCAAATAATTGGCCACCAACCTGTAAATTGCATGACTAATAAGACAAACAACATAAAGTATAGCAGGCTATGTTTTGATGACCAGACCCGTACTTAGATTTTTTACTTCTGTATCTTGCCTATTTTTAAGTTTTTTGAAAAAAAGTATTTGAAAATGTTGTTTATTTTAATGCCTTTTCTACACAGCTAAAAAAGACGTATCAACTTAGGAATCCCCTTGTATATAAGGACATCTTTAACCCAACTAACCAAAACTTACATCCTCTCCTAAAAGCTGTTCAATCTTCTCCCTCTGCAAACAATTAACCATATCCTGCTCGCTCACCAACCGCGTCAAAATATTAACCTGATGCTTTAAACTTTCGTTCTCTTTTTTAACCAGACTCAACTCAAACTTACTAGGGCTCAAATTGACGCAGTCCCGACACTGCCAATTGGTTTGACTCACGTCAAACAGCATGCACGCCCTCTCCAGGCATTTCTTGTGAAGGTACCTGGCGCAGTTCAAACATTTGACAGTGCTGGATTTGATCGGGTATTCACATAATTGGCAAATCACGATTTTATTGTTGTTTTGTTCTTTCGTTTTCTGGGAGGTCAAACGCGTTGTGACAGTGTTCCATAAGTTTTGAGATTTGGACATTATATTTAAGCCATACAAACATGTTATTCAGTTGTCTCGTGTGCTCTTTGCTTAGTTTTTGAACAATATTTTTCAAATAATGACAGTTAGTACCTAATTAAAGCTATAACCCAGTAGCGTAGCCAGCAAATATGCTCGGGGAGGGGGGGTCTCAGTGGGAGTAAGTAGGACATTTTTTTTCTGAAGAAAGGAACAGTTAGGACTACATGTATTTCATGATATTGCACCTAGTTAAGAAGGCAGAAAAGCGCCACAGGCGAAAACTTTTCGGGGCCACGGCCAAAGTTCTATATTCCTAGCTGGCTCTTTATTAAATTTTTTTTTTATATTTGTGAAAAATATGAATATTGGTGTCAATCCAAAATTTTAACATAAGACTTATGTATGACTCTAACCAGAGTTTTTCGGGCTCGGTTTTTCATGATTTAAAATAAAGTAAATATCGCTCACCACGCCAAAATTGATGATTTTTTCAGAAATCACGTATTTTAGGAGCGTAGATAGAGCAGTTTTTGGGGTAAATGTTTAGGTTTTGAAATACTCCTTCTTAAGTGCCGTTTTGTATATTCATAATAAAGCATTCTCATTTCTTCCCGCGCTAATTTTTTTATTATAAATTATCACACTTCTTCCATAAAAAATGTTTCAATTAAAATTTTTACTTAAATTTTTCTATACAGGGTGTCCCGAAATTAGGTGACAATATTTTAAGGGGTTAAAGTACGTCCAAAAATAGGACTAAAATCCTGTATTAATATACCTTGAAAAAAGCTTTGGTATGGGGCTAGAGCCCCTCGAATGGAAGCTAAGATAAGCGGGTTTTTCACAATATCTCAGAAACTGATTGAAGTACTTATCAAAACAAAATTTGATACATGTTTTACCCATGACAAGACGCAATAAACGGTTTGTTTAGCTTAGGTGTATTTCTTCCAATGGCGTCCCACTGGGTATGTAGTGAGGAGAATATTGCCCTAACTTTTTTATTTGTAGGATTTTTTAACGCCAGGTGCAATTTTTAAAAGCACTGACGTCTTCTATGGAAAAAAGGTACTCCTGTTTCATTTCGGTAGGATTCACCATTTTTCAGTAAAATCGATTTTAAAATTTTCGGTTTTTTGCAAGTCGCTGATAAATAAAAAATAATAAAAAAAAGTCTCTTATAAAAATAAATATTTAAAAAACAAGGTCTTAAAATCTGTTGAAAACGTCAAACGTCTGTCAAATTATAATAATAGAAGGTTTTAAAAAATTACATTAAAAGTATGAAAGCCCTCAAATTAAAAAAAAAATAGTAATATTTACTTTAGGCTCCACCCTGTGCGACGTCACTAGAATTTTTTTTTTAACATCCCTTAATAAATATGCCTTGTCGCTAGTTGAACTTCTAATAAATTTCATGTTTTAATATTAAGTGTTTGCTGAGATATGCAAAAAAAAACACCTTAGCCTTTTCAACGACTTGCAAAAAACTGAAAATTTTAAAATCGATTTTACTGAAAAATGGTGAATTCTACCGAAATGAAGCAGGAGTACCTTTTTTCAATAGAAGACTTCAAAGCTTTTAAAAATTGCATCTGGCGTTAAAAAAACCTACAAATAAAAAAATTAATGCAATATTTTCCTTACTACCTACCTAGTGGGACGCTATTGGAAGAAATACACCTAAGCTTAACGAACCGTTTATTGCGTCTTGTCATGGGTAAAACATGTATCAAATTTTGTTTTGATACTTCAATCAGTTCCTGAGATACGGTGAAAAAACCGCTTATCATAGCTTCCATTCGGGGGGCTCTAGCCCCATAACGAAGCGTTTTTCAAGGTATATTAATAGAAAATTTTAGTCCTATTTTTGGATGTACCTACTTTATCCCCTTAAAATTGTCACCTAATTTCGGGACACCCTGTATAATACCTAATTGTTTTTTGTTTTTGTTGTAAAAATATTTTATTGCATTGGCTTATATTTTTGTTGATTTAAAATAGGAAAAACGGAACAGACAAGTATATGTATAATAAAAAAATACTAGAAACAATTATTCTTTTTACTCGTTTTCCTATAAAATAGCATCATAAATCAATAACTAAAACGACATGCGTCCGAAACCTTAATCTCTATATAAAACAGGACTTTTAGAAGGAAAAGTTTAAAAACTAAACGTTTCCTACAAGAGCTTTGTAATCTAAGGCAAGAATACATTATTTAAAAATGTACCTTAAGAGTCCAAGCTTGAGAGAAAAAATTAGGTTACAATTAGACTTTCAGACCCCCCTCCCCCTAAATACGCCACTGCTATAACCAATACAATAATATATTTCAATTTTTTAAAAAATTGCTTCATTTTCTATACATTACTAATTATACCAACAGGTGCAACCCCCGCATTTCTAAGGTACATATCCCCACTAATTTTTTACTTTGTGATTACTCAAACACCCAATAAGCACTGTAAAACTGTAGTCTTATCACCAGACCAATTTCTTGTGAAAACTATTCATTTCAAATCATTCGTCCCTCACTATTTACTCAAAGACGCGTGAAACTTTACACTAAGTCCCTGTATCAATGGCAGCAGTCAAAAAAATAATTTACAGTCCCATAAAAAAGGCTTATCAATAAGATAAAGTTATTAAATAGGTTTCTTATCTTCAGTCACAAAATAATTAAATATAATTCATGCATTGAGTGCTTATTTTGCTATTTAATATCATATATTTTTAAGCAAATATTGAAATTATTTATAATGTTTATTTATTTTTTCTATTATAATAGGTATAAATCATTGTATGATGGGAAAGGAACATTTCCAAAAGACCAACAATATATTTTTCAACACTCACATTTGCCAGAGTTAGATTTATCTGCTTTTATAAATAAAATCATGAAATAAACAGGTTTTTTAGTCCTGTTTGAACATTCTGTATACAGTGGAGGATCCATGATTTTGCTGAGGGGGCCAACACATGATTTTCTAAAGACAACTTACCCATCTTGTGAATTAAAAAAAACAACAACACAGATTAATATTTATAAAGAAAGAAAAACTAACCTTGCCTATTTCTGGATCAGGAACAAATACCAAATCAGCATTTGCCTTAAAAGTATGTATCTCCTCACCATTTTGCTCAAAATACACCACATGATGAGGAATCCCATCGGTGTATACTTTCATAAACTCTATGGTGAGGTACATAAAGTCTGAAGATCTTTTTTCTTTTTCATTAATCACTTCTAGTTCTCTAAAAGTCAATCTATCCAACCAGTCAACCTTAAAATAAATAAAAGTGTCTATAGTTAACATATATTCCTGGTGCCTTGTCAAACGAAGCTTGAAACTTATGATAAAAAAACTGGAACAAATACCTTAGGAATATGCCCATTTCTATGTTTTTTAGCAAGTTTGGCTAATTTCCACATTTGATCATTTGAATGGTCCTTTCCATTATACCCTTTACCTGGGGTAGTAGTGGGGGTCTTCCCATCTGCTACCACATTAGGCCATACTCTGAGATCCAACATTCCCTAGAAGAACCAGGAACTTACATACAGCTAACATGTAGCTTATTTAAATCTGTATTCAAAGTTTAATAATTGTAATATAATACTATACAAAAATCCTTACTTCTCTAAACACCCCATGTTTACTAAAAAGTGACACAGTAGTGCCCCCTACTGGTAAAAGTTGTTCTGGTCCTCCACAATCAAAAATAGTTATAGCCATTTGTGCGGTCCTGGGTAAATCGCAAAATTCCAATGGCATGTGCAACCACTCATTCCAGCTTCAAAAATTTCAATTTTAGTTGTAAGAAAAAGTTAAATATTTTTAAAAATGTAACAAAGTATATATATTGTTACACTTACTTCCAGCGATTGGTAAAAGCCTTATATTCAGTTGTGACAGCATAACAAAGTGGTTCGTTGTTGTCCCATATTTGACACTCAACCATTAGGTCTGAACATCCATCTTGGTTTGCCCCTGAGAACTTAAGGTGGGGCTCTTTTAAAAGTTCATCATATGAGGGTTTTGTTCTTTTTCCTTCCAAAGTACCACTGTTTAAAAATAATTTTATTACTAAGTATGGTGAAAAAAAATTAAGAAAAAGGTTTTGTAGGATATATTGTTGAGAGGTCTTCAAAGTATTATATTAAAATATTGAGTAAAGTTGAGAAGTAAGTATACAGATTTTTGCCTTGTATTTAGGAAGTGTAAAGCCAAGTAGTAACTCTCTTCTTATATAGATCTTGAGTAGAAATGACTGTTTCTTATACTCCTTTACCTTAGAGTATCAATTTATCAATATAATAATCCAATTTAATTTAATTTTGCAAAATTTTCAAACAATGAAAAGTTAGATTAGGTTCTTACATTTTAATTTGGATTCTCACAGGAACATCCGAGCTGTAGAGGTAATAGAACTTATCACTAAGTTCATCCATCGTTCTGGCAAACTTATAAACCTACTTTCACATTTAATGGCTTAATATATAACATAAACTTAAAAATAACAATTATTGTGCACTAAATTACAAATAAAAATAGAGTTGTCAATTTCTTCTTCTTTTTTTTGGAAGAAATGATTGGCATTTTTACAAAATAATTTTACTAGTTAATTTCGCTCTTCTTTAAGGTGATCGAACTGATTGAGTCACAGTTTGTGTTGACTGCTACCAGGGCGTTTCACAATTATATTATTATAATACGAGGCGTAAGCAATTTGTATTATTTGTAGAATGAGGGAACAAAAACCAAATAACTGTTTTAAAAAGATTCTATTACAATACAATGTTAAAAACAATAACAGCCTTCTTTTTTATTCTTTAGCTACGAGTAGAGAAGATATAGGGCTTTTTTAAAACACCCAAAGAAAATAAATTAAAAAATACATAAATGACTAATTGTTCATTTCCATATCGCTAATGGTATATCTAAGCTTGATAATTACAGAAGTGGGTGTTGTTGTATCAGCTACAATTATTTCTTGGCCATCCTTTAGTCCCAATTCGAGTAAAGATTTGGTCAAGTTGGGCCTTGTTCTTTCTTCTATTTGGGCAATGGTAGGAATATACAGGGTCTTACTTTTTCCGTCCATATTGGTTGTAAGGCCCGGGTTTTTCATTTGAAACTAATAATAATAATAATAATAAGTTTATTTTCAATATTTATAATATAATAAATTTGTTTATTTATCTTCCTTAATAAACTTCTTCTTTGATTGTTAGGGGCAAATCTTAATATTTTAAATTATAAATATATGAGAATATTAAAATATTTTGTTTAAATATTTGTTAATGTTATATAAAAGTTAAATTCTAAATAAAAAACGTTTAAGTATATGTATATAAATATAAACGCAGTTTCTTGAAGATATAGGTATACTATAAAATTTTGAAAAATATATTATTCATAACAATATCAATTAAAACATTTCCAAAAATATTTTTAAATTATCCGTTTCCAAAATCCATGCTTTTATTTCGACTTTATATTTTTTTAATGATATATATTTTTAAATTTTTGTTGGTAAATAATCGTTTAAATAAAAACATAAATATTTTAAATTTTTTTGTCCTATGGACTTATTTATTTTAGGTTTTATGGTTATTTCATTTTTATGACGAGTATTATGATTATGGTTTTTAAATTGTATAAGATTTTTATTTTTAAATATGTATATTAAGATATTATAAATGTAACGTTTTCTAATGTTCATTTTATTTGTTTTAGAATATAATTTTATTGAAGGATAAAGATAATCTTTATTAAATATAATTTTTAGAAATCTTTTCTGTAATATTTCTAATTTTTTAACTAAAGTTGTATTTATTCCTCCCCAACCTAAAATTCCTTAATTTAAATGAGTTTTAACTAATGCATAATATAATATTTCCAGTTGTTTTACGTTCAAAATTTTTTTAATGTTTCTAAAAATTGGTAGTAAACTTCTTAATTTTTTAATCATATATTCTATGTGAAAATTCCTATTTAATTTACTGTCAAAGATTATTCCTAAATATTTTACTTGATCAATGTCATCAGTTATTTTAATACTATTCCTATGTTGTGGTATGTTATTTGTATTTAAAGTGAAAGGAAGATAATTAGTTTTAATTGTACATTTTTTAAAGAAACACTATTAAAAGAATCTGTAAAACATACCTTATGATTTTCACATAGAAAACTAATCAAATCTTTTAATTTCATTTTTGAAGCATCATCTATATCTACAGGATGAGGTATATTGGAACACACTATACAATTTTCCTTTTTTTCAGCCTCATAAGTGTAAGTATAGATCCCGTCAATGTCATTAAATACCATAAAGTTGTTCAATGGAGTACAACAACTTGTTGCTAATTTAAAAACCTACAAATAAATACTAATAAAAACGATATACATTTAAC
The DNA here is from genome assembly GCA_935413205.1 of Polydrusus cervinus. NCBI lineage: Eukaryota > Metazoa > Arthropoda > Insecta > Coleoptera > Curculionidae > Polydrusus > Polydrusus cervinus. The sequence continues at coordinate 29,308,781 of OW284519.1, forward strand.
AAAAATTAAAAAACATACTTCAGTGGCACACACTGCTGAAATAACAGCATTGGTAGAAGCGACGGCGGGAATGATATTTTTAACAACTCCTTGTACTAGTCTAAAGGATACACCCTGTATACTGAATTGATTTGCTCTATCCGCAGCTTTTTCATGGACCCATGTTAAATGTTGAGCATCGTCGCCATCTAACACAGTCCCAAATGGGTTATCTAAAAAAATACAATTAAACAACATAATTAATGAAAAAACAATTTTTTTTACCTTTTGGCCATTGAACCACCTTTACATATTCTATGCAATGTTCTGGAAGCCTTGGAGTATTAGCTATAGTGCACAAGGGATATGTCACCTGGGGTGGATACAAATCTAAAGTGCATTCTATACAGGCTGTCATTCCAGGCAGTATTACACGAGCATTACCTTTAAATCCCTCAGTTCCTAAAAATTAACACAACAGATATTGATCCAGAGACAAACATTTAAATATTTTATTATTGTAATACACAAACCTCCATCAACTAATGGTATAACAGTACTTTGATCTAAAACTCCATTATCATAATTCAACAATGATACCACCATTCCATTTATCCATCTTCTGGCTGTAATGGAATCCAGACCACAAACAATAACATGAAATTGTTGATAAAAATCATCATGCATATCTTGAATGGGGCAGCAGTGAGGGGTGACTTGGCACCCCGGTATTCTTGTATTAATATAGCTTGCAGCTACCTGAAAATAGGTATTTTACAATAATTTAAATTGCACCGAAAACTAAAATTTAGTACCTGTGCTTTTGGCACTCCAATATCCTTGTGCCTAAATAAAAATTGCCGATTAAGGTTTGATAAGTCTATTACATCCATGTCTATAATATGCATGTGCTTGAACCCCATCATAGCCAAGTCTTTGAGCAATTCACAGCCCAAACCTCCAGCCCCAATAATAAGGATTTTGCAGGTTGAAAGAATAAAGTCTAAAATGTCCGGAGACGGCTCAAATTCGGGGTGGCTAAACGGTCCTGGCCTCTCTAGGACCTTCTTTAGGTGTGTCCATCGTTTTTGAGAGGATTCTTTCGTTTCTTCCATTATAAAACTCTTTAAAACTGTAAAATTTCAAAGCTTTACCGCAAAATGGACTGATCACTTAACCTCACTTTTACTGGTAAACGTCAACATGACAATATCACAGAATGACAACAAGTAGCTTGGTAAGAACACGAAAGTAGGGCTTGAGTGCACTTTGGAACATGATTAATTTTTTGAAAAAAATTAAAATTTCTATAGAAATTTACAAAATAAACCGACGCATTGACTACCCAATTATATATTATTTAAAAGGCAGAAGGTATTTGTGAATATTTGACAAAAGGCATTTTGCGTTATTTTCGCGACTGACAGAACCAATCATATGCATCCCCGATTTGATGTTTCGCTAATGCCCTATCGATGGAGATCAGCCGTTAATCTACTAGACACCTGTTCATACGTTGTGGAAATTCATTCTATCAAATATTGGCTGTTCAGAGGGTGCGATTCTAAGCTGTAACAGTTTTGTGTAGTTTCGAGCTGTTCTTTACTTTTAGGATTGAATTTTATATTAATAAACACATATAATATGTATACGTTAAGTTTTTGAAATGTCATTTGGTAAATAAAGGCAAGAAATTTATTTTTACAACTAATAATGGAATCGCGTTTAGGTGATTAATCATATAATATATTAAATAGTAATATATGGCAAACGTGTTCCAATTATCTTATTATAATCATATTAGGTATGATTTACCCGTTTATGCATTAGGCAGGTGAGAAAAATATTTATATACCTAGTTTGAGTAGTTTTTTTAGGATTATTTAATACACATAAAAATGTTGGTAAAATATATAGAGTTCTATAATCACGAAACGCCGCAAAATACACGTAATGTGAAGGTCGACTTCCGCTGACAACAGTAAAACAGACATTAAAAAAGTATTTATAGAATATATTTTTACTTGCAAATACTTTTGTCTCCCTTTTTTAAATTGAGAGACTTAACTACCTAGTCTATCCTCTCTGCTGTTATTATGGTGCACTTATTTATTGCAAGAATACAAGTGAGTCTGCGTCCCAATAAATGTTGACAGAAAACTATACAATGTTGCCTGCTTGTTTAATAAACATACTTTGAAACAGAACCGAACACACCCGAATCACGAATAGACGTCTTTATAATTATATATTTGACTCAAGAATTTTTTGTTTACAAGACAAAAATGGCATGTCACAATGTGTACTTCCCTCGTTGCGAAAAAACTCGTTTTGTAGGATGTGTCAGACAATAATATACATGTATTATGTCTATTCACAATCTAATCATCTAATGCATCATTTATATGTATAATCTAATGCAGTACATTGCATGTTATCTAGTGAATTTAGGGCCCAGGGGCTTCAGAAGAGTCAGACTTCTGCGGGTCAGACAGTCTGGAGCTGGATTCTTAATAAATCGATAAGAACGTAATAATATCTGGCAACGCCGTAAAGTGCCGGCGGGGAAGGGGGAATAACAGTTCGTTTTCCAAAAAACCTTTTTTTTTGTCGAAATCCGATTACTATAAGATTTTGAATAAAACCAAGATAATAGTTATTGGTGAGTGAACCGTGAAAAAGTCATCGTTTTATCTGCATTTTGAATGTTTTTTAAACCTTGTTATCACGAAATTTAGAAGTGTGGACCCTATTATACAATACATCAGTTCAGTGGCATTTTTTGAAACAACTTTAACGTAGAAAATTATTTTTAGTAAGCCTTGAAACGCAGTTTTTTGTTTTTGGGTACTTTACTATCAATATTTGATTGATTTCTTTAATTTAATTCTCTCGACGTACCTATAACCTCATCCTTCCCAACATTTATATTTAAGATATATAATATGCCTATAATCATTTTCCACCATCTATATTCTATTCTAGCCTAACTAAAAAATAAGTAGAAGACACAGCAAGGATCAGCCAGATAATGCCTGAAAGATTAAACATAGACCAGCCATTATGGGATCAGAATACCTTTGTTGGCAGGTTTAAACATTTCCTATGGGTTACCGATCCCAGAACTTGTATTGTGGGTACGAGCCTTCTATATCCTAACCTTAATAAATATACCTACTGTTAATATTAACCACAATTAAATAAATAAAACCCTTCTAGCTGAAGACCGTTTAGATGAAGCAAAAAACCTGATAGAACAGTACAGGAAGGGTACCGAACCACCTGGTACTAGTCTAGAACAAATAATATATGCTAAAAAATTGTATGAAAGTGCTTTTCATCCAGACAGTGGCGAAAAACAGAACGTCTTCGGTAGGATGTCTTTTCAAGTGCCCGGAGGCATGGCCATTACAGGGGCTATGTTACAATGGTACCGGTAAGTCAAATTTTAATCAAATTATTTAACAATCCTCATAAAGTTTATATCTATCAAAGATGAGGTTTCTTTTCAGCACACCCTTTGCAGTAGTTTTCTGGCAATGGGTTAATCAGTCTTTTAATGCTTTAGTGAATTATACAAACCGTAACGCCAAGTCACCTACAAGTACTACTCAATTGGTGGTTGCCTACGTTTCAGCGACGTCGTCTGCTATGCTTACTGCATTGGGGTGCAAGTATTATTGGCAAAGAAGCGCTGGTCCCTTTATGCAGGTAGGTTATGAAAAAAAGAAAAGGGTACTGGAAACAGAGGGCTTTAGTGACAAAAAATTAATAAATAACTATATATTTTTGATAGTGAAAGTTTACTTAAACTCAGTGGGCAATTAAGAAAACGCGTCTCTCTAAAAAAAACCTATCTGCAACTAAAAAATGGTTATTAAAAAAAAATAAAAAAAAATGAAAAAAAAAAAATTAAAAAAGGGAAAATGGAAAAAAAAGAAAAAAAATGGAAAAGAAATGGAATGGATGTGGGAAAGTTATTTTCACAGAAAAAAAGATTTCAAGAAAAAGATATTTAAGCCAATGAAAACCATAAAAATAATTACTATAGTCTATTTCAGGAAGGTGAATAGTAATAAATGCTCATTGAGTATGCAAAAGGACTACAGAGTGACAACGAATATTTAAGCCACTTTCATAATTTGACATTGATTTCATTGTAAAATTCTTTATTTTCACCAAGTGCAGGTAGTACCACCCGGGTTTGGGTCAATTTATGGGTCTTGCCTATTGTTATCCATTCACAAACACTGAAAATGGTGTGACAAAGGCGTGCATTATGTACATAGTATTAGGTACATTTATTTTTTTATTAAACATTATAAAAAAAATACAAAATACAAAAAATACGTTATACAGAAATTAAATTATAAAAAATCATAATATTCTTCGTCATCTGAGGCACTGTCATCTTCTCTTGACGTTAAAATTAACGGGTCGACGGTCCGATCGATCAGGTAGTCAAAATCCCACATTTCTCCTCTTCTTTAATGATATGAGAGACTGCTTTTCGCCAGTTCTCTAATGGCTTGATCAAACAGTAGCTTAACGTCTTTCATTTTGAATGTCTTGTTGTGTCTTGCTACAAATCCTTTCACTTGCGCCCATATAGTTCTATAGGATTTAGTTCGCAATGATATGGCGGTGTGCGCAGCACAGTTACACTATGTTTTGTAGCTATATCTTCCACCGCATATTTCATAAAAGGATATTTGTGTAAATTTGCTATAAGTAACAGTTCCTTCTTTATTAAATTATCTTCTTTTTGTTTTCTTTGGTTACTTATCATAAATAATTTAATGCACACAATTTACCTACGCCTATGGCCGACACCATAATTGAGCCGAACTGGATGGAATTTCCCATTTTATTACTCCTCACTTTTCTGAAATAGAAAATTATATTTTTAATTTTAAAAATTAAAAAAAAAAACTCCAATTATCTGAGTCCAAATTAAAAAAAAATTTTAAATCCAATTTTAAACATGGCCAGGATTCGGGCCAAGAAAACGCAATGTTTTTGATTTAATTTAATGTAGGTACTGTATGCAGGGTGTTACAAATTCGACATACCAGCATTGAAATCTTGGAAACCATACGAGTTAGAGAAACGGTTAAATGGGGGCAAAGTTGTGCAATTCGGTGTTGATTATAATGCCGCTTTAAAAGTTTTCAAATTCCGAATACTTCCGATTTTATTCGAAAAAAAACGAAATTTGGCAAAATCGTTTTTATTTTTTCCTGAGCTCATTCGAGTAGCTATTTTAAAATAAATGACACTTTGTCATTGCCACTTTTTCTCTTCTACAAAATGACGTTACTAAACTAAAGATCCGCCGTTTCGTCTCCGAGCGGCCATCATCAACTTTACTTTTTTAAATACGGACCTGGATTTTTTTTAACCGATTTTTAAACCCTCCTACCCTCAATAATAAATCCTAATTTTCTAAATGTTCAAAGAGATTGCCGTTTTGCTCCGTACAACGATCGATTTTTCTTCCAATTTTGGCGACAGCCCTTTTAACCGATCTTCTCCTTATCCTACCAAATGCAACCTGTACGCGTTCTTCGAGTTCTTCCATGGTATCTACGTCATTTTTATAAATAACATTTTTTAAAGCCCCCCATAAAAAGAAACCCAGCGGTGAAATATCCTGCCAGTACCGGACTGACAAGAAGTGTAAAAAATATGAATTTAAAAAAATAAGCAAGAACAATTAATCATTATGAGAAAGTAATATCGCCATTACATTTTGAGGGTAGGAGGGTTTAAAAATCGGTTAAAAAAAATCCCGGTCCGTATTTAAAAAAGTAAAGTTGGTGATGGCCGCTCGGAGACGAAACGGCGGATCTTTAGTTTAGTAACGTCATTTTGTAGAGGAGATAAAGCGGCAATGACAAAGTGTCATTTATTTTTAAATAGCTAGTCAAATGAGCTCAGGAAAAAATAAAAACGATTTTGTCAAAATTTCGTTTTTTTCGAATATAATCGGAAGTATTCGGAATTTGAAAACTTTTAAAGCGGCATTATAATCAGCACCGAATTGCACAACTTTGCCCCCATTTAACCGTTTCTCTAACTCGTATGGTTTCCGAGATTCCAATGCTGGTATGTATGTATTGCTAAAACAATTATGGGTAGGTAATAGGATCACGCGTCATTTAAGTTTTTCCTAAAAAGGTTTTATGACGTTTTAGGAAAATTTTTATTATTGGGTTATATATTTTCTGATTCAGGATGTCGGTGGTGCATGTGATAAATGAATTATTGGTGGCAGGAAAAAAGGAACAATTTTTCTGTTACTAAACATATGTAGGTTTTTATAGTAACATTATTTCCTTGTTTTTCATTGATCTGTTTAAATTTTAGAGGTACGTTCCTTTTGCTGCAGTCGCCGCTGCTAACTGTGTAAACATTCCTCTTATGAGGCAAAACGAATTTTTATATGGTATTGATTGCTCGGATGAAAAGGGACAGATTGTAGGACAGTCCAAGGTTGCAACTGTTAAAGCATTCGGCCAAGTAAGTGTATAATTATGATTATAAATGTATACCCCTTTTTTTGCAATTCTTACGTCACTGGTGAGGGAAAAATATACCTGGCATACATGTATAACTAACCTATTTTTAGGTAATCATTTCTCGAATAATAATGTGTGCTCCTGGAATGTTAATATTGCCTGTGATTATGGAACGCGCAGAGAAATACCCGTTCATGAAGAGGATAACGTTCCTTCACGGACCAATACAAGTTATGGCGGTCGGTTGCTTGTAAGTTACTTTATTTTATAGTAACCTTTTTTTTTTTTTTTTTTTTTTTTTTATGATAAAACACCTGCACTGTAGGAAAAATCCTTTAAGGCGCTCTGGGAGCGGTGCGAGTGCGAAAAAAGCGATTAACGTTGGCCTTGAAACGTTGAAGATTGTATTCATTGGGAAACACGGCCTCAGGAAGATCATTCCACAAAGATGACGTTCTCCAGATGAAAGAATTCTTGAACAATGAAGTTCGAGGAGTACTAAGCTGAACAACATATGGATGAGCGGCAGTGGTTCGCCGTGTATTTCTGTTTTGCATTTCTCTAGGTGGAAGCAAGTGGGCAATGTCAGTCGAACACCTGCCATGGAAATATCTGTAAAAGAGAGCCAAATCACCAAACTGTCTTCGATGCTCCAGGCTATCGAGGGTCTTGGTCAGCTCGGGGTCGCCGATCAGACGAACGGCTCTCCTTTGAATGGAACCAGTAGCCGAAGGGTGTGCTTGGGTGCAGAGCTCCAGACATGATAGCAATATTCTAATGATGGTCGAATCTGGGCTTTGTAGAGTGTCAAAAGTTGATGAGGTGTGTACAATCTGTTGGTGCGGAAAAGTACACCAAGTTTCTGTGCAGCTGCCTTGGCAATTGCGGCAACATGATCATGCCTAGACATATTACCTCCCAGATTGACCCCTAGCAAATTAATAGACGGTGCCAGGGGAATTGCGTGTCCTGCCATGACTATATCCGGTTCTGCAATGTTAACCTTTTTGGAGAAGACTGCTGCCTGGGTTTTCTTAGCATTAAATTCGACTTGGTTACTGTCACCTCAAGCCAAAATTTCTTCCAGGTCATTGCTGAGGCGCAATACTTCATGCTGCCTGCGAAGATGTGCGTCGGCAGCGGATGTTTGGGGAGTCAAGGTAAAAGATGAGACAAGTGTGCTGTCATCAGCAAAGCTATAAATTGGATTTTTGGTTTTTACTAGAAGGTCGTTAATATACAGTAAAAAGAGGGTAGGCGACAATATGGACCCTTGAGGAACACCGGCATTGATGGTGAAGGTGTCTGAGAGAAACCCGTCAATCGCCACTTGCAGAGAACGGTTCTTAAGGAAGCTGGTTAACCATAAACAAAATCCATTAGGCATACCGTAGGATCGCAATTTACTTAGAAGCCCATCGTGCCAAACACGATCAAAAGCCCTAGAAAAAGCCCTGTAAATAGTTTGCACTCAACAGAAAGCTATTTAGCGTTCTATACCGGTCCATGAAAAATTATAAACATATAAGCCAAATTTCAGCACTTTACAGACATACCTTTATACAGGGTGATTCCTAAGTTGATAATTCTTTTTTAGCTGTGTATAGAAGGCATTAAAATAAACAACATTTTCAAATACCTTTTTTCAAAAAGCTTAAAAATAGGCGAGATACAGAAGTAAAAAATCTAAGTGCGGGTGTGGTCATCAAAACGTAGCCTGCTTTACTTTATGTTGTTTGTCTTATATTTTATTAGTCATGCAATTTACGGGTCGGTGGTGAGTTATTTGGTAATACGACGCTGCGGTGTGTTTTTCTGAAGCAAGTTAATTTTAAATTGGTGACACGTGAAAATGGTGAAATTTGAAAACAATGAACTAGTAGATATGGTTCTAATTTACGGCGAGTGTCGTCAAAGTGCGGCTGCGGCTTCGAGATTATACGCAGAACGCTTTCCCTTGCGGGCTCATCCTACACCCAGAAGTTTTCTTAATGTTATTCAACGGGCAAGTTAGGCAAGACCGTATTTGATCCATAGTGTAATAAATGAATGTAAATACCTTATTTTTGAGTTTTTTGAAAAAAGGTATTTAAAAATGTTGTTTATTTTAATGCGTTCTATACACAGTTTAAACAGAGGTATCAACTTAGGAATCACCCTGTATACTTCTATTCTTAAATGTTGGTTCTTAATTCTGATGGTCAGCTAAAACGAGAACTAAATTTTTTTTTAGTTGGTGCATTTTTGTTTAGCTTCTGTATTAAATACGTGAAGTACTTGAAAGTTTACTCAAGTATATAATGTATTACTTAAGTATGCTTTTAATAATTAAGTAGGTAGATTTTACCAGACTTACAACTCTATGTAGGTTCAAGGTATAAAATTGTTTTTTTTATATATATATATATTATAATTTTATTCCCTTTTAGCTTATCCTTCATGGTTCCCACTGCCTGTGCTATATTCCCACAAAGATGGTAAGTACCATATAAGCGTAGCCCTGAATTATGTAGGTGCATCACAGGTCAACATTTTAGGCTTTATAACCAGGTCGTTCTTTATAAGAATGTATCTTTTTTTCTGAATTGAACTTCAAACTTTCGATCGGTGTTTGGGTCATCAATAACCACACACCTGTGCCAAATTACAGTATTTCATGCCAAATAAGACTCTGTGAAGAAAGAAGTTATTGTAAATAGCATAATAAGGGACTCAAAATATTTTTATTTGTTTCAGTTCAATGAAAATAACGACACTAGCCTGGCTAGAACCGGAAGCCTACGAAAACATTAAAAAGAACTGCGGAGAAAAAATTCCCGATCGAATTTACTTCAACAAAGGCCTTTAAAAACTCTGACAATAGAAAATTCTCAAAACGAACAATAATGTCGTTAGTAGAAGATAATTTATTTAGACAGTTTGACAAATACGCCATTCAAATTTTTAAACGTACATAATTCGGGAACCGCCGAGGTTAATTTGTAACTATGGGCATGTGGTATTCGACGGAATAGCTCTTCTTTTAGCGTACCGAAAATTTTCGATCAAGAGCCGAAATATTTGCGTTTAAACACTCGATTTGCTTGCTTGCATAAAGTCTATTAGGTAGATTGTATCTGGTATAACTTTTCGAGGAAAGTATACGTAAAACTTCCTAGATTAAGTGGTTGACAAGTTTTATTTTAAGTTAATACACTTTTTAAGAGGCACTTAGGTTTTACAATACTTGGACAGTTTCCATTATTCTGTGAGAAAACGATAAGATATATTTTGAATTGTGGCGAGATAAAAATCTAGTGGATCTAAATCGGGGGGGGGGGGGGGGATAATGTGTATAAAGGTATCCTTTACTTACCAACCTGTTTTTTAATAATACTTACAGGGTGAGTCAATGATAGAGTAAAGTTTATTTTCGGCTTTATCGTAAGAATTAGATAAAAATTCGAACTACAAAGTTTGTAGGGCTCATTTTAATATTAAAACAGGCAACCAGAGTAACATCAGACAGGTGGGCGCAACAACAACATCTATCCCGATGGAACAGGATACCTGGTCATACCCAAGCGAGGGCCACAATTGGGAAACCCTCCAACAAGTTATCAACTGGAATGATGCCTCTAACGCGCACCCAGCTAAAACAGTAAAACAAGTGGCCTACTAACAAGCCACTGCTTAAGAAAACACCTGCGTCGAATAGGAATTCAAAATGGTCCCATTGAATGCAGACTTTGCGGCGAGAAGGACGAAACCGCCTCACATATCATATATAACTGCGAAGCACTGACCCGAAGAAGACTCAAAATCTTCGGAGATATCCAATGTGGGGATAACCTCCCACATGACAAACTTGGTAGGAATTTGCTGGACCTTATAAAAGGAACAAATCTTTTCTAGCAAGACAGGGGAGCACAATAAGCCACTAGGCTGCAGTTCAAGAAGCTTGGGCCGAGCGCCCGACCCCCGCCTTAAACTAACCAACCATGAGTATACGGGGTGGCCCAAAAAAACGTGGCGAATATAACTTGGGTTTTTTTAAATGGAACACCCTATATATTATATTATTTTCTGTTTCTTCACAAAATTCTACGCTTATTTTGTAAATGTCATAATATGTCTAAATTCAATAGTTTTTAAGATATTGACGTTTAAAATATGACATTTTCAGACGTTAAACAGGTTGTAACATTGAAACGGTTCATCTTACAGAAAAATGGGTTTCACCTCTCTATCTTAGTTTTTTATTCTCTATCCAAAGAAATCAACTTCCGATTTACCATGTTAAACCAAAAAATTGGTTTTAACGGTTTAACATGTTAAACCGGAAGATGTAACTTTTAGATAGAGAATAAAAAATAAAGACAAGGAGGTGAAAACCATTTTTTTCTAAGATGAACCGATCCAATACTACAGCCTGTCAAAATCTGAAAATGCCATATTTTAAAGGTCAATATCTCAAAAACTATTGAATTTTGACATATGACATTTACAAAATAAGCGTAGAAGTTTGTGGGGAAACCGAAAATAATACAATATATAGGGTGTTCAATTAAAAAACATCCAAGTTTTTATGGGCCACCACGTATACTCCAATATATTTTTAAAATGTGCATCTCAATGATTTCTACAACTTTTGCATTTCGAGTTTTTATCTAATTTTTAAGTTAAAGGAGCAAATAAACTTTACTCTGTCGTTGACTCACCTTGTATTGATTTTTTTATGTTGTTAGCTTAAGTGAAAAAATTACCTACAGTCTGTATTTGGGTTTTACAAAATTTCAGCTCGTTAATTATTGAATGGAAACTGTCTTCTAAACTGCTGGACAATTGCTCTCGAGCAAGAAAAATTTCGCCTAAATTTAACAGTTAATATTTTCTGAACCAGATATGATATCGACCTACGGTTTTGAATGGTTGATAGATTCATTCCTTGGGAAACAATTGTCGATGTTGGATTTTCTTAAACTGTTAGAAAATTTTATATACAGGGTGTTAAAGAAGAGGATGATTTTTGCTCCAATTTTAATGGCATGTAACTTTCACAATAATATTTTAAAATTTTATTACTCTACGTCAATTTAATCACTGGTTCATAGCAAAGAAAGTAATTTGTCAAATTTTTGATATCTGCTATATTTTAAGAAATACCGATTATTTTGGAAAATCTTGCTTTATTTTAACTAGATCGCACAGTGCGTTGTATCGTGCCAACTTTACGAGTTATTATTATATCCTATGAAAAGCTTGATTATGTTCAGTAACAATAGTTGTACCTAAATGTTATGATGTACAGTGGCGTACTTATATAGTTATTTTCCTAACAAGTGCGCAAAGTGATACTTTTCCGCACGCAAGTACAGTTGGACGAACGACGCGAAGCGGAGTTCGGATAAGTTCGAAAAGCACTTTGCGCACTTGTTAGGAACAACATTTTTCCTACGAGCTTTATATCAGATAACAACAAAAATAAAAATATGATAATTTATTTAATAATTTTTAATTCGACTTTAAAGAAAGAACTATAATATACTTACAACTAAAAATTACATAACTCATTTTAACAGTGTTTAAGCCTTTTTATGATTTGATAAAAATAAAAGTGTCGGTGTTTGTAGATTCTTGTGGACATAGAAACTGAGGAAAAATCTGACATCATGTGTCAAAATCGACATGTACATTTATTGTTGCTTGGCAATATTATAATCATTTATCACTATACGAGGTACTTAAAAAATACAGTTTTTTTCGTTTTAAGCTGAAATACAAATATCGGGAATTACGATTAAAAGATAAAAGAGAATACTCTTGCAACGGCTTCTCACATTGCCATAAAATAGTTTACAGCTACTAAAATAAATATAAATATTCCCTACCAAGGAGATTTTTGAATAGTTTTACTTTTCCGCACCCAGTGCGGATAAAAGTCTTATCCGCACTAGTGCGGAAAAGTGTAACTTTGCACACAAAAATGCGTGCGCAAAGTACTACTTTGCGCACGCTCGTAGGAAAAACACTTATATGTCTATGGTTTATGAGTAGGTAGTGTGTTAGAAAGTAAAAAATTAATAAATACATTTTTTCCAAAAAATAATTAAAATTTTGTAAATTTATCTGTAGTGCGATATGAAAAACTAAAAAATAAGAAAAAATTCACCTAATCTAGGGGTGAGTACTTTCCAATATAAAACAATCGTGAAAAATTGTGAGATACTCATAACCCATAGACATATAGATGTTTATAAGTATACGCCACTGTACATCATAACATTTAGGTACAACTATTGTTACTGAACATAATCAAGCTTTTCATATGGTATAATAATCACTCGCAAATATTCGGTTTTCCAAAATAATCGATATTTCTTAAAATATAGCAGATATCAAAAATTTGACAAATCACTTTCTTTGCTATGAACCAGTGATTCAATTGACGTAGAGTGATACAATTTAAAAATATTATTGTAAAAGTTACACGCCATTAAAATTGGAGCAAAAATCATCGTCCTCTTTAACACCCTGTATATAAAATTTTCTGACAGTTAAAGAAAATCCAACATTAAAAAATGTTTCCCAAGAAATGAACCTATCAACCATTCAAAACCGTAGGTCGATACCATATCTGGTTCAGAAAATATTAACTGTTAAATTTAGGCGAAATTTTTCTTGCTCGAAAGCAATTGTCCAGCAGTTTAGTAGATGATAAGTAAAAAACTTAAAAAGAGACAAAATTATTTTATTGTGATATTTATAATTGAATTTAAAAAAAGCTGAACTAGATATTAGGTTTCTACTTTTTTCTCTGTGTTTCTTTATACAGTATACCTATAGAGTGAGACTTATTTTGTTAAACATTTTAGATTATTTTTACAATTATTTGGGAATTAAAACCTGCATATATTTTACTTTATACAGCAATATTGATTCAGGAATTACTGTACACTTTTTATAGCGTATTTTATTGTATTGTAAGCAATAATTGATTTTTGACTTTATATTTATTAATTGTTAATTTAAAAATTAAACCAAAATAAAAGACGTTTTGTTTTACTTAACAAGTGTTTTATTGTACGCGTAAGACTAAACACGTTCATATAAAAAACTTAACAATAAGTGTGTTTCTTATATAATATATACAATTTTTTTTAAAAAATAACATATATTCGTATAAATACTTTATAAAAATACAAAACTATACAAAATAATTGTCAACGCCCTTGTTGACCCTATAACAAAAAAAACTAATGGCAGTTATTTACGCTAGATTTTTGTAAATATTTACAAAAAAACGAAGTACTTAGTACTTATTTAGAGGTTTCAGAAAATTTTTACTACATCATAGGAACAACGTTGAAGCCAAAAGGGAGTCAAAGTTTGCGTTACGTCACAATTTTGAAACTGCTAGAAATAACAAATATTGAGAACTACTTCGACTAAGTCGATGCTTCTTTTTTAGCTGTGTATAGAAGGCATTAAAATAAAGAATATTTTCAAATACATTTTTTTAAAAAAATTAAAAATAGGCGAGATATAGAAGTAAAAAATCTAAGTGTGGGCCTGGTCATCAACACGTAGCCCTTTACTTTATGTTGTTTTTCATTTCACGGGTCGGTCGTAAGTTTCGCTGCGGTGTGTTTTTTTGAAGCAAGTTAATTTTAAATTGGTGACACGTGAAAATGGTAAAATTTCAAAACAATGAACTGGTAGATATGGTTCTAATTTGTGCGTGTCGTCAAAGTGCGGCTCCTGCCTCGAGATTATACGCAGAATACTTTCCCTTGCGGGCTCATCCTACACCCAGAAGTTTTCTTAATGTTATTCAACGGGCAAGTTAGGCAGAACCGTATTTGATCCATAGTGTAATAAATGAATGTAAGTACCTTATTTTTGAGTTTTTTTGAAAAAGGTATTTGAAAATGTTGTTTATTTTAATGCCTTCTGTACACAGCTAAAAAAAGTATTAACTTAGGAATCACCCTGTTTAATTCTTATGTAAGGGAATGGTGACTGAAGGGTGGGAGGTTAAAAACTGGAGTATTTTGCGTTATATAATTTGTGAACTAACAAATTAATGATATTATTGTAACGTATTTCGTAACGAATGGTATTATTTTAGTCAATTTAGGACACCAGTACTACATTGATCGGGAGTCCCCCCCCCCATTAGTTTCTTATCGCCTCTAACATATGAAGAAGAATCATTTCTTAACACCTGGAAGGAATTGACAACCTCAACTTATTCTTGAACTCTGGTTACATTTTTAGTGTAATCGCAATATGTAATGCCTTACTTTATTCCATAGGCGATGAGCTTTTGTTCTGTAAATTGTTTGCAGTGCTTGTTTGGAGACCTTTTCCCCCACCGCATTACATCATTTATATAACATTTTTTATAAATACTTGATTAAAAAAAGGCAATGAAGTGGTTAGTTGTTTCTTACTATAGTGTTAGTACTGAAAATATAAAATATACTGAAATAACTTATTTTATACTGCGCCGTTGGGTAAGTACACTTAACAAAAAGAGACATACATGTAGTGTTTATAAAAAAAAAAAGAATCAAAAAATAACCTCTTATAGTTTTATAATTATATTTTTTAAATAAATTATAGAAAATAATGAGTATTTTTTAGTTATTATTATTGAGTTGATTGGGATAATGTCGGGGTGATATAGCCGAAAATAAAATTTATGGAAATGTATTTAAGTCTTCTAAGTAGGATATTCCCAGGTGATAATTTCAGATTTTTTTGAGCGCCATATATAAAAATGTATGTTTATCTGCAATTCTTATTTTTTAAATAACAATTAAGGACGAGTTGGTTTCTCACCTTCCTGTGATCCACTGTTATTAACACCATCGAATAATTATAACAAGAGAAATGCCACCTTACGTAGAGGTACGTAAACCCCTTTTCTTTATAAAAAGCATTTATCATTTAAAAATGTGAGGTTATGATCTCTAATATTAGGCAATATAATAAGTTTTCAAAAATGGCGGCTGATGATAAATACTGCTTTGTAATTGGTACACGTGACCGTAAAATACATTTTTGGTGGCTCAAAGCTTTTGCCCACAACCGCCATATCATGTGGTTTGGATTCGACCCTTCTTGTAAACAAAAACTGCTTATTTATCGACCTAACTGCTAGTGTTTATGGCATAATTTACTCTCTTATAATTCTTCCATGGTACATATACGAAATTTTAAATCAAATAACTAAATCAAATAAATTGCACTTAACTATATCACAAAAAATTTGAAAAATAAATAAAAAAAAAACAATTCCTATACCGTATCATACCGATCCATCAAATTTACTTTTACTAACTCTCTCAAGCATTTTAAGCCTTGCTGGAGTAAGAATATTTCAAATTATTCGACTCTATAAGCATGGACGCGTCACTCATCATTCTAGCGTTGCTCCTTACTAGAAACAGTAAGTGACACTCTTCGTATACTGTTAGTTGAACTCGTGTGCATACTAGACCATGGAGGACTGTAGCGCGTTGAAGATCCAACCACCTGAACAAAAAAAAATCTATTAAAACTTTTCAATGAAATAATCAGGCTTTATATTATCACTAAAGGTGAGGTTAAAGGTTTAATCGATCTCCCTCTAGCTTACCTCTGAAGAGTAAGTTCCCTTTCTCTGACAGAGGATCCCAATGACACATCTGAAGGACCCCATAAACTAAACTCCAACACAGCCTTTACTTGAGTCAAAGACACTGATCTTTCGTTGCTGAGCAACGACTGTATAAGAGAGGTGGTTTTTGAGGCTGGTTGTAAAAGAGTAATAGCCTTGGCGGCGCACATACATAGTGAACCGTATTCCTCTTTGGAGGTGGTAAGTTCAGAGGGGAAGCTTCTAGAAAATATTACGAAATTAGTTATTTTTTTAGACGAGAGGTGTTCTTTTTTAAGTACTCCCAATACATACCCTTGCATGATACACAATCGATGATGTGTGTCTCTATCCATATCTTTACAAAGACCAAATGTATTTAAGTTTAGCGGTAGCTCTTCGATGCCCTGCGCTTGAAGCATCTTTAAGGCGTTAACCAGCTGAAGCATCATGAAGAAACCGTCGCGCCACGTTTCGTCTTGATTGGCCTTGCCTCTCAGGAAGTCGCCGTAAGTTGGGATCGTGTGTATTTGGAGCCATGGAAGTACGCATATTGTGGCTGGAGAAAGTTTAGATTAAGTAACATATTTACATGAAAAAGAAAACGTTTATTTATTATCGGAAATGCTTACCTTGTATTTGCTTATTGTTCTGTTTTTCATTAGGCAAATATTCACACGGTACCAAGTCGCTAAAGTCAGTCACAGAATTTAAGCTAAAGGTGCCCAAGTTCATGGTACTGGAGGTATTAATCCCAGTGCTAAACATTAGGGTCACATGCTGAGCGCCCCACAGAGCCTGGTGGAAGGTTTTGGCACCTATTACGGTTGGGGATAGACCCGACTTCATTGAGAAGTCTGTTAGACGTAGGTTTGAGCACATTTTTAGACCTCGAAGGGCGGGTTGAACAAAAATCGTCTGTTGAATCTGAAAGATCAAAGAAGATTTGTTAGAAAACGTATCGTATCGTCAAGATCAAAACTATGGCGATTAGATTAACTGTTACACATATTCTTACATTTTCAAGTACTTGTGCCAAAGCTTCGTGATTGGCGACAATCACAGCACCATAATTATCTTCAAGATTTTTGTGGACGATGCTTCTTCCTTTTCTAGAACGAAGTTTGTGCGTGCGGCCATTTTGGATCCAATCGTGGTCGTCCTCCGTTACCTAAAAAGTCAAATTTTTATCCTCAAAAGTTAGTAGTGGAGGAGTAACCATACAAGCAACCAGGGCCGTAGCTAGACGTTATTCATGGGGGGGGGGGAGTTAGGTTATTAAGTTAAAAAAAAGTTGCATTTTTGGGTGCCATGCCCCCCCCCCCTCCATAAAGGTATATATAATAAAGGTATATTATTTACCTCAGTCTCACTTCCATAAAAACTGTAAGGTGAGTATATTTCAGACTCCGTCTCACTGCCACAATAAGTAAGGGACATACTTCGTGGAATATTTCCATATTTGAAATACTCACCAGAGACATCTATGGAACTCTCAGATCTAAAATAAATTTAAAAATATGTTAGCGAAATATTAAAAAAAAACTCCTAAATGCTAGAGTCTTGCCCAATCTTGTACAGTCTCTATATGTGGCCTTACCTTTTGTTCAATCTAGTATTCTTTGACTTGGGGCTATTCTTATCACTAGAATCACTACTAGGACTACTGGATCTATTACTGGATCCATTCACATAATCGTACACATTTTCAGTAGATTTCATGTGCTGGCCTCCTATTGGCTCATAGTGATTCTTTCTTTGCTGCATTTGTTTCTGCTGTAGTGCCTCTCTCTCCCTCATACTGGCTGTCCTTACAGGCTTGTTTGGCACTATCGACGATCTACAAGAAAAAAATTGGTAAAGAAATAAGACCTTTAGAGAGTCTGATGCATTCAGAAACAACAACTTTCCTTTTTTTAAAAAGTTTAGTCTTACTTGTCTCTCCCCTTAGTTTTTTTTTTAAATTACCTGACTTCTCCAATATTGGCATACACAGTTTCCAACTTAGATTTATTTGTACCAGTGCTTGTATTAGAATTATTTCTGGATAATGCCCTTTGCTTATTTAATATCTCCATACTCTTAGGAGGAGGTGGACAGGTGACAGGAGGTTTCCAGCTGTCGTAATTTCTTGGAGGAGGTGGAGGTTTATTTGCTTTTAAGCTCGAACTAAAATGTATATAAAAATATAGATTACATTTTAGATTTAGACGTCCGCCATTTCAACAATTTAGTTTAGCCTAGTCCTAGTCACTCCGTGGAACTGAGACAAATACATGCATAAATATAAAAATTATATGAGAATGCGTCTATATTTACCGTTCGCCATTTTCAATCATAGGACTATCAATCTGGTCAGATTTGGCAACAACTTCAACCTTTGATCCATTCAACTCACTAGGATGTACAATAATCAATCTGGGCTTGGGTTTCGGCGCTTCCAGCGCTTCTTCAGTGGTTAAAGCATCCCCTGGTAACCTAGGAAGGTCCTTGCTCGAACCCATTCGGAGGAACTTTCGGAGAGAGAATCTATTTTTCGATTTTTCTTTGCGTTTCTCGTCTGTTGAAGTTACCTACAAAAAATAATGATAAATAAATAAGTTCCTCATATTAATTAAATTTTAATAAATATATAATAAGTGTCGTTACCAAATTATCACTAGATATAGACAGACTCTTCCTAGGAGTAGGCGCAGGGACCTGGTAATCATGATCCTCTCCGTTAGGATTACCATTCACCACATACATCTTCGGCGTGCAAGAGCTTGCTCTTTCACCCCTTTCTCTCTTTTCTTTCTCTCTTACCACGGGAGAGTCGCCATTAGTTAACGCTATAGAGTTTCTTGTAAATATTGGCCCTATGTTACTACATTGAGGAGTTGGCGAGGTCTCTTCAGGTGGCTTAGGTGCTCTTCTCTTATTTGATCTTGAAAAAAAATTAATATTAAACAAGAAGTAAAAATAAGACATATTGATAAGAATTTAGAAATAATAGTCATCAAAAATGGACCAACCTAGCATCCAAATCACTACCAGAATCTTGTTTCACCAGAGGTTCTTTAGCAAACGTTGTCATTTGCTGACTCTGTCCCATGTGATTTATGTTTTGCATTCCTATTGGTTTTCGTAAAAGAACAGTTGTTGGCTTGGACGGAATTTTTGGTTTCTCTAACAACGGTGGGTGGTGTGAAGTAACCGAGCTGGTTTGGTTATTGCTGGATTGGTTAAAATGATTGTTATGACCATGAAGGAAAGATGATTGGTTTTCTAAGGTAGGAGGGGGAGTAAGGGGTAACGCAGGAAGCTCTGAAGCCTCAGGGTCTTCTCTACCATCGGGTTTCCCTGCTTGTTCTCTACTTTGGGGAAGGGTAAGGTTAAATTTGGAATTAGAAGACGAAAGATTATTAGAGATGTTGTTATTGATAGTACTCTCTGTTTTCTTCGTAATGACACACTGTGCGTTTGAAACCTGTATCTCACTTTTAATAAACTTTGACGACGATACTATATCACTAGTCAAGTTTTTATCATCTTTGGATAGTGTTGCATCATTATTATTCTTATCATTAGTTTCTTCCAATTGCGGAGTCTCTTTATTGGAAGAAGTTTCGTTGCTTAATTTCAGATTTTTAGAGTTCAAAATTTCTATTTTAGCCGTTGAGGTTTGATAAATTGTGGGTTTTTCTAAGTCCCGACTTTTAAGCGCAGGAGTTCGGCTTAAACTAACTTTTCTTTCATTTTTATTGGATACCTCAACTTCTTTAATTTTAACTTCCTTCGGTGCAATGTTAATATTTTCTTTATTACTTCCATTAACCTTCGATTCTACGTCTTTTTGAGACGTTTTTCTCTTACCAAGTATCGAGTTATTACTTTTTTCGAGAGTTTCGGATATTTCATCCAACAGAGATTTCTCTTCTTTATCAGTCTTGGCAGAGTCTTCTTCAGTTTTGCTAGTGTAGGAAGTAAGAATAATATTAGTGCGTTTAGTTTCTTTGGGCAAAGAAACAGCTTCCTTGTTATTTTTTGTTGTACCGGAGTAAGTCTTTACAGTACTTGTAGTGGGGTACTTTCTAGGCGTACTGTTTTCTCCAAACGGCGTTACCGAAACCAAAAGAGTTTGTTTCTTGCCATCAGAATTAACAAGAGGTTTACCAAGCATTAAGTGAGCATACGTTTTTTTTTCTTCTATAATTTCGCCGAGCGACACGGTATTAAAATTTGTGTTCTTCTTGGTTTGTCTTCTGATTTCTTTAATGTGTTCATCGTCATCAGAGTCTGTTAAAAGATCGTCTTCATTTACATCATCCGATTCGAAAGATTCCTCGTTATCAGCTTCATCTCCAGAGAGCCAATCTTCACCTCCATAACCTATTAATAATAAAACAGTGTCAATAAAATACATTTTGATAATACTAAATAAAATTTACTTACCGATGAATTGTGTCAATTCTTTGGTAAACTTAACGTTTCGTTTCTTCCTCGACTTTTTAGGATCTTTGATGATTCCACAAACTTCGTTACTTGAAACGAGACATACGACTTTTAGTTTCGGCGGGGCAGTGTGCTCGTCCTTGGATTTGAAGCAGTTTGAACAAAGTTCTTTCTTCCAGGCGTTTTGGACAAAGTTCTGGCAGATCGCCGAGGACATGTTTTTGAAATATTAGTTGCCTGGAATAGAAAATCTGCGTTAGAATGATGCAAATATTTTGTTAGTATTAATAACAAGGGTTTTAATTTTTGGCTACTCATACTACTAGCAAGGTTGGTTAAACTATATATCATGACATAAGTATTTTTCATGTCATATATGTCAAACTAGACCTGTCAAAGCATGGCGGCAGGAGAGTATGGCGAGTCACCAAGAGGCCTTCCAGGAGAAGGTCAAGTTTATACAGAACCTCCGAGTCCTCATTTTATTATCGATTTCGAGGTCCCCATCCAAAAGAAGAAACTCACTTTTGAGGAAGCATCAAAATGTCTTAATACGCTAGGAAAGGACGAAAGTGGTATAAGATACGCTTACCTTATGATCACCGCAACAGATATGAAACTTACCGATGTCTCTATTATATTAAATTTTAAGCACGTGTTGTTTATGGACTTAAGTGGTAATTATTTGGACTTGCAAGCTTTGCAGGAGTTAGTGGGAATGCCGTTCTTGATTATGCTGAAAGCGAACAGAAATAGAATTGAGAGTGGTGCGTTAGACACAATGCCATATCTTCAGGTATCACTTAAGTTTGCCCAAAGGATAGGCTTTCTTTCCTATTAACCTTAATTGCATTTTAGGTATTGACACTAAACATGAACAAAATATCAGAAACTAACAACATAGAGCAGCCTACGCTCGAAACGTTGGAACTGGAATTCAATCAGATCTTCATTGCTCACTTTGACAGTGAACGCTTACCTAATCTTAAAGAATTAGACCTCAAGGGAAACCATTTGGTCGATTTAAGCGGAGTTTATCCCGAACAGTAAGATATAAATAATAGTTAAAGTGTTTTCCGTTTAATATAAGAGAAACATTATCTCGTTTAGGTTAGAAAGACTGTTCCTTTCCCAAAACAAAATCGCCAAACTGAACGGCCTCGCCCTATACAAACTGACCAATTTGACGACGTTGCATCTGCGAGACAACAAAATACGAAAGCTTAACGGATTCACAGAGTTTCTTACCAAACTGTCTTATCTCAACTTACGAGACAATAGCATAGTGAAGATGAGGCAATTTAGAAAGCTGGCTTGCCTGCCGAAGTTAGAAACGTTGATAATCACTGGCAACCCCGTAGATGGAGCAGATAAGAAAGGTACGTCGGTAGCGGCAGAAGGAGCGAGTGAGGACGAAGACGAGGAGGCATTTGGTGAAGGTGGACCTCCGATTACTTTGGACCCGATAAGAATAGCAGTGTTAGTATTGCTACCTAACCTAAAGGTAAATGATTTTTTCTAATAAGGAACGTGGGGTGTACTGATAAAAATACTATTTGCTAGAGAATCAACAAAATTCCAGTATCATTTGAAGAACGCGATGAAGCCCAGGCCATCAAAGATAAAAAACTTGAAGAAATCATGAGTGAAGTTAGCAGCGATGAAGAAACAGAACCACCTACTACCACCTATTCCAGTGAAGTTGGAGAAGAAACCGAAGACGACGAACAACAAATTAATGTGTTTGATCCAAGAACTGAGGATGAAGAAGAGAATTAGAAGTTAAGAAATTATTTTATTAAGGTCTTATAATAAAAGTTTTAATTCTATTGATATTTTAAATTTTTTTTTTTTTTATGATAAAACACCTGCACTGTAGGAAAAATCCTTTAAGGCGCTCTGGGAGCGGTGCGAGTGCGAAAAAAGCGATTAACGTTGGTCTTGAAACGTTGAAGATTGTATTCATTGGGAAACACGACCTCAGGAAGTTCATTCCACAATGATGACGTTCTCCAGATGAAAGAGTTCTTGAACAATGAAGTTCGAGGAGTACTAAGCTGAACAACATATGCATGAACGGCAGCGGTTCGCCGTGTATTTCTGTTTTGCATTGCTCTAGGTGGAATCAAGTGGGCAATGTCAGTCAAACACCTGCCATGGAAATATCTGTAAAAGAGAGCCAAATCACCAACCTGTCTTCGATGCTCCAGGCTATCGAGGGTCTTGGTCAGCTCGGGGTCGCCGATCAGACGAACGGCTCTCCTTTGAATGAAATCCAGTAGCCGCAGGGTGTGCTTGGGTGCAGAGCTCCAGACATGAGAGCAATATTCTAATGATGGTCGAATCTGGGCTTTGTAGAGTGTCAAAAGTTGATGAGGTGTGTACAACCTTTTGGTGCGGAAAAGTACACCAAGTTTCTGTGCAGCTGCCCTGGCAATTGCGGCAACGTGATCATGCCAAGACATATTACCTCCCAGATTGACCCCCAGCAAATTAATAGACGGTGCCAGGGGAATTGCGTGTCCTGCCATGACTATATCCGGTTCTGCAATGTTAACCTTTTTGGAGAAGACTGCTGCCTGTGTTTTCTTAGCATTAAATTCGACTTGGTTACTGTCACCCCAAGCCAAAATTTCTTCCAGGTCATTGTTGAGGCGCAATACTTCATGCTGCCTGCGAAGATGTGCGTCGGCAGCGGATGTTTGGGGAGTCAAGGTAAAAGATGAGACAAGTGAGCTGTCATCAGCAAAGCTATAAATTGGATTTTGGGTTTTCACTAGAAGGTCGTTAATATACAGTAAAAAGAGGGTAGGCGACAATATGGACCCTTGAGGAACACCGGCATTGATGGTGAAGGTGTCTGAGAGAAACCCGTCAATCGCCACTTGCAGAGAACGGTTCTTAAGGAAGCTGGTTAACCATAAACAAAATCCATTAGGCATACCGTAGGATCGCAATTTACTTAGAAGCCCATCGTGCCAAACACGATCAAAAGCCTTATAACAACATTACTCTCGACGCTTGTGTTTGATGCTAACTCTAGCGCGATGTGCTTTTCCTTTAAGCTAAATTATAAATTCAATCATCTTTGCTACGCGTTCTGGGTAAGGTTTTAATCGTCATTTCCCATACTCGTCTTAAATTCCTGAATTAAAAACTAACCCAAGTTGTCACCGCTGGAAATGCAATACAAGTGAGAACCTGAACGGTAAAAGATATCTTGCGGCCAATACGACACTGATATTTTGCTATAAATAAAAGAGAAACGGCGAAACCTGCATTGCTTGCTTGTATAGGTCCAGGTGGTTTCTTCAAAGAAACTAATACTTATGCTTATTATTTTATCGCTAAGAAAAATTTTGTTACACCTGAATCATTGTTCTAAAAAACAAGAAAATGAATGTAAATAAGTGCCATAATAACCTCTGGTATAGTTGCTTAAGCACTAATAAAATCATTCTCATTATCTTAAGAATCTTCAACTTAGAATGAACACCTGTGAAAAGAAACCCAACGGGTCAAGCATTTTAAATACAAATCGACAGAAAAAACCAACACTGGCCGCGATATTGAGTACTAAGTCTCTAGAAAATGAACACTGACAGTCTCCAGTTCAAACCTTTACCTAACTTCCGGTTTAACCGGACGTGAAAATTATCTTTTCAATGACATATCACACTTTATCATTTGTTTTAAAAATGGCCGCCTAGATCAATTTTCCTTAGTTTTCTTAAAATATCCGTACCTTTGGTAAAACAGGGTAAGTGGTAAAGAGTAGGCCATGGAAACGTTAAAATGGTTTATTTTAACCTACTTTATAATATAAGTTTAGGCTATTTTATTTACAACCTATTAAAAAAAAAAAAAGCGAAATTTCTTGATCTTTTTTAAGTGGCCACCCATCTTTTATTATAATAATATTCTTCATTTAATTTTCCTTCTAACGGTGTATTACGAGTTAATAATTATTTATTAGGTAATAGTATAAATTAACAAGAAATATCATAAACGTAATTTCTAGACCCATATAAGCCATAAGAAGTTTTGTCAAGACCAGTCTAGTATGCCGTGGAAAATAAAAACATTATTTTTGCTTTTATTAGACTAAAATGTCAAATAGTATTGAATAAAATTGCAAAGATCGAAATGAATGAATTGTTTTCCACGGCATACTTGACATAACTTCTCATAGTTTATACAGGTCTAGAAATGACATTTATCATATTTCTTGTTAATTTCTACTATTATTACCTAGTGAATAATTTTAACTTGTGATACACCGTTAGAAAAAAAATTAATTGAAGGATTTTATTATTATAAAACGAAGATGGGTTGCCATTTGAAAAATCGAGATATTCCGCTTCGTTTCTTTTAAAATAGGATAATTTTTAAAATTTCGGAAATAATTTGGATATAGCTCTTTCTTGTGTCACCTGGTATACTTACATATATCAGCTGCGTTTACAGTTGTACGGTTCTAAAGCTAGATAATGTCTGATGAGGAAGTATTAATAAACGCCCAAACCCGGGTGGTACTACCTGAACTTGATGAAAATACAGAATTTTGTAGTCCCTGTGCATACCTATTGAGCTTTTTATTACTCTACACCTTTCCGAAATAGACTATAGTCTGGCGACTTACATTCTTCTTTACCGATTACGTCCTCTACATGTTTCAAAGCTTAAACATCCAGTATAAATTATAACAGAGCTTTGCTTTCTTTTGAATGAGATTATACTAGTACCTGCGGGCTAAACTTTACTCACAGCTTCTCTAGACGGACATAACGACCATGATTGTTTCTCAGAAACCTGCTCAGGTGAGCGTACTCAAGATGTACAGCATGGATGGTACGGACTTTTAAATGTGTAGATGTAAAATACGACGACGGTACCGCGAATTTTGTAGCAAATTACAATGTTGGGGAGGTGAAGGATTTTGGTACCGTTTGACTCAGTGGCGGTTCGAGGATAATATGTATGGGAGGGCGCAAATCTAGGTACTAAAAATTGAGTGCCTGCGGATATTTTTACCAATATTTGGGGAAATGTCCAAAATGCATGACTTACAAATTTATATCGAAAAAATTAGCTACAAAAATTGGCCGCGATGTGATTCATTTTCATTTTATTAAATTTAATGGGATTTTAGCCTATTTTCAGTTACACAACGGATGGAATACGGCCGTCCGGAAGTCGCCGATTTTACGTGTTCGTATGAAAGGCGATGCCGCAGAGAATTTGGTACCGCGCCACAACCGAGCGCATTACTTGTGACGCTTGGTTTTCAGGTAACGAAGGGGGGGAAGGGGTAAGAGAGTTGCAGGCAGTGTTGCCAATCCTCCTGAATTATCGGTAGATATACCAAATGTATTTATTGTTTCCCGATATAAGCCAAAAAAGTGGTATAGTTTACTTTTGTTGTCATGGAATGTATTGTATTAATAAAATAAGAAAAAATGTTGATATATCTAGCAGTTTATTACCTGAGAAAATTTACTTAGCAACGTGCTCAAAGCTAGCACTTAAAGTAATAGCAACTCTTTTATTATGAGAAAAACTGCGAAAGTAAAAGTTTCTTTATATAGATAATACATAATTGTCGGATTTTTATAACAAATGATGGGAACATTGCATACTTCAAAATTGTTATAAGTTCTAATTGTTTTCTTTATTACAATTCAATGTCTCCAGAAACGACAGGATGTCGGCGGTTTTTTTCATTAACTTTTACTCGATTTAAATAAAGATGTAATTAAAGCAGCGCTAACCAATTAGCTGGAAGGTTAAGGTCCTGAGACACACTTAAATTGGCTATAAAAATTAACACACTTTCTTTTAAATATGTGTTTTATTGATGAATTAGGAATATACCCAGTATATTTATACCGTGCAAATTAGATATTAGAAATCTGCCGGCTAATTTTAAACTGTAGTTAGGCCAGATGTACCAGCGGTAAAAATTATGGCCCAATTGGCCGATATTATAATATAATCAGGTGATTCAATGAAATATTATTTAAGTGGGCGTAAGTAGGTAATTTTTTTTTCTGGAGAAAGAGACAGTCGGGGTTACATTTATTTCATGTAAAATTTTCGGGTCCACGCTCAAAATTCACCTAACTACATACTATCAAATTTCCAAAATTAAATTATTACCTCTCCCCCTCTGCATGGTTGGATTAAATGTGTTTTTGTTAATTTTTTTTTTTTTGATATTCCTAGGCTCTTTATTAAAAAAAACATTTTTTATATTTATGAAAAATATGACGTGCTCGGTTTTTCATAATAAAAAATAAAGTAAATATCGCTCACCACGCCAAAATAGATGATTTTTTCAGAAATCATGTATTTTAAGAGCGTAGATCTAAGAGCAGTTTTTGGTGCAAATGCTTTGGTTTTGAAATACTCCTTCTTAAGTGCCGTTTTGTATAATTATAATAAAGTATTCTCGTTTCTTCTCGCACAATTTTTTTTATTATAAATTATCACACTTCTTCCATAAAAAATGTTTCAATTACAATTTTTCTGTTTAAAAACAAATACCAAATTGTTTTTTGTTTTTGTTGTAAATATATTTTATTTCATTGAGTTATATTTGTGACGTATAGAATAGTATTATTCATTGTTATATAATGGTTTATTCGTCATCATTTTGGTTTACAGTAAAATAAATATTATCGGACACAAGTCAGTCATTTCTTGAACGGCAAGGAGAATACTAACTTGTGGAAGACTGAGAAAAGTAAAGTGTTTTATTTAAAGAGTGTTGGGACGCCACAATATTTTTGTTGATTTAAATTAGCTCTAAAAAAGGGAAAACGGAACAGATAAGTATATAATAGCAAAATACTATAAAATATTCTTTTTACTCGTTTTCCTTTAAAATTGCATCATAAATCAATAACTAAAACGATATGCGTCCGAAACCTTAATCTCTATATAAAACAGGACTTTTAGAAGGAAAAGTTTAAAAAATACACGTTTCCTACAAGACCCTTGTAATCTAAGCCGAAAGTACATTATTTAAAGATTTAAATTAAGAGTCCAAGCGTGAGAAGAAAAATTAGGTTGCAATTAGACGTTTAGACCCGAGCTTCTAGGCTCGGTGGGGGGGGGGGGGGGGGCAGCTGCCCGGCAGCCCCCCTCCTAAACACGCCACTGCCTCTACAATATGGTGAAATTAGATTTGTAATCCGTCGTTCCGTTTTGTCAAAATCATCATCAACTTGTCTTAAAAAGTCGGAAAATTTTATTTTATTATTTTTTAATTCCCCTCCCCCTTTAGAATTCAACGACGTATTACATCTAGTAATAATAACACGCTTATGACTTAAAAAACCATTTTAATATACCTAGTAGATTATTTTTATTCAGAATAACTTTCTCACATTTTCCAATATCAGTAGATTCCAAATTTAAAAAAATTTTAAAAATCCATTAATAAATATTAGCAAGGATTCGGGTCAAGAGAACGCAATGTTTTTAATATATACAGGGTGATTCACATTGAGAGGCCTATTAGAAGATCTCGGACACGAGTAACCATAATTTCTAAAAATTTGACAGCAGGCATAATTGGTTTTGGGCTTTTAAAACATTATATTTTGACGTTTTTGTTACTTCCGGTTATACCGGAAGTTAATGCCAACTTTGCTATTTCAAATGGAATACCCAGTATATTTTAGCATTCTTGATTACCTTATTAAAATCTAAATAACTTTTGTTATTAATAATCTATTTCTATCTCTAACCGTTTTTGAGATATGAATTATAAAAGGTTTTTTTTGTGTAAAAACGCTCCGAGAAGAAAGTTTAGTAACTCTGAAACTGTAAACATTTACAATTTTCTAAGCTTTCAAGTAATACATAGATCTTTAGTTTAAATTACTAAGGTTTCACGTTTTCTTAAAATTGTGCCAATGTTTCCATTTAAATAAATGTGCAAAAGTCAATTTTTGCAAATGAAACACCCTATTTTTTAGCTTACAAACGTGTAGAGAATTAAATTTCATATCTAAATGCCTAATATGTTACAATCCACATTTTCAGTGGTTTTGGAATTATGAGCAATTCAAATAAAAAATCTTAAAATTTCTGTTTGTGTTAATGCGATATTATTTTTGAGAAGAAGGCTTCGACTGGGACTTTCTTTTGGCTTTGAATGAGAAATAGCTAAGCAACGAATATAGGCAGTTAATAACAAATGGTAACAAAGCTCAAAGTCAAACGAGAATCCCAGTCGAAGCCTTCTTTTCAAAAATAATGCCGCATTAACGCAAAAAGAAATTTCAAGATTTTTTATTTAAATTGCTCATCATTTCAAAACGACTAAAAATGTGGATTGTAACATATTAGGCATTTAGATAGGAAATTTAATTCTCTACACGTTAGTAAGCTAAAAAATAGGATGTTCCATTTGCAAAAATTGATTTATGCACAATTATTTAAATGGCAACATTGGCACAATTTTAAGAACTCCCTGTATAAAAAACGTGAAACCTAAGTAATTTAAACTAAAGATCTATGTATTACTTGAAAGCTTACAAAATTTTAAATGTTTACCTTTATTAGTTTCAGAGTTATTAAACTTTCTTCTCGGAGCGTTTTTACACAAAATATCATTTTATAATTCATATCTCAAAAACGGTTAGAGATAGGAATAGATTATTATTAACAAAAGTTATTTAGATTTTAAGAAGGTAATCAAAAATGCTAAAATATACAGGGTGTTCCCTTTAAAATAGCAAAGTTGGCATTAACTTCCGGTATAACCGGAAGTAAAAAAAATGTCAAAATATAATGTTTTAAAAGCCAAAACCAATTATGCCTGCTATCAAATTTTTAGAAAGATCGGGTTACTCGTTTCCAAGATCTTCTAATAGGCCACTCAACGTGAATCACCCTGTATAGATATAATTTCCATGGAGCTGGTAACTTTGGAGAAGAATTTAGGTAACTAACTGAAGGTAACTGACCTTTTACAATAATATCAATTCTGTAATAATCCACTATCTGACTACCACAATTATTTATCGTACATTTCACGACACTTAATTTAAAACTTTAAAAATCTTAAGTTCCGGCACTCAATCAGTTATATCATCGCGATTATACTGACACATTATTAGCATTTTTTAAATTAAATTTACCCACGATTCTGTTATTTGCTGAAACATGACATTAGTTGCACTAAATAAACATATTACATTAAGTATTTACTTTACGATGAATAAAAATGACTAACGCTATTTGCAAAAAACGTATACAATGAAACACAACACACACGGGGGGGAATCTACAATAAGTGACTACGTTTACCAAATACACTGTGACTGGGTTATATCACTATAGTCTATTTCAGAAAGGTGTAGAGTAATAAAATGGGAAATTCCGTGCAGTTCGGCTCAATTTCGGTGTCGGCCATAGGAGCACGTAAATTTTGTGCATTAATTTATTTATGATAACTAATCAACGAAAAAAAGAAGATAATTTATTAGAGAAAAAACTATTAGCTATAGTAAATTTAAACAAACATCGTTTTATGAAATATGCCGTGGAAGATATAGCTGAAAAACATAGTGTAACTGTGCTGCGCACACCGCCATATCATTGCGAACTAAATTTTATAGAACTTATATGGGCGCAAGTGAAAGGATTTGTAGCAAGACACAACACGACATTCCAAATGAAAGACGTTAAGCTACTGTTTAATCAAGCCATTAAGGAAGTGACACCAGAGAACTGGCGAAAGGCAGTCTATAATGCCATTAAAGAAGAGGATGTGACCCGTTAATTATAACGTCAAGAGGAGGTGACAGTTCCTCAGATGACGAAGAATATTATGATTTTTTATGATTTAATTTCTGTATAATGTATTTTGTATTTTTTTATAATGTTTATTAAAAAATAAGTGTACCTAATCCTATGTACATAATTCACGCCTTTGTCACACCATTTTCATTGGTTATGAATGGATAACAATAGGCAAAACCCATAAATTGACCCAAACCGGGATGGTACTACCTGCACTTGATGAAAAGAAAGAATTATGTAATGAAATCAATGACAACTTATGAAAATATTCGTTTGGTCACTCTTTAGTCCCTTTGCATACCTTATGAGCTTTTATTTCTCTACACCTTTCTGAAATAGACTATAATTATTGGTAAAACCTTCGTTACCTGAAATCCACGCGCCACAAGTAATGCGCTTGGTTATGGTGCGGAACCAAATTCTCTGCGGCATTGCCTTTCATACGAACACGTAACATCAGCGATTTCCGGACGGCCGTATTCCACCCGTTGTGTAACTGAAAATAGGCTAAAATCTCCTTAAATTCTTCGCGAAAGTTTCGCGGCTTTAGGCAAAGGACCATCGTAAGTTGGGAGATAGTGGATTCGACTATATAAGTATAGAAACTGTACCTGGTGTAAATTAGCGAGTGTAAACGTACCACTTTTAAGGCGTGTTTTGTTGAAAGGTAAAAGTTGAATATACAATAAATATAATTATTAATGGTCATACGAGAATAGCTGTTTTCCTAGAAAAACGATGGATTCACCCATTATATTGAATATGTCATGGTAGTCAATACCTTATTTGGAAATATCGAGACTTTCGTTTCTCAATTTTTATTGTCAGGTTGAAACGTATACTACAGGCCAGTTTAATCGACGTAGGTAAAACAGTACTCTGTCCGGTATAGGACACTATCAATCAACACACCGACAAATCGAGAGTGTCTTGTGTCAATCAATGAAGACTGAGCAAGATAGACATAGAGCACGCCGACAAGATCTCCCATGCAAACTTCCCCTGGTTCCTCACGAGCTAATGAATGGAAACCAAGTGACCCGAATCCTGGCCATATTATTAATGGATTTTTAAACTTTATAGATATTGGAGGGTGAATTTATTTTTATTTAAAAAATTATTTATTTTTTACAATACAACATTACATTTTTTTGTGTGATTTTTCCTCTTCGTTCGCTGCCATGGCCATTCCCAAGGGGATCTACAGCTTAACGTGGGTTCCGAACCACGATCCTCAGTCATGCGACACCCCCTAAGGGCTATCAACCCTTGGTTTATTGCCATTGCATGACCTACCGATTGGGGAGTGTGTACCTTATTCCGCACCCCACGAGATATTCGATCTCTTCCGGCCTGGTTACCGGCGTGAATGGGGTGGGTTGGGAGATGATACATGTTACACTCTTTCCTGCATTCTTAAATCTACTAAATTCCGGACACACTTTTTTATTATGCGTATGCCCACTCCGGGAATCGAACCCGGACCGCCACGAGGAGGAGATTATTTTCTTCCTAAAGAATATTTTATACCTTCTTAAGCCTTCTTCATGTGTCGCCTTTTTTACTTCTTGATTTTATTCAGTTAAACGTCGGTGCCTTTAGGTCAGTCCATGTATTCTAGTGAACTGTAACAAAAAAATCACAATTAATAAATCAAAAGACATTGCTTTGAAGAAGACGCCTACATTCATTCACCACAAAAGATTATTTAAAAAAGTCACATCATTGATGGAATAATAGGGACCGGGTTAACTAAACGAATAGTCAATCCCTGTTATCTTGAAACGTATATGGCATATAACGTTTAAATAAAATACATCAATCTTATGCTGGTTTTACGGGGCCTAATAAAAATAAGATTAAAAAAATGAGGTTTATGGCATCATAGAGTTATGTAAGTTCTAATCGTTTCCCAGATAAAAGAAGATTGTAAGCATTCTTTTTGAGAACTCATCTGTAAAATATAGGTTACTATAATTCGTATTCATTCACGCTGCAGTGATTTTTATAATATTTCTTAGAACATCTTCATACCGGAGGACACAAGAACGTTTTTTCTGTAATTTTAAAAATTTGAGGAGTTAACAAGTCTGTAATTGCCATTTTTCGGCCAATTCAAACCCCCCAACTTTGAAATTTTAAATTGAAACCCCTAGTTTTTACTGGATAATTAAATTCTGTAGAAAATTCTCTTTTCCTACGACCACCTATGAAAATGAGGAAAAAAGCACGGTTAAGTTGGCTAGAAAGCGCCGTATAAAACGCGTGTTGAAAAAATATATTTCAACACTAGTGTTGAAATACAAGGCACACTATTTGATTTATACATATGGTGCCAATTTGACAGACCACCCCTATTTATTAAAATAACAAATTTTAGAAAGAGGTAATTGTAAACTTATTTATCATGTATTTGGCGAGTGATTCAGAATTAGAGTGTGAAAATACGCCATCTGAAATTATAAAAAATGTTAATAATATACTGAAAAATCTATTACCAGAAAAAACAAATCGCGCTGAAGAGAGTTTCATGTATTGAACAACAAATGTTTATCGGTAGCGATAGCGTAGAGAATAGAGCTCTAGCCTATAGATCGTAAGGCCATAGGTTCAAATCCCACCAGGAGTATTTAACTTTCTTTTATAAAAACATTAAATAATTTATAGAATTATTTTGAATTGAAATCTTCCTTGTTGGGTGGATTTTTTAAATTTTTGTTTAATACATCTTTCCTTTATTAAATTAAAATTTTTTTATTCTGGTTAATCTAGAAGTCAATCCAGGATTAGTTCTTCCTATAATCTATAAAATATGAAAAAATTAAAAAGTTAAACTACAACTAAAGGAAAAGCCTATTGAAAAACTATGAAACCAGATATTAAGTGGAACATAATCCTAAGTACCTATGCTAATTTTAACACTAGTGTTGATATTTTTTTTTCAACACTAGTGTTGAAATATTTTTTTCCCAAATCAAAGGCTTTTTGTTTTACCAAAGGTACGGACATTTTAGAAAACAAAGGAAAATTGATCTAGGCGGCCATTTTTAAAACAAATGATAAAGTGTGATATGTCATTGAAAAGAGAATAATTTATAGAATTTAAACGTCTAAAAAAAATAAGGGGTACCTATACATTTAACATTTAAAAGTCGACTTCAAACCGGAAGTGGTTTCGAAGGTTTGAATGGGTCGAAAAATGGCATTTTACACACTTATTAATGTTTCGCATTTTTAAATCCTTACAGCTAAAATTACAGAAAAAATTGAGGGGATTTGTCACCCTGTATATGCATGTATGCACATTTTGATAAAAGACGGAAATCTGAAAACATCTGTAAGGATTTTTTCACAATAATATAAAGTTTTCTTAAACACACAAACGAAACAACCGGATAAATAAATATTTAGATTTTTATAAATACATGTTTATGTTTATTTTTCTGTTATTCTGGTGCTATATAACGAGTTTGTTCATACTATGTCACAACAGATGTATTTGTAATTGAGAATCGAATAAAAGAAGCACGCGAACACAGTTTTACTGGCAAAAAAGTAATTTTCCGAAAATAGATCGGAAATATTGACATTTTTGATAACATTTCTAAAAGAAAAAGTCAATATTTCCTTACACTTAGTCGTTGTTAGGTAACGGAAAATAACTGTTAGGAAATATTTATTATTGTACTGTAAGGAATAGTAGATTATGTAACGAGGTTGGAATGAAAATTTGATCCGAGTGGAAGATCGAAGTATCGAATTTTTATTCTAACCGAGTAGCAGACTATATTTTCTCCACAACCAAAAATACTATTCGCAATATTTGTATTTTCAGGTGGAGTATTATCCAGTTCCATATCTGATTCATCCAATTTTTCACTCATATTTTGACTTGCACTAAAATTTGTCTGCTGACATTGACAGTTTCGAAATTCATGGCAACCTATGTCGTTTAGATCAATTACAGAATATTCATTCCGTATCTTGTTATGGAATGAAAATACACGCAAAACGCATAAGAAGCAAGTGTTTCAGAATAAATATTCCTACTCAAGAGCAAGAATTTTTACATTCTATTATCAAAAATGATTTTGGAATTATTGCATTCAGTAATGGTCGTGGAAAAATATTATTTCTGTACGGCTACTTGTAAACTAAAATGTGTTAAGCTTGACAATTCAATATTACTGTGTTTCCATAGTTACAACACAAATATTTAATGGCATCCTTTATTTGTGAACAAAGTTATTAATATTTATTTCAACGTTTTAACAAGTTGCTTGTAATAAGTTATGTCCTTTTAATAATTTTCGATTTACGAAAAAATAGTATGTATACCTCGTAGAAAAAGCCACATTCCCGGACTCCGTATTGTCAGTCTCGGCTTGCACCTCGACATACAATCTTTACGGTCGTCCGGGAATGTTCATCTTTTCCTACTAGGTATACAATGTACTATTTTTTTTTTAACACTGCGTATATTGATGCTAGTAACCTAATACTTCTTAGACAACGCCCATCGTCCACGACAATTTAAAACACATTTTATTTAAGTTGCAGACCGGTTTGTTCAAAATTGTCTGAGAAAGTTAAAAACGCCGTAACGAGTCTTAGGATGGCTTGAAAAGTAGTTTGCTATGGCCCCTCTGGCTGTGTTACTTTCAAGCCTAATACAGCCTTGAACTTAGTTTCTTTTCCGTTGATAATGTTTTTTTATTCCACATATTTATGGGTAATTAATGGGTTTTCTGTCACATGAAAGCGCATCCGTATCTCTTTGTTCTGGGTCCGATTGAAAAAAGATCTTACCAATAAGTAATTTTTAGAATTAAATTCTCTTTATTTATAAAAATTTTCGGTTACCTCGCAAAATGAGGTTCTAGGTTCTCTAGGGAGGGGGGGGGGGGGAGAGCTGAATCAGGGTAAGTAGGACATTTTATTTTTGGAGAAAGGGACAGTCGGGACTACATGTATTTTATGATATCGTAGAAGAATGCGGAAAAGCGCCGCAGGCGAAAAATTTTCGGGGCCACGCCCAAAGTTCGTTTAAAATTCACCAAACTACTAACAAATATAATCAAAACTATTAAAATTTGTTTCTGTAAATGTTTTTTTTTTGATTTTCCTGACTGGCTCTTTATTAAAAAAAAACATTTTTTATATTTGTGAAAAATATGAATACTGGTGTCAATTCAAAATTTTAACATATAAGACGTATATATGACTATCACGCGTGTTTCGGGCTCGGTTTTTCATAATTAAAAATAAAGTAAATATCGCTCTTCACGCCAAAATTGATGATTTTTTCAGAAATCATTTATTTTAGGAGCGTAGATCTAAGAGCAGTTTTTAGTGCAAATGCTTAGGTTTTGAAATACTCGCTCTTAAGTGCCGTTTTGTATATTCATAATAAAGCATTCTCGTTTCTTAACACACTATTTTTTTTTAATTATAAATCATCACACTTCTTCAATAAAAAATGTTTCAATTAAAATTTTTACTTTAATTTTCTCTTTTAAAATAAATACCTAATTGTTTTTTGTTTTTGTTGTAAAAATATTTTATTGCATTGGATTATATTTTTGTTGATTTTAAATAGCTCTAAAAAAGGGGAAATGGAACAGACAAAGCAGGGGCGGGTCTACGGGGAGGGGGGCCTGGGGGGGGGGGCGGCCCAGGACCCCCCAACATTTCTGAAAAACACTATAAAATTCATGCCACTGATAAAAAAAAATCCAGGTGCTTTATTATTTACATAATTTGATACAATTTGAGCATGATCCTAAAAAATTTTGGGCAGTGGCGTTATTTGCTTGCGAAAGCTACCAAAAATTATGGCTGCGCCCAATGGCGTATATAAGGGTGGCAGGGGGGGGGGGGGGGGCTGCCGGGCTGCATTTTCATCTCACGCATGGACTCTTAATTTAAATCTTTAAATAATGTATTCTTGGCTTAGATTACAAAGGTATTGTAGGAAACGTTTAGCTTTTAAACTTTTCCTTCTAAAAGTCCTGTTTTATATAGAGATTAAGGTATCACACGCATATCGTTTTAGTTATTGATTTTTGATGCAATTTTAAAGGAAAACGAGTAAAAAGAATATTTTATAGAATTTTTCTATTATATACTAGTCTGTTCCGTTTTCCCTTTTTTAGAGCTATTTTAAATCAACAAAAATATAACCCAATGCAATAAAATATTTTTACAACAAAAACAATTAGGTATTTATTTCTTAAGAGAAAAATTAAGGTAAACATTTCAATTGAAACATTTTTTATGGAAGAAGTGTGATAATTTATAATAAAAAAATGGTGCGGGATGAAATGAGAATGCTTTATTAGGAATATAAATATACGGCACTTAAGAAGGAGTATTTCCAAATCTAAGCATTTGCACCAAAAACTGCTCTTAGATCTACGCTCCTAAAATACATGATTTCTGAAAAAATCATCAATTTTGGCGTGGTGAGCGATATTTACTTTTTTTTTTAATCATGAAAAATCGAGCCCGTAAAACGTTGGTTAGAGTCATACATACGTCTTATGTTAAAATTTTGGATTGACACCAATATTCATATTTTTCACAAATATAAAAAAAGTTTTTTTTTTAAATAAAGAGCCAGCTAGGAATTTAAAAAAAAACATAAACTTTTTTTTTTTATCCAACCATGCGAAGGGGGAGAGGTAATAATTTAATTTTCGAAATTTGATAGTAGAACTTTGGGCGTGGCCCCGAAAATTTTTCGCCTGCGGCGCTTTTCCGCTAGGTACAATACCATGGATTACATAGACCCGAGCTACGCCAATGTGGTGCCCCCCCAATGTTTTGGGTCTAAAACCGCCCCTGAGACAAAGTATATAATAGAAAATACTATAAAATATTACTCTTTTTACTCGTTTTCCTATAAAATTGCATCATAAATCAATAACTAAAACGATATGCGTCGCAAACCTTAATCCCTATATAAAACAGGACTTTTAGAAAAACCGATTGAACACTAAACATTTCCTACAAGACGTTTGTAAGTCCAAACGTGAGACGAAAAATTAGGTTGCAATTAGACTTTTAGACCCCGAACTTCCACGCCACTGGTGGTATCTATAAGTGTGGCAAATTATTTTCATGAAGAAAAAATCGAAGAAAAAGATATAAACTTAACAGGATCGTGAAAACCAATGATTTTATTAGGGTTTTAAGCATTTTTATGTGTTAAGCTTTAGTTATCAACAACTAAAAATGTTTTTATTTCCAAAAATTATGTTTTGACAGTAGTATAAACACAATTATCTTGTCACATATACACTCGCCGTTAATAATTACAAACAATTATTGTATAAATAATTTATTTGCAGAGATTCCTTTAAACAGATAAAAATTGTAAGTAGTAAACCCACATTTAGCATAGGCTGTAAATCCGATTTATTATGCTAAACACTTAGCCTACTCATAAGATGAATCAGACAAACACAACCTAATACAAAAACCATTATAGGGTAACTTGGAGTAACTGGGTGTTTGGGATAAATGTGACGTTATTCGATTCCAAACCTTATCGCCGTTGGGATTAAATTACCAGAACTTATAGTCTATTTCAGAAAGGTGTAGAGTAATAAAGGCTTATTAGCTATGCAAAGGGACTACAGAGTGACCCAACGAATATTTACGCCACTTTCATAATTTGGCATTGATTTCATTGTAAAATTTTTTCTCTTTATCAAGTGCAGGTAGTATCACCCGGGTTTGGGTCAATTTATGGGTTTTGCCGTTTGTTATCCATTTACAAACACTGAAAATGGTGTGACAAAGGCGTGCAGTATGTACATAGTAATAGGTACACTTATTTTTTATTAAACATTATAAAAAAATAAAAATTATACAGAAATTAAATTTTAAAAAATCATAATACTCTTCGTTATCTGAGAAACTGTTATCTCCTCTTGACGTTATAATTAACGGGTCGACGGTCCGATCGATCAGGTAGTCAAAATCCCACATTTTCTCCTCTTCTTTAATGATATGAGGGACTGCCTTTCGCCAGTTCTCTGGTGTCACTTTCTTAATGGCTTGATCAAACAGTAGCTTAAAGTCTTTCATTTTAAATGTCGTGTTGTGTGTTGCAACAAATCCTTTCACTTGCGCCCATATAAGTTCTATAGGATTTAGTTCGCAATGATATGGCGGTGTGCGCAGCACAGTTACACTATGTTTTTCAGCTATATCTTCCACGGCATATTTCATAAAACGATGTTTGCGTAAATTTGCTATAGCTAATAGTTCTTTCTTTATCAAATTATCTTCTTTTTTTTTGGTTAGTTATCAGAAATAATTTAACACACAAAATTTACCTACGCCTATGGCTGTTATTGTGCCGAACTGGACTCTATACCTTTTTGAAATAGACTATAGTTATTTTTAATTTGTTAGTATATTTTTCTATACAACCTCCGGTATTTTGATCAAAGATGTTGTTCAACGTCAACGTTTGAGTCCCATTTAGCCCCATCTCACCCCACGCAAATAAAGATGTTGCTGAGATGATCTTTATATCATTAATTTATAGAAGTATTATTTAATGTATCCCACATAATTTTTTAATTGGCTGTTGCATAATTCAAGAAATTATGGTCCCAAAAAAATTATCGAATAAGGAAATCAAATGCTGTACGGAGTGTGTAGGATTCATATGTCATGGACATTCGAATCAAAATTGAAGATCAATTTTCCTTTTAAGTGAAAAAATGTTCAAGAAAATCTCAATATTCAGCTTTGAATGAGGGGGGGGGGGACTTCGATGGGCTGAGGCAGAAAATAACTTATATAGAACATCTAAATGAGTTGACAATTATTTTTTTATTATTAGCTATAGCAAATTTACACAAACATCTTTTTATGAAATATGCCGTGGAAGATATAGCTGAAAAACATAGTGTAACTATGCTGCGCACACCGCCATATCATTGCGAACTAAATCCTATAGAACTTATATGGGCGCAAGTGAAAGGATTTGTAGGAAGACACAACACGACATTCAAAATGAAAGACGTTAAGTTACGGCTTGATCAAGCCATTAAGACTGGCGAAAAGCAGTCCATCGTGCCATAAAAGAAGAGGAGAAAATGTGTGATCTTGACCACCTAATCGATCGGATCATCGACCCGTTAATTATAACGTCAACAGGAGATGACAGTTCCTCAGATGACGAAGAATATTATGATTTTTTATAATTTAATTTCCGTATAATGGGTTTTTTGTTTTTTGTTGTTTTTATTACTCTACACATTTCTGAAATATACTATAGCTCCTGGACTATAAGCGAAAATAACTCAACAAGGCAAAACGCACAGTTCCGCTGAATTTTTTATAATAAATAGTTAAATAGGTTTTCACTCGTGACCGATGGCGTCCTTCATTATTGTTCCATCTAATTTAATTTTAACAACAAAGCTTATATTCACAATAAAAAAAAACTCTGCAAAAAGCAATTAACCAAAATATTTAACGTTATATGACGATGAGATTTGTGTCAAGAATTTTAGGAATTAAGTGTATTGTTATTTTAGCAGAAAAACTGTGCTCTAAGCAGTAAGTTGCATAAAATGAAGGTTGCTATAGTTGCAGTGCACAACGACGGATAATTTTCCTGCTAAATGGAAAGAAATATGTCACACGAGTGGATTTTTCAAAACCTTTTTTTTTTATGATAAAACACCTGCACTGTAGGAAAAATCCTTTAAGGCACTCTGGGAGCGGTGCGAGTGCGAAAAAAGCGATTAACGTTGGTCTTGAAACGTTGAAGATTGTATTCATTGGGAAACACGATCTCAGGAAGATCATTCCACAAAGATGACGTTCTCCAGATGAAAGAATTCTTGAACAATGAAGTTCGAGGAGTACTAAGCTGAACAACATATGGATGAGCGGCAGTGGTTCGCCGTGTATTTCTGTTTTGCATTGCTCTAGGTGGAATCAAGTGGGCAATGTCAGTCGAACACCTGCCATGGAAATATCTGTAAAAGAGAGCCAAATCACCAACCTGTCTTCGATGCTCCAGGCTATCGAGGGTCTTGGTTAGCTCGGGGTCGCCGATCAGACAAACGGCTCTCCTTTGAA
The DNA here is from genome assembly GCA_935413205.1 of Polydrusus cervinus. NCBI lineage: Eukaryota > Metazoa > Arthropoda > Insecta > Coleoptera > Curculionidae > Polydrusus > Polydrusus cervinus. Next base: position 29,349,266 of record OW284519.1, read on the forward strand.
TGGAATCCAGTAGCCGAAGGGTGTGCTTGGGTGCAGAGCTCCAGACATGAGAGCAATATTCTAATGATGGTCGAATCTGTGCTTTGTAGTGTCAAAAGTTGATGAGGTGTGTACAACCTTTTGGTGCGGAAAAGTACACCAAGTTTCTGTGCAGCTGCCTTGGCAATTGCGGCAACGTGATCATGCCAAGACATATTACCTCTCAGATTGACCCCCAGCAAATTAATAGACGGTGCCAGGAGAATTGCGTGTCCTGCCATGACTATATCCGGTTCTGCAATGTTAACCTTTTTGGAGAAGACTGCTGCCTGGGTTTTCTTAGCATTAAATTCGACTTGGTTACTGTCACCCCAAGCCAAAATTTCTTCCAGGTCATTGTTGAGGCGCAATACTTCATGCTGCCTGCGAAGATGTGCGTCGGCAGCGGATGTTTGGGGAGTCAAGGTAAAAGATGAGACAAGTGTGCTGTCATCAGCAAAGCTATAAATTGGATTTTGGGTTTTCACTAGAAGGTCGTTAATATACAGTAAAAAGAGGGTAGGCGACAATATGGACCCTTGAGGAACACCGGTATTGATGGTGAAGGTGTCTGAGAGAAACCCGTCAATCGCCACTTGCAGAGAACGGTTCTTAAGGAAGCTGGTTAACCATAAACAAAATCCATTAGGCATACCGTAGGATCGCAATTTACTTAGAAGCCCATCGTGCCAAACACGATCAAAAGCCCTAGATATGTCCAGTGCAACAGCCCGGGATTCTCCATGATGTGTTGCTCCAAAGATGGGTGAACTGCTAATAAATAACGGATCGACGGTCCGACCGATCAGGTGGTCAAGATCCTACATTTTCTCCTCTTTTTTAATGGCATTATAGACTGCTTTTTGCCAGTTCTGTGATGTCACTAACGGATTTCATTTTGAATGTCGTATTATGTTTTGCTATAAATCCTTTTACTTGTGCCCATATAAGCTCTATATGATTTAATTCGCAATGATATGGCGGTGTGTGCAGCATAGTTACACTATGTTTTTCAGCTATATCTTCCACGGCATATTTCATAAAACGATGTTTGTGTAAATTTACTATAGCTAATAGTTCCTTCTTTATCTAATTATCTTTAATTCAATACTTTTCGTGGTTAACCAGTCGATAATTTCTTGTTTTCTCTGTGCGTCGTGAATGATAGCTTGCGTTATCCATCCATAACTACTACTGAATCAGCTGGAAGATATTTTATCATTTCACCAAAATAGGCCTCAAAAACATTCGAATTCATGTCCTCGTGGTAATCTCCCGTATTGAACGACTGAACGGTTAACAAACCTTCTTTTAAAAGTCCCTCTTCGCTTCCATGTGCCTCTATGGCCGACACCGAAATTGAGCCGAAATGGACGGAATTTTCCATTTTATTACTCTACACCTTTCTGAAATAGACTAAAGATATCATTTCTCATGGAGCTTTATCTAGAAATATACGGGTTATCTAGAATCAAAAGTTAAAACTGTACAGTTAGTAGTTATGGTTGTAAACTCAAGCCACGATTTATTTCAAGTCTACGCTAATGACTTAGATAAATGATTGCTCGTGCAGGAGCAGTAAAATAATTCTAAAGAATCGATCCAAATTAGGCGTAACGGTTGTAACACATTTATTGTTTTGTAGCGAACGCATGAAGTCTAACATTTGCAGTTACGGGATTTTATTTAATAGTTTTAAAGTTTGATTTCTCCGAGACACGCGGAAAGTACCTGGAGAGATGAGAAGATGTTAAACTCAGTTTTTCCCGATCCTTCTTTATTGCTGAATTATAGATAATAGTTAAAATTAATAGGCTGGGAACAGTGACGTATTTAGAAAAAAGGTATGCCGCCCCATACTAATAATTTATATTCGGCTACATTCCGCTACATTTTAACAAATTTTCAAAATTCACCCTTAGTATAGTCAAATTTTGCTACTTCTGGCAACAGTGTTTCTCGATCGTCATAGTAGCACTAACAACTAAGCTCGAGCTGTCCACCAAGCCGGCTGTGCACCGTACTCGAATTGCACAGTTAGTTTGTTGAAAGCGAAGTTTCTATTCACTCTATTGATTGCCGAAATATTGTTTTAGCTGGTTTTGTATAGATTTACCGTTTACACGTTGCTAAGTAGTTTGTGAATTGTGTGACGAAAAAATAATTCTAGTTGCTGTAAGTAAAAATGGGAATTTTACAAATTTAAATGTAGGATACCTAGTATATAGCAACCCGACAATATAATATTATGTATAAACATATCAACATGGTTTTATTTTTAGCTTGAAAATCCGAAATCTAAAAAACCTGGTTAGAAAATATGAGCCCCCCCCCCCCTCTACCCCCGAATATATTTTCTGGCCACGCCATTGGCTGGAAAACATTTTTTATGACTGTTGGACTGGAACTTATTTCTCATGACATGTTATCCTTTTTAAGAACTTATTTAACCAAAATAAACCATTAAAAATATAACAAGGACATAATAAAAAAAAACACTTTATCTTAAAAGGCAAGGTCACCGTACCGCTAAAAATAATACCAACCAGGTCAACAAGAAAAAAGAATACGCTAGCCAGGTAACTGTACGAAATTCCAAGTAGATGTAGGCATATCAAATTACATGGCTACTTAGTATTCCCTCTTTGTGTATGGAAGTTTCAGTGTATGTACCTATCAGATTAATTATTTTGTGAGGAATGCTTGTAGAGATATGCATCATATATAAGCAAGCCTATACAGGGTTATCATAAAGGAACCGCTTAGCCTTTCATATAGAATCGATCCAATTTTACGTAGCCCCAGAAAAAAGTCCATTGGGTTAAGATCGGGCAATCTGGGTGGCCATCTATTGATCCCTATCCACCGCCCCGGAAAAAGTACTACAGAGTAACCCTCATTATGACCAGTTACTGTTTAATATTTATCTAGTTTATGGACAAAATAAAAAATGTTATGGATGAGTGCCCTCACCCTTTCTATGAGTGGTATAAACAGTTTGATTCCGATCCATAACGATCAGTTAAAAAGATGAAAGTGACAATAGTGAGGTTTTATCTGCGTGCGACGAGAGTGTGTTTATCTTCCAACCGAAAAACGGAAGATAATTTTCATTGAAACTCATGTTCATGTTACCGCAATAATTACAAGTAACAAATACAAATTTCTAGACACGTTTTGCTATGTGATATATTAATTCTTTTAACATTTTTTACTTACCTATTTTATTTCTGTACATGGGACGTGACTGTTTTAACAGAGTGATAATACCGATTGTGATTGTGCAACGACCAAAAAGAAAAATCGTTGTGTAGTAATGTGTAGTATTAATGTTCAATTCGTGTATGAGTACCATAGGTCATGTTTTATTTTATTTAAAATTAAACAAAGGCTGTTTCTTTTAGTATAAAAAAAAGAAAAAAGAAAGGAAATTTAAAAAGTCATTTGTTCTCTCGAACATTCAGCTAACTTGCTCTTTGACCTACAGCTTAACGTGGGTTCCGAACCGCGATCCTCAGTCATGTGACACTCCCCAAGGGCTATCAACCCTAGGTTTATTGCCATTGCACCTTCTATAAATTTGCTGGGGGTCAATCTGGGAGGTAATATGACTTGGCATGATCACGTTGCCGCAATAGCCAAGGCAGCTGCACAGAAACTTGGTGTACGTTTCCGCACTAAAAGGTTGTACACACCTCATCAACTTTTGACACTCTACAAAGCCCAGATTCGACCATCATTAGAATATTGCTCTCATGTCTGGAGCTCTGCACCCAAGCACACCCTTCAGCTACTGGATTCCATTCAAAGGAGAGCCGTTCGTCTGATCGGCGACCCCGAGCTGACCAAGATCCTCGATAGCCTGGAGCATCGAAGACAGGTTGGTGATTTGGCTCTCTTTTACAGATATTTCCATGGCAGGTGTTCGACTGACATTGCCCACTTGACTCCACCTAGAGCAATGCAAAACAGAAATACACGGCGAACCGCTGCCGCTCATCCATATGTTGTTCAGCTTAGTACTCCTCGAACTTCATTGTTCAAAAATTCTTTCATCTGGAGAACGTCATCTTTGTGGAATGATCTTTCTGAGGTCGTGTTTCTCAATGAATACAATCTTCAACGTTTCAAGACCAACGTTAATCGCTTTCTTCGCACACGCACCGCTCCCAGAGCGCCTTAAAGGATTTTTCCTAGAGTGCAGGTGTTTTATCATAAAAAAAAAAAATTGCATGACCATAGCGATTGGAGAGTGGGTACCTTCTTCCGTACCCCACGAGATTTCCGATCGCATCCGGCTTGGTTACCGACGTGAATGGGGTATACATTTTACACTTTTCCTGCATTATTAAACCTGCTAAATTTCCGCCATACTTTTTAATTATGCGTATCAACAATCTTACTAGACTTTGAGGTTGGATAATCCTGTCTTAATCAGACGCATTGATCATTAAATTTCTGATTAAAACCTCTATATGGTTAGATAATAAATAATTGATCAGGATATAATGTGCATATGTAATATGTAAATCTAAATATTCTCATTAGAATGTAATAAAAAACTTAGTACGCAGGAATGTCTGAACACGGGTTGCGTAACCATAAAGAAAAACTAGTCTATAAATTCAATTCTACTTCACTTGTAGATAAGTTGTTATTTCTCACCTTGACAGTTCCCATTCTTTTCCTCATGAATATTTTACATAGAAAGGTCACTGAAAATTATACAATTATGTTATGTGCCTAGTAATTTTTTTAGCAGGTGCAAACTTGTGATATAAAAATTTGGTTATTTAACTTGTATAAGCGTTACCTTAACTCATTTATGAAGTCAGGATTCGGTTGGATTTAAGAAATATTCTTTAAATTAAAAAAATATGTTTTCTGCGCCCGACAAAAATCCTTGCAAACATCGTCATATTGCGACAAATTCGTTAAAGAAAAAGTATGTTGAAGTTGCGAATTTTTTCAGATTTGTCCAAGACCGTCGGGCGTTTCTCAATTTACCCGGTAAAAAAATAAATGTACCTCGTTAAATATTTAGAAAAGTGCATTTTAAACAGCGATTACCTGGTAATGACATACTTTCATTGACAGTTTTTAGTGCGTTACAACAATGGTAAAATATGCGGTTGCGAGGTCTTTTGTGACTCAGTTTGTGTAACAGTTGGTAAACGGATGGCGAAAACTTATTTGCATAAATTGTAGTGGTCATTTTAAGTCCAGATAAAAAAATCTCTTTAAAGTTATAGTTTTTAAGTGTGAAACCCTTTATTTTATGATTATTTTGTGTTGCCATGGATCAAACTAGGTTAAGTTCATACAGCTAAAACTAACTTTTGGAGATATTGACATTGAGAATTGACGTTCCCAGTTCGATCCTTGGAGCGGGCATACGCCCAATAAAAAAAGTATGTCCGAATTTTAGTAGGTTTAAGAATGCAGGGAATCCCAACCCACCCTATTCACGCCGGTAACCAGGCCGGATCAGATCGGATATCTCGTGGGGTGCGGAAGAAGGTACACACTCCCCAATCGGTAGGTCATGCAATGGAGCAAGAAACCGAGGGTTAGCCCTTGGGAGGGAGTGTTGCATGACTGAGGATCGTAGTTCGGAACCCACGTTAAGCTTTAGGTCCCCTCGGGAATGGCCCTGGCAGCGAACGAAGAGGTGAAAAGCCTAATTCGAAAGAATGGCAAGAAATAACAATGACATTTAAAATAATATTTAGAGAAGAACTTTACTAATATATTATAAGTTAAGCAACAATACGCAATAAAATGTAATAACACTACTTGTACAATTAACGAATAAACTACAAAAAAAGAAAGCGTTTATGCGGATGTTTTCAACATTTTCATGCAGGTAAACATACACTTAATGCTAAGAAAGTTTATCATTATGAATTATCATCATTAATTAATTTAATAAACCTTATATTATATCGTGTTAGTTGGGATCTCGGTTGGGATATAGTGTTTTCCGCATTTAATAATTTATATCACTCCAGAAGCATATAATTATAAAACAGAAAAGCCATTTAACATTAAAACAAATGGTGATTCGTACAAAACCACAGGCGAACTTAGAGTAGGTTCGTTTTTAATGTCAAGTATCATCACTTTGCTCAGTGGTATATAAGCTATAATCTATTTCAGAAAGGTGTAGAGTAATAAGAGCTCATTAGGTATGCAAAGGAACTACAGAGTGACCCAACGAATATTTAAGCCACTTTTATAATTTGGCATTGATTTCATTGCAAAATTCTTTATTTTCATCAAGTGCAGGGTTTGTGTTAATTTATGGGTTTTGCCTATTGTTATCCATTCACAAACACTGAAAATGATGTGATAATTGCGTGCATTATGTACTTAGTATTACGTACACTTATTTTTTATTAAACATTATAAAAAAAATGCAAAATACAAAAAATACATTATATAGAAATTAAATTATAAAAAATTATAATATTCTTTGTTATCTAGGAAACTGTCATCTCCTCTTGACGTTATAATTAACGGGTCGACGGTCCGATCGATCAAGTGGTCAAGATCCCATATTTTCTCCTCTTTTCTAACGACATGATGGACTCGCCAGTTGTCTAGTGTCACTTCCTTAATGGCTTGATGAAGCAGTAGCTTAACGTCTTTCATTTTAAATGTCGTGTTGTGTCTTGCTACAAATCCTTTCACTTGCGCCCATATAAGTTCTATAGGATTTAGTTCGCAATGATATGGCGGTGTGCGCAGCACAGTTACACTATGTTTTTGAGCTATATCTAGCTAATAGTTCATTCTTTACCAAATTATCTTAATTTTTTTTCTTTGGTTAGTTTCATAAATAATTTAATGCACAAAATTTACCTGCGCCTATGGCCGACATTGAGCCGAACTGGACGGAATTTACCATTTTATTACTCTCCACCTTTCTGAAATAGACTATAGCTAACAACACCATCATGTGTACTATGAATAGGGGATTGTAAGTAGTTTAAACTGCTTTTTATTTCTTTAAACCGTCCCATCGCATACACCACTAGTTTAAAAAGTTGTATGTATAGCTTCAATTGGGGGGGGGGGGGGAGAGGGGTTTATAATAATTTTTCTAGCGGAGGATTAGGGTTAGGGACAAAACACTCCGTAAAGTATCACATTCTTGCGTCATGGGAAAATTGTACGATTTAGTCTAGGTATGGTCTGGTCGATGGTTGATATTATGGTATTTGTTGACATAGCCATTTAATGTTTCCTGTTTAAAAACAGGTACTAAATAAACACGGGTATAGTTACTACTAAAAGTTATACGTGATGCATTACTTGGTGATATCGTGATATGCAGTTGTTGTAAATGAAAAATTTATTTTTCTACGCCCACCTATCAAAATGAGAAAAAATGCACGGTGAATTTGGCTAGAAAGCGCCGTATATCAACACTAGTGTCGAAATACAAGGCACACTATTTAATTTAACCATATGGTGTCAATTTGACAGACCACCCCTATTTATTAAAAAGAGCGAATTTCAGAAAGCAGTAATTGTAAAGTGTTTAACTTATTTATCATGTATTTGTCGAGTGATTCGGAATTAGAGTGTGAAAATACACCATCTGAATTTATAAAAAATGTTAATAATCTACTGGAAAATCTATTACCAGAAAAAATAAATCGCGCTGAAGAGAGTGTCATGTATTAAACAACAAATCTTTATCGGTAGCGATAGCGTAGAGAATAGAGCTCTAGCCTACAGATCGCAAGGTCAAAGGTTCAAATTCCATCAGGAGTATTTGAGTTTTTTTTATAAAAACATAAAATAATTTATAGAATTATTTTGAATGGAAATCTTCCTTGTTGGGTGCATTTTTTTAAATTTATGTTTAAAGCATCTTTCCTTGATTCAATTTAAAATTTTTCATTGTGGTTAATCTAGAAGTCAATCCAGGATTAGTTCTTCCTATGATATATAAAATATGAAATAATGAAAAAGTTAAACTACAAATAAAGAAAAAGCCTATTGACAAACTGTTAAACCAGATATTATGTGGAACATAATTCTAAGTATACTAATTTCAATACTGGTGTTGAAATATTTTTTTTCACGAATCGAAGACTTTTTTAATAATTTTTTGTGGTCGTAGGAAAAATAGTGTACATTACTCATGTGAAAGTGATTATTCTAAAACTCGGAGAATTTCCGCACTCGGCTGACGCCTCGTGCTAAATATCTCCTCGTTTTAAAAGTATCACTTGTTATGTAATATACTATTCCGCCTAAAATAAACTTCCGGGCAAAAAATCCGGTAACCTGGATTTTTTGTTAAGTTCAATCCTTTATAACTTTTTTGTTTTTGATCCGATTTTTACAATTCTTTTGCCATTTTATAGATCATCAATGAGGAATGTGCCGATTTTTTTTAATGATAGGTCATGTTCGATAGGGCGATATTATATCGTGTAAATCAATGTGTGTTTTTTGTCCTAAGTTTGCGACCTTGGGTTTGACAATGATATCTTATGAAACTAAAACAAAAATACAAAGTAATGATTTTTTTAAGAGCATGTACAATTAAAATGTCATAATTTAGTTCTACTTTTAATTTAAAAGCGTAAAAAAAATTAAGCAATTTTTACATTAAAGTTAAACAGCTTCAGTCGCGCCTATAATTTGAAAATATTTAACGCTGTCACTTTCAATGATTAGTGATCAGTGGTTATGATCATTGAAGCAGATCGGTATCATTTCAAAATCTCGTGTCTGCATCTAAATTGGTTATTTTGCATATCTATAGTAATTAGAAGCGATTATCTATACTATTAATATGCATAAAAAACGTGAAAGGAAGAGAGAAAAGGCCGATATGTGAATAAATTTAAAAATCAAAACTTTTCAAAAAAATTAGGCAACATTTTGAATTTCTGTTTTCGCCAAAGGAAAAGTGGTATCTATATGGGTGAGAGGAAGTTATTTTTAGGCAGAAAAAAAAATTGAGGACAAAGATATAAGGCACTGAAAATTCTAAAAAAAAAAAATACTATAGGTAGTCTATTTCAGAAAGGTGTAGAGTAATAAAAGCTCATTAGGTATGCAAAGGGACTACAGAGTGACCCAACGAATATTTAAGACACTTTCATAAATTGGTACTGATTTTATTGCAAAATTCTTTATTTTCATCAAGTGCTGGTAGTGCCACCCGGGATTGGGTCAATTTATGGGTTTTGCCTATTGTTATCCATTCACAAACACTGAAAATTGTGTGACAAAGGCGTGCATTATGTAAACTTATTTTTTTTTAAACATTATACAAAAATACAAAATACAAAAAATACATTATAGAGAAATTAAATTATAAAAAATTATAATATTCTTCGTCATCTGAGGAACTGTCATCTCCTCTTGACGTTATAATTAACGGGTCGACGGTGCGATCGATCAGGTGGTCAAGATCCCACATTTTATCCTCTTCTTTAATGACATGATGGACCGCTTTTCGCCAGTTCCCTGGTGTCACTTCCTTAATGGCTTGATCAAACAGTAGCTTAACGTTTTTCATTTTGAATGTCGTGTTGTGTCTTGCTACAAGTCCTTTCACTTGCGCCCATATAAGTTCTATGGGATTTAGTTCGTAATGATATGGCGGTGTGCGCAGCACAGTTACACTATGTTTTTCAGCTATATCTTCCACGGCATATTTCATAAAACGATGTTTGTGTAAATTTGCTATAGCTAATAGTTCCTTCTTCATCAAATTATCTTCTTTTTTTCTTTGGTTAGTTATTATCATAAATAATTTAATGCACAAAATTTACCTGCGCCTATGGCAGACACCGAAATTGAGCCGAACTGGACGGAATTTTCCATTTTATTACTCTACACCTTTTTGAAATCATCATATAAACTTCATTGTATTGTAAAAATTATTAGCAATTTTTTTTTAAATCAAAATAACTTTCTCACATTCTCCAAGATCTGTCCAATTTTAAAAAGCGTTTAAAAATCCATTAATAAACGTGGACAGGATTCGCTTCAAGAAAACGCAATGTTTTTAATATACATATATAGATATAGTTTCGCATGGCGGTTGTAACTTTGGAAAATAATTTGCAGAAGTATTGTTTGATTTCACTTAAAAGTTGTCGTAATATTTGCAATAATCCAACCTTATTTAAAGATATTTATTATGTATATACATCTGACGCTGGCTGTCAAATAGTTGATTTGTAGATTAATAATAATTAATTACGTTGTACTTATCAGACTATTACCTAACTAGATTGGGTAAACATTGCACTATTGCGAAAATCATAAAATATTGTTTGCAATATAGTATAACATACAAATAAAAGTAAGACGTAAAATAGCTAAATTCCTGTGAAAAAGGTCAAATTATAAGTTTTGCAATGAAGTTTGTAATTAATGACTTTTGCTTATTCTTATTAGTACCAGGTACCAATCAAAAATACTATGTATATCGGCAGAAACGTCTTTTTCCACTTTTATTTTTATCCGTAATACACCTACAACGCAACGTTATGCATTGGCATAGCAAGTTGAAATTTGAATATTGCTGCGCATGTCGTCACGAGCGAGGATGCAAGCACGGTTGCATAACCTTTTGACGCAACTGACGGTTTTAACCTTACATAAAAAGCGGGCAAATATCAAAAATAAATCAATCATTTTCTTGCACCTAATACATTAGATGCCCAGTTTACAAACTGGGTTGAATGTATCGTGATTTTATCTTAATTATTTTAAAAAGTGATAACCATAAATTTCAATGTCAAAATGTCATTTCTTATAACGAAAAGGTGTATTTTAAATGTGTACCATCCGAACGATACACTCTGGCACCCCATTTGTCTGTCGATACCTCATAAATATCCTTATTCTAAAAAAATCTTTTGGCGCCATATGGGCATTGAAGTTGTGGCGAGTCTTATACTAAAATAAATATGCCATAATTCAAGCGTTTCAATAGGGCCGTGGGTGAACGAACCACTACAAAGCAAATTTTAGAATAGCCTTTACATACACACAGTGGCGTAGACTGTATTTCTCTAGTATATAAAAATTTAACCAATCTCTAAATTCTGACACAAAATGTACCGGGTGATTCAATAAGGGTGACGAGCGGCCATATCTCGGAAACTACTGGGCATAGAAATTCAGGAAAAAAAAATTACAACTAAAGTGGCCATGAGAAAATCCTGGAAATAATTTTTAAGTTCCGCATTTTGCCGCAAGAGGGCGTAATTGAAAAGTAAATTATAAAAGTTTACATATCTCCGAAAATTCCATTTTAAGGTATATCTTTGATAACACCATTAAAAAGCTTGGACAATTATGCATTATTTTGGTCCTATGCTCATTGGCGTACCGACTTTAATAAGAGGGGGGGAAGCTGTTGAAAGTGTAATCAGTTAAATCGCTGTAACTTATAAACGACTTATCCGATTTTAGCAAACTAAAGACTGTTTGGAAGAGAAATGTATGCACTTTCACCAATCGTATTTAGTTGTCTATAATAGTTCTAAAAAAAAATGCTAGAGGGCGCAATTTGTAATAATAACACATTTTTTTATTTTACTCCGAAAAAATAAATCATACGGTATAATTATGATATCATAATCGAAAAGTAGATGAAATTTGCTAGAAAAAATATTAAAACCGCAGCTCGATATCTCCGTTCGTTTCAGCGTTATCGCCAATAGAATAATTTTTAAAACTTTAAATGAAGAAGCGATTATATATTTTTTAGAAAAAAAGTGGGACGCCACTGATATTTTTCCATGTGGATATTACTTCGAATTAGCCTGGTCAATTCTGCATAAAAATGGTCTCTTGCGTTTTTCTCCTCAGGCACACCGTTCTTTTTTAAAATAGTTAAATTAAATTAGCTCTACTATTTATTATTTTTATTAACATTGATAATGAAAAATTTTGAAATTGTTGAAAATTACCACCCCGCCCGTCTTCATTGTACAGTTACATTCTGTGTAGATGGTTCTTGACAGCCATGTGACCTGTCAGAATTCCTGTAATGGTTCTCAGCTGGTTCCTGTTTATTTGAAGCAACTGTTTCGTAAGTCTTGGGTCTGGATCCCAATGAAGCTTTTGCTGTGGCATAATCTCTGTCTGTTGCTCCATAGGATTTTGTGTTTACTCCTAATCCATCGCTTTATGGCATATCGTACGGTGCACCGTGGTACTCCGAGTGCCGGTTCTGGACCAATGAATGTATCTTCTGGGCTTTTCCTTGCAAGTTTATCGGCTTTTTAATTTCCTGTAATACCTTCGTGTCCTGGTACCCACTGCAGTATTACGTTGTTTACTTTTCCCAGGGCCTGTAGTTCCTCTTGATATTCCCATACCAGTCTTGAAGTTACCTTGTTGCACATTGTTGGGCATTTTAGTTTCAGGGTGGGCCAGTGCCCCTCGCTCCCCCTGGCGCTGCCACTAATGTCAAACTTACAACAGTTTTATATAAAAAAAAATACAATAATACAAACTTGTTTTTCTGAACGATTTAAATAATTTTGTACCACGATTTTTCCACCAGTTTCTGATATTTTCAACGGGGCCCAAAACCTCAATCGACCTAAAAACTTTTATTATACGCAACAGAAATAGAAAATAAATTGGTAAATCTTTCTTAAATGGGGGAAAATACGGATAAGTACGTAAAACTAGATAAAACAGTCGAAATTATAAGATTAAGGAATTTTAGAAGGAATTTTCTCCTCCAGTCTCGAAACTGTGTTTCTACGTCACTGGTCCAAAACTATTTGCATTTAGCCGTGATATTTCGAGAACTACCGAACCGACCGACTGTCTGTCTTCGGTCTACGTTTAAAATTATCCACAGGAAGTGACTTTTTCTCTTTTCAAAAATAACATGACTTCTTGGAGATTACATTCGAAATACCACAGAGGATGCATCCCAACTTAAGTGTTTTAATGGTAATCTTTGAAAGATGGGGAGAGAGCCGTGTGGTTTTTTATGCGGGTATGATGGTAAAGCTGTGGTCTGACGGCCTTACAAGGCGACGACTGTAAAGGACTACGTTAAGAGCGTCCGAACTAAATTCTTGTCCAAAGTTACCAGCTCCATGCGCAATTGTATCCACAGGGTGATTCCTAAGTTGATACTTCTGTTTTAGCTGTGTGGCATTAAAATAAACAAAATTTTCAAATACCTTTTTTCAAAAAACTTAAAACTAGACGAGTTACAGAAGTAATAAATCTAAGTGCGAGCCTGGTCATCAAAACGTAGCCTGCTATACTTTATGTTGTTTGTCTTATTAGTCATGCAATTTACGGGTCGGTAGTCAGTTATTTGGCAATACGCTGCGGTGTGTTTTTCTGAAGCAAGTTAATTTTACATTGGTAAATGGTAGAAATTAAAAACAATGAACTAGTAGATATGGTGCTGATTTACGGTGAGTGTCGTCAAAGTGCGGCTGCTGCTTCGAGATTATACGCAGAACGAAAGAAGTATCAACTTAGGAATGACCCTGTATAATGGGGTTCGTATACAAAAAAAAATTGCGTCCCCTATGAACGCTCATGTCTATAGGCGTTGTCACACCATTTTTAGTGTTTAATAATAGGCAAAACCCATAAATTGACAAAAACCCGGGTGGTACTACCTGCACTCGATGAAAAGAATGAATTTTACAATGAAATCAATGCCAAATTATGAAAGTGGCTTAAATATTGCTCTGTATTCCCTTTGCATACCTAATGAGCTTTTATTTCCCTACACCTTTCTGAAATAGACTATAAATAGTATGGTATCAACCGCACCACTTAGTTTTACCGTAATTAACTGTAAATTTTATTTACACAATCCTGAATCGCGCATTATCGATGCTGTTAAAAAAAATATATTTAAATTTATTTTATTACAAAAAAATGGAAATACAGACAGATGTTTCAAAAAAGTCGCTATTGACAAATGCACATCGCCTCGGACTGATTTCTCTCCAAGTAGCTGTATAGTTTATGTAAATATTAAGAATTAACAATTTGGTCATATTATATCTCCATGACTTTCAAAAAAATGCCTATAAAAAAATAACTATCAAAAAAAAATCACAAGGAATAGTCTGGTCTATGACGATGGCATTCCTCTATGATCTATGTCACCAGTATGTCAAAAATATTAAAAGCTACCAACGACTAGAGGTACGTATTGACTCTTCACCCAAGATTCTGTATTAATTTTAAAAACAAAGACACCATCACACACTCGTATCATACCATCATACACACCATCACCTGTACATTAAAATTCAATTAAATTTAAACCAAAAGAAATAAACCTGCAACCTTGAGCTTTTGAATGATTTAAAATGTAATAAAAATAAGTCAGGGCAACTATACAAGAAAATTAACAATGGAATAGTAGATAATACAGAATATAATGATACTTCTTGTTAATTACTAATGTTTACAATCATTATTAAATTGCCATGTTCCCTTTCTCAAGTTTACTTTTACTTGTTCTATAATTATTAATTCCTCTGTTCCTTTTTCTGTATCATCCGGTAACAAACAATACTTGTGCTTTCAGGTTGGTAGGTATGTAGGAAACAAAGAAAATAGGTTTTTCAGTTTTAAATAAATACATAGCTGTGATTATTTACTCTTATCGAAGAGCATCTTGATCATAATTATCCATTATCTATTATTTATACTTGTGAACACCTATTTTTGGAGACGAATGGCAGGGTTTAACAACGAGAAAGAATTCGGTGTAAGCATAAACTATCTACTTAAAAGAAAGATTCTCTAAACTCAAAAGTATGTATCCTAAACATTAACAACCGTATTCACTATAGTCTATTTCGGAAAGGTGTAGAGTAATAAATGCATTAAATTATTTATGGTAACTAACCAAAAAAAAAGATAATTTGATAAAGAAGGAACTATTAGCTATAGAAAACTTACACAAACATCGTTTTATGAAATATGCCGTCGAAGATATAGCTGAAAAACATAGTGTAACTGTGCTACGCACACCGCCATATCATTGCGAACTAAATCCTATAGAACTTATATGGGCGCAAGCAGGATTTATAGCAAGACACAACACGATATTCAAAATGAAAGACGTTAAGCTATTGTTTGATCAAGCCATTAGGGAAGTAACAGCAGAGAACTGGCGAAAAGCCGTCCATCATGTCATTAAAGAAGAGGAGAAAATGTGGGGTCTTGACCACCTGATCGATCGGACCGTCGACCCGTTAATTTGTTAATTATAACGTCAAGAGGAGATGACAGTTCCTCGGATGACGAAGAATATTATGATTTTTTATAATTTAATTTCTGCATAATGTATTTTTTTAAAATGTTTATTAAAAATAAGTGTACCTAATACTATGTACATAATGCACGCCTTTGTCACACCATTTTCAGTGTTTGTAAATGGATAACAATAGGCAAAACCCATAAATTGACACAAACCCGGGTGGTACTACCTGCACTTGATGAAATTAAAGAATTTTGCAATGAAATTAATGCCAAATTATGAAAGTGGCTTAGATATTTGTTGGGTCACTTTGCATACCTAATGAGCTTTTATTACTCTACACCTTTCTGAAATAGACCATAAATGGATCTAAATTTAAACCATCCTTGTTGTTTTTGAATTAAGTGTAAGTACTCTGTTCTTAGATTTAACTCAGCTACTTTTTTTCTGTTCAGTAATTTTTGTATTAATAATCAAGATAATCATGACTTTAATTGCGAATAGTACAACAATAGAGTTCGACCGACGCTAAAAACAAAGAAAATAATTTTTTGCTGAGTAAACAATTAATAATTTCAATTGTTAATAGTAAATGGACTTGCACAATGCCTTAACGACATAAAACTACCCACATAAGATGGTCATTATACCTCATTTTCCAAAGCGATGGCTTTGAATGATTTCGGGTTCAATTACATCGACACACCCATTTAATTAATTATTAATTATTTTGTAAACGGAAGTCTGAAATCAACAATGTCAATGGTTACCTTGTTGAAACTCGACAGCAATGTTGCCAGATTTTAAGATTTAAGGGGGGGGGGGTCAAAATGTCGACATAATGCTACTCATGCAGTGGCGTACCCAGAAAATATGCTCGGGGGGAGGGTTCAGTGGGCCTAAGTAGGACATTTTTTTTTGGAAAGAGGAATAGTTGGGACTACATGTATTTCATGATTTCGTGCCTAGTGAAGAAGGCGGAGAAGCGCCGCAGGCGAAAAATTTTCGGGGCCACGCCTAAAGTTTGTTTATAAATTAACCAAACTACTATCAAATTTCGAAAATTAAATTATTACCTCTCCTCCTCTGCATGGTTGGATTAAATTTGTTTTTATAAATTTTTTTTTTGTTTTTTCTAGCTGGCTCTTTATTTAAAAAAAGCCATTTTTTTTACTTTGTGAAAATAAATTATAATAATTATTTTTATTAAATAATTTTCTACTGGCAAAACCATCAACCTACAAATCCAGAACCTTAACATAATTTGTATGTATATTAGTGTCAATTGAAAATTTTAACATAACACGTATGTATGACTCTAACCAGCGTTTTTCGGGCTCGGTTTTTTATGATTAAAAATAAAGTAAATATCGCTCACCACGCCAAAATTGATGATTTTTTTAGAAATATCTAAAAGCCGTTTTTGGTGCAAATGCTTAGGTTTTGAAATACTCCTTCTTAAGTGCCGTTTTGTATATTCATAATAAAGCATTCTCGTTTCTTCCCGCACTATTTTTTTTTATTATAAATTATCACACTTCTTCCATAAAAAAGGTTTCAATTAAAATTTTTACTTTAATTTTTCTCTTTAAAAATAAATATTTTTGTTTTTGTTGTAAAAATATTTTATTGCATTGGGTTATATTTTTGTTGATTTAAAATAGCTCTAAAAAAGGAAGAGACAAGTAGGATAATAGAAAAATACTATAAAATATTATTCTTTTTACTATAAAATATTATTCTTTTTACTCGTTTTCCTATAAAATTGCATCTTAAATCAATAACTAAAACGACATGCGTCCGAAACCTTAATCTCTATATAAAACAGGACTTTTAGCAGGAAAAGTTTAAAACCTAAACGTTTCCTACAAGACCTTTGTAATCAAAGCCAAGAATACATTATTTAAAGATTTAAATTAAGAATCCAAGCGTGAGACGAAAAATTAGATTGCAATTAGAATTTGAGACCCGAGCTTCTTGGCTCAGGGGGGTGCAGTCCACCCCCCCCCCCCCCCCCCCTTAAATACGGTACTGTATTCATGACAGAGCTTATGATATTACCTAAAAAGTAAAAAATTAAATTATTAGTTTCGCCGTTGTTTAACAATGTAGATTTTTAGCGATTAAAAAATATAATAATCTTGCACACCTTAATAACTCATTCTTATTACAAAACATTTATAATTTTAATTTTAAAACGGTTATTAGATATGTAGCGTATGTTTAAAGGAAGCAAAAATAATGGCACATCCTCTATTGTAAAATTCATACACACACATACAAGAACTTAACAGTTTTAAAGATGCATAACGCTTCTTTAAGTGAAAGTAGTTCTGCTGTTGCAACAAAAATGTGTTAGTTGCTGCTTTTAAATGTTATTTACGATAAAAATCGAGGAATCTTCACGAATTTTAAAATGTTTTGTAACGATAGTAAGGAAATGAAACATTATTTCAGCTAATCGCTTGGAAAAATCATTTAATGGGACGTATCCGACATGTTTATTTGGTATCATTTAAAACAGATAAATAGGTTGGTACTTTGTAGGCGTAAAGGTACCGTAAAACGGGGCGAATCAGGACACATTGTCGAGTTTACGAACCTGTAGCTCATTTTACTTAAAAAAGTTTAAATTTAAAAAGTTTTTACAAATCCCATAATAAACTGGCTGGGATTCTGGCCAAGAGAACGCGATGTTTTTGGTCTAATTTAATATTGTATATAGATTTAACTTCGCATGTAGTAGAATTTAGAAATATTATTTTAATATCTGGTTGATACCAGTAAAAGAAGATACTTTTCTGACAATTATACATTTTAAAGTAGTTTTCCTTCATCTAGTCATATAATTTCACTTAGTATACCCTATTGGCAAACTCGAATCTAGGGGGCCGATATAGACGCATCAGACGGAGATTATTAGTAGCTTTTTACACGTTAAACAGAGAACACGCTATTCTTTACCTCCCACCTTCCATTCTTTAGAACACGCGATCGAAGCATTCGATACGTCGACTGACGGATTGACCTAAACCTAACCTACAAGAATAATTTATGTTAAATAGTAAAAACTGTTTAAAAGAAAAGTATTTTAAAATTAATATCTCGACAAACAAAACCGTTTTAAAAACAGCTGCCTCCTGGTATCTGGTAGAAGTAGCAAAGCCGAAAGCATACCTATATACCTTAGTAGTGCCCTAACCCGGTTGGGAGTCTTCACTCTCGATAAAATAAAGCATCATATTTGGTCAGGCTAAACAAGGCCGATTTTCTTACGCGTCAGTAAGAGAGGGCGATATATTCATTAGTGTTATTATCTTTCTCGTACGCGTTTAACATCGGGCCAAATACAGAGTTGGCCGGAGCAGCGTGGCGGCAGGAAATTGTCGCGACGTCACCCATGCATTAGGAAGTTTTTACATCGTTAGGCAATATCAGATATTAACGTCTTAAATTACAAATTACTCGCATTTACAAAAAGAATGAAGCGTAGCGAGACAAAGTAATAATACTTATGAGTGCGAAAAGAAAAGCTTGGTGTACAGGTAGGTAGGGCCATGGCACTGTGTCCCTACTGTACGAGCCACCACTGCTTCATAGTAAAACTAATAATGACTATACCTATAAGAGAGCAGTGCATTGATCCGTAGTGTGCACCAAACCGAAAAGAAAATGACAGTTGGCTAGTTATATCTCTGCAACTAAACAACAATATTTGTAAGATACCAACCCAATACCTAAAAAAAAACAACTTAAATTATACATAAGTATAAGATTAAAATACGCTCCATTGTTACAGGTCGACGGTTCATCAACCTAAGAAAAAGTTGTCAAGATTTTTAGGAACTACTGGTATTTTTACTGATTTCTTTGTTTTAAAATTACCAAATTCAATAGTCACTAAAAGTTATCCAGAGTGGCAGGATACCCAAACTGACTTTACTGCATAGAACAGGTATGACTGATGTCATAGGAAGAGTAGCATCTTTAAAATGGAACAGGGCTGGTCATCTGGCGCACGAACAACAGATGGAAGCATATTCTGGAGTGGAGACCAAGACACGAAGCTTATAGAAGCAGAGGCAGACCACGAACAAGATGGACAGATGACATCAAGAGAATCCGGGGAAACTGGATACGAGAAGCACAATACCGCGAAAGCGATGGCAAACACTACGGGTCTTTCATGATGATGATAATGATGTCGAAAGATAGTAAACAAAGGAAAAAGAGTAATGTGTCAAGAATCGAATCGGCATTAAAAGTATTAAAATCAAAAACGATTCCTTTGGTACCTCGTCATATCTAATTTCTTTTTAACATGCCTCTTAATCTCGTACCAACATGGTACCATCGGATAAAACCTTCATATTTTTTTATGACAAATCTATAACCATCAATTAGAAATTCAATGACAGTTCGGCTTGTAATCATTAAATAAATGTTTAGTTCCTGATCATAAAAAATTGATGGCTTTTCTAGCAGTTTATACACAGTTAGAAAAGTACTCATGGAGGTACAGCGGTCGTAAAAATAGTCATTAAGTTTACCATGTTAACATAAGGTTTACGTTTTTTCCTTTGGAGCGGTGTTTGTGAGTATTTACAACAAAGAGGAGTTATAGAGGCGATATATTACATTTCCAGGACGTTTTATAATTTATTTACAAGTTTTTAAAATGGTCTATGATCCGATGATATCTTATATCTTCAATTTCAATATTTAAAAAACGACTGATCAGTGCAAAAATGTGGCAACCGTTTTTGGAGACGAACTAATGTTTGTCTCCATTTTCGATCGATTTCAGACACAAGATATTATTTTATGCAATAAAAGACAGCGTGCTCCGAAGTCACGTCGCTTCTTACGTAGCGAATGAATCATTGTGCGCCTATCTATTTGGCTTTCTTTAAACGTTGAAATTCAAAGCACATATACACCCAAGGAAGAAGCAGAGAAAATACTCGAGATGAGAGCAACTGAAGTAGTGTTGCACATTTAACTTTATAGTCCATTTCAGAAAGGTGTAGAGTAATAAAATGGGAAATTCCGTCCAGTTCGGCTCAATCTCGCTGTCGGCCATAGGATCAGGTAAATTTTGTGCATTAAATTATTTATGATAACTAACAAAAAAAAAGAAGATAATTTGATAAAGAAGGAACTATTAGCTATAGCAAATTTACACAAACATCGTTTTATGAAATATGCCGTGGAAGATATAGCTGAAAAACATGGTGTAACTCTGCTGCGCACACCGCTATATCATTGCGAACTGAATCCTATAGAACTTATATGGGCGCAAGTGAAAGGATTTGTAGGAAGACACATGAAAATGAAAGACGTTAAGCTACCGTTTGATCAAGCCATTAAGGAAGTGACATCAGAGAACTAGCGAAAAGCAGTTGATCATGTCAATAAAGAAGAGGAGAAAATATGGGATCTTGACCACCTGATCGATTGGACCTTCGACTTGTTAATTATAACGTCAAGCGGAGATGACAGTCCCTCAGATGACGAAGAATATTATGATTTTTTATAATTTAATTTCTGTGTAATGTATTTTTTTTATATTGTTTAAGAAAAAATAAGTGTACCTAATACTATGTACATAATGCACGCCTTTGTCACACCATTTTCAGTGTTTGTGAATGGATAACAATCGGCAAAACCCATAAATTGACCTAAACCCGGGTGGTACTACCTACACGTGATGAAAATAAAAAATTTTGCAATGAAACCACTACCAAATTATGAAAATGGCTTAAATACTCTTGAGGTTACTCTATAGTCCCTTTGCATACCTAATGAGCTTTTATTACTCTACACCTTTCTGAAATAGACTATAGTAAAATTTCAAAAAGAGTTTCAACTGCAAAAAATTAACTGTGAAATTCACATCATGGATGGAAGTAAATTATTATTTTAAAAACTTGTTTCTTGTCTATTTAAACACCTCGTTACACCTTATTAGCGGAAGTGTGTTAGAAATTTTCGATGAAATTGCAAATATTAATATAACGGGTTGAGTTTGAGTACACCTAAATAAAGTTTACTGATATTTAAAATGCATATATAAATAATACGGTCAACGGTCTCTCTTAGAGTAAATATTTATAGTAAATGTATAGAAAAAATAACCAGAGAACTTGTTTTTCGACAATTGACATCCAGATACATGACATTGGCCAGCTGATCAGCACCTCCAAAATTTCCCCCAGATTTTGACAGAGACGTATTTAGGCCGTCATCGGTTTGTGGTGTTTTATTTAACGTAGTTTTAAACGATGTTTAGATCGAATTTAGTGTGAGACAATGTAATTTTGGATATTAAATTGAACGGTTTCTTCATCAAATTAGTGATGTCAACAAAAAATTCGTTAAGGTTGTCTATACAGGATCATCCAAACAGAGTGCTCACCATTGGTAAGGTATTGCTCAGGAAAGGAACTCAGTTAAATTGACAGACTAATATGCGAAATGTAGGGTTAGAAACATTCACGCCGGTAACCAGGCTGGATGAGATCGGATATCTCGTGAGGCGCAAGAAACCAAGGGTTAGCCCTTGAGGGGGGGGGGGGGGGTTGAATGATTGAGGATCGTGGTTCGGGACCCACGTTAAGCTGTAAGTTCTCTCGGGAATGGCTCTGGCAGCGAACGACGAGGAAAGAACAACATTTTCAATTATCTTTCAATATAATTATTTACATTTTTTACTTTAATATTTTCATTAATAATTATATTTTATTGTAAGGTAGAATTTAAATCGGTAAAAAACAACATATCATTTTAAGTGGATATAAAAAAAAATGGTCTCCATTTACGTAACGACCTATATAACTTATCGTATGAGGCTTTTATGACCGACTGAATGTCATTATTCAAATTCCTATGGTTAAAAAAATTGATAAAAATTAATGCAGGTATTAAAATTTTACAATTAAACCCGTATAAATGAAGGTTTATAGTCGTTTGTTAAATAACACGCTCTTAAAAACGGTATTAGCAATAAAATCACATGCAGTTTAGCAAAACAAAATGTACCCATAACATGAAAACCGCGGCCTTGCTTTCCAATTCTTGATAATATAAGGAATAAAATGAATTTATTTGTCTATATAATCTTATGGCTTGTAAGAGTTTTGTTAGTATAATTCATTTTACTATTTTATCCATATTAATTTAGGCCAAACCGATGGTAGAACTCCCTAAATGTATCTCTGCCCGAATCCTTGCCTTCAACTCTTCCAGATTTCTAGGTCTGATGAAATAGACCATTTATATTAAATAGCCTCATAAATAAAAATCTACGGGTGTAATATCGGGGGTTTTGGGCGGCCTTTTTATAAATCTTCGATGTCCTATCCACGTATTTGGAAATGTAATGTTTAAGAATTCTTCTACATTTCTTGCAATTGGTATTTTAAACAGAACTTCAAAGAATATTCCCTAATTATGGAAATCTTTCCAGCAGGATGGAGCTCCCTTCTTACTTTGCAAGAAATGTTAAAGAATGATTAAATGTTACATTTCCAAATAGATGGATAGGACTGCGAGGATTTATAGAGTGGCCGCCCAAAGATATTACACCCTTAGATTTTTATTTATGAGGCGATTTAAAAGTAGGGTATATGTCACCATACCTAAAAATCTGGAAGAGTTACATAAAGGCAAGGATTAGGGCAGAGATACGTTTAATCACGCCATAAGTTTTGAAAAGAGTAAGTGAAGAGTTCTACCATCGGTTTGGTCTGTGCTAACGCCTTTATGAGGCACATTTTTAACAATTGCTATGCTAAAAAAGTGACATTATGGTATTAAAAATATTGTTAATGCAATTGTTCCTTAAATTAGTTATTATTAAATTTCTGACACATTGCTTGACAGATGTAAAAAAAATATATGTACAAATTCCTTTTTCGATAAGCTTTTCAAAAAGATGCCACAAAAGTGGTATCCTCTAATGTGAAAAAAAAGTTAGTTAGGACTGCGCTTCGGAGGAATCCAATGTGGGGATAACCTCCCGCATGACAAACTTGGTAGGAATTTGCTGGACCTTATAAAAGGAACAAATCTTTTCTAGCAAGATAGGGGCGCACAATAAGCCACTACTGCAGTGTAGGAAGCTTGGGCCGAACGTTCGACCCCCGCCTTAAACCAACCAACCAACCAGAGTTTATGACAATGTACCAGTGGCGTATTTAGGAGGGGGGGGGGCTCGTCTAGGAGCTCGGGGTCTAAAAGTCTAATTGCAACCAAATTTTTCGGCTCACGCTTGGACTCTTAATTTAAATTTTTAAATAATGTATTTTTGGCTTAGATTACAAAGGTCCTGTAGGAAATGTTTAGTGTTTAAAGGTTTCCTTCTAAAAGTCCTGTTTTATATAGAGATTAAGGTTTCGTACGCATATCGTCTTAGTTATTGATTTCTTGAACGGCAGTAGAGTTTTGGACTTGCATTGTCTTTATTTGTTTAGAATCACTACGTTTCAACTGGTAAGCATCTCCAGTCGTCTTCAGGTGAATACTGAATAAGTACGGTAACTACAGCTCTATTTATACTAGGCAGGTGCTGTGACGCATGATTAGTGGGTGGAGTCATGCGTGTTGCTAGGTGACTCCACCCACTAATCATGCGTCACAGCACCTGCCTAGTATAAATAGAGCTGTAGTTACCGTACTTATTCAGTATTCACCTGAAGTCGACTGGAGATGCTTACCAGTTAAAACGTAGTGATTCTAAACAAATAAAGACAATGCAAGTCCAAAACTCTACTGCCGTTCAAGAAACGTCATTGTCTCCAACCTTCAAACAGACATTATTGATTTCTGATGCAATTTTATAGGAAAACGAGTAAAAAGAGTAATATTTTATAGTATTTTCTATTATATACTTGTCTGTTCCGTTTTCCCTTTTTTAGAGCTATTTTAAATTAACAAAAATATAACCCAATGCAATAAAATATTTTTACAAAAAACAATTAGGTAGATTTTTAAAGAAAAAAATTAAAGTAAAAATTTTAATTGAAACATTTTTTATTGAACAAGTGTGATGATTTATAATAAAAAAAATAGTACGGGAAGAAACGAGAATGCTTTATTATGAATATACAAAACGGAACTTAAGAAGGAGTATTTCAAAACCTAAGAATTTGCACCAATAACTGCTCCTCGATCTACGCTCCTAAAATACAATACATGATTTCTGAAAAAATCATCAATTTTGGCGTGGTGAGCGATATTTACTTTATTTTTGATTATGAAAAACCGGGCCCAAAAAACGCGTGTTAGCGTCATACATACGTCTTATGTTAAAATTTTGGATTGATACCAATATTCACATTTTTCACATATATAAAATATGTTTTTTTTTAATAAAAAACCAGCTAGGAATATCAAAAAAAAAACATTTACAAAAACAAATTTGAATAATTTTGATGAAATTTGTTAGTAATTAGGTGAATTTTAAACGAACTTTGGGCGTGGCCCCGAAAATTTTTCGACTGCAACGCTTTTCCGCCTTCTTTGCTAGGTACAATATCATGAAATACATGTAGTCCCGACTGTGCCTTTCTCCAGAAAAAAAAATGTCCTATTTACCCCCCCGAGCATATTTTCTGGCTAAGCCACTGCAATGTACCTTCTGTACTTTGTTATATCAATCAACTAAAAGAAAAATCATATATCTATAATATTTCAACATACGACTTACTTGTGACTTACTTCTTGAACGCATTCCGTGTTTCACCTAGATACGTCCGTAATGTATTCACAAACTCTCTTTAATTAGTTAAAATTAATGTTTATAACAGTACTTTTTCCTGTTTCAAAAATAAAATACAAAAATTAAAATTTTAAATTAATTGGAACACACTAGTTATTATTTTTAATATAAACGTAGTAGCATTTTTCTACTTTCAGTTCTATCAAGTTATTCCGTACAAGAGTGGTATCTATACGTTGGGAAAGTTACAAAAAAAATTTAAATAATCTGTTATTTAAAATATCTTCTATATTTATGGAAATATTGCTAATGGGTATATAAATTTGTATTTTAGTTTATAAATATTACAAAAAAAACATGTTTTTGGATCCATTCACGGCCAATAACCGATATTTTAATATTAAGGGCACGTTGATAATAGGCCACCCATATTGTATTCATTTGCGATTGATTATATTTGATAAATAATTGTATTCTAAAAAAATTAAGACTTATTTTTTTAAATTTAAATAACCTTCTCACCTCGCTTCTCACATTCTCCAATATCTGTAGAATTCAAATTTAAAAAGTATTTAAAAATCCATTACTAAGTATGGACAGGAGTCGTTTCAAGAGAACGCAATGTTTTCAATATATACAGGGTGTTCATTAAGCAAGTATAGAAACTTTAAGGTATTAATCTTTGATTGATTTTTGAGACAAAAAGTTGATACAAGTAGAGGTCCGCAACGGCTTCGTTTTCCAGATACAGGTGTTCAAAATTAAAACAAATTTAAAATTTTTCCATATATTTTTTAAATGGTGTCAGCTACTTTATTGAAACTTAGAACACACTAATAGATATGCAGAGACTACATTTTGCAAGTATACAGGGTGTTACAAATTCTATGTTCACCATTGGGATCTTATAAACGATAAGAGATACAAGTAAGTTTAAATTAGGGCAAAGTTGCGCAATTCATAGCCGACCAATATGCCAAGAAGAAATTAGGGAAATTCCGAGTACTTCCGAAGATATACGTAAAAACCGAAATTCGCCGTTTTGGTTTTTAATTTTTCCTGGCTTTATTTAAAGAGATAATGGAAAATACATTTCACACTTTTATTGCCACTTTTCATCTGCTATAAAGCAGTGTTCTTAGATTTCATGTCCGACGTTTTTTTTTGGATGCCATCGTCAGGTTTGTTTTTTAAAATACGGACCTGTATTTTTTATTGCATTTATCTAAACTTTATATGCGATGTAATCTTAATACAAAATTACTTTGATTGAATATCAACGTTTCTACCCTATAAAAACATTTTCAGGAATATTTTATTTAAAAAACTTTTGGATTAGGTATTAAGTAAAGATCATTTTTTTTAACAGTATTTTCGGAAACACAAAAAAATCTATAACTAAAACAATAACAAATATCACAAATCGATAATTACAGTACGTTTAGGTACTAAAATATTCAAAAATATCTATTATTTACATTTTTTATAAATTAAAATTATTTAAACCCAGAAGAGGTAGAAACTAATGACAAATGTTTATCTCAGATTCTCAAAAAGGTTTTCATTTTGATTTATACATTTTTCAATTTTGACGCGAACTTTTTGAGTAGCTCTGTGTTTTTAGAAAGAAAAAAATCGTTCTGTCTCTGTTATACATTATCAGATACGGCTTTGATCTACAATAATCCAAAAGTTTTTTAAATAAAATATTCCTCAAAATGTTTTATAGGGTAGAAACGTTGATATTCAATCAAAGTAATTTTGTATTAAGATTACATCGCATTATAAAGTTTAGATAAATGCAATAACAATACAGGTCCGTATTTAAAAAAACAAACCTGACGATGGCATCCGAAAAACAAAACGTCGGACATGAAATCTAAGAACACTGCTTTATAGAAGATGAAAAGTGGCAATGAAAGTGTGAAATTTATTTTCCATTATCTCTTTAAATAAAGCCAGGAAAAATTAAAAACCAAAACGGCGATTTTCGGTTTTTTACGTATATCTTCGGAAGTACTCGGAATTTTCCTAAATTCTTCTTGGCATATTGGTCGGCTATGAATTGCGCAACTTTGTCCTAATTTAAACTTCCTCGTATCTCTTACCGTTTTTGAGATCCCAATGGTGAACATCGAATTTGTAACACCCTGTATAGTGTAACTGTGCAGCGCACACCGCCATATCATTGCGAACTAAATCCTATGGAACTTATATGGGCGCAAGTGAAAGGATTTGTAGCAAGACACAACACGACATTCAAAATGAAAGACGTTAAGCCACTGTTGGATCAAGCCATTAAGGAATTGACAATAGAGAACTGGCGAAAAGCAGTCCATCATGTCATTAAAGAAGAGGAGAAAACGTGGGATCTTGACCACCTGATCGATTGGACCGTCGACCCGTTAATTATAACGTCAAAAGGAGATAATAGTTCCTCAGATGACGAAGAATATTATAATTTTTTATAATTTAATTGTATAATGTATTTTGTATTTTTTTATAATATTTAAGAAAAAATAAGTGTACCTAATACTATATACATAATGCACGCCTTTGTCACACTATTTTCTGTTTGTGAATGAATAACAATAGGCAAAACCCATAAATTGACCCAAACCCGGGTGATATTACTTGCACTTGATGAAAATAAAGAACTTTGCAATGAAATCAAAGCTAAATTATGAAAGTGGCTTAAATATTCGTTGGGTCACTCTGCAGTCCCTTTGCATACCTAATGAGCTTTTATTATTCTACACCTTTCTGAAATAGACTATAGTCAAGTACAGTTTTGGTTTTCGTGCGACCACACAGTATGTACCAAAGGTTGTGTATACTTAACACAGGTTTTTTTTCTAGAAATGAACGGGCATGGATTATTTTTTTATAAATGTCAAAAGCTTTGATCTGTGTGGGTGTCGGATTTATGGAAAGCTGTAAAGTTAGCTATAAATTGGGGATTAAAAAAATTAGTTCTAGCGATGAATTACTTTATTTCAGAGTCAATGACAACTTACCAATGACAACACCAAAGGTCAATGACAATTTAATATTAAATATAATTGAAACTTTTAGAATATTAATTTTGAGTCTATAAGCCTCTTAAAGATAAATCCACGGTTAAAAAAAAATAAGAGGTAAACCGCCTTTTAAATGTAAATTTTTTTTAAATGTCAAATCAAAGAGTTGGTGAAAGAAAAAAAATATTATTATAAAAGGAATACAAAAACTGAAGTGTTTAAACTGTAATATGAGAAGACACAGATGTCTTGCATTAGAAGTGCAAGATTTCTTGAGTAATGTAATGAGATAAAATTAAGTTTAGGTGTCATGTTGCATATTTTTTATAAAAGTGAAGCATCTTAAAAAACAAACTTTAATTCTTTTTTCAATGAACCGAGTTAAAATTTACCATGTAAAACTGTGGAAGTTTTTGACCCGAATTACAAAAAAAAACTCAAGCCAGATATTTAATTGGAATGGTGATATACAGGGTATTTCACGGTGGATGGAATGTTAGACCTTTATGGAAAACGGGTGATACGTTTTCTTCAAAAAGTTGGTTGCTTAAAAAAGGAATCATGTTTTATCGTTTTAAAATATTTTCAGCAATGCGGCGTTGCCGGTTCTGCCCTAAACAGGTGGCAACATCGTTGTTTTAAATGGAACACCCTATATATTATATTATTTTCTAATTCCCTATTTAATTCCACGTATATTTTGTATTAAACGTTATATGTCTAAATTCAATTGTTTTGGGGAAATTGACGTTTAAAATATTCCTTCTCACTTTAACAGGCTGTAACATTGGAATGGCGCATCTAAGAGAAAAATGGTTTTTACCTTCCTGTCTTAGTTTTTATTGTGTATCCAAAAATATCGTATAAAGATGTTAAACCAAAAAAATGATATTACGGTTTAACATGTTAAACCGGAAGTTGTAACTTTTAGATAGATAATAAAAAACTGAGACAGGGAGGTGAAAACCATTTTTCTTGAAAGATGAGCCCTTCCAGTGCCAAAGCCTGTCAAAATCTGAAAATGGTATATTTTTAACGTCAATATTTCAAAAACAATTGAATTTAGACATATGACATTTTATACAAAATATACGTGGAATTGTATAGGGAATTAGAAAATAATATAATATATAGGGTGTTCCATTTAAAATAACGATGTTGTCACCTGTTTCGGACAGAAGCGGCAACACCGCATTGCTGAAAATATTCTAAAACAATAGACCAGGGGTTCCCAAAGTTTTTTCTATGGCGCCCCCTTTTGGGAATCAAGAAATGGTCGCGCCTCCCTCCCCCTCCATTATACAGATACAAGTTGTATTAATTTTGCAGTTTTTCAGAGCTCTCGTGCCACCTCTAATGCTGCTTAGCGCCCCCACAGGGGGGCGCGCCCCCACTTTGGGAACCCCTGCAATAGACCATGGTTCGAAGAATTCGTCCATTTTTACTCAAAGAGACCTGATATTTGAAATTTTGTAAGAAAAAAAAAATGGTTGTTTATCTAAGCAACCACATTTTTAAAGAAAAGGTATCATCAGTTTTCCATAAACGTCCACCGTTTCATCCACCGTGAAACACCCTGTATATGTGGATGTGTGAAAATTAGTTTTATGCAGAAAAAAAAATCCACGAAAAAGATATAAGCCAATGAAAACCCTAAAAATAAATACTAAAGTTCATTATCAAAATCAAATAATTAAAATTACTTCTTTTTAGTAAAAATAAATTTCTCTCCAGTCCAAATTTGAAATGTTCTTGATAATCCATTAGCAAACATGGCCAGGGTTCGGGCTAAGAGAACACTATGTTTTTGGTCTAATTTGATATATTTAGATACAATGGATAGTACCCTAAAAAAATCAAAAATTTGGTCTGGGGGTCCTTACGAACGGTCCAGCAAGGGATATTTCATATAATTTTTTCCTACACACTTTGCAAAAATTGATATAAAAAAATATATCAAATTAAATGTACAAGCAAAATGCAATAATAGATAAATCGCTTCTCAAAACTTACATTGGGGCAAAAGCCAGAGAAAGGCCGAAATAATCCAATAAATAAAAACGTCCCCAGAGATTTACGAAAAACGCACGGAACGACTAAAGCCAGCCGGCCTTTCACTACCGCTTTTTTCTTTAGAAAAAAACGCGACAAACACTTTAAAAACCCGTCATATGTTCCGGAGAGAAAACGGCACACTAAACTCTCAACTCGGCTCGAACAGTTGTTAATGTTTACGTTCCGTCTGCATGACGCTCGAAAAAGCCATCGGCTTCGGCTAGTCATTTAGCCTTGTCTCACCCTCTTCTTTGTATGGCGTATCGCTCTGTCTTCGTCGGAGGTACCGTCGATCGTGCTCTACCCTCATTTTGTCGGTACACCTATAATCACTTGTGGTACCGCGTTAAAAAGAGACAGTCCGGAACAAAAAAAAAATTGTTAAAGGAAATGTGTTGGTTCCTGTGATTTGTTCTAGCAATGAGTTTGGTTGGTACTTTAATAACTTGATTTAAAAAAAAAATGAAGCTAATACCTTTTATCTACACCGAGACACATATACAGAGTGTAATAACTAATGGGTAGTAGAGTAACTGGAGATACTAGACATCAAACTAAGCCGATTATGTCATATAAGTTTTTTTTGATAATAAAAATATTAATTTAATTATGTATATGTTTTTTTATGCTTTGAGATGTTTAAAGGGAAATATCTCGAAAACCGTTAAAGATATTAAGATCAATCAAGTACACCTTTTTGACTCAGAAAATGCCCTTCTTTAAGAAGCTATAATTGAAAAACACCTAATATCACATGTAAGAAAAAAAATCATAGATTTATGAAGCCCAGTGTATGCAACTTGCGACCTCTAGATTCAAACTTAAAAATTTCTACAAATTCTTATTTCTTGCTCATAAAAACATAATATTGCCAACTTTCAAATCGATTCATTAAACCGTTTTAAAATTATGGCTTATTTTCGAGAATAAACTTCTACTTTTAACATCCTGTATCTCTAGAACGAGTAACAATCCGAAAAAACTTATATGACTTAATCGGCTTAGTTTGATGTCTAGTATCTCCAGTTACTCTACGGCCCATAAGTTATGGGACACCCTGTATATGCGACACCGGGTCATAGAAATGGAGTCGTCTGTAACTTTCAGCGGTCCAAATTTGCATTTATGGAAAACCTTTGGATTACTTGGAGTTTCTTGAGGGTTTATTCGGGATGACAGGACTGAAACTATCCCTTTACCTATATAGTTTCTGTGAACTACTCAATACTTACAGAAAATATGAAGCAGCAGCATCAGGCATTGTATCCTTGGGAAAAATGGAAACATACCATTTTTTTCGTAGCTTGATTGTATAGCCAAACTAAAATTTTAATTATTGAATTCAAAAGAGTATCAAAAAAACCGAATTTATCTGCTTCCAAGGCCTACATGGGTGATAAAACCATATACAGGGTGTTACAAATTCGACATACCAGCATTGGAATCTCGGAAACCATAGGAGTTAAAGAAATAGTTAAATGGGGGCAAAGTTGTGCAATTTAGTGCTGATTATAATGCCGCTTTAAAAGTTTTCAAATTACGAATACTTCCGATTTTATTCGAAAAAAAACGAAATTTTGCAAAATCGTTTTTATTTTTTCCTGAGCTCAGTTGACTAGCTATTTAAAAATAAATGATACTTTGTCGTTGCCACTTTTTCTCCTCTACAATGTAACGTTACTAAACTAAAGATCCGCCGTTTCGTCTCCGAGCGGCCATCACCAACTTAACTTGGCCCAACGGTGCAACAGTGGCGCGTTTTTTCATGAAGAGGAGGACGGCACCTCAACACGTACAGGTGGGTCCTCAAGATCAAGGCATGTAAAGCCAACAAAAGTATCCATCATTCATCAAAATATATGCTCCATAGGCAACTGCTTGGATGAGCTACAAGTTTTTCTCGATGATCATCCAGACTGTATACTTTTCTGCACTTCAGAACACTGGAAATCTCAGGAGGCACTACCATACTACAAAATCCAGAATTTTGAACTGGCTTCCTCTTATTGCAGAGAAGAAGGCCGGCATGGTGGGGTAGCGATATACTGCAGAGACGGTTACAGATGGAAACCAAGAAATGATGTACAAAGACTATCAATCGAGGGTATATTGGAGTGTGCCGCAGTGGAAACAAGTGTTGGTGGTAATGGTGTAACTTGTGCATGTGTGTATCGGTCACCAGGTGGGAGTGTAGATGATTTTCTATCTTTATTAGAAACTATATTAAGCCTACTAACAAAAAATAATTCAAATACATGTTTTATTGCTGGGGACTTCAACCTGGACATAAAAATTACAAGTAAGAATAGCTTAAATTTTTTAACTTTAATGCAATCTTTTGGGCTTAGGCCAACTATATCAGAAAGCACCAGGTCAAATAGCCAAACGGGCAGTTGCATTGACAACATATTTACCAATGAATGCAACTGGAAGTCCAATTTAATTGAGAACAATATATCTGATCACAATGCACAAAAAGTGTGTCTTGATGAGAATGAATGTAGGAATGAATGCACTACTTTTAAAAGGTTTTTTAATAATGAAAATAAAGAAAGTTTTAGGCAGATGATTGCAGGGGAGTCGTGGCTTCCCGTGTATGAACAGCAAGTGCGAGATGTAAATGCTCAATGGGGAATGTTTATGCAAAGAGTATTACTAATTTTTGAACAATGTTTTCCAAAAAAAACTGTAGTGAGAGTAACAAATAATAATAATAATAAAAAGAGTAACTTATATAATAACCCAAATGTTGCTGCATGCAAGGAAAGGCTAGACCTACTATGGGTACTGTCAACGAAAGATGAGCGTTACAAAGATCAATATAAGAAAGTGAAAGCTGAGTATGGTGAGGTTCTGAAGGTTGCTCGACAACAAACCTATGTAAATAAAATTGAAAATGCTGAAAACAAAAGTAAGTGTGTATGGCAGATTGTTAATAGTCTTAATAACAAAAACAATGGTAGGAAAGAAATACAGATTGAGGGCAAGCCTCAAGAAATTGCTAATCAATTAAACGACTTCTTTAAAAATTCTGCAACTAACATTAAAATTAACTCTAACGGTAAAGTCCCTAATAATATTAAGCATAATAAGAATTCGATTTTTATAGAACCTGTCACACATCACGAAATCTTAAAAATTATAAAAAATCTAAAAAACAAAATGAGCAGTGGATATGACGAAATTCCAATTTCGTTAGTAAAGTACTGCATGTATGAGCTCGCAGAGCCCCTAACATATATGATAAACAATTCGCTGGAGTATGGTGTATTTCCAGATCAACTCAAAGTTGCCCTGGTAAAACCAGTCCCAAAAAAGGGGGATCTCACTAGGATGGAGAACCATAGACCAATAAGCTTACTGCCGTCTCTATCAAAAATCTTCGAAGCAGCAATGTGCAATAGAATAGTAAACTATTTTGCAACTAATAATCTTTTTAATAAAGCACAACATGGTTTTTTGAAGGGTAAATGTATTGAAACAGCAGTGTTTGAATTCATACAGAGCGTTATTGATGGCTTGGAAGATGGCAAGTGTACGTCAGGAGCTTTCCTAGACCTCTCCAAGGCATATGATTGTATAGAGCACAAGATCTTGTTAGAAAAACTCAAAGCTTACGGTGTTAGAGGTCATGCGTTACAATGGTTTGAATCTTATCTCACAAATAGAAGTCAGCGAGTTGAGTTAACTTATAATGGCACTAAATACTATTCGGAACTTAGTTGCATTCATGTGGGAATTCCGCAAGGGAGTGTCATAGGCCCCCTTCTGTTTATTATTTTCATTAATGACATATCCCATACAATGAATTCTGATCTCTGTACCCTAATAAACTATGCTGATGACACCAATCTAGTTCTCAAAGCTAGGTGTATCTCTGAGCTTACCGAAAAATCTAGTAATGTCTTGACCCAAATGGAGACATGGTTTGGGCAAAATGGATTGGTTTTAAATAAGGCCAAATCTAATTTTATAGTTTTTGACTCAAAAATCAAATCTCAATATGTGAATGAACCACAGATCGTTAATTTTGACATTAAATTAGAGGAATCCACGAAATTCCTGGGTATAGTTATAGATGAAACCCTTAATTGGGGTAGGGAGATCGAATATGTGAGCGGTAGGTTGTCTTCCGCTACATACGCCCTGCGTGTGATGGGGAGATACCTTGCCCCACATGCACTCAGGTCGGTCTATTATGCATATTTTTATTCAATTCTAAGATTCGGAATTATATTCTGGGGTTCTGGTGTGGGTGCTGAAAGACCATTTATCATCCAGAAACGAGCAGTGAGAATCCTAATGGGCATGTCAAGTAATGAAACATGCAGGACACGATTTAAACAACTAAATATACTTACTGCAAGTGCTGTTTACATTTATGAAACGTTGTTGTTCTTCTATAAACATAAAGAATATTATGAACCTTTTCGCAAGGCACATAGTCGATATGATACAAGAACATCCAACTATAATATACCATGTCATAGACTGTCTCTCTTCAAGAGATCTCCGCTTTACAACGGAATAATTTTTTACAATAACATTCCAGACAACATTAAGCCTCTTTTGCACCAAAATTTTGTAAGTTATAAGAAAGCAATCTTTAAATATCTAGTTAACTTGGAACCATATAGTGTTGCGGAATTTCTGAGCCCATGAAGGGTCAGGCTCCGCTACGAGTGATCGATGCACACATGTACGGGGAACTGCGATAGTTTTAATATGTTGATTTTAATATGTTACTGTAATAATGCGTCCCCTCACTTTTAAATGTATTAAGTGGTATGTATTTTTGTATTATGTCATTTTTATATTTTATATTATGTCATTTGATAAGTTTCCAACAAACACTTTTCTTTAGTTTGATTTATTTGGATATTTGTATATCTGACGCATAACCATTATATTTATATTTATTCTGGTAATATAGAAATTTTTGAATTTGAATTTGAATTTGAATTTTTTGAATACGGATCTGGATTTTTTTAAATCGATTTTTAAACCCTCCTATCCTCAAAATGTAATGGCGATATTACTTTTTCATAATGATGAATTATCCTTGCTTATTTTTTTAAATTCATATTTTTTACAATTCTTGTCAATCCGGTCCTGGCAACGAATCACAATATTAATTAAAAACTTTATTTTATTTAAAACATTCATACATAAGTAATATAATTTATTTTATAAGAATTTTCTAATATATCTAAATTTACTAATTATAAATCCTAATTTTCTAAATGTTCAAAGAGATTGCAGTTTTGCTCAATAAAACGATCGATTTTTCTTCCAATTTTGGCGACAGCCCTTTCAACTGATCTTCTCCTTATCCTACCAAATGCAACCTGTATGCGTTCTTCCATAGTATCTACGTCATTTTTATAAATAACATTTTTTTAAAATAAAGTTTTTAATTGATATTGTAATTCGTTGCCAGGACCGGACTGACAAAAAGTGTAAAAATTAGGAATTTAAAAAAATAAGCAAGGACAATTTATCATTATGCGAAAGTAATATCGCTATTACACTTTGAGGGTAGGAGGGTTCAAAAAATAGGTTAAAAAAATCCAGGACCGCATTTAAAAAGTAAAGTTGGTGATGGCCGCTCGGAGACGAAACGGCGGATCTTTAGTTTAGTAACGTCATTTTGTAGAGGAGAGTGGCAATGACAAAGTGTTATTTATTTTTTAATAGCTAATCAAATGAGCTCAGGAAAAAATAAAAACTATTTTGCAAAATTTGGTTTTTATCGAATAAAATCGGAAGTATTCGTAATTTGAAATCTTTTAAAGTGGCATTATAATTAGCACCGAATTGCACAACTTTGCCCCCTATTTAACCGTTTCTCTAACTCTTATGGATTCCGAGATTACAATGCTGGTATGTCGAATTTGTAACACCCTGTATACGTATTACAAGAAATAGAAAACCCTCAACACATGCCCGCGGAACATACCATTTCAATTGTACTTTATTATTTTTGTTCTAAAATAATAAAATTCCGGATAGCGTCCTCTATCAGCCAAACAAAACACTACACCGCGTCAAAATCATTCTTTAATTTTAGCGCTCTATAATTCGCTTGTAAACCTGGTTGTCTAACATCGCCGTGTAAATTGGGGTTATTTTTGGCCTAAATTATAGAAAATTAAGCACTGCGGCGGTGACTCAGCGGTCAGTCATGACATTCGACCGCGGCGTTCCGAGTTCGATCCTCGGAGTGGGCATACGCACCATAATTTTTTTTATGATAAAACACCTGCACTGTAGGAAAAATCTTTTAAGGCGCTCTGGGAGCGGTGCGAGTGCGAAAAAAGCGATTAACGTTGGTCTTGAAACGTTGAAGATTGTATTCATTGGGAAACACGACCTCAGGAAGATCATTCCACAAAGATGACGTTCTCCAGATGAAAGAATTCTTGAACAATGAAGTTCGAGGAGTACTAAGCTGAACAACATATGGACGAGCGGCAGTGGTTCGCCGAGTATTTCTGTTTTGCATTGCTCTAGGTGGAATCAAGTGGGCAATGTCAGTCGAACACCTGCCATGGAAATATCTGTAAAAGAGAGCCAAATCACCAACCTGTCTTCGATCCTCCAGGCTATCGAGGGTCTTGGTCAGCTCGGGGTCGCCGATCAGACTAACGGCTCTCCTTTGAATGGAATCCAGTAGCCGAAGGGTGTGCTTGGGTGCAGAGCTCCAGACATGAGAGCAATATTCTAATGATGATCGAATCTGGGCTTTGTAGAGTGTCAAAAGTTGATGAGGTGTGTACAACCTTTTGGTGCGGAAAAGTACACCAAGTTTCTGTGCAGCTGCCTTGACAATTGCGGCAACGTGATCATGCCAAGACATATTACCTCCCAGATTAACCTCCAGTAAATTAATAGACGGTGCCAGGGGAATTGCGTGTCCTGCCATGACTATATCCGGTTCTGCAATGTTAACCTTTTTGGAGAAGACTGCTGCCTGGGTTTTCTTAGCATTAAATTCGACTTGGTTACTGTCACCCCAAGCCAAAATTTCTTCCAGGTCATTGTTGAGGCGCAATACTTCATGCTGCCTGCGAAGATGTGCGTCGGCAGCGGATGTTTGGGGAGTCAAGGTAAAAGATGAGACAATAAAAGTATTTCCGAATTTAAGTAGGTTTAAGAACGCAGGGAAGAGTGTAAAATGAATCATCTCCGAACCCACCCCATTCACGCCGGTAACCAGGCCGGATGAGATCGGATATCTCGTGGTGTGCGGAAAAAGGTACACACTCCCAAAATCGATAGGTCATGCAAAGGCAAGAAACCAAGGGCTGATAGCCCTTGGGGTGTGTCGCATGACTGAGGACCGTGGTTCGGAACCCACGTTAAGCTGTAGGTCCCCTCGGAAATAATTCGAAAAAAATAAGCAAATTATTGAAGTTATTTTTTTACCAATAGAAAGGTGGTATCTATGTGGGGAAAGCTATATTGTTTAAATAAAAATATCTTTCTGACAAAATTTAAAAAGTTTTTAAATATCCATTTATAAACACGGCTAGGATTCGGGCCAAGAGACCGCAATGGTCTTGGTCTATTTTAATATTTATGGATACAATTTCGCATGGAGGGTAACCTTGGAAAAGAATACATGTCATTGTTCTTGTTGTTGATTATACATTTTTTAACACCCTTCCCCACGAGGGCTATAAAGTTGTGTTTTACAAACTTAAAGAACGTTATTAAAGTACACGTTGACCTCAACAAATACCTCTAAAAATTCAAATGAATTTGGATAATTACATAATAATGCCAAATTTCAGCTTTCTACGTCAACCGCCTTCTCCGAAACTACCTAAAAATCGGACTTGGTCGATGATTATTACCTGAATTAAATTTTCTCCAACACCCAGTAAACAGACAACATTCCAAAAGGACGCCAGTCTGTGGCGTCGGGGTTCAGTGCGTCGCGACGCTCCACAAGCAACGTCACGCAGTTTTATCGACGAAAATAGTGAGGGAGATCGCAGCACGCTCGATATAAATGCGGAGGAGCCCACCTCAACAGGTTTGTGTTTATTTTCAAGCATGAGTTTTTTTGTGATGAATTTACTTTTTTTAAAGAATTGTTCACGTTATAATACTTGATGTTTTTTAAATTTTTTTTATGAGAAAAACGGCCCAGATATTCTACTTTATTATATTTTAATATAAATATTTAAAAATAATTACCAAAACTTATTGTATTATAAAAAATATTTGAAACTACGTTTATTTAAGGGGGATTTCTACTGTGATGGTCCTATTTTCTTCATCGTTTTTTTACGATTTTTTTTTTGGGGATGATAAGACAAATGCAGAAAAACAAGTTTTCAATTCTTTTTATTAAAGATAAGATGTACCAAAAAAAATTTGTCAACCCCCGAAAAATGAAAAACTGGACAGTGCTACAAGGTGCCCCTCAAAAAAAACGTAACTTGCCGGCGGAATTCAAATAAATTTTTCTATTCATGACAAAAATAAAATTGACCCAGATTCTTCAATTGTAAGCATGTAGTTATAGCCCCCACTAGAATCAAGTCAAAACTCGAGTATTTTAAGGGCCGTAACATTTTCTGTAATATGGCAAAATACTTAATTCTAGAGGGGGCTATAACCACTTGTATTCTGAACATTTTAAGACCAAAATCACTAAATTCTGATAATTTGAACATACCGAAGTACTTTCCGCCAGCGCGAAAAACAGGGTTTCGAGAAAAACAACTTTAAAGTTTCAACGGTGGCTCACAACAAAATAGTCTCACTGTCACTTAGTCTGCGATGCCTGGCCCGTAGATTACACCCTCCTCTTCCTCGTAAAACGATAAACGAGCTGATTCTGCCTCTTTGCGAGCCTGGCCTGACGATCCTGATTGGTCGAGATGATGTCGCTGGCGACAGAACGTAGCTCTGAGAACGCGGCTGAACTCAAAAGCGGCTAGTGGTGAAAACTGATCGGCAATTATAAAATTGGATGTAATTTTTTTTTTTGGAGTAGATTTGAAAACAATATTTACACACGGTTATTCAAGAGGCTATAGAGAGTCGAAAAACCTCGGAAAAAAATTTCGATTTTTTGAAAACCATCACAGTAGAAATCGCCCTTAATAAAAATAACGCTCTCACATTCTCCAATATCTGTATAGTTCAAATATAAAAAGTTTAAAAAAATCCATTAATAAACATGGCCAAGATTCGGGCCAAGAGACCGTAATATAGATATAATCTAGCATGGAGCTGGTAACTTTGGAGAATAATTTCGAAATATTATTTGTCAGATGCAAATAAGACACGAAAAAAAATATATTTATTTTCAATCTCCTCAAATCTATTTGCAATGATTAAAATTAAAAGTAAACAAAGCAATTTTTTGGGGGGACAAATGAGCAGGTTCTCCCTAGTTGCGTCAATTTCGTCGCATGACTGAGAATAGTGGTTCGGAACCCGCGTTAAGCTGTAGGTTCCCTCGGGAATGGCTCTGGCAGCGAACGAAGAGGTAAAAAGTCCAATTTAAAAGATAGGCAAGAAATGACACAAAATATTTTAAATTCTATTTGCCGATTGCAACACAATTTTTTTTAAACTGAAATTTTACACCAAACAAATCATTTTGGAATGGTCATAATTATAAAGCCGGCCGTGGCACATTCGATTAATCTTTTGCCAAGAATATTTTCTCTGAATTACGAGCCGGTTGCTTTTTAATAACTATTGAATTCGGTTAGGTGATAAAAGGCGGGAAGCAACCTTTTAACCGTAAAAATTTAATAGCGACCAAGCTACAAAAGGTTTTCATATCTACTCTCCAGATGGGTCATTATTAACTGAACGAGAAACTAAACTAGTCCTTCGCCTTCTTTGAGGGGGATTTGTACTGTGATGGTTTTCAAAAAATCGGAATTATTTTCCGACGTTTTTCGACTCTCTATAGCCTCTAGAATAACCGTGTGTAAACGTTTTTACCAAATCTACTCCAAAAAAAAGTTACATCCAATTTTATGATTGCCGGTCAGTTCTCACCACTAGCCGCTGTTGAGTTAAGCCGCGTTCTCAGAGCTACGTTCTGTCGACAGCGACATCATCTCGACCAATCAGGATCGTCAGGCCAGGCTCGCAAAGAGGCAGGAAGAATCAGCTCGTTTATCGTTTTTCGAGGAAGAGGAGGGTGTAATCTACGGGCCAGGCATCGCAGACTAAATGACAGTGAGACTATTTTGTTGTGAGCCACCATTGAAACTTTAAAGTTGTTTTTCTCGAAACCCTGTTTTCGCGCTGGCGGAAAGTACTTCGGTATGTTCAAATTATCAGAATTTAATAATTTGGGTCTTAAAATGCTCAGAATACAAGTGGTTATAGCCGCCTCTAGAATCAAGTATTTTGCAATATTACAGAAAATGTTACGGCCCTTAAAATTTAAAAAAAAATGGCAAATTTTCAAAAAAAAGTTTAAATCTCGCACCATTTTAACAGTTACTCGAGTTTTGACTTGACTCTAGTGGGGGCTATAACTACATGCTTACAATAGTAGAATCTGGGTCAATTTTATTTTTGTCATGAATAGAAACATTTATTTGAATCCCTCCAGCAAGTTACGTTTTTTTTTGAGGGGGTAACTTCAGCACCCTGTAGCATCCTCAAGTTTTTCATTTTTGGGGGTTGAAAAATTTTTTTTGGTACATCTTATCTTTAATAAAAAGAATTAAAAACTTGTTTGTCTTATTATCCCCAGACAAAAATCGTAAAAAAACGATGAAAATAGGACCATCACAGTAGAAATCCCCCTTAATATAATATAAACACAATTACTGCCTACGCGTTTCGGTAAAAAACCATCATCAGGGCTAGCAGGTCAGAAACTTCGTCACTAGAAAATCAAGACATGCCATATTTTAAACGTCAATATCCCAGAAACTATTACATTTAGACACATAACATATACCTACAAAATAGGCGTAGAGTTTAGTGAAGAATTAGAAAATAATACAGTATATAGGGTGTTTTATTAAAAAAAAAACCTTATTATTTACTTATTATATTCGCCACGTGGGCAAGGGCCTGTCGACATATTAAGCACCGGTTCCCGCAGATCACCGAAGTTAAGCGGTGTCGAGCGCGGTTAGTACTTGGGCGGGTGACCGCTTGTGAACACGGCGTGCTCTTGCCTCAGGAAAGAGTGTAAAATGAATCGACACCTAGCCATCCTATTCACGCCGGACAGGCCGGATGAGATCGGATATCTCGTAGGATGAAGGTGCCGTTTCACACTCCCTATTCACGCCGGACAGGCCGGATGAGATCGGATATCTCGTAGGATGAGGTGCCGTTTCACACTCCCCAGTCGGTAGATCATATTTGTGGTCGATGACCGGTTCAAGATGGCCTACGTAGTCGGCGAACCGTAAAAAAAATAATATTCGTCACGTTTTTTTGGGCCACCCTGTATACTCCAATATAATTTTAATGTTTATCTAATTCGTAAGAGAAAGGAGAAAATGAACTTTACTCTATTGTTGACTTACCCTGTACAATATAATGGTCTTTGCCAGTCACGGTATAAAAATGGCCTTTTAAAAATATCACCTGAATTATGAAACAATACCGATGATTGATGCCCACTTGTTTTCATGTTTGTTGTCATCGCATTGGCTGAAAATCCAGAAATATTCCCAGTGGCATCAAGGATGCTTTGGTTTTTGTGAAATTACAATAGAAAGAGCTGTGAAAATGAAAATATGTTTGTTTGGTGTATTGTTTTCGAAATTTGTAGTATCCATGAGCGTACAACTCATTGGAAAAATAGCTTATTTTGTGTAAGGGGTGGAGAGTTACATAAAAACATGTGTGTTTTGTAAATAGGTCTTTTTAATCCAGAAAAGGATCGTTCTGTAAACGCGCTGCTAGCCGGAATAGTAACAATTAACGCCTCCAAATTTTTTTTCCCCTAAACTCGACGGCTCGAAGTCTAGCAAAAGGCCGAAAACACTAATTATATAACATAATATTAATATAAATTAAAAATCTATCATCCACCTGATTAAACTAATGTTGCCAAAAACGAAGTCAATTATTATGTGAAATACGATGATAAGCTTACTGATTATTAAATATTATAAACCTATCCGCAAAAATTATTTTAATTGTCACAAAAGTGCTTCTTATTTTATGAAACCTTATCCGTTATCACTTTAAAAATATCTTAACTAAACTAACTAAAAATAAAACTTATAGAGGCGTGTTTCATATTTTATATTGAGAAAGCGAAGTATTTTCCAAACTACGGTAAAACTTGAAGATTGGCACCAATGCACTTACCAAACGCGTGCTTTCCTGGCGCGGGCTGATAGATAAAGAAAGGTCGAAGGTTGCGACGGGTTTATTTGTTACATCTCTTTCTACCCTACTGCTCACCGGCTCTCTCGCTTGCTTCCACTCGTACAAAAGCAATGGCTTTTGCATAACGCTAATGTACAGCAAGATCTTTGCTTCTAGAACGGTCTTACGGAATGCTTATACAGGGATCTAGTTTACGATATAAATAAGCAAAGAATGCCTTCGTGGAAATGATATAGGATTTTTCAGTCCTATATTATTATTTTTATTATTATATTAATGTAGAGATAAATTTCCAAAGTTGGATTACATGGCTAAAAACTAATATATAAAAAAATTGTTTCTGTTTGTTTTATTGTTCCCAGGTTAGGCAATGCTTTTTTGTCTCGAAAAACCTTCCTCCTCTCAAAAGTGACCCTTAATACTCCTATCAATTTTCAAGGCTCAAAGTAAACAGAACACCCATTTTGTAGGTCTCAGAAGGGGCGAATCCATCACTGAATCTGCACTATAACATGCTTTTCGGTTACACGCCAAAACAAACACAGAAACGCTACATAAAAGAAAACTGTATATTTTTAATTAATTTTATGCGTTTACCAACGATTTCTTTCTTTTATTATGTTATACTGTTTATTTGATTCCTTTAATTTCTACCATTTCCAACGAAGATTTGTTTTCTTTGTTTAAACGTTTATTGTTTTAACAGGAATAAAGGTGCGTTAGGTAAGTAAATGTTCCAAAAATTTT
The DNA here is from genome assembly GCA_935413205.1 of Polydrusus cervinus. NCBI lineage: Eukaryota > Metazoa > Arthropoda > Insecta > Coleoptera > Curculionidae > Polydrusus > Polydrusus cervinus. Next base: position 29,392,422 of record OW284519.1, read on the forward strand.
GGATTTTTAAGACTGCAAAATCGCGAAAATTCGGTTTTGCTCAAATATCCTCGGAAGGATTCGGGGGTTTTTTAAATTTAAAAACACAATGCTGCAGAATCTAGTAGGACGTAACTTTTTTCTAATTTAACCCTATCTGTATCTTCTAAGGTTTACGAGTGGGTAGAGTGCATCGTTATCTGGGATACATGTATAGATATAATTTCGCATGAAGCTGGTAACTTTGAAGAAGAATTTAGAAATATTGTTAGCAGTGGCACAGCCAGAAAATATACTCAGGGGGGGCAGTGGGCGTAAGTAGGACATTTTTTTTTGGAGAGAGGGACAGTCGGGGGGACTACATGTATTTTATGATATTAGACCTAGTGAAGAAGGAGGAAAATCACCGCAGACGAAACGTTTTCGGGCCACGCCAAACGTTCGTTTAAAATTCACCTACTAACAAATTTCATCAAAATTATTAAAATTTGTTTTTGTAAATATTTTTTTTTACTTTTTTTTTGATTTTCCTAGCTGGCTCTTTATTAAAAAAAAAACATTTTTTATATTTGTAAACAATATGAATATTAGTGTCAATCCAAAATCACACTTTTTCAATAAAAAATGTTTCAATTAAAATGTTTACTATAATTTTGTTCTTTAAAAATAAACACCTAATTATTTTTTGTTTTTGTTGTAAAAATAATTTATTGCATTGGGTTATATTTTTCTTGATTGAAAATAGCTCTAAAAAAGGGAAAACGGACTCTACCCGTATGACGAAATTATTTAAATAATTTTATTTTATTAAACTTATCAAATAACTTGCAGACATTTTTGATTTTTCTATTTCAAAATCTTTTTTACCAGGGCTCAATATTTTTTTACCAGGGCTTCGCCCTGGCCAGCCCCCCACTGGCTGCGGCCCTGGTATTCCGGCTCGAAAAACCTTCCTTCTTTCAAAAGTGGTCCTCCCTACTATCAAATTTCGAAAATTAAAGTATTACCTCTCCCCCTTTGCATGGTTGAATTAAATTTGGTTTTGTAATAAATTTTTTTTTGATATTCCTATTCTTTATTTTAAAAAAAAAACATTTTTTATATTTGTGAAAAATATGAATCTTGGTGTCAATCCAAAATTTTATTATAAGACGTATGTATGACTCTAACCAGCGTTTTTCGAGCTCGGTGTTTCATGATTAAAAATAAAGTAAATATCGCTCACCATGCCAAAATTGATGATTTTTTCAGAAATAATGTATTTTAGGAGAGTAGATCTAAGAGCAGTGTTTGGTGCAAATGCTTAGGTTTTAAAATACTCCTTCTTAAGTGCCATTTTGTATATTTATAATAAAGCATTCTCGTTTCTTCCAGCACTATTTTTATTTATTATAATCATCACGCTTCTTCAATAAAAAATGTTTCAATTAAAATTTTTACTGTAATTTTTCTCTTTAAAAATAAATCCCTAATTGTAATAATATTTTATTGCATTGGGTTATATTTTTGTTGATTTAAACTAGCTCTAAAAAAGGAAAACGGAACAGACAGATAATAGAAAAATACTATAAAATATTATTCATTTTACTCTTTTTCCTTTAAAGTTGCATCAAAAATCAATAACTAAAACGATATGCATCCGAAACCTTAATCTTTATATAAAACTGGACTTTTAGAAGGAGGGGGGGGGGGGGGGGGGGGAGCTGCAGCCCGGCAGCCCCCCCCCCCCCCACTTAAATACGCCACTGATGTGGATGATAATCGATTTTTTTTTAATTATCCAGGGAGATAAATAACCTTGAACTAAACCACCACCAAGGTACAGTTCGATGGCCCCATTAACAAATATGCCCCGTTAGATTATAATTTCAATTTATCGATTTGCAAACCATTTATTTAATGAATATCGTTATCTACAATTTTTTTGTCGTTAATGACTACAAACGTTTGCTATATCTAGAACCATTTATTTTTGTGTTATCACACGCATCGTGACAATTTTATACGAAATATAAATGACATTTACGTACTACCTACGCTTATTTTTTGGCATTTCGATGTCGTGTTTAATATTACTAAGAAACGGCTTTTTTTGATGTTCTAAATAAAATTTAATGTTTATGTCCAGACCCTTTATTAAAAGTATATTCTTGCTATAAATTATGTCTTGATCGAATTGGTTGAAAATACCATCAATTTCAACGGGCAACTTGTTCCCGATAAAATTTGGCATGGTTTGAAATAACTGAGCTGCTGAAATTTAAATCAAAAATATTTCTTCAATTAATTATCATTGGCGCTACTTCGACATCTAGTACTTGTTCTCGATCCCACCAATCCCTTATTAATATTTCTGTATGTTCCACCGATTTCTTTCAGTACTCGTGTGTAATATGATCTAACGAATCTTGCCAAACTATTTGTACTTGGTCGGATTTAAGACCATCACCTACATGTTTTTCATAATAAGACTTTGCACCAGCCCATATTAATTCTATTGCGTTAAACTGGCAATGATATGGTGGCAGTCGTAGAACCTCATGACCATATTCACGCAGTATTTCATCTAGCGCGTATATTTTGGGTTTTTTAAGAGACTTTGCTATTGATAGGAGTTCCGATTTAAGCATATTTGGTAAAGGATTTTGGTTGTGTTTTTCCAGCCACTCATATATATCACTTTTCCTCCAAGATGAAGTAGGCTGTTTATTTAAAATTCTTGAATGATATGATGCATTATCTAATACAATTAAAGACGGAGCATTCAAATTTGGTATCAATTGAACTTTTAACCATTTTTCAAACATTTCGCAATTCATATTATCATGATAGTCAGCACTTTTTGATGTTGAAGAAAAAATTAAACTCGCACCTGCAACATATCCTGTTGCAGAACCGGCATGCAAAATAATAAAATGCTTTCCCGTACCGCACCCCTTTTTCCTTTTAACCATTTTTACAGACTCATCTTGCCAAGATTTTGAACCACTTCCATTCGAAAATATCCACGTTTCGTCTAAAAATACCACTTTTCTAAATTTCGATTTGTAATTGTCCGTATATTTTTTTAAAAACTGAACACGCTGACTCACTATCTGTGGCTGCTCATATAAAAATCTTCGGTTACAGTCTTTTTTATAGCGAAAACCTAAATTTTTTAATAATTTTGATAACGCTTCAAGTCCAATTGCCAAAGCACCCGGATTTTTAATGTTTCTTGTAAAACTGGAAGAGTTACATTGGTTTTTGATTTGTATAAATCGTAAATCACATTTCGAACTCCAATTTTAATATTTTTGTTTACATTCTCAGTCTTTGGCTTTCTTCGTTTACACTTTTTAGTATTCTTGGGTATTATGTTGTTTTGTTTCATGCACAATTTTCTGCACAGTCCTTAAACTAATTCCCAGTGCTTTGGCTACTGTTTCCTGAATATTGGTTGGCGAATTTCCACTTTTTCTTTCATTTTCGAAATAGTTTATCAGATTAAGTACCATTTTTTTTTGATTGGTGTTGCAAAAACCCAGAAAATTGTTTAATTTTGTCACAAACTGTCAAAGTTACAAAACTGGCATATTTAAAATAAAACGTAGCTGGTGCTATTATAAGCTTTTTAGAATCGCTGGAAAGTAAATACATATATATCCTTTTTTTTCATGTCAAAATGGAATAAGTCTGTCTCATTTATCTTACGTATTTTATTTAGAGGGTAAAATTAAACGCAAGTAAAGAAAACAAAAACTGAGAGTATGTCTTTCTTGAATCGTATGACCCGCACGATAAGACCAGATCCGACTATATCATGCATTAGTAAATAGTTATTTTCCTAACAAGTGCGCAAAGTGATACTTTTCCGCACGCAAGTACAGTTGGACGAACGACGCGAAGCGGAGTTCGGATAAGTTCTTGCGTGCGGAAAAGCACTTTGCGCACTTGTTAGGAACAACATTTTTCCTACGAGCTTCATATCAGATAACAACAAAAATAAAAATATGATAATTTATTTAACAGTGTTTAAGCCTTTTTATGATTTGATAAAAATAAAAGTGTCGGTGTTTGTAGATTCTTGTGGACATAGAAACTGAGGAAAAATCTGACATCATGTGTCAAAATCGACATGTACATTTATTGTTGCTTGGCAATATTATAATCATTTATCACTATACGAGGTACTTAAAAAATACAGTTTTTTTCGTTTTAAGCTGAAATACAAATATCGGGAATTACGATTAAAAGATAAAAGAGAATACTCTTGCAACGGCTTCTCACATTGCCATAAAATAGTTTACAGCTACTAAAATAAATATAAATATTCCCTACCAAGGAGATTTTTGAATAGTTTTACTTTTCCGCACCCAGTGCGGATAAAAGTCTTATCCGCACTAGTGCGGAAAAGTGTAACTTTGCACACAAAAATGCGTGCGCAAAGTACTACTTTGCGCACGCTCGTAGGAAAAAATTATTTCTAATGTACGGAGAGAAAGGGACAACGTGGTCAGACAAAATAATATAGTACCTTTCGATATGATTTATTATAGACTCCATTGTTTGTTAAACCAAATAAGTTTCCAGTAAAATTATGATTTATTGAAAAAAAACATGTTCTCGTATAAAACTGTGTATTTTCTTTGATATTACAGATATCAGAGAAATTAAAAAAACCAATTACTTAGAAAACATGAGGCTACAGTATGGTTTTATTATAGATCCGTTGTTGTTGCTAATGCTCCCTACAGGATGTCTCAGGTTTGACGTAAATAAACTATTGTCATTTTTGCACCCTGTATAAGCCTAAAACTGAAATCTGAATATAAAATTTTTAGAGTTTAAAAAAAATTATTTATCGGTTTGCGAGAAAATCAACTATGAAATTTATAATTTCGAATGGAGCTGGTAACTTTGAAAAAAAAATTAGGAATACTGATCCAGTGCTCTTAAGGAGACATATCTTAAACCTTGTCTATGTTCTAGATTTTTATAGACTTTTTTTTATAAAGCTTCAGGATGGTTCTTTGATTCTTTCACAAAATGGAACACTTTTGATTAAAAAACATATTTTCCTTAAAAATGAAATTTTATACAATAAAAACTGGCTGTAATAAAACTTTATTTTTAGTTTATCGATTAATAATATATTTTTATTAAAAATTAATTTATCCTTTTTAAATTACTAGTTACCGATTCTTTCACTAAAAGAACACAAAGTTTCAGTTGAGATAATAACAATTTCTTGTTATCTAGTCCATAATTAATAAAAATGAATCGAACAGCAGGATCTGCCATTGCTGTCAGACTTGGTAAATACTATAGCCTATTTCAGAAAGGTGTAGAGCAATAAAAGCTCATTAGGTATGCAAAGGGACTACAGAGTGACCCAACGAATATTTAAGCCACTTTCATAATTTGGCATTGATTTCATTGCAAAATTCTTTATTTTCATCAAGTGCCGGTAGTACCACCCGGGTTTGGGTCAATTTATGGGTTTTGTCTATTGTTATCCATTCACAAACACTGAAAATGGTGTGATAAAGGCGTGAATTATGTACATAGGATTAGGTACACTTATTTTTTTATTAAACATTATAAAAAAAAATACAAAAAATACATTATACAAAATTATATTATAAAAAATCATAACATTCTTCGTCATCTATCATCTCCTCTTGACGTTATAATTCACGGGTCGACGGTCCGATCGCTTGGGTGGTCAAGATCCCATCCCATCTACTTTAATGACATGATGGACTGCTTTTTGCCAGTTCTCTAGTGTTACTTCCTTAATGGCTTGATTAAACAGTAGCTTAACATCTTTCATTTTGAATGTCATTTTGTGTCTTGCTACAACTCCTTTCACTTGCACCCACGTAAGTTTTATAGGATTTAGTTCGCAATGATATGGCGGTGTGCGCAGCACAGTTACACTATGTTTTTCAGCTATATCTTCCACGGCATATTTCATAAAACGATGTTTGTGTAAATTTGCTATAGCTAATAGTTCCTTCTTTATCAAATTATATTCTTTTTTTTCTTTGGTTAGTTTTTATAAATAATTTAATTCACAAAATTTACGTGCGCCTATGGCCGACACCGAAATTGAGCCGAACTGGACGGAATTCCCAATTTTATTACTTTTCACCTTTCTGAAATAGATTATAGACCTCACTCTTAAATCTGAAAATCCGAACCCGAAATATCGTCAGTTAACTTACACACGTGAAGAAGGGGCACATCTCTAAAAAAATAGTCGAGCCTCTTGCTACGCACCCCTACGGGCTTTGAAAAAGATCTTATAGGGATAAATACATAATACATGTTAGTACGTACATGTTTCATACATTTGTTATGGGAAAATCAATATCACCACACCTGAACAAACCTATATAGATAAATATACGCCCGGTATGGAATTCTGTATGTTTTCGGTAACAAAACACGTTTTATATGAATATTTTTTTATGATAAATTTACAGAATATACATACATATACCAATTATCCGTTTATATTATTATTTGTCCATTATCCGTTAATGGACGGGCGATTGTATTGGTAGTGTCAAAATATTATTTTGTAATATATAAAAAAATTGCTTTAGTTTTATTAATTATTATGCAGCTTCGCAGAAAAATCTTTAAAAAAGGGGTTTCTATAATTCTTAGATTTCTAGGAATTTATTCATTCATAAATATTGTGTCGAAAAGCATACGAAGGAAAGATCAAATTAAAAGAAGATGGATCATTACCTGATATTATTATTTAAAAATCTAATATAAGTAGAGGATTGAGGCCAAACTAATGTGTCAATTCGAAAGATGTTTGATAAAAAAAATAAATAAAATGCCTTTAAGAACATATTTTTATCGTTAACGTCTAAACACAAATGTGTAATATTGCCCTATTTCGAATGAGTTTATATGTATTCCCAACTGAATAGGGGCCACACATTTGTATTAATTTGCTCTGACGTTTATTTAGTTACTGTGTGAATCATTCTGGACTGCCAGAACGAATAATTATGGCTATTATTTGAATATACTGGTACATCATATTGACCTGAACACATATTTTTTTATACCCAGCATTCACTGAATTTCTCCAAATTAAGACATTGCCAAGGCAGCTGCACAGAAACTTGGTGTACTTTTCCGCACCAAAAGGTTGTACACACACACCCCATCAACTTTTGACACTCTACAAAGCCCAGATTCGACCATCATTAGAATATTACTATCATGTCTGGAGCTCTGCACCCAAGCACACCCTTCGGCTACTGGATTCCAGGAGAGCCGTTCGTCTGATCGGCGACCCCGAGCTGACCAAGACCCTCGATAGCCTGGAGCATCGAAGACAGGTTGGTGATTTGGCTCTCTTTTACAGATATTTCCATGGCAGGTGTTCGACTGACATTGCCCACTTGATTCCACCTAGAGCAATGCAAAACAGAAATACACGGCGAACCACTGCCGCTCATCCATATGTTGTTCAGCTTAGTACTCCTAGAACTTCATTGTTCAAGAATTCTTTCATCTGGAGAACGTCATCTTTGTGGAATGATCTTTCTGAGGTCGTCTTTCCCAATGAATACAATCTTCAACGTTTCAAGACCAACGTTAATCGCTTTCTTCGCACACGCACCGCTCCCAGAGCGCCTTAAAGGATTTTTCCTACAGTGCAGGTGTTTTATCATAAAAAAAATAAAATAAAACTTATTGCAGTTCACTTTGCTTCTCAGATTTGAATATTTAGAAAATTCTTTACCAATAACACCTTAAATTAAAAATTTACTACGCGATGAACAATGTTTGATTGTTTCATCCATAACAAATTTGTACGTGGGTACATATGACTTTTATCATTCTTGACGTAATAGTATAATTTCAACTTGAAAGTGGACCATACTTTAAAGGTCCTTAACAATGTCTTAAGTTTCAAACATCATCAAATGTCTTTTACACAAACATCTAACTTGAAACCAAAATAAAAATATTACAACCACCTTTATATAAATTTATAATAACTCATTAATCAAAATAAAAGTTCCATTATTTGATGAGTAATAATGATTGATAAGTAATGGTAAAAAGTCAGTCTTATCAGTTTATTTATTAATTATAAGTATTAGATACTAATAAATGAAAGGGTAGAAACGAACTAATTTTATAATAAATGTTAACAGCGATATGCTTTTGAGCCAAGAAATGTTCTTGATCGTTAAGAATGACGTTGAATATCAATAATAGAATTTTTATTTACGTCGCCACAATTTTATATATTACGACATACACTTTATCATATAAATTAATATTTATAAAATTTCTTTGAGTATGACCCACATTTTATAAATTGCAAAAAAATTGGGAATCTGAAAGAGTCGTGAAAATATCGTTTATTTATAACAAAAAAGACTGCAATATAGTATATAATAAAAAAGTCTAGCATTGTTTTGTAATATTTGAAAGAGTTTTAAAAATAAAACGATATCATTACACCTAAAGTAATATCATTCTACTACACATAAACACATACTACAAATACTGTAAAAGCAGTTTTTAGTTATTCCTTCCTTTCGTCGATTCTTAGCTCTACTGATAAGCCATGATATGGCGAAACTCATCTAGGAATGGATCTGACGAAATGAAAGAAAAATATTTATTTCATTTAATACTATTCCAATTTATTTTAAAGGAAAAACACATCACAAAGATTTATAAATTTATAACGTATCGCTAAAAATACTGCATAATATGTACAAAATAATTATTTTAATAAAATCACATATTTTATACTTTTTTGCTGTCCACATCAATACCATCATTTTAAAACCAAAATGAAATACATTAATAGACTTGGTAAAGCAAGTTTCAGTAACTTGTCCACACTCTTATTTTTTGCATTAGTTAAACCACTATTATGGCACGTGATAACTATATGTATGCCACAGTCCCAAATAGTAACTTTTATTTAAACTAATCTGTTGGACAATTGCTTTCGAGCAAGAAAAATTTCGCCTAAATTTAACAGTTAATATTTTCTGAACCAGATATGATCTCGACCTCCGGTTTTGAATGGTTGATAGATTCATCTTTGAGAAACAATTGTCAATGTTGGATTTTTCTTTAACTGTCAGAAAATTTTATATACAGGGTGTTAAAGAAGACGATGATTTTTGCTCCAATTTTAATGACGTGTAACTTTCACAATAATATTTTTAAATTTTATCACTCTACTTCAATGGAATCACTGGTTCATAGCAAAGAAAATTATTGGTCAAATTTTTGATATCGGCTATATTTTAAGAAATACCGATTTTTTTGGAAAACCTTGCTTTATTTCAACTTATTCGTATCTAGATCTCACTGTGCGTTGTATCGTGCAAACTTTGCGAGTAATTATTATACCTTATGAAAAGCTTGATTATGTTCAACAACAATAGTTGTACTTAAATGTTATGATATACAGTGGAGTACTTATAACACCTATATGTCTATGGTTTATGAGTATCTCACAATTTTTCACGATTGTTTTATATTGGAAAGTACTCAAAATTAATAAATACCCAAAAATTTAATTAAAAAAATTATCTTTGTTAAAATTTTGTAAACACACTGTATAATATACCTGTAGTGCGATATGAAAAAAGTGCGATTTGAAAAATTAAAAAATAAGAAAAACTTTACCTAATCTTGGGGCGAGTACTTTCCAATATAAAAGATCGTGAAAAATTGTGAGATACTCATAAACCATAGACTAATAGGTGTTATATATAAGTACGCCACTGAATATCATAACATTTAAGTACAACTATTGTTATTGAACATAATCAAGTTTTTCATAAGGTATAATAATCACTCGCAAACTTTGCACGATACAACGCACAGTGAGATCTAGCTACGAATAAGTTAAAATAAAGCAAGGTTTTCCAAAAAATCGTTATTTCTCAAAATATAGCAGATATCAAAAATTTGACAAATTACTTTCTTTGCTATGAACCAGTGATTCAATTGACGTAGAGTGATAAAATTTAAAAATATGATTGTGAAAGTTACACGCCATTAAAATTGGAGCAAAAATCATCGTCTTCTTTAACACCCTGTATATAAAATTTTCTGACAGTTAAAGAAAATCCAACATTGACAATTATTTTCCAAGGGATGAATCTATAAACGATTCAAAACCGTAGGTCTATATCATATCTGGTTCAGAAAATAATAACTGTTAAATTTAGGCGAAATTTTTCTTGCTCGAAAGCAGTTGTGAAGCAGTTTAGTTGTCTTATTATAATACGGGTTCAAACATAGGTAATCCTGTTGTTCCCAGTCCTGTAACTGCAAAAATGGCACCAGCACTGGACGTTGGAGGTAAATTTTTTTCCTGCAATCTCGATGTTGTGACGTAGAGTATGTCCATATTAGGTCCTCCGAAAGCTGCTGATGTGACGTATCTGGCTGGTATTTTTATGATTTGTAAAATTTTGCCTGTTATAGGATGGACTTTCAGGACCTAAAATAAGGGATTTTTTATATGGGTATTCAAAATTTAAAAAAATAAAACGCTAGGTAATAATATTAACGTTTATTTTAAGAATATCGTATAGCTTTTTTTCGGTTACACTAAACTTATGTTATATTATTTTTAACACTTCGGCAAATAAGGTGATGTCTGAAATATAAAGTTTCAAAAATTACATTTTTTAATGTTTAATCTCGCGAACGAACTTGCCGAAAGTTTAGGAAACTTCTAATGATTCATTCAAGGTTAATGAGTACCCTTGACCTTTAAAAATATTGGCAAATAATTGCTCTCAATTTAAACTAAATAGCCAGAGTTCTGTATTCAAAACTTTACTATTCTGAATGCTTTTTTTTGAGTTATCTCTAAATTTATGTATGTAAAAGTGTTTTTGTAACTGAATACATATATCATTTATCAGTGGCGGCTCATAGACTACGTTTCGCCATATCACGGCTCATCAGTAAGTACTATTATAGTATATAGTAAACACCTCTACAAGTGATTTTCTTTTAACGTTTGATATTTATTTTAATAAGTCCTTGAAATGCTGGTGTTATGCTTTGGAGGTGCTGGTATGCTGTAGAGGTGACCAGTACACCCCTAGATATCGCAGCTGATTGCATATAACTAAAACCAGTCTACTTACACATGAACCTCCATGAATTGCAACAAACAGGTTATCCTGCGAGTCACTGGTCATGCCATCAGGAATACCTTCTATTTCCGGGTATTGAGCAAGATCTAAAAGTACCGTCTTTGTCCCTACAACAAATTTTTTAAAAGGTATTAAACAAATTCGGTTATTTTTGGTGAGATTTGTGATTTCGCTCTTAGCATTAAATATAAAGACGGAAATGATGTCGCAACTGTGAAATACCAGTTCTAAATGTCATAGTGGATCCTTTTTAAACGGTCAAATAAAACAGGTCATTCTATTTAAAAATGTTCTATTCAGTCTTTTAATTCAACTGTTCTTACCAATGGTACAGTTTGGTCCGAATTCCCATCGTTCGACTTTACGCGTAAAACTGTCAATAAAAAACATATATTTATTATCTTTTGTCCACGTTATTCCATTGCTTATGCTAACGTTTGGGAGAATTTCCGTGTAAGTAAAATTCTCGCTCGGAACAAACTTGTATAGGCTGCCACCGTACGGTGTGACACCAAGATCCTCCTGACGTGTTAAAGTTCCTAAAACGAACATATAATAGTTAAGGATCAATTTATAAAGAAAAAGGTATAATAAAAGTTTTAAGGTCGATTGAGGTTGGATCCCCGATCAAAATATATCAGAAAAAATCGCGGTGGACAAATGTTTACATTTCAAAATCCAAATAGGCAAGTACAAAACGTTTATTTTGTAGGTATTTACATTTATCTACGTGGAAATAGAAAAATAAGTTTTTTTAATACTGACCTAACCATATATTGCCTTTCACATCGGCTTTTCCATCGTTGAACTGATTGCTCGGTTTCGCCTCCTCGACTTTCAACAATTCAGTTACCTTGCCTGAATTATTATTCAAACCGTCCCAATCGAGCCGATAAATATATCTATCAGCTGATACTATAAATTGATTGGGTTTGTTTTTTATCGGCATGATTGTTCCTATCGAGTTTCTTCCCTCTAAAAATAAAAAATAATGTGTTATGCGTACACGCATATGTTTCTTTGATATATACAAGTCATAGGAGATCAAAGAACATGGGTGCGGTAGGCCGGGGGGTGAGGGGAGGATCAGAAGTCCAGGCACTTAGTCGAATATCACATATTTTATTTCTAATACAAGCATGGCCGTCACAGCTGATATCTACCATCCACCTCCGTCACACAACAGGATAATCCACTTCGCCGACTAGTTAATACTAAGAAGCAATAATCAATAGGTAAAATAAATTATAAAAATGTGAAGATAATTAATAATTAAGAAGAGTATAAAGTTATATAGTGCTTACCCAATTTATGGCTCGTTATTAAATTATTTGTTGGGTTCCATCTATAAGCGGTGGCCTTAAACGTATCCACGTAATAAAGAACTCTAGCTTGGGGCTCCCAAACAGGCCCTTCAGCGTGTTGAACTATCGGCGTTACGGGTGTTACCTGGTAATTTTTGGTCGAACTGCAATGAGAGAAAAAATGTTATTTTCTTAAGGGTTCGTCAACGTCAAATAATGATTATTGACAACGAGAAGTTATTTATTAAGAGTTTTCTTGCCAGACGATTTGTTCTTTGGTTTGAATTATTTGAAAATTTTCCGAGGAGTCAGCCGAATCCTAGTATTCCTCAAACCGCGTTCAAATATCTGTAACACTTTCTGAGATAATTAATTTCAAATATAAACTATCGTCTATTGCAGAAAGGCGGAGAGTAATAAAATGGGAAATTTCGTCAAGTTCGGCTTAATTTCGGTGTCAGCCATAGGCGCGCGCGAAGAAACTCTTTTATCTTGATGAGACGTGGATTAATGAAGGTTATTTAGTACGAAAATTGTGGCAAGACAGAAATATAACCAGTGCTCGCCAAGCTTTTATGGAAGACCTGTCAACGGCCATTAAGGTGCCTTCAGGTAAAGGAAGAGACTAATAATCGTCCATATTGGAAGCGAAGAAGGATTTTTAAAAGAAGGTTTGCTAACGTTTCAGTCGTTCAATACGGTAGATTACCACGAGGAAATGAATTGAGGACTATTTTGGCGAAATAATAAAATATCGTCCAGCTGATTCAGTAATAGTTTTGGATAAGCTATCATTCACGACGCACAGAGAAGACTCCAACTCCATCTTGGAGAAGACAAGAAATTATCGACTGGTAATCCACCAAATGTATTGATATTGAAGATAATTTGATAAAAAAAGGAACTATTAGCTATAGCAAATTTACACAAACATCGTTTTATGAAATATGCCGTGGAAGATGTAGCTGAGTGTAATTGTGCTGCGCACACCGCCATGTCATTGCGAACTAAATCATATATAACTTATATGGGCGCAAGTGAAAGGATTTGAAGCAAGACACAACACTACATTCAAAATCAAAGACGTTAAGCTACTGTTTGATCAAGCCACTAAGGAAGTGACACCAGAGACTGGCAAAAAGCAGTCCATCATGTCATTAAATAAGAGACCATCAAGAGGAGATGACAAAGAAAATTATGATTTTTTATAATTTAATTTCTTTATAATGTATTTTGTATTTTTTTATAATAAAGAAGAAGATTTTCCTTTTCATTTCGCCAGATCCATCTCTAGACGCGTTTCGTCATATCATGACTCATCAGTAGAGCTTTATAATGTTTAATAAAAAATAAGTGTACCTAATCTATGTACATGCGCCGACGGAGTAGGCGCAGGTATATTTGGGGAAAGACCCAGAATGGAAATCAGCATTCCCCTGGGAAACTACGCCACAGTATACCAAGCAGAAATACGTGCTATACAAGCATGTGTACAGAAAAATATCGAAAAGGGCTACCACGACCAAGAGATGTACATTCTGTCAGACAGCCAAGCTGCCCTCAAGGCCCTGAACTCCAGTCGACTCAAATCTAGGATCACACTGGAGTGCCTAAACGACCTGAAAGACCTGGCCGCAAGGAACAACAAGGTAGAACTCCTATGGGTTCCTGGCCACTCAGGGATAGCAGGCAATGAAAAGGCCGATGAACTGGCAAGAGCCGGATCATCTCAAAAACTCAGGGGCCCTGAGCCCGCCCTTGGCATATCAAAACAGGCAACCAGAGCAGCATCAGACAGGTGGGCACAACAACAACACCTGTCGCGATGGAACAGGATACCTGGTCATACCCAAGCGAGGGCCACAATTGGAAAACCCTCCAAAAAGTTATCAACTGGAATGATGCCTCTAACGCGCACCCAGCTAAAACAAGTGGTCGGCCTACTAACAGGCCACTGCTTAAGAAAACACCTACACCGAGTAGGAATTTACAATGGTCCCATTGAATGCAGGCTTTGCGGCGATGAGGACGAAACCGCCTCACATATCATATATAACTGCGAAGCACTGACCCGAGGAAGACTCATAATCTTCGGAGACATTCAATGTGGGGATAACCTCCCACATGACAAACTTGGTAAGAATTTGCTGGACCTTATAAAAGGAACAAACCTTTTCTAGCAAGATAGGGGAAGCCACTAGGCTGCAGTGCAAGAAGCTTGGGCCGAATGCCCAACCCCCGCCTTAAACCAACCAACCATGTACATATTGCATGCCTTTATCACACCAGTTTCAATGTTTGTGAATGGATAACGGGCAAAATCCATAAATTGACTTTAACCCGAGTGGTACTACCTGTAATTGATGAGAATAAAGAATTTTGCGCTGAAATCAATGCCTAATTATGAAAGTGGCTTAGATATTCGTTTGGTCACTCTGTAGTCCCTTTGCATACCTAATGAGCTTTTATTACTCTACACCTTTCTAAAATAACCTATAAACATTAAGTATCCTTATGCGTTTCAAAATGTCAGCAGTTTATAATTTGAAAGAAACTTTTTGCAAGGCCAGTTATTTTTTTAATAGAAGTAAGTTTTTACTAATCTAGAAGTAAATACATGCGAAGTATAAAGATTTTTAATGGATTTATTATAGGTTAAACAGGGTCATATTTACAAAAGCAAGTCGGGGTATATTATTTTGCATAAAGTCAGGAATTATTACACCAGAACAGCGGTCTTGCGAGGTTTTATGATTTAAAACAAATAAACATTTCATTTCCGGAGGTAGGAAAGGGTCTTATATTACAACCATTCTAATCGAACATTTTTTGTTTGGAAAGAAAAAAAGAAAAAATGTTTTGTTGGTAAACATGGAAATATAATTTGTAGTTTGTCCAATTGTCTTTTTGGAGTCATGGTTCCCTTGGCTCGTTTATATTTATCCCGGAGCTTCGATCGTCTGAAACGAGACATTTTCTGAAAAATAAACATATACAGGGTGCTACAAATTCGTGTGCGTACAATGGAAATTCAAAAACTGTTAAAGATATGAAGATGGTTAAATGGCGACAAAGATGCCTATTTTGGGGCTTAATAATTTGGTGAAAGAAAATTTTAAATATTCCAAATAACTTGGGAGATATCCGAAAAAAATTAAATTTTCAGTTTTGATGTTTAATTTCTTTCGTCTTTATTTTTGACTTCTGACTGATCTTCCTCGGCATATTTTATAAAACGATGTTTGTGTAAATTTGCTATAGCTAATAGTTCCTTCTTTATCAAATTATTCTCAAATTCCATACTTTTGATGGTTAACCAGTCGATAATTGCTTGTTTTCTTTAAAATGAACTTGGAGTTTATCCTGTAAAAGAGAAAAACCGGCTATGAAAAAGTGTTTTTCCCAAGTCAAAAATAAAAGCGCCAAAAATTAAAAACGAAAACTAAAAATTTCGTTTTTTTCGGATACCTATCTCCGAAGGTATTCGAAATATTTACAATTTCTTTTTGCCAAATTATTTAGCCTCAAAATTCGCAACGTGGCCTCAATTTAACCATCTTCGTAACTCTTACCGTTTTCGAGTTGTACGCCCACGAATTTGTAGCACCCTGTACATACGATTTATTTAATTTTTATGTATTCTTATTGCTGAATTATGTACAAGTTAGTAGGCTTTAACACCAAAGGGCGACCATAAAAACTACCCATTTTACAACTTTAATAACTATGTCTCGACCCTAACGTGGTACCGAAATAAAGTTTATGACTAAGAGGTGTTTACAATGTAATTTTGATTTATACGGTACTTAAAGTTTATTGCGAAAAGCTACTAAGAGAAAATTACCTTCAATATAAATTTAATAAAGTAACCAATAAAATTGGTCGTTTCCGGCGTCATGAAAACTTTTCTCATAATTAAACCTCGGAAAATTGCGTATTCAATATGACAATACAGTGTCGGGTATCGCGAAAATTCGTCAATGTGAATTAATTTTCGTTATCAAATAAAAGGAAAATGTTTCCAAAGGAACAAAATTAGACGTCAGTTCAGCCCATCGGTCGGACTTTATCGATAGTCACACTACGGCTTCAGTTTTGTTCACCAATAACGGCCTGCAGTCCTGGGCCCGTTTCGATTGCGACTGAACTACTTTACGGACTCTCGTATGTGTCAACAACGTTGACCGACTATTTAACGTCAAAATTTAACGTTTCGTCTGAATTTTTTTATACGTGCAATCAGGTCGTTGATCAAAGATAACATTAAATCAATTATAAAAAGTGTACTTACATGGTAGCGATCCTCTGACATACCTTTTCAACGGCCAGCAAGAACTTTCCGTAACGAAAGATGATGAACATAATTGTGTAGTTTGACACAAAGAAATATTGTCGCGGAGAAAAATCAAATTGAACGTGGAAAAATCGATTTTTGTCGTCGATTTGTTTGTATTGGCTAATCTGCGGGGGACCACAATATACAGGGTATTTACTTTACCACTTTCGCACAATTTTTATATATTTGGTAACAGTGGTAACACACTTGACCTGATACCTGATGATGATCTCTTATAGACGATACGTCTAATTAAGGTTTTAAAAGTTAATTATAAAATGTCAAATGTCCATAATAAAGTTTTATCGACTTTTTAGTATTTATCTAAATCTCTTAGAATTTAGGTCAAGGTACCTGTCATCGATTGATATTTTTACGACGTCGCGACGCCTAATTAATTGATATCTAGTGTCTGTTCAAAGGTTGGAGACAATGACGTTTCTTGAACGGCAGTAGAGTTATGGACTTGCATTGTCTTTATTTGTTTTGAATCACTACGTTTCAACTGGTAAGCATCTCCAATCGTCTTCAGGTGAATACTGTATTACAGTGTACTGTATTACAGTATACAGTATTGGAGATACAGTATTCGAGATACAGTATTGGAGATACAGTATTAGAGATAAAGTATTGGAGATATACAGATTGAAGATGCTTATCAGTTGAAACGTGATTCAAAACAAATAAAGACAATGCAAGCCCAAATCTCTACGTCTAATTTATATCTTTTGCAGCAATGATATTATGTTAATAATACAACATTCACCATTTTGTCCATAAATAGTTTACAGTAATATTAATTTATTGAATAACTCTTATCAGTATTGAGTGATGCGTTTTCTTCAAAAATCTGGTTGGCCAGATAAACAACGTTTTAAACTATTTTCAACAATGCGACGTTGCCGCTTCTGTCCGAAACAGGTGGCAACATCGTTATTTTAAATGGAACACCCTATACATTATATTATTTTCTAATTCCCTATACAATTCCATGTATATTTTGTATAAAATGTGATATGTCTAAATTCAATTGTTTTTGAAATATTGACGTTTAAAATATGCCATTTTCAGACTTTGACAGGCTGTAGCACGGAACGGCGCATCTTAGAGAAAAATGGTTTTGACCTTCCTATCTCCGTTTGCTATTCTCTATCTAAAAGTTACAATTTCCGGTATAACATGTTAAACTGTAATACCATTTTCTTGATTTGCCATGTTAAACCGGAAGTTGATATTTTTAGATAGAAAATAAAAAAACTAAGATAGGCAGGTAAATAGTTATTTTCCTAACAAGTGCGGAAAGTGATACTTTCCCGCACGCGACTGCAGTTGACCCGAACGACGCGAAGCGGAGTTCGGGCAAGCGGTCAAGGGCGGGAAAGACACTTTACGCATGAGTTAGGAACATTATTTTTTCTACGACCGTATATACAAAAAAGTATACCAACCCATTTTTCAAAAAATATTTTATTTCAACATACATATAGAAAACTTTAACTAAAAACTACTAATTATTATAAATATTAATAATATTTATATATACTATTTCTCCTTACACCATGTAACAAAATGGTCGTATTGCTTTTCATATCTTAGTCTGGATTTGGCAGGTAACAGCTCGGAATTAGCTTTATCTGCAGCCTTCAAAATGACTTCGGGAAGTTCTTCGTCGGATGAATTCATTAATATTATTGCTTCGGATTCGGTTTAATGTGGTTTAATTTAGAAGAAGATTGTATTCGGTCACTTCGAAGACGCTTTCAACAACTTTGACGTTTTAGTAACAATTACACGCCTGGGTTATCATATAGCAACTGATATCAAACCCGGTGGTTTGATAGTTGTTTTGTGACAAGAATGTACAGGGTTATTTAAAAATATCTTCATTATTTTATATTTTCAAAAAATTAAAAATGCAACAAAAAGCTAGAAAAGATGTAGATTTTATTTGATGGACTATTTCGTAAATATTTATTTACCTGTTGTAACAATAGTTATAACTTCCGAAGTAAAAAACTATCTAATAAGGTCAAAATTGCATTATTTTACGTTCCCGCACTAGTGCGGGAAAGTGACACTTTCAAAACTGCGGGATAATGGGTTAAAACGCACGGTCGTAGAAAAACTCATTTTTCTCTTAGATGGGCCGTTCCAAAGTTACAGCCTGTCAAAGTCTGAAAATGGCATATTTTATTTTATAAGTCAAAAACAATTTAATTTAGACATATGTCATTTTATACAAAATATACGTATAATTGTATAGGGAATTGGAAAATAATATAATATATAGGGTGTTCTATTTAAAATAACGATGTTGCCACCTGTTTCGGGCAGAAGCGGCAACGCCGCATTGCTGAAAATATTTTAAAACGATAGACCATGGTTGTTTATCTGAGCAACCTAATTTTTGAAGAAAACCCGTTTTCCATAAACGTCTAACGTTCCATCCACCATGAAACACCTCGTATATTATAGACGTTGATTGATAATTCTTTCATTTAATATGCATGATTCCCAAAAATTGACCTAGATTTTTTCCTTGACTCATAAAATTTATAGAAAAGAGTTGCCAGAATATGTTTTCTGTCGTTTTAATAAAATATAATAAATTTAATATAGTTAATCCATTGTGGCCTTTAATATTTCACCGCCGCGACGGTGACGCTTTTAAATCATATTTGAGTGCTAAAAAATATATTTTAGGTTTTGGAATATTTTTAGTTTTCGATGATGCGACACCATTTCTAATATTAATAAATAATTACAAAAATTCATTGCATTGTAAAAAATACTAAAAATAATTTTTTTTTTAATAAAAATAACTCTCTGACACCCTTCAATATCTGTATGGTTCAAATTTAAAAATCTATTAATAAATACGGTCAGGATTTGGGTCAAGAGAACGTAATGTTCTAGGTCCAATTTAATATCTATCTATAGTCCATTTCAGAAAGGTGTAGAGTAATAAAGCGGGAAATTCAGTCCAGTTCGGCTCAATTTCGGTGTCGGCCATAGGCGCAGGTCAATGTTGTGCTTTAAATTATTTATGATAACTAACCAAAGAAGAAAAAAAGAAGATTATTTGATAAAGAAGGAACTATCAGCTATAGCAAATTTATACAAACATCGTTTTATGAAATATGCCGAGGAAAATATAGCTGAAAAACATAGTGTAACTGTGCTGCGAACACCGTCATTTCATTGCGAACTAAATCCTATAGAACTTATATGGGCGCAAGTGAAAGGATTTGTAGCAGGACACAACACGACATTCAAAATAAAAGACGTTAAGCTACTGTTTGATCAAGCCATTAACGAAGTGACACGAGAGAACTGGCGAAAAGCAGTCAATCATGTCATTAAGGAAGAGAAGAAAATGTAGGATTTGGACCATTTGATCGATCGGACCGTCGACCCGTTAATAGGAGATGAAAGTTCCTCAGATGACGAAGAATATTATGATTTTTATAATTTAATTTCCGTATAATGTATTTTGTATTTTTTTTATAATGTTTAATAACAAATAAAGTGTACCTAATACTATGTATATAATATACGCCTTTGTCACACCATTTTCAGTGTTTGTGAATGGATAACAACAGGCAAAACCCATAAATTGACCCCAACCCGGGTGGTACTACCTGCACTTGATGAAAATAAATAATTTTGCAATGAAATCGATGCCAAAGTGGCTTAAATATTCGTGGGGTCACTCTATAGTCCCTTTGCATAACTAATGAGCTTTTATTACTCCACATCTTTCTGAAATAGACTATAGAAGTTAGAAATATTAGTCGGATGTTCGAGAGGTAAGCAATGCGTATAAAAATTGATAATTAAACTAAAAAAAAAATCGTTTTAGCTTTAAAATAAATATCGCAGCATAATTAATTGCATATTTTCGAACGTTTATAATTAGTGATGAATAAATTTCTCATAATTCTAACTATTCATCGGCACAGTTAAACGTGTAGAACTTCATAAAATAATCCGGTTCTTGGCATGGAAAATAAACATTGAAAATTATGTTGAAATAACTAAAAGTGCGAGAAATTATTAGCCGGTAATATTTCTTACAGTCTCAGGAACGATGTTCCAGCAAAATTAAAATAGTGCTCATAAATTGCATTAATAAAATATCTAAAAAAAAAACGGGAAGAAATTTACTAAAAATACTATATCTGAATTAAAAAATAATATAAAAGTATCAAAAGAATATTATTATAGTACCAAAAGCTATGTAGTTGTATGTATGGTAGCAGACGGTATTGTTAAGTTAATCATATACAGGGTGTCTCACCAGGAACCGCTTCGGTCTATACTGAGCGACATAAGAAGGTGCTACTACAAATTTTTTTTTTTTTTTTATGATAAAACACCTGCACTGTAGGAAAAATCCTTTAAGGCGCTCTGGGAGCGGTGCGAGTGCGAAAAAAGCGATTAACGTTGGTCTTGAAACGTTGAAGATTGTTTTCATTGGGAAACACGACCTCAGGAAGTTCATTCCACAATGATGACGTTCTCCAGATGAAAGAGTTCTTGAACAATGAAGTTCGAGGAGTACTAAGCTGAACAACATATGGATGAGCGGCAGCGGTTCGCCGTGTATTTCTGTTTTGCATTGCTCTAGGTGGAATCAACTCGGCAATGTCAGTCGAACACCTGCCATGGAAATATCTGTAAAAGAGAGCCAAATCACCAACCTATCTTCGATGCTCCAGGCTATCGAGGGTCTTGGTCAGCTCGGAGTCGCCGATCAGACGAACGGCTCTCCTTTGAATGGAATCCAGTAGCCGAAGGGTGTGCTTGGGTGCATAGCTCCAGACATGAGAGCAATATTCTAATGATGGTCGAATCTGGGCTTTGTAGAGTGTCAAAAGTTGATGAGGTGTCTACAACCTTTTGGTGGGGAAAAGTACACCAAGTTTCTGTGCAGCTGCCTTGGCAATTGCGGCAACGTGATCATGCCAAGACATATTACCTCCCAGATTGACCTCCAGCAAATTAATAGACGGTGCCAGGGGAATTGCGTGTCCTGCCATGACTATATCCGGTTCTGCAATGTTAACCTTTTTGGAGAAGACTGCTGCCTGGATTTTCTTAGCATTAAATTCGACTTGGTTACTGTCACCCCAAGCCAAAATCCCTTCCAGGTCATTGTTGAGGCGCAATACTTCATGCTGCCTGCGAAGATGTGCGTCGGCAGCGGATGTTTGGGGAGTCAAGGTAAAAGATGAGACAAGTGTGCTGTCATCAGCAAAGCTATAAATTGGATTTTGGGTTTTCACTAGAAGGTCGTTAATATACAGTAAAAAGAGGGTAGGCGACAATATGGACCCTTGAGGAACACCGGCATTGATGGTGAAGGTGTCTGAGAGAAACCCGTCAATCGCCACTTGCAGAGAACGGTTCTTAAGGAAGCTGGTTAACCATAAACAAAATCCATTAGGCATACCGTAGGATCGCAATTTACTTAGAAGCCCATCGTGCCAAACACGATCAAAATGGACCAAACCTGGCCTAAGTGTATCCGGCGCACGGACCAGCTATCGGAAAAATAAAATACAAAATGACTAGCCTAAATTACTGCTTATTTTAAAAATGAATGGTAAATTGGACCACTCATTACATCTTCAAATTAAAGTAAATTGTATAGTCGAGACGATAAAAAGATCATCAACGGCTTTTATACATATTTGTCAGATAAGAAAAACAAGCCCCCGTATCTATGTAAATTATATAACTTCCCGATTTGATATCGAACTGAGAGCTTATTTTTCCTCTTTCTTATTTATAGAAATCCCGAGAGCTTGTTAGGAAAGGTAAAGCTAAGAAGATTTTCGCCTTGAAAATATTGTCATGAAAAGAGTAATTTTTCCCAAAAAATAATAATTTTTAGTTTCATTATTATAAGACCCAGTTTCTCAACATACAAAATATGCTGTCCTAGAAAAATGCTAAGCTTGCACTGTTTATATTACAATCAATAACTCAACCTAGTTCAAGTAATATAAATAGCAGAGCCGGCACTAGGACAGACACTACAGGTAGAAGTGTAGGTACCAGTGGTACACGCACAACCACCACGCGTCTGATAACCTGGGTCTTCACTCGTCACCCGACCGTCGCCTTTGGGAGCAGCCTCTACATCATATAATGTACGTAAGTTTATACCAAGGTTTAAGTGTAACCCGTTTATTGTAGGTTAATATATTTATAGTATTTTTATTGAAAACCTGTCTACCCTTATTTTACCCATCTGACCCCCCTAAACACAGGCTACGTGACATTTGGTGGAGGCGCCGTGTTTGTTCTCATTGGTAAGTTCTTCCTAACTTACCAAGTGTTTTAATATTATTTCATTTTTTTTTGAGGTTTTACCTTCATAGTGCCTATATTTCTAATTTTTTCTATATAATGACATTATTTTATTTTTTATAATAATATTTTTTTTTGTGTGTCCGAGAGGTTGACTATAATTCTGTCCTGTGCCAGTTCGCGCTGGCGGGCTAGCATTATATAAATCGTAAATTATTAATAATTCCGCCTTGTGCCCGTTAACGCTGGCGAGGTTAGAATTATTATAATAGGTATTTTTTCTTTAAATTTTGTGTTTTTTCCTAAACGATATTTTCTAGCCCCTGAGAGTTCTGATATAACCCCGTCTTGTGCCCGTTAACGCTGGCGAGATTAGGGTTATCCAGACCAACAAATACAAACAAACCTACCTTGTGCCCGTTAACGCTGGCGAGATTAGGGTTGTTGTACCCCATACGATTGATAGCGATTTTACTCTGTGCCTAGTTCACGCTGGCGGAGCTTTAAAGTCACTATCGACAGTACAAGTTAGTACGTAATTTTGTGCCCGTTAACGCTGGTAAAAAATTAAGGCACTAACTAACCCTTTCAACACTTTTCCGTTTTGCCGATTTTAAGTTTTTTTTTTACGACAGGAATCTACAGATAACATTTTTTTTAAGTTTTAATGGCCAGGAAAAAATTGAACAAACACCAAAGAGAACGAAAACGGCAAAATAAATTAAAACTTTTAACGGGAGCTAACGTAGAACTAGAAATAAAATACCACAAGGAGACAGGTTTTCCAGTAACGCCTACAATAACTAATATCAATTTTTTTGAGGGAACCGGTGCAGAATTGCACAAAACAAAAAATAACGCTGAACTAACAGACAAATTAAGGAAAAGGTTTCTTGAACTGTTCGGCGATGACGACTAAATAAAAACAAACCATTCGTAATATTATATTTATTTTTATATTCTGCTGAATAAACAAATAGTAAAACCAGGTTAGTGCGAGCAATTATTTGTCTATTTACATAATTACGCATGCATTAATGAGGTTATTATTTAACTACAATTAAAACTTTAAACAAATATTACGGGTACAGGTTTATTTAAATTTTTTATTTTTTTTTTGGGTAAATTTATCCCCTATTTATTATTA
Organism: Polydrusus cervinus; assembly: GCA_935413205.1. Classification (NCBI taxonomy): domain Eukaryota; kingdom Metazoa; phylum Arthropoda; class Insecta; order Coleoptera; family Curculionidae; genus Polydrusus; species Polydrusus cervinus. The sequence goes on from OW284519.1 coordinate 29,416,671, forward strand.
ACTATTAATTTTTATACATATATATTATTTGTTTTCCCCCTAATGTCTAATGACCCCCCATCACGCCCCATAACCAGGTCGACTAGCAATACTTTTAAGCTAGTAGTCAACTCGGCAAACAATTTTAAACCAAGGCATCGTAGTACGGAAGTGTTGGCCGACCCTTTTGCTAGGTCCGCACGCGTCTCGCGTTCACCACCACCAACAACCAGCCCAGAAGATAAAAACCAAGGGATCATTGAAGACCAAAATAAGGGCAATTTTACAGAGATAAGTGCCATTGTTAGTAAACAAAACGGCTCAGAGAGAGAATCTGAAAAAATAGAAAATAACCCCCTACCCTTAGAACGGGAAGCAAGCATTTCAGATTCCGAAAGCACGGAAGACGAGGTCTTTGAAAAAACGACTATAAACAAAGGGCCAACAGACGAGCCCCTAGACGACGAAAAATTGAAATTGGGGAATCGACAGACAAACATAATGGCAAATACTACGTTTGCAGACAGTCTAGCTGCCCCCAAATCTCCAGCTGTCCCTACATTTCTATGTCCCTCTACATTTAACCCCTGCACAGGAAGCGCGTTAGGCTTCCTTAAACAATATGAAAGAACAAGCGCCGCAAATGGATGGAGCGAAGGGTTAAAGATGGCCTACATGGAGTCATTTTTAGAAGGCGCAGCACACATGTGGTTCTCAAGGTATACGGAGGACCAAGACAACAATACGAAAACATGGAACGAAGTAAAAGAAGACTTTCTTAAAGAATTCGGCGAAAGCAAGTCAAGAAGGGCTCTAAAAAAAAAACTATACTCTAGAAAACAGGGGCATAATGAATCCATTAGGTCCTATTACTTTGACCTTATGAACATTTATGGGGAATACAACCCAAACCTGGAAATAGAAGAATTTACAAAATTTTTTGAAAATGGCCTAAGGGGAGATATATATACACACTACCGGCTCGTCTTGGATGATGAGATGGACTGGAAAAAATTCAAGAAATTGGTTGATAAGCTAGAAGACGTAGACGCCATGTCTGATAGAACGACCCCCCAAACATGCTGCAACCATAGGAATTACCAAGAAAATGTACAGGGGCAAACAAGATTCCACAACCAAAGTCAATATAGAAATAATTTTTCGACGAACCCCAGGGGATTCAGGCCACAGCACTTTCAAAGACAGATCCCTCCAGCCCCAACCTATCGACAACACGATTTACCCCAAAACTATACACCCAATAGAAATAATTATACACGGAGAAACGAATCTTATACTCAAAGAAATGAATCATTCATTCCAAACTCCAGAAACCATGACGGACGCCCTAGGTGTTATAAATGCAAAAAAGTAGGCCACACCGCGGCAGCATGCAGAAGCACGAACCCAAACGATTCAGGGCGCCGTTTTTGAACCCCGACGTCGTCCTTGCCACAAAAGGGGGTTCTTATGACAGAAAGCAGAAAAAAGAACTCATCACTATAAAAATTGAAATAAACGGGAAAATGACAACGGCCGTCATAGACACTGGTTCACAAATGAATATAACAACTAAACATTTTACCTCCAACTATCACGGGAACAATAAATCTCACCTTCTAGCCGCTGGGGGACATAGAGTGCCTATCCTAGGAAATACAGATATCCAGCTAAATTTCCCCTGTTTCTCAACCACATGCGAAGCACTGGTAATTGAGACACTCCCATTCCCCTTACTACTAGGATTAGAGTTTCTGGAACAGCACTCAGCGACAATATGTCTGAAGTCAAGGTCAGTCAACCTAACCCATAAAAACATAACATACACGGTGCCTATTGAATCAAATAACACTCAAATAAATACTACAACTCTATTCACAGAGCCTAGTGTTACCAGAGCATACCGTATGACGCTGTCTAAAAATCAACTTTACGAAAGTTACAAAGAGGAAGCACTGAAAAACATTGGGCACTTGTCATCAAAACTGTACAGAAGCACAAACCAAACAAGAGAAGGTCCCTCTTCACCCCACGAAGAAAAAATACAGGAGCCCCATCAAAACAAGAAAAAAACCACAACCGTCGCGCAAGATAAAGCGACACTATTGTCCGCTTGCCCAAACCCAATAACAAACAAGAGTTATGTAAATACAAAAACATCGGAATGTGGAGGAAAAAATACTGCAACCCCCATCCAGCCAGACATAGAAGAAACATGTGAAGAACTTCAACCTATAATACACATCAACGAACTAAATACTCAAAGAATACTGGCAAAACCATGCATAAACGCAGAAAAACTAAGCCTAGATAACGATTGCATTATTAAACCAGGTGAAATAATAACAGTCCCTTTAAACTGCAATATAAAAACTAAAATCAATAGCCTTGACTTCTACGAAAATGAAAATTTTCTTATACCAAATAAATTGTTACTTATAGAACCCCCACACTATATGCAAAATAAATTACAAGTGACATTAAAAAATAAAGGTGTATACCCAGCACGGCTATTTAAAAGACAAACAGTAGGTTTTTACGAAAAAGAAAAAAGTGAGGAATTGACAACACCACATTCAGGATTCATGCTCTACCTTGACGAAAATGACGAAGACGAGATTTCGCTAGAAGACCATGACCTAAGCCACATTAATGATGTAAACTTCAAAAAAGAATTAAGTTGCCTATTACAAGAATTTTCAGATGTTTTTTCAAAATCAACACGCAAAATGGGCTTAACTGACCTGGTGGAACATAAAATAGATGTCGGTGATGCACAGCCTATAAAGTGCCGTCCCTATAGAGTGTCCCAAAAAGAGAGAGAAACTATAGACGAACAAATCCAAGAAATGCTAAAAAACGACATTATTAGGCCATGTCATTCACCATGGGCCAGCCCTATAGTGCTTGTCAAAAAGAAGGATGGATCCGTAAGATTTTGCGTCGATTACCGTAAAATTAACAATGTAACCAGGAAATCGTCATACCCAATTCCGTCTATCGACGACATTTTAACATATTTTGGAGATGCCAAGTATTATAGTAGCCTAGATATGTTCAGTGGGTATTTTCAGGTACCGATGGAAGAAAATTCGAAACAATACACAGCATTCGTAGCACAAGGACATGGATCCTACGAGTTCAATGTACTAAGCTTCGGGTTATGCAACGCACCCTGTACATTCCAGGCGCTAGCTGATAAAGTATTCCAGGGAATGAAATGGAAGGACGTAGTAATTTACATTGATGACATCTTGGTATTTTCCAAAACAAAAGAAGAACATATTAAAAAACTACGCAAGGTTTTTAAAAGACTAAGGGATGCAGGACTAACCCTCAAACCTAGCAAATGCACGTACGCCAAAACAAAAGTAAAGGTTCTAGGATACACCGTGGGCCAAGACGGTATCTCACCAGATGAAGATAAATTAATAGCGATAAAAGAATTCCCTGTGCCTAAAGACGTCAAATCAATTCAGAGCTTTATAGGACTCTGTAATTACTACAGAAAATTCATACAAAATTTTTCGATCATAGCCCGACCCTTACATGAAGCAACCAAAAAAGAAGCAATCGGTATCTGGGGATCGGCACAACAAAATGCATTTGAAACTTTAAAGAAAAAACTTGTCACAGCACCCGTCTTATCACACTTTAACCCGCGTATAGGATGTGAACTACGAGTGGATGCATCCACAATTGGCATTGGAGCCGTTTTACTCCAAGAGGGACCTGATGCATTACCCCACCCAATAGCTTACATCAGTCGCAGTTTGTCTAAAGCCGAAAAAAATTACGGAATAACCGAACTTGAAGGACTAGCAGCCATATGGTCACTAGGATACCTTAGGCACCTAATATATGGCCGACCTGTAAAAATTGTTACAGATCATCACGCGCTTTGTTGGATTCGTTCCCTGAAAGACCCGACGGGCCGTCTGGCAAGATGGTCTCTAAAACTCTCAGAGTACGACTACACTGTGGTGCACAAAAGTGGATCCGCTCACAAAGATGCGGATTGCCTATCCAGAAACCCGGTTCTTAAGGCAGAAGAAAATTGTGCAGTGGATGTAGACGATATCCCAACGTTTCTCCTAGAATCCTCAGACATAACCCGTGAGCAGGCAAAAGACATTGATATAAAAAATTTGGTAGAAGCTGTCCGTAACCCTAATAATCTAACTTTACCTATAGGTCTAAAAAGAAGGGCAAAAAATTTCCGCATGATAGACGGTGTCCTCTATAAGATCAATCCCCTACCAGAAGGTCTAGAAAATTTACTCGTAATCCCGAAACACCTTATCCAAGAAATTCTTTTTAGCCATCACTGCGACCCACTGTCAGGACACTTAGGAATAGCAAAAACTCTCCATAAGATAAGAAATCGGTACTATTGGACAGGTCTACAAAAAGACGTAGAAAAATTTGTCAAAGGGTGTGTCGACTGCCAGGCCAGGAAAGGTCAGGAAAACAAAAAACCTGTTGGTTTCCTACAACCTATTCCAGTGGGCACGCCGTTCGAAAGAGTTGGAATAGACATTCTAGGACCATTTAGAAGAAGCAAGACGGGTAAAACAGTTATTATAGTAGCTACAGATTATGCGACAAGATGGGCTGAAACAAAAGCCCTCCCTTCTGGAAAAGCCGAGCCCGTGGCAAAATTCATTTTAGAAAATATTATTGCTCGCCATGGTGCACCCAGGTACTTACTAAGCGATCGGGGACAAACCTTTCGTTCAGAGTTAGTAAGAGAACTCACAAAAAGTATGGGCACAGTGAATCAGTACACAACTGCTTACCATCCAGCCTGCAATGGACTAACCGAAAGATTCAACAAAACGCTAGCAGATATGCTTTCTCTTTATACTAACACAAATCAAACAGACTGGGACATAGCACTTCCATTAGTGACCTTTGCCTACAATGCAGCTAGACAAGAAACAACTAAATTCTCACCATTTATGTTAGTATACGGTCGTGAACCAATACTACCAACAGAAGCAAACCTAATGCAGGAAAATATTGCAACAGACACCTTCAAATTACGGGAAATGGCATTAGCAGTTAGATCTGAGGCAATAAACAACATCATGCAGAAACAAATTACCGACAAAAAACGCTATGACGGAAAGCATAGAAACTTAGAGTTTCAAGAAGGCGATAAAGTTAAAGTTTTTACTCCAGTTAGAAAAGTGGGAAGAAGCGAGAAACTACTTTTAAGGTGGTTCGGTCCCTACGTTATTAACAAAAAAATTAGCGAAGTTAATTACGAAATTCGAAAAGGGCACGCCCAAACAGCCAAAAAAGAAATTATTCACGTCAGTCGCATTTTACCATATAATGATCCATGGACACCGGAAGTTATTCCCATTAAAGAAACTGATTAGTAATTAATATTAATATATATTCCTACTCATATTACGGTCATATTTATTCATTATTTTAGGTTAAATAAAACAATATACATGTACATACTTAAATATATATTCTAATTTTTATATTACTTTCGTATAGGTTTCTTATAATGTTACTTGTTCTGCACCCTGCCAGCATGCATAGATTAGAACTCTCAGCTGGAGCATTCTGGCGCCCCCTTCCTGCAACCATCATGTACGAAGCAACTATACCTTTGACCTATGGAACAAAATGGTACGAGGTAGACATAACAGGTCCTGATAATACAAGTACCAGCCCCTGCAATTTTTCTGAATCGCAATGTTTTTTCCACAATGGATTAAATAACCTTGAACAGGCTTTCGCAACGGAATTTCACTCTCTCGAACAAAATTTTAACACTCAATACCTAAAAAATTACCCTAAACTTCCCAACGATTTTAGAAAGAAGCGCGCTCTAGACTTTTTGGGAGAGGGATTATCTTGGTGTTGCGGGGTGGCTACTCAACGTAAACTAGATTCTCTAGTCATGGATGAAGGGAACCTTCAAGCACAGGTTTCGCGATTAAACGCTGCTCTGTCTAAAACTATCACAACGATATCCCAAAAATCGGAAAAATTTGTACATTACGAAAATTCAGTAGCTACAGCTTTCACTACGACAGAAAAACACTTACGAAAAATAGAGGAGTATGCCAATGAGTTAGGAAAATCCTTTATAAAAGAAGAAAGCCGTTTTTCTACTGATATAATTTCCATTTTAAAACGACAATTCACAACTATAAAAAGTCAAATAAAAATAACTAGGGCTATCAAAAGGCAAGGTATTTTAAACTCTTGTATACAAAACCGCATACCCATATCAATCTTAAAGCCAGAAATCTTAACACATGATCTTCTAAAATTAGAAAAAGAATTAAGCCTATATGGACAAAACCTCGCAATACCCATAAAAAAAATCTCTAGTTACTACCAGCTTAAAATTTGCGATTGTACATTTTCATCTGATAACATTTTTATAAATATAAGGATACCCATAAGGCAAAAATCAAATAACTGGGAATTATTTGAACTAATTACCATACCATTCTCTTGGCACAACCAAACATGCATCATTCAACATCAAGACTTATACTTAGCAGTATCTTACAAAAATAACAATCAACTTTCAGATATTCGCCAAATATCAGGCACAGGGCTTAGACACTGCAGACCCTTCGATGACCAACTCTGCTACATCCCACGTTTTTCTGCAGATTCCTTTCAAGGACCTAACTGTGCAAAAAAACTTTTTCAAGGCGCAACGGTTACCGAACTAAGTTATCATTGCCCCATGCAATGTCACAAGTCTAATACAACTATAATCTCTGAAATAACACAGGAAAGCTACATCATAACACATCCAAAGCCAAACTCAAAAATAAGTTGCCCCAACACCACAACAAATATTCCCAAGGAATCTTACACCTTTCCCGGAGCAACAAAAATTTCCGTACCTTGTAACTGCGAGTTAGTCACAGACGACGAAATAATTATTCCAAAACGATTTCCTTGTGGGGACAGCCCACTTAATGAAGCATCCGTTATCCATATCCTTCCAGCAGCATGGTCAAACCTGAAGTCATTTATATTAAATCCTAAATTACCCAATGCACCTCAGTACGTCGACCTAAATGAATCAATAAATTCCAATTGGACACTAACAATCCCACACGTTAACATAACATCCTCAAACGACCAAATCCAAGAAGTTTTAAATTCCCTCCACACCAACACTAAATACACCCTACCTCAAAGCCACAATTTAACAAGCGGAAGCATTTTTTTAATTTGGAATATCATCCTATCAGTTTTATTGGCTGTACTCTTCTTTAGAAATTCAAATGCATTTACTGTTCTACCCAACCTTGTTAACCCAGTCCGAGCTGAAAATAGCTACATAGAGCACGATATATTCTTAGGAGTCCTAATCACAGCATTCGCATTATTTATTTTGTACCTTTTAACAAAATACACAATGTTGTGGGTACAACTAGCCAAACACAAAACACACAGGACGAGTACAGACGCAGACACAGTTGAGCAAAGTAAGACTACTGAACAAAGACAATTTATTCTTGAATTACCAACAGACCTACGAATACCTACTGGCACAAGTCTATCTTGTTCCCTATCCAACTTGGAAGACTGTCAAGTTTGATATGACAAACTTTAGACGGTAAATACTTATGTAAATACTAATATAATCAATGATCTTATTTTTAAATTCAATTTTCTTAACTTAGGTAATGGTGGTACAACAATTTACTGTAAAAAATAATGTAAAAAGATATTCATGTTGCAACCTCAAAAGCATATTTTTTTATAGCAGGGACTTTAACATAGAAATGTGAAAAAAAAAAAAAGATCAAAAAACCGAATTGTATAAGCTGTTTTTAACACATATATTTTAGAGGAACCATTAGGATATAAGATGTCATGTTAAACAAATGAAGAATTCGACTACTCCTTTTATACAACAACATATGAAAATTTAAAAAAAGATGTTAACCGCGATTTTTCATTCTTTCCTCTATTTATAATAATGTTCTCAAAATTTTATAATGTGATCAATATACTTTTTCTTTAATTACGATGCTACTATTGTATATTTCAGATTAGGGAGTTAAGAGACATAATGTCTGATTCCGTACGATGTTTGTATTTTTTGTATGAAATGGGGTGATATGAAAGACACTCCAAATAAAATGTAAAAACGAAACAGGAGAACATGGAAGATGGCCTAAAAGCTGAATGTTTACCTTTTTCGCTCACATTGTTTATCGAATATGTATTATTGCGTCATTATGTGACCATGGAGAGTAGGAGGATATGGAAGAGGACTCATCAGAGTTGAATATCCACCTAACCTCATAAACAATTAGTGATTAAAGTAGCACACAAAGAGAAAGACTATATGTACAAAGAGAGCATTATAAAATTAAATATCACTTCTCTAGATCGTTAAAATAAAGGAGTCGTCCAAGTCTCTCATCAAACTATTATCATGTGTAAAAAGGTCTGAAATTTTCTCCGCTTCCCAATCATTATCTTAATATGTAAATTATTTTTTTTTCTCGTTACTGCTGGTTTTCTACTTTGTTACATGTACCACACGAAGTCCAACCACTACCAACCCAAAAGCCGGATCACACCCAAAACCAGTTTCCACCCCATGTTGCATAGCAACTAAAGGCACGGTACACCTATAATGTGACCATGAACCATCCTCAGCACGACTACAAGGGCACAACTTACTTCCAGTATGGACATGATCAAACATTTTCCATTTGGCTAACAATGGTATAGCCAAAGAGCACTATCAATAACAATACTGCTCCGAAAATGCAACCACTTTCAACTTGGCTATCTGCAACCCACATTGCTCCATCAGCGTAGCCTAAAATAAGTTACGGAGGCCGAACTCACTGGACGGGGGGAAAACTCTGGCTACATCCAACGCCAGTATCAGCCACCTCCCTAAAGTTTGTGCAATCCTGAAACGTCCATGTACTCTATTACGCTCAAAAAGGATGGGCCAATGGGCAATCATGGAACCATGGGATAATGTGCAATCATGGAACGTCCCTGTACTCTCTTACGTTCAAAGAGGACGGGCCAATGGGGAAGAACTAACAGAACTGATTGAAAAGACTAAAAATGTATCGGGTGTGTTTCCGCGCGAGACTCTTTGAATAAAAGTGTGTTGGAACTTCAGTGCGACCTTTACGAAAGAATATTAACCATTGTTATGTTCAAAATAAATTTGTTTCAAGCATTTATACTGTTACAGATCTGACATTATTGTATTAATTATAACTATTTATTGTTTTCTCTTGTATACTCAAAATATTGTACCACCTCACATTTTATGATGTCTTATATTTCAATTATTATTTATATGAATAAGTTTTAAGCTTTGCAGAAATTGTTACTGTCAGACTTAAAGCTAGGGGCCAGCTTTCATCGGCGAGGGAAATATGTCATGAAAAGAGTAATTTTTCCCAAAAAATAATAATTTTTAGTTTCATTATTATAAGACCCAGTTTCTCAACATACAAAATATGCTGTCCTAGAAAAATGCTAAGCTTGCACTGTTTATATTACAATCAATAACTCAACCTAGTTCAAGTAATATAAATAGCAGAGCCGGCACTAGGACAGACACTACAGGTAGAAGTGTAGGTACCAGTGGTACACGCACAACCACCACGCGTCTGATAACCTGGGTCTTCACTCGTCACCCGACCGTCGCCTTTGGGAGCAGCCTCTACATCATATAATGTACGTAAGTTTATACCAAGGTTTAAGTGTAACCCGTTTATTGTAGGTTAATATATTTATAGTATTTTTATTGAAAACCTGTCTACCCTTATTTTACCCATCTGACCCCCCTAAACACAGGCTACGTGACAATATTTTCCTTAAAATAGGACATAAAAGCTGGATCGAAAATTATGTAACTCGGGATGTAAATGGGATGTAAATTTGAAATGGATATTTATTTGGGGGTATTTTGTTCGAAACTCAAGAAAGAAGGTGATGCGGTTAATGGAAATATGATATTTTCAACCGGATACGGGTTTATCGTAGTTTTTATAACATTCAATTTAAAAATACATACAATGCTGAGAATGATTTTTTTAATTCAATTATTTTTTTAACGTAAATTCATTTTCTTGAGAAGGTTCCTGGTTAAATACTTGCCAAATCCTCATGTCCCCAATGTCAGTGGCGCGCAATGCTGTTTTAACCAGGGTAGGCAAAAATTACAGTTAAGACAAAAATTTACCTTCTGTAGCATTCAAGCAACTAAATATCAAATTATGTCACAAAATGTGTTGTTTTCGAGTTTGTGGAAAGAACATTGGCAGAAGAAGAATAAAACGACATTATTTGTAAATTAGTTCAACACGGAGGCGGCGGTCTGTACTTACAAATTATTTTAAAACATCGCCATAAAAATAGGTTTTGCGTTTTAAATCCTACAAAAGTCGCTCTCCAGAGAGATTATTGTTAATAAGCGTGTCTCTCCCTGTGTGTTTTGTAAATAGGTATGAATTATTTTTTAATCCAGAAAAGGATCGTACTGCAGACGCGCTGCTAGCCGGAATAGTAACAATTAACGTCTCCATATTTATTTTTTTGTGTGAGTCTAATAAAAGGCCGAAAACACTAATCATAAATTAAAAATCTATCATCCACCTGATTGAACCAATGTTGCCAAAAATTAGGTCAATTATTATGTGAAATACGATGATAAGCTAACTGATTATTAAATATTATGAACCTATCAGCAAAAATTATTTTAATTGTCACAAAAGTGCTTTTTATTTTACGATACCTTATCCGTTAACACTTAAAAAATATCTTAATTAAACTAATTAAAAATAAAACTCATAGAGGCATTTTTCATATTTTATATTGAAAAAGTGAAGTATTTTCCAAACTACGGTAAAACTTGAAGATTGGCATCGATGCACTGACCAAACGCGTGCTTTCTTGACGCGGGCTGATATATGAAGAAAGCTCGAAGGTTGCAACTGGTTTATTTGTTACATCTCTTCCTACTCTACTGCCTACCGGTTCTCTCGCTTGCTTCCACTCATACAAAAGCAGTGCTTTTGCTTTTGCATAAGAAGCTAATGTACAGCGAGATCTTTGCTTTTAGAACGGTCTTACGGAATGCTTATACAGTGATCTAGTTTACGATATAAATAAGCAAAAAATGCGTTCGTGGGAATGATATAGGATTCATTTTTCGGTCCTATATTATTATTTATTCTATTAATGTAGAGATAAATTGCCAAAGTTGAATTACACGAATAAAAACGAATATAGAAAAGTAAATCGTTTCTGTTTGTTTTATTGTTTCCAGGGTAGGCAGTGGCAAATCCAGGGGGGGGGCTATGAGGCTGCAGCCCCCCCCCAGAACTAAACAATATTTTTCTAAATCGCTATACAGGGTGGCCCATTTGTCTGACAAAGTAATATACCGTCTCTACTATTAAAGATATCAAAAAAAAGTTTTTATAAAAGTTGTGAGGTATAAAAAAATATATGTTCTAAAATTATTTTTAAACATACAGGATGGTCCAAAAAAGTAGGACAATAAAAAGATACATTTTTTTAAATAGAACACCCTATATATTTTAGCATTTTTTGTTTCCTTACAAAATTGTCCATATGACGCCATATTTAGTTTTTTATTTTTTTGCAACGTTGCCAAACAAAATGCAAAATTCTTAAAATTTTGGACAAAACATTATAGTAAAAAATTACCTGTATTTCTCAATAAGAGTATCGAAAATCGAAAATTTCTTGTAAACTCTTAAGTTTAGGGATAGATAAACTGTCTTAAATCTTTAAGTATCAAAAATTTTGTACAGGGTGTTTTCTGTTGACCTCCAAATATACAAAATTTTAAAATACAATAACTCCATATTTTCAAATGAAACACCCTATATTTATTAGGCTCATCTGATAGATATTGTAAGTATCTTTTATTATTGTTAAGTCATACCTATACCTAAATTTACTAGTTTTGGCAATATTTCGATTTTTATTTAAATTTTGGTGAAAAAAACTATAATTTTTATTTTTCTAGTAAGCCATGACCAGCAAACTAAAAACAAATGTAATTAAATATTATCCCATATTAAAATAAATTGGTAACCATAGTTAGTTACGTATTTATTTAATTTAATAAAATTTTGTTTTTATTACGCAACTGGATATTGAAAATAAGTTTACAAACATTATAAATATAAATATAATAATTATAAATATGACATTATATTCAATTACATTTGTTTTGACTTTGCTGGTCATGGCTTACTAGAAAAACAAAAACTATAGTTTTTTTCACCAAAATTTAAATAAAAATCGAAATATTGCCAAAACTAGTAAATTTAGGTATAGATATGACTTAACAATAATAAAAGATACTTGCAATATCTATCAGACCAGCCTAATAAATATAGGGTGTTTCATTTGAAAAAACAGAGTTATTGTATTTTAAAATTTTGTATATTTGGAGGTCAACAGAAAACACCCTGTACAAAATTTTCGGTACTTAAAGATTTACAACAGTTTATCTGTCCCTAAACTTAAGAGCTTACAAAATTTTTTCGATTTTCGATCCCCTTATTGAGAAATACAGGTAATTTTTTACTATAATGTTTTTTCCAAAATTTTAAGAATTTTGCATTTTGTTTGGCAACGTTGCAAAAAATTAAAAAACTAAATATGGCGTCATATGGACAATTTTGTAAGGAAACAAAAAATGCTAAAATATATAGGGTGTTCTATTTAAAAAAATGTATCTTTTTATTGTCCTACTTTTTTGGACCATCCTGTATGTTTAAAAATAATTTTAGAACATATATTTTTTTATACCTCACAACTTTTATAAAAACTTTTTTTTGATATCTTTAATAGTAGAGACGGTATATTACTTTGTCAGAAAAATGGGCCACCCTGTATATTAAGAGAACATCTTCGTTCACTCCAATAAAATTTGGAGACGTCATACGATGATACAAATTGTTTTTGACCTCAGCCCCCCTCAGAACAAAATCCTGGATTCGCCACTGAGGGTAGGCAATGCTTTTTTCTCTATATTGTATGCACACCACTGCAATGAGAACGATTTTTTAAATTCAATTGTTTTTTATGTAAATTCATTTTCTTGAGAAGGTTCCTAGTTATATGATTCCCAAATTTGAAGAAATTTAGTGACATTGGTCTGCAAAACCTGACTTTATTTTACATTCTGTAATAAATTATTAATAGTAAGATTTTCTTCACCAAAGGACAGAAACACTGAAATAGATAACCCCCATATTATTTTTAAAAAGAAGTAGTCAACTTCGGTCATCACAAACATCTGTGCTTTAGACTGGTCATATTAAAGATAACTTTTATTATTCTATACCGTTATGAATCCTAAGGCATGCTGTACAAAGTTTCTAGTTCACGATATCAAGTTTCAAAACTTCGTAAACACGATTATTGGAAACTATTTCATCCTGATTGGACAGGGGCAAATAACAAAGTATCAATTTAAGTTGGAAAGTGTATACAAGATTAATCATTAACTTTTTTGTAGTGCGGGAAGTAGTGATTTTTTTGGTACTTAAACAGCTCTCGAGTGATTCTTTTTATTTTTTTAAGTATTACAATTTGATGAAGGAGAATCACTCCACTTATGGTCTGACAAGACCTTCGCATAACATAAAAAAAATCCAGCCTATCTTAAATTACGTAATGTTACCCCTCTCCTTTCCTTTGTACGGGTTGAGGACCTCCATCAGGTAGCCAGACATTACTTTTATGTAGATATTTTGGTAACTATTAATACAGGGTGTTTAAAAAATAAGATTTAAAATGAAAATGAAAAAACTGCAAAAAGTCTAGATTTTCAAATGGAAACACACAAATTTTATAATTATTTCTTATTTAGCAATAAAAATAAGGGTAAGTTTGTGTAAAGTTGCACATCCCAAAAATTTTTAGTTTTCGAAATATTGCCAATTTAGTATTTTTATATGGCGATCTTGCAGCAGATTTTAAGTTCAGTTGCTCCTAGTTGGCTATGACTCTGTACAATTTAAGCGTCCCGGCATGGTTATTTATTATTGTCAAATGGCAAGTGACAGCTTCAATGCCGTCATAGCCAACTAGGAGCAACTGAACTTAAAATCTGCTGCAAGATCGCCATATAAAAATACTAAATTGGCAATATTTCGAAAACTAAAAATTTTGGGGATATGCAACCTTACACAAACTTACCCTTATTTTTAATGCTAAATAAGAAATAATTATAAAATTTGTGTGTTTCCATTTGAAAATCTAGAATTTTCGTAGTTTTTTCATTTTCATTTTAAATCTTATTTTTTAAACACCCTGTCTTAATAGTTATCAAAATATTATCAAAAATCTATTAAAGCAGGTCTTTTATAACAATCCCACTTAAATTAAATAAATAAGGCTTCTTTATAGAAAAAATTGATAATTATTCTAAGGCTTGCAAACGTCATTTTTGACATAAAAATTCAAATATGTCAAAAACGTTTAGACCTAGGTATAGGACATAGTATACAAAATCTGCCTAGAATCTTGCGTAAAATGCAAAAATGTAATAATATATAGGGTGTCCCATTTAAAATAAGCAAGTTGACACTTACTTCCGGTATAACCGGAAGTGCCACCATTATGAAAATATTTTAGCCCGGTCGCCCCCATCAGCATCAGCATACTGTCAAATATTCAAAATTTTCCTATATATAGTTTTCTATATATAGATCGATTTGGTTCCCGGTGGGACACCCTGTAGTTTCGTAGAAAAAGTAAAATTACACAAATTGTGAGTGATGCAGATGATTAGACTAAACATAATAATCATCTATTTACTTTTTTTTTTCGGAAAGTTTTTTAACTACACAGAAATCTAATTGATAGGTATCATTACGTCTTCCCCCATTTATTTCCTTGTAATAAAAAAAGTTTTCACTGATCAAAATGTGTTTTTGGATAATGCCGTGGCGTGACTAAAGTAATTTTTGTATGTGTACACTTATAATATACAGGGTTTGACAGGATTTTCATTAAATATGATAAACAAAGTGTAGCTACATAAATAAAGGAATTCCCATTTTTATGTAAAGGGACAAAAAAAGGGACTTGTAAAAAAAAGCGTATCCCGGCCCTAAAAATCTTCTTACTCTCAGAAGTGACTTTAAAAAAAATATTCTGCGATGCACCACCCGGTATATGTACAAAATATCATAGAACATCTCAAGAGTTGTTTATTTATAGCACTCGGAGCTATATTACCAAAGATGTAAGTAAGTCAGCCAATAATTTTTGAGTGGAAAATTTGTGACAAAACCTCAATTTAAATGCTAAAAACTTTAAAATGAGAAATTTATTCAAATGTAAAAAGTTGGTCAAAGTTCTCAAATTTGTTTAGGTCTATGTTACTTAAACCGTTTAATTTTAACCGAAAGTTAATGAAGTTTTCTCTGTCGGAAGGCCAAACAAATTAAAATGTTTGCAATGACTAATTTACATTTCTAAGGGAACAACAAAAATTATATCTTGGCCTTTTTCAGATTGTTCTATTGTAGATTTTATTTGGGGGGATCGAATAGGTATATTCTTTTATCGCCGGTGAATTCAACCAGTGGTGGAACTGATGAACTTATGATTGACAGCTGGTGGGGTGACGTCATCAACAGGGCCGTAGCTAGACGTTATTCATTGGGGTGGGGGGTTTAGGTTATTAAGTTTAAAAAAAGTTGCATTTTTTGGGTGGCATGCCCTGTTAAATTCGAAAATAGCGCCGCAGGCGAAACATTTTCGGGGCCACGCCCAAAGTTCGTTTAAAATTCACCTAACTACCATCAAATTTCGAAAATAAAATTATCTCCCTCTCCCACTCTGCATGGTTGGATTAAATTTGTTTTGGTAAATGTTATTTTTTACTTTTTTTTTGATATTCCTAGCTGGTTCTTTATTAAAAAAAAACATTTTTTATATTTGTGAAAATATGAATATTGATAACAAACCAAAATTTTAACATACGACATATGTATTACTGTAACCAGCGTTTTTGGGGCTTGGTTTTTCATGATTAAAAATAAAGTAAATATCGCTCCCCACGCCAAAATTGATGATTTTTTCAGAAATCATGTTTTCATTTTAGGAGCATAGATCTAACAGCAGTTTTGGGTGCAAATGCTTATAGGTTTTGAAATACTCCTTGTTAAGTGCCGTTTTGTATATTCATAATAAAGCATTCTCGTTTCTTTACGCACTATTTTTTTTATTATAAATTATCACAGTTCTTCCATAAAAAATGTTTCAATTAATTATTTTTTGGTTTGTAGTGCAAATATTTTATTGCATCGGGTTATATTTTTGTTGATTGAAAATAGTGCTAAAAAAGGCAGAACGGAAGAGACAAGTATATATTGGAAAAATGCTATAAAATATTATTCTTTTTACTCGGTTTCCTTCAAAATTGCATCAAAAATCAATAACTAAAACGATATGCGTCTGAAAACCCTAATCTTTATATAAAATAGGACTTTTAGAAGGAAAAGTTTAAAAACTAAACGTTTCCTACAAAACCTTTGTAATCTAGGCTAAGAATACATTATTTAAAGATTTAAATTAAGTGTCCAAGCGTTCAAAAATTAGGTTGCAATTAGAGAGCTCCGGAGCTCGGGGGGAGCTGCAGCCCGGCAGCCCCCCCCCCCAATACGCCACTGGGTCGGACTGTCCCTAAACGCACTTTTCGGAAATGGAAGTTGTCCAACGGACGGATAAATAAAATTGTTAGTAAATCTTAAGACGATGAATGAGGTAAAGCGAACGTGGAAGGACACACCTTGATTCATTTAGGTAATATTGTTTTTAGTATCTAATATATTTCTCTCGTTGACGTTGATAGAAATCCACCATGAATTAAAGAACATAATTTATGTCCAACCGGAAATATAATCGGCAAAATAAGAACGCGATTCGGAACAACCGGTGCCACCGGTGGACTCGCCGGTGAAAAAAAGAATAAGAATATACCTAATTAAACACATCGTTGGATTGCTTATAACATATTCTAACCTTTAACTAGTCAAACTACTAATAACGACAAACATTTCGAGAAAATTTCTCATAGGATGATAGCTTAGAGAGCTTCTGTGACTGCCACCAGAGGTGGTATTCTCGTATTCCTAATAATTTACCACATTTTCATTAAGTACCTATTTACATAAATCGACCTGAATCCACGTAGCAAATTAAAAATTTTACCAACACAAGTATTGAGGTCGATTATTCAAGGTCGAGTTGGTATATTTTGTAATTGTATCCGTATCGAGATTTAAATGAAAACAGCAACAGAATCGAACTTGGAACGTTATTGTCAGTTTGGCATAACTTAACCTAACTTTTAAGCTGAACTACTGTAGGAATTAATTATTAAATAGTTATCTTGCAAAACGATTTGAGTATACTACATATTCATCTATTTTGCTTGCTAGCGGTAGCAAGTGAAAATACGGAAATGAAAAATGACAATTTTGACATAAAAGAACAATAAATTATTTTTCCAGCTTTATTAAATAAAAAGTGCTGTGTGATTCAGTGCCTGGATTTCATAGTGGTCTACACATGCTATCACCCTCTTATAAACAGTGAGTTGAGGCTCGGCGCAAAAATAATTTTATAAATGAGATGCGGGGTTTATCTTTGTTTTCTCGTCGTTGTGCGATGGTCGAATTCAGAATTGCTCAGTTTTTAAAATCTGCAATTATTACGTCACAAAATGCTAAAAGATAATTTTCTGATTATTTTTTAATTTTACTGTTGCTCGTTGCCCCATTTGTTCCGTCTACGGGATTTTCAACAGTAATATACCGATAGAGGAGGCGTTTTATCGGTAATACCGCTGTTTTTTACAAGAAATCGATTTTCTGATAATTTTCACGAAATATAATTTTTACTTATAATCTGATAAGATCCCGAGAGCTTTACCTCGAGGGTCCTATCTTTGATTATAAGTAAAAATTATATTGAGTGAAAATTTTCTTAGAAAATCTAGTTTCGAGTTAAAAACAACGGTATAAAGATAAGACGCCGCTTCTAGAGGTTTATTTTATTGGATAATTTACTGAACCCGAAATAAAAGCCATTTGTGATAAAGGAAAATGTGCAAACACATCATTATGATTTACTTTTAAGTTTATAAACGTGCCACAACTAACAATTAATTAAAAATCCAAGACTAAATCAGACGCGTGGAACGTCAAAAATCAAATTCTCTTGTTATCATCACAGTTGCCATGAAAACGCCAAGATTTCTTAAGCTCGCGTCAAAGCAAAGCACACTGGGTTTAATCTTGCATACATTTTGTCATAAAACATTTCTTAAAAAATGTCAAAATTTAGTTAAGTGTATGCCCTAAAATCACCTCAAATACTGTTGTGTGTCACTTTTATTTTGTAGGGGTTATAATATTTATTAAACTTGATTTCTTGAAATAAATTAGTTTGTTTGACAAAAAGCTACTGTGGTCTTACCGAGCTAGCGGTAGGTCTTTATCGGGTAAGACCACGTTACCAAGGTGGTTGTTATGAAAATTTGTGTTCTGATTGGTTCTATATATGTAAGGTAAATTATCACCTTTAAACCGTGTTTTATAATAGTTACTGATTCAATTGTTATATTAAAAAAAATATGTGGGCTACTAAACTATTGTTTCTCGAATGCCTTATCTATATTTGTTACTTATTAATGGGTAAATATGTGCCACTAAACATTTCAAAAATGCTTTGTAATCTTATCAAACTACACATTACTTATTCAAATTAACTCTTTATTACTATGCGGTCGTTATTCGCATATAATTTAAATGTGCAAGAATCACTTTAGTATTATAAAAAAAATACAGAGTTTTCAAAAAATCTGAAATTTTCAAAATTTTACAAAAACTATATTTAAGGACATATGACGAATATTTACGAAAGGTTACCCGCTCTATTCGAAATTATATCTATGCATCTTAAATTAGACCGAAAACATTGCATTCTCTCGGTCCGAATCCTGACCATGAATATTAATTTTTTAAAACTTTTTAAATTTGGAATCCACAGATCATGTAGAGTGTCTAAAAGTTATTTTTACTAAATACAAATAGATTTTACAGAAGAAGAATTTTCTTTCATTACTTCATATCCATCCCTAGACGCGTTTCGCCATATCATGGCTCATCAATAGTGCTAGGATCCGACGAAAGAAAGAAGCAACTCAAAACTGCTTATGCAGTATTTCATAAATAGATTATAATATTTTTTATAATACAGAGTGAGTCAACGATAGAGTAAAGTTTATTTGCTTCTTTATTTTAAGAATTAGATAAAAATTCGAAATACAAAAGTTGTAGAGACCAGTGAGGTGCACATTCTAAAAGAAACCGAGAGTTGATAGACCTTGGGGGTGTCGCATGACTGAGGATCGTGGTTCGGAACCCACGTTAAGCTGTAGTTCCACGAGCAAGCTGGCTGAATGTTCGAAATGGCCATCAGTAACCCAAAACAAAACAACAGATTTACAAATAATTTTGACGAATGTAATTGCTATTATTAATTTATAAAACGTAATTAAATTTTTTTTTATATATAAAAGTAAGTGTTTATAACATTAATAACAACTAGAAGTACGATAAATATGCTTACCACATTGTCAATAATAAAATGGCGAGATAATAGAAAACACTTGAAAATTAATACTGCTTAAATTACAACAAGGATAATACTGAAACGTGTGGCGCGTTGTCTCATAAAACAACTAATACTTAATTATTATCCTTAATTACCCGTGTTCCTTTAAGGGGAACGTCGGGCAACTGCGTTTCAATTAATTTTATAACAAGAGACTGCAAAATATAAGAATATACTTTGTAGATTATTCGCGAATACAGCGGCATGACAAATGACAAGTAAACAGTGGCGTAGCCAGAAAATATGCTCGAAGGGGGGGGGGGGGGGGGGTCAGTGGGCGTGAGTAGGACATTTTTTTCTGGAGGGAGGGACAGTCGGGACTATATGCACTTTATGATATTGTATCCAGCGAAGAAGGCGGAAAATCGCCTCAGACGAAAAATTTTCGGGGCCAAGCCAAAAGTTTGTTTAAAATTCACTTTCAAATTTCCAAAATAAGATGATTACCTCTACCCCTCTTCATGGTTGGATTAAATTTGTTTGTGAAAATGTTTTTTTTTACATTCTAGCTCTTTATTTGAAAAAAAAACAATTTTTTTTAAATATTTGTGAAAAACATGAATATTGGTGTCAAGTCAATCCAAAATTTAAACATAACACGCATGTATGACTCTAACCATCGGGTTTTCTTGATTAAAAATGAAGTAAATTTCGCTCACCACGCCAAAATAAATGATTTTTTCAGAAATCATGTATTTTAAGAGCGTAGATCTAAGAGCAGTTTTTGGAGCAAATGCTTAGGATTTGAAATACTTCTTCTTCAGTGCCGTATTGTATATATTTATAATAAAGAATTCTCGTTTCTTCCCGCACTATTTTTTTTATTATAAATTATCACACTTCATCCATAAAACATATTTCAATTAAAATTTTTTCTATTTTTCTCTTTAAAAATAAATTGTTTTTTGTTATTGTTATAAAAATATTTTATTGCATTGGGTATATTTTTCTTGATTTAAAATAGCTTTATAGAAGGTAAAACGGAACAGACAAGTATATATACCTAATAGAAAAATACGATAAAATATTATTCTTTTTACTCGTTTTCCTTTAAAATTGCATCATAAATCAATAACTAAAATGCCTCCGAAACCTGAATCTCTATATAAAACAGGACTTTTAGAAGGAAAAGTTTAAAAACTAAACGTTTCCTACAAGACCTTCGTAATCTAAGCCAAGAATACATTATTTAAAAATTAAATTAAAAGTCCAAACGTGAGACGAAAAATTAGGTTGTAATTAGATTTTTAGAGCCGAGCTCTGAGTCTCGGGGGGGGGGGACTGCAGCCCGGCAGCCCCCCCTCCTAAATACGCCACTGGTGTAGTACTTTTAGACCCGATCTCCTAGGCTCGGAGAGGGGAGACCGCTGCAGCCCGTCCCCCCTAAATACGCCACTGCAAGTAAACACTTGGGAGGAAATTGAAAATTAAACCTTCCTCAAAAATCCGATACTTGCACAAAATGTTCCCTTTTGAAAAACGACGTTTTAATCTTTACTTTTCACTAAAACCACTTACAAAAACTAAAGTCTTTTTAAAGCCAGATATCGACAGGTTCACGTTTGCGTTGAAGAACCGCGGGTTAACAAAAATGTACATTTAATTTTTTTTTTGTCCAAGGATGTCCAGAAAACGATTCCCGATCTCCCCCTTCGCTTAATTATCCTTTAAACCGTTTAATTGTTTTATCTTGTAGTGATTGCGGTAATCAGGATCGTTTTGAATTTGCTTTAGATAAATTTTATTATTTAATATACATAAGGATGTAATTATATTTTACGTATTGAATAATCGTCCGGGTTAAATATTTGTTTGGTGCATAAAATATAAAATAATTGTTCTTCAAACATTAATTTCAGGTATACCTCAGACGCGGATCCAAGGGGGAGGGAGGTGGGGGGCGCAGCCCCTGAGCTCCATCCGGCTCCCTATTTTTCTTTAGCGGCGTTGTGTTTTCAACCGTTAAAAACTCCAAATCCTTCCAAAGATCTTTGGGCAAAACTGAGTTTTGAATTTTTTTCTGACTCTATTTAAAGAGATACCGAATCGGACGGTGTCGGCGGAAATGAAAATAAGCAACCAGTTCTATATCTATACCGTGATATTGTTCAAAACGTATTTATGTCTCCGTACATACAGGGTGTTACAAATTCGACACACCAGCATTGGAATCTCGGAAACCATATGAGTTAGAGAAACGGTTAAATGGGGGCAAAGTTGTGCAATTCGGTGCTCATTATAATGCCGCTTTAAAAGTTTTCAAATTCCAAATACTTTTGATTTTATTCGAAAAAAATTTTGCAAAATCGTTTTTATTTTTTCCTGAGCTCATTTGACTAGCTATTTAAAAATATTTGACACTTTGTCATTGCCACTTTTTCTCCTCTACAAAATGACGTTACTTAACTAAAGATCCGCCGTTTCGTCTCCGAGCGGCCATCACCAACTTTACTTTTTTAAATACGGACCTGGATTTTTTTAAACCGAATTTTAAACCCTCCTACCCTCAAAATGTAATGGCGATATTACTTTCTCATAATGATATATTGTCCTTGCTTATTTTTTTAAATTAATATTTTTTACAATTCTTGTCAGTCCGGTACTGGCAACGAATTACAATATTAATTAAAAAGTTTATTTCATTTAAAACATTCATACATAAGTAATATAATTAATTTTATAAGAATTTTCTAATAATTCTAAATTTACTAATTATAAATCCTAATTTTCTAAATGTTCAAAGATATTGCCGTTTTTCTTCCAATTTTGGCGACAGCCCTTTCAACCGATATTCTCTTTATCCTACCAAATGCCACCTGCATGTAAATACCTAACATGAACATTAGACACACTTTTTCATGAAACTTATTTGTAAAGGTTTTAAATAAAATAAAGTTTTTAATTAATATTGTAATTCGTTGCCAGGACTGGACTGACAAGAAGTGTAAAAACTATGAATTTAAAAAAATAAGCAAGGACAATTCATCATTATGAGAAAATAATATCGCCATTACATTTTGAGGGTAAAAGGGTATAAAAATCGGTTAAAAAAATCCAGGTCCGTATTTAAAAAAGTAAAGTTGGTGATGACCGCTCGGAGACGAAACATCACGTATTTAGTTTAGTAACGTCATTTTGTAGAGAAGAAAAAGTGGCAATGACAAAGTGTCATTTATTTTTAAATAGCTAGTCAAATAAGGTCAGGAAAAAATAAAAACGATTTTGCAAAATTTCGGTTTTTTTCGTATAAAATCGGAAGTATTCGGAATTTAAAAACTTTTAAAGCGGCATTAGAATCAGCCCCGAATTGCACAACTTTGCCCCCATTTAACCGTGTCTCTAACTCCTATGGTTTCCGAGATTCCAATGCTGGCACATCGAATTTGTAACACCCTGTATATTGTCTGTGATTGAAATCAAATACAAGCAATAGGTAATTTCTCGATACCGAACAACATTGCATGTTCGTAAATTACTCTTCAATTTTTTACGTTCAATAATCTAACGAAATCTCGTTAAAAAAAACGAAACTGTAGCAAAGTTTGTTTTCCTAATTTTCCGTGTTGAATTTTTAATGGGCCTTTTTAGCGCTCGCTGTTGTTCCAGCGAAAAACAAAAACTGATGAGTAAAAGCTAAGTGTCTTGAGAGGTTTCGCCTTATGGTGGATACGTTTATAAAATAAAAAATGTAAAGTTATTAGGCTTTTGAGGCTCTCCTGTCGCTTTCTTTTATGTACTTTCCACTCGGGACTTCCATTTATTCATTAATGTCTGCAGCAATCGAATTTGTTTCCAGATACTGGGTCGACCCAAAGTCCGATATAAAATTCATATTAAATATTTAACTAAAAGTATCCGATACATTTTTTTAAATTCTTCACCAAGGTTACCATGTGAAATTATATATACCGGGTGTTTCACGGTGGATGGAACGAACGTTTACTTCAAAAATTTGGTTGCTCAGATAAACAACGATGGTCTATCGTTTTAAAATATTTTCAGCATTGCGGCGTTGGCGCTTCTGCCCGAAACAGGTGGCAACATCGTTATTTTAAATGAAACACCCTATTTGTTATATTATTTTTTAATTTCCTATACTTTCACACGTATCATAGGCACCGATTCCGTGGGGGCGTAGCCCCCATAGCCTAACCCTCACAGTACGTTTACATAACAATGATACTAATAGCAATTCGTTTGCGAACGTGCGTTACTTGAGATTTGATAATTTAATTTTTTTTTATAAAATTTATCTACATATATATTTTTTAGAAAAAAATTGGTACGCCTCTGACGTTTTTCCATGTGGATATTATTTCTGATTAGCCTGGTCAATTCTGCATAAAAATGGTCTCTTGCGTTTTTCTCCTCAGGCACACCGTTCATAACTAAAATAATTAAATTAAATTAGACGGGCGGAAGCATGCCTATTAAATAATGAAGGTGGTCATTTCCAACAATTTTTATAAAACAACATTTTGTATTATCAATGTTAATAATAAATAGTAAAGCTAATTTTATTATATTAATTAAGAACGGTGTGCCTGAGGAGAAAAACGCAAGAGACAATTTTTAGACAGAATTGACCAGGCTAATCAGAAATGATATCCACATGGAGTGGCGTACCATTTTTTTTTTTAAATATCAGAGAAAATGTTTGCAGGGACGCCACTGGTGGGACACAAAAATAAATTTTATTACTAAAAGATGTGGTTTTATGTCCTATTTGCACATGCCAAAATTGAAAATATTATCTAAAGTACTTTCGGAGATATTACAGAAAAAAGCATTTAAAAAAAATAATTCAACACCCCCATATGTTTATATAAACTGTTCTTCATAAAATGACTTGAGGAATCACACCCTTAAATATTAGCACGTCATTAAGGAACACCCTGTATATTATATAATTAGACCAAAAATATTGCATTCTCTTGGCCCGAATCATAACCATGTTTATTAATGGACTTTTAAAAAAAATTTAAATTAAAAATTAAATTTGTACTCAATATGTATTTAAGAGTGTCAGAAAGTTATTCGTCTGTCAAAGGATGCGTTAATTTTAAAAATACCCCAATCATCCTTCGACGCCACGCCCCTGAAAGCTCCCCCTAAACTTGCTTCTAATTTCTGACATCTTCCCGTTCGAATCACAATCTCGTTGAACCGGATTAATCTAACCAAGGAACAGCTAAGAATTAATTTATCAAATTAGGGAGAGATTTACTCGGTCTGAAGAGGAAGGATCTAGTTTAAAGGGAAAATTGAAATATAGATAATGATCTAGGACTATCTGTTAATTATTGGTATTATCTATATGCCGTGTGCCTTTTGTATGGAAATTGGAGTTTCCTTGGTTTTGACTGGTTCAAACGTGATTATAATAATTATAGGATAATTTTCATTTATAGTAATATAATTTTAGAGTAATAAAATGGACGGTTCCGTCCAGTTCGGCTCAAATTCGGTGTTGGCCATAGGTGCACATAAATTTTGTGCATTTAATTATTTATGATAACTAGCCAAAGAAAAAAAATGAAGATAATTTGATAAAGAAGGAACTATTAGTTATAGCAAATTAACACAAAGCCGTAGAAGATATAGCTGAATGTAACTGTGCTACGCACACCGCCATATCATTGTGAACTAAATCCTATAGAAGTTATACGGGCGCAAGTGAAAGGATTTGTATCAAGACACGACACGATTTTCAAAATGAAAGACGTTAAAATACTGTTTGATCAAGCCATTAAGGAAGTGACACCAGAGAACTGGCGAAAAGCAGTCCATCATGTCATTAAAGAAGAAGAGAAAATGTGGGATCTTGACCATCTGATCGATCGGACCGTCGACCCGTTAATTATAACGTCAAGAGGAGATGACAGTATCTCAGATGACAAAGAATATTATGATTTTTTATAATTTAATTTCTGTATAATGTATTTTTTGTATTTTGTATTTTTTTTATAATGTTCAATAAAAAATAAGTGTACCTAATACTATGTACATATGCACGCCTTTGTAACACCATTTTCAGTGTGTGTGAATGGATAACAATAGGCAAAACCCATAAATTGACCCAAACCCGGGTGGTACTACCTGCACTTGATGAAAATAAAGAATTTTGCAATGAAATCAATGCCAAGTTATGAAAGTGGCTTAAATATTCGTTGGGTTACTCTGTCACTAGTCCCAATGAGCTTTTATTATTCTACACCTTTCTGAAATAGACTATACCTATACCCTAAGCCCAAAATGACTATTCATCGCTTTTATGTAGAGTGCAGCGGGTTGTGCGAAATTATAAGAAACAATTCAAGTATTATTGAAATTCTACTAAAGCAGAATATTTGGATCTGAAGTATAGAATATTGAACAAAAAAAAATAGGTTTATTTTTTGAAAAAGCCTGGTAATTTAAATTACAACTCTTTATTATAGACTTACCAATTGAGTATTACAAAGTTGCATAACATTTTCATTGTGATAAGGGTAATCAAAAACATAACTCACTGTAAAAATGGAACCCATGTGAACGTAATTTTGTTTAGAATTAATAAAAGTTAATAAAATTCAATATTCACAATCATAATATTATATTATAAATTTATAGGCATACTTTTTCCGACTATTGTTCGGCTGTTTAAATTAGTGTTATTTTTTTTATTTCCTAACTCATTTATTCCTATTATAATAGAAAAATAAAAATCCATCCGGTTACTTTTGACTAAAAATACAATAAAAATGAAATTGTTCTCTCAAAACTCACAATTCATTATAATTTTGTATTAATTTAAGACAGGAGAGATGCAGCATTTTAGTATAGTAGTATACAGGGTGTCCCACATAAGCCAGTTAATTAGCTTTCACGCATCTGACCAAAATTATTCTCCAAGTCACAACGAAGTTACTGCCCAGCTTGTCAAGTCCTTATAAAATAAAACATTATTATGACATTTTGGTAGGTTGTATGGTCTATGTCAGAAAGGTGTAGAGTAATAAAAGCTCATTAGGTATGCAAAGGGACTTACAGAGTGACCCAACGAATATTTAAGTCACTTTCATAATTTAGTATTGATTTCATTGGAAAATTCTTTATTTTCATCAAGTGCAGGTAGTACCACCCGGATTTGGGTCAATTTATGGGTTTTGCCTATTATTTTCCATTCACAAACACTTAAAATCGTGTAACAAAGGCGTGCATTATATACATAGTATAAGGTACACTTATTATTTATTAAACATTATAAAAAAAAATATAAAATACAAAAAATACATTATACAGAAATTAAATTTAAAAAAATCATAATATTCTTCGTCATCTGAGGAACTGTCACCTCCTCTTGACGTTATAATTAACGGGTCGTCGGTCCGATCGATCAGGTGGTCAAGATCCCACATTTACTTCTCTTTTTTAATGACATGATGGACTGCTTTTTGCCAGTTCTTTGGTGTCACTTCCTTAATGGCTTGATCAGTAGCTTAACGTCTTTCATTTTAAATGTCGTATTGTGTCTTGCTACAAATCCTTTCACATGCGCCCATATAGGTTCTATAGGATTTAGTTAGCAATGATATGGCGGTGTGCGCAGTACAGTTACACTATGTTTTTCAGCTAAATCTTCCACGGCATATTTCATAAAACGATGTTTATGTAAATTTGTTATAGCTAATAGTTCCTTCTTTATCAAATTATCTTTTTTTCTTTAGTTTTTTGTTAGTTATCATAAATAATTTAATGCACAAAATTTACCTGCGCCTGTGGCCGACACCGAAATTGAGCCGAACTGGACGGAATTTCCCATTTTATTACTAGTCTACACCTTTCTGAAATAGACTATACACTGTGCGCACATTCTCAGTATTTAAACGTCTAGTAATTGCGTTGTCACCCGGTATAGGTAGATATAATTTTACATGGAGCTGAAAGCATTTAGAAATAGTGGTTGGATACTCCTAAAAATGTCTTTCTTGTTTTTTTCAGATATTCCCCTAAGAAATCATAAATAAAACAAGAAGAAAACTTACCTACTAGGAACAGAGAGAGCGAAACAACACGAAATTGAGTTTAACTTTTAATTTAACTATAGAAGATAAATTTTATCCGCCACAAAATGGCGTGGGCCGACGCGACGGACGGAGTTTATCTTTCCGGCCGACAGCTGACGGCTTGTCTCGAAGGTGAAACAAAATGTTATTTGAAGAGTGATTTATATTAAGCTAGAAAAAAAATTGTGGTAAGCGGTTTTTCATTTTTTATGTTTTAAGCTGTTTTATTTAAACCCCTTGTCCCAAACGCTTGTAATTTTGCATTCTGACTAAATTTGACACGTCTTTTGATGTTGTACTGATATACCAACTTTTATTAAGTCACTTATTTTTCTTTAAAGGTCAACATGACCAACAACATCCAGTATATCAGTTGTCCAAGCAGAGGAAATTGTCCCTCCCCGGCTTCCACTCCCGAAGAGCTGGGTAGACGAGCCATCATCCAGAGGAACGACCTTCTTCTTCACGAAGCTGTTATAAAAAATGACACTGAAGGTGTTAGGAAGATATTACGGGAACCAGTCGATGTTAACTCTAGGAATAATGTAAGTAGTCATCAAGTTTTAGTTTTAGATAATAATCTGATTTACCAAGTTTCACCTTATAGTTTCAACAGGATGGTACTCGTCAGCATTGTGCTGCTCATCTTACTGTATGTGGAAAAATATTTATTTGACTATTGCGTTACCCTGTATACAGAGAAAACAGTATGGTGGTATCAAAGAGAAACTCATTAATTTAATGGTGGACTGTATTTGCTATTCCTGAATAACTGTTCTATTTGTTTTAAGGCTAAACCTTTTATTATTTCATAATAACAATTATCATTTATTTAACTATAAAATCTCATTGGTTTATATGAAAATGCCATTAGTTTTAATTAAGGGATATACAGGGTGTCCCACCGGGAACCGAATCGATCTATATATAGAAAACTATACATAGGAAAATTTTGAAAATTTGACAGTATGCTGATGCTGATGGGGGCGACCGGGCTAAAATATTTTCATAATGGTGGCACTTCCGGTTATACCGGAAGTAAGGGTCAACTTGCTTATTTTAAATGGGACACCCTATATATTATTACATTTTTGCATTCTACGCAAGATTCTAGGCAGATTTGACATATTTGAATTTTTATGTCAAAAATGACGTTTGCAAGCCTTAGAATAATTATCAATTTTTTCTATAAAGAAGCCTTATATATTTAATTTAAATGAGATTCCTTGTTATAAAAGACCTGCTTTAATAGATTTTTGATAATATTTTGATAACTATTAATACAGGGTGTTTAAAAAATAAGATTAAAAATGAAATTGAAAATACTGCAAAAAGTCTAGATTTTCAAATGGAAACACCCAAATTTTATAATTATTTCTTATTTAGCATTAAAAATAAGGGTAAGTTTGTATAAGATTGTATATCCAAAAAATTCTTAGTTTCCGAGGTATTGCCAATTTAATATTTTTATATAGGGATTTTGCTGCAGATTTTAGGTTCAGTTACTCTTAGTTGGCTATGACGGCGTTGAAAAACAATCAAATGTTAAAAAAATCTATGAAGCTGTCACTTAACATTATTAATAATCATTCCCGGGCGCCTAAATTATACAAACGAAGATTATTTAAACTTATTTATTCTTTATGGAGAATGTGATAAAGTTATATCATGTCACATTTGCCATTCGATATCCGCAAAAACAGAAGCCATTACAATGTGCTTATTAATAATGTTTAAATGGTAAGGGACAGCTTCATAGATTTTTTTAGCATTTGATTGTTTTTCAACGCCGTCATAGCCAAGTAAGAGTAACTGAACCTAAAATCTGCAGCAAAATCCCCATATAAAAATATTAAATTGGCAATACTTCGAAAACTAAGAATTTTTGGAATATACAATCTTATACAAACTTACCCTTATTTTTAATGCTAAATAAGAAATAATTATAAAATTTGTGTGTTTCCATTTGAAAATCTAGACTTGTTGCAGTTTTTTCAATTTCATTTTAAATCTTATTTTTTAAACACCCTGTATTAATAGTTATCAAAATATTATAAAAAATCTATTAAAGCAGGTCCTTTATAACAAGGAATCCCACTTAAATTAAATAAATAAGGCTTCTTTATAGAAAAAATTGATAATTATTCTAAGGCTTGCAAACGTCATTTTTGACATAAAAATTCAAATATGTCAAGAACGTTTAGACATAGGTATGGAACATGGTATACAAAATCTGCCTAGAATCTTGCGTAGAATGTAAAAATGTAATAATATATAGGGTGTCTCATTCAAAATAAGCAAGTTGACACTTACTTCCGGTATAACCGGAAGTGCCACCATTATGAAAATATTTTAGCCCGGTCGCCCCCATCAGCATCAGCATACTGTCAAATTTTCAAAATTTTTCTATGTATAGTTTTCTATATATAGATCGATTCGATTCCCGGTGGGACACCCTGTATTTGGCATAAAAGCATTTATATTTAAACACCATTAGCTTTTAATAATAAGCTATGATTGTGCCAAAACAAGCCACAATGCGTTCAAATATTTATTATATTGTAGGATTACTTTTATAGTTTTTTATAGTTTCAATACTTGAATTCCCCAACAGGGCCTCAATTCTTGGTTCATGGGAGTAGACTTTCGGCAATCCCTTATTCTTGAACACATTTCGTAGAGAAAGTTTCCAATAAGACCACTGAAACTCCAGTTTAACTCCGTGGGGACATTGCGACCGAAATATTTCTCCAAGGGAACAAATTCCACCGTTTAAAGAATTGAGGTCTGCAAGTAAATCTTCCATAACACAATGCACTTATATAAAACTTGCATATTATTACAAAATAAACACAGCAACAACGCATAGAAAAATACTATAGGAGGCAAGGCGACGACGCGACGGCAGCCAAAAGAGAAATATGTCCCTCATCCCCGCTACGCAGGTGAAAAATTGTTGCCGACCTTTTCCATGATTGAATTAACCGTTTTATCAGTTTTTTTATAATAACCCTGTATATATACAAAGTTTTCCTTAGACTAAGACTACTGGGTTGTCTTGCTTATTCAACAAACCTCAAGTAACAATTTTGTAAGCTTTATACCTGTCAATCCAAGAACTAATATGGTCTCCAATGACTGTAATTTATTGCCCTTTCCAGACTTCGCAGTTGACTATTAAAGGAGTGACGACGATATAAATTTGCGAGTTTATGGAGTTCCCTGCAAAAATTTAAAGCCATATGAGCCATTGTAGCTGTTGAGTTACAATCTGGAGGTTTTCCTAGACTTGCTATACAGATTTTCGGCTTACGCAAGGAAAGCATTGATGAATAAAATAAGTAATCACAACAGAAAGACACGAAATTACCTTATTCTTTTCGGAAATATTAATTTTTATTACTTGAAAAATCCCTACCTACATGCAATTAACCTTTCTATATCTATATAAATGATATTAATCTAAATGCTAAGTAGGGTTGTGAATCGACCCAATCTCTGTACCGACTATATCACGTATTTATCATCTGTTATTCCATTTTAACTGAGTGAAATTATTTTTCTAGAACTTTAATTAAATATACGTTTTTTCTCGATAATCAAATACATCCTAGGATAAATTAAGATCGGGTTGTCCAAAATTGTTTAAACTTCGCATGTGCACTCACCACACAGAGATTCTAAAAAAGTCTTGGTACAACCCCGCTCTAAAGTCAACAGGGGAGCAAATATTTGAACAGTCTAAAACTTGCATGGGATTTCCGATGTTTCCGCGTATATAAACTGTTGGACAATTGCTTTTGAGCAAGAAAAATTTCGCCTAAATTTAACAGTTAATATTTTCTGAACCAGATATGATATCGACCTACGGTTTTGAATGGTTGATAGATTCATCCCTTGGGAAACAATTGTCAATGTTGGATTTTCTTTAACTGTCAGAAAATTGTATATACAGGGTGTTAAAAAGAAGACGATGATTTTTGTTCCAATTTTAATGGCGTGTAACTTTCACAATAATATTTTTAAATTTTATCATTCTACGTCAATTGAATCACTGGTTCATAGCAAAGAAAGTGATTTGTCAAATTTTTGATATCTTCTATATTTTAAGAAATACCGATTTTTTTTTTGGAAAACCTTGCTTTATTTTAACTTATTGGTAGCTAGATCTCACTGTGCGTTGTATCGTGCAAACTTTGCGAGTGATTCTTATACCTTATGAAAAGCTTGATTATGTTCAGTAACAATAGTTGTACCTAAATGTTATGATGTACAGTGGCGTACCTATAAACACCTATATGTCTATGGTTTATGAGTATCTCACAATTTTTCAGGATTGTTTTATATTGGAAAGTACTCGCCCCTATATTAGGTCAATTTTTTAGTTTTTCATATCGCACTACAGATATATTATACAGTGTGTTTACAAAATTTTAACAAAGATAATTTTTTTAATTTAATTTTTGGGAAAAATGTATTTATTAATTTCTAACTTTTTAACACTATACTCATAAATCATAGACATATAGGTGTTTATAAGTACGCCACTGTACATCATAACATTTAGGTACAACTATTGTTACTGAACATAATCAAGCTTTTCATAAGGTATAAGAATCACTCGCAAAGTTTGCACGATACAACGCACAGTGAGATCTAGCTACCAATAAGTTGAAATAAAGCAAGGTTTTCCAAAAAAAATCGGTATTTCTTAAAATATAGCAGTTATCAAAAATTTGACAAATTACTTTCTTTGCAATGAACCAGTGATTCAATTGATGTCGAGAGATAAAATTTAAAAAAATTATTGTGAAAGTTACACGCCATTAAAATTGGAACAAAAATCATCGTCTTCTTTAACACCCTCTATATAAAATTTTCTGACAGTTAAAGAAAATCCAATATTGACAATTGTTTCTCAAGGGATAAATCTATCAACCATTCAAAACTGTAGGTCGATATCATATCTGGTTCAGAAAATATTAACTGTTAAATTTAGGCGAAATTTTTCTTGCTCGAAAGCAATTGTCCAGTAGTTTATATATACGTAACGAACATGATACAAATACCTAAAATAAAATGAAAATAATATTTCTGTGACATCCAAAATTACCCTTGTCAAAACAAAAAGTCGGAACATTGATTGAATTTTAAGCGATCTAAAAAATTAATTGGATACGGATCGCCAAAAAGAAAGAGGGACGTATTCGCATCACAAAAGAGAAAATTGAATTTTCTAGCAATTAAATAATTTTAAAGGAATTGTAAGTGGATTGTTACATAAATGTTGGTTTTCCGAAAAAGCCTGAATTGTTATTTGGATAGTGGGAGTTTACTGGTTAACGGAAAAATAGTTATTTACAATACAAGGCTATACAGAACCATGTGCGAATACAAGGGGGTCTACCCCCCCCCCCCATTACCAAAGCATCTCATTAAAATTTTTGAACCATTTTCAAAATTACTTTCCAGTCCCTTAATTTTATGTGCCAATCCTTTTAACCCACCTTGAGCTCTCTTGGAAAATATGCTGTTATATTCAATTCGTCCCGTAAATTCTCTCATGAATCAAAAGACTTTTAAAAATATTGAGTTTTGCAATTTACGGTCTCATTGACTCTCCAAGCTAGTTCAAATGAGCAGAGATGAAAAAACTATTTTTTTGCATCAGCGGGGTTTTCTTCATTGTAGTTTTGCTCTATTGTTAGTAAATCATTGGTAGATAATGCTTTTAAATTTACTTTCCTCTTTTCCTGACAACTTTGGAGCTGCTTTCTCTTTGTGTCTCTTGCCATTCGCTCATTTTTAAAGGAAATATCCGTAAAAGAGTTAATCTTTATTTCGTATTCTGTAAAATACATTTCTTGAATCATTTTTGCTGTAGTGTTCCATATAGCCTTTACAGAAGATTCTTTATAGTCTTCGTCATTACCCCTTCTTCATATTAAAGGGTAATCTTTGAGGATTTTCGCCAGTTCCATCACATGCAATAGTAATTTAATTTAACACAATTTAAAAGTGTGCTTGTATTTGGTGAATAACTGAATATATGTTGACGTAATACAGGTATGTAATCCTAATTCCATAGGTTTAATTCTTTTTTTTTTAGGTGTAACATAAAAAGTAACAAGCACTTGCCAACAAAACGCGAGAAGTTTACATTAAATATTAAAAAATATCCATTTTTTATTGGATTAGAGATTCCTTTGAAGCTGTCACGATTCGCTAGACGTCGCTTTCAAAATGGGAAACACGGTGTGTGCTGGTGAAATCTTACGTTAATACTCCGACTTAAAAAGTTTTGTCAACAAAAAAAAATACACGAAGGTAGGATTTTTTTAAAATTACTACCGTATTTTAGAAATCCTTCACAGCAACCGACAAATAAATATTTCTAAATTTTGCCCAAAGGTTACCAGCTCCAGTAGAAATTATATCTATATATTGTCACGTGGGGAAGAATTAAAGGCGACAAGTCTCCATAACACCTACTTTATTATATAATAAGAAACGGTTACATAAAATTAGGTTTTACTCACAACAACATCATTGGCCAGAGACGAGCTCTCTCGGGCAAAGGGCTGGTAATTGGAACAGGACTCTGCGCGGCTACTGACCCAATATTACTTACCTGGACCGAGTCGTATCTACCCAAAATGGTTTTGACAGGAATGGTATCGACCGGAATGGTCGAGACCCGAATGGTCCCGACCCGATGGTGGTGATCTGAATGGTCTTGACCGAGTGGTGTCGACCAAGTGGTGTCGACACCATTTTGGGTAGATACGACTCGGTCCAGGTAAGTAATATTGGGTCAGTAGCCGCGCAGAGTCCTGTTCCAATTACCAGCCCTTCGCCCGAGAGAGCTCGTCCCTAGCCAATGATGTTGTTGTGAGTAAAACCTAATTTTATGTAACCGTTTTAACTGCCGTTTTATATTATATAATAAAGTAGGTGTTATGGAGACTTGTCGCCTTTAATTCTTCCCCACGTGACATTTGGTGTAGGTGTAGACAAAAGGATTGGCAAACAGCAAATGGTTGGTAAGAAAATTATTTAACGAACAAAGACTTATGTCCTGTAAGATTATTTTAAAATTATTGGAAAAAAGAGGAAGAAACATTACCACAGACGACAGACTATTTCTCTCTATTCATCCAAAATGGCAGAAGGGATGTTGGTTCAAAAATACTCCACTAGGAATAAATACAGTATCTAAGTGCACCAAAACTTCAGCGGAAAGAATTGGATACGAAGAAACATAAAATAACAAATCATTCTCATCGATCTTCCGCTGTGTCTGCCCTATTTAAACAAGGTGCTGGGGAATAAGAGTTGATTAAGTTAACAGACCACTCAAACGCAAATTCCCTGAAACTATATCTGCAGCTGGATCCTTGTCATCATCTGAAGCTCATCGAAAATCTCAGAACAACAAATGAAGCATGTTATGGACCTTCAACTTCTCAAATGCAAGTCAATCATTCCCAAAACCATGCTTTGATAGAAAAAAATGTACAAACTATTACTTATAAGAACTGTACGTTTAATATTAGTAATAAATAAATAATGTTTCTAGTTTGCTAAATAAACAGTGTGTTTTAATTGTTTTCTCGTGAAGTAGACGAATATCATTGGAGAGAAAATTTTCTCTCTTATGATATTATATACGATAAGTTGAAAATTACTTCAATTTCAAAAGCCTATATTTTCATCAAAATTCAATCAATCCGTTCCATTTTTAGTTTATTGAGTAGTCTCATGGACCACTAAGTGCGATGTATGTCAGGTACCTCTTGTTTCCATAATTGAAAAACAACTTAATAATACGCTAGATTTTTTTGTTATTCACCGCCAAAAAGAACCGAAATTTATCCCAGTTTTCATCGTATGTCACTGGGAGAGTTTTTTTTTTGAAAGTCTAATATCGGAACAGGCTCATGTACTCCGCGTTTCGAAAGGCTTCTTTTTAATTAGACATCGGAGCTAGTAAAACCTTAATTGGCCTCTCTCCTGCCATAATATTGCGAGACTTAGCAGCTTATTTCTTTTACAAGTAGTTTCAGCTTCCTTTTATTTCTTTTCTGGAAGGTTCAGGCAATATTTAACTAACTAAAAATAGCTAAAAAAAAGGCAGGAAAACGTTTCAATAATGAAGTTCACAAATCGGTATTCATTTGTCAGGTCATGTCGGGCATGTCATGGGAGCTGAAATTTTGCACAGTTATAGTAACATACGCAGAATTTAATTACAGACCGAAATTTTAAAATTTTATTTTTTTGTTGGTTTTTTTGACATTGCACATTTAGGATTAAGTTTAAACTTTTCAGCAAGATGGTACTCTCTCCCGCACTATGCCGCTCAAGGGGAGTACTTAAATACAATTTTTTCGGAGTAGGGTAGACGGGGGTTAATAGAATGGCCAGTCAAATCGACCGATCTTAACCCATTGGACTTTTTTTTTGTCTAGTTACGTCAAAAATGTGGATTCTAAATCTATTCCCAACTCGATACTTCCAAGAATTGTGTGGTTTTATATTCAAACATAAAAAAATTCTTAAGGTCACCTACAATAAAAAGAAATCGTTTCTAGCAATTCGTATTTCCATTCCAGTAAAAAAAAATATCATATAAACGAAATTCTCGTATGTCTAACGAGCATGCAAATGGAAAATGCCATAAAAATTCATATTCCGGATAATAAAACCTGAAATTTAAAAAAGATCCTGCTTTTGAGTAGCCGTATGATTTCAACCTACCCAACGATTTGATATAAGATAATCCCAGAATTTTATTATAGGTGCGGGTTTAAAAAAAGCCTGGATCAGTTTTACGAGATTTTATAGTTCTTGGATTTTTGGACGTCGGTTTTTTATTATGTCAGCAGTTATACGATGTCTTGTAATGTTCGGTTTCCCGCTTATGTTTATTTATATCTTTTTTTACTTTAGGGTATACAGGGTGATTCACTTTCAGTGGCCTATTAGAAGATCTCGGAAAGGAGTAATCTTCTCTATCTTAAAATTTGATAGCAGGCATAATTGGCTTTGAGCTTTTAAAACAATATATTTTGAGGTTTTTGTTACTTCCGGTTATACCGGAAGTTAATGCCAACATTGCTATTTTAAATGGAATACCCTGTATATTTTAGCATTTTTGATTACCTTATTACAGCTACCATTTTAGCCCTTAAAAAATAATTATGTTCGAATTAATAGTATTAATTTAATCCGAATGTAGCTATGCATAATACGGCCACGCTTAACTCCGATGGACAATATTATTATAAACCCTCGTGCATTTTGTCGCGCCCCAGCCGACCGTGTCCGTTAGCTCAAAGCGAGTAAAACCCCAACGACCAACATGGCTTTGATATTCACCGTTGCCATGGTTACGTGACGTCAGTAACGCAAACAGCATGTAACAATTTGTATTATTTTGAAGGGCGATTTAAAAATAGAACAGTCATATGCACCATTGTTTTAGCATTGGTTCGCCTAACCTTAAGGAATTATTTTAAGGCTTCGCGAAACTTACGGTTATAGATATCGTTCTTACATGATTTACTTTGTGACTAAAAAGTTTTGTTTTTATTTTTTAGTTAATTCAGTAGTGTACGTACCTACTTAAGAGTCTTAATTTCACAGCGAAGTATTAGATGAGTAATCCATCCTTAAGTATACCAATCCATATCCGACAATATAATATTAACAGTGAGTTGTTGAGCTCAGCACAACAGTAAGCTCATTTATGTAACGATACATCTTGTATTGGTCTCAAAATTGTGCTCCTTTGGTTTGTTTTAAATAAAAGAAAGAAATCATTAACAAATAATCATTATATAATGATGAGTCACTGAGATTTTCTCTTGAATAACACTAATTTAAATATTTACCCTAAGTAAATTGTATTTTATAAATTGTAATTTTTTTTTTGTAAAATTGCGTATAAAATATACCACTAAATATATTAAATTATTCACGACAGCCTGCCATTTTCCCCAAAAGCTTTTTAAAGAGGCTCCTTTTCACATCTTCGAACTTCTTGATTATCAAAGCTACAGAAGTTAGCTCAGGCTAAAAAATTAAATAAAATTCATAAAGTAAAATGATTTTGAAATTATTAAAATTTCTGTTTAACCTTCGAGATTTTGATAAAAAAATTAAGGAGATTTTCTACACGGCGGCGTGTTGACTTTTATATTGCAAAAAATGACTAAAATTACAACTTGATTCCATCAGATTGTTGTTCGTTCTGGGTTACTGATGGCCACTTGTCCTTTCGTACATTAGGCCAGGTTGCTCTTGGACATACAGCTTAACGTGGTTTCCGAACCACGGTCCTTAGTTATGCGACACCTCCAAGGGCTACCATCTCTCGGCTTATTGCCATTGCATGACCGATCGTTTGGGGAGTGTGTACCTTCTTCCGCACCCCCCATGTTTAATATTTTTAAGGGGTAAAGTACCGGGTGGTCAACTAAGAATGACCGCCGGCCATATCTCAGAAACTAGTAATCATACATCATCCGGGTAAATTTTTTTATGACAAAAGTGCTCAAAAGAAAATGCTGGAAATTATTTTTAAGTTCCGCATTTTGCCGCAAGAGGGCGTAATTGAAAAGTAAATTTTAAAATTTTACATAACTTCGAAAATTCCCCATTAAGGTATATCTTTGATAACACCATTAAAAAGCTTGGATAATTATGCATTATTTTGATCTTATGCTCATTGGCGTACCAACTTTAATAAGAGGGGGGGGGGAAGCTGTTGAAAGTGTAATCAGTTAAATCGCTGTAACTTTTAAACGACTTATCCGATTTTAGCAAACTAAAGACTGTTTGGAAGAAAAATATATGTACTTTCAACGGCTCAAAAAGTAGATGAAATTTACTAAAAAAAAAATTAAAACCGCAGCTCAACGCTGAAACGAACGGAGATATCGAGCTGCGGTTTTAATATTTTTTGTAGCAAATTTGATTTATTTTTTCGGAGTAAAATAAAAAAATGTGTTATTATTGCAAATTGCGCCCTCTAGCATATTTTTTGAGAACTATTATGGACAACTAAATACGATTGGTGAAAGTGCATACATTTCTCTTCCAAATAGTCTTTAGTTTGCTAAAATCGGATAAGTCGTTTAAAAGTTACAGCGATTTTACTGATTACACTTTCAACAGCTTCCCCCCCTCTTATTAAAGTCGGTACGCCAATGAGCATAAGACCAGAATGATGCATAATTGTCCAAGTTTTTTAATGGTGTTATCAAAGATATACCTTAATGTGGAATTTTCGGAGATATGTAAAATTTTAAAATTTACTTTTCAATTACGCCCTCTTGCGGCAAAATGCGGAACTTAAAAATAATTTCCAGCATTTTCTCTTGGACACTTTTGTCATAAAAAAATTTACCCGGATGCTGTAAGATTACTAGTTTCTGAGATATGGCCGGCGGTCATTCTTAGTTGACCACCAGGTACATAAAAAAATATGACAAAAATATCCTATAAACGTACTCCCAGAAATGCTTCTTTAGGGGGCTAGAGCCTCTCAAAGAGGATCGGGGAGAGACTTTTTTTGTAATAGCATGGAAAAGATGACAATTTTCTGGTCAAGGCAGAGGGAGGGGGAGGTAATGGACGCCCATGCTCTTTACCCCTTTTATATAAACTCCCAATTCTAAACGACAAAAATACCAGAAAATGATAATGAAATAAAAACAAAATATAAATGACTTCTAATGGATGAAATAATTAGGCAGAGGGACGAGAATTTCGTTCTGTCCCTTTGTAATCTTTCTCCCCGACGAATTTTGAGTAATAATCTTTCTGAGTGGCTCTTTGCTCGTTTTAATTAAAATTCCCTAATTAAAAATTACGTTTTAATGAAACGTGTAATATTTTAGACAGACCGCAATTAGAGGGGTTTTATAGTCTAATGTTAGGCCAGTTTGATTGTGTAAAAAGTATTTTTGCTAATGTCATATGTATGTAACCGTGAAAATTGTTTAAATTTCAGTATTAATTAAATTTTTTAGATGCTGCTTTTTTTTTGTATTTAGGTCTCATTAGCTAACTTTTCATGCAGAGTTCATTTCATTCGTTTCAAGCTATAACAACAGACTGTGGTTCTCTAAACTAGAACAGGGTTTTACACTGCTTGAAAAATAATTACTCTTATAAATCGTTATAAAAGAGATGTTTTTTCTACTCCCACTTGGAAATGTGCTGTTTCCTTTACGCTAAAGTGATTGGAAAAGTGGGCTATTGGGTTTAACTGAATGGATTTCATATCCATCCTAGTTAGGATATGACAGTGGCGGCTCGCGGTCTTAAAAAATGGTGATTAGCTAGGTATAGTGCGGGTACTTAAACAATTACTGACTAAAAACCCGTGTAACAAAACGTCTCTCTTATCCTCATCTGTCCAACGACTGAATGGAGTTTCCAACAAATTACAAACTATGTCATTAATTGGGTTCATTTCACAACTAAGTAGGTACGTACACTACTGAATGAACTGAAAAATAAAAACAAAACTTTTTAATCCCACAGTAAATCACGTAAAAACGATATCTATCACCGTAAGTTTCGCAAAGCTTCAAAATAAATACCTTAAGGTTAGGCGAACCAATGCTAAAACAATGGTGCATACGACTGATCTATTTTTAAATTGCCCTTCATCCTAATGCAAATTGTTACATGCTGTTTGCATGACTGACGTCACGTAACCATAGCAACGGTGAATATCAAAGCCATATTGGACGTTGGGTCTTCACTTGCGTTGAGCTTACGGACACGATCGGCTGGGGCACGCCAAAATGCACGAGTGTTTATAATTATTGTCCATCGGAGTTAACCGTGTCCCTATTATGCATAGCTACATTCGGATTAAATTAATATTATTAATTCAAACCTAATTATTTTTTAAGGGCTTAAATGGTAGCTGTATTGGTACATTAATATTTAATGTTGTCGAGAAACTTTCCTCCTGGTTTTTTTTTGGTTAAGAAACCCTTCACCTACTTCACCAGACGAGCCGCCACTGGGATATGAAACTGACCAATCACAGTGGTCAATTACCAACAGACCAAATTTACACGATGTAAATTTTACGAGTCGTTTTCTTTGACACTTGACAGAAGTGAAGTTAAGAATATACTTTAAAAATATGTAAATCTGACAGATGAAATTTTTTTTAATAAATCGAAATATTTATTCCAGATTCTAGGCATACACAATTTTTTCCGCACGAAATGTAGCGAAAATTGATGGTATAATACCGAAATATATTTCTACCGAAGTATTGTTATTTTCTGATCGAACTAAAGATTTGAGCACAGGTGCACTTTCTTATTTCAAAAATATCCCGTTTTACACTTATTTCTAGATAATTACTACATGATTTAATGCATAAAATGTACTACATACCTACAAAATGAATTATTGGTTCTTTGCCATGCAAATATTGGTCCACCGCGATATTTTCTGATATATTTTGAACGGGGTTTCAACCCCAATCGATCATAAAACGTTTATTATAGGCAACAGATATAGAAAATTAACTGGTAATTGTTCCTTAAATGGTAAAACATAAAGATAAGTATATAAAACAGACGAAATTATAAGATTTCTAGAAAAAAATTAATTCAATTTCTTAGTAAAGATTTTAAGGTAATGTTATTTTTTTGTTAAGCGTATTGGACGCGAATAATTAATAAACATTTTATTCATTACCTGCTATTTAAATATTTATTGATTATCTGTTTTTAATTCTATTTAAAAATGTATTAGAAGCTCAACGTAATGATTTCCCAAGTGTTCAAGCAATAAACCGAAACTTTCGCTAGCTTTCGACAAAATTGAGTTAAAAACTTTTACAATATTTATCCCTACAACGCGGGTCTTGGCGAGTATGACGGCTCGTCTTATTACATTACAGTGTTCTACAACATAAAATATCCCACTATTCCGGTGTTCATAAAAACATTCCACCAATATTCTAATTTTTTGTTCAAGGTTACCAGGTCCATGAGAAATTACATCTATATACAGGGTGTCTTATGGTGAATGAAACATTTATGGAAAACGAGTGATACACGTTTTCTTCAAAAATTTAAGATAAACAATCTTGGTTTATCGTTTTAAAATATTTTCACTAATGCGGCGTTGCCGTTTCTGTCCAAAATCGGTGGCAACATCGTTATTTTAAATGGAACACCCTATATATTATATTATTTTCTAATTCCCTATACCATTCCACGCGTATTTTGTATAAAATGTCATAATATTCAATTGTTCTTGAGAAATTGACGTTTAAAATATACCATTTTCTCACGTTGACAGGCTGTAGCACTGGAACGGCGCATCTTAGAGAAAAATGATTTTCACCTCCCAATCTTAGTTTTCTCTCTATTAAAAAGTTTAACATTTTAAACCGTTTAACCATTTTTTTGGTTTAACATGTTGAACTGGAAGTTGATATTTTTGGATGGAGAATAAAAAACTAAGATACGGAGATGGAAACCATTTTTCTCTTAGATGCGCCGCTATAATGTAACAGCCTGTCGAAGTCTGAAAATGGCATATTTTAAACGTCAATATCTCAAAAATAATTGAATTTAGACATATGACATTTTATACAAAATATACGTGGAATTGTATAGGGAATTAGAAAATAATATAATATATAGGGTGTTATTATTAAATATTAATAATATACTGGAAAATCTATTACCAGAAAAAATAGATCGCGCTGAAGAGAGTGTTATGTATTAAACATAAAATGTTTATCGGTAGCAATAGCGTAGAGAATAGACCTCTAGCCTACAGATTGCAAGGTCACAGGTTCAAATCCTATCAGGAGTATTTGACTTTTTTTTTATAAACATATTAATACATTTATATAATTATTTTGAATTGAACTCTTCCTTGTTGGGTGGATTTTTTACATTTATGTTTAATGCATTTTTAAAGGAAAAGGAAAAGCCTATTGACAAACTATGAAACCAGATATTAAGTGTAACATAATCTTAAGTATGCTAATTTCAACACTAGTGTTGAAATTTTTTTTCACAAATCTTTTTTAATAATTCTTTGTGGTCGTAGGAAAAATAGTGTACATTACTCGTGTGAAAGTGATTATTCTAAAACTCGGAGAATTTCCGCACTCGGCTGATGCCTCGTGCTAAATATCTCCTCGTTTGAAAACTACTCTCACACATTCATCACTCGTTATGTAATATACTATTATACACTACACTCAAAGTCAAAATTTAGTGAAAAAGCCAAGTTTATCCAATTTTATCTAGAAAAACTCTAACTGAGTTCCCAGTTTTTCTAAATATTTTCTTTTCCGTTAGAATAATGTATAACGGGAATGGCTTGGATATTTCGTCTGTTCCACCTTAAACACGACTTTCTTTTTCCGTTTCAAGCTAACTGGAAAATCTAGAAACGTGTTCTTTCCTTCAATTTGCCTGAACATTCCGCTGACACAATTGAAATAATATTTAAACTCTACCGAGAAGTAAAAGAGAGGAAGCATAACAGAAAGGAAAACTTTATGCTATTTGAGCTTTTATTTCTGCATGGAACGAGCTATTACGCTATAAAAAAAATGCATTAAAATCGTACCATAGAAACTAGTCGACATGAATGACAAAAAAAAATAATACACATGGCCAAGATTCGGGCCAAGAAAACGCAATGTTTTTAATCTACAGGGTGCTACAAATCCGTATGCGTACAAGGGGATCTGGAAAACTGTAAGAGACCCGAAGATGGTTGAATTGAGACAAAGTTGCCTATTTTGGGGCTTAATAATTTGGCGGAAGAAAATTGTAAGTATGCCGAAGATATCCGAAAAAAACAGAAATTTATAGTTTTTTTTTTTTAATTTTTTTGCGCCTTTATTTCAAATAATAATGATGTGTTATTTGATGACAAAACGTTAAAATTTCAAAAACCTTTAAATTGAATGAAATTTCTAAAGCTTAGAAGTCCCTAAAACTGTATTTAAAATTCCAGGCCCGTATTTAAAAAAATTGACTTGAGGTTGGTATCTAAAGAACGAAACGTCAAATTTGAAAACTAATAACGCCATCTTGTAGAACATAAAAAACGGTTATAATAAAGTGTTTTTGTTTTTTCCTAAGTCAAAAATGAAGACGCAAAAAATTAAAAACCAAAAATAGAAATTTCGGTTTTTTTCGAATATCTCCGAAGGTATTCGGGATATTTACAATTTTTTTTTACCAAATTATTAAGCCCCAAAATACGCAACTTTGCCTCATTTTAACCATCTTCGTATCTCTTACCGTTTTCGAGATCCCCTTGTACGCACACGAATTTGTAGCACCCTGTATATACATATAGTTTCGCCTGCAGCTGGTAAATTTGGAGATGAATTCACATACATACACTATATTGCTAATACCATAATTCAATGATGACACCACTGTAGGCAGATGATCAGGGTCCGTTGAGTTTGCGCAGCTCGGAAATTTGCTTCTTGATGTAAACATTTGACAGGACCTACTTTAAAAATATTTTTACAAGGTTTTATTTAAATTCACCTGTTAGTTCGGGTGTGTACAGTATATGGTAAAATAAAACAAAGTATCCAATATTTTACATACCTGTAATACCTTATTCCTGGTATTGAACCGCGATTCGTGCAAAAAAGGATCATGCATTTTTTTCTACCCATCTTGAGACACAAGTCGCTAACAATAACAAAATGTCTGGTAAAGTTGTATACCTAAATTCCTACCCAAAACTTAAAAATAATATCCACAATCACACACGGAACATTCGAACGAATACAACGTAAAAAAAGATGGAAACGACTAACAACTTACAAACTAACAAAAAGAAAATGTCTAAAGTTAAGTTTTATAAATAGTAACACCCAAAACTTGTAAATTATAACCACACACGAAGAAACGAAACAAAAGATGGAGACGAATAGAAATACAAACAATGGCGAGCCGGTACCACGGGCCCAAACTCAGGGAATCGCACGATGGGTATCTTCTTGCTTCGTGCGGCTGC
The DNA here is from genome assembly GCA_935413205.1 of Polydrusus cervinus. Taxonomy (NCBI): domain Eukaryota; kingdom Metazoa; phylum Arthropoda; class Insecta; order Coleoptera; family Curculionidae; genus Polydrusus; species Polydrusus cervinus. Next base: position 29,461,472 of record OW284519.1, read on the forward strand.
TTGTATTGGCAATATATATGTGGAAGAATTTAGCAATATTGTTCGGTGTTCGGTTCCACTTGAATACAATCTTGACCATTTTTTTTCCAGTACGGAAGAGCACCAATTCACTGGGCGTCCGCCAGAGGTAACATAGAAATTATGGAGATGTTACTAAACGCACATTGTGACATCGAAGCTAGAGATAAGGTTCGTATAAGTGTTCTTATTTAGCTTTACCCTAATTCTGTTTTATTATTTAACCGTTTTGAATACTAATTAAGTAACTACTCGGCTCTAACCTCAAAACCCTTTATTTATCAGACTATATTTATCTTTCATAATTATTTTACATTACTTGGGGAGAAATAGTTCTGTCAATCAAACTTTCATACGCTTTGATAATGCTAAAGTTTAACGAAATACATACTACTTTTATTATTATATTTATATTATACCGGGTGTCCCATTATGGATGGCCACCGGCTGTATCTCGGAAACTACTGGGCATAGAAACTCGGAAAAAATGATAACTAAAGTGGCCATGAAAATATCCTGGAAATAATTTTTAAGTTCCGCATTTTGCCGCAAGAGGGCGTAATTCACAAGTAAATTTTAAAATTTTACATTAAGGTATATCTTTGATAACACTATTAAAAAGATTGGACAATTATGCATCATTTTGGTCTTATGCTCATTGGCGTACCGACTTTAATAATAGGGCGGGAAGCTGTTGAAAGTGTAATCATTTAAATCGCTGTAACTTATAAATTGCGCCCTCTAGCATTTTTTTAGAACTATTATGGACAACTAAATACGATTGGTGAAAGTGCAGACATTTCTCTTCCAAACAGTCTTTAGTTTGCTAAAATCGAATAAGTCGTTTATAAGTTACAGCGATTTAACTGATTACACTTTCAACAGCTTCCCCCCTTCTTATTAAAGTCGGTACGCCAATGAGCATAGGACCAAAATGATGCATAATTGTCCAAGCTTTTCAATGGTGTTATCAAAGATATACCTTAATGTGGAATTTTCGGAGATATGTAAAATTTTAAAATTCACTTTTCAATTACGCCCTCTTGCGGCAAAATGCGGAACTTAAAAATTATTTCCAGGATTTTCTCATGGCCACTTTAGTAATCATATTTTTTTTTCGAGTTTCTATGCCCAGTAGTTTCCGAGATACGGCCGGTGGCCATCCATAATGGGACACCCGGTATATTTATTATTTATATATTACCTAAATGTTGCTCGTAGATATTAAGAATAATTTTAAGTGGTTATTATGTCAAACTTTATTCAATGTCTGCTATTTTAGTATGGGATGCGACCTTTGCATATGGGCGCATGGCATGGACATCCTCAAGCCGTTCAAGTACTAATAAACTTAGGAGCTTGTACTAATGCTGTAACAAAGGTATATAATAATTTACACACTTAACATTCTGATGATTCTAATGAAAAAAAAATAGAGAACTTAGTATTTTGCAGTAAAAAAGTACTTTGCGTCAGAGTTTAAGATATTAGGTACATAGTACTGTCTATAATAATTCGGTAACGTAGTTGTGTTATCACAATAGTATAATTATTATTACAACAGTGCGTAAATTCTTATCCTGTAAACAACCGACGTATTTCAACAATTCTATCCAAAAAAAAATGCTATTATTATAAACTAAACACTTCAATGAGGACTAGACAGTGACTTTCGCAGTTATGACCTTTACTTCCAGTTTAAATTATTGTTTGTTTATTCCGGGTTACTGATGGCCACTTCTTCATTCGAACATTCAGTCAGCTTGCTCTTGGACCTACAGCATAACATGGGCTCCAAACCACGATCCCCAGTGATTTGACACCCCCCAGGGGCTATCTATCAACTCTCGGTTTATTGCCATTGCATGACCTACCGATTGGGGAGTGTGCACCCCACGAGATGTCCGATCTCATCCGGCCTGGTTACCGGCGTGAATGGGATGGGTTGCGAGATGATACATTTTACACTCTTCCCTGCATTCCTAAACCTACTAAAATGTGGACATACTTTTTTTATTGTGCGTATGTCCACTCCGAAGATCGTCCCCGGACCGCCACGGTCGAATGCCACTGTCGTGGTATCAGTTTAAATTATATATTTTGTCGCTTGCAATTTTGCGTGGGGCTCGGGTAGCTATTCACTGAACTTGTCTCCCCCGATATAATTAAACCTCAAGTAATTGTAAATCATTAAGTAACCCGATCAAAGCAAAGCAATTATTTGGAAATTCTCTACTCTGACCTTTGTACTTTAACGTAATTATTTCATTAAGTTCTAGTTTGCTAATTGCTCTAGTCTAAGGCTTAATGAAGTAGCATAATGGCAATGTGCACTTTCTGTAAGCGTAGTAGGTGGACTGTATTAAAAACAAACTAAATGGGTTTCATTTTAAACAACTTTTTAATTTTTAAATACATTTTATGTAAATGGACTTTTTCAACAAACAAAGCAAGAAGAAATAAAATTTTCTACAGTTTCAGTTTTTAAATTCTTTAATTATTTACTGAGAAACTAACTATACAAAACACTCTCCCTAATAGAAACATGCGAAATATGTTACTGCATGACGTCACAATAATTTCAAACAATGGCAATAGCCGATCGCTCTGTGAACCAACGACGAGAAAGCAAAGATAGACCCCGCATCTCATTCATAAAATTATTTGAACAGCCTACAACTCACTGTTTATAAGAGGGCGATAGCATGTGTATACTACTACGAAATCCAGGCACTGAATCGGTTATTTTGCAAACCCGACACTGTCTCACCATATTGTTTTTTTATAATGAACCCACAAAAGTTTCAAACGCTAAACTCTTACCACTTTTTATTTAATAAAGCTGGAAATAAATAATTTATTGTTTTTTACGTTAAAATTGTCATTTTTCATTTCCGTATTTTCACTTGCTACCGCTAGGAGGCAAACGTTGCCAAGTTTTGTACGATCGATCCGAAAAATATATTTTTTAAATTATTTTATCACGTTTTAAGTTCGATTCTGTTGCGGTTTTCATTTAAATCTCGATACGGATACAATTACAAAATATGCCAACTCGACCTTGAATAATCGAACTCAATACCTGTGATATGATTCAGGTCGATTTATGTAAATAAGTACTTCATGAAAATGTGGTAAGTTATTAGGAATACGAAGTCACCACCTCTGGTGGCAGTCACAGATGCTCTCTTAGCTGCAATTCAATGAGGAATGGTAGTGTGACTAGTTTAAGGTTAGAATATGTTTTAGCCAATTCAACAATGTGTGTAATTAGGTGTATTCTTTCTTTCACCGGTTTCAACGAGAGGGAGATCGTAAAATAATTAACCAACCGGTAGATGACGTCATTCCACCAGCTGTCAATCATAAGTTCATCAGTTCCACCACTGGATGAATCCACCGGTGAAAAGAATAATATACCTATTTAAGCTCAAATAGAACCCCCCAATGTGAGAATCTTTTAATCATTTGGCAACAGCGTATTATATGCTCGTAAAAATGTCCTACTATTCCATATGACGTCATTCATGGAACTAGCCAGGAATTAAGTCGCAGCTTGAATTTTAGTTGTTGTTGGCTTATTTTGATAAAGGGGAATGCGGGGCTATCTTTGCTTTCTCGTCGTTGCTGTGAACGACGCACCCTTACCTGACTGAGGTTTCGAGGCAGGTCTTTATTTATTATAGTTATTGAAACGAAGGTAACAATGTCATTGCGCGGTTAATATGATAACGTACATCCCTTCTCTCATCTTATATTTTGAAACTTGCTGCTTTCACGCCGTGTTTTTAATTAATACTGACTTTAACATTGTGTTGTTTCTCACTAACCCAGGCCCAATACACGCTACTAATATGCGCAGCTAGAAATAACAGAGTTGACGTAATCGACTTTCTCCTGGATACCCTAGAAGATGTTCACATAGATGCCATAGACGGAGATGGACAGACGGCGCTTTTCCACGCCGCCGCTAACGGTCACGCTTGTATTGTTAAAAAACTTTTAGAAATGGGTGCCAGTTTGGATAGAAAAAATAAGGTATACCTACTAATACTTACGATAGCTCTGAAGGACCACAGATAAATTTAAAATTGCCAAATACAGAAGTGGATATTTCCACTTACTATGTGGAAGTTTCCAATTAATATGTGGAAATTTCCACTTATTATGTGGAAATTTCCACTTATTATGTGGAAATGTCCACTTATTATGTGGAAATTTCCACTTATTATGTGAAAATTTCCAATTATTATGTGGAAATTTCCACTTACTATGTGGAAGTTTTCAATTAATATGTGGAAATTTTCACTTATTATGTGGAAATTTCCACTTATTAAGTTGTCCTAAAAGTACCTACAAGTCTCAACCGGCAAGCAGCAGAATCAAGCAGTACAGGGTGATTCATTACGGTCGACGAGCGGCCATATATTGGAAACTACTGAGCATAGAAATTCAGGAAAAAAAAGTGGCCATGAGAAAATCCTGGATATAATTTTTCGGTTCCGAATTTTGCCGCAACATGGCGTAATTAAAAAACAAATTTTAAAATTTTACATATCTCCGAAAATTCTACATTAAGGTATATATTGTTGATAACAAGCTTGGACAATATGCATCATTTTGGTCTTATGCTCATTGGTGTACCGACATTAAGTATAGGGGGGGGGGAGCTGTTGAAAGTGTAATCGTAATTCGTAATTTATAAACGACTCTTATCCGATTTGAGCAAACTAAAGATTGTTTGAAAGAGAAATATATGCACTTTCACCAATCGTATTTAGTTGTCCATAATAATTCTCAAAAAAATGCCAGAGGGCGCCATTTGTAATAACACATTTTTTGATTTTACTCCCAAAAAAATAAATCATACGGTATAATTATGATACCATAATCGAAAAGTAGATGAAATTTGCTAGAAAAAGTATTAAAACCGCAGCTCGATATCTCCGTTCGTTTCAGCGTTTTCGCCAATGGAAAAATTTTAAAAACTTTAAATTTTTTGTATTTTATATTTTTTAGAAAAAAAGTGGGACGCCACTGATATTTTTCCATATGGATATTATTTCGGATTAGCCTGTTTAATTCTGCATAAAAATGGTCTCTTGCGTTATTCTCCTCAGGCACACCGTTCCACATAATAAATGGAAATTTCCACATATTAATTGGAAACTTCCACATAATAAGTGAAAATTTCCACATAATAATTGGAAATTTGCACATAATAAGTGGAAATTTCCACTTCTGTATTTGGCAATTTTAAGTATTTTAAATTTATCTGTGGTCCTTCAGAGCCATCGTAAATACTAACCTAATTAATCATAATAATTGTTAATTCTAATATTGTTTTTGTTCTAAATAAACTTAGGTTAAAAAATTGTTTCCAAACTTACAGGAAAACAGATCGGCGTCACACGAAGCTTGTCAAGGAGGTCACGCCGAAGTTGCTCAATTGTTATTGTCCCGCGAAGCTGATATGGAAGCTCGAGACAATCAAGAAAATACTCCTTTACACGTAGCAGCTCAGCACCAACAGAACAGACTAGTGCAGATATTGTTAGATAGCGGTGCTGATCCTGATAGCGAGAACCAGGTAACCAGTAACCTTGTATATACTATAATAGTCTATTTCAGAAAGGTGTAGAGTAATAAAAGCTTATTAGGTATGCAAAGGGACAAGGGACTACAGAGTGACCGAACGAATATTTAAACTACTTTAATAATTTCATTGTAAAATTTTTTGTTTTCATCAAGTTCAGGTAGTACCACCCGGGTTTGGGTCAATTCAAGGATTTTGACTATTGTTATCCATTCACAAATACTGAAAATGGTGTGACAAAGGCGTGCAATATGTACATAGTATTAGGTATACTTATTATTTATTAAACTTTATAAAAAAAGTACAAAATACAAAAAATACATTATACATAAATTAAATTTTAAAAAGTCATAATATTGTTCATCATCTGAGGAACTGTCATCTCCTCTTGAAGTTATAATTAACGGGTCGACGGTCCGATCGATCAGGTGGTTAATATCCCACATTTTTTCCTCTTCTTTAATGACATGATGGACTTCTTTTCGCCAGTTCTCTGGTGTCACTTCCTTAATGGCTTGATCAAACAGTAGCGTAACGTCTTTCATTTGAATTGAAATTGAGCCGAACTGGACGGAATTTTCTATTTTATTACTCTACACCTTTCTGAAATATTATACAGGGTGATTCCTAGGTTGATACTTCTTTTTCAGCTATGTATAGAAGGCATTAGGTTAGGTTAGGTTAGGTTAGGTAAGAGTGGCAGACCCTTGGTTCTGACCAAACGGTCTCACGTAGTCCTGATTAGGTCCGTTGTGATACCACACGTGTTCCGTAGAACCCACCTTCATCAGATCACTGATGGTTTATGCGACGTAACCGCGGAAGGATTTTAACAACTCATTCAAACCAGCCACTACTGTTCAGAAATCTGCTCAGCCGTCCAAGTTGTAAGTTGTTTAGTTCCTCCAGGCTATCGAAAGATGATTCACCCAGAGTAGTGAACCTCCTTCTTGCAAGGCCAGGGCATTCACACAGAAAATGTTGAATACTTTCTTCCTCTTCCTCATCTCTGCAGCTTCTGCAGAAGTCGTTAGTGGGTATTTGCATACGTTCGGCATGTCTACCGAAGAGGCAATGTCCGGTAACAACCGCAGTAATATTTCTCACGTCTTTTCGACTGTGTCTCAATAGCTCTGCGGTTCTCTTTTTATCGAATGTGGGCCACAGTTGCCTGGATGTACTACAGGTTGTCAACCCTGTCCATCTGTTCTGTGCAAGCTGCTTGGCCGTGTAGTCAATCTCCTCTTTGACCAATCCCAGTGGTTTGTTCACTGTATTGTCTGCTAGATCAGCTGGCATGCCTGCGCCCTCTCTTGCGAGCGCATCGGCAGCCTCGTTGCCATCTATTTTGGAGTGTCCAGGAACCCAGCACAGAATAACCCGATGTTGGTTGCCAAGTGTGCATAGATTGTTGCGGCATCGCTTTACGAGCTTTGATTTGACGCTGCTGGAACAGATTGCCTTAATCGCCGCCTGACTGTCACTGAAGATGGTGATTGACGAGGCTACTCCCAAGCCAAGGTGTTCTTGCAGGATATTGACCGCCTTCTCTACTGCCAGTACTTCCGCTTGAAAAATACTACAATAGTTGGGGAGTCTATACGATTTCTGTATTTGTAAACTTTCGGAAAAGACCCCGGCTCCCACACCAACGTCCATCTTTGAACCGTCTGTGAAGATTGCGTGATCTGTTTTCGTTATATTCTGATTGCCTTCCCACTCTTCCCTACTCGGAATGAGTATAGAATACCTTCTATCGAAGCATGTTATTGGGACAGAGTAATCAGTCGGGTCTCGTAGATTATTCCCCGGGTGAATCTTTAGTATACTGCTGTGCCCGTAGTTAGTTTCCTTCCAGAATTTCGACTCTTTTAGTCGCAGGGCACTTTTTGCAGCTATACTTTTTCCATAGATATCCAAGGGGGGTATATATAACATGACCTCTAGCGCCGCTGTCGGGGTTGACTTAAGGGCTCCGGTTATTCCTAAACAAGCTGCCCTTTGTATCTTTGTTATTGACTTAGTGTGCACTGCTTTTTCCAAAGCGGTCCACCAAACCAGGACCCCGTATATTAATATAGGTCTTATAATAGCTGTATAGATCCAGTGTACTATGTGGGGTTTTAGTCCCCATTTTTTTCCAATTGCTTTTTTGCAGGCATATAATGCTACCGACGCTTTTTTAACTCGTTCTTGCAAGTTTATGCCCCAGTTTAGCTTGGAGTCAAGTACCAATCCTAAATACTTTGCTTTTTCCTTAAGCACTAAAGCATTATTGTCGAGTACTGGGAGTCTGAAGTTCTCGATCACCCTTCTGCGTGTGAATAGAACTACCTCCGTTTTTTCGGGGTTGATTTTTAACCCGCATTTCATGGCCCACTGATGTAGTACTCGTAGCGCCATTCCTGTTAGGTCGCTGATTGTGTTTACAAATTTACCTGACACTAGTATAACTATATCGTCAGCGTATGCAATCACTTTTATTCCAGCCTTCTCCAACGCTATGAGAACTTTATTTAAAACTCTCAGCCAGAGTGTTGGTGACAGAACCCCGCCTTGCGGAGTTCCTCTTCAAGCAAATCTGACCATCTCGCTACTTCCCAAACTGGAGCAGATTTGACGGCCTTTCAACATCCTCCTAATCCAACGGCAGATGTAGTTATCGACCCCTGTTTCTATTAAAGCGTCGCACACTGCCTCGGTCGTGACGTTATTAAAGGCTCCTTCAATATCCAAGAAGGTACCTAGGGTGTACTCTTTATTGTTAAGGGATTTCTCAATAGTGCCTACTACTTCGTGTAGCGCCGTTTCCACTGATTTCCCTTTGGTATAAGCGTGTTGAGACGAGCTTAATTCTCGCTCTCTCGCCGAGTTCTTGATATGCAGATCCAGTAACCTCTCCAATGTTTTGACAAGGAACGAAGACAGGCTTATTGGTCTGAAGTCTTTGACGGTTACATGACTGCTCTTACCAGCCTTAGGGATGAAGACTATTTTTATCTTATTCCAGTCAGCCGGCATGTAAGTAAAATGCAAGCTGCTTCTGTATATCACCAAGAGCCAAGGGATCAGGATTCTCTTCCCTCTTTGTAGCATGGCGGGCATTATCCCGTCTAATCCTGGTGATTTGTAAGGTTCAAATGAGTCAATCGCCCATTCTAGCTTATCGTAAGTGACTACTGATTTGATGCTATTCAAATCCGGAACGTCTCCTTGATTGATAAGGGGCTCTATGGCCGATGTATTACCAGGAAAGTGGGAATCCATCAGCAGTTCAAGGGTTTCCCCACTACTCTCTGTGTATGTCCCATCATCTTTTTTTAGAAAAGAGGGAGCACTAGGCTCCTTTGATAGAACTTTTCTAAGTCTAGCGGCTTCGTTTGTACTCTCAATCCGCTCGCTGTAATTGTGCCAAGCGCTTCTTTGAGATTTTCTAATCGCTTTCTTGTACGTCTTTAGAGCCTCTCTATAAGAGCTCTCATCTTCAGTACGTTTGCTCTTTGCTTTGTTAAATAGCCTTCGCATGTCCCTTCTTAGCTGACCCAGCTCTGCGTTCCACCATGGTGGGTATGGCTTTTTCGCTGGTCTGCTTATCGGACAGCTTTTGAAAAATGCTGCTTCCAGGGTATTTGTTAGTTTATTAACTGCTTCATCAATTGAAGCCTTATTTGGTAAGAGATTATTGGGAGGATTTGCCAGTTCTCCAGAGATGATTCCGCAAAATTTTTCCCAATCTGTTCTTTTAGGGTTACGAAATGGTGTAGGCAAGTACGTGGACTCACTGATATCAAATAGAATCCAACGATGGTCCGAGAACGAATCCTCGCTGGACACTCTCCAGTTTTGTAAGGCATTAAAATAAACAACATTTTCAAATACCTTTTTTCAAAAAACTCAAAAATAAAGTACTTACATTCTTTTATTACACTACGAATTAAATAAAGTTCTGCCTAACTTGCCCGTTGAATAACATTAAGAAAACATCTGGGTGTAGGATGAGCCCGCAAGGGAAAGCGTTTTGCGTATAATCTCAAAGAAACATCCGCCCTTTTACGACACCATATCTATTAGTTCATTGTTTTCAAATTTTACCATTTTCACGTATCTATCATCAATTTAAAATTAAATTGCTTCCGAAAAACACATCGCAGCGGTTTGTTAACACCAGCCGTATGACTAATACTAATAAGAGATAAGAAAAACAACATAAACTATAGCGGGCTATGTTTTTATGACCAGGCCCGCACTTGGATTTTTTACTTCTCTAACTCGCCTAGTTTTGAGTTTTTTGAAAAAAGGTACTAGAAAAACTTGCTTATTTTAATGCCTTCTATACACAGCTAAAAAATAAGTATCAGCTTAGGAATCACCCTGTATAATTATTTTTATTTTGTGATTTTCATTGGTGCAAGAAAAACCTAATAATTTGCTAAGTTTTGCATTCAGTTCGGAATGTGCTTTTAAACATTTTCTACCTAATTGTTGAAAACATCGTATAAACACAGTTAAGCTATGAAATTATACGAAAAAAATCCAATTAAGTTAATTGTTATTGTTAATCGTGGCAGGCATTTTTTCACAAAATAATGTTCTGTTTGTATTCCATCCCATATAAACACAAACCTAGTAATTATTTTAATGATTCCCAGGGCCCGTTTAATTTAAGTAATGACAGGGAATCAATATTGTATACAGGGTGGCCCATAATATTTGCTACGTATAGAATGCATTAAAATAAACACCATTTTCAAATAGCTTTTTTCAAAAAACTCAAAAATAAGGTACTTACATTCATTTATTACACTATGGATCAAATACGGTCCTGCCTAACTTAAACATAATCTCGAAGCAGCAGCCGCACTTTGACGACACTCACCGTAAATGAGCACCATATCTACTAGTTCATTGTTTACAAATTTTACCATTTTCACGTTTCACCAGTTTAAAATTAACTTGCTTCAGAAAAACACACCGCAGCGGATTGACAAATAACTCACCACCGACCCGTAAATTGAATGACTAATAAGACAAATAACATAAAGTATAGCAGGCTATGTTTTGATGACCAGGCCCGCACTTAGATTTTTTACTTCTGTATCTCGCCTATTTTTAAGTTTGTTGAAAAAAGGTATTTGAAAATGTTTATTTTAATGCCTACTACACACAGCTAAAAAAGAAGTATCAACTTAGGAATTACCCTGTATAGAAATAATTTCACATAGAGCTAATTACCTGGGAGAAGAACTTAGAAATGTGGGTCGGGTATCCTTAAAAAGGCGTGATAATGGAGATATTTTGCCAACCAACAAAATCCTGCTATTCGATTTTTCAGGCGCTAAAATCTCAGCACTGGCTGACGCATGAAACCGGATTTTCGATTCGCCGGGCAGAAATTATATTAAAGGAAAAAAGGAAAGACAACAAAGTCTCGGTCTCAGCAAATATAATTGTGTGGTTACACGTGTTTCACCCTTTCGGGCATCATCAGACCCAGAATTTAAAACTGAGAGGAAACAGTTATAACATATTAAAATTTAAAAATGTTACATTTTTTTCCTTTTTTCCTTTAAATCTATATCCGGTCTCTTTGAGAATTATGGACGATTTCTTCGATTTTAGAAATTATATTAGCCGAGCAGGTTTTTACAAAATTGCTTTTTGTTGGGGATTTTGTTGGTTCCCAAAATATTACTAATGTTTCTTTAACATCTAATGTTGTTTTTATTTTGTTTTTTTTTAGAAAGGCTGTACGGCTTTGCACATAGCAGCTAGCTTAGGAAGTAAGGGTATTTTGGAATGTTTACTGCAACATGGAGCTTCGTTATCTAAACAGAATCAGGTAAAAAAAAATCGAAATTTAAAAAAATCTCAACCTCAATCAAACATATACAAATCAAAGAATTTAAGGATAAAATCAAGCAAACATCCTGTTATGTCTGGAAAAGCCTTCTTGGTGACATTTTATTTGGGGACTTTTATCCTAAGAAAATACTTGTTTTTATCTTGAAGCAAAAACCGTACAGATATCATTTAAACTTATGATAAAAAACTGAATTTATAACGGCTTAAAAAATGTTGTGTCGTTCTTTCATTTGTTATAAGTTGTTTGTTGTTGTTGTGTAATTTTTTCCTCTTCGTATGCTGCCAGGGCCATTCCCACGGGTACCTACAGCTTAACGTGGGTTCCGAACCACGATTCTCAGTCATGCGACACCCCCCAAGGGCTATCAAACCTTGTTTTCTTGCCATTGCATGACCTACCGATTGGGGCGTGTGTAGCTTTGTCCGCACCCCACCTCCGATCTCATCCGGCCTGGTTACCGGCGTCAATGGGGTGGGTTGGGAGATGGTACATTTTACACTCTTCCCAGCATTCTTAAACCTACTAAATTTCGGACATACTTTTTTATTATGTGTATGCCCTCTCCGAGGATCGAACCCGGACAGCCATGGTCAAATGCCATGCAGTACCTCACCTCTGAGCCACTGCCACGGCCTTGTTATAAGTTGTGGTTGTTGTTTCGTAGTTATTATAAAAACGATGATAGTGCGTTCTTTCTCTCCAACATAACCCTTATATTTATATGCTGATGAAACGTATACAAAAATATAAGTAATAGCCAGTGGTGGCTTGTGAGATGGGGCCACGATGAACGGTCTCTATTCTTATTTTTAAAGCAATTGCAATAAGAATATCAATCCTGATCAGCATTAATTAGTATTACTGATGCGGCAGGCAGTGCCATGGCACCGTGGCCCTACCTCACCAGCCGCCACTGGGTATAGCCAGAAATTGTCAAATGCCGATAATTAGGTTCGCAAAACAACTCGTACAAACTTCCCGGCCAATGGAAAAAAAGTTAGAACCTAATATAACGGCGGAAATAACTGTTTGAGGACGATTAAATAAAATCAAATAAAACTTACTTACTTCCTATTGGCATGTAAAGAGTTGCAGAACTAATAAACAAGTTTTATAAGAAAGTTGTCTCGTTTCTATGGATGAAAGTAACTTTTTTTCAAAGAAGAGAAAGATTTTGAAATACGTAAAATTTACATTTCAATTTAAAATTATTTTAAATTATACAGGATGTCCCAAATAGTCAGGGCAAATTCAACATATTTTTTTTAAGAGAACACACTATAAATTATATTGTTCTCTAAAGACCAAGACACAATTAAAAAATAAGCAATATGTAATAAGAAACAGATAATAGGAAATAAAAACTACAATATAAATATTAATTCCTGTTGCTTATTACTTAAAACTTGATTGTGTCATGATTGATTTGTTTTCACGTGTCAACATTTATTTCTGTTGCTTAGTGCTTATCGCTTAATGCTTTTTTTTTAAATTGTGTCTCGGCCTTAATTTTCTATAAAATTCTACGTATATAGAAGCTCATTAGGTATGCAAAGGGTCTAGATAGTGACCCAACGAATACCTATTTATGCCACTTTCATAATTTGGTATTGATTTCATTGCAAAATTCTTTATTTTCATCAATTGCAGATAGTACCTCCCGGGTTTGGGTCAATTTATGGGTTCTGCCTATTGTTATACATTAACTAACACTAAAAATGGTGTGACAAAGGCGTGTATTATGTACATAGTATTAGGTACACTTATTTTTTATTAAACATTATAAAAAAAATACAAAAAATACATTATACAGAAATTAAATTATAATATTCTTCGTCATCTTAACAGGTCGACGGTCCCATTGATCAGGTGGCCAAGATCCCACATTTTCTGCTCTTCTTTAATGACATGATGGAGTGCTTTTTGCCAGTTCTCTGATGTCACTTCCTTAATGGCTTGATCAAATAGTAGCTTAACGTCTTTCGTTTTGAATGTCGTGTTGTGTCTTGCTACAAATCCTTTCACTTGCGCCCATATAAGTTCTATAGGATTTAGTTCGCAATGATATTGCGGTGTGCGCAGCACAGTTGCAATATGTTTTTTTACTATAACTTCCACGGCTATTTCATAAAACGATGTTTGTGTAAATTTGCTATAGCTAATAGTTCCTTCTTTATCAATTATTTTTTCTTGGGTTAGTTATCATAAATAATTTAATACACAAAATTTACCTGCGCCTATGGCCGACACCGAAATTGGGCCGAACTGAACGTAATATACCATTTTATTACTCTACACCTTTCTGAAATAGACTATATACATATGACCTGTTTACTGACTGCTTCCCTAGCGTACGATATCAAACTACTTAATTCGAAAATGGAATTAAAACTTAGCTCTATAAACCTTGGAATATTATAACTTTTAATTTCTTAATTGCGTCCCGCGTTAATTCGAGTTATTCTATCTTTAAAGCAAATTAGGTAATTCTGGGTCAAATTATTTTTGATATTCTACAAAGCAGCGTTTTTCGTTGTCATTAAATGTGTGAAAATTCCATAATAACGAACAGACCCGAACAGACCCGACAGTAATTTATGAAATTACACATTTCTGTCATCCTATTTGTAATCATGGATTAGTGGTAATTACCAGTGAAACCGATTTTCCAGACTTAATTAATTATTTAGGATCATTTATTTTAAATATTTATTTATAACTGATCAATATTAAAAATAAACAGGGATAGCTTTTAAAATATTTTGTTAGGATACTTAAACGTTGTGTTATAGTCTATTTCAAAAAGGTGCAGAGTAATAAAATGTGAAATTCCGTCCAGTTCGGCTAAATTTCGGTGTCGGCCATAGGCGCAGGCAAATTTTGTGCATTAAATATGATAACTAACCAAAGAAAAAAAAAAACTTATGCACCACAAAAACTTTTTAAGCATTGCTTTCAAAACTTTTTTTGACTAGTAAGTACTCTCTTTTATTGTTATTAAATTTTATACTTACTTTTAGGGTTAAGCTCTGATGATGGCCTTAAGTAAATAAGGCCGAAAGCGCTTGGCATCAGTAAATAAATAGTTACACTGAAATACAACGTTTTTCCTTTCTTCAGAACACAGTGTACAACCAACTCCACACATTTACTTTAAAAAAAAACTTTGACAAAGAAGGAACTATATATTAAGCTATAGCAAATTTACACAAACATCGTTTTATGAAATATGCTGTGAAAGATATAGCTGAAAAACATAGTGTAACTGTGCTACGCACACCGCCATATCATTGCGAACTAAATCCTATGGAGCTTAGATGGGCGCAAGTAAAAGGATTTGTAGCAAGACACAAGACGACATTCAAAATGAAAGACGTTAAGCTACTGTTTGATCAAGCCATTAAGGAAGTGACACCAGAACTGGCGAAAAGCAGTCCATCATGTCATTAAAGAAGAGGAGAAAATGTGGGATCTTGACCACCTGATCCATCGGACCATCGACCCGTTAATTAAAACGTCGAGAGGAGATGACAGTTCCTCAGATGACGAAGAATATTATGATTTTTTATAATTTTATTTCTGTATAATGTATTTTGTTTTTTTTTATAATGTTTAATAAAAAAGAGTGTACCTAATACTAATACACGCCTTTGTCACACCATTTTCAATGTTTGTAAGTGGATAACAATAGGCAAAACCCATAAGTTGACCCCGGCGGTGGTAAACTCGTCGCCAAGATTACCTGCTCCACTAATCCGACATGTAAATTGGCCGCCGGAATTTAAGGGTTCCTTTAATCCCTACAGGTGAATTGGTCGCCGAGTTTTTATATCGGAACCAAATAGAAAAACAAATGGTGGACTTTACTGTGACTAGTTTATTAAAATTAACATTAAATATACCAAGTACATTATCGCAGTCTCAAAAAGACATGTTAAGAATGTTAAAAAATGAATAAGTTTAAACAATAAATATGTATGAATAATAGAATATTACAACACATTAAAAATACAAAGTACATTTTTAGTACACAATTTTAAAAAGGGGCATGATACATTATAGTTATAATAAGTAAGATGTACATTTTACGTAATGTAGTCGATTTATTTCCCCTGATTTTGCGGCGACTGTTATAGATGTTTCTTCTAATGCAGTCAACATCAGTAGTTGTAATAGACGGTGGCAAATTTGTTGCTAAAGCTCTACAAATAATTTTTGAAGGCTTCTCACTGATATCTTCTCTTGCCTTTCTCTTGCATGCACTTGAAATTGCTTTTCTGCTCACTTCCTTTTCGAATGCTCCGTGATTGTGCGCATCTTCCCTCCGGGATATCAGGTTCTCCGTTCCAATAGTGTAAAGCCTTGCTTTACAATACAACTTCCTTTGGCAACACCTCCATGATGTTTCTCCACTTTTCAAGACCTTGTCTTTGGAAAACGTAAAATTTTCGCACAAAATTAAACTTCTCCCATGCACGTTCACTTTCAATAACTGACACCGACATGATTCACTTCACTCGAAGGTAGAAATAGCAATGAATGAAAGCAAATTAACAAAAAACTAAAAACAAATAGATTCCAGACTTGAGTTATATATGCCCAATAACCATTAACCTATTTTTCCGTTCCTGCCAATGCAGGTAGGTACTCAAGAAAACTCCGGCGACGAATATACATGTCATTAGTAGCGACCCTTTTCGAAATGCAGGTAAAGGGATTACCTTGGCGACCAATTTACATCCGTCCGTTGACCCAAACCAGGATGGTACTACCTGCACTTGATGAAAATAAAGAATTTTACAATAAAATCAATGCCAAATTATGAAAGTGGCTTAAATATTCGTTGTGTCACTCTGTAGTCCCTTTGCATACCTAATGAACTTTTATTACCCTGAACCTTTCTGAAATAGACTATAGTTTATTAAAAATTATGCATAAAATCTAATGAACCAAATTAAACACTTTAAGCAAACATTATCTTCTTATTATTTATTGCTCCTATCCTTAATGGGTTCTTAGCATTATTCAGTATTTACTTTAATTATCTATAATTTGTTTCCACTTCAGTGTGGGAATACACCACTCCATATGGCTTGTCAAGCGAATGTAGCAGAAACTGTGGAGATATTAAT
Source organism: Polydrusus cervinus (assembly GCA_935413205.1). Classification (NCBI taxonomy): domain Eukaryota; kingdom Metazoa; phylum Arthropoda; class Insecta; order Coleoptera; family Curculionidae; genus Polydrusus; species Polydrusus cervinus. The sequence continues at coordinate 29,478,081 of OW284519.1, forward strand.
AAATAAAGGCGCCAACCTGAACTGTTTAAATAAGGTAAGCCACAATATTTAGTAACTAAGTAAGAAAGGTAAAAGTTAAGAATAAGTTATGATACCTAATTTAAATAATTTTTTAAAATTTTTAGTATGAAGCTCTAGAAAAAATATTCTGTACAACTCGAGTGGATTGTCCATATTGCGCTCGGAAGTTTGAGCACTCCTCCTACGGCGTCGTGCTCAATTTACTTCCTCGTGCGATATGGACATCATATTCACTCTTGTTGTATAAACAGATCTGTGAAAGTTACTTCAGAGAAGTAACTAGTTACTTCTTCGATACTTTTGCACAAATGGAATAGTTACTTTTACCTAAAAGTAACTTAGTTCTTAGTTACTTAGTTAAAGTAACTAGTTATAGTAACTAAGATACTTTTACAGTAACTAGTTACATTGATTGTAACTACGATAATTTAAAAGTAACTAAGATACTTTTTAAGTAACTAGTTACTTTGATTGCAACTAGTTACTAAAAGTAACTAAGATACTTTTGAGTAACTAGTTATTTTAATTGTAACTACGAAACTCTAAAAGTTATTAAGATGCTTTTGAACTAGATACCATAAATTTACCAGGTAGTGATAACTCATTTTCCTGTACACACTACCACTATTACCATCAGAAAACTAAACTAAGAAGTGTTAATTCGAACAACGAACAAGTAGAATAAAATGCTTTCCAAGGAAAGGAACTTAGTTAGTTTAAAAGTAACTTAGTTACTTTAAAAGTATCTAGTTACTTTTTAAGTGTATAGTTACTCCTAAAAAGTAACTAGATACAAGTTACTTTTCAAAAGTAACGAAGTTACAGTTACTTTTGGCATGATTCAAAAAGTTACTAAGTATCTAGTTACTTTAAGTAACTAGATACTAAAAAGTATCTAGTTACTTAAGTTACTCACAGCTCTGTGTACAAACTACTATTTCCTTCAACCTCCAACGAAAAAAAATATGATCCTATATTTCCAATTATAGACAAAAATAAAAATAAAACTTTTATTAGTAGGAAGGATCGAGCAGTGGCAATATATCTATAAAAAATGCATGATATGCTTTGCCAATGTGGAGTTTATGCTTTCGTTCTAAATATAGAGATCAATTTGTGGTTTTATGGAATAAGGGGAAATAATATAGTAATGAGCTCTCCCGCCATTAATAAATTCGATATTTCTTAACTGTCTCTACTTTCTTAGAATGAAAGTACATATTTTACCAACAAATCTGGCAAAGAATGAAGAATAAAGCCATATAAATTTATTCTAAATGCGAAATGCATGCCATTTCGCCCGTTATATCATTTTTCATTCATAATTAAAATGATGCTTCATGTATTTTTGAAAACAAGATTTTAACCAGTGATGCTCAAACTTTAATAATAAATTATCCCAGAGTCGGTAGAGTCCTCGCTTTCTATGGGGTGATACAGGGTGCAGGTACGTAGCCAGGGAGGGGGCCCAGGGGGCCCGGTCCCTCCCCCCCCCCCTCCCCCCGAAACCATACTTATAAAGCACCTCAATTATTACCGGGGTTGTTTCTTGAATGTTTTGTGTTGTGTTTTTTATTTTTCCCATTTGAAAACCCAGCAGCATGATTCAAAAAAGGACGTGGCACCCAAAAAATTTTCGCGCTTTTTTTAACGCCTTCGGCGCGGTTTCAATGAGCCCCTCCCGAGAAGAAATCCTAGCTACGTGCCTGACAGGGTGTGTCTTTTATAAATGCCAAAAAAGTGTTGTATTATTTAAAAAAATGCTCAGACACAAAAATTGAAATATTAAGGGAGATAAAATATTATAGTCTATTTCAGAAAGGCGTAGAGTAATAAAATGGGAAATTCCGTCCAGTTCAGCTCAATTTAGGTGTCGGCCATAGGCGCAGGTACATTTTGTGCAGTAAATATTTATGATAACAAACCAAAGAAAAAAAGAGGATAATTTAATAAAGAAGGAACCATTAGTTATAGCAAATTTACACAAACATCGTTTTATGAAATATGCTGTGGAAGTTATAGCTGATAACTGTGCTGCGCCACCGCCTTATCATTGCGAACTAAATTATATTGAACTTATATGGGCGCAAGTGAAAGGGTTTGTAGCAAGACACAACACGACATTCAAAATTAAAGAAGTTAAGCTACTGTTTGATCAAGCCATTAAGGAAGTGACACCAGAGAACTGGCAAAAAGCAGTCCATCATTTCATTAAAGAAGAGAAGAAAATATGGGATCTTGACCACCTGATCGATCGCACTGTCGACCCGTTAATTATAACGTCAAGAGGAGATGACAGTTCCGCAGATGATGAAGAATATTATGATTTTTTATAATTTAATTTCTGTATAATGTATTTTGTATTTTTTTAATAATATTTAATAAAAAATTAGTGTACCTAATACTATGTACATAATGCATGCCTTAGCCACACCATTGTCAGTGTTTGTGAATGGAAAATAATAGGAAAAGCCCATAAATTGACCCAAACCCGGGTGGCACTACTTGCACTTGATGAAAATAAAGAATTTTGCAATGAAATTAATGCCAAATTATGAAAGTGGCTTAAATATTTGTTGGGTTGCTCTGGGTGTCCAGCCCATTCCAAAGAAAAGGTAAAAAGACCCTGCCAAGCAACTGCCGACCCGTCGCATTGCTTTCAGTAATTTCAAAAGTAATGGAGAAGGCTATTAACCAACAACTCCTAAAGTATCTGGAAGGGCTTAACATTATCAGCGACCATCAATACGGTTTTCGTAAGTCTAGATCAACAGGTGACCTTCTGGCATATGTTACCCATCTTTGGAGCAACACCATCGAACATCATGGAGAATCCCGGGCTGTTGCACTGGACATCTCTAGGGCTTTTGATCGTGTTTGGCACGATGGGCTTCTAAGTAAATTGCGATCCTACGGTATGCCTAATGGATTTTGTTTATGGTTAACCAGCTTCCTTAAGAACCATTCTCTGCAAGTAACGATTGACGGGTTTCTCTGACACCTTCACCATCAATGCCGGTGTTCCTCAAGGGTCCATATTGTCGCCTACCCTCTTTTTACTGTATATTAACGACCTTCTAGTGAAAACCCGAAATCCAATTTATAGCTTTGCTGATGACAGAACACTTGTCTCATCTTTTACCTTGACTCCCCAAACATCCGCTGCCGACGCACATCTTCGCAGGCAGCATGAAGTATTGCGCCTCAACAATGACCTGGAAGAAATCTTGGCTTGAGGTGACAGTAACCAAGTCGAATTTAATGCTAAGAAAACCCAGGCAGCAGTCTTCTTCAAAAAGGTTAACATTGCAGAACCGGATATAGTCATGGCAGGACACGCAATTCCCCTGGCATTCCCCAGATTCGACCATCATTAGAATATTGCTCTCATGTCTGGAGCTCTGCACCCAAGCACACCCTTCGGCTACTGGATTCCATTCAAAGGAGAGCCGTTCGTCTGATCGGCGACCCCGAGCTGACCAAGACCCTCGATAGCCTGGAGCATCGAAGACAGGTTGGTGATTTGGCTCTCTTTTACAGATATTTCCATGGCAGGTGTTCGACTGACATTGCCCACTTGATTCCACCTAGAGCAATGCAAAACAGAAATACACGGCGAACCAATGCCGCTCATCCATATGTTGTTCAGCTTAGTACTCCTCGAACTTCATTGTTCAAGAATTCTTTCATCTGGAGAACGTCATCTTTGTGGAATGATCTTCCTGAAGTCGTGTTTCCCAATGAATACAATCTTCAACGTTTCAAGACCAACGTTAATCGCTTTTTTCGCACTCGCACCCCTCCCAGAGCGCCTTAAAGGATTTTTCCTACAGTGCAGGTGTTTTATCATAAAAAAAAAGTCCCATTGCATACCTAATGAGCTTTTATTACTCTACTTACACCTTTCTGAAATAGACTATATAGAGCTATTTTCATCCGCTTTCCTTAACGCTTTGGGCAGGGATGGAATAACCCCCAAAATTTTAAATCACACAGTTGGGTCTAGAAATCAGTGAACTGTTTTAATTTTACATTTGCTTCAAAACAATTTTTTTTAAGTATTAATTTTTTTTAGAGACTTCAAACGCCGATACACATAGCCGCCGAAATGGGACACACGGACATTTGTAAGCTCCTGCTCGGAGCCGGGGCAGATATAGAACAAAGGGAGCAGGGTGGAAGGACACCCCTCTACATCGCCGCCAGGGGTAGTTTTACTGCTATTGTGGATATGATTATTAAAACGGCAAGGCTGGATTATCCTGCTCATGTAAGTTGGAGATTCCTGATAAAAATGTAAATATGAAGAAAAGTAGAATGGAATATGGACATAATAAAAGATTTGACTTTTAAAAAATGGAAGCCGTATTTTCTTTACATTTCATTTTGAAGGAAATCTTGCTATTAAAAATAAGTATAAATTCGGTGGATTCTCTGTACACACAAAAAAAATAATTTAATTTTTTTAATAATTTAAGAAAATTAAATACTCAATTTAATGAAATACTCACATATACAGGGTGTGTCAGTAAGGTGTCTGTCTTAGATAGCACCTAAACTATCAAAGATAGGGAAAAATGTGCAATACAAAAGTTAAGGGGTTTTTTAGGATACATAATCTAAAAATATTTTCTAATCTACAGGGTGGTCCTAAAAAGTGGTACTGAATAATAAAAAAGAAAATTAAATGGGATACCCAGTACAATTTTCTAGAATATGATTCAATGGAATAAGGACTTTGCAACCCTGTTAAAATTTTTGAAGTGAAATGCAACGTTGCCAAGTAATTAATTTTTTTCCGAAATTTTAGTAATTTTAAGGGTATCGTTAAAAAAATCATAGCAACCTGTGGATTAACCCTAGGCAAATATAATTTACGTTGTAAGTACTTTAAGGTACGATATATTGATTTATAATAATGTTTTTTAAATCTCTTATACAGAGCGTTCATTACAAGTTGGACAACTCGATAGTTTTAAAAATGCTTTATTTCAATTTTTTTAAATGGGACCCCCTAATTTTTTTAGACAAAAGAATTTATCTTTCGAAAAACTTACTTTTTTGTTAAACATGTCATATATCTAAATATCATAGTTTTTGAAATATTTTAGGATTTGTCTTAAATCAGGGTAAAAAAGGAAAGTTCTAATTAAACAATTTAGTCAAGATTGTTTTGGAACAAAAAATAAATAATTTTGCAATGACAGCTGTGACAAAGAAAATTATTTATTTTTTGTTCCAAAACAATCTTGACTAAATAGTTTAATTAGAACTTTCCTTTTTTACCCTGATTTAAGACAAATCCTAAAATATTTTAAAAACTATGATATTTAGATATATGACATGTTTAACAAAAAAGTAAGATTTTCGAAAGATAAATTCTTGTGCCTAAAAAAATTAGGGGGGTCCCATTTAAAAAAATTGAAATAAAGCATTTTTAAAACTACCGAGTTGTCCAACTTGTAATGAACGCTCTGTATAAGAGATTTAAAAAACATTATTATAAATTAATATATCGTACCTTAAAGTACTTACAACGTAAATTATATTTTCCTAGGGTTAATCCACAGGTTGCTACGATTTTTTTAACGATACCCTTAAAATTACTAAAATTTCGGAAAAAAAATAATTACTTGGCAACGTTGCATTTCACTTCAAAAATTTTAACAGGGTTGCAAAGTCCTTATTCCATTGAATCATATTTTAGAAAATTATACTGGGTATCCCATTTAATTTTCTTTTTTATTATTCAGTACCACTTTTTAGGACCACCCTGTAGATTAGAAAATATTTTTATATTATGTGTCCTAAAAAACCCTTTAACTTTTGTATTACACTTTTTTCCCTATCTTTGATAGTTTAGGTGCTATCTAAGACAGACACCTTACTGACACACCCTGTATATCATTCATAAAAAATCTTGGATCAAGAGACTATTTTTTGTATAGTTTAAACTAAAATTGACCTACACAATCGGTTTCACTAAGCTATGCGTAGCCAAATACAGAACAAAATTTAAAATACTTAGAATCCTCCGTAAGGTCTTAAAAGTTACGTTTTTTGCATTGCTTTTTAGGAAGAATCCGCAGAAAAAAAGGAAAGCACAGGCTTAAAACCGAAACTCAGCCGCAGATGGCGGTCGGCATCGAAGGACGAAACCAAAGCCAAAGAGTACGAAAGGCTTAAGGAAATATTGTACAAGTTGGCTTACAAACATTTGAGCCACGGCGAATGGAAAAGATTGGCGTATCATTGGGCTTTTACTGATGATCAAATTAAAGCCATAGAACATCAATATAATGGTAGGTAGCCTTTTAAAAGCCTGTGTTACCTGACGCCTGTTGATTACCATACCACTTATTAAAATAATACGTTTTAAACATTGTTGGTAGTTTTAAATACCCAGGTATTATTATCGCCATCAAGAAAAAATCCCACTTTGCTAAGACGTATATTTTTGTTACTTTTAGGCCCATCCAGTTACAAGGAACACGGTTTCAGGATGATGTTAATATGGGCTCATGGTTTAAGCCCTGATGTTAACCCAATTAAAGAACTGTATGAGAGTTTAGTAGCTATAGGAAAAAGACCTTTGGCCGGTAAGATACTGATGGTAACAGATTAAAATATTTTGTGTGTAAACTCTTCGTTAAAGCATTGGCGTCTCGTCAGGTGCAGGGTCCCTTCACCAAAGAAACATAAACCCTGGAGGAAAGTATTTCGACAATATTAAATATTAATGTACCAATACAGCTAACATTTTAGCCCTTAAAAAATAATTATGTTCGAATTAATAATACTAATTTAATACGAATGTAGCTATGCATAATAGGGTCACGGTTAACTCCGAGGGGCAATAATTAACACTCGTGCATTTTGGCGCGCCCCAGCAGTCCGCGTCGGTTAGCTCAAGGCAGCAAGTGAAGACCCAACGCCCAACATGGCTTTGATATTCACCGTTGCTATGGTTACGTGACGTTAGTCACGCAAACAGCATGTAATAATTTGCATTATGATGAAGGGCAATTTAAAAATAGATCAGTCGTATGCACCATTGTTTTAGCATTGGTTAACCTAACCTTAAGGTATTTATTTTGAGGCTTCGCGAAGCTTACGGTTATAGATATCGTTTTTACGTGATTTACTGTGTGATTAAAAAGTTTTGTTTTTATTTTTCAGTTAATTCAGTAGTGTGCGTACCTACTTAGTTGTGTGTTTTAAAATTGAACCCAATTAATGACATAGTTTGTAAGTTGTTGGAAACTCCTTTCAGTCGTTGGACATATGAGGATAAGCGAGACGTTTTGTTACACGGGTTTTTAGTCAATGTTTGTTTAAGTACCCGCACTATACCTAGCTCTTCGCCATCTTTTAAGACCGCGAGCCGCCTGCTTTAAAGAAATGTCTTGTAAAACAACGATTTGTTATTTTGTGCTATCGATTAATTTTTCAAATATTGTTTGTTTATTATTTTTGGGTTTTCTACGGGGAGGGGGGAGGCTCGCGCTCCAAAGCCTCTATGTAGAAGCCTTTTAACTTTTTATATTTTTCTAATTTTAGATACCGTTAGAAGAAAAATTGATCAGGAAAATGAAGCAAGAAGAAGTGGTCACAATAAAAAGAAATGTAACAAATGCAGCATTTGTTAGGGTTGGTCTTCAATTAAAATTATATTTGACAGTATATTACATAGTTTAAACAGTTAAATCCTAATACGACAAGGATAATTTAAAACAAAGAACTTCCTATTTAAAATCAGAAACCACTTTTTGGTAGAAAAGAGAAGATAAACTTTGCAAAACGTCACGTTTAAGATATAGAGACGGAATTGTTCAGTTACAGATTGGACAAGCGTCAAGTTAAGCGATAATGACTTCCGGTCCTCCAGCAGATTTTACCAAGTGTTAAGCTACCATTTTTGTTATTATTAATTAGAAATTTAACCAACTTTTACAAGGGCAGCTGTAGCTGCAGCCTCTTATCACTGTGCCTGAATAGTTCATGCTAAAAACAAGGATTGCCGGTGACGAAAAAATTGGTGTCTGACCTATCTTTTCTTTGACAAAAGTTATCGTTTTTTTGGACCAGAATTTAAAGTAATTTCAACGAATAAAAATATGTTTATAGGAATCTTAAATCATTTTAAATGTTGTGATAAACTTTAAAGCAGTGTCGTACATGAATATGGGCAAAAAAGCATTGCCTACCCTGGGAACACTAAAACAAACAGATACAATTTATTTTTATATATTAATTTTTATCCGTGTAATCCAACTTTGGTAATTTATCTCTACATTAATATAATAAATAATAATATAGGACCGAAAAATAAATCCTATATCATTTCCACAAACGCATTCTGTGCTTATTATATCATAAACTAGATCCCTGTATAAGCATTCCGTAAAACCGTTCTAGAAGCAAAGATCTCGCTGTACATTAGCGTCTTATGTAAAAGCAAAAACACTGCTTTTGTACGAGTGGAAGCAAGCGAGAGATCCGGTAGGCAGTAGGATAGAAGGAGATGTAACAAACAGCATTGCACGCTACTGCTTTAAAACGTTGTAATCTTCCTTCTTTTAAGACCCTCCCCTATGGCGTAATGTTTAAAAATAAAAACTATAAACATGTTAGACCTATCACATCACATAAGGCTTTAACTCGGATCCTAATAGTATATAGGAACCTACCTGTCCCTACCTAGTTAAAATAGGTGCCTTTTTTAGTCGTGAGCATATCAAACCTTCCCTTATAATGTTATCATTGGACAATTGGACCAATAATAATATATTTTTGTGTGATTAATGGGAAAAAGTAGAAATTATTTATTTCTGAAAAGTATGAGAACTCGTGGCATTCAATTATCTGTACCTAATGTTAATGCCAAAATATATAATTTTTTTGATTTTATATAATTTATTGTGTATAGTCTATTTCAGAAAGGTGTAGAGTAATGAAATGGGAAATTCCGTCCAGTTCGGCTCAATTTCGGTGTCGGCCATAGGCGTAGGTAAATTTTGTGCATTAATTTATTTATGATAACAATAACCAAGGAAAAAAAAATTCACACACACATATGCCGTGGAAAAAATGAAAAACAGTGTAACTGTAATATCATTGCGAACTAAATCATACAGAACCTATATGGGCGCAAGTGAAAGGATTTATAACAAGACACAACACGACATTCAAAACGAAGACGTTAAGCTACTGTTTGATCAAGTCATTAAGGAAGTGACACAAGAGAACTGGCGAAAAACAGTCCATCATGTCATTAAAGAAGAGGAGGAGAAAATGAGGGATCTTGACCACCTGATCGATCGGGCCGTCGACCCGTTAATTATAACGTCAAGCGGAGATGATAGTTCCTCAGATGACGAAAAATATTATGATTTTTTATAATTTAATTTCTGTATAATGTATTTTTTGTATTTTTTTATAAAGTTTAATAAAAAAATAAGTACCTATACCTAATACTATGTACAATAATGCACGCCTTTGTCACACCATTTTTAGTGTTTGTGAATGGATAACAATAGGCAAAACCCATAAATTGACCCAAACCCGGGTGGTACTACCTGCACTTGATGAAATGAATGAATTTTGCAATGAAATCAATGCCAAATTATGAAAGTGGCTTTAATAATCGTTGGGTCACTCTGTAGTCCCCCCTGAGCTTTTATTACTCTACACCTTTCTGAAATAGACTATAATAAATAAATACCTCGATTGCCAAACCAAAAACCAACCATTTTGTCCTTATATGCCATCCACAATAGATTAAGAAAACCTAGCTATAAATTTTTTTTTAGTAGTTGGTTCACATTATGTATAAGGCCCGTATTATTAATCTCCTGGTAACTTTATCAGCAAGATAATTTCCAAAGAAACCATTGTTAAGACAATTGTCTCCATAGAAATTATCTGGCTGGTAAAGTTACCAGGAGATGAATAATACGGGCCTAATAGCTAGAAATTCTAAAATAGCTTAAATAATATTTATTAAAAAAAATCTGTTATAAATAAACTTATCGGCTAAAAACGCTCAACGACGTGGTCCAAATAATTTCATAGCAGAAAACAGACTTTGTATCTCTTGATTCCCGTTCTATAGTATATTGAGTGGGTGTAAATTAATACAAATTAACTGTTCTCTAGGGTAGTCGTTTTAACTCCATTATGACTATACAAATTAGATTGTAGTTAAGTTGAGAGTTTTGTAAATTTATTTTAAACTAATTAAAATTAGTTTTAAGGTTATAAATGTGCTTTTGAAGAGTCATTGCTAGGCTTGGACAGGCATATTAAATTGATCATCTTCTACTGTAATCATATGTTATGTTAGGCATTCAACACAATGCAAAATCTGATTATAGCGGGTGACACAAGAAACTCGATAATTTTAAAGTAAAGATTAAAAATTTTGAGAAGTTATTAAGTGTAATTTACCATTTTTCGGCCAATTTAAACCTTCAAATCCACTTCCGGTTTAACCGGAAGTAAAGTCAACTTTTAAATTTTAAATGGAAACCCCTACACAAACGGGACACTCAACAGTACCCACCCCAACCGTACCAAACCCGAACAAACCTGAAACTACCCCTACACAATGCTAGAATTCTATAAAATATTCTGTTTTCAATGACATATCAGACTTTATCATTTGTTTTAAAAATAGCTGCCTAGATCAAATTTCCTTTGTTTTCTAAGATGTCCATACCTTTAATGAAACAAGGTAAGTGGTACGCCATTTTCACCGGCTTTATAATATAAAATTGAATTGCTTGAGAATAAAAAAACGAAATTACATTTATTATGTTTCTTGTTAATTTCTACTATTTCCTAATATTTATTATTATATATTTAATATTTGTATTAACTTGTCATGCACCGTTAGCAAAAAAAGTAAATGAAGAATTATAATACAGGGTGATTCACGTTGAGTGGCCTATTAGAAGATCTCGAAAACGAGTAAACTTATCTTTCTAAAAATTTGATAGCAGGCATAATTGGCTTTGAGCTTTTAAAACATTATCTTTTGAGGTTTTTGTTACTTCCGGTTATACCGGAAGTTAATGCCAACTTTGCTATTTCAAACGAAACACTATGTATATTTTAGCATTTTTAATTACCTTATTAAAATCTAAATAACTTTTGTTAATAATAATCTATTCCTATCTCTAACCGGTTTTGAGATATGAATTATAAAAGGATTTTTTTGTGTAAAAACGCTCCGAGAAGAAAGTTTAGTAACTCTGAAACTAATAAAGGTAAACATTTCAAATTTTCTAAGCTTTCAAGCAATACATAGATCTTTAGTTTAAATTACTTAGGCTTCACGTTTTTTATACAGGGAGTTCAGGGAGACATTATTTTTGAAAAGAAGGCTATACTGGGACTTTCGTTTGGCTTTAAATGAGAAATAGCTAAGCAACGAACATAGGCAGTTAATAACAAATGGTAACAAAGCTCAAAGTCAAACGAAAATCCCAGTCGAAGCCTTCTTTTCAAAAATAATGTCGCATTAACACCAAAAGAAATTTTAATATTTTTTATTTAAATTGCTCATCATTCCAAAACGACTAAAAATGTGGATTGCAACATATTAGGCATTTAGATAGGAAATTAATACTCTACACGTTAGTAAGCTAAAAAATAGGGTGTTTCATTTGCAAAAATGGACTTATGCACATTTATTTAAATGGAAACTTTGGCGCAATTTTAAGAACTCCCTGTATAAAAAACGTGTAACCTAAGTAATTTAAACTAAAGATCTATGTATTACTTGAAAGCTTACAAAATTTTAAATGTTTACCTTTATTAGTTTCAGAGTTACTAAACTTTCTTCTCGGAGCGTTTTACACAAAAAAATCCTTTTACAATTCATATCTCAAGAACAGTTAGAGATAGGAATAGATTAATATTAACAAAAGTTATTTAGATTTTAAGAAAGTAATCAAAAAAGCTAAAATATATAGGGTATTCCATTTAAAATAGCAAAGTTGGCATTAACTTCCGGTATAACCGGAAGTAATAAAAGCGTCAAAATATAATGTTTTAAAAGCTCAAAACCAATTATGCCTGCTATCAATTTTTTAGAAAGATAGGGTTACTCGTTTCCGAGATCTTTTAATAGGCCAATCAACGTGAATCACCCTGTATATGTATATTAAAACAAAGATGGGGAAAAATGGAGAATTTCCGCTTTGTTTTTTTAGAAAACACGTTGTAAATAAAATAGCCCTAAGGGATACATTTTTCTCAAGCCAGTTAGTTTTATACTATTAGGTAGGTTAATATGAGCCATTTTAACGTTTCCATGGCCTACTCTTTACTAGGGCTGGGCGATTATCAAAAAAAATAATCGATTTTCGATTATATGAATGAATCGATTATTTTCGATTAATCGATTAATCGATTAATCGATTAATCGAAAATAATCGATTAATCGAAAATAATCGATTAATCGAAATAATCGATTAATCGAAATAATCGACTAATCGAAATAATCGATTAATCGTTTTTTTTTCGAATCGCCTTATTGAAAACAATCAGTTAATATAAAAAAAATCAAATAATCGAAAATAATTATCGATTTTTTTTATTATATACTTAAATAACATTGAAATAATATCTAAATCATAATTATTATTAATTTTGGCAAGGCAAACTTGAAGATAATACGTAATAGAGGCCTCAAGTTATATCGTTGATTTTGTCGCAAAATATTTTTATTAATCTATTCGATTAATCTAAAAATTGTTATTATTCCGATTAATCGAAAAAGACATATTTTAATCGAATTTATATCGATGATCGAAAAATCGAAATAGTTGTTTCGATTTTTTGATTAATCGAAAACATTTCGATTTTTCTATTAATCGATTAATTGAAAACATTTCGATTTTTTGATTAATCGATTAATCGAAAAATCGAATAATTTTCGATTAATAATCGATTAATCGATTTTTCGATTAATCGATTAAAAATATATCCTTAATCGAATAATCGATTAATCGATTAATCGATTATTACACGATTAATCGATTATTTTGCGCACCCCTACTCTTTACTACTTAGGTACCTTGTTTTACCAAAACTATGGACATTTTCAAAAACAAAAATAAAACTGGTCTGGGCGGCCATTTTTAAAACAAGGCGTAAGAAATTGAAACGAGAATCTTTTATAGAATTTAAATATAGAATAAAAATAAGGGGTTTTCATTTAAAAGTTGACTTCACTTCCGGTTTAAACCGGAAGTGGTCGAAGGTTTAAATTGGGCGAAAAATGGCAATTTACATACTTATTAACGTATCATATTTTTAAATCTTTACTACCTACTAAAATTACGAAAAAAAATTCTTTTGTCACCCGGTATAAATTTTCAAATCATATATAATTATTTTATTTTTTAATAGGTTATTTACACACTACGTCCTTCCTAGTGACAAGCTGGGACATCGGCTGGGGCATTTATTAACTACTATTCCAAAAAGTAAACTTTTGGGTGTTATTTTGTATAGGGTGAAGTAAGGTATGTTCGTGATAATTATAGTTTTTTCGTCAGAAAGTAAAGTAAATGACATGCTTTGTTGCTATAATTGTCGGAGACCTAAGACCTAACAGTATGCCTTTAGATTTTGGTATTTTTTTTATATAAAACTCAACAACAACACGAAAAAAAACTTTCAAAGTAGCCCTAGTCGAGGAGAGTTAATTTCGTGATAGGATATCTAATTTCGTGATATAGGGTAGGTATATTCGTGAGACAACCTTTAATGCTAAAAATTATTTTTATTATCGGTTACAAGTTACAAATTATTAGTCTGAATCATCGCTGCTACTACCGGTGCATCGATCACACATAAAAACCTTGTCTTCATCCGATGATTGACATTTTAGGTGATATAAAAGCTGCAAATAAAAATAACAATAGGTAACTTCCTGATACTAGGTAAGTTTGTGATATGCTCAATAACGTCTTGGTTAGGTTTGTGTTCAAACATAAATTTAACATAACCATAGAATACAGGATGCATACGAAATGCATAAATACGAGATGCATACGAAATGCATAAATACGAGATGCATACGAAATGCATAAATACGAGATGCATACGAAAAAAGATATTTAATATTAAACAACCCTTGAATTTTTATATCTTGAACACGTGTCAGAAATCATAAAAAATTAGTTCCACGGACTAAGCAATTACGGTAAAACTAAGCCAGAATTTGTTAATCGCATTTGACAAGAAGCTTCCCCATCTCAAATACTATAATTAATATAAATTTCAAAAGCCTACCTTTGGGTTAATCCTATTAACACAACAAATTACTTTTTAATTACAAAACCCGCGAAATACCACGACGAAATAAGCACCACATGGAAACAAAGTTTTCTTATGTCCAGTATGTTCGTGATATCGCAACGCAACAGGTAGTGCCATCTAGTAGGATCAAATGCCTTCTAATAGCCAAGAAATCATCCATCTAAAGCAATAGGCAACTTGCTGCCAAATATTTATAATTCTATCACGAACTTACCTATGCCACGAAATTACCTTACTTCACCCTACTTAGTCACTTCACAGTCGCTTTACTATTGACATGTGTACGGCGCGACGGATCGCAAGTGACTACTAACTACGCGAATGCGACGCTGCCTTTCGGCCAAAACCGCCAAGCTTAGTAATTGCTTTTTGTATAAATACTCATAATATTGTTTTTCCACTACTAACTTTAAAATCACTCATTATTGGCCGATTATTATCTTTAAAAATCGTTTTTCTCCACGACCATTACTGAATGCAGTAATTCCAAAATCATTTTTGATAATAGAATATAAAAATTCTCGCTCTTGAGTTGGAATATTTATTCTGAAACACTTGCTTCTTATGCGTTTTGCGTGTATTTTCATTCCATAACAAGATACGGAATGAATATTCTGTAATTGTTCCAAACGACATAGGTTGCCATGAATTTCGAAACTGTCAATGTCAGCAGACAAATTTTAGTGCAAGTCAAAATATGAGTGAAAAATCGGATGAATCAGATATGGAACTGGATAATACTCCACCTGAAATTACAAATATTGCGAATAGTATTTTTGGTCGTGGAGAAAATATAGTATGCTACTCGGTTAGAATGAAAATTCGATACTCGTGGTTCCTCACGATCGCTACGCTCGCGTTCGGAATCTTCCACTAGGATCAAATTTTCATTCCAACCTCGTTACAGAATCTACTATTCTTTACCCCTTGCCAGAAGCCTCTATTATTTACCGTCGTTATTGACAACGGTCAATAATAGAGACTTCTGGTAAAAACAATATAAAACAGGCAACTTGATCTTATTTTATTTTAAAAATATATGAAAACGTCATGTTTAGACAACCAGGTATTCCAGCTTTCTTTGTTTGGCACCAGTCCTTAAATACTGAGTAGGTTTTTAAATACAAAACCTTAGATTTTTGGGGTAGCAACTCATCATTAATTTATTGTGCTTCCACCCTCATTTCTGGAGGAGTGCACCTATCAATAATAGTTTCTTCGCTCATTTTATCAAAAAGACTTGAATTTTTTTATGAATCGACAAATAAATACTGACAACTAAGAATGCCATCTGACAAGATAAAAAAAATGCTGCAAATTTCAAAGCAAAGGTAACTTGACTGAAAAAAGAGAAGCAACCCTAAGAAGGTATGTTAACTTTAATTAAGAATTTCATATTGTAAATGTGTTAGTAGTGGGAAAAATAATATATTTACCACGGTTTAGACAACTATTATTGCCCTCATGTCTTAAATCGACGCTTGGTCAATAATAGTATCTGTCTAAACCTTGGTCAATAATATACTTTCATTTCAAAAACAAGGTATGTATTGACATATTTTAAGCTGTGTCTCTAAATTGCCTCAATAATTATTAAATTGTTATGTTTATCAATAAAACTAATATACTCATTGTTTTAATAATATATTTGCATTTTTTTATCCTGCTTTTATGCCTCGGAAGAGGCACCAAATACTCGGGCAACCAAAACTGGAACCAGAGGACATCCTTACCCTCTCCCCAGTTGACCTACACAAACTAGTGCAAGGAACTGGGATCACGGAGTGGGTGTAACAACCAAACACGGTGAGTACAGTGGGCCAAACCTGGCCTAAGTGCATCCGGCGCACGGACGGGCCCTCGGAAAAAAATCGTTTTATAAAAAGTTTTGTTCCTCCGTCATATCATTTAATTCATGCATCGCCAGCCGTAGTTTTGCTTAGTTTGGCTTGTAGAGCCTTCAACCAATATTTTTAAATTCGTCTGCAAGGTCCATTAGAAATTATAAATTAAATTAGACCAAAACCATTGCATTCTCTTGACCCGAATCCTAACCATGTTGATTAATACTTCCCTTAAGCTCTTTTAATGGTACATTTTCCCAACCAAAAATTCCCGCTAATCGACTTTTCAGGCGTTAAAATCTCAGCAATGCTTGAAACGGGATTTTTCATATAAGAATTATATTTATCTACTTTCATTTAGTAATATGAATTTTACAGTTCCGTAAATCGTTTTGTAAGGGCATCTGTTACAGCACTAGTGCTGTAATGGAAGAAACGGTTTTATTAAAATTTTGCTGTTAAAGAAAACCACACTTTTTAGAAGAATGATTTATTATTAACAATTATAAAATTAATTACCAATTATTAATTAAAATATAACACTTAAGGTTTATTATAAACATTAATAATACACTTTTTACAGTTAGAAATTTGTATACCAGAAGTGGATGTAATGGAGCCCTTTACGTTCGAATTTCCAATCAATAAATCCGTGTCTGACCCCATGATCTTCTTTGCTATTTGTTTCTTATTTTCTAAAGATTTCTCAACGTAGCCTTCTGCCGTGAAAGAGGATTTCCAGCCCCCATGACGCTTTAACATCTGCATATCTGCACCACCATCAACTAGAATGGTGGCTGAGGACCTCCTAAAACAATGTCCACTGTATCCTTCGGGATTATTCAATCCAAGTTTTGTTGCAATCTTTTTTGGTATACTTCCAAAACTATTAATTCCGACAGGCTGGGAGGTGCATTTTCCTTTTTTATAGAATACAAAAAACCGCCTGTGAGTTGCATTAAGAGGACGAAGTTTAGCATACTTTCGAAAAATACTTAAACAGTTGACACCTGTCACATTTCCTTCTGTTATAACAAATTCTCGCATAATTTTGGTTTTCGAGAATGGAATCACAATTTTTATATACAAATCATTGTGTTCAATATGATCCAACATTAACTTAGCTAGTTCTTCGCGCCAACAAGCCCCAAAAATGCCGATTATTATAACAACCTTCATAAGTAAATATGTTTCATCATCTGTAGTACTAAGAAACTTACATACGTCTTCCTTTGTGAAAACTTTGGACTTTTTTTCCTTGTAACCCTCTGAACTTCTTTTCAAAAATGCGATTAGTTGAGAAAATCTGCTTATATCTTGATTTTTCTTGACTGAAATCATAGTTCTCAACATTGAGTAGTGAGTCCATAGTGTAGATGGTTTTTGCGAGCGTTGCTTTACGGAAAAATAACCTAAAAGGATTTTCTCAGACATCTTCTTTATTTTGTTAGCTTTGCACCAATCTTCTGATACTCCAACTCATACCGCGCCTTGGATTTTGTCGGAACTAAACTTAAGATTGCTTCGTTTGCCGCTGCTTCTATATCAGAGGGTAAACTTCCATCAGAATCGCTCATTGTGAAAAACGCTTTTTATATTTTTGAATTTGTTTGACAAAGTTTCGACAGTAACCATGCGAAACAGTAACTATGCGAAAGGTAACATAAAAAACTTGATTAGTAAACTTAATAGCAGGTGCATTTTTATTTTAAAAAATGCCTTTTGCCAAATATTTTTATTCATAGATGAAAGTAGATAAAATTTTGTACAATATTCTTGTTGTAAATTCATATTACTACACTCGATGTTTTATTAAACTCGGCTGACGCCTCGTTTGACAACTTTAACATCTCGTGTTGTAATATGAATCTTTACAACACTTATATCGTAAATAACTATTGTTGCTGGATATGAAACAGGTTTTTACAAAATTTTATGTGTGGATTGCGTAAAAATCACGTTCCAAATATCGTTTAGCGGGATTTTGTTGGTCGGCACAATGTCCCTAATTTAACTTCCCACGTAAACGCCAATCACCGGACCTATTTGTTTGTTATCAAGCACGTTTTTAAAGACAAGCTTTAATCGCCCTTAATCCCCGGTACGCCTATAAAATAGCCTTCCAGCCTCCACTAAAACAATAAATTGTAATTACATTGAATTCCTAAATCCAGAATCTGCCTAATGTCGATGCCTGCAGGAGGCGCGGAAAGAATATATTATTCTAGAGACAGGACATCAGATTCGGAATTTTAAAGTTTCTTTTTAAAAGGGTTTTACTGGAAATATGTTAAACTTTTGTGTTTATTGTAAAGAAAAAACGTGATTGTGGACAGGGAAATTTCGTTTTTTCTGTGCCAAAAATCATTAATTTGGTGGGATACAGGGTGGCCCACTCTCAATGCAGGATTTCATGGTAATAGTTAGATCCAGTGGCGTAACTAGCTAAGGGGGGGGGGATACTCGCGGGGGGGGGGGGGGGCTCAGTGGGCGTAAGTAGGGCATTTTTTTTCTGGAGAGAGGGACAGTCAGATTTCATGATATTGTGCCTAGTAAAGAGGGCGGAAAAGCGCCGCAGGCGAAAAACGTTCGAGGCCACGCCCAAAATTTGTTTAAAATTCACCTAACTACTACTAAATTTCGAAAATTAAATTATGACCTCTCCCCCTCTGCATGGTTCGATAAAAAAAAATTTTGTAAATGTTTTTTTTTACTTTTTTTTTGATTTAGCGGCAGGTGGACAAAGTGGTGCATCTATCTTTTGCATTAAAGTACACAGGGACGCCAAAGGTAATGGAATCCCTGGGGCACAGGTAGACAATGACAGGCTGTTTCGTTCTTGTTAGAACTCATCAGAAAGCCATAACCTGTAAGCAACTCCAAGTACAGACAGCGAGACTCTTCTTTCAAGGCATTTTTAAGAAATAAAAACGCAATGAAAACCCAGTAACGCCGTCAGTAGGAATCAACTCAATGCAAAATATATAGCCGATCTAACATGAAAACATAGAACTAATAAACCAAAGTACGGTGGCCAACAAACACCAGTATAGGAAACTTTTACGCTTTACTAAATTGGGCTATATCTTTTGCATTGAGTGATTCCTACTGATGGCGTTACTGGGTTTTCATCGCGTTTTTATTTCTTAAAAATGCCTTGAATGAACAGTCTCGCTGTACTTGGGGTTGCTTACAGTTTATGGCTTTCTTATAAGTTGTAATAAGAACGAAACAGCCTGCCATTGTCTACCTGTGCCCCAGGGAACCCATTTCCTTAGGCGTCCCTGTGTACTTTAATGCAAAAGATAGATGCACCACTTTGTCCGCCTGACGCTAAAAAACTTTTTTCTATGTGAATATTGGTGTCGATCCAAAATTTTAACATAAGACGTATGTATAACTCTAACCAGCGTTTTTCGGGCTCGGTTTTTTTGATTAAAAATAAAGTAAATATCGCTCACCGCGCCAAAATTGATGATTTTTTCAGAAATCATGTATTTTAGGAGCTAAGAGCAGTTTTTGGTGCAAATTCTTAGGTTTTGAAATACCCCTTCCTAAGTGCCGTTTTGTATATTCATAATAAAGCATTATCGTTTCTTCCAGCACTTTTTTTTTTATTATAAATTATCACACTTCTTCCATAAAAAATGTTTCAATTACAATTTTTACTTTAATTTTTTTCTTTAAAAATAAATACCTACCTAATTGTTGTTTGATTTGTTGTAAAAATATTTTATTGCATTGGGTTATATTTTTGTTGATTTAAAATAGCTCTAAATAAGGGAAAATGGAACAGACAAGTATATAATAGAAAAATACTATATTATTCTTTTTACTCGTTTTCCTTTAAAATTGCATTATAAATCAATAACTAAAACGATATGCGTCCGAAACCTTAATCTCTATATAAAACAGGACTTTTAGAAGAAAACGTTTAAACACTAAACGTTTCCTACAAGAACTTTGTAATCTAAGCCAAGAATACATTATTTAAAAATTTAAATTAAGAGTCCAAATGCGAGACGAAAAATTAGGTTGCAGTGGGACTTTTAGACCCGAGCTCCTAGGATGGGGGGGGGGGGGGGAGGACTGCAGCCCGACAGCCCCCTTCCTAAATACGCCACTGGTAGATCAAATCATAGATTTGCTGGATGAAGTGGCGCGGCTTGGACCGGTGGGATTATGAGCTTATCGTAAAACTACAATTTAATTGGTGAAGCATAATATTCAACAATTTGTGTTTTTCATACAGGGTGTTCATTTGAAAACTTCCCACCACGGATTTATCGAAAACCACTAATTAAAAGGAAAAACGCCGAGACACGTCAAAAGATGTGCCAAAGGGACAAATTTTCAAATAAAAACTACTTCACCCCCTTTTACCCTCTGCCCCCCGGGGTCATCCCCTTAAAAATTTTAAATGACAAGGGGTATCAAGTAATAGCTTGTTTGAAAGGTCTTTCAAAGTGCTTTATTTTAACGTTTGATTTTTTTAAATTGGTCGATTCGTTTTCGAGAAAATTAGTAAAGTCTTTATTTATCTTAATTTGTTCAGATAGAAAAAACACACACGAAAATACCACTTTTTATTTCAATAAGTGTTAAAAAAACATCAAACACAGCAATTCGGAAGATTATACGTGGCAGCAACCAAATAACAACCAGAATTTTTTTCCGTCTTCTTTTTATCAATACAGATAACATGGGCGAACTGTATTTATTCTTATACCTGTTTAGTTTTTTATAGTTGCTAAGGAAAAGAAAGAATTTAATTTGCTGTCAGTTACCTTTGTGACAATCTCGGGATAGTGAAAATTAATTTATTGATTCACATTTTACTTCCAAAATGGTTTACACACTAGCCGAAAGAGTGGAAATGATTCTAATTTATGGTGCCCTTTTGTAGAAGGGCATACTCAGTACCCCAAAAACTTAATGTATGGGCAGGCATTTTAGGAAACAAAGTGATTGGGCCATTGTTGATTAATGGGAATTTAAATGGAGGCATTTATTTAGATATGTTGGAAAATACCATCAATCTGCTTATCACTGAAACCATTGAAAACCAAATCGAAGACGATGGAAACCCTATACTTGATGAGGCTGAAATATATTTCCAGCAAGACGGCGCTCCTCCTCACTATGTTCTTCCGGTTCGGCAATGGCTAGACGACGAGTTTCCAGATAAATGGATAGGGCGAAGAGGGCCTATAGAATGGCCTGCTAGATCTCCTGACTTGACGCCATTAGACTTTCTTCTATGGGGCCATTTGAAATCTATTGTGTTCACTCCCCAACCTGAATCTTTGGATGAACTTCGCCAACGCATCATCGAAAGCTGCCATGATCTCTCACAACATGTTTTTGAAGATGTCCGTCAGGAATTTGAACATCGCCTATATTATTGTTTGGCCAATAACGGGCATTTTGAACACTTATTGAAATAAATTTATGATATTTTCGTGTGCTTTTTTTCTATCTGAAAAAATTAAGATAAATAAAGATTTTTCTAATTTTCTCGAAAACGAATCGACCGATTTAAAAGAATCAAAAGTCAAAATAAAGTACTTTGAAAGACCTTTCAAACAAGCTATTACTTGATACCCCTTGTCATTTAAAATTTTTAAGGGGATGACCCCGGGGGGCAGAGGGTAAAAGGGGGTAATATAGGTTTTGGTTAAAAAGTTGTTCCCTTTGGCACATCTTTTGACGTGTCTTTTAAGCAGTGTTTTTCGATGAATCCGTGGTGGGACGTTTTTAAAAGAACACCCTGTATAATAATCATTTAAAGCCGCCACTGAGGTAAATCGATTAATTAAAGTAGGCTCAGACAATCCTGTTTTTGTCGTTTTTATCAATCGAACCAGCCTGCATAACCGTTTTCCTAAAACCAATAAAATACCGTTACCCGTCATGAAAGGAAAAACAATCGAGCATCAAGTTCAGTTGTTTTCGTCGCTGTTTTGATGTTTTCAGAAGCTCCCCCACCACTCCGAGGAAAAGTTGCCGGTGAATTTTCAGTTAACGGGCGAAAAACGCGGCAGTATTTTGAAAAAAAAGACACGGCCGTTTTCTAAGTGACTTGTTTGTTGAATAATTTTGGTTTAATTGTACTGCGAGCTTTGAATTAAATTTGATTAAAAAATTCGGGATTTTAGTTTTGAAAATTTCGGTTCTAAAAAATTTTTGTTAATTGTTTTTTTTTGTCTTATTTAACCACAGGTAAGATTCATGTTTTTTTTAAGGCAATCGGCTCTGGGTTTTCACGTGCCAGATGTCTTTTGTGATTAAAGCAAAATAATGCTTCAATAAGTCAGAAAGAAACTATTAATATAAAAATTGAAGTTGGTGTTTAAGTTTTTGTGAGATGAACGGAAGTTTACAAAACTCCTAGATCTTGATTCACAAATATATTTAATAGCTCCTTTTTTAAAAAATTGTAATACCTTAGCGTGATATAAAACAAATGTTATTGAAAATTTTCAGAATAAACCTACCTATAGTCTATTTCAGAAAGGTGTATAGAGTAATAAAAGCTCATTAGGTATGCAAGGGGACTACAGAGTGATATTTGGGCCACATTCATTATTTGGCATTGATTTTATTGCAAAATTCATTCTTTTCATCAAGTGCAGGTAGTACCACCCTGGTTTGGGTCAATTTATGGGTTTTGCTTATTGTTATCCATCCACCAACACTGAAAATGGTGTGGCAAAGGCGTGCATTATGCACATAGTATTAGGTAAATTCATTTTTTATTAAACATTATAAAAAAAATACAAAATACAGTAAACAGAAATGAAATTATAAAAAATCATAGTATTCTTCGTCATCTGAGGAACTCTCATCTCCTCTTGACGTTCCGGGTCAACGGTCCGGTCGATCAGGTGGTCAAGATCCCACATTTTCTCCTCTTCTTTAATGACATGATGGACTGCTTTTCGCCAATTCTCTGGTGTCACTTCCTTAATGGCTTGATCAAACAGTAGCTTAACGTCTTTCATTTTGAATGTCGCGTTGTGTCTTGCTACAAACCCTTTTACTTGCGCCCATATAAGTTCTATAGGATTTAGTTCGCAATGATATGGCGGTGTGCGCAGCACAGTTACACTATGTTTTTCAGCTATATCTTCCACGGCATATTTCATAAAACGATGTTTGTGTAAATTTGCTATAGCTAATAGTTTATCAATCAAATTATCTTCTCTTTTTTTCCTTGGTTAGTTATCATAAATAATCTAATGCACAAAATTTACCTGCGCCTATGGCTGACACCGAAATTGAGCCGAACTGGACGGAATTTTCCATTTTATTAATCTACACCTTTCTGAAATTAACGATACATATTATAGAGAACCTGTACATTTTCAGAAATTTTAACATATCAAACTCTGTAAAAAACCTAAAATCGAAATGAAACCGTTCGTGTTGGGAATATTTTTAATTTTACACCTTGCCGTGGACGCTTCCTTACAAAAAGAACTGGTGGTGAGAATAGATGGCGGACCTCTGGTGGCTGAGCTTTTGGCCATTGAAACTGGACATCTCTTTAAGGGACCGGTAAGTTTAAACAAAATATATATTTTTTTTTTAAATTCTTTTAAAAACGGCATGTATTAACGCACATACATTTTCCTAAATTTAGAATACTTAGAAATATACAGGGTGTTTCACAGTGGATGGAATGTTAGACGTTTATGGAAAACGGGTGATACGTTTTCTTCAAAAATTTGGTTGCTCATATAAACAACCATGGTCTATCGTTTCAAAATATTTTCAGCAATGTGGGTTGCCGCTTCTGCCCGAAACAGGGCGCAACATCGTTATTTTAAATGGAACACTCTATATATTATGTTATTTTTAAATTCCCTATACAATTTCACGTATATTTTGTATAAAATGTTATATGTCTAAATTCAATTGTTTTTGAGATATTGACGTTTAAAAAATGCCATTTTCAGACTTTGACAAGCTGTAGCACTGAAACGGCGCATCTTAGAGAAAAATGGGTTTTACCTCCCTAGTTTTTTATTCTCTATCCAAAAATACCAACTTCTGGTTTAACATGTTAAACCAAAAAAAAACGTTTTTAAGGTTTAACACGTTAAACCGAAAGTTCTAACTTTTAGATAGAGAACAAAAAACTGAAATAGGGAGGTGAAAACCATTTTTCCACCAGTGCTACCTACCACCTGTCATCGTGTCAAAGTCTAAAAATGGCATATATGTACCATCGCGCCGATAAAAAACTGGGACAGGAAATTTTTCTATTTTCTCCTAGACTATTAAGAATAATTTTACATCAAGCCTGGTACCAGTAAAATGTCATGAAAATTTGCATGTCAATAAAGATTGTCACTTTATGATTGACTCGTCAAACATACAATCATATATTATTTGTAAATATGCCACAATTAACCCCCCAGCAAAAGGCAATTATTTATAGTCGGTTGCGAGATAGTGTTGCTATTAGGGATATTGCAGATGAACTGGGAGTAAGCAAGAATACCGTGCTATTGGCAAAACAAAAAATAGCAAGACATGGGACTATTATTAGGAATGCAGGTTCTGGTCCCCCTAAAATTTCTACTGATGATCATGATAGAAGACTGGTTAATTATCTAAGGGATCATCCCTTCGAAACTGCAATCAAGGCAAAAGAAGAGACGAATTTTCCAGGTTCTGCAAATACCGCTAGAGACAGGGTTCGAAATTCCGATATACGAAGCCGTTGTGCTGCCAATAAAAAATTTTTAACGGAAATAAATAAACAGGGCAGGTTAGAATTTGCACATGAATATATTAATCAAATAAATTTATGGGAAACAGTTATATTTTCTGACGAGAAAACTTTTTAGTCATGCAATAATGGGAGAATTCGGGTGTATAGGCCTTTCGGCATGCGGTATGATGAGAGATACACCCACAAAACCAACCAAAGTGGGCGTTTCTCCATAAATGTTTGGGGCTGGATTAGCGCTAGAGGACCAGGACTTTGCCAAATCGTCGAAGGAAGACTAACTGCAGCAGTATACGTTAATATACTAAACGAAGTGATGATACCATCGGTAAACGCTGTATACGGTCAAAATTACACATTTCAGCATGATAATGCTCCAATACACACAGCGCGCATTGTACAAAATTTTCTCCAAGAAAATAACATAGCAGTTCTTCCCTGGGCTTCGAAGAGTTCCGATTTAAACCCGATAGAAAACATTTGGGGTGCCATGGTCAAATCTATGTATAAACATGATTTTCAACCTAGAAACAGGGATGAATTACGTCATAGGATAAATCAAGCTTGGGATGAAATAACTGTCGAATTATGTAGAAACTTAGTTTTAAGTATGCCACAAAGGCTCCAAAAAGTAATAAACAGAAATGGTTCTATGACCAAATATTAATTTTGTGTTGTTTTGACAAACTTTGTGTTCGCAATTTTTTTCTTTTTATTAAATGTATTTTATTACCTGTATTAGCTTTATTTATTATTTTGTGGTAATGGTAAATATAATAATTTATAAAATATTTGACTTTAAAAAAATCAAATAAATTTACTTTATCCATATTATATGATGTCTCTCAAATTTAACCACCCCGTATCGAAAAATACAAAACATTCCATTATGTAACCTAGGTTACTTTTTAAATTTTGAGTGTTTTTCCTTTTTAGCTCTAGACACATTTTATAGTCTAGGGGATATTATGTATTTCTTACATTGTTTTTGTAAATCTCTTGTCCCAGTTTTTTATCGGCACAATAGTAAGTATTTTAAACGTCAATATCTCTCCATTAGACATATGACATTTTATACAAAATATACGTGAAATTGTATAGGGAATTAGAAAATAATATAATATATAGGGTGTTCCATTTAAAATAACGATGTTGCCGCCTGTTTCGGGCAGAAGCGGCAACGCCGCATTGCTGAAAATATTTTAAAACGTTAGACTATGATTCTTTATCTGAGCAACCAAAGTGTTGAAGAAAACTTATCGCCCGTTTTTCATAAACGTCCAACGTTCCATCCACCGTGAAACACCCGCTATTTCAGGGGGAGATTCTACATATGAATCCATTAAAAAAGGTTATGTGCGAGTTCTCCAAGGCTACCGGTTTACATTGCATTCTCTTGGCCGGAATCCTGGCCTTGTTTATTAATTAATTTTAAAAACTTTTTGGTTTATATATTTTTCTTTTATTTTTTTTTGCGTGAACATAACTTTTCCAGAAGAACCGCGATTTAACACTGCAATATTTAGTACGGTCGGATCCACTTCAAAAACCCTATAAAAATAAAATTGGAAATCTACTGTTGGTTTTATAAGCCATTAGAACGGAAAAGTGTTTATTTCAATTTTATGTCAGTGTCAATTTTTATATATATTTAAAATGGTTTTACGTGCAATCTGACCTCTTTAAAAATAAGATTATCTGTTATCGGAATGTTTCCAATATTTTATTTCTAATTAGTGAGATTTTCTCGTCGATTTAAGGATTTAATAAACAAACTCTAGAGTTTTTAAATAAATGTTTCTCTGTTTGAATTTTTTTTTTGTCAAGATGAAAAGTTGTTTTATTGAAAGATTTTAATTTACAAGTTGATTTTTTAAAAACTAATTAAAAATTGTAGATTTGGATTATAGAAATATCTGGATCGGCATAAGTCATAAGTCAATCAGTTTATAGGCTTATATAGACTAGTGGCGTATATAAAAAGGGGGGGGGGGGTTGCCCCCCCCCCACTAGGAGCTCGGGTCTAAAAGTCTAATTGCAACCTAATTTTTCGTCTCACGCTTGGACTCTTAATTTAAATTTTTAAATAATGTAGTCTTGGCTTAGATTACAAAGGTCTTGTAGGAAACGTTTAGTTTTTAAACTTTTCCTTCTAAAGTCCTCTTTTATATAGATATTAAGGTTTCGGACGCATATCGTTTTATTTACTGATTTATGATGCAATTTGATAGAAAAACGGGTAAAAAGAATAATATTTTATCTGTTCCGTTATCCCTTTTTAGAGCTATTTTAAATCAACAAAAATATAACCCAATGCAATCAAATATTTTTACAACAAAAACAAAAAACAATTAGGTATTTATTTTTAAAGAGAAAAATTAAAGTAAAATTTTTTATGTAAGAAGTGTGATAATTTATAATAAAAAAAATAGTGCGGAAGAAACGAGAATGCTTTATTATCATGTACAAAACGGCACTTAAGAAGTATTTCAAAACCTCAGCATTTGCACCAAGAACTGATCTTAGATCTACGCTCCTAAAATACATGAGTTCTGAAAAAATCATCAATTTTGGCGTGGTGAGCGATATTTACTTTATTTTTAATCATCATAAATACGTCTTATGTTAAAATTTTGGATTGACACCAATATTCATATTTTTCACAAACATAAAAAATGTTCATTTTTTAATAAAGAGCCAGCTAGGAATATCAAAAAAAAACATTTACAAAACAAATTTAATCCAACCATGCAGAGGGGGAGAGGTAATAATTTAATTTTCGAAATTTGATAGTAGTTAGGTGAATTTTAAACGAACATTGGGCGTGGCGCTTTTTCGCCTTCTTCACTAGGAACAATATCATGAAGTACATGTAGACCCGATTGTCCCTTTCTCCAAGAAAAGAATGTCCTACTTACGCCCATTGAGCCCCCCCCCCCCCCCCTAGCATATTTTCTGGCTACGGCACTGGCACTGGCTCATACAGACCATATCTCAATCTCTGTAAATACAAAGAAAAAGTCTTAATTCAAGACAAGATATTCCATGATCATATTCTATCCTAGAAGTCATGATTGTCTTGGATTTAAGTAATATTCTTTGAATTAAGAGAACATGTTTTTCTGTGTAAGTCTCTTTCGTTATTAAAGAGTTATGACCAGGGGTAATGTTAGCTAACTATTCGAATTCACAACACATTCTAATAATGTCTTTTTAAAGGTTGGAGACAATGGCGTTTCTTGAACGGCAGTAGAGTTTTGGACTTGCATTGCCTTTATTTGTTTTGAATCACTACGTTTCAACTGGTAAACATCTCCAGTCGTCTTCAGGCGAATACTGTGAGTAGAGAGATGCTTACCAGGTGAAACGTAGCGATTCAAAACGAATAAAGTCCAAAACTCTACTGCCGTTCAACATTCTAATAATACTCCACCAAACCTCATAGACATTATTAGTTATATCTTGCGTGATGTCATTCGCAAAAACCTATAAATTATATTGAAGTCATTACCTGATAAACGTTGCGTAAATATTGAAACATATGCCCCAAATCGAAATTTTTATGCTTTTGCCATTTTATATAATGAAGAGTTTATCTGATTAGGGATCTCAATAATGTTGTTGACGGTAGCAACGGATATCTTCCGTTTCTATTAATTTTTGTTAATATTATCGATGTTATTAATTCGATGACGCAATACTTACATATCCGGGTATTTATACTTACTTAGATACTTTTATGGATTAGAAAACTCACACGTCATAGGTATTGCAAACAAAAATTAATTTGAAATCCACGGATCCACGAACAATATTTCTAAATTCATCCGTAAAGTTACCAGCTCTACGCGAAATTATATGTATTATTTTATTATATTCAAAATATTGCGTTCTGTGGAAACGAATCCTGTCCATGGTTATGGACGGATTTTTAAAAACTTTTTAAATTTGGACTCTACAGATATTGGAGAATGTGAGAAAATTATTTTTATTAAAAAAAAAAATTCCCAATAAAATGGTAATTTTTTTTAGGATTTTCATTTGCTTATATCTTTCTGCTCGATTTTTTTCTGCTTGATAATTTGCGCCGCATGCAGTTAGGTCCATTGTGCTCACCCTGTTTGGTTGTTACACCCACTCCGTGATCCCAGTTCATTGCACTAGTTTGTGTAAGTCAACTGGGGAGAAGGTAAGGATGTCCTTTGGTTGCCCGATTTTTTATTGCCTCTTCCGATCTAGTGACTCGCAATGGCAAGCTATGTGCTGTACAGTTTCCCTGACTTGCCTGCATAATCTGCAGTTAAGGTATCTGTTGTACAGTTGCATTATCTGTGCAGATAAAAAAAACAGATTGTGTGTATTTATTCAATTGCAATATATTTAAAAATGAAAACGAAAAAGGTATTTTATATTACCTTAAAGAAAAGTAAAAGAGAACTATTACGTTCAAAACTAACTGCATGCATGTATATCTAGTATAACGTATAACCTACCCACAAATCCACATTGCATTAAACAAAATCAGTATTTGTTAATTGAAATACCGAGGAAGGGGAACTAAATAGAAATATTTAAATGAAATTACGCCTGCTTCCCTTTCCTGGGCACTTTATAAATTCTTGTAGAACCACAATCAATTTTTTTAGCAAAAGAATTTTCTATATTTAATATTGCTAGATTACTAAATATTTTTTGAGTCATGGTACTTCTTAGCCATATTTTAATTCTGCGCATAGCCGAGAAGGACCTTTTCTCAAGAGGCTGTGTTTATTGGTAAAATAAACGCTACTTTATATAAATTAATATATAATGTATATTATAAAAAAAGGTTAGTTTTAAAATAAGTCTATGGCCTATATACTGTAAATGTAAATTTTTTTTGGGGGTGCTAATTTAAATTTTGGGGGTGCTTAGCACCCCCAAGTACCCCCCTAACTACGCCTATGGTTATTAGTCTATCTGTTCAGGCCCGTAGCCAGGGGGGGGGGGGGGGGGGCAGAGTGGGCAATGCCCACTCTGACAGAAAAAGTTGCCCACTCTAGAAAAAATCATGATAAATGTCTTGTTTACTTAAAATACATATATATTAAAGGTATTCGTCTCAGCAGAGGATGGCCAATCTGATATACCTATTTAGCTTTTGAGAGTAAGCAAACAAATAACGTAAACTTTGAGGTGTTTTTAAACAAATTTAACAAAAGGAAAAACCGAAAACTCAATTATATTAAAGTGATTTACCTTCGTTGCGTTTTTAATGATTTTTTTTGGTTTTGTTTAAGTTTTATTTTTTGTAGTTACTATACAGGCTGCTACAAATTCGCGTGCGTGCATGGGGATCTCGAAAACGGTAAGAGATACGAAGATGGTTAAATTGAGGTAATTGCATATTTTGGGGCTTAATAATTTGGTGAAAGAAAATTCTAAATATTTCGAATAATGCCTTCGGAGATATCCGAAAAAACCGAAATTTTCAGTTTTGGTTTTTAATTTTTTGCGCCTTTATTTTTGACTTGGGAAAAAAATAAGAAACACTTTTTCATAGCCGTTTTTTGTGATCTACAATATGGCCTTTTTAATTTTTAAATGCGACGTTTCGTTCTTTGGATACCACCATTAAGTCAATTTTTTTAAATACGGACCTGGATTTTTTATTACGGTTTTAGGGACTTATAGGCTTTAGAAACCTAATACAATTAAAACATTTTAAAAATTTTATTGTTTCGTTATCAAATACCTAATACATTTAAAATTATCCATTTATTTCCTTACGGCCCTGTAAATTATTTAAAAAAATGTTAGTCCTTTTTATAGTTTTAAGATGTTTTAGTTAGATACCTATAAATAAAATACGATACAATTATTATTACAAGAAAAAAGAAAAATGTTGATTAGTGAATTAAAAACTATGCGTTTTATTGACCTGCTGAAATATTTGACCTTGACTGTCTGACAAATTTTATTAAAATAATTAATGGCTTAAACCATACGTTTCACTTTCTGTAATGCAATTTTAATATTTAATCCTAAAAATAATTGCCAGGACCGTAATGGGTAAAAAGGGATAATTTTAAATATTGATGTGTTATTTGATGACGAAACCATAAAATTTTTAAATTATTTTAATTGTATTGGGTTTCTAAAACCTTTAAGTCCCTAAAACCATAATAAAAAATCCAGGTCCGTATTTAAAAAAATGTACTTGATGGTGGTATCCAAAAAAAAAAAACGTCGCATTCAAAAATTAAAAAGGCTATGTTGTAGATCATAAAACGGCTATAAAAAAGTGTTTCTTGTTTTTTACTCAAGTCAAAAATAAAGGCGCAAAAAATTAAAAACCAAAACTGAAAATTTCGGTTTTTTTCGGATATCTCCAACTTTGCCTCAATTTAACCATCTTCGTATCTCTTACCGTTTTCGAGATCCCCATGCACGCACGCGAATTTGTAGCAGCCTGTATAGTTAATTAAATTTTGAAATCAACGATTTTTTTTATTTTCCTTGATCTTACGTCATCTGATCACCAAAAATTATTGTAAGTTTGCCCCCCCTAAAACTTTGACTGCCCACTCTAAAATCTAATCCTGGCTACGGGCCTGTATCTGTTTCTAATAAAGCTTCATTTATGTTACGCATTCATTAATGTGGCTGATAAGTTTACCAGCAAGGTGAAAAAACCGGGCCTCAAAGATTTAAATCAAATTATCTCAAATGTTCCTAATATTTTTATTCTCTACTTTAAACTAGTTACAATTAAATTTAAAAAAAATGTATTGCAATATACCGGGTGACACAATTTTTTCCGTAATTTTAGCAGTAAAGGTTTGAAAATGTGAGATGTTAATAAGTGTGTAAATTGCCATTTCTCGGCCAATTCAAACCTTTGAAACCACTTCTAAGTCAATATTTAAATTTTAAATGGAAACGCCTTATCTTTATTCGACGATTACATTCTATAAAAAATTCTCTTTTCAATAACATATCACACTTTATCATTTGTTTTAAAAATGGTCACCTCGGTCAATTTTCTTTTGTTTCCTAAAATGTCCATAAATTTGATAAAGAGGTAAAGAGTAGGCCGTGGAACCGTTAAAATGGTTCATTTCAACCTGCTTTATATTATAAAATTGACTTCCTTGAAAAAAATGTATCCGTTATAGGGATATTTTATTAACAACCTATTTAAAAAAAAACAGCAAATATTCTCGATTTTTTCAAATGGCAACCCATTTTTGTTTTATTATAATAGTATCTTTCATTTAATTTTCTTTCTAACGGTGTATGACAAGTTATTAATTATTTATTAGGTAATAGTAGAAATTAACAAGAAACATCATAAATGTAATTTCTAGACATTTTTATGTCAAAATTACGAAGATTATAATGAATTAATTGTTTTCCACGTCATACTTGACATAACTTCTCATGGTTTATACAGGTCTAGAAATGACATTTATCATATTTCTTGTTAATTTCTACTATTACCTAATAAATAATTATTAACTTGTGATACACCCTTAGAAAGAAAATTAAATGAAGAATTGTATTATAATGAAACATTGATGGGCTGTTGTTGAGTTGAAAAAATCGAGAATTTCGGCTTCGTTTTTTTTTTTAAACAGGTTATAAATAATATATCCCTATAACGGATACATTTTTTGAGGAAAGTCAATTTTATATTATAAAGCTGGATGAAATGAACCATTTTAACGTTTTCATGGCCTACTCTTTACCACTTACCTTGTTTTATCAAAGTTATGGACATTTTAGAAAACAAAGAATTAATCTAGGCGACCATGTTTAAAACAAATTATAAGTCATTGAAAAGAGAATTTTCTACAGAATTTAATTATTATCGAATAAAAATGAGGGGTTTCAAGGTTTGATATGACCAAAAAATGGCAAAGTACAGACTTGTTAACTCCTAAAATTTTTAAATCCTTACTTTTAAAATTACGAAGAATACACTGTCTTATGTCTGGTATAGACGGGTTGAAAATTTTCCTTTAATTCAGCTCCAACTGTTCCACTGTACCAACACTTTGGAACACAGTAAAATACGAAAACGAACCTCGAATAACCTAAAATAAAATGAATGCTAAAATAAAATCTCAGATTAAACGTTTTATCTCACCCCTAAAAGTGTAGACAGCGCCAAAGGGGTAAATTTTCCTATAGACAGGTACAGAGGTCTTTGCGCTCTTGTCATTGTCAATATCATAGATTTTTTGTACCTTTGACTGCAACTATACCAGTCGCTATCGTATAGTTCGTAGGCTATAGATTCACACTAAAATTTAAAAAAAAATATAATTAAATATTAAAAATTTAGAAAAGAAGGTTTTTTTAGCGGCAGGCGGACAAAGTAGTGCATCTATCTTTTGCATTGAGTACACAGGGACGCCAAATGCAATGGGTTCCCTGGGGCACAGGTAGACAATGACAGGCTGTTTCGTTCTTATTAGAACTCATCAGAAAGCCATAACCTGTAAGCAAACCCTGCCTGCCGCTAAAAAAACTTCTTTTCTATTTACTTATATATACGGACACTAAACTCTATTACTTTATATTCAAAATTTACGTAGATCCCTGTAATTTTTAATACCTGTTATGTGTAGATGAATTATTACGGTCCAGTTAAGTACCTACCTTATAAAAATAATACCCTATTTACAATATACATATTTCTAAGGCTCATATTATTCATCTCCTGGTAACTTTATCAGCAAGATAATTTCCAAAGAAACCATATTGTTGAAACAATTATTTCCATAAATATTATCTGCCTGGTAAAGTTACCAGGAGATGAATAATACGAACCTTAAGCCTGTTATAATATTTATCTCCTGGTAACTTTACCAGTCAGATAATTTCTATTGGAACACTTGCCCTAACAATAATTGTTTTTCTGAAAATTACCTTATTGTTAGTAAAGTTACCAGGAGATTAATATAACGGGCCTAATAACCTTATTTCATCCCTATATTTTATAATGCCTCATTTTCGCCCTTTATATAAAACAAAGAACCCTTTACAATCCAAGGATTTTTTTTTTGGTAGCTGCTGTACTGGTACATTGGTTTATTTAACACCCCCACTCACCTTGTTAAGATATTTTAAAAATGCAACCTCTTTGTCAGGTTGCACAAAGAATTTTAGTAATAAATTAACTAACCAGCAAGTTTGTCTGTGAGATACATGACATTGACAGAAATAATATTCTCGCAATCATACTGGCCCGGTTACCTTAATTTTTAATGAACTAATCAGGCAAGTTCGATGGTGAGTTCGTAATGCCTGTCAATGTCAGTTATGTCACAGTCAAACTTGATGGTGGTTAAAAATCTTTGTGCACCCCAACATAAGACTTTTACTTACTTTAAGGGTTATTTGATTGCCAAACCAACAGTATACCGAGAACTGGGCCAAAACAGCACAAAAGTACTCCAATTGCGAGAAGAAGTTTGGCGAATTAATAGGAACCTTAAACATAATTATTTTTTAAACACTGAGTGAGACCAAAGAAAAATACATGTTTCAGTTTTTAAATTTTTCTTAAAAGAACTGATTAGAAACAGAACACCAGCCTCGAGAGGCCAGTCAGGTCGCACCGGGTTGAATGGAGGCCGTTCCTGACTGACCATGTGTTAGATTTGTTGTGACGTCAGTGTTTTTATTATAGAGCGTATTTTGTTTAAACTAAAAACGTAGAAAATGTTGTTATTTCTTGCTCTATACGATATAAGATCAGTGAAAACGCCGTGTGTATGCGTAGAACAAACAATCAACTTTTTATAAATACCATCCACGACCCAAAATGTGCATTTTTTAAATATTAATATTGTTCTTACCCTCGCTGCGACAAATAAGCACGAAGCAAAAATAAGAAGGGATGCTAAGGTCTGGGCGAGTGTTATAAAATTAAACAACCCCTCAATATTATTGCGAACGCTAAAAATTACCAAAAAAAAACTATAAGATTATGCTAAAAACTAATCAAAAGTAGGTAATAGAAAAATATTATCACAGTACTTTAAAAAAAATCTACTATTCGTCTTACTCTAATAAAGACATCAGATGTTTGGTACAATGTGTTAATTCTTTATACAACTCCTCTTCCAAAACGGGGTAGTCTTTATCATTAAGAACAGAAAAATCCTTGTCCAATCCCAACCGATCCAAACACCGTTTTCTAATGGTACGCAAAGCGTCGCCCAAAATTTGCAATTGGGTTCTTAACAAATGAAGCACGGTTACGAAAATCATATCTAGAGCTAAAAGAATAGAGAAAAATTATAACAAAAAAAATATAAAATGTTCATAAAAAAATAGCTATTTTCCTAACAAGTGCAGAAAATCGATTTTTCCGCACGCAAATGCCGTTGACAGCACGACGCGTAGCGGAGTGGTGTCAACAAACAATAGTTTTTCTACTAGCGTGAGGAAACAAATTGAAAATAATTTAAAAAACGGAGTTTTTTTTTAAATTTTTATTACAATGAACAAATATTTTGTTCCATTTGCAAAAAAGGGTGTATTCTTTTTCATACCGTTTTCTTGATTTTTCTGGCAATAAATCTTCTTTGAGATTTTCAGCCGCCAAAAGAATCTCCTCCGGTACTTCTTCTATAAAATTTTCGTTCATCTCTTCATCGGAAATCATTTTGCGTGCCGAAGAATTCAGCAAAACTCCAGTAGAAAAACTGATAAACTAGTTTAAATTTATAATATTCTGCTGACAGTGACATACAAATCAACAACTGGTTATATACAACATAGCAACTAAGATATTTCAAAGGTAATATGATGAACAGTGACTTCAAATCGTACAGCATTTATTTTAATTAAATTTAATTTCAAAATATAACAGTGCGGAAAAATCTTTGCCGCACGGTGCGGAAAAGTGGATTTTCCGCACTAAAACATGTGCGGAAAACGCGTTTTTCCGCACGCTAGTAGAAAAAATCATTTTGATGATTTTTCAATCAACTTTTCAGGTCAAATAAAAATATCCGTTTCTTATATAATAATTGCTATTGACAGTCCTTTTAAAAGATTCAGAAATACGCTCCTTGGTCGAATAAAAATTTCCGTTTCTTTATTTAATAATTGCTATTGACAGTCCTGTCTTTAAAAGATTTGGAAATACGCTCCTTCATAAACACTGAAATAAAATAGAGGTATAATTATAATTTACCTACCAGGATAAAGGTCATACTTTCTCAGAACAAATTACATTGTAAAAAACAACTAATACTGGTAATTTCTTTTTATTTTAATACCTTTTATTTTGTACAATTCAAGAAAACATTTATAACGTGTACTCAAATGACTTTGATTAATCATAGGTACTATTGTGCCGATAAAAAACTGGGACAAGAGATTTACAAAAACAATGTAAGAAATACATATCCCCTAGACTATAAAAGGTGTCTAGAGCTAAAAAGGAAAAACATTCAAAATTTAAAAAGTAACCTAGGTTACATAATGGAATGTTTTGTATTTTTCGATACGGGGTGGTTAAATTTGAGAGACATCATATAATATGGATAAAGTAAATTTATTAGATTTTTTTAAAGTCAAATATTTTATAAATTATTATATTTACCATTACCACAAAATAATAAATAAAGCTAATACAGGTAATAAAATACATTTAATAAAAAGAAAAAAATTGCGAACACAAAGTTTGTCAAAACAACACAAAATTAATATTTGGTCATAGAACCATTTCTGTTTATTACTTTTTCGAGCCTTTGTGGCATACTTAAAACTAAGTTTCTACATAATTCGACAGTTATTTCATCCCAA
This sequence comes from Polydrusus cervinus, assembly GCA_935413205.1. Lineage (NCBI taxonomy): Eukaryota > Metazoa > Arthropoda > Insecta > Coleoptera > Curculionidae > Polydrusus > Polydrusus cervinus. Next base: position 29,514,828 of record OW284519.1, read on the forward strand.
GCTTGATTTATCCTATGACGTAATTCATCCCTGTTTCTAGGTTGAAAATCATGTTTATACATAGATTTGACCATGGCACCCCAAATGTTTTCTATCGGGTTCAAATCGGGACTCTTCGAAGCCCAGGGAAGAACTGCTATGTTATTTTCTTAGAGAAAATTTTGTACAATGCGCGCTGTGTGTATTGGAGCATTATCATGCTGAAATGTGTAATTTTGACCGTATACAGCGTTTACCGATGGTATCATCACTTCGTTTAGTATATTAACGTATACTGCTGAAGTTAGTCTTCCTTCGACGATTTGGCAAAGTCCTGGTCCTCTAGCGCTAATCCAGCCCCAAACATTTATGGAGAAACGCCCACTTTGGTTGGTTTTGTGGGTGTATTTCTCATCATACCGCATGCCGGAAGGCCTATACACCCGAATTCTCCCATTATTGCATGACTGAAAAGTTTTCTCGTCAGAAAATATAACTGTTTCCCATAAATTTATTTGATTAATATATTCATGTGCAAATTCTAACCTGCCCTGTTTATTTATTTCCGTTAAAAAATTTTTATTGGCAGCACAACGGCTTCGTATATCGGAATTTCGAACCCTGTCTCTAGCGGTATTTGCAGAACCTGGAAAATTCGTCTCTTCTTTTGCCTTGATTGCAGTTTCGAAGGGATGATCCCTTAGATAATTAACCAGTCTTCTATCATGATCATCAGTAGAAATTTTAGGGGGACCAGAACCTGCATTCCTAATAATAGTCCCATGTCTTGCTATTTTTTGTTTTGCCAATAGCACGGTATTCTTGCTTACTCCCAGTTCATCTGCAATATCCCTAATAGCAATACTATCTCGCAACCGACTATAAATAATTGCCTTTTGCTGGGGGGTTAATTGTGGCATATTTACAAATAATATATGATTGTATATTTGACGAGTCAATCATAAAGTGACAATCTTTATTGACATGCAAATTTTCATGACATTTTACTGGTACCAGGCTTGATGTAAAATTATTCTTAATAGTCTAGGAGAAAATAGAAAAATTTCCTGTCCCAGTTTTTTATCGGCGCGATGGTACCACCCTAAACTTAAAACTCATATACCCTTTACTTACTGGCAATGTACCAAGCAAAGATATCCAAGGCTATATCCATATAATCAAGGGAATAATAGCATCCAGTTTTAGTGCTAACGTCAAATGGATAGTAATATGAATATGGTAACAAATTTTCACATGTTGCGTTTCCAATAAAAGTTTCACCAATGGTGTTTTTTTGTACTATAAGTACAGTGCTAATATGGGCTGATATTCCTACAAAACTGTAAAGGCTGAAGATGAAGGTCGCTATAAAAACCGATACGAATTTTTCCCTGCGCATTCGTATTCCTGGTTGAAAATCATCTAAAAAACATTGCAAAAAGACTATTTAAAAAAGGCACAAATACAGGGTGATTCCTAAGTTGATACTTCCTTTTTAGCTGTGTATAGAAGGCATTAAAATAAACAACTTTTTTAAATACCTTTTTTCAAAAAACTTAAAAATAGCCGAGTTACAGAAGTAAAAAATGTAAGTGCGGGCCTGGTAATCAAAACGTAGCCCTTTACTTTATATTGTTTTTCTCCGTTTTTTGTATGTTAGTCATGCATTTTACGGATCAATCGTCAGTTATTTATTTTAGCAGTTCTTTGCGCGGTGTGGTTTTCTGAAGCAAACTAATTTTAATAAAGTGGTGAAAATGGTAAAATTTGAAAACAATGAACTAATTATGGTGCTAATTTATTGTGAGTGTCGTAAAAGTGCAGTTGTTTCTTCTCTACATCCAGAAGTTTTCTTAATGTTATTCAATGGGCAAGTTAGGCAGAACAGTATTTGATTTGTAGTGTAATAAATGAATGTAAGTACTTTATTTTTGGGTTTTTTGAAAAAAGGTATTTGAAAATGTTGTTTATTTTAATGCCTTCTGCCTTCTATACGCAGCTAAAAAAGACGTATCAACGTAGGCACCCTGTATATTTAAATATTAATTGACTAATTTACATAAATAAACAACGTTGAGATGACAGGAGATCTGCAGAAGCAAAAATAATAGATTAAATTGCCTTTTACAGTTTAGGAAGTACATAAAAACCTGCAATTTATATCTTGCAGCTGCAATTTGACCTGCAGCTCTTCCTTCGTAATATCACCAATAGTTAATTAAAAATAGAATAGATACTTGCAGTTGCAAGATAAGTTGCAGATTTCCTGTAATGTACCTAAACCTTCTTACCCAAAGGTTTATATTGGTATTGCTTGTCCTGTAGCTTCTCCTTAATCGCATTAATATTTTTTCTTTTAACCACCAGAATCCAGAGCTTACCAAGACCCACCAGATGAGTAAACATCATACCAATTTGGCTCACCATCTTTTGGGTATCACCTAAGGCTCTCCTAAATGCAATAAGCTCACAAAAAATGAAAATTATAGCTGTAGAAAGTAGAGTGAAGTTATATAGAAAATACAGTTTTCTTATGATCTATAAAAGAAAGAAAAAATATTATATAAATATAGAAGCAGTTTAAAAAAATTGTACATAGGTATATTTTGCGGTCTGTTGAATTGGCTTATTTAAGACTGCATTCTTACAGTGGCAAATTTTCAAAAATGATAGGTTTTCTGCCTTTGTCTTCAAATATTAATGTAAAGTTACTTCAAAATAACCAAAATACGATTTTAGAAAGTAAAAGTACGAGTCTAATAGCGATTTCGGTTTACAGATCTCGGGCACTCTGAGAGTGCTCTCCCCGAGATTTGCGTGTTCGATTATCGAAATCGAGATATCTCACTATATGGCTATGACAGATCTCGGGCAGATCTATGACGTCACAGAGCGCTCTCAGAGTGCCCGAGATCTGTAAACCGAAATCGCTATAATACATTTTTTTCAGATTGTCCTCATTGTTGCATATAAGATCTCTGTACACAAATGTCGGTTGAGCGCCATCTTTTGTCAGAGTGTCTAAGCAAACTTCCATGCTAGTGTTCTGTAAACTATAGATCATTCTGCCGGACGCATCAATATAAAATTCTTTGTGCGGCTTACAGATGTCAGACAAAAACAATTATTTTCAAATTACTTATTTTTAACTATATTCACTATTCCGCCTGTCAGCATTTCTAAAATAATAATTTTTGAAGAAAATTTAACCTTGCATGCGTAACCTTGGCTAAAATCAATGCTTTACAATGCCAAAAACACAGGCTCGAGTGAATAACCTTTGCGAGATGACGCCAAAGCCGCCATTTTGTAGATTTTTGCATGGCCGAGCACGTGGCCTCTTATTGTTGTTTGCCAATTTTATCTGAAACTTTTACCATCTTAAAATTAATTGAAATGAAAAGCCTGTTTGCTGGTTTATTTTTTAAATAATTAATTTGTTTGAAAGCTAACTAGGGATACTAGAAAACTTTGGAAAAAACTTTTAAAATAGCTCTTATCTATTTAAAAGTTTTTTTTTACAAAACTAGGTGTTTAATATTGGCGGCAAATACCTAGATTTGGACAACAAATTTTTTCAGCAATAAAACACCACAAATTCAATTGTTCTTATTAATTTATTTAAAAAATAATTCTCACTCACAGCAGCAAATCTGCTTATTCCTAATATAGTGTTCCATTCGTAGAAAATCATTTTCTACAATAATTTTTTCATGTTTTTTTTAATCAGTCTTATCGAGACTTACAATAATTTTTCAATTTTTTTCTTGGTTTTATATTTTTATATAAAAAAGATCTCGAGTTTTCCTAAGTGTAAGAGGTAGTTTTTTACATAATACTAAAAATTATGTAAACTTTTTATAAAGAAAAGAGAGTAGAGAGGTTTTTTAGAGAGATTATTTATTAAGTTATATTATAATGGAAATAAAATGATTATTTCAAGTTTTATAAAAGTGGTTTTAAACAGTTGTTATCATTCTATCTTGAACATAAAAATGACCGATGACAAAAATGATAATATTAAAAATAAATGAGTTCAACTTTTACAAAAATATTCTTAATTTACTTTATATGAATTACAAAAACAATACAAAACGAACTATATTATTAAGATCCTGTCTTAATTTTAGACTGAAATCTGTTGGGTTGTGGAAGATGCGACCTTAGTCTCTACGAGCACGACATGCGCAATGCACAAACAGTTTCTCACACATTTTCTCTTAAGTCTACATTATACACTGGTTTAATACGGAGTATGCCTTTGGCCACCTCGGCCGCCACCACGTCCTCCTCTTCCGCCACCGCCGCCTCCACCTCGACCACCACCATAGCTACCCCCGGTCGCTCCATAGCCGGAATCCATACCGCCTCCGTAGCCACCACCATATCCACCTCCGTAGTAGTCATAACCATTGCCTCCATATCCATTATCATAACCAGTGTAACCATAGTCGTTCCATCCACCTTGGCCTCCCCAGCCACCTCCCCAACCTCCTTGTCCTCCACGTCCACCACGGCCTCCTCTGCCTCCAAAACCTCCTCTACCCATCATATTATTGGGTTGAGTTGCTGCCTTTTTAACATCAACCTGATGGTCTTTAATGGTCTGTTTGGGTTTTTTGAGCAGTTCTCTAACAATGGCGTCATTTTCAAAGGTAATGAAACAGAACCCTTTTCTCTGATTTTTCGTTTTGTCAAAGGGCATCTCCACTTGTGAAATACTTCCAAACTGTGAAAAATAGGTTTTGATGTCGTCATCGGTCAGGTCGGGCGTGATGCCGCCAACAAAAATTTTGCCTGGCTTGGCTTTAGCTTTTTTGGCGTCCACTGTTTTGTTGTTAATCACGTGTTCTTTTTGGGCAAGAACTTGGTCAACAATATCGGCAGAGCTGAATAGGACGAAAGCGAAGCCCTTGGACTTACCGGTCTGAGGATTCATTTTGATGCTGACGCTTTGGATGGCGCCGAACTGCCCAAAGTAGTCTTGCAGTTCCTTTTCTGTCGTTTCCAACGTAAGGCCGCCGACAAATAGTTTTTTATCTTCATCCTGCCCTGGCTTTATGGCTGAGCCACCGTTTTGGGTAGTATCCATCATATTTTTCACAATATTTTAACTTAAAACACTACAAGAACACGCGGACTTCGTTAGCCAAGCTTCCGGCGTCACTGTCAAATGGCCGACCACGAGCGCGAGTGAGATCGATACCGGCTTCACTAGTTCCCTCTCTGTCACAAGCTCCTTGATTTGCGCGGGATTTCTGACACGTAATCGCCCTTCACCCTATTGAGTCTTGTTATAGGGCTAAAAATCCCTTATTTCGAATTCACTGAAGGGCGTTCGACCCTCTATATACTTTTACAAAGGGCTAAAATGAGAATTTTCCCCTTCGAAGCGATTGAAATGAATTTTCGTTCAATCAATACTGGGAGCATATTGTGCCGGCTTGGTATAAAAGAAAACTGTAATTTCGGTTGTGGGAGTGGGTGGAAGCTCATGGTCACGTAGCCAGAGAAAGGAAAGGAGGAGAAGCAGGCAGAGCCGGGTTAGGGACGTATTTTGTACGGAATTATTGATATTTTATTACATTTTTGTTTTATTATCAATTTTTGTTTATCTTTCATATAGCAAGGTTTTATCAATCTTTAAAAGAAAATTGTATATTTTACATGTTTATGTAACTCATATTGAGAAAAAATACTAGTATTTAAACGTATATATTGTTCATGATTATGTTTAATAAGTGGCGGTCGCACCTTTTTTCGTGGGATGGCCGATCTATGTGATAATAACCTATGCATGCAATTTTATCTAGACCACAAGCAATTTTACAGGAGTTTGTTGCCTTAAACGGTTTAAAGTTTTTGGCATAGGCGTAGTTAGGGTACTTGGGGGTGCTAAGCACCCCCGAAATCTAAATTAGCACCCCCAAAAAAAATTTACATTTACAATACCGGGTCCGCCAACGAAGCGGGGACGAAAATTTAAATCATTATCGAGGAACTTATCAAAATTACTAAAGCAGCATGAGGTATGGACTTAAAAGCGGCATATTTTAAAAATATTTTACATTATACAGGGTGGCTCAAAAAAGGGTGGCGGACTAAACTTGTATTTTTTTAAATGGAACACCCTATATATTATATTATTTTCTAATTCCCTCTACAATTCTACGTATATTTTGTATAAAATGTCATATGTCTAAATTCAATAGTTTTTGAAATATGGCATTTTTTGACTTTGACAGGCTGTAACATTGGAACGGTTCATCTTAGAGAAAAATGGTTTTCACCTCCCTATCTTAGTTTTTCATTCTCTATCCAAGGAAACCAACCTCCGATTTACCATGTTAAACCGTTAAAACGGTTTTAACGGTTTCCAAGGTTTACAGCCTGTCAAAGGCAAAAAATGCCATATTTTAAGCGTCAATTACTCAAAAACAATTGAATTTAGACATATGACATTTTATACAAAATATACGTGGAATTGTATAGGGAATTAGAAAATAATATAATATATAGGGTGTTCCGTTTAAAAAAATGCAAGTTTAGTCCGCCACACTTTTTGAGCCACCCTGTATAATGTAAAATATTTTTAAAATATGCCGCTTTTAAGTCGATACCTTATGCTGGTTTAGTATTTTTGATAAGCTCCTCGATAATGATTTAATCTTCCATCCCCGCCACGTTGGTGGACCCGGTATATAGGCCATAGCCATAGGCTAATTTTAGAACTAACCTATTTTTACTTCAGCACCCCCAGTGTTGACCGACTAACTACGCCTATGGTTTTTGGTTTAATAATTTTTTTATTCGCTAAAAAACAGTGGCTTGAGTTAAATAAGAGGGATAGGGAAGACCGATTGCCCTCGCCCTCCCCTAGAACCGTCACTGGTTTAAGGACCTGCAACTCGCTCTTCTGTCCCTTGTTAGGCCTTAGTGGCACCATTAGGGCTATAAATCCTTTTTAATAAAATCTGTTGAAAAGAAAAGATTTGGCAAGGGTCTAAAGGTAGACAGGTACATTTTAAATGCCTAAAATTTAAATAAAGGATGCTGATGTACTGTCTAATAGTTTAAACGCAGGTAGGAGACTTTTATATGCATTTTAGGGGTCACGTCAGGTTTGAAAAAGTCATAAAATTTGTAAGTTAAGTTAAATAAATTGAAGTACTGAGTCAAGGTCCAAGAATTGTCATCTAAAGACGAGAGGTAATCATCTCTCCGGTGTTCACCCAAAATCTCCGAGTTTTTCATACATGCTCTCTGCTGGGTGTCAGAAAATTAGATTCTTTAAAATATTTTGTATGCGTTTTAAACGGAGAATTTATTCCGTTATTTTCAAACATCCCTTGTAAAAAACTAATAACAAATCAAAGCAAAATCGATTATTTAATGATAACGATAACATCTAACCCACATTCCTGATTTTATACGATTCTGGTACTCCCCGGCGCCAACCGGATATCTTAGGACGTCGCGACGTCTCGGGACGCCCATCGCGACGTTGGACGTCGCCGACGGTCAGTTTCACGCCGCGAAAACCGCCAAATAGGAGCAGGAAGGCAGGAACTCGCAGGAGTTTTTCATCTAGAGGAAAATGCGTTAATAAGAAGGAAAACTCTATAATTTTATGTGTATACTTTGAAATTTTGATGATATGGGAACAAAGGGAACATTTTTTGAATTGGTGCAAAATTTCAATTCACCTGCGGTTTTATAGCTGTAGAATTGAAGTTTAAATCGATACTTAATAAATTGTAAACCCATCTTTAATTTATTATTAAAAGTCGTAGAAAAAGTATAGTACATATTGAGTGTTGTAATACATTCACGAACTCATGTAATTACCGCACTCGTCGCTATACGCCGCTCTTTCGCAATTTTTCCAATCGTGCGTAATATGCGTTTTACCACACTTAATAAAACATTGCGTTCTCTTGATGCGAATCCTGGCCATGTTTATTAATGAATTTTTAAAACCTTTTTAAATTTGGACTCTACAGATATTGGATAGTGTCAGGTAGTTATTATTTTGCATTAATCCAAGCGGTGCAATTTTTTCTAAAAAATACGAGCGTCGGTTAACGTCGCGTAGGCGTCGCGTGACGTCCACATTGGACACCCTCGTGACACGGACACTCCGACGCTTTTTACCAGGATCGCACAGAAAGCCAATGGTAAATTTTTCTGTTATCGGTTTCGCGGTTTCGGCACGCGCCAACCCTAAAAATAGATCAATATCCTCTATGTTGTATGACGCACGTATATATATCTACGAGTACGAACTCATATATGGGCCCCCCATTAGTTTTACTTCGTCTGCGATTAACATAACAAACGTTTGCACCATATGGCAATATACTACATGAACATGAACCATAAAATTTTACAACTTTTGTAGAAGAAAAAATTTAAAATTTTGAAAAAATGAATCAAAGGGTCCCCTCTTTGGCTGTAAAGATTCGAATTTGGAATATGTTATAGACTGATCTTCTAGCTATCTTCTTGCGCGAACTAGAACCGGCTAAGCTATCCTGTTATTTTTTTACGGCCGATCACCCAAGCTCAAAAAGTGCGTTTTTCAATATTTAAAGATAAATCTCAAGAAAAAGTATTTCCCGTAGTCTGATGATATCGAAATAAAGGTTATTCCCGTTCTTTTCATATTCGAATTAGTAAGGCGACGTCTTTTTTGGACAAAATTTCATACCAAAAATATACAAAATATTGAATTGAGATTCATTATTAAAAGCCAGTACTAAAACTTGAATCATTTAGTGAATCAAATAATGTAGTATCGCAACTCTCAACATCGACGCACTATTCTGCGACGCGACGCCTAGCGTCGGCGTCGCGTCTTCAGCGTCGGACACACGTCAGTCGGGCGTCTTCGCCGCAGGAAATTTAGACGCTTTTTATCAAGATCGCAGGAAACACACAGGGATTATTTTTTCCTTGCATTCCTGCAAATTTTCCGTGCTGGGCTTTTTGAAAAATAAATGCATTTCGCTTTGTTTGTAACTTTTTTAAAAATCCGAAAATAAATGATAAATCCCGAAGAAAAAAACCATGTCGCTTTCAATGTTTACTTAAAAACAACACTCTTAAGTGGATCCGAACGTGCCAAAATTTGCCGTGATACATTGCGGAATTACAAAAAAAAACTAAGCAAAATTAATTTCCAAATTTTTCAGTTTTTTTTTCACAAAATTTTTTTTTAAATAAAAATAATTTTCTGTTACTCCAATATCTATAGAGTAAAAATTTAAAAAGTTTTTAATAATCCGCCCATGAACATGAACAGGATTCGCATCAAGAGACTGCAATGTTTAAAATTCTAATTTAATATATATATACAGGGTGTCCCGTAAGTTATGGGCCGTAGAGTAAATGGAGATACTAGATATCAAACTAAGCCGATTATGTCATATAAGTTTTTTTTTATTGCGTTGTGATAATTAAAATATTAATCTAATTATTTACTAGTTTTTATGCTTTGGGATGTTTAAAGGGAAATATCTCGAAAACCGTTAAAGATATTAAGATCAATTAAGTACCTACACTTTTTTGACTCAGAAAATGCCCTTTTTAAGAAACTATAATTGAAAAACACCTAATATCACAGGTAAGGAAAAAAAATCATATTTTTATGAAGCCCAGTGTATGCAACTAGCGCCCTCTAGTTTGAAACTTAAAAATTTCTACAAATTCTTATTTCTTGCGCATAAAAACATAATATTGCCAACTGTCAATTCGATTCATTAAACCGTATTAAAATTATGGCTTATTTTCGAGAATAAACTTTTACTTTCAACACCCTGTATCTCTAGAACGAGTAACAATCCGAAAAAACTTATATGACATAATCGGCTTAGTTTGATGTCTAGTATCTCCAGTTACTCTACGGCCCATAAGTTACGGGACACCCTGTATATAAATATCAAATTTCGCATGGACCTGGTAACGACTTTGGGAGAAGAATTAAGAAATATGGTTCGGATCCTCCTGAGTGTAACATTTCAACCTTACTTTTGATATAAACGCAAAATTTCTAAAAAAAAAACTTGGGAATTTTTGCATGTTTCCAAGACGCGACGCGTCGAGACGCCAAGCGTCTGCGTCGCACATTGTTAAAGCTCCAAGTCTCGACGCTTTTAACCAGGATAGCATGAACTACAAACAGTAAATTTTTCTGTATTGCATTTTGCATTAGGCACGTGCCAACCCTAAAAATAGATCAATGTTCTATATCAATCCCCCTCGCGCTTACAAAGGCCATATGCCACGCGTTCTTATTATAGCGGGCGTACTTCGGCCTCACAGTCATACGTGACAGCTCTAAGCTCGAAAATACTAATCACGAATCACTACATTGTGGGCTGAAACGTTTCAAATTTTAAGAACATCCGACTAATATTTCTAAATTCAAATTCTTCTCCAAGACAAGGTTACCAGCGCTATGCAAAATTATATCTATAATAGTTTATTAAATTAAAGTCTATTTCAGAAAGGTGTAGAGTAATAAAAGCTTAATAGGTATGCAAAGGGACTACAAAGTGACCCAACGAATATTTAAGCCACTTATATAATTTCGCATTGATTTCATTGTCAAATTCTTTCTTTTCATCAAGTGCAGGTAGTACCACCCGGGTTTTGCCTATTGTAATTCATTTACAAACACTGAAAATGGTGTGACAAAGGCGTGCATTATGTACATAGTATTAGGTAGGTACACTTATTTTTTATTAAACATACAAAAAATACAAAATACAAAAAATACATTATACAGAAATTAAATTATAAAAAATTATAAGATTCTTCGTCATCTGAGGAACTGTCATCTCCTCTTGACGTTATAATTAACGGGTCGACAATCTGATCGATCAGGTGGTTAGTAAGTAGGACACTTTTTTTTTCTGAAGAGAGGGATAGTCGGGACTATATGTATTCCATGGTATTGTACCTAACGAAGAAGGCGCCGCAGGTGAAACATTTTCGGGGCCACGCCCAAAGTTCGTTTAAAATTCACCTAACTACTATCAAATTTCGAAAATTAAATTATTACCTCTCCCCCTTTGCATGGTTGGATTAAATTTTTGTTTTAATGTTTTTTTTTTGATATTCCTAGCTGGCTCTTTATTTAAAAAAAAAACATTTTTTATAATTGTGAAAAATATGAATATTGGTGTCAATCCAAAATTTTAACATAAGACGTATGTATGACTCTAACCAGCGTTTTCCGGGCTCGGTTTTTTATGATTAAAAAAAAAAGTAAATATCGCTCACCACGTCAAAATTGATGATTTTTTCAGAAATCATGTATTTTAGGAGCGTAGATCTAAAATCAGTTTTTGGTGCAAATGCTTAGATTTGGAAATACTCCTTCTTAAGTGCCGTATATTTATATTCCTAATAAAGCATTCTCATTTCATCACGCACTATTTTTTTTATTATAAATTATCACACTTCTTCCATAAAAAATGTTTCAATTGAAGTGTTTACCTTAATTTTTCTCTTAAGAAATAAATACCTAATTGTTTTTGTTGTAAAAATATTTTATTGCATTGGGTAATATTTTTGTTGATTTAAAATAGCTCTAAAAAGGGAAAACGGAACAGACAAGTATATAATAGAAAAATTCTATAAAATATTATTCTTTTTACTCGTTTTCCTTTAAAATTGCATCAAAAATCAATAACTAAAACGATATGCGTGTGAAACCTTAATCTCTATATAAAACAGGACTTTTAGAAGGAAAAGTTTAAAAGCTAAACGTTTCCTACAAGACCTTTGTAATCTAAGCCAAGAATACATTATTTAAAGATTTAAATTATAAGTCCATGCGTGAGATGAAAATGCAGCCCGGCAGCCCCCCCCCTTATATACGCCACTGGGCGCAGCCACAATTTTTGGTAGCCTTCGCAAGCAAATAACGCCACAGCCCAAAATTTTTTATAATCATGTTCAAATTTTATCAAATTATTTAAATAATAAAGCACCCGGAATTTTTTTTTTATCAGTGGCATGAATTTTATAGTTTTTTTCAGAAATGTTGGGGGGTCCTGGGCCCCCCCAGGCCTCCCCGTAGAACCGCCCCTGCTGGTCTGTTTATTTATTTGTTGCTAGAAATAAAACCTTACCTTATGTGTATCTTTGCTTAGTTGAGCTCTACCAGCTATCAAAGCAACGCCCTCAGTTGCACTGAAAAAATCGCTGGTGGGATATTCAGTTTTGGTTTGAAAAAATCCCAATCTAGACAACTGTTTGGATATCATATTCCTATTCTTGCTCGGGCTTCTATAAAGCTTTTAAAATATTCTTGCGTGTCCGGAATATTAGTTTTTAAAGAAGCTAACCGAGTAAATTTGCTCTGCTATTAGTATTATATGTTATATGAAGTTTTTTAATTGATAAAGTTTTATAAAGGTTGCTAATACATGGAATCTGTTTGTCTAGTGAATTTTTATGTGTGCAATGAAAAGTAACAATTTATAGATATAGTATTAATTTACAATTAACTCATAAAAATTGTATTGAAAAATATTAGTCAGGATTGAGTACTTAAAGGTTATTAAGGTATTATATATATTTTTTCTAATTAATATAAAAAGGACCGTCTAAATAACGAAATTAGTGGTAATTTGGAACATTATATAGCAAGCATATAAAGTATATACTAATGAAAGACAATTAAATATTTATTTGTTATAGTCTATTTCAGAAAGGTGTAGAGTAATAAAATAGAAAATTACGTCCAGTTCGGCTCAATTTCGGTGTCGGCCATAGGCGTTGGTAAATTTTGTACATTAAATTACTTATTATAACTAATCAAAGAAGAAAATAAAGAATATAATTTGATAGAGAAGGAACTATTAGCTATAGCAAATTTACAGAAATATCGTTTTAATGAAATGTGCCGTGGAAGATATAGCTGAAAAACATAGTGTAACTGTGCTGCGCACACCGCCATATCCTATAGAACTTATATGGGCGCAAGTGAAAGGACTTGTAGCAAGACACAACACGACATTCAAAATGAAAGACGTTAAGCTACTAAGCCATTAAGGAAGTGACACCAGAGAACTGGCGTAAAGCAGTCAATCATGTCATTAAAGAAGAGGAGAAAATGTGGGATCTTGACCACGTAATCGATCAGACCATCGATCCGTTAATTATATCGTCAAGAGGAGATGACAGTTCCTCAGATAACGAAGAATATTATGATTTTTTATAATTTAATTTCTGTACAATGTATTTTTTGTATTTTGTATTTTTTTTATAGTGTTTAATCAAAAATAAGTGTACCTATAATACTATATACATAATGCATGCCTTTGTCACACCATTTTCAGTGTTTGGGAATGGATAACCATAGGCAAAACCCATACATTAACCCGAACACGGGTGGTACTACCTGCACTTGATGAAAGTAAAGAATTTTGCAATGAAATCAACCAAATTATGAAAGTGGCTTAGATTTTCGTTGGGTCACTCTGTAGTCCCTTTGCATACCTAATGAGCTCTTATTAATCTACGCCTTTCTGAAATAGACTATATCAGATTATAGATAATACAATCCAATAAGTACATGTAATTTTGCTTACATGCCCAAAAAATTAAAGAAATTCCAAATAAACGGCGAAGAATGACAAAAAAGGACAAAGAATTCGTTTAAAATATGACATTTTTAGACTTTGGCAGGCTGTAACATTGGAATGGTTTATCTTTGAGAAAAATAATTATCACCTTCCTATCCTAGTTTCTTATTCTCTAGGTTAAAGTTAGAACTTCCGGTTTAACATGTTAAACCGCAAAACCGTTTTTTTGGTGTATACATATTGGAATCCACAAGCACATTGAACAGCTGCAAGAACGAGACAACAGCTGTGTTTATGTAACTGTGTCGACTGGCACAGTGGCACGTGCCAACCTTACATGTTCATATTGGGTTCTTCACACCCCCTTTAATTATTTATGGTTTCTCTTTCTATCCTCTATACGTTTTTCTCTCTCAAACTCATTGTACACGCGTTAACAGCAAAAACCATTATGTACGCATTTCGGTTTATTTTGGATATACGTACATGCATATATCACATATGGAAGGGATCTAAGCTATTTATAGAGGGTGTTTTATTTTAGGCGCGTGCCGAAAATTTGAACTTTTCGATGTTTCTGTGCTCCTAATTGAAAGCGTCGATTTTCACCGAAGTGAAACTGGGGAAAAGCGCGAAAAGCTGGGGAAACGCTGCGGAAAATTTGGAGAAGTATTTTTGGATTTGGATAGTTTTGATTGGAATGGGGTAATATAGCAATGATATAATGTTGTTTATTTAAGCATACATACTAGCCATTATAAGAACATACTAATGCTGTTTCGATTTTCTTAAGAGGTAATTTTGACCAATTGCCAGATATAGACAGTGGCGGCTCGTCAGGTGAAGTAGTTAAAGGGGCTCTTCACCAAAAAAATAAAATAAAACCAGGAGGAAAGTTTATCGACAATATTACAGCTAGGTACCATTTTAGCCCTTAAAAAAGAATTATGTTTAAATTAAAAATAATAATTTAATCCGGATGTAGCTATTCATAATAGGGCCACGGTTAACTTCCATGGACAATAATTATAAATACTCGTGCATTTTAACGCGCCCCAGCGACCGTGTCTGTTAGTTCAAAGCCAGTGAAGACCCAACGCTTAACATGGCTTTGATATTCACCGTTGCTATGGCTACGTGACGTCAGTCACGCAAACAGCATGTAATAATTTGCATTATAATGAAGGGCAATGTAAAAATAGATCAGTCGTATGCACCATTGTTTTAGCATTGGTTTGCCTAACTTTAAGGTATTTATTTTGAGGCTTCGCGAAACTTACGGTTATAGATATCGTTTTTACGTGATTTACTGTGTGATTAAAAAGTTTTGTTTTTATTTTTCAGTTATGTACGTACGTACTTAGTTGTGTGTTTAAAAAATGAACCCAATTAATGACATAGTTTGTAATTTGTTGGAAACTCCATTCATTTGTTGACAGATGAGGATAAGAGGGACGTTTTGTTACACGGGTTTTTAGTCAATGTTTGTTTAAGTACCCGCACTATACCTAGCTCTTCACCATTTTTTAAGACCGCGTGGATAGAGAGGATGATTCCAGGATAGCTCGAACTGTCTCAGGTATTATACAGTAGCTGGATGGCTATTTACTTCAGGGTTTCAGCTGCCAACTTACCCACATTACCAATGGAATTACCATATATTATTCCCTTCTTACCTTATTAGTATTTTTCGATAGTCGTTCCTGTCCAGTGAACAACAAAAAATATTCAGTTGCAGTAAAAAATCTCTGAGGGTATGTAACATAGTTCTCTTTTTCTTTTACGTTTCTGGGTTGAGCTGTGCCAATTGGAGTCTCCCTAAAATACACCTACTTATGTATTTAATTGGAACGCTAAAACTTATATACCGGGTGGCACAAGAAAGTGCTACAACCCCCCCAAAATTAGTTTTCTCCATTTCTCCAAATAGCAACCCATCTTTGTTTTATTATAATAATATTGTTCATTTAAATTTATTTCTAATAATGTACCTACCTGGTACCAATTGCCATGATTATAGCTTTCTATAAATACAGGTAGATTAAATGACCATATGAAAGCAGGGTTAATGAAATTATGAAGCCTGACTGACTCATTTGAATATTTCCCTGCGAGATTTACCAATTTATATTGTATACACTTTTATATACTGGGTAGAACTCTGTATATTACAGTAGTATAGTAGCCATCTTGTTCTTTGGACCTACAGCTTAACGTGGTTTTCGAACCACGATTCTCAGTCATGCGACACCCCCTCAGTTTAGTGCAATGGCATAACCTACCGATTGGGGAGTGTGTACCTTCTTCCGCACCACACGAGATATCCGATCTCATCCTGCCTGGTTACCGGCGTGAATGGGGTGGGTTGGGAGATGAAACATTTTACACTCTTCCCTGCATTCGTAAACCTACTAAAATTCGGACATACTTTTTTTTATTGTGCCTATGCCCACTCCGGGGATCGAACCCGGACCGCCACAGTCGAATGCTTGTAACTCACCATGCAAGAAAATCATCTACCAGCTGCAGTAAATAGTGCTATATAGTCTATTTCACAAAGGTGTAGAGTAATAAAAGCTCATTAGGTATGCAATGGGACTACAGAGTAACTCAACGAATATTTAAGCCACTTTTATAATTTGGCATTGATTTCATTGCAAAATTCTTTATTTTCACCAAGTGCAGGTAGTACCACCCGGGTTTGGGTCAATTTATGGGTTTTGCCTATTGTTATTCATTCACAAACACTGATAATGGTGTGACAAAGGCGTGCATTATGTAAATAGTATTAGGTACACTTGTTTTTTATTAAACATTATAAAAAAAGACAAAATATACATTATACAGAAATTAAATTATAAAAAATCATAATATACTTCGTCATCTGAGGAACTGTCATCACCTCTTGTTAAAATTAATGGGTGGACGGTCCGATAGATCAGGTGGTCAAGATCCCACATTTTCTCCTCTGCTTTAATGACACGATGAACTGCTTTTCGCCAGTTTTCTGGTGCCACTTCCTTAATGGCTTGATCAAACAGTAGCTAAAGTCTTTCATTTTGAATGTCGTGTTGTGTCTTGCTTCAAATCCTTTCGCTTGCGCCCATATAAGTTCAATTCAAGTCAATTTATGGGTTTTGTCTATTGTTATCCATTTACAAACACTGACAATAATGTGACAAAGGCGTGTATTATATACATAGTATTAGGTACACTTATTTTTTATTAAACATTATAAAAAAAAATTCAAGTATACAGAAATTAAATTATAAAGATTATAATATTCTTCATCATCCGGAACTGTCATCTCCTCTTGACGTTATAATTAACGGGTCGACGGTCCGATCGATCAGGTGGTCCAGATCCCACATTTTCTCCTCTTCTTTAATTACATGATGGACTGCTTTTCACCAGTTCTCTGGTGCCACTTCCTTAATGGCTTGATCAAACAGTAGCTTAACGTCTTTTATTTTGAATGTCGTGTTGTGTCTTGCTACAAATCCTTTCGCTTGCGCCCATATAAGTTCTATAGGATTTAGTTCGCAAATATATGGCGGTGTGCGCAGCACAGTTACACTATGTTTTTCAGCTATATCTTCCACGGCATATTTCATAAAACGATGTTTGTTTAAATTTGCTATAGCTAATAGTTCCTTCTTTATCAAATCATATTTTTTCTTCTTTGGTTAGTTATCATAAATAATTTAATGCACAAAATTAACCTGCGCCTATGGCCGACAACGAAATTGAGCCGAACTGTACGGAATTTCATATTTTATTACTCTACACCTTTCTGAAATAGACTATAATTTCGCGAAATTCAGTTGCAGCGCATAGGGTAAAAAAATGGTTTATATTATTATGAACTATTAAAAAAAAATTACGCTGCTTTATTTTAGTTCTCCGCTTATCCTTATAAAATTTTACCCCATGTATGCACCAACTTATGTCATGTGGTCTGTAATTAGCCACATGGATGAAAATCTGTTAAGTAAAACAGCTAACTACCCTATTAAATTTTCATTTGGGAAAATTCAATGTTTCCGACCTGACGATTTATTTAAATTTTATAATTATTAGTTATAGCAATTATAGTTGTTTTAACCAAATAGAGATCAAATGCTTGTAAAACTTTAAATACGTTTTAACAAATAACTCCCAGTTTATATTAAAAATGAATCAATATTTAACTTCTTAAAAAAAACTGTTAAAAAGTAATTTAAAATTTCCTATTTTAAATTGCGTTTTTTTTTAAATAGTTGACATTTTATTTTAATTTACCATTTTTTTTATTTGAGGTCGTTGGTTTTGAAAACACATACGTCCTTATTCCAATGGAGAACTTGACATTTTTACCAAACGAACAAAAGAGAGGGTCTGGAGGTACAGTAACAAGGAGCTTATCAGAAGATCAAAGGGTAAGTTGTATATTAGTCTCTGAAGACCCACATTCGACAGCTGCTAACTATTTCATTGTAGGTTTTATGGGCAGAAGAACAGCATGGAAAACAACGTGCGAAGCGTGATTTCATTACTCTAGACCCATCTGATATACCAAAAGAAAGAGTTAAAAGACTCGGAACAGAAAATGAAAACAACGACACAACCGTTAAAAATAGATACATTAAAAAAGTAGCGGTTAAAAGAGAAGATTCGAGAGAAAACAATAACGAAGGAAAAGAAGAAAATACATATTTTGGTATTGGTAACGTCAAGGATGTACTCAGGCCATTGAGTAATAAGAATCGTAGAAAACGATATGCGATATTGACGGAAACTGTCGATCAAACTTTTAATGATGAATTGTGGAGTCAGCAATGGTATCTGGTAATTAATTTATGATATATCCCATTTACAGTATTTATTACAGACTTTATTTCTTAGAGGGACACCAGAACAAGACTTGATCTTCCAAAGCTGGATCTTAACGTTCTTCCAGTCTACAGAGCTGGAATATCCGGAAAAGGTGTCAGAATCAGCATTTTAGATGACGGTATTGAATACACCCATGAAGATTTAAGTCCTAATTATGTAAGTAGTACAAATAAGTCACTCAGTTAGTTATATATTATTGTAATTAAAAAAAAATACGAGGTTTATAATTTTTTAAGGATCCTGAGATAAGTTACAACTGCAATGAAGAAGACAACGATCCACTGCCAAGATATGAAGTCACAAAATCCAATAGCCATGGTACGAGGTGCGCGGGAGAAGTAGCTATGGTTGCGAATAACAAAAAATGTGGAGTTGGGATTGCTTTTGATGCTAAAATAGGTAACCAATACTATAAAAATTGAATAGTTGCGAGGTATCTGCAACATTTTTTTACGAATTTTTTCACAATTTGTTTTTTTATATAAAATTATTTTTATCAGGTGGTGTCAAGATGTTAGACGGTTTAGTTACAGATAGAATAGAAGGAACGGCGCTAGGCTACGCCCAGGATCTAGTCGATATATACAGTGCATCCTGGGGACCAAACGACGATGGAAAAACAGTTGATGGTCCCGGAAGATTGGCGAGGGAAGCAATTGAAAGAGGAATTAAAAAAGTAAATCACATTCTTACATTATTCGTTCTTCAAATTAATAGCATATGATCTTTGGTGGTTACAATTTCTAAAATACCACTCTTCTATATGTTAATTTAAGGGTAGAAATGGTAAGGGCAGCTTATACGTCTGGGCATCGGGTAATGGAGGTAGCAGAGGCGACAACTGCAACTGCGATGGATACCTAGCCAGCCCTTACACGATTTCCATTGGCAGTGCCTCTCAGAAGGGGGAGTTTCCCTGGTATGGGGAGGCTTGCGCCTCGACATTAGCCGTCACGTACAGTAGTGGAGCCTATAAGGATCAAATGATAGTAAGAGAGAAATTAAGGGTCAAGTAAAGAGATCCAGATAGTAATTTAACAAATTAGGTAGTTGAACAAGTTTGTTTTTTTAAGGCAACAACCGACCTCAACAATAAATGCACAATTAAGCATACTGGGACCTCTGCCTCGGCACCACTTGCTGCTGGTATCATAGCATTAGCTTTAGAAGTGAAGTAAGTTTCCCTTTAACTAAAAACAGTTGATTTAATATATCAAACAACAAACTTAATGAAATCAAGAGAAAGACAAACCTAAAATATTCTACGAAAGATATTATTAATTTTAGCCCGTCGCTAACATGGAGAGATGTCCAACACCTGATAGTGTGGACTTCAGAACTAGCTCCAGTGGTGGACAACCCGGGCTGGCAAAAAAACGCAGCTGGATTATGGTCTAGCACCAAGTTCGGTTTTGGACTAATGAACGCGTATGGATTGGTGTCAACTGCCGCTAACTGGACCAACGTACCTGAAGACTACAAGTGTGAAGTTAGCTTCGATAGGTACGTGTAAAAATACTCTATGTACCGTCAGACAATTTTTTCTTGTACCCATTAACTTAACTATCTTTAAGGTATAAATCAAAGGGACATGTGTATATAACAATCGTTTATTTGTAGATCATCAAGCACTACAATTTCCTTTGGAAACCAAACACAACTATTTGCAGTCACCACAGGATGTCAAGGCACAAAGAAAGAAGTGATATTTCTTGAACACGTGGAAGTCAGGACAAATATTAATTATACTGTGCGGGGAGCTTTGGAAGTTCACCTAACATCGCCAGCAGGTAATAATCTGACAAGAGAATGCTTCACCCCAACAGAACTTGTTAAGTTTATGTTATATTTTTTAGGTACTACGGTACAACTTCTAGCACCGAGGAAATTCGACAAAAGTCCGAAAGGCTTCGTCAATTGGACCTTTATGTCAGTAATGACATGGGGAGAACTTGCCAGTGGCGTATGGACTTTAACTATATCAGATAGCGTATGTGTATTTAAAAGAAAACCATTAATTAACATAAAACGCTAAAAAAAACGTTCATATTCATTTCTATATATAGGTTGGACCGGAAGGAAACTATGGAACCATAGACGAGACTTTTCTAATACTCCGTGGTACCAAAGAACCACCAGCTCATATGATAAATGGACCCAGGAACTACAACGAAGACTACAATAGGATCCATAACAGAATGGGCGAGGTGAAGATTTCTAGTGTTCTGCGGGGCATTCCTAAGAAACTTTTTGATTACGATTATTATAATTACTTAAAGTAAGAGGAAAATTTACTTTAAGTAAGTACAAGCATCTAAAAAATATTAAAACAGATAAAAAATACACGCTCTGAAATCAATTAAGCATTTTTATTGTCCCCAATCTTGACTACAGTTTTTTTTGCCATGTATACAAAAAAAAGCATTTTTTAATTTAAATCATTTATTTTACAATCATTTTATTATACTTTAGACAAATTTCTTAAGTCAGACTCTGGCTTCTGGCCCTCTGTGGTTGCTCAGCGAGCTACAATATGGCCATCTGGTTGATTCTCAACCGATTACAATCTTAAGGGCGTCGACCTCTCAACATTAGTTGATCATTAAATTAAAAGATGGCGGGCTTTTTATTGGAAAATGTCTGCTCGGCGTCCCTAGAAAATTTTTGTTAAATTTGGCAAATAACGATGAAAATAGATGTTTGCTTATTGAATATTTTAGCTAGAACCGTAGAAAAGGAGCATTTTATTAGTATTTTAGAAATATATGTTGAAAAAATTGTAAGAAGGAAAGGATGGTACGCAAGTCCGGATGTAGTATTTGGGCGGGAAATCGTTAATTTTAAAATACTTTGCTTCTAATGTCTAACCAAATTTTAATTTTCTTTATTTGAAACAAATCGTGGCGAAAGAATAAAATTTATATAAAAAAAATTGTAGGTAATTACCTGATACAGAGGAACACCCCAAAATTGTTGAATTTTGAGGCTTATAAATTACGAATCTAAAACTCTTAGTTTTTGAGATGTTTGTTTTTACAATGCTATCTTCTTGGGGTCAAAATTATTATTGTTTTCAGCAATAGTAAGCGACAAAACTGATAAGACTATTGCATCTATTCAAGTATCACATCCAAGTATTTGTAATGAATCACTCTTTTTATGTTACACATTGATATTTAAATTAAACTTCTTCCTCCACTTTAAAAAATCATAGGAAAGGGCACATTTAGTTGGTCTTTCACTTGAAATATTTAGTTATTTGAAAATCGACTCTAATAAATTTAACTCTTTCCGACATTTTGTCGACTGAGGCTTTTCATTTGTTTATAGTTCTTTCATAGCCTGCTTTGCAAAATTATTTTGTTGAGCACAGCCTTCTTAAATTAACTAACTGCCAACTGGTTGGAGGAATTATAGGTTATCGCATATTTAGGACAAAAAAAATCCCCAAAGGAAACTCTGGTGGTTGCAGTTTATTTTGTGTAAAAGAAACTTAACCTCTTTGAACCAGGCACATGGTATATCTCAAAAACTATATTATCGTTTGGAGCCGAAACCTACGTCCCAAAATTCGTCAATCCTGAGAAAATAATCAAATTTGGTTTAGTGTTCATATAAAATGGATATTTAAAATTTTTAATAATTTTATTTGAAACAAAACTCAAAATAAACATTATTTCTTAAGGAACCCAGGATGAAGCAGACATCAATTGTTTTTACAAGCGTACATAAAGCATCATAGTTTAGCACATTTTTGGTAGAATGCATTTTCCACACAAGTATGGAAATGAGGTTCTTTCCTGCAGTCTAAAAAACAGCATCCATTATGTAAAAAATCATTTCTGTCATCATAAGTTCCTAAACAAAAAATGTTTGTTTACCTTTCCACGGCAACATAACCTCTAAATATTCAAAATTATCACATATATTTAATAAAATACAGTACAAGCAACCGAACGGAAAGAAACACGTAAATAAAACGCAACAACAACTTATATAACTTATTTATTACAAAAAACCATAAGGCCAGTCAACTTAACCTTGCTTCTGTGCCAATTCCTTGGCCTTCGCTCTTTCGATCTTTGCAATACGAGCTGCAGACTTCGAACCGAGCAGACCACCTCCCCAGTGTTTCCTGATTTCGTCAGCGCGGTCGTTGAAGTTGGTCCTGATCGATTCAACGATTTTGTTGAAGTTCGACCTGTCTCCGGAATCAACTTGTGTCAAAGCTACAGCAGAACAGGTTTTGCGTCTGACGAGGAGCCCTGCAAACCAAACCAAGTGTCAATAAAGATAGTGTTAAATTGAGAGTATAACTATGAAGAAATATTGGTAGATTTCAGATTTTACAGTGTCATCACGTCTGGTCAGACGGGAAAAGAAGACAAAAATGTGTAAATCATCATGAAAAATATTGTATATACGGGGTACACATTTAAAGAAAGCTGTAACTTACCTAAACGAGCCTTGCCTTTAACAATACAATAGGGTACCCCCATTTTTCTGCACAGGGCAGGAAGGAACAGGACAAGCTGAAAAAAAGACACCATGTAATTTCCAGTTTTTTAAAATTTCAACCTAATATATATATTTACATAACCACAAATTTTCTCAGTGTCAAGTATCTTCATTTGGTTACATTTTGTGTAATGAAACCTCAGTCGAAGAAATTCATATAGACATCATTGAAAAATGAAAATACAAAAAAAAATATTTATATAAATTACTTACTTCGATGGGGTCAACATCGTGTGCGATAACCACTAATTGAGCTTTCTTCTGTTCAATCAACTTGGTAACTGTATTTGTACCAGCACGGAGGGTGTTAGGTTTCTTTGAAGGGGCCTCTTCTTTTTTGGCTACCTTGGCTTCAGCTTTGGCTTTAAGCCTAAAAGATTATTCAGTAAATAAAAATCTTAACAGCCTTTACACTCAAGGGGTTTGAAAACATACCTATTTTTCTTTTGAAGGGCTGTTTCAGGCCTGTACTTTTCTAAAACCTTGAAAAGTTGGGTAGCTACAAGAAAAAGAACAAAATAAGAAAAAACAACATAAAACAGAGTGATTTTATAATATATAAAGAACAGTCAGATAATACAAAGTATAAGTTTCAACATGGGTGTTATGTTCGCCGGTGAAAATGGGATTCATCATTGGAAAATAAAATTTATGCTATTTAAAAACTTTATAACAAATAAACATAAAACTTACATTAAACTAACCTGTTTGCTTGTCCAAAGTCTGTGTAAATTGGTTGATTGGTGGGGGTACCTTCAACCTCTTTTGAAGGACAGCTTTTTGTCTCTGAATTCTGATATATTTGGGCCACTTTACGAATCGGGAGAGGTCACGAGGGGGTTGAACATCTTGGCCTTAAAATAACAAACAACTTGGTTTTGGCTGAGTTTATAAATTATTGAAAAACAGGAGGTTGTAGTGGTTTTATCAGAATTAAAAAGCTCGTATAGTTATAAGACACCAGATGTATAGTCTGCATGATAAACAATCATCATTGTAAACAAGCATTGTGGTCATTCTATATTAATTAAAGCACAGTTACTCACCAATTCCAAAGTTCCTGGGTCTCTTTTCAAAAAGAGGGTTTACTTCTTTCCTTACTTCAACTTTCTTGACAGCCAAAGGGGCGGCTGCCACTTTCTTTCCGGCCTTCTTCTTCGGCTAAAATAAGTTATGTACATGTAATAAAACACTCATATGTTGGGTTTTTGTTATAGTTATGTTTAAAACGTCAGTCGCAACTATATTGGTGGTAGTTAGATCTTCTTCAAAACCATTCAGATAGCAAATACGGTCATCATGAAAAAGTGTTTTCATGCCAATGAACACTGATAAGTTTCAAGTGTGGGGTAAATGAGAAAACGAAAGATTTTTAAATCTATTTAAAACATTTCGTCCCTCGTTTTGTTTTATTCATGTTATAAAAATACTAAGATGTGAAGTGAACTTGGGGTAAACATAACCCTAAAATATGTTTTTCAACTCGAGAAAATGTAAGGTGTGACTAAAAAACTGGTAAAGTACAGTTTTTTCGGTGTTTAAGTAAAAATTCATTAAAGAGACCCAAATAAGGGAGAAATTGATGTTTTGAGTACACACTAGTTATCTGTCATCACCCCAAGTTACATCAAATTATCGGCATCATCGGGGCAAATTACAAAATAATATCAACTAAGAACTAAAATATAGGAAACTTACTTTCTTTTGCACCATTTTGGATCACAAAATCTTTTAGGATGGCCTAAATATTTATAGGAATAAGTATTTTACACGAACAGACGATCTCTCGAGAAAGGATCGCTGTAAAAAGAGAGCGACAGATAGAGGTGGAAAACTATCGATATTTCATATTATATAAAAAAATTTACTCGAAATCGTACTCCGATAGTAAAATATCATTGGGGCTTATATCGATTTCCTGATAAATTCACCAGCATGGTAATTTCCAAAGAAACCACTCTTAAGACAATTTTTTCCATAGAAATTATCTGACTGGTAAGGTTATCAGGACAGGAGATGGATATAACGGGCTGCCAGATAATTTCTATAAAGAATAATATCATGATACTAAAAACAGTGATATGTAAAAGAATTATTGTCTCAACAATGGTTTCTTTGAAAATTACCTTGTTTAGAATTGGTACACGTTTTTGGGAGACTTTTTTTTTTGAAAGATACTTTTGATCGGTGCAAAAGTGTTTGGTGGCAGGAAGGGTGATTTTGTCGGAGTAGAAAGTTTTCTTTCATTTAGCAAAATTTATTTTTCTATAATTTGCACTTAACTATACATAAAATATAGTTTAGAAATTTCACTATCGATACATTGAACTCTAGAACTATCGATAGTTATTTACTTCTCTAACGGAAACAAAATGATTTGACAATTGACACTTTTGCAAATAAATAAATAAAATGTCATTATTGTCATTGTCAAACCAATGTTGAATTGAGCGTTTTTTTTTTGTATAAGAAAAATTGCAAATTACGATAAAAGTTTAAAAGGTACCTAGAAAAAATTCAGTGCAAGGCTGGGTAAAATAAAAAAAGCTCTAATAATAACGATAATCTTTATTTTTATCAAAAGAAATAAAATATTAAATGGCAGAACAAATTCAATAATTGGACATGATAAAATTTTATTATTTGACAAATAGGAAAAATAAATTACTTTACTTACTTATACTTACCAATACAATTTAATTGGCCATCGACCGAGGTCCTTCAGCCTTAAGATTAATTCAATATTTAATATATCCCCAAAATGGAAAAATGTAAACAATATAGGTAGGTACAGTAAAAAAAATCGTTACTTAAAACACAAAAATATAAAATCACAATTTAAACAATTTTAAAAGATTGGCAGGTTAAAATAGAAATAAAATAAATTAATATAAATAAATAGGCTCACTTGAATGAAATATTTAAAAGATAAATCTCAGTTTTCAGTTACTACATATTCTAATTCTGCAGGTTAAATGATCATTTTTAATAAATTCTGTTAATTGTGCACCATGTAAATATACACTATTGGATAAATAAAAACAATTTTGTTTTGGCTCACACAAGTATTTTTTAAAATAAATTCGATTAGTGGTTCCGTTAGTGTCAATAACTTCAAATTCATATTGATATTTGGGATATTCTTTTTCTGGGCCCACCAACTGAACAGTCCAATAAAACTCATCTCCGTCTGAACAATAACTACTGCATATTCTAAATAACGCCTGAAAATACTTAAGAATGTAACATTCAGAAAAGTCCCCCTTTTCCTTAAGAATTTCACCACTTGCTGGAATACAGAAGGTGTCCAGTTTAGCTAAACGTTCATAATGGTTCTTTTTAATATGATCAAATAATTGTGAAACAGGCAAATACACATTACAGTCTTCATGCTCCTTTAAAGGACACTGAAATGGACGAAAGAGGCAAGTTACTTCATGCTGTTTAATATTAATAGATTTTGTTGAGTACTTGCACCCTTTATGTTTGCAGGGATATAAAATATGCTTTATAATGTTTTCCAAAGCAAAATTTCATGTATTTCTCATACGACCTTTGCATGTGGGGCAACTTTTTAGGTCTATAAAACAGGTGCCGCATATGCTATGCCCTATCTTGCATTGATAAATTGGAGCAATCAAGTATTCTTTACATACAGGGCACTCTAGCTCTACCAGCTGATTATAGTCTACATTAGGATTTTTATTATCATCGTTAAACACATCATCTCTTGAAGGAAGGGTCGTACTTAACGGGATTTCTGTAATACTAATAGTTGCAATAATAGACACGGGATCATGTAGCATATTCCTGACCTTTTTTTGTTGAAGTTCTAATTTTGTCCCTACATTCTGGGAAGGACTGAACTCATATGCTTCGGTAACACTCTTCAATGTCAAACAGTAGATGTTATCCACATCATTATTTGAAGTCAAATATGACACCGTTACGGCATACGTTTTTTTTCTAGGATAAGCTTCTCTATTCACAAGATATATGGTTCCTAGAAACGGCATAAGATAGTTTGCAGAATGGTTATTTAGAAAATCAACCTTAAACTGACAATCTTTCATTATACATTTTGGATGGTTATTTTCGAAGTGTTCCATTATATTAGCAACAGTTCCTTGCCATGTACAGTTATGATAAATTCTGGAAGGACAGTCCAGTATCTTATAGTTGCATTTATTTTCATGCTCAGCAACTTGATGGGGAAATAGATTTT
Organism: Polydrusus cervinus; assembly: GCA_935413205.1. Classification (NCBI taxonomy): domain Eukaryota; kingdom Metazoa; phylum Arthropoda; class Insecta; order Coleoptera; family Curculionidae; genus Polydrusus; species Polydrusus cervinus. The sequence goes on from OW284519.1 coordinate 29,542,023, forward strand.
CTAGACATCCATTTTCATGATAAATGCAGGGAAATTTTTGAAACTCGATGGCCATTTCATAATATTCCATATGCATGAAGTTATTTGTATTTTCTATTGGACATCGTCCACAAATTGGACCTTCAGTGGTATGCCTATAAATTGGCAGACATGACAAGAATCTTTTACATCTGGTGCAGACAAGCTTTGTTAGAGTAGCTTGCTGAACAAAATTGATACCATCTGAAAAACAAAAATTTACAATTTAAAAAACCAAAAAAAAACCGTATATCTGTCGTCAAGTATGTGACTAAAGTGATCAGTGGCGTATTTAGGGGAGGGGGGGGGGCTCCCCCTACCCTGAGCCTTGGAGCTCGGGTCTAAAAGTTAAGGTGCAACCTAAATTTTCGTCTCACACTTGGACTCTTAATTTAAATCTTTAAATAATGCATTCTTTGCTTAGATTACAAAGGTATTGTAGGAAACGTTTAGAATTTAAACTTTTCCTTCTAAAAGTCCTGTTTTATATAGAGATTAAGGTTCCAGACGCATATCGTTTTAGTTATTGATTTATGATGCAATTTTAAAGGAAAACGAGTAAAAATAATATTTTAGAGTATTTTTCTATTATACAGGGTGTTCCTTAATGACGATCTAATATTTTAGGGTGTGATTTTATGAAGAAAAGTTCATATAAACATATGTCCTAAACGGCTTAAATTTGTTGCTACAGGGTGTTCAATTTTTTTTCTTTAATTTGTTTTTTGTAATATCTCCGAAAGTACTTTAGATAATATTTTCAATTTTGGCATGTGCTAATAGGATATAAAACCACATATTTTAGTTATAAAAGTTATTTTTTTGTCCCACCAGTGGCGTCCCTGCAAACATGTCCTCTGATATTTTTTAGAAAAAAAGTGGTAAGTCCCTGACATTTTTCCATGTTGATATTATTTCTGATTAATCTGGCCAATTCTGCATAAAAATGGTCTCTTGCGTTTTTTTGCTTAGACTTACCGTTCTTAATTAAAATAATTAAATTAAATTAGCTCTACTATTATTATTAACATTGATAATGCAAAATTTTGTTTAAAAAAAATTGTTGGAAATGACCACCTTTACTTAATAGGTATGCAAAATGAAGCAATTTTAATTAAGAATGGTGTGCCTGAGGAGAAAAGCGCAAGAGACCATTTTTATGCAGAATTGACCAGGCTAATCAGAAATAATATCCACATCGAAAAATGTCAGTGGCGTACCACTTTTTTTCTAAAAAATATAAGAGGGCATGTTTGCAGGGACGCCACTGGTGGGACCAAAAAAACTTTTATAACTAAAACATGTAGTTTTATATCCTATTAGCACATGCCAAAATTGAAAGTATTATCTACAGTACTTTCGGAGATATTACAAAAACGAATTAAAGAAAAAAAAAATTGACCACCCTGTAGCAAAAAATTTAAGCCGTTTAAGACATATATGTTTATATGGACCTTTCTTCATAAAATGACTTGAGGAATCACACCCTAAAATATTAGCACGTCATAAAGGAGCACCCATGTATACTTGTCTGTTCTGTTTTCCCTTTTTTAGAGCTATTTTAAATCAACAAAAATATAACCCAATGCAATAAAATATTTTTACAACAAAAACAAAATACAATTAGGTATTTATTTTTAAAGAGAAAAAGTAAAAATTTTAATTAAAACATTTTTTATGGAAGAAGTGTGATAAGTTATAATAAAAAAATAGTGCGGGAAGAAACGAGAATGCTTTATTGTGAATATACAAAACGGCACTTAAGAAGGAGTATTTCAAAAACTAAGCATTTGTACCAAAAACAGCTCTTAGATCTACGCTCCTAAAATTCATGATTTCTGAAAAATCATTAATTTTGGCGTGGCGAGCGATATTTACTTTATTTATAATCAAAAACGCTGGTTAGAGTCATCTTATGTTAAAATTTTGGATTGACACCAATATTCATAATTTTCACAAATATAACAAAATTGTTTTTTTCCACAAATATAACAAAAAATGTTTTTGAGCCAGCTAGGGATAATATCAAAAAAAAAGGAAAAAAAATATTTAACCCAACCATGCAGAGGTGGAGAGGTAATAATTTAATTTTTGAAATTTGATAGTAGTTAGGTGAATTTTAAACGAACTTTGGGCGTGGCCGCGAACTTTTTTCGCCTGCGGCGCTTTCCTGCCTTCTTCACTAGGTACAACATCATAAAATACATGTAGTCTCGACTGTCCCTTTCTCCAGAAAAAAAATGTCCTACTTACGCCCACTGAGCCCCCCCCCCCCCCCATATTTTCTGGCTACACCACTGCCTCCAATCCTTCACAATCCCAAAAAATTACCCAAAAACCCTTCATATTAAAAGAATTCCTTCAATACAGGCCACACTGAACGGACCAGACAATTAAATAAATTTATGATAAACCATAATGATACTATTTTTTGTTTGCTTTCAAGATGTTTTTTTTTGCTTTGCGTTCAACAAGAAAAAATTACACTTACACATTCGATCTCGTTGGGGAGTATTTGCTACCTTGACCTCCATGGAAGAAAAAGATATAACTAATTCAAACAAAATCAGGAAAAATTCCGAAAAATCCTTGTTTTAAATAACTTAAACGGTCTTAAATGTGACCCGCGCGAGGTAACTGCAGCTGCAGCAAGCAAAAGCAATGGTTGCGGGTTGCTACAGCCACAATGCTGTTCGACTAAACATGCGTCAAATCGACCAATCAGGATGGTTTAAAATGGCAAGGGTATTTCTGGTTGCCTATGCAGGGGAACATCTAAAATTTTGAAAAACGAAAGTAAAATCTCAAAATCCGCATGGTGGGCACTCCTAAAAAGATGGGCGCCCACCCAAAATCAAGGGATTAGGTTTAACGCTGAAGTTTCCGAGGGGAAGGGTGATTTTTTTTTAGGAGTAACTTTTGGTTGGAAGGAGTGCCCGGGAAGAACCTTTTTTTTAGAAGTCAGGGGGGGGGGGGGGCATCTTTTTAACTCACTTTTAATTTTTGACAGTGCGCCCACCTTAAAATATTCGGGCCCACGTGTGCCCACCCATTGCAAAATTCCCCGCGCCGCAGTTGTAGATATTGACAGGAATTGATTAAAGCAAATTAATAAAAAATTTAATAAGGTCATTCGCCGCCTAAAAAATTATAAAAGAAAGTTGACAAAAATAGTGCAGAAATTGACATTTAAATTGGATTAATTCTTCGTAAACATATGGTATTTCCTTGGTAATTAATTACATCCTTATTACTCTTTAAATAAAAACATATGTTTTGTATGCAAAACGTAAAAATGTGCTAGGCACTGGCGAAGCCAGAAAATAGGCTCGGGGGGCTCAGTGGGCGTAAGTAGGACATTTTTTTTTGGAGAGAGGGACAGTCGGGGGGACTACATGTATTGGACCTAAAGAAAAAGGTGATAAAGCGCCGCAGGCGAAAAATTTTCGGGGCCACGGCCAAAGTTCGTTTAAAATTGGTTTAAAATTCACCTAAATATTTCAAATTCGAAAATTAAATTATTACCTTTCCCCCTCTGCATGGTTGGCTTAAATTTGTTTCTGTAAATGTTTTATTTTTTACTTTTTTTTTGATAATCCTAGCTGGCTCTTTATTAAAAAAAAAAACATTTTTTATATTTTTAAAAAATATGAATATTGGTGTCAATCCAAAATTTTATCATAAGACGTACCTATGTATGATTCTAACCAGCGTTTTTCGGGCTCGGTTTTTCCTGATTAAGAATAAAGTAAATAATGTTCACCGCGCCAAAATTGATGATTTTTTCAGAAATCATGTATTTTAGGAGTGTAGATCTAAGAGCAGTTTTTGGTGCAAATGCTTAGGTTTGGAACTACTCCTTCTTATGTGCCGTTTTGTATATTCATAATAAAGCATTCTTCCCGCGCTATTTTTTTTTATTATAAATTATCACTCTTCTTCCATAAAAAATGTTTTAATTAAAATTTTTACTTTAATTTTTCTCTTTAAAAATAAACACCTAATTGTTTTCTGTTTTTGTTGTAAAAATATTTAATTGCATTGGGTTATATTTTTGTTGATTTAAAATAGCTCTAAAAAAGGGACTACAGAACAGACAAAGTAGGTATACCTATAATAGAAAAATACTATAAATTATTCTTTTTACTCATTTTTCTATAAAATTGCATCACAAATCAATAAATAAAACGATATGCGTCCGAAACCTTAATCTCTATATAAAACAGGACTTTTAGAAGGAAAAGTTTAAAAACTAAACGTTTCCTACACAGTGGCGGCGCCAGGGGAGTGCCAGGGTGGGCACGGGCCCACCCTAGAAACACGAGTGCCCACCCTGGTGCCCCCCCCTCAAATTGATGGATTCGGTTTTGCAGTGGAATTTCCGGGTTGAAGGGAGACCTCGGTAGGAAAACTTTGCCGAGAAAAGTAGTGATATTGACTTTTTTTTTGTTTTTTTTTAGACGTCACACTCAACAACAAAAGGGAAGTTTTGTTTCGGCTCCGCATATAGCGTAATAAGAGTGTGCCCCCCCCCCCCCTCCCTCCTCTAAATACGCCGCTGCGTAACAATCATTATTTGTTATTGGCTTGTTTATCATATATTTTTTTAGGTTTCCGGGACGGCAAGTTTTTATTTGCACCCGTCGGCAAAAACACTTAATACGGCACTGATTTTACAGCATAAATATCGCCTACAAATTGAACTTTGGTGTGTGGTATACACATCAAGTAATAATGCCTTCAGTAACTATATCTATTTGGCTCACCTCAGTGGCGTAGCCAGAATTTCATTTCGGGGGGGGGGGGGGCAAATGGGTAAGGAAACTCCCCTTTTTTTGGACAATCAAAAAAATTTCAAAATAAAAAATACATACATTTAAAGAAACTTGTAGTGAGTTATACAAATACACTAATATAGGTAATATAAAACAGAATATATACTTGTTAAACAAAAAACTCTTCATTAAATAAGCATAATTGAGCAAAAAATACTAAAAATAAGGTATATTTTTTATTTATTGAAAAAACAAAAATTAATCATAAACTTAAAGCACAACATATTTTTTTGCCAAAAACTAAACCGTGATTCGTCGCCTTTTTTGACAAAATATATTGATTATTTCATATATCAATGTGAATTTTTTTATTTATTTATTTATTTATTTATTTCATACACTGTTTTACAGTTTCCCAGTTACAAAACAGGTAGAAAACAGAATTTAATTAAGTAAAAATAAAACAAATTATTTAACAATTAACATAAAGATTAGCAATATTTAAATTTATGAAACTAACAATACGGTAGTAATAATAGGTACCCTACAACAAGAAATAATTAAAAAAAAGTAATTAATTACATACGTAGTATAGGTACTAGTGATAAAAATGTATTTTGACAGCGCTTAAGCTTCAATTAAAGACATCATAGGCATGGACATTGTCATTGTAACATGTACACATCCTATTGATGGGAGAATATTTGAAGACATTGGTTCGTGAAGGTGGTAAGTAGAAGGTATATAAGTTACGGGCATTTAGAAAAGGAATTCTAAAGTTCAGTTTGTGCAGCAGCTCTTCACAAATAATATTGTTATTGAGCAGTTTATGTAAAAATAACTGCGTAGAACATGTGCGTCTATCATGTAATCTAACAAACGAGAATCTTTGCAGCAGCTGGTCATGAGGAAAACCTCTGTCGGGATACACTCCATCAGATCTATACCACAAAGCTTTCAAAAAACGTCTCTGAACGCTCTCAATATTGTCAATGTGAACTTTATAAAACGGAGACCAAATGATTGAAGAGTATTCCAATTTAGATACAACAAGAGAACGATACAAAGTTACTAACGGATCAACTGACCTAAAATCTTTAGTAGTTCTAAGGATGAAACGGTGGATACGACGTGATCAATATGAGGAAGAAAGGATAGTTCTCTATCGAAAATAACTCCTAGATCCTTAAACACAGTAGGTCTATCCAGAATCTTACCATTTATGTTATAATGTTTATGTTTTATGAATACTTATTAAAGCTGAACTTGTTCTACGCTCTTCACCTGAATGATTTCTCAGATATGTTCTTAATCTTTTTAAAGTGGAAAAACGTCTTTCTGCTGAAGCTTTAGTTACTGGGAGGATGATTTGTTATTTTATTTGGCGCGTTATTGATAGCGTTGCCGTAAAAGATTTTTTATGTTGCCCAATTATATTATATCTTCTTTTTTTTTGGATTTCAGGGGGGGGGGAAGCCCCCCCCTGGCTACGTCACTGGCTCACCTTATATAAGAAAATAACTGCAATAGCCGAAATGATAACGATACATCTCAATGATTTTAATAAATTCCCAAAGTTTATTAACATTGCTCTTGAATAGTCTACTAATCCATCTCGAAAGAAAGGCTTTCTTGGGCCCACCCTGCCCCTAAATATGCCACTGTGTGATATACACAAGTAATAACGTCTTCAGTAACTATTTTTATTTGGCTCACCTTATATAAGAAAATAAGTGCAATAGCCGAAATGATAACGATACATCTCAGTGATTTTAATAAATTCCCAAAGTTTATTAACATTGCTCTTGAATAGTCTAATTCATCTCGAGAGAAAGGCTTTCTTGGGCCCACCCTGCCCCCCCCTTCCCGGATAAAAGTTTATTTTACAATCACTTCCACTATAAAAGATTGCGGCCAGGAAGTAAAGCTTTAGTTACGAATATTTTCAATTTGTTATAGTTTTTGAAACAAACTAAAATGCTTAGGGTGAGTGGAATGTATAATATGGATTATTTCGAACTAATATAAGATCTAAGTGCCTCGGTGTATTTTTATTTTAAACTATTTTAAACTTCCCAGCAAAAAATTCCAACACCTCAAAATATTATCTAAGTTTGAGGGTCTATAATTTTTTTCTTTTGAATCCAATTTTCACGATTCTTTAAAGGGGTTTTAAATACATCTATCGAGATCGTTTTTCCCCCTAAATTATATTATACAAATCAAAATAAAATTTTTTGTCATAATTTCAAAACACCCTGTGGAAAAATTGAGGAGGGCAATTTTGTTTAAAAACTCCTTTTAGTAATATTAGATGTATTCCTAACATTTTGGTTTTTAAATCATTCATTTATCTCATCTCTTGTAATTGCTGCACAATTTTAAATAAATACTGATAAAATAATGAAAAAAATTATTAACAAAAACAAAAATCAATATAATTAATCAAGATTAAAAACAACGATTTTAACAGTGTGCTCAGTCTTCGTGGCATTGAAAAAATAAGGTTGGGTATTCTTTCTTGAGGATCAGCTCCATATATCTCTGCCTGCTAGTGCCAATCTTAATCTTGCAGAGTTCGTGACGACACCAAGACGTCGAAGAACAGCTCTAATGAGTTCCTTCTAGAAATGTTCTATGGGGTAAAGATCTGGGCTTTATGTGAGCCACACCAATCTTAATCTTGTATAGTTCGTGACGACACCAAGACGTCGAAGAACAGCTCTAATGAGTTCCTTCTAGAAATGTTCTATGGGGTAAAGATCCGGACTATATGCGAGCCATGTCAATCTTCGCAGTCCAATTTCATCCAAAAATATTGGTCCACAATTAAAGGAGCAAATGGAACGACCACTTCTTGGAGGATTTCCTCAATGTAACTTTAAGCGTTTAGAGTTTCATTTTCAACAACTACAGCTATTAAAATTTTTGTTTTTATCATTGACCAATTATATTAATTTTTTGTGGCATTAATTTTTTTGATTATTTTATCAGTATTTATTTGAAATTATGCACGTTTTGTGTTACGAGAAATGGGATATTGGGATGGCATAAGAAAGAAAATGTTAGGAATACAACTGAGATTGTAGAAAAGGGTTTTTAAACAAAATTATCCGTCTCAATTTTCTCACAGGATGCTTTAAAAATATGTTTTTTAGATTTATTTTTGAAACAATGATTATAATTAGTATTAATTAATGATTGTTAATTGTAAACAACATTAACAACGAAATAATTTTACTTAAGTTGGGGGACCTACAGTTTAACGTGGGTTCCGAACCACGATCCTCAGTCATGAGCCCCCCCCCCCAAAGGGCTAACCCTCAGTTTCATGCGCCATTGCATGACCTAACGATTGGGGAGTGTTTACGTTCTTCCGCACCTCACAAGATATCCGATCTCATCCGTCCTGGTTATAGGCTTAAATGGTGTGGGTCGGGAGATAATACATTTTACACTCTTCCCTGCATTCTTAAACCTACTAAAATTCGGACATACTTTTTTTTATTGTGCGTATGCCTACTCCGAGGATCGAACTCGGAACGTCACGGTCGAATGCCTCATCGCTGAGCTAGAAATAATTATATATTTTGTTTCAGTTTGTGGTACTCAGTGCCGTAGTGGCCATCGCATCCTCCAGACCAGGAATTGTATCCACCTGTAAGTATTTTCTCACGTCTGTAATCGACCAGTTACTAAATCAAACTGCCAATTTTTTTTCCGTCTGACTTAACACAACAATAACAAGTATTTCTTTTCACTTTTTCTTTACTCTTGCGTTATGAAAAAGGCCTCCAGGTTATAAACACGATACAAATTAATAAAACGGAACTGGTTTTCTCTCGTCTCAGTCTCGTCTTTTTCTTAGGTAACTTCCATAACACATAATCGCGCGGTGATTATAATTTTTTTTTATTTTTAATGTTTTAGTCGCACCGGAAACAGGTGAATGTATATTATTTATTGCGCATTTATAATACATTCGCATGCAAGCTGGTACACCTAACAAATGACTTTTAAATTAGTAGGCAATAAAATCTTACTTTCATTTTCTTTATCTTAAATTACGTTCCCTTTCATTTGCTCTTCAATTTTTTTTATTACTATCTCTTTGTTGGGCGGTCATTCATTTCACTTTTAAAGATTATTGGTATACCTATTATATAGTCTATTTCAGAAAGGTGTAGAGTAATGAAAGCTCATTAGGTATGCAAAGGGACTACAGAGTGACCCAACGAATATTTAAGCCACTTTCATAATTTGGCAGTGCATGATTTCATTGCAAATTTCTTTATTTTCATCAAGTGCAGCTAATACCACCCGGGTTTGTGTTAATTTATGGGTTTGCCCTATTGTTATCCATTCATTAACACTGAAAATGGTGTGACAAAGGCGTGCATTATGTCCATAGTATTAGGTACACTTATTTTTTATTAAACATTATAAAAGAAAAATACAAAAAATACATTATACAGAAATTAAATTATAAAAAATCATAATATTCTTCGTCATCTGAGAAACTGTCATCTCCTCTTGACGTTATAATTAACTGATCGACGGTCCGATCGATCGGGTAGTCAAGATCCCACATTTTCTCCTCTTCTTTAATGACATGATGGACTGCTTTTCGCCAATTCTCTGGTGTCACTTCCTTAATGGCTTGATCAAACAGTAGCTTAACGTCTTTCATTTTGAATGTCGTGTTGTGTCTTGCTACAAATCCTTTTACTTGCGCCCATATAAGTTCTATAGGATTTAGTTCGCAAATATATGGCGGTGTGCGCAGCACAGTTACACTATGTTTTTCAGCTATATCTTCCACGGCATATTTCATAAAACGATGTTTGTGTAAATTTGCTATAGCTAATAGTTCCTTCTTTATCAAATTATCTTCTTGTTTTCTTTGGCTAGTTATCATAAATAATTTTACGCACAAAATTTACTTGCACCTATGGCCGACACCGAAATTGAGCCGAACTGTACGGAATTTCCCATTTTATTACTCTACATCTTTCTGAAATAGACTATAAGGAATTCAATAAAATGTTAGCCATTTAAAAGTTGTGTGTTTTCAACAATAGTTTTTTTAAAATCTTTTAAAAGACACTTTGGCTTTGCCCTTTTTCGTCACCTTTTTTCGTAGAATAGAGATGAATAAAAATCTGAGGGAAGCAGCAGTTTGAGCGACTCAGGGGGTAGATTTTGACAGTCAAACTCCATTTAGGAGGGTTATTTAACATGATGTTAGTTAAAAAATTAAAAAATAACCTCCTCTTTTTAGCTTATGGCGGTGGAAGTGACGATCACGGCATCAGCGGCCTTAACCTTGCTAGCCTAACCTTAGGCGGAGCCAGCCACGGCATCAGCGATAGTGGTCTTGGCAGTGAAGGACATACCTTAGACTTGGGAGGTGGTGGAGGTGGCGGCGGCGGCCTTGAATGGGCTAGCGGAGGTTTGGGCGGTGGCTCCAGTGGAGGTGGCGGTGGTTCCAGCGGTGGAGGAGATTTCCATCACGGAGTCAGCATCGTAGGAGGAGGTGGCGGACAACAGGGACAGATCATCGATTTGACTCATCAAGGTATGGTTTTCTAATTTTTTTCACAAATAGTGTTTTTGCATATAAATTGTAGCCAAAAAACTTATCGTATTTCCTCTAGTAATGTCAAGTACTCGGAGTTCTTATGTTATTATTCTATAATAAATAATTTTTAGGAGAAGGACACCATGAAGCTTTTGGAGGTAGTTTTGTCGCGTCGAGCAAATATTCCGCAGGAGGTCATGGAGGTGGTGGCGGTGGTGGAGATGGAGGTCATGGAGGTTATGGAGTATCTGAAGGAGGATGGGATGGACACTACAGCGACGTATTAGGTAATTATCATTGATGATTTGATTAAAACAATATGAGCAACGATTTATTCGTTTAGGTACTTATACATTATACAGAGTGTAAAAAAACGTTATTTTCTTCATTTTAGGGGCCGGTGATGATTCTTCAAGCGGCGGTGGCGGTTATGAACATCTATCATCAGGATCCTTTGGACACTAGTACCATAAAAACCCTTTTTTAGAACTGATTCCGAAACCAGAGTTGTATTATTAGATTCAAGATTTTTGAGCCATTTGTAGTGATACCTACTTGAGAATAATTTCGAAAAAAATCTTTGAATAGACATAATATAGAGCTGATTTCGTCAAATCTTCTCATTCTCAAACCCTTAGACTGTTTTTGTACATATTTTTGTTGATTAATTTTATATTGTTGATGACTGTGTTTTTTAATAAAAAAAAAATTAAAAACCCATTTATTTGGTGTTTTTTTAAGATTACAACGATTTGAAAAGCTCGAAACTCTTTTTCTTATACTTTTTCTAAGCTTGAGCACGCGACCTGAGCTGAAAGGGAGAGTTCCAGGGTCCAGTTATTGTTTCCTAAATGGAACTTTGGATTTCAGAAAGTACCAGGATTGTAATGTATCGGATTTATTGACAAGATTGTGTTCATGGACATGGCGTACTATATACTTATACAGGGTCCTGCGCCTCACCTCCCGTCTTCTGTAGCTCACTTATTAATTAAGTTAGGATTTTGATATTTTGCAGACTTTACCTGTATCCTAGGGCGCATTTCAGGAAAATATTTTTGTTTATACAGGGTGTTCCAAAAAAGTGTGACGTCATAAAGATATGTTTTTTTAGATTACATGCTATATATTTTCTTACTTATTAAGATGCATCTTGTAGTTGCCTACATACCCCTAAAATTTTAATTAAATCGGTTCAGTATTATAGGCGAAAAAAAATAAAAACTAAAAAAAATCAGTTTTGCACCACTGGTTTTAAAAATTAATAAAAAATAAAAATAATGCCTCGTTATTAAAATTCTACAAAGGTACTAAATAAATAAGGTCCTAAAGTCTCGTTAACCAAGTTTGAATAATACGAATTGTTCAGGGTGTCCAAAATTTAGTGTCAAACTTTAAAGCAATTTATTTTTCTTATTTCAAATTGGAACCCTTCTATATTATTATGTCATTCGATGCAGAATTACAATTCAAACATTTGTTCTAATTACAACTCTATCGCAATTTCTAACGCATTAAGACTTATTTACAGAAAACTCGTTTTATCAACCTTTCCACCAGTCATTTATTATATAATAAATATCAAAGGTGGCTTTGAAAAACAATTTATTGGTATTAAAGTTTCTTAAAGTGACAAAAGCCCATTTTGACTTTAGTTATTTTATAGTTTCAAATATTATTAGATTAGTATTAATTATTTAAGCTATATTATTTTTTGTGATGGAATACAACCAAGAAAAGCTCGTAGATATGATTTTCATATTAGGAGCATGCTAAAAGAATTTTTATTTGTCCTTTTAGTAAACTTTAATATCAATAAATTGTTTTTCAAAGCCACCTTTGATATTTATTATATAATAATGACTGGTGGAAAGGTTGATAAAACGAGTTTTCTGCAAATAAGTCTAAAATTAGAATAAATGTTTGAATTTTAATTTTGCATCGAATGACATAATAATATACAGGGGTTCCAATTTTAAATAAGAAAAATAAATTGATTTAAAGTTTTCAAAATTTGACACTAAACTTTGGACACCCTGTACAATTCGTAGTAATCAAACTTGGTTAACGAAACTGCGAGACCTTATTTATTAAGTACCTTTGTATAATTTTATTAACGAGACATTATTTTTAATTTTTATTAATTTTTAAAACCAGTGGTGCAAAACTGATTTTCTTTTGGTTTTTATTTTTTTTTCGCCTATAATACTGAACCGATTTAATTAAAATTTTAGGGGTATGTAGGCAACTACAAGATGCATCCAAATAAGTAAGAAAATATATCCCATGTAATCTAAAAAAACATATCCTTATGACGTCACACTTTTTTGGAACACCCTGTATAAACAAAAATATTTTCCTGAAATGCACCCTAGGATACAGGTAAAGCCTGCAAAACGTCATAATCCTAACTTAATTAATAAGTGAGCTACCGAAGACGGGAGGTGAGGCGCAGGACCCTGTATAGAATGCTTTCTATAAACAGTGAAATGCACGTGTTTTTCGAAAGCACGTTTGTGAACGAAACGATACATCGATCTTGCTTAGTTGTCGTTGTAAGAGAGAATGAAATAAAAAACAATACAAATATTTTATTGGTTTACTATAAAAAAATTACATCTAAATTTTATCTTGTTCTTTATTATAAATTAGATTGTGTTGAAAATGTAAAAAAAAATCATTATAAAAAGTAATAATAATTTTGATAAATAGGAAATAAGTGTTATTGTTAGCTACCATAAAAGAAAATCAAAGAAAAATTGCAAATAGCTTAAAGTTCTGAATGTCTGCCAATTAGCTCCTTCTATGTGTCTTTTATTTATAATAAATCACAACGTTTCAACTGGTATGTATCTTCAGTCGTCTACAGGTAAATACTAAATAAGTACAGTAACTACAGCTCTATTTATACTAGCTAGAAGTACTGAAGCGTAACTAAGATAGGCGCAGTCGTGCGTGATCCTATTCCAAGGTTATATTTACTTAAACAAAGGTTTCCAGATATTTCTTGTATCCAATACTAAAACAACATGGGATATGGTATCAGCTTCCTTGAACTTCCTTCAGGGTGGTTCAAGGAATCTGCTACCCTACATCAGCATTCAGTTTCTTAAAAGTCCTCATTAGATATATCTGGTAAACCTTTGCTTAAGTAAATGTAGGTAATCTTAGAATAAGATCACGCACGATTTAAACGCACAACTGCGCCTATCTCAGGTATGTTTCAGTACATCAAGTTAGTATAAACAGAGCTGTAGTTATTTAGTATTCATCTGAAGACGACTGGAGATACTTGCCAGTTGAAACGTTGTTATTTAAAACAAATAATTTTCTATTATTTAAAAATTGTATCCAACCTTTAAACAGACATTTAAACACAACTTTAAGCCATCCTGTATAATTTCTTCAAACTTTCACTAAGCTACCTAAGAACAATAAATACCTAATGGTCGAAAATAAGTGTTTAAAAATATACAAATAAGCTAGTAGGTACTTAGTTAAAAATAAATTAACCCTAGATATACGTACTTAAAGTTTTTTTTTAAGTATTCTAATTTACAAGGAATCAAACTGAGCTGCCAAACTTACAGCACAGTCGTCATGGTTTTGTATAGGCACATTTTTAACCCTAATATTACGTTAGAAATTAAGTCTTGAAAATGGAAATTTATCTAAACAGATTAATTTAGTTGTCTGTACCATGGAAAAATAATAATACGGAAATAAAACCATAAAACCATAAAAAACAACCTTATAATGTTGATAAACAAGCTGCTAATGCAGTTTAAGGCATTCCTATAGTTGAAATGCATTGGAAGCGTTTTCCTACATCGCTTACAATTTTTCCGAAGTCATGTTTTGTTCGCCGAAAGTACCCGAAGATATACAAAATCCCATGTGGGCGTGTTTTAGATGCCTCTGGCCAATCAATCAACAACTCGTTGATATAATCAAGATGCGTTTAGGTTATGTAGAATAACAAATCCCATTTTATAATTCTTCCATGGCTTGAAAATACTTCGACATACATTCGAAACATGATTTGTAATGATAAGTAATTTATTATTGTTGTTAATACTCGTGATGGCTAGAAATGAAAACTATATACAGGATGAACTGCTTATAACTTATTGAAAAATAATGGTTTTCTTTTAGTGAAGTTTATTTGGCCTATTATAAACAGTTTACCCTGTAGAAAAAATAAATGCATCAGCTACAATAATACATATAAAAACCTAACGGTAATATTCTTAACTAATTTTACAAAAATAGTAATTTTACGATATTTTTTACAATAAATATTAAGTAGGTAAAAAAGGATCGACGAAAAGGGTCACATCACAATATTATAGTTAAAAACTATCTAAAAAACAATAACAATAAAGTTGGTTCTCTGTGTGAGAGAATGTGTGTGGGTACAGGTTTATCAAAATGTCTCGATACGGGCCTGTAGAGATCTTTAAATATGGCTTTTAGAATGTACAGGGTGACCTATTTGTACGATTTCTCTCCTAAAAATAAATAAACACTATAAAAACGGCATAAAACAACCAGGGCCCTTTTCGTCAATACCCTGTCTTGATATGCAAACGCTATGATAAATTATTTTAAATTTTCTTTTTGATAACTACTTCAATTCCAACTTTTGGAAACCATTATAAAAACTGTTCTTTTAGAAACTTGTTTTCAATATTTTTTCTTTATATAGTATATAATTCATTTACTAGTATAGTACATATATATACTATAACGTAGCCAAATTGTTAAGAGAAGATACTATACAATGTCTACAAAAAATTGATAGGTATTATTATGTCATAGCAGTAAAAGTTTAATAAAAATTAATTTTTTTTAAACCTCAACAATTTGGCAGAGTTATATGTTTCTAAAACTGAAAACCATCGCGTTTTAAACCGTAAAAATCGATTGATATAAATTTGTTCTCAGATATTCGTTATAATATTTGATCGAAAAAGTTCAGTAGGTAGCAGAGCACAGTGAGCACACCCCACCCCCATCTTGCGGTTGATATATTAATTAAATAATAAAATCAGTTCTTTGTTATGTCCCATTGCCTAATACGTTTACTATAAAGCATAATGATCTATGAACATCGGCCTGTGCTTGATGAATTCGGGTTTAATATGTATGTGGTTGGTTATATAATTATGTTAAACGTTCTATAGCTGCCGTTTATCAGTAACATTAAATAGAAACTGGGTTCTTTAAAGCACTGGAAAAAATTTATTATACACCTGTATAGTTTTTTTCGGGAAATAGCACACGGTGCGTCGTATATACAAAGAGGGGTTTATATAAAATATCTCCCCCAAACACCTAAAATATATTTTCGAGGTTATGATTCGGTAGACTCCTCAATAATAATAACATTGTGCTATCCCAAAAATCGTACTTTTTTCTTGGGCCCATGGGCGCTTTGTCAAACTTCCGTTTGGTGAACTCTGTTCGACATGTAGTTAAGGGGCTTGTGTTCGGTTTCGCACTCGGAGTCCTCAATTTCACACAGGTTGGTGGAGAGGTCGCTGTTGCTTGCGTAGCAACCGCCTAGGAGAGAATGACGTTCTTCTGTAAAGATAAAAAATTATATTATACAAGAGACAACAGTCTCTATTATTTGTCTTCGTTGGTGGTGTACTAATACTAAAGGTTTATCTGCGACGACGTTTTAGCTGTTATCATTAATTAGCACCCATGGCTTTCTACAGTATTTTCTTACTTACCTAAAGTTGTTATAACGCTGGCAATATCGTCATCGACCTGTTTTCTCCTATTGCGATTGCTAGGGAACCCATAGGGTTCGACGTCATCGGACCCAGGGCTTTGTAAGGATTCGCCTTCGGCTTCGCTAGGAATGTTATAACTATGCGGAGGAAGATAGGAATTGGGGTGACGAATATAACTTTCGGCTGTGAAAAAAAGAAATTGTTTTATTGATAGATTATCATAAAAGGCATTGCTTAAAGTTTTAAAATAACTGGTATATATGTTGTAAACGAATTTTTATCTTTCGAAATGTTTAAGTGTTTCAAAATTGTGCCATCGATAATGCCAAGGTGCAATGGAGAACAAAATCATGCAAATTAGATAAACACGTTTAAATTTTAGGATACTCACTTGGTTTTACAATTAATAAAGGCACTGCATTAACGGGGATGCACAAACACAAAAATTTTAAATTAATTCGTTTACATTTTAGGAAAACGTAGAGCAAGTTACAAAATTTTACGTCATTGTTATAGGATATATATTACCATAGAGTATAGAGGATCAAGCATATATAGAGACATTACTCTTGTTAAGACGGTAAGAAAACATGAGTTGGAATGCTAAAAGTTCCTGAATGAACTCATAAATCTATCAAAAGTATCGACGAATAATAAACACATTTATGAGCATTTATATTTCTAAATTCTTCGTCAAAGTTACCAGCTCCATGCGAAATTATATGTATACAGGGTGATTCCTAAGTTGATACTTCTTTTTTAGCTGTGTATAGAAGGTATTAAAATAAACATTTTCAAATAATTTTTTTCAAAAAACTTAAAAATAGGCGAGATCCAGAAATAAAAAATCTAAGTGCGGGCCTGGTCATCAAAACGTAGCCTGCTATACTTTATGTTGTTTATCTTATTAGTCATGCAATTAACGGGTCGGTTTTTAGTTATTTGGCAATCCGCTGCGGTGTGTTTTTCTAAAGCAAGTTAATTTTAAATTGGTGACATGTGAAAATGGTAAAATTTGAAAACAAAGTAGATATGGTGCTAATTTACGGCGAGTGTCGTCAAAGTGCGGCTGCTGCTTCGAGATTATACGCAGAACGCTTTCCCTTGCAGGCTCATCCTACACCCAGAAGTTTTCTTAATGTTATTCAATGGACAAGTTAGGCAGAACCGTATTTGATCCATAGTGTAATAAATGAATGTAAGTACCTTATTTTTGAGTTTTTTGAAAAAGGTATTTGAAAATGTTTATTTTAATGCCTTCTATACACAGCTAAAAAATAAGTATCAACTTAGGAATCACCCTGTATATTTTAAATTAGACCAACAACAATTTTACAAATAAACGTCGACAGACATATCACAGATAGGTACAATGCCGATAAACAGTGATAATGGCTTTATTTTGCTTGGGCCCCTTTGTAGGTATGTTACAATATTCTATAGGTAAAAAGGGTATTAGTGAGTAAGACTAAAAGTTAATGGTAACGTATATATAGAAGTGAGGAGTATAATACAGCATACATGTTAAATCTATATAATACAGGATGTTTCACGGTGGATGGAACGTTGGACGTTTATGGAAAACGGGTGATACGTTTTCTTCAAAAATTCGGTTGCTTAGATAAACAACCATGGTCTATCGTTTTCTAATATTTTTAGCAATACGGCGTTGCCACTTCTGCCCGAAACAGGTCACAACATCGTTATTTTAAATGGAACACCCTATATAATATATTATTTTCTAATTCCCTATACAATTCCACGTATATTTTGTATAAAGTGTCATATGTCCAAATTCAATTGTTCTTGAGATATTGACGATTAAAATATATCATTTTGAGACTTTGACAAGCTGTAGCACTGGAACGGCGCATCTTAGAGAAATATTGTTTTTACCTTTTTAACTCAGTTTTTTATTCCCTATCTAAAAGTTGCAATTTCCGGTTTAACATGTTAAACCGTAAAACCATCTTTTTGGTTTAATATGTTAAACAGAAAGTTGGTATTTTTCGATAGAGAATTAAAAACTTAGATAGGGAGGTGAACACCATTTTTCTTTAAGATGCGCCGTTCCAGTGCTACAGCCTGTCACAGCCTGAAAATGGCATATTTTAAACGTCAATATCTCAAAAACGATTGAATTTAGTCATATGGCATTTGATACAAAATATACGTGGAATTTTATAGGGAATTCGAAAATAATATATTATATAGGGTGTTCCATTTAAAATGAGGATGTTGTGACCTGTTTCAGGCAGAAGTGGCAACGCCGCATTGCTGAAACTATATTAATACGATAGACCATGATTGTTTATCTGAGCAACCAAATTTTCGAGGAAAACGTATCACCCGTTTTCCATAAACGTCTAACGTCCCATTCAACGTGAAACACACTGTATATTTATAAAAATATTTTAGGTATAAGAAGGGCATATTTAATAAAACGTCTATTTTCTAAAAAAAAATGGTTAGGAGATGCAATTAAAATATAATTACATAAATATAAAAACACGTAAAAAAGTCGGGCTCACATCAATAAGAACTTACATATTTAGACCTATTTTGGTAACCTATGCACGTTTGCTATAATGAGGTTTCGTGCCATAGAACCGCTGAAAGTTCGAATTTTTATTATTTGGTACAAAAATATGGGGAACTTTACAAAAAACAAGATCAGAGGGTATTTTCTCACGAGAGCGATCAATAAGCAAATATAAATAAATACTGCAGAGTTTTATTTAAACTTTAATACCGAAAATTTGAAGAAAACGTGTGGATTTTTGATAAATTGATTTTTAATATTTGATAGAGGACATTGTAGTTCAGAAAATAAACTTTTTTCTCTAAAAAATGCTGGCGAAATGAAGTTTACGGTAAAAAATTGCATTTCTTAAAGAAGATCATTTATAGTCTATTTTAGAAAGGTGTAGAGTAATAAAATGGGAAATTCCGTCCAGTTCGGTTCAATTTCGGTGTCGGCCATAGGCGCAGGTAAATTTTGTGCATTAAATTATTTATGATAACTAACCAAAGAAAAAAAAGAAGATAATTTGATAAATAACAAACTATTAGCTATAGCAAATTTACACAAACATCGTTTTATGAAATATGTCTTGGAAGATATAGCTGAAAAACATAGTGTAACTGTGCTGTGCACCCCGCCATATCATTGCGAACTAAATCCTATTAAACTTATATGGGCGTAGGTGAAAGGATTTGTAGCAAGACACAACATGACATTCAAAATGAAACACGTTAAGCTACTGTTTGATCAAGCCATTAAGAAAGTGACAACAGAGAACTGGCGAAAAGCAGTTCATCATGTCATTAAAGAAGAGGAAAAATGTGGGATCTTGACCACCTGATCGATCGGACCGTCGACCCGTGAATTATAACGTTAAACGAGGAGATGACAGTTCCTCAGATGACGAAGAATATTATGATTTTTTATAATTTAATTTCTGTATAATGTAGTTTTTGTATTTTGTATTTCTTTTATAATGTTTAATAAAAAAATAAGGGTAAATAATGCACGCCTTTGTCACAGCATTTTAGTGAATGGATAACAATAGGCAATTGACCCAAACCCGGGTGGTACTACCTGCACCTGATGAAAATAAATAATTTTGCAATGAAATCAATGCCAAATTATGAAAGTGGCTTAAATATTCGTTGGGTCACTCTGTAGTCCTTTTGCATACCTAATGAGCTCTGATTACTCTACACCTTTCTGAAATAGACTATAGTAAAATGTCTATTTTTATCTTTGTGAGGCAAAAATTGGATTTTCAAAGTGTTCGATCGAACCAAAGGTACTGCAATAATTTGCGGCACATTCTAATCTACCAGTCATCCACGAAATACTTATAAAATAAGCTCCATCATTTTGTCTGATCTTGTTTTGAATAATAGTAATTATTTTTAATCTCTACAGTCTTTTAGACATAAACAACACTTCTCTGTAAATATAATTGAACTTCTTTGAGCATTTTCAGTCTTATTATTTACAGTATTTTTCTATAAAGTAACATGTACTATTGTGCCGATAAAAAACTGGGACAAGAGATTTACAAAAACAATGTAAGAAATACATAATATCCCCTAGACTATAAAAGGTGTCTAGAGCTAAAAAGGAAAAACATTCCAAATTTAAAAAGTAACCTAGGTTACATAATGGAATGTTTTGTATTTTTCGATACGGGGTGGTTAAATTTGAGAGACATCATATAATATGGATAAAGTAAATTTATTAGATTTTTTTAAAGTCAAATATTTTATAAATTATTATATTTACCATTACCACAAAATAATAAATAAAGCTAATACAGGTAATAAAATACATTTAATAAAAAGAAAAAAATTGCGAACACAAAGTTTGTCAAAACAACACAAAATTAATATTTGGTCATAGAACCATTTCTGTTTATTACTTTTTGGAGCCTTTGTGGCATACTTAAAACTAAGTTTCTACATAATTCGACAGTTATTTCATCCCAAGCTTGATTTATCCTATGACGTAATTCATCCCTGTTTCTAGGTTGAAAATCATGTTTATACATAGATTTGACCATGGCACCCCAAATGTTTTCTATCGGGTTCAAATCGGGACTCTTCGAAGCCCAGGGAAGAACTGCTATGTTATTTTCTTGGAGAAAATTTTGTACAATGCGCGCTGTGTGTATTGGAGCATTATCATGCTGAAATGTGTAATTTTGACCGTATACAGCGTTTACCGATGGTATCATCACTTCGTTTAGTATATTATTGTATACTGCTGCAGTTAGTCTTCCTTCGACGATTTGGCAAAGTCCTGTTCCTCTAGCGCTAATCCAGCCCCAAACATTTATGGAGAAACGCCCACTTTGGTTGGTTTTGTGGGTGTATCTCTCATCATACCGCATGCCGGAAGGCCTATACACCCGAATTCTCCCATTATTGCATGACTGAAAAGTTTTCTCGTCAGAAAATATAACTGTTTCCCATAAATTTATTTGATTAATATATTCATGTGCAAATTCTAACCTGCCCTGTTTATTTATTTCCGTTAAAAATTTTTTATTGGCAGCACAACGGCTTCGTATATCGGAATTTCGAACCCTGTCTCTAGCGGTATTTGCAGAACCTGGAAAATTCGTCTCTTCTTTTGCCTTGATTGCAGTTTCGAAGGGATGATCCCTTAGATAATTAACCAGTCTTCTATCATGATCATCAGTAGAAATTTTAGGGGGACCAGAACCTGCATTCCTAATAATAGTCCCATGTCTTGCTATTTTTTGTTTTGCCAATAGCACGGTATTCTTGCTTACTTCCAGTTCATCTGCAATATCCCTAATAGCAACACTATCTCGCAACCGACTATAAATAATTGCCTTTTGCTGGGGGGTTAATTGTGGCATATTTACAAATAATATATGATTGTATGTTTGACGAGTCAATCATAAAGTGACAATCTTTATTGACATGCAAATTTTCATGACATTTTACTGGTACCAGGCTTGATGTAAAATTATTCTTAATAGTCTAGGAGAAAATGGAAAAATTTCCTGTCCCAGTTTTTTATCGGCGCGATGGTACCATTTACAAAAAAAAAATACAAAAAAGAAAGTACCTAAAGCATGTTAAAAAAAATTATTTCAATCATTATAAACTCCTGGACAAAGTTAAGTGCATCAGAACAATATTTCTCCACGACCATTACTGAATGCAATAATTCCAAAATCATTTTTGATAATAGAATGTAAAAATTCTCGCTCTTGAGTTGGAATATTTATTCTGAAACACTTGCTTCTTATGCGTTTTGCGTGTATTTTCATTCCATAACAAGATACGGAATGAATATTCTGTAATTGATCTAAACGACATAGGTTGCCATGAATTTCGAAACTGTCAATGTCAGCAGACAAATTTTAGTGCAAGTCAAAATATGAGTGAAAAATCGGATGAATCAGATATGGAACTGGATAATACTCCACCTGAAATTACAAATATTGCGAATAGTATTTTTGGTCGTGGAGAAAATATAGTCTGCTACTCGGTTAGAATGAAAATTCGATACTCTTGGTTCCTTACGCTCGCGTTCGGAATTTTCCACTTGGATCAAATTTTCATTCCAAACTCGTTACAGAATCTACTGTTCTTAATTCTTCCCCAAAGTTACCACCTCCACTCGGCATCCTGGTAGTCACGCTACTCCAGTCGCTTAACTGACGCAAAATAATAAATATGGAGCAGATTTTTAAGCTGAAATGTCCCAATTTAACAAAATTTACAGACAACAGGGGGCAAAAAATGGATTTATCTTACAAACGGCAATAAGTACTTTCTCTGTTGCCGATTTTAATAAAATTAATATAATAAATATAGCGGCTACCTTTTCCTTCAAGAAATATCTAATATTAAAAACTAAAAATCACCGACAATAACGAGACATTTACCTGTGGGAAATCGGTAATCATGTTCGCTACCGCGGTCACTATTAAGATGATTTAGAATACTGGGATCACTGTTAGATTCATCTTCTGTATCACCCGGATACTCTAACTCTGCATCAACCTAAAACAGAAAAAAATGCCGTATTATTACTTTAACTCATATTCATCAAAACCTCATTCATTCAATCTCGAAAAAAAGTTAAGGCCTAATTCCTACCTCGTTTAAGGTCGCTACCCCCACTCCTCCTCTATGGTGGGGATACGCGTGCGGTACATGGTTTGCGCAACGTGATTCATTGCTCTCGTTACTGTGGAAGCTGGAGGAATCGGGTATTTCCGAGCCTGGCACTTCGGTTATGTTCGGTAAGGTTTGGGAATGACGCGCCCAATCAGAACAATCCCAATGATAACCTAAAATTTTATAATAAATGATAATATAACAATAAATATGTTAAAAATAAAATATAGCACCAAAAAGGAAATCTAATCTGAAGAGCAAAAACTGAAATTGGAAATTAAGTTGTCATATTGCCTAAACGTCATTCGGTACTTACTCCCAACGTTTCTTTGTTCGTCATCAGCAACATTTGGTCCTGGAGGCCTCAAATTGCTGTTGGCCATCGTGTTACTTCTTCCTCCATACAGTCTATTAGGTGGGTCACAGTTTACTGGACTAGATACTTTATAATCTAAACAAATAAAACAAATAACAAATTTAACAATTATACTATAAAAATAAATAAAATACATAAAGTCTTTCTCCAAAAACCAGTGGAGAAAGACGTTATGTTTTTTATTTATTTCTATAAATTAACTCCACTTTAAGAATGGACTACTTCTTCAAAATTATACTATAAGTTCGCTCATTTCAAATACAAAATAATCATATGGCTTCCATACCATTTTTAATTTTTCCTTTATCATTTAAACTGGAAGCCAGATGCATTTGTGCCGCCCACTTGGTCTTCTCCGAATCGCAATGGTTACCGATACATCCCTGCGGAGTGCTTCTGTTCAGGTTCCTGACGTAGTCAGGCGGGACGTTCTCAAGTTCATCTCCTGCAGATCCATAGCTTCTTAGGGTGTCCAGGTTATTGAGCATCATGGTGGCATTATTACAGTTATAGATTGCTGAAAGGGATATCTCTGCTTATTATATGTATAGAAATTTGTATGCCAGTGTGTTATTCTATATGCAGATAGCATTGTCGCCCGCTTACCTTCATTTTGCGAACTAGGCGTGTAGCTTACTGGTCTGGGAGGACAAAGAGGCATCTCTCTGTGATTCACTTCTAGATTGCTTAGCTTTGAACCTCTTTTAAACTCGGACAATTCGTGAGGCCTCGTTAAGTTCAGGACATTGTTATCTTTGATGTTTTCATTGTTGACCATACGGCTTCTTCGTTTCTTCGATCTATAATTTAACGATTATTAACAATTACGTTCGGTAAGTATTTACTGACACTTACCTCCTCATTCTACAACAACATATCGAACAAATAATGATGGTAAGCACCAGCATTCCAATCACCCCCAGTCCTAGATACATCAGCTGATTCCAGGTTATGTTCAGGAAGAACGTAGAAGATATTGGCGAGTTGTAAATGGAATTGGCGCAGTACGGTCCAGTTACATTTGGCGGACATATGCAGTGGAACGAGCCTAATTCGTTGACGCAACTTCCGCCGTTTTGACATGGGTTCGATTCGCATTCGTTGAGGTCGAATTCACAAAATTCCCCAGCGAAAGATCTAGAAAGTTAATGGCAAAACATTACTTAAAACCCTTTGTCTAATTGACTTCTTCACACTTTTCTTCCCTTCTACAAGATTTGCACTAGGTCTCTGGTATTTTATAATATTACTTTATTCACAAAAACTTTGCTCCCCTTACCTGCATTTACACAAAGCGCCATCATCTCCCTCCTCGCACACCCCTCCATGTTTACAAGGATTCGGCGAACAGTACCGGCCGTACTCGCAGCGTTTTCCGCTTAGGCGCAGGACGCACTCGCATATGTAGTCGCCCCCGTGGATTGGAGTACATTTACCACCATAGAGGCATGGAGCGGATGCGCAGGGGTCCGTGTCCAGCTCGCAGAGGGTACCCTTGTATCTGTTATGGCATTCACATTCGTATCTGGAAATTGATTCGTGTTATACTAAGATCTTTACATATTAAAGATAATTTTTTAATTAAGAAATATTACAGAAGAGGTGGGGCACATTGTTTTAGAAGTAAACTCTAGTTTTATTGGTAACTATGTAAGGTACCATGAATTATACTTACGATCCTTTAGTTTCCCTACAGGTTCCGCCGTTCATACAGGGTTGGGAGCCGCAGGGACCTGGCGGGATCAAAATGCTACTAGTGTCACAACTAAATTCGACGTTGGCGAACCGTTTTAGAACCACCACGGAGTTCTCACCTGATTTGTGTAAAGGTACGGACACCTACAAAGGAATAGGATGATTACAAAATTTGCAGGTATTGGCTTTCTCTACTTTTTTAATTCACCATTCCAGATAAGATCTTCTCCTAATAGAACTTACCCTGCTTATTCTGATGTCGTCCATACATCCTGAAAATCCCTTCTGGACATCTTCAAATCCTAATATCGACGGATGAAGATGTACTTCCGCCCCCAAGTACATTTCGTCGCTTTGCAAGTTGAGTATGTCGCTTACACCCGGTGCAGAACCTTGAGCTGTGTAGGTACCATCTGAAAAATAATTCGTTGTTTAAGAAACACCAATTGTAGCCCTAATAGGCGCAAGCGACTTACCTATAGTAATCTTAGCGTTATTTCTATCTCTTTCCAACTTAATTTCGTGCCAGCTACCGTCTGAAACGTAAACATCTCCGACTCTGACAATCCCCTCGCCGCTACCCAGTTCAAATCGGTATTGTACTCCACCATTTACTATTTCCAAGATATTGTAATCTACTTTTCCAGAGGCGTACATAAGATTACCTAAAATAAAAGAAATAATATATTACATCTGGTCATATCTGATGTATTTTTAAAAAAATTCTTACCTGTAGGTTGTACCGTCCTCACCCTCAAACTTAAACTCAACTGATCCTCAATGGACTTCTTGTTAATAATCCTGTACTGCGAGTAACTCTTGCCACTGAACGATATAGGGTTCCTTGCGATATAGCAATTTTGATCGTGACATTTGGAAATATCGACGTCACAAGCCAGTCCTGCATATCCCTCCGGGCACTGACACGAGTATCCCGTCTGGGAAGCATCGGGAATGCATATCTTGAATACTGGACAGGGTTCTCGGGCGCATTCATTTACTATCGTATCGCATCGGTCACTTCCGTAACCTGAAATTGTCATCCATATAACTACATATCATTAAAAAAATCAAAGTTTGCATATTAAATAATCAGTAGTTAATAGAAGATGTGGCATTATTCTGCGCCCCCTCTTTCTTCGAAGGGCTATTACACAGGTAAATAAACCAATAACGTTATTAGGATCTACCTTATGGATCATTATACAACCGCAGGACGAATATCTTAAAATTTCCCCGCTAAACCCACAATGCATGTAGACTTACCTTCTTTACATAAACAGTCCAATTTCTGCTTATGCTTCGGGGAAACGAAACTAGTAACATCGGTAGAGACTGGTTCGATTACTGCAACGTCCAAGATAAAATGATCTTGACATACCCCGTACATACAATACTTGTTGTTACATTTCGGCCTTATAATTTCTTCCACCACCAACTTGGTACTCTCTTCCAGTTCCTCCAGGTTATCGTTGAGCGCTTTCCTGATGGTGTCTGACGTGTAGAGACCCTCGTCCGGTTTACGGACTGTAAAGAGAACGTCTAGATCCTTGTGTATATAACGTTTGGACCTTTAAAAAATTGGAAGATTTAAAATATACTACTACTACTACTTATTTTTTGGTGAGCGTTTACCTGTTGTAAAGTTCTTTGTCTATGTTATTTGATTCGTTGGTGTATCTTCTAGCTCTTAGCAAATCTTCGTCGGTGGAAGGTTGTACACTTATAATGATGACGTCTTTTAGTCTACAGTTCATACCATTTCTGACAGCTCTGACAAATCCTAAAACATTATTTACTCTTAGGCCCGTTATATCAATCTCCTGGTAACGTTTCCAGACAGATGTACTTTCTATGCAAACAATGAATTCTTAACCTTACCAGCAAGGTAATTGCCAAAGAAATCATTGTTGAGGTAATTGTTTCCATATAAAATATCTGGCTGGTAAAGTTAACAGGAGATTGATCGATCGAAGCTTAGTAACGTATTCTTTATTGGCAGTGAAAATAAAAAAAAACAATGATTATATAAATTATTTCCAGGAAACAAATATTGATCATACCTTTTCTATGGCTCAGTATAAAAGCTTCGGGACTAACATCCCTAAACCTTACACCTACAGAGTTGTCAAGCATCACTTCTGTCAAAATTTCGACATTTATTTTGACAATGGTGTAGGCGAAGAATTTTCCGTCTGTTACAGAAACGTTCAGTCTGTATTCACCGACGTCTAGTCGAGGAAGGGCTGTCAAAGTTCCATCAGATCTAGAAAAAGTACAGGCGTATTTGTAAGCTTTGCTGTGTGTGGTTATGAAATCAGTAGTTTTTGTAATTATTAATGAAAGGCTTTGCCAAACTGAAAATCGTTAAAAGTCTGACCTACTTACCTGTTTATTTGAAATAATTCATGCGTTGGATACGATATTCCGATTGTCGGATAAAGGACGTAAGTAAGAGTATCATATTGATCTTGATCGTTTGCATAAACCTTCCCAATGACCCCGCCTGGATATTCATCCAAATACGAGTTAATATTGATCTCAAGGGGAGTGATTATAGGTGGATATTGAGACTCTTCTATAACTTTTACCAGTACCTGAAAAACAGAAGACATTTTACAATTCGCAGATGATACTGCAATTTTTTATACAGATACGAATTGGAACAACTTAAATACCAAAATTAAAAAAGATTTTAAAATAATAAAAAATTGGTTTGATAAAAATGTATTAACAATTAATTTTGATAAAACTAATTATCTTCCTTTCGCTTTAAATCCAAATAACATACCACAAAATATGAATAGTATTAAAATAACTGATAACATTGAAATTTTAAAAGTTAATCAAGTAAAATATTTAGGAATAATCTTTGTCAGTAAATTAAATTGGAATTTTCACATAGAATATCTGATTAAAAATTTAAGAAGTTTACTACCAATTTTTAGAAACATTTAAAAAATTTTGAACGTAAAACAACTGGAAATATTATATTATGCATTAGTTAAAACTCATTTAAATTACGGAATTTTAGTTTGGGGAGAAATAAATAGAACTTTAGTTAAAAAATTAGAAATATTACAGAAAAGATTTCTAAAAATTATATTTAATAAAGATTATCTTTATCCTTCAATAAAATTATATTCTGAAACAAAGAAAATAAACATTAGACAACGTTACATTTATAATATCTTAATATACATATTTAAAAATAAAAATCTTATACAATTTAAAAACCATAATCATAATACTCGTCATAAAAATGAAATAACCATAAAACCTAAAATAAATAAATCCATAGGACAAAAAAATTTCAAATATTTATGTTTTTATTTAAACGATTATTTACCAACAAAAATTAAAAAACATATTTCATTAAAAAAATATAAAGTCGAAATAAAAGCATGGATATTGGACACGGATAATTTAAAAATATTTTTGGAAATGTTTTAATTGATATATTGTTATGAATAATATATTATTCAAAATTTTATTATACCTATATCTTCAAAAAACTGCGTTTATATTTATATACATATACTTAAACGTTTTTTATTTACAATTTAACTTTTATATAATATTAACAAATATTTCAACAAAATATTTTAATATTCTCATATATTTATAATTTAAAATGCCCCTAACAAGCACGTCTTCGGGGGATCAAAGAAGAAGTTTATTAAGGAAGATAAATAAACAAATTTATTATAAATATCGAAAATAAATTCTTAATTAATTAAAATTTCAATTGATTAAATAAAAATAGTGTCACTTAATATTAAAAACGAATGATTATACGGTACAGAATTATCGATATTACATAAAAAAGCATGTGGTAACTTACCCAAGTATCCGAATATAAAGGCGGACTACCGTTATCAAACACCCTGATTTGGAGCAGGTAATTATTTCTGATCTTATGGTTAAACTTAGACGCCGTTCTTAGGATCCCATCTTGGTCTAATCGAAAGTAGTTGCCTTCATTGCCCACTCTTATATCAAAAGTGTATGGTATTGTATTTGGCGGCATATCGTCATCGGTAATCGAGAATTGTAGAATTGGATGACCTGAAATAGTATATTACATAACAAGTGATGAAAGTGATACTTTTCAAACGAGGAGATATTTAGCACGAGGCGTCAGTCGAGTGCAGAAATTCTACGAGTTTTAGAATCACTTTCGCACGAGTAGTTTATACTTTTTCCTACGACCACAAAGAATGATTAAAAAAGCCTTTGATTTGTGTTGAAAAAAAATATCAACACTAGTGTTGAAATGAGCATACTTAGGATTATGTTCCACTTAATATTTGGTTTCATAGTTTGTCAATAGGATTTTTCTTTATTTGTAGTTTAACTTTTTTATTTTTTCATATTTTATATATCATAGGAAGAATTAATCCTGGATTGACTTCTAGATTAACCAGAATGAAAATTTTTAAATTTAATCAAGGAAAGATGCATTAAATATAAATTTAAAAAATCCACCCAACAAAAAAGATTTCAATTCAAAATAATTCTATAAATTATTTAATGTTTTTATTAAAAAAAGTTAAACACTCCTGATGGGATTTGAACCTGTGACCTTGCGATCTGTAGTCTAAAGCTCCAGTCTCTACGCTATAACTACCAATAAACATTTGTTGTTTAATACATGACACTATCTTCAGCGCAATTTATTTTTTCTGGCAATAGATTTTCCAGTATATTAACATTTTTTATAATTTCAGATGGGGTATTTTCACACTCTAATTCGAAATCACTCGACAAATACATAATAAATAGGTTAAAACTTTACAATTACTGCTTTCTAAAATTTGTTCTTTTTAATAAATAGGGGTGGTCTGTCAAATTGGCATCATATGTTTAAATTAAATAATGTGCCTGGTATTTCAACTCTAGAGTTAAAATATTTTTTTTCAACATGCGTGTGATATTCGGCGCTTTCTAGCCAAATTAACTGTGCTTTTTTTCTCATTTTCATAGGTGGTCGTAGGAAAAAAAGTATCATCATTCACAACTCTAAAATATATATGTTGCTTTAAACATTTCTTTACGTAACTAATTATAACTTCTTTTTTGAGTAAAACTAAAATAAAATAGATCAACCCTTACCTAACACCTTGTTTTCCTGTATAATCGCTGTATAGTTCAGTTGCGAAAATACTGGTGGATTGTCATTGGCATCCGATATCTCAATATTGAGCATCGTCTGTCTAGACAATACAGGTAAACCGTTATCTTTGGCCAATATCTCAAGAACGTAGTTCGATGTTGTTTCTCGATCTAACGAGGCTCCGACAGACACGTACCCAGATTCGGGGTCTATTGAGAAATGGTTGAGGTTATCGCCGTTTATAATCGAATAAGTAATGTTACCATTTTCGTTGCTGTCAAGATCTGTAGCTATTATCTATATAAAAAATAATTAAACTAAATTAATTTGAATATATTTCACAATAAAAAATTCGTACCTGTAAAATCCTGTCGCCGACATGGGCATCTTCTCTAATTCTAGCGCTATAAGCAACTTGGGTGAATACCGGTGCGTTATCATTACAGTCCGTTACCGTTATATTAACGGTAGCGACATTACTCAGTGGAGGTGTACCTCCATCTGAAAAAAAATCATATTTTATATGGCCTTAAATATGCTAAAATAATTATCCTACCCATGGCCTGTATTGTCAAAAAATAGTCCTTGGCTCTCTCATAGTCCAACATATCCGCGATAGTTATAACACCAGTTTTATTGTTTATAGTAAACTTTTTGTGTTCATTTCCGCCGATTATAGAGTAATATACGTCAGCATTGGGACCAATATCTTTTGATGTTGCTAATACACGAACTATTTCCGTACCTAAAAAAGCATGACGATTAGAAAAATAATTTCTGAAACATGTGAGGGTCAAACGCCTTACCAATAGCATCAATTTCTGGTACCGTTGCAAAATAATACTTATTTGCAAATTCCGGCGGGTTATCGTTGATATCCTGGACATTAACAATCAAGCTGGCACTACTGGACATTTGGGGAGTTCCCTGATCAACAGCCTGAACCGTTAAATTGTACATAGCCCTGATTTCTCGATCTAAAGGCTTGGCCAAGGTCACAATTCCACTGTCAGATGCCATCACGAAGTGCTCGTTGAAGGAATCGATGAATGAATATTTAATTTTTCTATTTATTCCTATGTCAGCATCGGTCGCGTGGATTTTAGTTACCAAAGTTCCTATTTCCACGTCTTCGGGTAAGGCCACCGAATAATAGGGTAAATTGAAGACCTAAAAATAACGGTATCCTGTATTCTTCTTTTAGTGTCTCTTAGACCCGCTTTATCCATATCCTGATAACTTTACCAACAAGATTATTTCCAAAGAAACCATTATTGAGACAATTGTTACCATACACTGGTAAAGTTAACAGAAGATAGATCTAGAGGACCTTAAGCCCGTTATATTTGTCTCCTGGTAACTGTACCAGCCAGATAATTTCTATGGAAACAATACAACAATATGGTTCCTTGGAAATTACCTTCCTGGTTATGGTACCAGGAAATGGATATAGAGGACCTTAGCATCACAAAATTCTTACCGGTGGATTGTCGTTTAAGTCCGAAACCATTAATTCAATTTGTGACGAGCACTCCCAACTAGTGTGTTCCTTGTCGTGCACATGTGCCGTTAGCAAGTACTTGGATTGATTATCTCTGTCCAAGTGCATTACGGTTTTTAGATCGCCTGTATCTTTATCTAGAAGGAAATTTTCGGAACCATCTCCTAAAAAGTTAAATAGTATAATTTCTTACTGTGTTGAGATGTATTTGGTCAAACCTTTTGTCAAAAGAAAAGTTAGTTTTTATATAATTAGGAGCTTTCTGACTTACCAGACAATATGTATTTTAGTTTAGAATGTTCTGGTCCATCAACGTCAGTTGCAAGAACTGATAGAACAAAAGATCCGGGGAGAATACCCTCTGATAACACTTGTCTATAGCGGTATTTTAAACAATAGGGCGGATTATCTAAAAAATAGAAAAGAACGTTACAACAAATGTTTATTTTGGTAGTTATACAGGGTCCTGCACCCCACCTCCCTTCTTCTATAGCTCACTTATTAATTATGTTAGGATTTTGATATTTTGCAGACTTTACCTGTATCCTAGGGCGCATTTCAGGGAAACATGTTTGTTTATACAGGGTGTCCCAAAAAAGTGTGACGTCATAAGAATCTATTTTTTTTAGATTACATGCTATATATATTTTTACATATTTGGATGCCTCTTATAGTTGTCTTTATACCCCTAAAGTTTTAAAGAAATCGGTTCAGTTTTATAGGCGAAAAAAAAATAAAAAATCAGTTTTGGTTTAAAAAATTAATAAAAATAAAAATAATGCATCGTTAATAAAATTTTACAAAGGTACTTAATAAATAGGGTTAAACAGTCTCGTTAACCAAGTTTGATTAATACAAATTGTACAGGGTGTCAAAAGTTTAGTGTCAAACTTTAAATCAATTTATTTTTCTTATTTCAAATTGGAACCCCTGTATATTATTATGTCATTCGATGCACAATTAAAATTAAAACATTTGTTCCAATTACAACCCTATCGCAATTTCTAACGCATCAAGACTTATTTGCAGAAAACTCATTTTATAAACTATTCCAGCAGTCATTATTATTATTAAAGATCAAAGGTGGATTTGCAAAACAATTTATTGGTATTAAAGTTTATTAAAACGACAAAAGTCCATTTTGACTATAGTTATTATTTAGTTTGAAATATTGTTAGATTATTATTAATTATTTAAGCTATATTATTTTTTGTGATGGAATACAGCCAAGAAGAGCTCATAGATATGATTTTCATATTAGGAGCATGCGAAAAGAATTCTTTTTAGTCACTTTAGTAAACGTTAATACCAATAAATTGTCTTTCAAAGCCATCTTTGATATTTATTCATAATAATGACTGTTGGAATACTTGATAAAATGAGTTTTCTGCAAATAAGTCTTGATGCGTTAGAAATTACGATAGGGTTGTAATTAGGACAAATGTTTGATTTTTAATTTTGCATCGAATGATATAATAATATACAGGGGTTCCAATTTGAAATAAGAGAAATAAATTGATTTAAAGTTTGCAAAGTTTGACACTAAACTTTGGACACCCTGTACAATTCGTATTATTTAAACTTGGTTAACGAGACTGTTCGATCTTATTTAATAAGTACCTTTGTAAAATTTTATTAACGATGCATTATTTTTATTTTTATTAATTTTTAAAACCAGTGGTGCAAAACTGATATTTCTTAGTTTTTATTTTTTTTCGCCTATAATACTGAACCGATTTCATAAAAATTTTAGGGGTTTAAAGACAACTATAAGAGGCATCCAAATATGTAAAAATATATATAGCATGTAATTTAAAAAAATAGATCCTTATGACGTCACACTTTTTTGGAACACCCTGTATAAACAAAAATATTTCCTGAAATGCGCCCTAGGATACAGGTAAAGTCTGCAAAATATCAAAATCCTAACTGAATTAATAAGTGAGCTATAGAAGACGGGAGGTGAGGCGCAGGACCCTGTATAGGAATCTTGGCGAATTAACACTATTAAAACGAAAAATTATAGTACCATTGGCGTCCAGGATAGTCACTGCTACTTTAGTAGTGTCAGTAAACAATCCATCCGTTACTAAAATATCCAGGTTATAACTGTCAATTTTTTCTCTATCCAGGTTTTTGGCTATATAGAGTTCCCCCGTCTGTCTTATTTGGAACTGTGAGCTAGGATCTCCTAAAATTATTAAAAACATTTAATAATAATTAAAAAATGAATAGTACATCAGTACTACTAGGTTTTTCCATTCCATTTTCTTAAGGGTTAAAGTTTTCATATCTATTATTGTACGCTGGATTTACCTGACGTAATATAGAAGTCCACTGGAGTTATCAAATCGGCGTCAAGATCTGTTGTTGTTAAAGTAAGTAACACTGTACCCGGCAAAGCGTCTTCAATGACAGAAGATTCATAAAAAGGTTCTTTAAAAATCGTGGGGCTGTCATTATAGTCCTTTAGTTTTACTATTACCTAAAAAAAGAAAATATTATTACATTGAAATCACTTAAAAATAGTTAAGTGACAAATAAATTATCGAGTGGTGTTCCACAAGACGCAGTGTTAGGCCCATATTCTGCTATAAAGTATGGTAACAGCTCGTAGATGCTACTACTCTAACAGATGATGACACATACTGATAGATGATTTAACTACTATAAACTAATAGAGGATACATATAGTTAGAATTACTATAAAATATATAACGAACCGTTGTTCTAGCGGAATGCTTGGGAGTACCATTATCAGTGGCAGTCACAAAAAATTTATATTCAGATTTGGTCTCTTTATCCAGTTTGACTAACGTACTTATCCACCCTGTATGAGTGTCTATTGCAAAGAAGTTAACAATGTCTACATTTTCTGAGGTAAAACTATATCGGACTTCTCCATTACTTCCTTGGTCTTCGTCATGGGCAATAACTAAAAATAAACATCTCATCACTGCGATTCAGTGCCAAATTTCGTTGGTTATATAAGAGCTCGTCGCTTGGAGATAAGATCTCGCTTGCCTACAGGTATATATGATATGGGTGACGATACCTACCTTTCATGATAGAAGCACCTTCCACTACATTTTCACCTAGATTTAGCATATAAGTGCTACTTTCAAACTGTGGAGCGTGATCATTCTCGTCCTGCACTTGCAGTGTTATTTCAGCTAGAGCTGTCAACGGAGGACTGCTATCCGTCATGGCCAGTACACCAATGAGATGCGTGGGTTGGTATTCAAAGTTTAAGGGTCGCGCTAGAGATATCTGTCCCTGGGAGTCAATGGCGAATTGGGGATTTTCGTCTGAGTCTGAGACTAATAAAAAAATAAATAAATTACAGATCGAAAACTGAAAAATTCTCAAATTATAAGCTTACCTATCTCATAGTTGACAGAGACGTTGGACAAAATCTTCAACTTCGTTATAACGGTTCCTGTGGGGGAGTTTTCTGATAAGAAGAATTTTCCATCCTTTCTTTCAAACACGGGGGGAAAATCTGTAGGTCCCATGATCAAAATGTTTACGGGCACGTCGCTGTGTTTCTCCGGTTTGCCTTTATCTGTCGCTCTCACGAAAAATTGAAAAACTTCTCCAACTAAAAAATAAATAAAAACATAACAGATGTTCGTTTTCGGCGGGGTTTTAACATAATTTGAAGGTTCTTACCCCATGCAAAAACATTTCTAATTAAGAATAGTTCTCCGGTGGAAGGGTTCATTCCAAATATGCTTGCTACCTCCGAAGATTTCCTTTCGTAGATTGAATATTCTAGTTGAGCCGCCATACCTTCGTCAGCATCTGTCGCTTTTACCTAAAAAACAATTCGTAAAATCAAATAAACTTTTTTCTACTCCCACATGGAAATTTGCTGTTTCCTTTACACTTAAGTGGCGAGTAAAGTAAGCTATTCCAGTTAACTGTGCGGCAAAATGTTATAACAATCCTAGATAGGTAATGAAACTAACCAATCACAGTAGTCAATTACAGAGAAGCCATTGTTGTTCTTAAAAGTACTGACTAATCACAGTATATTATTTTTACTGAGGCTCCGCCTTCTTTTTCAAGACACCAAATTATATAATTTAAATGCATAATATGGTACAATTTAATATTAATTTGTTCAATATAATAAAATCTAGACGCATTTATAATAGATTTATCAATAATGCAACCTGCTAAATGTGCATAGAAAATTAATTTCATGTAGCATCATTTATCAGTTGGTTTTCCCATAATTAGTTTAAAGTTTCGATAGTCGAGAGGTAGAGCGTTTTACTATGGAACCAGTGGTCGTGAGTTCGAGCCCGGCAACCTGAAAACTTTTTTTTTACATTTTGTAGCTTAAGGTTTGTAAGTTTGGTCGTAGAAAAAATATACTATTCAACTCGAGTGGATTGTCCATATTGCCCTCGGATGTTTGAGCACTCCGCCTACGGCGTCGTGCTCAATTTACTTCCTCGTACGGTATGGACATCATATCCACTCTTGTTGTACAAACTACTATTTAAAGCTTCCTGTAGCCTGTAGGTACCAATTATTTCGTCAATACCGAATTCTCACCTTTGCAAAAGTTATGCCAGTTGTCAAATTTGAGGCAATCGTAATTTTGTAGTCCTTAAGTGAAAATTTGGGAGCATTGTCGTTTTCATCTACCACTTTGACTCTAACTGTCAAAAAATCGCTTAAGCCCCCTCCATCAGTGGCCATAACTGGGATTTCGTATTGTTTTTGCTTTTCTCTGTCGAGTCTAAAACGGATTAATAGATTATGGAGAAAAAGTTCTTTTAAGAAATTTTTTGAAATTAAAACCCATTATTAATTTTTGTAAAAACATTTACCTGGTTCTAGTCTGTATTCTTCCGCTCGTTTTATCAATACTGAACAACTCGCTAAGTAAATCTGAATGTATGCTGTAGGTGACTGTTCCAAATTCCCCAAAATCGAGATCGGTAGCATTTACC
Source organism: Polydrusus cervinus (assembly GCA_935413205.1). Lineage (NCBI taxonomy): Eukaryota > Metazoa > Arthropoda > Insecta > Coleoptera > Curculionidae > Polydrusus > Polydrusus cervinus. The sequence goes on from OW284519.1 coordinate 29,578,465, forward strand.
ACTGCAACAGTCACGCCTGGCATTCTGTTCTCAGATACCGCAACATCTAGAAGAAATATTCCTTATGTTGTAACCATTACGCACAATATAAATTTACGAGAATTTTTTTACAATTAGATCTTGCTTACCTAAAATCACGTCCTTAAACTTTGGGGAATGTAAATTAGCTGGAATGAGTTCAACTTTAAGCCTTGCAAAATTAGTGTAGACGCCATCGCTTACTGATACATTAAGCAGCATTGTGTGTTGGTTACCAAAGTTTGCCAAGTTAACTAAAAATATACCTGTTTATAAAACCAGAAGAACTTTGCCAATAAGATCAAACTTGTCACCCAGGAGATAGTCGATAGTATATTCAGAACAGTCAATTTTTTTTTCAAAGAATCAAATAAATGTCAGCATTATTCCTTACCCAAAGATATAATTCCAGTGTTTGCATCCATAAAAAAGGTTTGTTGTTCATTGCCAGCTACAATGGTATATCTCAAATTATTTTGGTCAATATCATCAACGTCACTGGCCTTTACTATCGTTACAAACTGATCCCTTTTGGCAGACACCGAGAGACCACAAGTGTAAGACGTTTGTTCAAATTTTGGCGGATTATCGTTCATATCCAGTACTATAAAGAAAACCATAGATATAAGTAAAAATATCAATTAAAAACAAGTATTCGAAGAAGGCGTACCTCGGACCCACACATGGGCTGTAGTATTCAAACTCGGCACCCCTTGATCCGTGGCCACCACAACAAAATGGTGCTCGCTAGCCATTTCGTGATCCAAGCTCTGCTTCAAAAATATTTTCCCCTCTTTTTCATCTATATAAAAATAGTCGGTGGCATTGTTATGACTATCCTTTTCTATGGAATAAAATATATTTTGGTTGGTGCCAGTATCGTTGTCGTGTGCCATAACCGTGAGGACATTAGTGCCAAATTGAGCAGCCTCAGATATGGAGACGTTGTAAGATTCTTGTGTGAATTCCGGCGGGCAATCGTTAACGTCAGAGAGAACAATTGAAACCTGTAAAGTAGTTGTTGAATGATCTTTAACAAGTGTGAGGCTAAGAATTAGATTTATATGTCCCGGTATTATTTTTGAGTGTCTGTGATGGTCAAATTGTTAAAAAGGGAAAGAAAAGGAGTTCTATTTGAGCAAAGGAAAACTTATTTAGTTAATATGGAGTTGTCTAGGTAGAAATATCAAATTTTTATTTTGCGGTATGCGCGAAAATCACTAATGTTATACTTACCGGAACTTCAGCATAAACTCCCGATACTGAATCAGTTGCCCTGATCAATAGTTCGTACTGAGGCGTCTGTTCGTAGTCTAGTTCATCTACCACCGATATAACACCTAAAATTAAATATAAATTCTATTATTTCGTGTTCTTAAAAAACTCAAAGCATGCATACAAACAGCAAGTGCAGTGGAATAGGTTTTCTTCAGGTCAAGTGCCAAAATTATAATTTTTATTAGGGATTTTAAAAATCTAATTATGTATATACAAATGATTACATATAACTATTCTGATTGGTTGAGCAACAACATACATATATCATGTTCCCAGGGCATATTTTTATATACTTTTATTACACAATCATTGTTTTTGCGGTAACATTTCAAACACCAGTTAGCTTATTCTGTATTTAAATAATAAATTAAAAATCTGTAGATGTTTGTTTTTACAGGAGCCCTTATTGTTTGTGTAAAAAAATATAACAGACTTACTTTGAAAAGTACTAATTTTCTCGTTCTTTTGAATAAAAAAGAACAATCAACAGCGCCGTAAAATAAGGTTTCTGCGGGGTTTATTTTAAAATACAGGATTCATTTATGAAACAATTTGTTTAAGGCTCACGAAACTTTTCTTTAAAAAGTCTTTCAGTTTTGCGAGGATGGGCTTTGGCAAATATAAATTTTACCCTAAAAAAATATGTCCCCAAAATCTTTCTTGTTTTTACTCTAGATTAGGGGTTTGTCAAGAAAGAAAATTGGCAACAATTTTTACAATAAAACAAATTGCGTCTACATTACCGAAATGTAAAGTAGTGGGTCGTATTCCCCTTTTCAACGAGCTATAACAATTCATACCTTTACATTTGATAAAAAAAAGTTGTGGGCAGTTTCTACCATAAAAAGAGGGGTAAATTTCATAAAGACAGGAAAAAATATTAAACTTAAAGTAAAAGCAGCCGCTGTTTTGTATTCTTTTAGCAAGTAATAAGGCTTTCTATAGTCTATTTCAGAAAGGTGTAGAGTAATAAAATGGGAAATTCCGGCCAGTTCGGCTCAATTTCGGTATCGGCCATGGGCGCAGGTAAATTTTGTGCATTCAATTATTTATGATAACTAATCAAAGCAAAAAAAACGAAGATAATTTGATAAAGAAGGAACTATTAGTTATAGCAAATTTACACAAACATCGTTTTATAAAATATGCAGTGGAAAATATAGCTGAAAAACATAATGTAACTGTGCTGCTGCCATATCACTGCGAACTAAATCCTATAGAAATTGTATGGGCGGAAGTGAAAGGATTCGTAGCAAGACACAACACGGCATTCAAAATGAAAGCTACTGTTTGATCAAGACATTAAGGAAGTGACACTAGAGAACTGGCGAAAAGCAGTCCATCATGTCATTAAGGAAGAGGAGAAAATGTGGGATCTTGACCTTCTGATTGATCAAACCGTCAACCCGTTAATTATAACGTCAAGAGGAGATGACAGTTCCTCAGATGACGAAGATTATTATAATCTTTATAATTTAATTTCTGTATACCTATTGTATTTTTGTATTTTGTATTTTTTGTTATAATTCTTAATAAAAAATAAGTGTACCTAATACGATACATAATGCACGCCTTTGTCACACCATTTTCAGTGTTTGTAAACGGATAACAATAGGCAAAACCCATAAATTGACCCAAACCAGGCTGGTACTACGTGCACTTGATGAAAGTAAAGAATTCTGCAATGAAATCGATGCCAAATTATGAAAGTTGCTTAAATATTCGTTGGGTCACTCTGTAGTACCTTTGCATACCTAAAGAGCTTTTATTACTCTACACCTTTCTGAAATAGACTATAATACGGAATTTATTCATCTAAAAATTCCACCCAAAACAAATGATTCCATCTTTTCCAGGTGTGCCATTTTTAACTGCATGGATGTGACAAATTATGTTCAGCAGTTTCTGAACTATTTGTAGTAGTCCAAAGTTTATGTTATAGAACACTGTTTGTGTATACATCTAGGAAAACCTTAATTTTCTGTTTTCAAAAAAAGCAAGACTCTCTGATTCGTACAAATTTACAATGTACAAGACAATCGAATTCTCCTACAACGCCCCCTTAAGGGGTATTCGAAAACTGAAAATTCATTTATAAAAAACAATTTGTTTAAAGGTCCCAAAACTTCCATTTGAATAACGTCCCGTTTATTATTTCCAGCCCAGATAACTTTATCTGAGTTGGTTAAGTCCTTATCTTATTACATACGGCAAAAAGTTTATCAAAATTATCTAACTTTTCTGATGGAAAGTGGCATGCTGTTAGGTTGCGGGTTAGAAAAGCAAAAATACGGTGTTAGTGCTAAAGAAAAAGGTTTGGCATAGGCGTAGCAAGGCATTTTATTCGAACGTTATTCAGAACTTAAGCGAGAAAGTTCCTGCTGGTAGTCCTACTTAATTACTTATATTTAAAAGGGTGATTCTTTGAGTGTTCCTTCATATTTATTTTTTTAAATATCTCTCCAAAGTTATCAGCTCCATGCAAAATTTTATCTATACAGGGTGATCCGCTCTCAACGCAGAATCCCATAGCATCTAAACTACTCAAAATATTATTATTATCCAAGAACATCTATAGTCTATTTCAGAAAGGTGTAGAGTAATAAAATGAGAAATTCCGTCCAGTTGCTCAATTTCGGTGTCGGCCATAGGCGCAGGTAAATTTTGTGCATTAAATTATTTATGATACCTAACCAAAGAAAAAAAGCTTAAAGAACAAACTATTAGCTATAGCAGATTTAGACAAACAACGTTTTATGAAATATGTCGTGGAAGATATAGCTGAAAAACATAGTGTAACTGTGCTGCGCACACCGCCATATCATTACGAACTAAATCCTATTGGGGCAAGGGCCTGTCGACATATTAAGCACCGGTTCCCGCAGATCACCGAAGTTAAGCTGTGTCGAGCGCGGTTAGTACTTGGGCGGGTGACCGCTTGGGAACACGGCGTGCTCGTGCCTCAGGGAAGAGTGTAAAATGAATCGACACCTAGCCATCCTATTCACGCCGGACAGGCCGGATGAGATCGGATATCTCGTAGGATGAAGGTGCCGTTTCACACTCCCCAGTCGGTAGATCACATTTGTGGTCGATGACCGGTTCAAGATGGCCTACGTAGTCGGCGAACCGTAAAAAAAAAAAAAAATCCTATTGAACTTATTTGGGCGCAAGTGAAAGGATTTGTAGCAAGACACAAGACGAAGTTCAAAATAAAAGACGTTAAGCTACGGTTTGATCAAGCCATTAAGGAAGTGACACCAGAGAACTGGCGAAAAGCAGTCCATCATGTAATTAAAGAAGAGGAGAAAATATGGGATCTTGACCACCTGATCGATCGGACCGTCGACCCGTTAATTATAACGTCAAGAGGAGATGACAGTTTCAGATGATGAAGCATATTATAATCTTTATAATTTAATTTCTGTATAGTTAATGTATTTTTTGTATTTTGAATTTTTTTTATAATGTTTAATAAAAAAATAAGTGTACCTAATACTATGTATATAATGCACGCCTTTGTCACATCATTTTCAGTGTTTGTGAATGGATAACAATAGACAAAACCCCTAAATTGACCCAAACCCGGGTGGTTCTACCTGCACTTGATGAAAATAAAAAATTTTGCAATGAAATCAATGCCAAATTATGAAAGTGGCTTAAATATTCGTTGGGTCCCTCTGTAGTCCCCTTGCATACCTAATGAGCTTTTATTACTCTACACCTTTCAGAAATAGACTATACCATTTAATATTATTTAAAAATATACAAATATTCAGGGCATATCCGACTAATTCTCTATACAATTCCACGTATTTATTTTGTATAAAATATCATATGTCTAAATTTAATTGTGGAAACATGGGAAAACAATTTAATCACATCCTAGGCGTGGTAAATATTTAAAATTTTAGTCAGCATCAGCTAAACTATCAAAACGACAGCTGTAGACAAAATATTTTTTTCTAGCTAACTTTTGAGCTATATAAAAAGCTATAATAAAATCATTAGTTTTTATCAGCCACAATAGTAGTTTCTTCATTAAAGTTGTACATTTTGTGTCAGTCTTAGATTTTTGAGGTAGTTTTAATTTTTATTTACCTCCGCAAAACCAAGTGGTCACTAATTTATTTCAGGTGCTTTGCGGCCGTACTTAAAAATCCTCCAAAAGTAGTTAAGTATAATCATTGAAACAATATTTAAGATTGAATCTGATGAAAAATTCCCTTGCAGATTGTTTGTATAGGTTGTTCTATAATGTTCCCTGCCTTGATACGCCTATGTAGGGTATATGAGCGGGCGGGGCAAACTAAATGGGAACAAAAAGCGTAGCACAAATAAATTTAAGGCTAATACTCACACGGCCAATTGTTACTGTCTGGAGCTGCGAAAACAAGGGAGTTATTATTAATTTAGGTGTATAAGAGGGACATTTTGGGTACATTTTTGGGAGATTTTTGTTTAAGTTTCTTTTTTTATTTTCGGGTTTAACGATTACTTATAGAAGCCGTTAAAAGAGTATATTGTTCTACAGTCCCTTGCCATATTATTAGACTCATGCTGCAAATCTACACTTTTACTTGATATTTCTTGTTGTTAATATGAACTTTTTGTAGATATGTTGGTAGAACTTGGGTTTTTGAATATCTCGGGCACTTTTATCGTTTTGGCAACACTGATCATGTTGGTAATCGATGACTCACATCGATTATCGCGAAAATGACATGTACATAACCTAAAAAACAGAGTTTCAGTTTGATAGTGCAATTCAACAATTTAACGTGTTTCAATAGCGTTTTCTCTTGTAAAACTCTTTCCCATTTCATAAGGTGAGTTTATTGTTGACAAAACAACATGTCAAAGTATATATTTACACGTTTTGAGGCCATATTATGATAAAAAAACAATTTCAGAATGGGAAAAGTGGCTGATTTGTCGCCAATAAAAGTTGGTCAAATTTCCGGCATGCTGGAAGCACGAAACATGTCGCAATACCAAATAGCGCGAATTGTTGGAGTTTCTCAAAGTTCTGTCAAACGAATAAAACAAAAAATAGACCTCGGTGAAGATCTGAGAGCCAAACGTAAAGGTGCGTGCGGTCGTCGGAGAATCACGACAGTGAGAAGTGACCGAAAAATTCGCAATATTTGTGTTGAAAATCGAAAACTGCCGATAAAAATTCTAGCAAAAAAAGTTCTTGAAGCCGGCATTGAAGTTTCGCAAAGAACAGTGCAGCGGAGGTTAGCAGAAGAGGGTCTTATTGGACGTAGACCAGCACGCAAACCAAGACTTACACCTGCTATGATATCAAAGCGATACCAATGGGCACGAAAATACAAGGATTTCACGACTGATGACTGGAGGAAGGTAAATAAATGCTATATAACTATATTCAAGTTGTTCTTGTACTGTAGATATTGTTAAATCTAAATTCTATGACATTTTTCAGGTATGTTTTTCGGACGAGTCGATTTTCCAAGTATTGGTCGACAAATCGCAGTTTGTACGGCGAAGGTCAAATGAGAAATATAAGCCAGACTGCATTGTACCGACCATTAAACATCCTCCGTCGGTAATGGTATGGTCAGTTATCAGTTATAAGGGACCAGGGGCCTTATACGTTGTCGAAGGTACAATGAATGCCGAAAAATACCAGAAAGTTTTGGAAACTCAGCTGCTTCCTCAAGTGAAAAAATGGTTCAAGAAACGAGAAAAGCCAATTTTTATGCATGATGGTGCGCCTTGCCATCGTGCACACAAAATTACAAAATTTTTAGCTGAAAAAAAAGTAGATATTCTCGACTGGCCAGGAAATTCGCCTGACATGAACCCCATCGAGAACGTCTGGGAGTTTTTGAAATCTGAGGTTAGGATGAAAGCCCCTACAACCACGCAAGAGTTCATCAATATACTTAATGACACTTGGAAACATAACCCAGAGATCAAAATAAAAATTCAAAGCTGTATAAGCAGTATGCTACGTCGCGTTGAAGCTGTGTTGGCTGCGAAAGGTGGTCATACAAAATACTGATTTTTGCAAAAAAATGTATTTTCATCTAAAAAGATTTCATTTCGATGTAAATTTCTAATTTTCTATGTGACATTTATTGTATTTATAATAAATTTTGACGTTTCATCATGAAATAGCGTTGTTAATGTCTACTGACGTGTTATAAGCCAGAAAAACTTCATTTTTAAGCATGAGTCTAATAATATGGCAAGGGACTGTATATTAAAAGATAGGTTACTACCTACTACCGTTTAAAAGTTTCAAATAAATTGCAAACATTTCTTTTTTTAGGATTTTCCAAAATTAATTTTAATTCCATTCCATTTTTAATAATGACAACCATATAAACAGGATTATGATAAAGTAACGGATCAGCATTTTGTATAGAATATATCCAAGAAACCACCAAAATCTACATTTTTTCTACGTATACTCTTAATATGCAGAGGTGCCCAGTGGATGTAAGTTTTCCCAATTATTATTCAGTTGTTGTAACCTAACAGAATGTCTCTCTCAAGTCTTTATCCTAGTATGGCCATCCGTCAGGATGATATCTACCCCTTTCTTCCTAAATCATTTGTTGTTCTGAAGATGAATGCTTCTGCATTCGAAACATGTAGAGAAATTCTATCTTAAAATAAGCTTTTAATTGATATAACAGTGAAGGAAGAGTTTGTATGTCTATTTCTTTCCTTCTATATTTTGTACTGGTGGATACATTTCTCGTATTACTCATCCAATGGAATATCTATCAAGTAAGAAATAGATTTATAAATTAAATTTTTTTTTAAAAGGGAACCACAAAAAAGTCCAGTGGGTTAAGATCGGGCGATCTGGGTGGCCACTCATTGATCTCCGTCTACCTATCCGTCGCCACGGAAAAATTATATTTACGTACTCCCTTACATGACCAGCATAATGCGGGGGGAGCACCAACCCGTTGGAACCATAAGGTTAAATAAACTTTGTAAACCAGGATCATTATCATCTGGAAATAGAGTGGCAAGAGCTTGAATTAGATAATTTCGAAGGAAATTCAGATATCGTTTTCCCGTCGACTCTCATCAAAAGACAAACTTGACGGGTCGAGTAATTCTATGTAAAAGGCTGAGCAGTTTCTTGATTATAATAACTATTTATTCTGCGGTAGTAGTAAGAGGATATTTAACAGCTTCTATAAGAAAGTTAATTTTTTGTATAGCGTGCTCGGTTAATAGGTTAAAATTAAATAAATCCAACACCACCCCCGTTAAAATCATTCGGTTATTGGTAGATTAAGAAAAAAAAAACTAGTTGTATCAAAAGTTCAATCGTGTATATCTACATTTAAAACTCCAACCTCAAACCAAATACCTCTCTGAGACCTAATCGACATCTTTAAATACTTTAAGAATTCTATAAGACTCCGATGTCTAAATATAGGCTTATAGGCACGGATCGAAGATACTAAATAACAAAGTTAAAGTAATTAAAAATCCTGTTCTTAGAAACCTTAACACTCTTCAATTTTAAATCATTAACACTGTAGAACACTAAAATGATCGGAAATAAAATAGTCAACGGTTCTACAACAAAACAAAAACCATGACAGTAACATAAGCAACGAAATTGCGAACTAAAATGTTAAATGTTTTTGCCGGCGTACAGACTCGATTAAAATTGAAAAAGTTTTATGTCTCTGCTAGGAATCGAACCCAGAACCTCTCGATTACATGTCAAGCGCGCTGCCAATTGCGCTAATACGCTAATAATGCTATATGTAGTCGATGTACGGATAAAAGAAAAATAGATCTTAATGTTCAGTGGTAGTAAGTGAGTTCCCTTTCCCCTTATAACACCCTCCCCGGTCTGTGAATCACAGGAGATTCCAGACTGTTACTACTAACATAAAATTGAATAAGTTATATGACCGAAGTTGGTGAGAGAATATCAGGTCCCTCGTAGCGCAATTGGCAGCGCGCTTGACATGTAATGGAGAGGTTCTGGGTTCGATTCCCAGCGGAGGCATACAACTTTTTCAATTTTAATCGAGTCTGTACGCCGGCAAAAACATTTTTCAATTTAAAAATTATTTACAGACGCCAACGTAACTACTTTAAAATGTTAAAATTTTACGACGGCGGCGACTAGATCTAATCCTCAAAATTTTGCAGCAACTGCTAAACAAATACACATATTTTTTAAATTGAAGAATGCATCGGTTCGTTGTGTAATTTTAAAAATAATGCAACAACTACCAAATCAAATTACTCACCCGTATTAAAGTCAAGAGCGAATTCCTCCAGCTCATTGCCTCTAACAATACTGTAAATAAGTTTCCTTGATAGAGGGGACTCTGCCTCAATAGAAATGGACAATGGAGAATGCAACTCTACATTTTCCGGAACGATTTCTGAGTAGAATTGTTTCTTGAATACCGGCATCGATCTGTCTATTACCTTTATGTGAACTGTGACGTCTGTACGACAAGGCGTCATACCTAAGTATATAAAAAAAGCAATGTTTATATCTCATAGTACCATCACAATTCTTTTTATCATGATACACACTTCTTTGTGGTGCTCACAATACTTGGTTTCATAATCCGCATTACTTTTGAATCAGACGAACTTTTATAGATATGATAGGCCGTTTATATTTTTTTACCTTTATCATAGGCAGCTATAAGCAGTTCGTATTCCCTGTTATGTCCTTCAAGGTTTTGCTTAATTTCAATATCTCCAGTCTCCCTTTGCACTTTGAACAATTCTCCATGGCCCCTTATCAGTTCGTATCGTACTTCTCCGTTTTCTGAACTGTCTAGGTCTATAGCATGGACCTTAGTGATAACCTACAAACATTTACGATTTAAAATATATGTTTAGCGGAAATGTATCACATTTAACTAAATACTACATCAATTTTATGATGTCATGAAAGGTTTCTCACCGATCCTTTTTCATCGTCAACCGACACCACAGCATAATAAGGTAAGTTAACGAACATAGGGCAGTTGTCGTTAATATCTAATACTGTAACGTTAACTACCACGTGAGCTACTCTGGGTCTTTCCCTTTGAGGCGTGTTACTTCTTGCTTCGACTATAAGCTGATATTTGTCTTTGATTTCTCTGTCGAATTTTACTCCAGTTGTTCGAATTACACCTGAAAAATTATAATAAATAAAAATAACTTTAGGTGGACGTTCTCTTCTGAACCAGAAACAAAAAGATACATTCTTTTTAAGTCTAATCTATAAGCTGTCTATTTCTTCTTACCTGAAGTGGACCCAACAACAAACATATCAGAAGGATTTAAAATCCTAAACTCGATGTTCTCGTTCAAGGCACTACCTAACACGTTGACTACGCAGACGGTGGTGATTTTCGTCGAATTCTCCACTATGCTTCCTTCATAGAATGACTTTTGAAAGACTAACCCGCTGTTGTCAGATTCGTCTACTCTGATATACACCTTGGCAACGTTGGAGAACTTGCCGTCCGATACTCTAACGTGAAGTTTGTAGGAAGCTGAAGGTTTGAGGTGTTCTGGATCGACTAAGGTTATTACTCCGGATTGAGGATTTATTGAAAAGGCACCTAAATTATTAAACTTTGTTACTATAAGAATTTTTAGGAGTTTGAGATCGAACATACCTAATTTATTTCCCTCAATGATATCATACTTTAAAAATCCACTCTCTGATGAGTCAGGATCGCTAGCGTTAACTTGAATGACAGCTACGTTTTCATAGGAAGGCAGTAGTAGCGTTACATTGTAGATTGGACTTGTAAAAATTGGCGGGCAGTCGTTGACGTCTGTCACTCTTATGTCTACCTTGGCAGTGGCTTCAGAAAAAAGTGTGGGTTTTCCCATATCGGAAACCTAAAAGAATTATTGGGAAAAATGGTTTCAATTTTTTAGTTGACGAGATTAAATCCAGAGTTCCAAGGATAAACCAAAGACATGTCTTACGATAAAAAATTGATATCTCTAGTCTCTCTCAATGAAAAGAATGTCAGAACATACAGCTGTATATCTACTTTTAGCAATTAAAATGTTCTCACCTGTACGTGAAATGTAAAACTAGGTAAAGTCTCATAATCCAAAAGCCTTATAATTCTAATAGCACCAGTATTTGAGTCAATCTGAAAATATCTTCTTGGTAGAATCTCGATAATATCGAAATGTAACAACGCGTTCCTCTCACTGTCTGCATCAAAAGCTTTGATCACTAACGGCTCGCTGGTATTGGTCAGTACCAGGGACGTTATCGGTGCCGATTCGCTGATGAAACCATAGTACTGGAACTGAAGAAACTGTGGTGCGTTGTCGTTTTTGTCTAGGATGTGGATTATCACGTTGCAGGTTGCAGACACAGAGGCCTAAAATACAGACCTGTAGTTAGATAAATGTCTTATTGTCGTGGTTAAAATGAATTCCTTACCATATTAATGGCTATCACAGATAAATTATAAAATTTGTTGGTCTCATAGTCCAAGTATTTCTGAGTCGTTATCACACCGGTACTGGGACTGATAATAAAGCTACCGTCGCTGTTACCATCTAGAATTTCGAACTGTAAAGAGGAAGTGCTACGGACGTCTAAGTGGGCTACGTAGCTACCGAGAGGTTGGTCCTCGTAGATTTCTGCTGCTATCTCCTTGTTTACGAATCTGAAATATTGTAAAATTAGAGCTGTAAGGAAACAAAGAAAGGAGCCACCATTTTAGAGTAATTCTTTTTATACCTCTAACATCATGAAGAAGAAGATACACTTACTTAGGTGGGGCATTATCGGCCATTGTTAATGAAATATGAGCTGGCACCATGGACGAGAGAGGAGGTTGACCGTGATCCGTAGCTCTAACATGTAGAGTATATTCTGAGGCACTTGTGAGATCCAGTTCTCGGGAAATGCTGATAGCACCTGAAATGCAATCGATAATACAGTTTTTTGCGACTCCTACTCCTATATTTAGGATATTGATATACTTACCCAAATCTGAATCAATATTAAATACATTCCCCACATTTCCAGATATGATTGAGTAAGTGATTCGGGCATTTTCACCCTTATCGTGGTCGACAGCAAGTGCGCGTAGGACAACGCTTCCTACAGACGCAGTTTCATAGACTTTACCAACCTGAAATAAAGAAGAAATTGTTTGTACAGGATGTATTACAGTGAAAGTTTTTGTATTAAATATCGTTGATCAATACTGAGATCAAACTTCCGGTATATGCTTACCAAAATTTTATCCGAGAAGTGAGGAGTATGATCGTTATGATCGTGAACAATGATATGGACTCTTGCCAAGTTCTTTTTGGCTGGGTACCCGGCGTCTCGTACCATGACAGTTAGAATGTGTTCACTAAGAGTTTCTCGATCAAGACTTGCAGCTAGAGTTATGACACCTAGAAAAATATAATCAGTTGCTCTTAGATCGTTTCAATAAATAATTTCTGTAAGATGATTAGAGCAAGGCAAGTGCTTTGGTTTACACTATTAAAATTACCTGTTATGGAATCCAATTTGAATGTTTTCAGCGAAAGCATATTTTCTGCAGAGTAGAAACTATATATTAGCTTGTCGTTTTCATCTTTGTCCGTTGCCTGTAGTTTAAATATTTCCGTATCTACAGGAACAGCTTCGGATATCTCTATTTTGTACAGGTTTTCAGAAAACTCGGGCCTAAAAAATAGTAAAAAAAATATTAGCAAGTCTTGAACAGGGTAATAGCAGAGTTTAACAAAGAAACAATTTTTATTAGTTGCTGTCTGCCTTAAAAAAATTACCTGTGATCATTTATATCGATGACAGTAATATTCAGTTGTGTATACACTGTGTAAATAGTATCAGTGACGCTGATGTTTAGAAAGTACTCATTTTGAAGCTCGTGATCTAGCCAGTGAGCCAAAAGAATATTGCCCGTGTCTCTGCCGATGTAGAAGTCCTGCCTTTCGTCACCACCTAAGACAAAAATCATGGAATTACATTTACCAAAAATGCGAATTTAATAGAAAATTTTAATATACTATGGTTTTTTCTTTTTTTCGTCGAGAGATGGGTAATTTTACCACTCCAACCTTTATTATTCTAGAGATCCCTCGATTCAATTCGCAAGAATATAAATGATGACCTAAGGGAAAAATTCACAGTTTTGTTTGCTTTCTGATTATAAAGTTTCTGCTCTTCTTATTCCCAATTTTAGGCAATTACCATTTCTAAAAGTATTGGTGACTTTTTGCAAATATATTAAGAGTGTTTAAAGAGAGATATTTACTTAATTATACCCATCTTACTAAATAATAAGGATTAAAAATAAAAATAGTCAATTATTATATTTCAGTAACTAATGTTAGCCGGATTTTGAAAAAACGCCTCGATTTCCTGACAAGAAACGCTTTTAAAACGGTCGTGTAAAAAGTTCTTTCCGAACTATTGGTTAAAAAAATAGTTTGCCTGTGGTCTCGAGACGTATTAATAGTAGTTTGTCCAACAAGAGTGGATATGATGTCCATATCCCACGAGGAAGTAAATTGAGGACGACGCCGTAGGCGGAGTGCTCAAACTTCCGAGCGCAATATGGACAATCCACTCGAGTTGTACAGTATATTTTTTCTACGACTTAACTTCCGAACTTCATGCTAAGAATTTAAAAAAATTATTTAAATTAGGATCGCAACTTGTCTTTTAAGTTGACCATGAACTTGTGAGACCGATAATAAGAAACGATTGAACAAAAATTCATTTTGATGGCAAACCCATTGACCAAATTACACTGTAACATATTCACACAACATTTGGGTAAGTTCTTATATTTATATAAACTCACTTTTGAATATATCTATCTTTCTCACATTCAACTTTTTGCAGAATAACAGACAAAAAGCGATATATGTATTAATAAAAACGAACAATTTATTTTCTCAACCAGGTAAATTGATCAATATTGTTTTACCGAAATGCACACAAGAAAAATAGGTTTTTCGGGTTTATTTCTGCTTGCGTAAAGAATTATAACTCCGAAAGTACAACAAAATAGCTGTAGAATTCGTTTCAAACAGTTAAAAATGGATTTTGTGCATTAATATGAATTTTCAACGTTAGCTATTGTCAAATTTTTCAAAATAATCGCCAATTTACAAACTAGCAACACTGTTAACGTGGAAAGGGAAGACGAGAAGTGGCAATAGTGTAAGTAAAAATAACATAACCTTAAAAATGTTAGTAAAAAATATCTTTTTTTTCTAGAAATCTTATGATTTCGTCTGTTTTATCGGGTTATCTTTATGTTCCACCATTTAAGGAAGAATTACCAGTTAATTTTCTATGTTTGTTGCGTATAATAAAAGTTTTAAGATCAATTGGGGTTGGATCCCCGTTAAAAATGTATCGGAAAATATCCCCGTGCACAAATATTTATAATAATATATTATTTATATGGAAAAAAATTACCAAGGTTAGAAAGAAATCGTTCATTTGGTAGGTATATAGTACATTTTATGTAAAGCTTGTAGTAATTGTCTAGAAATGAATGGAAATAATGATATTTTTGAAATAAAAAGTGTGTCTGTGTGCAAATTTTTAGTTTGGCAGAAAATAACAATAATTTGGTAGAAATATATTTTGGTATTAATTTTGTTATTATACCTTTAATTTTTGTACCATTTCGTGTACTCTTTAGGAAAATATTGTGTATACACATAGACTTTGGGATAAATGTTTTGATTTAAATTTAAAAAGAACAAATTTCATCTGACAGATTTGCATATTTTTAAAGCATATTGTTAACCTAACTTCTCTCAACTGTCAGAAAACGAATTTACAACATGTAAATTTGGCTTCTCTGTAATTGACTACTGTAATTGGTCAGTTTCATAACCTAACTAGGATGGATATAAAATTTTGCCGCACAGTTAACTGAAATGGCCTACTTTACCCGCCACTAAAGTGTAAAGGAAACAGCAAATTTCCATGTGGGAGTAGAAAAAAACTATTAACGCTATTGGCAACAGGTCCCTATTAATTCATTCCCTGTCATTGGCTTCGTAAAGAAAGCGAATCGTTTACAGTTGACAGGAAAACTGTTCCGATGTTAATTATGACCTACCCACGCCAAACTACGGGACAATAGAAAAGTATTAGACAGGTGTAATTAGCGTCAAGTCTGTTAAGTCCATAGTCCAAGCGATAAAAGGTCGGTACCTGCTGATGAAATCGATAGAATTCGTTACGTCAAAAGTAATAAAACTTCAGCAAAATGAAATCCCTTAAGAAATACACGTTAAAAAATAAGCGACGGGGAACCCTTTCACCCAGGCTGCCAAGCCAAGGCGACATACACAGGAATATAGGTTTATTAATAATAAAAGTTTATTTTTCCTCAAAAGCAATAATAGAATCATCTAAATTCGGTGACGATGTAGCCTGCAATCAATAAAAAGAAGGATGTGGTAGACGTGAGAAGCTTTGAGTCACTGTCTGACAGCAACGAATAACAGGGTTGAACTCCTATGGGTTCCTGGTCACTCAGAGATAGTATGCAATGAAAAAGTAGATAAATTTGTTAAAGACTGATCTGTTCAAAAACTCAGGGACCCAGAACCCGCCCTTGGCATATCAAAACAAGCAACTAGAGCAACATCAAATAAGTAGACATAAATACAATACCTATCAGGATGACACAGAACACCTGGCCAAACCTAAGCGGGGGCCAGAATTGGGAAACTCTCAAAGAAGCTATCAATTGGAATGTTGCTTTTAATGCGTTCCAAGTTAAAACAAGTGGTTTGCCTACTAACAGGCAAAATACCTACGCCGAGAAGGACTTTACAATGGACCCGTTGAATTCAGACTTTGCGGCGAAGAGGACGAAACCGCCTCACATATTTATACAACAGCGAAGTACTGATTTGAAGAAGATTTAAAATCTTCGGAGGAATCCAATTGGGTGGCAACCTCCCGTATGGCAAACTTGGTAGAAATCTACTGGATCTTATAAAAGGAACAAATAGTTTCTGGCAAGACAGGGGCGCACAATAAGCCACTAGGCTGCAGTGCAGGGAACTTGGTCCTCACGCCCAACCCCCGCCAACCAACCACTGTCTGACTGAACCATGTACATTGATAAATGTGGTGGATTATTTGATTTTCGTATGGGTTTTGAGATTTATTAAATTACAAAAGTTCATCCTTAACCAAAACTATGTCTTGAAATAAAGCCATGTTTGGCATCATTTGTTGGTAGCTTGGTAACCAAGAAATATTGTTGAATAGGACGCGAACTCTTGGACTATAACTTACAGTCGATATTAATTCCCCTCAAATCTGTTATTAATCGGAAATTGACAAATTTTGAGGTCGCGATTAAATGCAGGGTAAACGACGAGTTAATGCAGCATTAGCATCGTTTCAAGTTTCGATCAATTAAGGTCATTTCTTAAAACAGGATAAATATTTGACGCGAATCCATTAATTACAGACAGTGATCTACTAAGATAGATCTTTGATCAATACAAGGACGATGTTAAATGTTGATCAAGAGGAATAAAGTAGTAGAGTTTAGTGTCCGTATAAATAAAATTCTTAACAAGGATGAAACAGACTATCATTGTCTACCTGTTCCTCAGGGAACTCATTACCTTTGGCGTCCCTGTGTACCTTAAGCAAAAGATACATTCACTACTTGGTCCGCCTGCCACTAAAAACCTTCTTTCTATTTTACTTATACGGACACTAAACTCTACTACTATATTTTTTAAACACGGCATTGTATTACGGATTAGGGCGGCACCCCAGTGGGCTACTGTAGCGCGATCTATATTTGAATCTACGAACCCATAGAAAAAGTGTAGGAAGGTGCAAAAACGTTTCCTATACTAGATGTGCTGGCCTAACGTATCTACTTGATTGTTAGTTCTATGTTTTCACATCTGATAGCTATCATTTGCATTCAGTTGATTCCTACTGATGGCGATACCAGGTTTCATCATATATTTATTATTAAAAATATCTTGAAAGCATATTTTTGCTGTATTGGGAATTGCTTACAGGTTATGGCTTTCTGATGAGTCCTAATAAGGACGAAATAGACTGTCATTGTCTATCTGTACCCCAGGAACCCATTACCTTTGGCGCCCCTGTGTACTTTAATGCAAAAGATAGATACGTTACTTTCTCCGCCTGCCGCTAAACATTATCAGGAGGAATGTTCAATTATTTACAACTTTTGTGGATATTTTTACCTTGGAAAAGTTTAAGGGAGAGAAAGGACAGTTGACATTAATATTTAATAGGAAGAAAGTTATTCCCTAATTAATTTTGGTTATCCCATACTACTTGTAGTAACTTTTATTACTTTCCTATTGGGTCTTAATTAGCTTCAATACAATAATGTTCTCTTTAAGAGGACTTCTTGTTCTTTTCGATCCCAAATAAATAAATAATAAGACCTTTTTCTCTTGTGAGTTAAGGTAAAACCCAAAATTATTTACTGTTGAGGACCGTACTATTTTATACAGATTTTAGACGGTTGTAATACTTTGAATTTGATATTCTTATCCAGTGACGGGTATCCATTAAACTGCCAGTTATTGTAGATGAATGTCTTCCTAAAAAATCTGATGTTTTCAGTTAAAAATTATTTTTTAGCCCAATAAATGAAACGCTTTTTGTTGAAAGGTATATTTTGTCCTTGTCATTTTTTGCCATTCTTTCGAAATAGGCTTCTTACCTCCTCGTTCGCTGCCATGGCCATTCCAGAGGGGAACTACAGCTTAACGTGAGTTCCGAACCACGATTCTCAGTCACGCAACACTCCCCCTAAGAGCTAACTCTTGGGGCCTCGCACCCGTTGTTCCCCCCCCCCCCCCCTCGAGACGGCACTGAATAAAAAGTCACGAAGAATACAAATTACCTTTTCATTTTGAACACAAGTTAAAAGTCAGAAAGTCGACCGAAACAGAGATAAACGTAATTTTCCTTATTACACCAAATATTAACTAGCCTATACGCACGTACAAAAATCGCTTAAATGTAGAAACGGCTTAAGTCAGTGGGCCCCGTAAATTAGGTTTTTTTGCCGTTTAATGGTCTCGGAATTACGAAAAACAGTCGAAAACAGAATCGAACAAAGTCCCTTTTATTGGTGGGAAGCATAAAAGTTTCTGGAGCATCACGAACGCACCCTTTAATTAAAAGATCGATGGAGAGAATAAAAGGATTTTCATAAAATAAGCATAAAGGGAGCGTTATGGGTTTTCTATTTGATTTGATTGCGTTTGGCGTCGATATAATGGAAAATAAAAGTAAACGGGAATAAAATTTAGCGTTAATGAATCACGTATTTTTTTCGGGATTGTTTGTCGGCTTCCTGTTTTGAGCTTACGGTAAAGAAGAATTAAAAAGCCTTGGACAAATTTATATGGTTAGGATTAAGATGCGAATCAGCCTCTTGTGTAGAATACCGCCCACATAATCGTCAAATTAATTTTTTTTAAATGCTTTTTTTTAGAAAAAAGATTGAATTGATTGAAAAAAAGGTAAAAATATAAATCTATCGATTTGAATTTGGGATATGTTATAGACTGATCTTTTAGTTATCTTTCTGCGTAAACCAGAACTGGCTACGCTATCCCGTTAATTTTTTACAGCCAATCTACCGAGCTCAAAAAGTGCGTTTTGCAATATTTAAAAATAAATCTCAAAAAAAAAATTATTCCCGAGGACTGACATCGAAACGGAGGTCATTATCGTTCTATTCATACTCGGAGTAGTAAGGCCACGGCTTTTTTGGACAAGTTTTTTTTCCAAAATTTTTGAAAAATGTAACAAAGCCCCCCTTTGAAAAAAAGCGGAAAATTGGTTTTAAAGCTATCAATTTGAATTTGGGATATGTTATAGACTGATCTTCTAGCTATCTTTCTGCGTAAACTAGAACCGGCTACGCTATCCCGTTAATTTTTTACAGCCGATCTACCGAGCTCTCTAATAGAAAATATTTTAGTTAGATTACTATTTTTTGTTTTCTTTGGTAGCTCCGTTTTTTAGAAGCTCTGCAGCACTTATCTACTAGCCGTCACTGCCTGTATATCTATCAAAGACCGAATTTTTAATCCGGTAATTTATAATAATAATTGTTTAATATTTAGTAACACGTACTTTTTATCTAAAAACATTTATAACTATTTTATCACCCAATATATGTAAACAAATAGTAATCCTGTTTTCCTATTGTACTGGTGATTATTAAATATAATTTAATTCTTAAGTATAAACCGCTTCCAAGCCGTTTTATATAAACTTGTTATATCTACAGGTGATTTTAATTCAAAAACACTTTAAAATCACCCACATCTTTCGAGCTTTATCAGAAAAATCATAATAAACCACATTACTAAATTGGGGACAGTATTCCAAAGCGGCGAAGTGAAATTTATCAGTTGCTTTCCATCAAATTGAATGGAATGATTGATTGCGGGTCCATTTTTCTGACTTTATTCGGAATTGGCCCGGTGGCACCTAATCCCATACCGGATGAATTAATATTCGTGGTTTGGAGCTGTTTTTTTTAAAACTTTATTGTCAACATAATGTGGGTTTTATAAAAAAGTTGTGTATCAATTTAAGAATATACAGGGTGATTCCTAAGTTGATACTTCTTTTTTAGCTGTGTATAGAAGGCATTAAAATAAACAACATTTTCAAATACCTTTTTTCAATAAACCTAAAAATAGGCGAGATAAAAAAAATCTAAGTGCGGGTCTGGTCATCAAAACGTAGCATTTTTAGATTTAATGAAAAACTTTTTGAAATTTTTTTATTAAAAATAAAAACTTTAAGATTTGTTCCTCAATAAAATTACCTTAATTTAGAAAATAGTCATATTTAAAGAAATATCTTTAAAAACATATATCTTAAATTGCGAGACTTATTTTCTGCGTACAAAATGCTTTCGCAACAAAAGAAATTAAATAACTTTAAATTCAAATTCCTAAGTGCATTTAAAGTTTTTAAATCAAAATCCGGAGTGCCACAGGGCCCACAAAAGAATTAAAATAAAGTTTTCATAATAATATTGAATATGACAAAGGGCTTTTGTTACTCGGAGGATATTGTAATGTGCCATAAAATTCTCGAAGGCGTTATACCTCGTTAAACTTTTCATTGGGCCATCGACTACTCGGGTATATAAAGAATTTTTAGTCTCTGTTATTTGCAGGTTATTAACGCTGAATTTAATAAGAACTTAGCATACTATGCTTTATTCTTTAAATTTTATTTATAGCGTGTGGTACAGTGGCGTATCCAGAAAATATACTCGGGGGGGGGGGGGGGTGTGAGCGTAAGTAGGAAATTTTTTTTCTGGAGAGAGGGACAGTCGGGATTATACAGGGTGGCCCATTTGTCTGACAAAGTAATATACCGTTTCTACTATTAAAGATATCAAAAAAAAGTTTCTATAAAAGTTGTGAGGTATAAAAAAATATATGTTCTAAAATTATTTTTAAACATACAGGATGGTCCAGAAAAGTAGGACAATAAAAAGATACATTTTTTTAAATGGAACACCCTATATATTTTAGCATTTTTTGTTTCCTTACAAAATTATCCATATGACGCGATATTTAGTTTTTTATTT
Organism: Polydrusus cervinus; assembly: GCA_935413205.1. Taxonomy (NCBI): domain Eukaryota; kingdom Metazoa; phylum Arthropoda; class Insecta; order Coleoptera; family Curculionidae; genus Polydrusus; species Polydrusus cervinus. Next base: position 29,599,395 of record OW284519.1, read on the forward strand.
TTTTGCAACGTTGCCAAATAAAATGCAAAATTCTTAAAATTTTGGACAAAACATGATAGTAAAAAATTACGTGCATTTCTCAATAAGAGTATCGAAAATCGAAAATTTCTTGTAAGCTCTTAAGTTTAGGGATAGAAAAACTGTCTTAAATCTTTAAGTACCGAAAATTTTGTACAGGGTGTTCTCTGTTGACATCCAAATATACAAAATTTTAAAATATAATAACTCTGTTATTTCAAATGAAACACCGTATATTTATTAGGCTCGTCTGATAGATATTGTACGTATCTTTTATTATTGTTAAGTCATACCTATACCTAATATTACTAGTTTAGGCAATATTTCGATTTTTATTTAAATTTTCGTAAAAAAAACTATTGTTTTTATTTTTCTAGTAAGCCATGACCAGCAAAGTCAAAACAAATGTAATTGAATATAATGTCATATTATAATAAATTGATAACTATAGTTAGTTAGGTATTTATTTAATTAAATAAAACTTCTTTTTTATTACGCAACTTGATATGAAAAATAGGTTCACAAACATTATAAATATAAATATAATAATTATAAATATGACATTATATTCAATTACATTTGTTTTGACTTTGCTGGTTATGGCTTACTAGAAAAATAAAAACTCTAGTTTTTTTCACCAAAATTTAAATAAAAATCGAAATATTGCCAAAACTAGTAATTTTAGGTATAGGTATGACTTAACAATAATAAAGGACACTTACAATATCTCTCAGACGAGCCTAATGAATATAGGGTGTTTGATTAGAAAAAACAGTGTTTTTGTATTTTAAAATTTTGTATATTTGGATGTCACCACAAAACACCCTGTACAAAATTTTCTGTACTTAAAGATTTAAGACAGTTTTTCTATCCCTATACTTAAAAGCTTACAAGAAATTTTCGATTTTTGATACTCTTATTGAGAAATACAGGTAATTTTTTACAATAGTGTTTTTTCCAAAATTTTAAGAATTTTGCATTTTGTTTGGTAACGTTGCAAAAAATTAAAAAACTTAATATGGCATCATATGGATAATTTTGTAAGAAAACAAAAAATGCTAAAATAAATAGGGTGTTCTATTTAAAAAAATGTATTTTTTTATTGTCCTACTTTTCTGGACCATCCTGTATGTTTAAAAATAATTTTAGAACATATATTTTTTTTTTTTGAAGAAGTAGTCCATACTTAAAGTGGAGTGGGAATATAGAAGGTAAAAATAAGAACACAAAGTCTTCCTCCACTGATATCTAATATCAGTGGAGGAAGACTTTGTGTTCTTATTTTTACCTTCTATATATTTTTTTATACCTCACAACTTTTATAGAAACTTTTTTTTGATATCTTTAATAGTAGAGACGGTATATTACTTTGTCAGACAAATGGGCCACCCTGTATGTATTTCATGACATTGTACCTAGTGAATAAGGCGAAAAATTCTCGGGGTCACGCCGAAAGTTCGTTTAAAATTCACCTAACTACTATCAAATTTCGAAAATTAAATTATTACCTCCCCCTCCTCTACATGGTTGGATTAAATGTGTTCTTGTAAATGTTTTTTTTTTGATATTCCTAGCTTGCTCTTTATTTAAAAAAATACATTTTTTATATTTGTGAAGATATAAGTATTGGTGACAATCCAAAATTTTAACATAAGACGTATGTATGACTGTAACCAGCGTTTTTCGGGCTCGGTTTTTCATGATTAAAAATGAAGTAAATATCGCTCACCACGCCAAAATTGATGATTTTTTCAGAAATCATTTATTTTAGGAGCATAGATCTAACAGTAGTTTTTTTGGGGGGGGGGGGGGGAGGCTGCAGCCCAGCAGCCCCCCCCCCCAAATACGCCACTGGTGTGGTAAATATTGGTTTTTCATTATTTTAATGACCTTGACCAGTTTTAAGTTGAATATTCCATACATTTTTATTAAAATGTTTGTTTTTAAACTTTTTTTTTGATTTTTATCAAAAACTTTGTGAAACATTACACTAAATTATGGTGCGAAAATATCGAATTTTTGCTCATCTCTAGTACTTACCTACAATATCATACCACAGCGTATCATTATCGGAATCGCTCGCTTGTATCAAAGTAACCAGGAATCCAATTTCATCACCTTCTGTCAATTTGACAGGCGACGGAGTTTTCACGATTGGCGGGTTTTTCGATGTTTCCGGAACCGGAACTACTTTGACTGATACTTTGCAAAAACTGCTCTTTGATTGATTGCCTCCGTCAGTTGCTTTAATCTAAAAAAAAAATATTTTCGAAGTTGGTTTTCTAGAATTTAAGGAAGAGTGAGTGAGAGACAATACGGGCCAGTTCATTAAAAAAAAAAACAAGGACTTTTTCCGAAAATCGATAAGAATTATTGACATTTTTGATAATATTTTCGAAAGAAAAAGTCAATATTTCCTTACACTTAGTCGTTGCTAGGCACCGGAAAATAACTGTTAAGAAATATTTATTATTGTACTGTAAGAAATATTATTTCTGTACGGCTACTTGTAAACTAAAATGTGTTAAGTTTGAAAATTCAATATTACTGTGTTTCCATAGTTACAATACAAATATTTAATGGTATCCTTTATTTGTGAACAAAGTTCATAATATTTATTTTAAAATTTTAACAAGTTGATTGTAATAAGTTATGTCCTTTTAATAATTTTCAATTTACGGAAATATAGTATGTATGCTTCGTAGAAAAAGCTACATTCCCGGACTCCGTATTGCCAGACTCGGCTTGCGCCTCGACATACAATCTTTACGGTTGTCCGAGAATGTTCAGCTTTTCCTACTAGGTATACAAGATACTATTTTTCTAAACATGATAAGAAAGCAATTACTTTTATCCTTAGAAAGAAGAATGAATAACATTGTTGGAGTTTTTGATAGACTTACATTTAATTCGTATTCTTGTCCAGGTTCGAAACCTTTTTGGGCATATACCATGCCAGTGTTGGTGTCAATTTTAAATTTGGATCGACCTTTGCCTGATTTTATTTGATAATGGAGTTGAGCATTCTGTCCGATGTCTCTGTCAAACGCAAGCACCTAGGAAAAAGAAAAATATTACTAGTAAAAAATCTAATACGTTAAAATTACATTTGACAATGTCAAATCATAAACTGATAAGTCCAATCAATGCTGGTGTCCGCAGCATCACCTGTCGAAGATCGGGTGGTCCAAAATTGTTCAAACTCCGCATGTGCACTCACCTTACAGAGACCCTAAAAAAAGTCTTCCTACAACCCCGTTCTAAAATTAATAGGGGGGGGGGGGCGGGGCAAATATTGGGACAGTCTAAAACTTGCATGGGTTTTCCTGTTTCCAACAATAATGCACCACCCGATACGTTATTTGAGAAAATTATAAAAAATTCGAAAAATGTAACGAATTGGACGGCGAGACAAATGAATACTTGCTAAAATTAAAAATAATTTAACAGAGCGGACGTAAACATGAGGTTCATTTCTCTTACGGAGACAGACGTTTAAAAAGAAAAACTACAAGTCTATCGGGCACTAGCAAAACTACGCTAATTTACAAAATAGCCTGGCCACGAGAAATTTAAAACATGTTGATGAATTAAAACGGGCCAACTAAATAAGCAATTTTATATTTTTAAGCACTACAATCGCCGTGCAAAACAAAAGAAACGCATGCATGATGCATATCCGTGCCGCATATTTTTCAGACATGCCTGTCGTATCTCCTCTATTTCATTCCGTTTTTAGCTGCATGTTCCAGCTCGCTCATTTGTAAAACTAGCATTTCTCTAATAAAATGTGGTAGTCGGTTTGCCCTCATTGTGTATGTAGGCATGAGCATGAGCTTGGTTTGTTAGTGAGGAAATTGCGTATCGATATCGGCAATATAATGGTTTCTATCGGGAGAAATAATACTCTAATGTCGGGTTGCACAAAGAATTTTAATAATAATCATTTAACCCGCAAGTTTGACTGTGACAAATGACTTTGACAGGCATTATATACTCATATTCAAAGGTGCGTGATTAGTAAATAAAAAATTAAGGCAACCGGGCCAGTATGATTGTGAGAAAATTATTTCTGTCAATGTTACGTCTGTCACAGTCAAACTTGCAGGTTAAATAAAAATTATTAAGATTCTTTGTGCAACCCGACATAAGTAAACCTTCACTAGGATATATTTCAAGAAAAAAATATATTTATTTCACTCTCTACATGTTTTAAACGTATAAACGTTCATCTTCAGGAGAAGCATAATTCATATTAAAAAAGTTATTAAGTTAGAAAATTGTCAGTGACTACAGTGACATCCTTATAGAGCGTTTGAAGAAATTAATTAATTAAAGAAAATGTTGAAGAACTTCCATAGAGGTAGAAAAACATACTACCTTCTTCAAAATTTTCTTTATATCAATTAATTTCCTCAAAAGCTCTATAAGGATGTCACTGTAGTCACTGACAATTTATCTAACTTAATAACTTCTTTAATATGAATTATGCTTCTCCTGAAGATGAACGTTTATACGTTTGAAACATGTGGAGAGTGAAATAAATATTTTTTCCTTCCAGAGTAGTGTGTCTATCTTTTGTATTAAAGTACACAGGGACACCAAAGGTAATGTAAAAAATGTGTGGCCTTCCGTTCTTGGTTTATTTATAGTTCTACGCTTTCGCATCTGATGGCTATCTTTTGCATTGAGTTGATTCCAACAGATGGCGATACTAGATTCTGAACATATATTTATTCTTAAAAATATCTTTGCTTACAGGTTATGGCTTTCTGATGAATCCCAACAAGAACAAAATAGTCTGTTATTGTCTACTTGTGCCCCAGGGAACCCATTACCTTTGGCGTCCCTGTGTACTTTAATGCAAAAGATGGACGCACTACTCTGTCCGCTTGCCGCTGAGTTTTCTTTCTATACATTTAAACGGAACACTATGTACTCTGACACAAGGACTGTAAGCAGTTTAAAACAGTCTTTTATTCCTCGAATCGCCCCCCTCCCGCATAATCCGGTAGTTAAAAGGCTAATATAGGTCGAATAAAAGAACTATCTTCTTTTACACTAGTACACTTTGTGGGCACGAGATGGCGCGATGTATTATATCCTTAAAATATAAATTTTGTATATTTCCCTCGTTAGTGTGGACGCATTTTTATCATTCCTTTGCCGTTCCTTCTTTCCTGTCGTTCTTCTTTCCAATAATAAGTCTCGCAGGAGGATCCGTAATATGAGAAATGACCCGGAACAATTTTTTACGACCTAGCAAACATTTTATGCCCGCGTCGACAAAAAACACAACTAGTATCTTCTATAGCGATAAAAAAATCCTTGTCCTGAATAAACAAACCCGAAATACCACTATCTTTTTCAACTTCCGACGCAGAAGCGCTTGTGGGACCCCTTTTTTGTCGGATACCGCTTAAAACAAAAAGTTGAACTTCCGGTTATGCCCGCATATAAACCCCGTTTGAAACAAGTGTGTTTTTTCCACACGAAGTAACTTTAACCTTGTCTCAAAGGGATTTGAGTCTATTTGAATTCCACGTATTGTTAGCGTTGAATTAAAAAATTTGAACGCGCCGGATGTAAACGTGGTCAGATCGACAGTAATCGATTTAATTGAACTTTTCCTACGACCACCTATGAAAATGAGAAAAAAGATGGGTTAATTTGACTAGAAAGCGCTGTATATCACACGCATGTTGAAAAAAAAAATTCAACACTAGTTGAAATACAAGGCACACTATTTAATTTAAACATATGGTGCCAATTTGACAGACCACCCCTATTTATTATAAAGACATTTTTTTAGAAAGCAGTAATTGTAAAGTGTTTGACCTATTTATCATGTATTTGTCGAGTGATTCAGAATTAGAGTATGAAAATACGCCATCTAAAATTATAAAAAATGTTAATATGTAATATACCGGAAAATCTATTACCAGAAAAAACAAATCGCGCTGAAGAGAGTGTCATGTATGAAACAACAAATCTCTATCGGTAGCGATAGCCTAGAGAATAGAGCTCTAGCCAACAGATAGCAAGGTCACAGGTTCAAGTCCCATAAGGAGTATTTGACTTTTTTTATATAAAAACATTAAATAATTAGTCGAATTATTTTGAATTGAAATCTTCCTTGTTGGGTGGATTTTTTATATTATGTTTAATGCATGCAGTATGCTAATTTCAACACTAGTGTTGAAATATTTTTTTCACAAATCAAAGGCTTTTTTTAATAATTCTTTGTGGTCGTAGGAAAAATAGTGTATATTACTCGTGTGTAAGTGATTATTCTAAAACTCGGAAAATTTCCGCACTCGGCTGACGCCTCGTGCTAAATATCTCCTCGTTTGAAAATATCACTTTCATTACTTGTTAGGTAATATACTATTTCGGCATCGATAGAGTCAAACTAGAATTATATTCTGTCCCTTAAAATTTATCTACTTGAAACACCATTATGATACGCCGCGGTGTTTCAAGTTGATTAATGGTCTTTGTTAAACTGAGACAGCCCTCAGTAATAGTTTAGTAATTACTTGAATATTTTTACCAATATAACCCACAGTCCTGAATGATATTAACCCCATTAATGTATGAAATTTGTCCTTACACGATCATTATTAGTACAGCAATTCCATTATTATTATGACACCGTATCGACGCGTCGACTTCGAGCGATCGGAAATACTGTCCATTGGTTGAATTGTGCATGATGATTAATTTCTAAGTGATTAAGCCAATGAGGAGCGGAAAATAAACTCTATAGTCTATTTCAGAAAGGTGTAGAGTAATAAAAGCTTATTAGGTATGCAAAGGGACTACAGAGTGACGCAACGAATATTAAGGCCACTTTTATAATGTAGCAGTGAAATTAAATTATAAAAATCCATAATATTCTTCGTTATCTGAGGAACTGTCATCTCCTCTTGACGTTATAATTAACGAGTTAATGGTCCGATCGATCAGGTGGTCAAGATCCCACATTTTCTTCTCTTCTTTAATGATATGATGGACTGCTTTTCGCCAGTTCTCTGGTGTCACTTCCTTAATGACTTTAGCAAACAGTAGCTTAACGTCTTTCATTTTGAATGTCGTGTTGTGTCTTGCTACAAATCCTTTCACTTGCGTCCATATAAGTTCTATGGGATTAAGTTTTCAATGATATGGCGGTGTGCGCAGCACACTTATACTGTGTTTTTCAGCTATATCTTCCCAGGCATATTTCATAAAACGATGTTTGTGTAAATTTGCTATAGCTAAACGTTCCTTCTTTATCAAATTTTTTTTTTGGTTAGTTTTCATAAGTAATTAATTGTACACAATTTACCTGCGCCTATGGCCGACACCGAAATTGAGCCGAACTGGACGGAATTTCCGATTTTATTATTCTACATCTTTCTGAAATAGACTATAATGTGCGTAACTTCAACCTTGTTCAGGTTTTAAATTTTATTATCCCAATATTAAATAATTAATTAAGGTTAATTATTTTGCTCTTTAAATGTTTATTAATTCAAATTTACCTTTATTAAGTGTCCCAAGTGTCTTATTATTAATGGGCTGGTATTTACTAAAACGACAAAATTGGGGACAAGACCCTCAAAAGACCTAAAAGCTAATTTGCTCTACTTGAGACTGGGCCATTTTAATCCATAATAATTAGACATACTTTTCGGAGTCCAAGAGAGCCGAAACCGAGTAGAAACCCTTATTCATCACTCCGATAAGCGTTAAAGTTGTAGAGTTTTCTAACGAACCGTTAAAAACATTTTCCTTTATGTCTGAAGTTCGTTCCTTTATTGGGGAAACCCTTTTTGGTAGCCCTGTCTTATGGCGCTATACTTGAAATAAAATAGTCTTAAGAGCATCCCAACAATATTTCTAAATTCTTATCCAAGGTTACCAGCCCCATCCGAAATTATATTTATATACAGGGTCCTGTAATAATGCGTCGAGCTTCTATAGCTCCCATACGAATTAAGCTAGGCATTTCATTCATATGCAGACTTATAATGCATCACAGGGTATATTTCACGAAAATATTTTTCCTACGATCACCTATAAAAATGAGAAAAAAAGCACGGTTAACTTGGCTCGAAAGCGTCAAATATCACACGCGTGTTGGAATAGTAGATTCTGTAACGAGGTGGGAATGAAAATTTGATCCGAGTGGAAGATTCCGAACGCAAGCGTAGCGAGCGTGAGGAACCACGAGTATCGAATTTTCATTCTAACTGAGTAGCAGACTATATTTTCTTCACGACCAAAAATACTATTATCCAGTTCCATATCTGATTCATCCGATTTTTCACTCATATTTTGACTTGCACTAAAATTTGACATTGACAGTTTCGAAATTCAAGGCAACCTATGTCGTTTAGATCAATTATTACAGAATATTCATTCCGTATCTTGTTATGGAATGAAAATACACGCAAAACGCATAAGAAGCAAGTGTTTCAGAATAAATATTCCAACTCAAGAGCGAGAATTTTTACATTCTATTATCAAAAATGATTTTGGAACTATTGCATTCAGTAATGGTCGTGGAGAAAAACATATTTCAACATTAGTGTTGAAATACAAGGCACACTACTTAATTTAAACATATATATTATATATATTATAAAAAAGAACAAATCTTAGAAAGCAGTAATTGTAAAGTGTTTAACTTATTTATCATGTATTTGTCGAGTAATTCAGAATTAGAGTGTTAAAATATGCCATCTGAAATTATAAAAAATGTTAATAATATACTGGCAAATCTATTACCAGAAAAAACAAATCGTGCCGAAGAGAGTATCATGTATTAAACAACAAAACCTGATTATCGGTATTAATAGCGTAGAGAATAGAGCTCTAGCCTACAGATCACAAGGTCACAGGTTGAAATCCCATCAGGAGTATTTGACTTTTTTTATAAAAACATTAAATAATTTATAGAATTATTTTGAATTGAAATCTTCCTTGTTGGGTGAATTTTTTAATTTTATGTTTAATGCATCTTTCCTTGATTAAATTTTAAATTTTTCATTCTGGTTAATCTAGAAGTCAATCGAGGATTAGTTCTTCCTATGATATATTAAATATGATAAAATGAAAAAGTTAAACTACAAATAAAGGAAAAGCCTATTGACAAACTATGAAACCAGATATTATGTGGAACATAATCCTAAGTATGCTAATTTCAACACTAGTGTTGATATTTTTTTTAACACTAGTGTCTAAATTTTTTTTTTCACAAATCAAAGGCTTTTTTAATAATTCTTTGTGGTCGTAGGAAAAATAGTGTACATTACTCGTGTGAAAGTGATTATTCTAAACCTCGGAAAATTTTCGCACTCGGCTGACGCCTCGTGCTAAATATCTCCTCGTTTGAAAAGTATCACTTTCATCACTTGTTATGTAATATACTATTTCTACTTTTACGCTGCGCCGCTCTCTTCTTGTGACATGTTTGACCTGGCGATAAAAAACTGTCCGTGTGTAGTGAAATGGAGGCCGCAATCGAATCCGGCCCAGAACTGCCGGCCACTATCGATGAACAAAACTGAAGGTGTAGTGTGACTATCAAAAATTCCTGACTGGCGGACCGATAGTCCATGGACTGAAGTCCGCTGGCCGGCCGGCCGCGGCCGATTAAACGTGAATAGACTCTTTAAGGCCTACTAGATGCCGTGAACAATTCAAATAACGGCTGACATTTATAGGCGATTTAAATTAATATGCCTACATCTATCGGTAACTCAAAGTTCTGTTCCGAAAATTCCCTCTTAAGAACGACTTACGAGCATCTGGCTTAACAGAAAGTCGTTAGTTCACATGCCACCTCAATGCAGAGCCAAAGTTTCTCGTGGTTTCCGAATCCCCGGAGAATGACCTGCTTGAGATCATCACGCCCAGGGAGATTTTTATCCAACGGTTATTAAAAGTTTTTCCTTTGAGTAGTTTAGTGGATTTTATCGGTTTGTCCGTTTTTTTTTTCGCGAATTGAAAAGGCATTTCGTTTAGTTATAGTCTATTTTAGAAATGTGTAGAGTAATAAAAGCTCATTAGGTATGCAAAGGGACTACAGAGTGACCCAACGAATATTTCAGCCACTTTCATAATTTCCATGTCCCTTTCCTATGACTAGTATTGTGGAGTAAGTTAATTTGGTTTCTTTTATTATGTGGTCTGAGTATATACTTAAAAAATTATAAGCGTGGTTTTTAATGATTGGTTACGAAATGTTTTTGTTAGTAATGATAGACTTCGTGTGAATACATGGAATTTTGATGTAAGAGCAAAGATTTTCACATGCCGCATGCGATTCTAGCACATAAAGGAGAACGTTGATGATTTTTCAGAATGAGACAGTGGCAGCTGATTATTGTTGTATCCATTAAACTAACACATGTTCTCTATAGTTTAATTAAGTTGATACGAACCTCGAAGGATGGACATGTTCCATCGGTGCAGGTAAACAATTTCTTATAGGCCTAGGAGGCCTATAAGAAATTCGAGAAAAAAAATAGAGGATTAGCTACACAAATCTTATTAATTTGTATCGATAAACGTTTAAAAAAAAATCCTAAACTACTTTTAAGACAAAAAAAACGTGCAAATTAAACCGAAAAATAATAAGAATATTATAATGAGTTTCTACTTTAAAATTAAAAGTAATAAAAACATATCAGCCGCCACTGAAAAAATACGAAAATAATAAAAAATGAGCCCCTAAAGAGCGAAAAGCAAAGTAGTTCAAGCATGCCGCATGCATTTTAGATTTTTTTGCTCTTACCCGCAGGGCAGGTTCGAGCCCCTCGAAATCGCTGGGGCCATGGCTTTCCCACGGTTCAAGGTCAACGGCAGCGTCCGCACCCTCGAAATCGTCCACCAGGTAACCGCCGGCGTCACTCTAAGAATATATTTATTTTTTTAAAGGAAACACATTAATCATATAGAAAAATATTATAAATAGCGTCGGTGTTTCCTAAGTTTGTTGACCCATTTTAGACGCTCATAACACAACTTTGCGTATGACTACTAGCCAATAATATATACTCTATTTTTTCTTAATCTCCTTCGTTCTTAGGCACCTGTCAAGCTAATTATTAACATAAATAAATATTATAAAAATAAAGGACAAATAAAAGTCCAAAATTTAAGGAGATAAAAAATAATTGGAGCCTCCTTACTACTGGCATAGCTGGAGCCCTCTTAATAGAAGCTTTTAGCAAAAAATATTAGAAGTATATCCTGTGTACTATCCTCAAGATGACAGATATCCGTTACTGCTTTATTTGTTAACAAGAAATGGACGGACAAAAGGAAAAAAAACGAATTTCACTTTTATGTCTTGGTCTTCACCGGGGTTGACAGTGACGACAGCAACTACCGGTTTGTTCGGAAGTTGCCAAATTTTTCGTTAGACAAAGGAGTATGAGTAAAAAGTTCCCTACAGATATTTTTTATAATAAAAAAAATAAACTTTTTAATGGTAAGTCATAAAAACATTTATCTACTTTCATTTAGTAATATGAATTTTACAGTTCTGTAAATCGTTTTGTAGGGCATCTACTACAGCACTAGTGCTGTAATAAATACCTTTATAGCACTAGTGCTGTAATGAAAAAAAAACGAGTATTATTAAAATTTTGCTGTTAAATAAAACCACACTTTTTAGAAGAATGATTTATTATTAACAATTATAAAATTAATTACCAATTATTAATTTAAATATAACGCTTAAGGTTTATTATAGACATTAATAGTACACTTTTTACAGTTAGAAATTTGTATACCAGAAGTGTAAATTAGCACCATATCTACTAGTTCATTGATTTCAAATTTTACCATTTTCACGTGTCACCAATTTAAAATTAACTCGCTTCAGAAAAACACACCGTAGCGTATTGCCACCAGTAAATTGCATGACTAATAAGACAAACAACATAAAATATTATTAGTAAGTTACGTTTTGAAGACCAGGCACGCACTTAGACTTTTTAATTCTATATCTCGCCTATTTTTAAGTCTTTTGAAAAGAGGTATTTGAAAATGTTTAATGCTTTCTATACACACTTTAATAAATACGGGTGTTTTTTTTTTAAAGAATGGTGGTATAAAATATATAAATTTTTAATAAGAAGTCTTTCATGTATTTATATCCAAAAATGGTTTATTTTGCATTCAGGCTCCTAAATTGTACTTCTCCAAATAACTTTACGAGTAATTTACCACCCTCCCAACAAAACAAACTTTTCTTATAACCACTTCTTTGCTTTAAGAACAGTCATAAAATCAATTGTTCCTAAAGCAGGGGTTTAGATCGCATAAATTATTTTAAAACGGCCGATCTTGAGGATTCTAAATAGCTGAAAAGTCGAATCTTAGCCTTAAAGTTATTACATAAATTTAAATAAGTTTGCAATCAATATAAAAAATATTACTTCTTGTCGAAAAAACTGTAAAAAACTATAAAATATCATATGACAAATTATTACATTATAAATAAATTATATAAATTTTCCATTATAACTTCAACAAATTATATATAACAGTCAAAAGGTACACAATTAAAATTCAATCCTCGGTAATCTAAATTTTAAACATTTGTTAACTATTTTTAAAGTTGCGACTTTAAAACTACATATTCATGATCAACGATTACGCGCCTTTCATGATTTTATATCAACAAAATTTACAGGGTTTATTTTTTCTAATTGTTACAAAATTTATTTGCTGTTATTTTTAATTTTTATTTTTATGTTACTGTAAACTAATTTAAAGCCCGCCGTTGTACAGGGTGATTCCTAAGTTGCTACTTCTTTTTAAGCTGTGTATAGAAGGCATTAAAATAAACAACATTTTCAAATACCTTTTTTCAAAAAACTTGAAAATAAGGTACTTACATTCATTTATTACACTATGGATCAAATACGGTTTTGCCTAACTGGTTTTTTGAATAACATTAAGAAAACTTCTGGGTGTAGGATGAGCCCGCAAGGGAAAGCGTTCTGCGTATAATCTCGAAGCAGCAGCCGCACTTTGACTACACTCACCGTAAATTAGCACCATATCTACTAGTTCATTGTTTTCAAATTTTACCATTTTCACGTGTCACCAATTTAAAATTAACTTACTTCAGAAAAACACACCGCAGCGTATTGCCAAATAACTGACCACCGACCCGTAAATTGCATGACTAATAAGAGATAAGACAAACAACATAAAGTATTACAGGCCACGTTTTGATGATCAGGCCCGCACTTAGATTTTTTACTTCGGTATCTCGCCTATTTTTAAGTTTTTTGAAAAAAGGTGTTTGAAAATGTTTATTTTAATGCCTTCTATACACAGCTAAAAAAGAAGTTTCAACTTAGAAATCACCCTGTATAATACACAAATCTCAATATTTTGAAAAACACACTGAAATAATAAACATACAACTTCCCTGTTATTGTTTCCGGATCTAAGGAAAATAGCTACTGAATATTTTACAAGGAGTTGAATCCGTTTCATAGCTCGTGACTTCGTGGAGAATGGACAATTCATATGTATATGACTATCCCGTTTTACATAAGAGGTAGCAACGTTTTGAATATACGCGACTCGAAATTTTACGAGCTTTTATTTATCAAATTGATGAATGAGACTGCTAATTTCTGTAATGATAAGAAACAAAATATGATTAAATCTATGTGTGTCTCATTAGGCTTTACGGGACCCTACATAATCATTCACACTGACAGTACAGAGCGATATCCATCTTTCGGGAGACTCCACATGAGGGAACAACTGACTGATGATAGCCATACGGATGTGATTGGTACCATTCAGAACTGAATGATTATGAGTAATTACCTTAAGACTGTCACTAATTGTTATTATTAACGATGGTGTGAGGTTCAATTTAAATGAAGCGACGTGAGAAAGACAAAAGGATTGATATATCCAAGGACTGTCCATTTAGACTGACGGTCATAATTGATATCAATCATATCAGTCTGTCCATCAACTTCCCATTCCCTTATTGGGACTGTCAGTTTGAATGGTCGGCTATGGTCTCCCTTTGGTTTGGTGAAAGTATACTGAACAAAAAGGACTATAAATAGTCTATATTATTTTTATTGTTATTATGAAAAATAACCCTGAAATATTTTACGGCAAAGGGCCCTTACAGAATGGACAATCCGTATGTATATATCTACGTGAGAGATAAGTGAGTAACGTACGTGACTGGATGTTTTAGGTCTAAATTTCAGAAAGGACTGGGCTAAATTTATGATGTTTTCCTAATTAGTAGGCACTTTTATGCAGACACAGCGCCGAGGTTTACGTTCGGGTTATCCTTAATGTTTTAAGATATGATACGCTGGTATGATTGTTTGAGATTTATATGAGGATAGGGCAAAATTTGAGGGTTGGCAATGAGTATGTATAAACTTTAACAAATTTCACGAGCGCGGGGGAAACAAAAGTGCCTAGTACTTAGAAATTGCTTTTATTTTAGTAAAGTTAAACTTTTAATCAAAAATAAATGACTCTTAAGTTTCTTCTCGGCCTTCTGATAGCTTCCTTATAATACATTTTAGAAACTACATTCATAATTTGATTTTTTATGTGCTCTTAAATAGAATTCCCACCTTGAAATCTACAAATGGAATTTTCGTGGATTCAAAAATCAGAGAATACACTCTTAAAAATGACTTTGTATTTGGTACTAATTTTTATTTGTTCTCGTGTTTACGTTACCAAAAATAACTATTTTTAGTTAGGAAAACAAAAAAAAAATTTTTTCTTGGTTATATTTACCAAAGAATGATGCCATCAGATCCAAGAAAATCTCTTGTTTTCATATTAGTTGGCAGAAATAAAATATTTTGTTTAGCTGAATTTTACTCTGTATATTTCTTATTTAAATGTTACATCAAGGTTCCTACAACCTTGTGTTTATCAATTAAGCTTGTTGTAATAACACATTATGAATTTGTAGTCCTTATCATTTTGTTAATTTCGATTAAGATACATTCTTAGTTACCAGAACTAAATTTTCTTTTTAAGTTATATGTTTCTTCATATTTATAACTAACGGCATCAACCGAGACTTGACGCTCTTGTCCGGTGGGTGACATGTGACATCATTCTAGCCAGGACTGTCAGGAGGTTAAGTTTATGTTAGGGTGCTTTTGCGGTTTCGTGTACATTTTTTCGTGTTTTTAAGGCAATAATTGTCCATTTTCATGTGATGCCCGTGTGGAAAATGGATGTGACAATATTTGGTGTAATTTATTTGTGTTTATTGTCTTTCTTGTGTACGTTCTTATTGGCAGAAGGAAGTTAAATCATAAGTATAATAATACTTATTTCCACAGGCCAAGCAAATAAACCAGAATCCTTTGAAAAATTGTTTTATTTTATTGACCAGACCAGGCATCTGGCACACAGAAATGATAGTTCAATTCATGTCGCCCGGCATTTGATAAAAATAATGGTACTTTCAGACTGATTTATAAACTTATTAGCTAAATCTAAAATAAAATACTTTTTAGGCTTGTAGCTATTTTTTTCTTTTTAAAAAAGTTAGAAGTCTTGTAAAATTTTCCAAATCTTTATTTTTTATATACTTATTTCCACAGGTGAAGCAAATAACCCAAATACATAGAAAAATAATTTTTGTCGAAAGTCATGACTCTACGCGAGCTAACAATTCATATGTATATGACACGCCGTTTCTACGCGAACGATAACAATGTTGTATCTACGTGACTGGAGCTTTAGAGAGGAATATGAAAGATATTTGACGTTATAATGGGTGTTTCGACAAAGAATCGATGCGATTTACTTCGGGAATCACCGTAGGGATAAATTTCAATATCAGTATTTCATTATAATAAAGATATTTATTTGTACCAAAAAGCAATAAAAATAAATTATACGTACGTACGTACGTAATTCTTTTACAATTTATAAGTAGTTTTGTTATTTATTTTGTCGCAAACAAACATAAAATTGATAAAACTATTTTTCTTTAACAAATCGGTTAAATTTTTTAATAAAAACTAAGTTTTACTTGCCTTAAATTAGAGCTAACGACCAAATGGCTACATTACCTCGGTTTCAGTTGGTTAAATTCTAATTCCGTAAATCGCAAACTCTACGTTCATTTCAGTGTAGCCATTCTATGTGATAATGTTATTAATTATATTAATTAAGTCAAATCCCCCTGTTCCAAATTCCGACGGTGACATTTGCTAGTTACAACAATTCCTACTCTGTTTTAAAGGAAAATATTCCGGTAATTGGTTCCTGTAATGTTGCTTTTAATTTTGTAACAATAGTACATTATAGTTAAATACAAGGAACTCAGTTTATTTTAATTCTAACTTGTTTCCCTTTCTTCACCGGATCTCCGGTACGTTCCATGACCTTCCGAATGGGTAAGGGGAGCAAACTAATATACTAGAGAAGGAAAGAAATAAAAACTAAAAGTCTTCCTTCACTGTTATATTAATAAAAAGCTCATTTTAAGATAGAAATTATCTATATGTTTCGAATGCAGAAGCATTCATCTTCAGGAGAACAAATGAAATTAAGAAGAAAAGGGTAGATATCATCCCAACTGAGCTTAAATATTGGATGAAATAAAGGTTCAATGAGGTGAAAAGAAAGAATTATTACCAAAATACACGTCACACCGTGAAAAGGGACATTATAGTAAGGGTTGTAGCTCTGCGTACTATCAAAATTTAAGTGCAGAATAAAAGGTTTAAAAACCTGGTGTAAGGAAGAGAAATTGTTAAGAGAAATGGAGAGTAATCTGGGTAGAATGGGCTCGGCGTAATAAAAACAATGGAAATGAAGTGTATGTAAGTGTGAGAAAGAAAAATTAAAAACATTTTTTTTTATAAAAAATTAAATTGTAGGGATGGCCATATTTGGATAAAGCAGAATATGATCTTGATGGTAGCCTGAAAAAGAGACATTCTTTAAGGTAACAAACATCAAGGTAACAAAAATCAAAAATTGTGAAAACTTACAAGCACATGGGCACTTCAGCAGATTAAGAGTATACGTAGAAACCACCAAAATCTACATTTTCTCCTACGTATACTCTAATCTGCAGATATGCCCATGTGGACGTAAGTTTTCACAATTTTTGTTCACTTGATGTAACCTTAAAGAATGTCTCTTTTTCATGCTACCATCTAAAGATCATGTTCTGCTTGATCCTAGTATGGCCATTCCATCAACTTAATTTTGAATAAAACATTTTTTTTAACATTTATCTTCATCACACTTCATTTCCAAAGTTTTTATTATGACGAGCCTATAATATCTTTCACAATGAATTATTAAATTTCTACCCAGATTACACTCCATTAGTGTTAACAATTCTCTTCCTTACACCTGGTTCTTAAACCTTTTATTCTGTACTTAAATTCTGATAGTACCCAAAGGTACAAACCTTACTGTAGTTTCCCTTTTCAAGGTGTGACATGTAGTTTGGTAATGATTCTCCCTTTTCTACTCACTGAACCTTTATTTCATCTAATATTTTAACTTAAAGCTCCTTTGGGATGATATCTACCCTTCTCTTCTTAATTTCATTTGTTCTCCTGAAGATAAATGCTTCTGCATTCGAAACATGTAGAAAATTCCTGTCTTAAAATAAGCTTTTTATTAATATAACAGTGGAGAAAGACTTTGTGTTCTTATTTATTTCCTTCTAATTATCCACTCCACTTCAAGTATGGACTAATTCTTCAAGTTAATATACTAGACTTACTTGAAACATGGCTCGGTCATAGTTTCCAGTGGCGGGTATAATGACGCTGTAAGATATTTGTTCGAATTCCGGGGAGTTATCGTTGATATCGTCTACTTTGACCACCACCCTCGTTATGGAAGACAGTGGAGGTTCGCCGTTGTCAGAAATCAAAACCTTAAACAAAATGCATTGTGTAATATTGTTGGTATAAAAAAAATTCGGGCATACCAAATATATCAAAAATATTGGGTTCTCTTGGTTCGAATCCCGACCACGCTTGTTTATGGATGTATGAAAATAACTTTCGCACAGCCATATACTCGTAATTCGGGCCAAGATAAACCGCAAATTAACACGGCAAATTTTAGCGTGATCGGAATAACCTAAGCATAGGCTAATATCATTAAAAGACTAACAGTTCCCAAAAATTTTTTTTGGGTAATTATTTTTGTATAAGGAAAACCTCTTTAAACTGTGATAATCCCAATAAGAACTTTCAACGATTAATAACTTAAAGAGAGCTTTCTATAAGAAAGTTCTGGCAGTTCTTAACATATTAAATGAGGTTTGACTAAGGCCGTTATAATAATACCCACGTTTAGACCAGTCCCGTCCACGGATTTTCACCCTCGCAAAAAATACGAAACTTAAACTTTAATGGAGTTAGCGAATTAAAATCTTGCGCATATTTTATACAGGGCGCGACAGTAAAATAGATCTTTATACATGGTGTCTCTAAAAGGCGCGGAAAAAAAGCTACCACAATGGCGTAATATGACGATCTAACCCAATTCACCTTAGTACAAAAGTGAACTATTTCGGAGATACAGAGTGTCAAAAGTTCAATTTGGTTTTCATTTTTTATAAATATTTTTTTAATAAGTGGTGTATAGTCACAATATTCGGCTTGGGGGGGTTTTGCGGAGTGAAAAATTAGAATCTGCTCTCCTTTTTATTGTAACGTTTAGAGGGCGCCACCTGCGGTACCTTTTGATACTCTGTATCTCCGAAATCATCCACTTTTGGACTAAGGTAAGTTGGGTTAGATCGTCATATTTACGTCTCAGGAACTTGTTTTCCGCACCTTTTAAAGACACCCTGTATAATATAGATTGTTAAAAACAGAATAATTTCGTTATAAATTAAAATACAATATACAGGGTAATGGTAAAGAAACGGATCGGGTCTTTACATAGAATACCGCCCAGTTAATTGAGAATCGGTCTGATCCGTAAATTTTTTTTAAATGCATATTTTTAAAGAAATTATATTATCCCGAAATTAGCGCGAAATATTTTTGGGGCATAAAGTACATAAAAAAATATGATAAAAATGTCCTAAAAGTATACCCCCAGAAATGCTTTTTTAGGGGGCTAGAGCCCCTGAAAGAGGATCGAGGGGAAAGTTTTTTTTGTAATAGCATGAATAGCGTTTAGGATAATGGCATGAAAATTGGTACATGCTTTACAACTGATAAGGGATAAATTACAGTGAATTTAAAATGAAAATATTTTTCCCAGTGGCGACGCACGGAGTGGAGCTTACGATAAATATTATCCTATATTTTTTATTTCAAAGATTTTTAAATTTTAAATGCAATTTTTTGAAAATTTAGTGTTTTAAAAACATATACTCTTGTTTTATTTCGATAGGAAGCACAGACTTTAAATAGAGAATAAAAATACGGAGTTTTAAATTTAAATTTAAAAATTGACTTCACTTCCTGTTAAACCGGAACTGAAGATATAAATTGTCGAAAAATGGAAATTTACATACTTATTAACGTCTCGTATTTTTTCATTTATACTGCTAAAATAACGAAGAAAATTGTGTCACCCGATATTATTATTTAAGCCAAAATTTTCAAACAATATAACCAAATTGTTAAATTTTCTCTTCAGGCGCGTCGTCTGTCCAAAATAATTACCTCGTCCTTTTCACAGTGCACATTTGTGATATGTCCATTAATAACCACCGAAAGGGGGAGCCACTGAACGCTAACTTATCACCGGACTTAATAATTAGCTTTGACACAATCTGTAAATTAAGACTGAAACCGCAATCCGTGGTTTTAAAATTATGATAAATTATTTTGGGCTTTTTGCCCGAAGTCCACCTTTAGCTGGAATAAGCTTTGTGGATATTTCAGGTTTATTCAGTTTTGTTGCGTTCATTTATATTAATTTTAAGCTGTATACGGACTTAATTGTTTATTTTGAATATTTCTCGGTAAATATGGCGAATTATTATTTTTAGTCTGTAGTAATAGAACATTTAATTAATATTTAGTTCAAAGTCAGACTATACTTTATACAGGGCGATTCCTAAGTTGATACTTCTTTTTTAGCTGTGTATAGAAGGCATTAAAATAAACAACATTTTCAAATACCTTTTTTCAAAAAACTTAAAAACAGGCGAGATACAGAAGTAAAAAAACTAAGTGCGGGCCTGGTCATCAAAACGTAGCCTGTTATACTTTATGTTGTTTGTCTTATCTCTAATTAGTCATGCAATGTACGAGTCGGTGGTCAATTATTTGGCAATACGCTGCGGTGTGTTTTTCTGAAGCAAGTTAATTTTAAATTGGTGACACCTGAAAATGGTAAAATTTGAAAACAATGAACTAGTAGATATGGTGCTAATTTCGGTGAGTGTAGTCAGTGAGTGAGTCCTAAGTTGATACTTCTTTTTTAGCTGTGTATAGAAGGCATTAAAATAAACAACATTTTCAAATACCTTTTTTCAAAAAACTTAAAAATAAAGTACTTATATTCATTTATTACACTATAAATCAAATACGGTTTTGCCTAACTTGCCCGTTGAATAACGTTAGGAAAACTTCTGGTTGTAGAGAAGAAACAACCGCACTTTTACGAGACTCACATTAAATTAGCACCATAATTAGTTCATTGTTTTAAAATTTGACCATTTTCACCAATTTATTAAAATTAATTTGCTTCAGAAAACCATAACGCGCCGCGATTTGCCAAAATAAATAACTAACGACCTATCCGTAAAATGCATGACTCACATACAAAAAACAGAGAAAAACAATATAAAGTAACGGGCTACGTTTTGATTACCAGGCCCGCACTTAGATTTTTTACTTCTGTAATTCGGCTATTTTAAAGTTTTTTGAAAAAAGGTATTTGAAAAAGTTGTTTATTTTAATGCCTTCTATACACAGCTAAAAAAGAAGAATCAACTTAGGAATCACCCTGCAGAATAAACTAAATATTATTCTTAATTGTATTATAATATTGACAATCATGTCGGCATGGTGCAACCAACAATTAGCTTACCTATAGTCTAGTTTAGAAAGGTGTAGAGTAATAAAATGGGAAATTCCGTCCAGTTCGGCTCAATTTCGGTGTCGGCCATAGGCGCGCGTAAATTTTGTGCATGAAATTATTTATGATAACTAACCAAAGAAAAAAAAATAATTTGATAAAGAAGGAACTCTTAGCTATAACAAATTTACACAAACATAGTTTTATGAAATATGTCGTGAACGATGTAGCTGGAAAACATAGTGTAACTGTGCTGCGTACACAGCCATATCATTGCGTACTAAATCCTATAGAACTTATATGGGCGCAAGTGAAAAGATTTGTAGCAAGACACAACACGACATTCAAAATTAAAGACGTTAAGCTACTGTTTAATCAAGCCATTAAGGAAGTGACACCAGAGAACTGGCGAAAAGCAGTCCATCATGTTATTAAAGAAGAGGAGAAAATGTGGGATCTTGACCACCTGATCGATCGGACCGTCGACCCGTTAATTATAACGTCAAGAGGAGATGACAGTTTCTCAGATGACGAAGAATATTATGATTTTTTATAATATAATTTCTGTAGAATGTATATTGTATTTTTTTACAATGTTCAATAAAAAATAAGTGTACCTAATACTATGTACCGGGTGGTCAACTAAGAATGACCGCCGGCCATATCTCAGAAACTTGTAATCGTACGTTATTATTAACATTGATAATGCAAAATTTTGTTTGTGTGCCTGGGGAGAAAAACGCAACAGACCATTTTTATGCAGAGTTGACCAAACTAATCATAAATAATATCCACATGGAAAAATATCGGTGGCGTACCACTTTTTTTCTAAAAAATATATAATCGCTTAGTTTTAAAAATTATTCTATTGGCGATAACATTGAAATGAACGGAGATATCGAGCCGTGGTTTTAATATTTTTTCTAGCAAATTTTATCTACTTTTCGATTATGGTATCATAATTATACCGTATGATTTATTTTTTCGGAGTAAAATCAAAAACTGTGTTATTATTACAAATTGCGCCCTCTAGCATTTTTTTAGAACTATTATAGACAACTAAATACGATTGGTGAAAGTGCATACATTTCTCTTCCAAACAGTCTTTAGTTTGCTAAAATCGGATAAGTCGTTTAAAAGTTACAGCGATTTAACTTATTACACTTTCAACAGCTTCCCCCCCTCTTATTAAAGTTGGTACGCCAATGAGCATAAGACCAAAATGATGCATAATTGTCCAAGCTTTTTAATGGTGTTATCAAAGATATACCTTAATGTGGAATTTTCGGAGATATGTAAAATTTTAAAATTTACTTTTCAATTACGCCCTCTTGCGGCAAAATGCGGAACTTAAAAATAATTTCCAGCATTTTCTCTTGGATACTTTTATCATAAAAAAATTTACCCGGATGCTGTACGATTACTAGTTTCTGGGATATGGCCGGCGGTCATTCTTAGTTGACCACATACATAATATACGCCTTTGTCATACCATTTTCAGTGTTTGTGAATGAATAGGCAAACCCCATAAATTGACTCACACCCTGGTGGTACTACCTGCTTTTGATGAAAATAAAGAACTTTGCAATGAAATCAATGCCAAATTATGAAAGTGGCTTAAATATTCGTTGGGTCACTCTGTAGTCCCTTTGCACACCTAATGAGCTTTTATTACTCTACA
The DNA here is from genome assembly GCA_935413205.1 of Polydrusus cervinus. Lineage (NCBI taxonomy): Eukaryota > Metazoa > Arthropoda > Insecta > Coleoptera > Curculionidae > Polydrusus > Polydrusus cervinus. The sequence goes on from OW284519.1 coordinate 29,622,142, forward strand.
CCTTTCTAAAATAAACTATAGTTGGTCTGATTTTCCTATAGAAAATTCTATGGCGTATAAAGCTATTCGACTTGTAGGCATCCATAGGGCAGCAGTAAACACAGAAAAAAGACACAAAGTCTCGGCCTCAAAAAATAAAAATTTTGAGGCCGAAACTTTGTGTCTTTTTTCTTACGAAATATCAGGTTACTTTGAGTAAAAAATGGACAATTTCCTCGAATAGCAGTAAACACTGTTCTGCAATTTACAGCTAAAAACGTTCCTAAATTCGGAAGCTGCGTGGAGAAGGAAAAGAAGCACTAAAAAAGCGATAAAAATAAACAAGTTCATTAATATAATCGACGTTGTTTTAATGAAAATCCCCATTATCAATTTCCATTACCTCTAATAACGATTCTAGCAAGTTTTATGGGCCCTATAAAGACTGACTGCTGTGCGCTTTCATAAACTTTCTAATTAACTGCTTATATTATTTAGCACCGCATACACCAGCGACAACAAGAATTTTGAATAGACGAGAACAACGGAGGTTCTTTAGGTTATGTTCTTTAGGTGGTTGCGTAATTATTTTTTATTAAAATAAGATGAGAAAAGCGAAATATTAAGTAGGTACCCTAAGTTTTAAAGGGTGGCTTAGCCCTTGGATTTGTCGTTAAAAGTCATAAGGTATGCAAAGTGACTAAAGAGTGACCCAACGAATATTTAAGTCATTTTTAAAATTTGCCATTGATTTCATTGCAAAATTCTTTATTTTCATCAAGTGCAGGTATTACCACTCGGGTATGGGTCAATTTATGGGTTTTGCCTATTGTTATCCATTCACAAACACTGACAACGGCGTGACAAAGGCGTGCATTATTGAACATAGTATTAGGTCAACTTATTTTTTTTAAACGTTAAAAATACAAAAAATACATTATACAAAAATTATAAATTATCATAATATTCTTCGTCATCTGAGGAACTGTCATCTTTTGAAGATCCCTCATTTTCTCCTCTTCTTTAATGACATAATGGACTGCTTTTCGCCAGTTCTCTGGTGTCACTTCCTTAATGGCTTCATCAAACAGTAGCTTAACGTCTTTCATTTCGAATGTCGTGTTGTGTATTGCAAAATGGCAGTGTGCGCAGCACAGTTACACTGTTCTTTAGCTATATCTTCCATGGAATATTTTATAAAACGATGTTTGTGTAAATTTGCTATAGCTAATAGTTCCTTCTTTATCAAATTATCTTCAAATTCAATACTTTTGGTGATTAACCAGTCGACAATTTCTTGTTTTCTTCAAGATGAAGTTGGAGTCTTCTCTCTGTGCGTCATGAATGATAGCTTGCGTTTTGTTTTTTTTTTTATGATAAAACACCTGCACTGTGAAGGAAAAATCCTTTAAGGCGCTCTGGGAGCGGTGCGTGTGCGAAAAAAGCGATTAACGTTGGTCTTGAAACGTTGAAGATTGTATTCATTGGGAAACACGACCTCAGGAAGATCATTCCACAAAGATGACGTTCTCCAGATGAAAGAATTCTTGAACAATGAAGTTCGAGGAGTACTAAGCTGAACAACATATGGATGAGCGGCAGCGGTTCGCCGTGTATTTCTGTTTTGCATTGCTCTAGGTGGAATCAAGTGGGTAATGTCAGTCGAACACCTGTTAAAGAGAGCCAAATCACCAACCTGTCTTCGATGCTCCAGGCTATCGAGGGTCTTGGTCAGCTCGGGGTCGCCGATCAGACGAACGGCTCTCCTTTGAATGGAATCCAGTAGCCGAAGGGTGTGCTTGGGTGCAGAGCTCCAGACATGAGAGCAATATTCTAATGATGGTCGAATCTGGGCTTTGTAGAGTGTCAAAAGTTGATGAGGTGTGTACAACCTTTTGGTGCGGAAAAGTACACCAAGTTTCTGTGCAGCTGCCTTGGCAATTGCGGCAATGTTATCATGCCAAGACATATTACCTCCCAGATTGACACCCAGCAAATTATTAGACGGTGCCAGGGGAAGATATTTTATTATTTCACCAAAATAGTCCTCAAAAACTTTCGAATTCATGTTCTCGTGGTAATCTACCGTACTGAACGACTGAAAGGTTAGCAAACCTTCTTTTAAAAATCCCTCTTTGCTTCCATGTGCGCCTATGGCTGACACCGAAATTGAGCCGAACTGGGGGGGGGGGGGGGGTAAAAATTATATAAGAAGAACATATTTAAGTTAAGTAAAATAAATCAAAGTATCATTTAAGGTGTTGTATGGATTTGTAATTATAAAATACAGATTTATCGCATCTAAATTTAAAACTAATCAGTGTTTGTAAAAACAAAGAATTTACGAAACAATATCGAGTCCTTATTATGCTCGTTGATTACCGATTTGATTAAAATCGCCCCTACATTGCCGCTGTTGACAAATTAACCCCTTTAATGTTACGGTAACGATATATTGTCGATTTATGTTTTCGTGTCAAGGGGTCATAAAAATCTGATAAAAGTAAATTAATAGGAATATAATAGATTTTTGTGAAAGATCAAAAACAAAAGGTTACAGAAGGTGAAGTTAGCAAGTGATATAGCAACAAGACGTATTCAGTATTTTATTTATTATTACAATTTTTAATGAACAATTAAGGGGTTCAAAAAGGAGCCCAAGTTGCAAGTAGCAAAACGTAACTCATAAAATGTGTATAATTTCTTAACTTAACTTTCTTTGTCTTTGGTTCTAATCAAACAATCTCACGTAGTCCTATTAGGTCCGTTGTGATACCACACGTGTCCCGTAGAACCCACCGTCATCAGATCTCTGATGGTTAATGCGGCGTACACCGCAGAAGGATTTTAACAACTTATTCAAACCAGTCACTACTATTCAGAAACCTGCTCAGTCGTCCAAGTTGTAAGTTGCTTAGTTCCTCCAGGCTATCGAAAAATGGTTCACCCAGAGCAGTGAACCTTCTTCTTGCGAGGCCAGGGCATTCACACAGAAAATGTTGAATACTTTCTTCCTCTTCCTCATCTCTGCAACTTCTGCAGAAGTCGTTAGTGGGTATTTGCATAGCCAACATTACAAAGCCTAATGAATCACCTCCCCAGATTCATTGTTATGAAACATGCCTTTGTCTTTGGTAAACCTTTAAGCGCATTGTAAAACTTTGACTTCACAATCCCTTTATTAGATTAGAATTCGAAATACAAAAGTTCTAGAGACCATTGCGTTGCATATTTAAAATTATATTGGAGATACTTAGGTTTATTTAAATGGAACACCCTACATATTGTATTATTTTCTATTTCCCCACCAAATTCTACGCTTATTTTGTATGAAATGTTATAATATGTCTAAATTTAATAGTTTCTGAGATATTGACGTTTAAAATATAGCATTTTCAGGCTTTGACAGGCTGTAACATTGGAATGGTCCATCTTAGAAAAATTGTTTTCACCCCTCTATCTTAATTCTTTATTCTCTATCTAAAAGTTATAACTTACGACCAAACAGTTAACATGTTAAACCGTTAAAACTGGTTTTTTGGTTTAACATGGTAAATCAGAAGGTGGTTTCTTTGGATAGAGAATAAAAAATCAAGATAGGGAGGTGAAAACCATTTTTCTCTAAGATGAACCGTTCCAATGTTACAGCCTGTCAAAGTCTGGAAATGCCATATTTTAAACGTCAATATCTCAGAAACTATTAAATTCAGACATTTTATACAAAATAAGCGTAGAATTTAGTGGGGAGTCAGTAAAAATAAATAAACTCTATCGTTGACTTACCCTGTACATTTATGGACTCTATTTGATCCTAATTATAAAAAGAAAAACGAATAATTCTAAAAAAATTATATATTTTATTGAGTTAAATAAGTCAGGTACTAGAACTAACAATTACATTTGAATTTGATCATCTTCATTTACTGTAATAGTTAGGATAGTCTTCAACATCTTCATCCTCTGTAGATGTCCACCAGGTTTTTAGACTTTCTATTTCGAGTGGAGATAACGTAAACTCTTCGCTCCCATCCTTGATTCGCAAAACGCCGTCATAGTTAATGATCATATTATTTATTTCTTCTGATGTCGAGTCAAGATCATCATTTGCTGTAGCCGCAGTACTTGCAGGTTCTTGGCTGGGTTCTAATTTTGCCATATAAGAATGTTCCATATTATGCATCTCGGTTGAGTCACTGTGTTGCAAATGTTCTTGGTTGTCAGTCCTCGTAATGTGGGTGGAATTGTTTCGATTGTCAAGTTGTGCCTGGTTTTTAATGTCTACCGTTTGCGTCAAAATTTCTTGAACATCATCGTTATCTAAAGTACTGAGGTCTTGGTCCTGGTTCAGTGACTCATCTTCATTTATGCCGACCGACGTAACCCTGAAAGGCGTTTGATCGTAGTAATCTGAGTCAGCATATTGAGTTCCCATATCGTCCGTATCATAATCGTCACAACGTTCTGGTTCGGCCTCAAATATTAAGGGATTTTTTATGTCGTTTCTGTTTAAGACGTATTTAAATGGTGGTTCAGTGCTTATAGCGAAAGCTTTATCTTCAAGGTCTTGACCCTCTTCTCTGCTAGAAGTTTCAATTTTTTCGTCAGTCTGGGCGGATTCTTTCAAAAATTCTGCGTGTAACGTTTCTTTGGAGTCTCGAAGGGCGTTTTTCCATAATTCGTTGGTACCATATGCGGATGATTCACAAGCAAACCTAAAATGAAAGCATAGTATGCAATTAATTTTGATGGTAGAGCATACGTAAAGGGACTTCACCAATATGGTAACAGATAAGCGAGTGCTTAGTATGAACCCTTCCAATTGGTTTGATGTATCTAATTAAAAGTTAAATCTTTTAAATAAAACGTTGTTGATAATGTAGTAAAATTTGTCACAAACCTTCTTAGATCATTACAGTAATAATTATTCCAACCAATAGTATACAAGTCGTACTTAAACTCAATGCAATCTTCACCTTCGAAATTACTTGGTTCACCAGGTAACCAACCAAATTGGCTACTAAATTCTTCGCCATCGGTTGTCCAAATCCATGGGTCGGTGGATGACCGGCGACGGGAACCTATCCAGTAACCAGCTAAAAATATTAGAATTTCAGATATAAATATCCTTTACTGTTTGAATTTTGCGTTATAATTTCAATTGATGGTTATATCTTTGTATTTAAATGTCAATTATTATGCTACTGCGTATAGAAATATTTTTCTCCTGTGATATCTACTCTTAATCTTTTAGTCATTTGAATATGACTACTTACAATATTGATCTTTGGGAACCATGAGATTTCTTATGACGTAACCTTCAAAATCCATTATTTCATCATAAGTTTTTGTAGTAACCAATTTCATTCCCATTTTTTCGCATGCATCTTTGGCATCCTGCCAACTTAGCTAAAAAGTAATGAACATTATAAAAAATAAAATCAGAAAAAATTTCGGTAAAGCAAGGCTAACATTTAAACAGATAAAATGATTTTTACCATTTCAGTAGAAATAAAAAATTGCTTTTTGTTGCTATTGTCAATAAAACTATATTCTTTTTTATTGTACTGGTCTTCTGTGGTAGCTTCTAATGGTGGATCATTAGGATGACCAAACACTGGGTGGTTTGACCCATCGTCTAAGTCATAATAAGTAGTCCGACCTGAAAAATAATCAAAGTTATTTTTGCTTAAAAGGTTAAGTAATTCAAGGATTTCATCATGCATTTATAGAATATCAACAAAGTTATTTAAAGTGCCATATTTCGACCAATTCATCGCTTCAAAACCACTCCCGGTTTAACCGGAAGTGAAGTCAACTTTTAAATTTTAAATTGAAACCCCCTATCTTTATTCGACGTTTAAATTCTATATAATATTCTCTTTTCAATGACGTATCACTTTTTATCATTTGTTTTAACCTACTTATGATATAAGTTTGAGGTGCTTGAGGAAAATGTATCCTTTAGGGCTATTTTACTAACAACGTGTTTTCTAAAAAAACAAAGTGAATTTCTCGATTTTTCAAATGGCAACCCATCTTTGTTTTATTATGATAATATTTTTCATTTAATTGTCTTTATAACGGTATTACAATTATTAATTAGGTAATAGTAGAAATTAACAAGAAATATCATAATAGTAGATTCTGTAACGAGGTTGGAATGAAAATTTGATCCGAGTGGAAAATTCCGAACGCGAGCGTAGCGAGCGTAAGGAACCAAGAGTATCGAATTTTCATTCTAACCGAGTAGCAGACTATATTTTCTCTACGACCAAAAATACTATTCGCAATATTTGTAATTTCAGGTGGAGTATTATCCAGTTCCATATCTGATTCATCCGATTATTCACTCATATTTTGACTTGCACTAAAATTTGTTTGCTGACATTGACAGTTTCGAAATTCATGGCAACCTATGTCGTTTGGAACAATTACAGAATATTCATTCCGTATCTTGTTATGGAATGAAAATACACGCAAAACGCATAAGAAGCAAGTGTTTCAGAATAAATATTCCAACTCAAGAGCGAGAATTTTTACATTCTATTATTAAAAATGATTTTGGAATTATTGCATTCAGTAATGGTCGTGGAGAAATGTAATTTCTACACCCATATAAGCCAAAAGAAGTTTTGTCAAGACCAGTCTAGTGTGCCGTGTAAAACAAAAATATTATTTCTGCTTTTATTAAAAAATTGAAATGTTTTAAAAAAAAATTAAAATGTCAAATGGTATTAAATAATATTACGAAAATTGAAATAAATGAATTGTTTTCCACGGCATACTTGACATAACAAACAAGACATAAGAAATTACGCTTATCAAATTTCGTGTTAATTTTTACTATTATCTAATGTGATGATGAATTTTATTATAATAAAACAAAGATGGGTTGTCTTTTAAAAAAAATCTAGAAATTCCACTTGGTTTTTTTAAAAAACAGGTTAAAAATAAAATAACCCCAACGGATAAATTTTTTTCAAGGAAGTAAATTATATATTATAAAGCAGGTTGAAGCGAACCATTTTAACGTTTCCATGGCCTACATTTTACCACTTACCCTGTTTTATTAAAGTTATGGATATTTTAGAAAACAATGGATCTAGGCGTCCATATTTAAAACAAACGATAAAGTGTGATATGTCATTGAAAAGAGTATTATCTACAGAATTGAATTATCGAATCAAAAAAAAAAAAAAAAAAAAAAAAAAAATGAGGAATTTACAATTAAAATTTAAAAATAGACTTCACTTCCGGTTAAACCGGAGGTGGGTTTAAAGGTTTGATTGGCCGAAAAATGGCAATTTACAAACTTAATAATTCCTCAAATCTTTACTTTTAATCTTACTGAAAAAATTGGGGGGACTTTTTTGTGTTACCCGATACCAATTTATGAAAAATGACAAAAATATTTTAATTAAAAGTAGTAATTTTTATTTTTACAAGGGGGATTTTATGGGTAAAAAAAACTTGAAAAATATTTAATAAATGTTGTTTTTCTGGTTCCTGATCACAATAAAATTAAAAAATTGCACTTACCAATAAGGGACTTGGCATCACAAAATACTAAAATTGCACACAAAATCAATACACTTTTTAGGGTCATTTTAACAAACTTTCTATCAACGTTTAACTGCGAAATTTCCAAACTGAATATGGTGAAAAGCTCGACTCGCTGTTATTTTTATACATATTCCGATATAGCCAAAGGTCTGTCGATTATGATAATTTTTGACCTATCTTTAAATGTTGATGTTCCGTGAATTAATTAGTTACTGTTATTTACAAAATATAAGTGATTAATATTTCAAAATATACGCTTCTTTTTATTGATAAATGCAACATTAAATATTTATATTTTGTGAAAATTGTAAAAAAAATATTTTTCCTACGACCACCTATGAAAATGAGAAATAAAGCACGGTTAACTTGGCTCGAAAACGCCGAATATCACACGCGTGTTGAAAAAAAATATTTCAACACTAGTGTTGAAATACAAGGCGCACTGTTTAATTTAAACATATGGTGTCAATTTGACAGACAACCCCTATTTATTAAAAAGAACACATTTTAGAAAGCAGTAATTGTAAAGTGTTTAACTTATTTATCATGTATTTGTCGAGTGATTCAGAATTAGAGGGTGAAAATACGCAATCTGAAATAATAAAAAATGTTAATAATATACTGGAAATTCTATTACCAGAAAACAAATCACGCTGAATAGAGTGTTATGTATTAAACAACAAATCTTTATCGGTAGTGATAGCGTAGAGAATAGAGCTCTAGCCTACAGATGGCAAGGTCACAGGTTCAAATCCCATTCGGAGTATTTGACTTTTTTTATAAAAACATTAAATAATTTATAGAGTTATTTTGAATTGAAATCTTCCTTGTTGGGTGGATTTTTAAATTTATGTTTAATGCATCTTTCCTTGATTAAATTAAAAAATTTTCATTCTGGTTAATCTAGAAGTCAATCCAGGATTAGTTCTTCCTATGATATATAAAATATGAAAAAGTTAAACTACAAATAAAGGAAAAACCTATTGACAAACTATGAAACTAGATATTAAGTGGAACATAATCGTAAGTATGCTAATTTCAACACAAGTGTTGAAATATTTTTTTCACAAATCAAAGTCTTTTTAATAATTCTTTGTGGTGGTAGGAAAAATAGTGTACATTACTCGTGTGAAAGTTCTTATTCTAAAACTCGGAGAATTTCCGCACTCGGCTGACGTCTCGTGCTGAATATCTCCTCGTTTGAAAGGTATCACTTTCATCACTTGTTATGTAATATACTATTAATAACACAAAACTTAAACTAAGCTCTGGAGCACATGTACCTATGGTATGAAGATGTTTGTTTTTATTCTGGCTTACTGATGACCACTTGTCCTTTCGAACATTCAAACAGTTTGATCTTGGACCTACTGCTTAACGTGGGTTCCGAACCACGATCCTCAGTCATCCGACATCAACCCTGAAACTTGATGTACTTTTCCGCACCAAAAGGTTGTACACACCTCATCAACTTTTGACACTCTACAAAGCCCAGATTCGACCATCATTAGAATATTGCTCTCATGTCTGGAGCTCTGCACCCAAGCACACCCTTCGGCTACTGGATTCCATTCAAAGGAGAGCCGTTCGTCTGATCGGCGACCCCGAGCTGACCAAGACCCTCGATAGCCTGGAGCATCGAAGACAGGTTGGTGATTTGGCTCTCTTTTACAGATATTTCCATGGCAGGTGTTCGACTGACATTACCCACTTGATTCCACCTAGAGCAATGCAAAACAGAAATACACGGCGAACCAATGCCGCTCATCCATATGTTGTTCAGCTTAGTACTCCTCGAACTTCATTGTTCAAGAATTCTTTCATCTGGAGAACGTCATCTTTGTGGAATGATCTTCCTGAGGTCGTGTTTCCCAATGAATACAATCTTCAACGTTTCAAGACCAACGTTAATCGCTTTTTTTCGCACTCGCACCGCTCCCAGAGCGCCTTAAAGGATTTTTCCTACAGTGCAGGTGTTTTATCATAAAAAAAAATAACCTACCGATTGGGGAGTGTGTACCTTCTTCCGCACCCCACGAGTGAATGGGGTGCGTTGGAAGATCATATATTTTACACTCTTCCCTGCATTCTTAAACCTGCAAAATTTCGGACATACTTTTTGTATTGTGCGTATGCCCACTCCGAGAATCGAACTTGGAGCGTCACGGTCGATTGTCAGTAACTCACCTTTGAGCCACTGCCGTGGTCTATAGTATGAAGATAAAGGGTTGGATTTACAAAGCAATACAAGCAAAAAAAGAAATATTGTGACAACATTTGGTTTTTTATTTATATTAACTAAACAATCAAATTTTTTTAAAATAATATAATTTGTTGCTGATTTTTACCCAAAGTTGAGTTTTTCCATATAACAAAAAAATAACGAAGTATTCAGCAAAAATTCTCATAATAAATTTTTGGTTAAAGATTGAAATTTCCATTACAGGTTACAGTCCCCATTTTACATAATATATCCATGAAAAATATTTACTTTAACAGTGACCATATGACCAGAGTCAACATGACATAATAATAAAAAATACTGCAATCTTATCTGGAATGGAGTATGGGTAATATTGATGCTTTTAAGAAATGAACGAGTTTCTGGAGTATGTTTATTTGATATTTAGTTGTGAATGTAAATAATTAATAATAACTGATAAATAAGGTTATTTACCGAATATTATCATGTTGTAAATAAAATAACAAATAAATTATGGGAAATTTCTCTTTCGTCAAGAACTTTCTTGTTATTTCTCTACGGTCATAATAAATCTTACAGTTTTAAAAATGGAGATGGACATTAAACTGAACCTGTTTAACTAAGCGCAAAATAACCAAATAACAGCAAAAAAAAGTTGTTCTATGGTAGAATTTTAAAACTTTCCATCATAGTCATATTATAATTTAGAATTTTTTAGCTCTGGGTCCAGCTCATCGTAAATATCCCTGTAGTCTTGTGATTGTAAGTAGTTTTTTCTTAATTCGTTCGTGTTAGATGAGAGGTCCTCACAAATATAGCTAAAATAAAAACATTCTGTTAAACTATAGTCTATTTCAGAAAGGTGTAGAGTAATAAAATGGAGAAATTCCGTCCAGTTCGGCTCAATTTTGGTGTCGGCCATAGGCGCAGGTAAATTTTGTGCATTAAATTATTTATGATAACTAACCAAAGAAAAAACAAGAAGATAATTTGATAAAGACGGAACTATTAGCTATAGCAAATTTACACAAACATCATTTTATGAAATATGCCGTGGAAGATATAGCTGAAAAACATAGTGTTACTGTGCTGTGCACACCGTCATATCATTGCGAACTAAATCCCATAGAACTTATATGGGCGCAAGTGAAAGGATTTGTAGCAAGACACAATACGACATTCAAAATAAAAGACGTTAAGCTACTGTTTGGTCAAGACAGTAAGGAAGTGACCCCAGAGAACTGGCGAAAAGCAGTCCATCATGTCATTAAAGAAAAGGAGAAAATGTGGGATCTTGACCACCTGATCGATCGGACCGTCGACCCGTTAATTATAACGTTAAGAGGAGTTGACAGTTCCTTAGATGACGAAGCATATTATGATTTTTTATAATTTAATTTTTGTATAATGTATTTTTTTATAATGTTTAATAAAAAATAAGTGTAAGTACCTAATATTATGCCCATAATGCACGCCTTTGTCACACAATTTTCAGTGTTTGTGAATGGATAACAACAGGCAAAACCAATAAATTGACCCAAACCCGGGTGGTACTACCTACACTTAATGAAAATAAAGAATTTTGTAAATGAAATCAATGCCAAATTATAAAAGTGGCTTTAATATTTGTTGGGTCACTCTGTAGTCCCTTTGCATACCTAATGAGCTTTTATTACTCTACACCTTTCTGAAATAGACTATAAATATGCTAATATAAAGATATTAGACCAAGACTGCAAGTAACGGCTGAATTAGGAGCCACGGCAGCCAAAACCAGAGCATGCATCAACGCGCGTTGATGCACGCGCAGGTCTCTCTGTGACCAGTTGTAGATCCAGCTGTTTAAATATGATTCCAAACAATTTAAAATTACTTTATTCAATTCCATAGAGAATTCAAGCTCACAAGTCAGTAGAGAATTTATTGGGACTTTAAGGGGGCTTTCTACTGTGATGGTTTTCAAAAAATCGAAATTTTTTTCCGACGTTTTTCGACTCTCCATAGCCTCTAGAATAACCGTATGTTAACGTTTTTACCAAATCTACTCCAAAAAAAAATTTCATCCAATTGTATGATTGCCGGTCAGTTCTCACCACTAGCCGCTTTTGAGTTAAGCCGCGTTCTTAGGGCTACGTTCTGTCGCCAGCGACATCATTTCGACTAATTAGGATCGTCAGACCAGGCTCGCACAGAGGCAGGAAGAATCAGATCGTTTATCGTTTTTCGAGGAAGAGGAGGGTGTAATCTACGGGCCAGGCATCGCAGACTAAGTGACAGTGGGACTATTTTGTTGTGAGCCACCGTGGAAACCCTGTTTTTCGCGCTGGCGGAAAGTACTTCGGTATGTTCAAATTATCAGAATTTAGTGATTTTGGTCTTAAAATGCTCAGAATACAATTGGTTATAGGCCCCTCTAGAATCAAGTATTTTGTCATATTACAGAAAATCTTACGGTTCTTAAAATACAAAAAAAAATGGTAAATTTTCAAAAAAAAAATTTAATTTCGCGCCATTTTAACAGTTACTCGAGTTTTGACTTGATTCTAGTGGGGGCTATAACTACATGCTTACAATTAAAGAATCTGGGTCAATTTTATTTTTGTCATGAATAGAAATTTGAATTCCGCCAGCAAGTTACGTTTTTTTTTGAGGGGCACCTTGTAGCACCCTGTAGCACTCACAAGTTTTTCATTTTTTGGGGGTTGAAAAATTTTTTTTGGTACATCTTATTTTTAATAAAAAGAATTGAAAACTTGTTTTTCTGCATTGGTCTTATTATCCCCAGAAAAAAATCGTAAAAAAACGAACAAAATAGGACCATCACAGTAGAAATCCCCCTTAAGAGAAAGTCATCTGAGACTACGAGTATACTGATGACTTGTCGGACTATCACTGTCACCATAATAGCGTTTCACCCTCTTTATTTTTCAGATTTTTGTAATATTTTAAATATTAAAAAAATATATAACAATTTACCGTCTTAGACTGTTACAGGGAATGTTGCTCCATCCAAAGCTATACTGTACCACGTTAAATATAAACACCATGCAATTTTGACCTTCGATGGCATTTGGTCTACCAGGTAACCAACAATCAAATCGGCTGCTTATAACTTTACCATTGACATCCCAGATCCATGGGTCGTACAACGAATTTCGATAGGATCCAATCCAATAATCATCTAGAAATGGTTAAAAATTTAGCAACTAACAAGAAAACCCGACAAAACTGAGCATCACCAATGAAATTTAGAGATAATTGGCCATTTGGTTTTTTATAATATAGTGATAATTAATAACGTATACAGTTTTTATATGTATTAATATGTAATTTTTAACTTTTGGCACCATCGTTATTATAGATACTTACTACAGTTATTTTTGGGTATTAGCATATAATGTTGGACACCCCATACAAGGTGAAAATTTTCTTCAAAATTAGATGTGGTTGCCAATAATACCATTCCCATTTTTTCGCAAGCATCTCTAGCATCACTCCAAGTTAACTAAAAAAATTATTATTTTTGGACATAAACTGTAGTCAAGACCTTCTGCGATCTGAGGAGAAGTGTGAGAGATACAATACAGGCATGTTTATAAAAAACAAGTAAGGATTTGTCGTTTTACAGGGTTGATTCACCAGCCTTCTGCTACTTGTTTGGGGCTAAAAAATAAATACAAACCAAATAGCTTCAAGAAAGAGGTCGTCATTTGCCCCAGGTCCCCCAATCAAAGACAGATGTAGATCCTTTAAAGTACTAGGAGTAGGAATTATATCTTACTCACTTCTTTGAAATCGAGAAGACTTTGAATTCGTCAAATATAGAAACAAGTTTGAAGAATACTTTTTCTCTGACCTAGTATGCAAAATATTTTTCCTACGACCACCTATGAAAAAGAGAAAAAAAGCACGGTTAATTTGGCTAGAAAGCGTCGTATATCACATGCATGTTGAAAAAAAAAATTTCAACACTAGTGTTGAAATACAAGGCACACTAATTAATTTAAATATATGAATCCAATTTGATAGAACACACCTATTTATTAAAAAGAACAAATTTTAGAAAGCAGTAATTGTAAAGTGCTTAACTTATTTATCATGTATTTGTCGAGTGATTCAGAATTAGAGTGTGAAAATACGCCATCTGAAATTATAAAAAATGGTAATAATATACTGGAAAATCTATTACCAGAAAAAACAAATCACGCTGAAGAGAGTGTCATGTATTAAACAACAAATCTTTATCGATAGCGATAGCGTAGAGAATAGAGCTCTAGCCTACAGATCGCAAGGTCACAGGTTCAAATCCCATCAGGAGTATTTGACTTTTTTTTATAAAAACATTAAATAATTTATAGAATTATTTTGAATTGAAATCTTCCTTGTTGGTTGGATTTTTTAAATGTATGTTTAATGCATGTGTCCCTAATTACATTTAAAATTTTTCATTCTGGTTAATCTAGAAGTCAATCCAGGATTAGTTCTTTCTATGATATATAAAATATAAAAAAATTAAAAAGTTTAATTACAAATAAAGAAAACGCCTATTGACAAACTATGAAACCAGATATCAAGTGAAACAATCCGAGGTATGCTAATTTCAACACTAGTGTTGATATATTTTTTTTCAACAATAGTGTTGAAATATATTTTTCACAAATCAAAGGCTTTTTTAATCATTCTTTGTGGTCGAAGGAAAAATAGTGTACATTACTCGTGTAAAAGTGAATATTCTAAAACTCATAGAATTTTCGCACTCGGCTGACGCCTCGTGCTAAACATCTCCTCGTTTGATAAGTATCACTTTCATCACTCGTTATGTAATATACTATACCGTATGAGGCCTAAGTATACAGGCTCTTCCGCCAACCCCGGGAAAAAAAAAATAAAAATAAAATACCGTATGATTAGAAACGTAATATAGTTTGTCAATATCTATGTCCTTCTGTGCATATTCTTTCCCAATATTCTGTCTCCCAGTTACCGCTGTAGAGGCTAAAATTAAAAATAACTTTGTTAAAAAGTCCAACTTCTTTATCATTACAAATGGTACTCATCAGAAGCATCAATATATTTTTTAACCTTTTACTTTCCGCTCAACGTAATTAATTGAAATAATAGCAATACATTGTACTTACCAAGGGAAATTATTGTACACAGCACCTTTTAACATCATTCTCACCATCAATATTTATACCTTTTAAGTTCTGGCACAATGTTTGAAACGAAATCGGTGAGTAGTTGGGACCGTTCTCCATTTTATACACATGACACCCACATCTATAGGGTGAAACAATTACGAAAATCTTTGCCCTTTTTTTTAAAACACATGCATTGATATTTCATAAATTACTAATGTTACACACTTATACTTATACGTAATTTTTTAGGAACGACACACACGTTGATTAGCAAGAAATCCACGATATAAATAAAATTAATAAATAAATGCATGAGTTCTCAAGAAAATTATTAAAATGCAAAAATTATGCAAATTTAGTAATGATGAACGTCATTAAAAGAAAATATTTTTTTAAGGGCAAAGGTCAACCAGTGATGAAACTGATGAACGTACGATTGAAAGCTGGTGGAATAACGGCATTAACCGGGTATTTTAGGATCTCTCTTTCCCTCTCACTTCGCGATTCGGCTCAACGGTGCCACCGGAGGACTGATCGATGAAAAAAAGAATATACCTTCTCTTACAAAATAACCAATCAGGTCTCTTTGAGTAAAATGGACGAGTTCTTTAAATCACAAATCTTTTTTGTTTGGCTCTAAATGTTCAGGACCGTAATGATATAAAAAGATAATTTGAAAAAATTGTGTTATTAGATAACAAAAAGTTAAAATGTCAAAAGTCTTTAAATTGTTTTTCATTTCTAAAGCGTATACAGGGTGTTTTTTAATTGAGTACCGATACTTAAGGTTGTGAATCCTTGGATGATTTTAAGAAGAAAAGTTAATATTAACATATGTCCTAAAGCTCTTCATTTTTGAGCTACAGGGTGTTAAAATTTTTTAAAAAATATAACTTTTTATCATAATTATTATATAACTCTTAGATATTTTTATTAAATTTTGTACACAGCTCTTAATTATTAAGGAGCATTTTTTGACTTAAAAGATTTTTTTAAATTTTTACCAGTGACGTCCGTACCGGGTTTGAACTGAATATTTTTAAAGAAAAAAATGGTATGCCACTGATTTTTCTAAAAACCAAACTTATATTTAAAATCCGCATTTATTTTGGAGCAAATTTGGTCCATAGACTTACTTTCGTATGATGCACCCTTTTTGCATAAAAAAATAAAACCCAAAAAAACAATTTTTTTCTTCGGTTCATTGAGACTGCTTTCGATATTTTGTTGAAAAAAAAATTGAAGAGCTTTAGGACATATGTTAATATTAACTTTTCTTCTTAAAATCACCCAAGGATTCACAACCTAAAGTATCGGCACTCAATTAAAAAACACCCTGTATAGGAGTCCCTAAATAATTATGACAGCTTATTGTCAAAAAAATAATCAGTAATTTCGTTACCAGTAAATATGACCTTACAGTCCTTAAATAGTTTTGTCCTCTATTGTTTATTCGTCTGTGGTATAGACGTACACATTTGTCGCACTTTGAAGTTTCAAAATTAAAAGTATGTTAGTATTCAGTATTCACCTAACGACGACGCAATATGTTGCACGGAGCGACATCTGTGCCGTTGTTAGACACTCTTAAGCATACAAATAATAATGGTTCCTGAATGAACCTTGAAAGGTTTCGTAATACATTCCTATAGAAACGTAGTAAATTTTCTATCAGTAATGCCAAAGATTCTCTCGTTTGGTTTTTATCTTAAGGTAGCGCTGGCAACCAAACATACACAATGACATTTTTAATATTACACTTCAAGGATTGTTTGGCTGTTTTGGTTTGAATAGTGAATCGTTGTCTTATTGATTACAACTTTTAAAGAAAACATATTTCCGCTCGCTTTTGTTAAGTAATATAAAAAAATTAATATTTCGTAAAAAAATATATTTTTGAAAAAATGAATTAAAGTTTGTAAAAATTGTTAATCTCAATCGCAATATAAATTTTTAATATCTAAAGACTTACTTCCAGAATATGTTCGTCCTGAGCTTCTCGGTCCAGTTTCCTGGCAGTCGTCGTTATGACTCCTGTAACAAAAGAACGACGATAATTAAAACTAAAAGTAAAATGCTTTCGACTGAAATAAATTTGAAGGAAAATAATCCAAAAAGAAGGCATTTAAATTCAGTAAAAAAAAATAAAAGAATTCGTGCCTGGTTCGTAAAAATTTCATTGTTTTTACAATGTTACTATTTTTAAATAATATAAGAGTGAAAGGGAATAATTATTTAAGCTAAACAAAGCTGTTAGCTAGTAATTTGAGAAAATATGGAGAAGAAGTGGATGTCAGTGTGAGGAAGAAGACTATTAAAAAATAATATTAAAAAAAAAAAAAATTAAAAAAAATGTTCTCTCTCCTGTGTTCTTATTTTTTACCTTCTGTATATAATAATGTCTAGTAAATCTTACAATAAAATCTAATCAATCTTAGAATAAAAATCTAGTAAAAGCCAATAAAAACTAATATTTCTTATTACAAAACATATTAAATTATTTATGATAACTAACCAAAGAAAAAAAACAGAAGCTAATTTAATAAAGAAAGAATTATTAGTTATAGCAAATTTATACAAACATTGTTTTATGAAATATACCATAGAAGATATAGCTGAAAAACATAGTGTAACTGTGCTGCGCACGCCGCCATATCGTTGCGAGCTAAATCCTATGGAACTTATATGGGCGCGAGTGAAAGGAATTGTAGCAAGACACAACAAGACATTCAAAATGAAAGACGTTAAGCTACTGTTTTATCAAGCCATTAAGGAAGTGACACTAGAGAACTGGCGAAAAGCAGTTCATCATGTCATTAAAGAAGAAAATGTGGGATCTTGACCACCTGATCGATCGGAGCGTCGACCCATTAATTATAACGTCAAGAGGAGCTGACAATTCTCCAGATGATGAAGATTATTATGAATTATGAAAAATACCTCCAAATAAGCACTTATTTCTTACAAAAATCAAAAACTCGATAAGAACTTATAAAAAAAAAAGGTATAAAACAACTTAAAGTCAGATAAAACGTGCCCACGAATACGCCACCATATTTCCGCAATCGTCGAAAAACGCAAACGACATGCTTTTGGCCTTATCGATTCGCGTAATGCCGATTTGATTGCTCTGGTCGATCCCTTATGCAAATCGTAACGGGGCAAAACTGATTTTTGTCGTGCAGTTTTACGGAATGTTTTTAAATGATTTCAAGGCGATGTTTCGGTGTCAGCCGGAATGGTTTTAAACGCAAGGGTAGATTGGCCGTATGAATATTTTTAATACAAAAAAAAACACTGTCTTATTATGATAAAAATCACCCACTTAATCGAGAATGTAAAAAAAAATTTAAGTTGATAATACACTTTCATAAATATTAATTTTACGGGTCCATTTCAAAAAGGTGTAGAGTAATAAAAACTCAGGTAAGCAAAGGGACTACAGAGTGACCCAACGAATTTTTAAGCCACTTTCATAATTTGGCATTGATTTTATTGTAAAGTTCTTTATTTTCATCAAGTGCAGGTAGTATTACCCGGGTTTGAGTCAATTTATGGGTTTTTCCTATTGTTATCCATTCACAAACACTGAAAATCGTATGACAAAGGTGTGCATCATGTACATAGGATTAGGTACACTTATTTTTTATTAAAAATTAAAAAAAGACAAAATACAAAAACATTATACAGAAATTGAATTATAAAAAATCATAATATTCCTCGTCATCTGAGAAACTGTCATCTCCTCTTGTCGTTATAATTAACGGGTCGACGGTCCGATCGATCAGGTGGTCAAGATCCCACATTTTCTCCTCTTCTTTAATGCCATGATGGACTGCTTTTCGCCAGTTATCTGATGTCACTTCCTTAATGGCTTGATAAAATAGTAGCTTAACGTCTTTCATTTTGAATGTCTTGTTGTGTCTTGCTACAAATCCTTTCACTCGCGCCCATAGAAGTTCTATAGGATTTAGTTCGCAACGATATGGCGGCGTGCGCAGCACAGTTACACTATGTTTTTCAGCTATATCTTCCACGGCATATTTCATAAAATGTTGTTTGTGTAAATTTGCTATAGCCAATAGTTCCTTCTTTATCAAATTATCTTTTTTTCTTTTCTTTGGTTAGTAATCATAAATAATTTGATGCACAAAATTTATCTGCGCCTATGGCCGACACCGAAATTTAACCGAACTGGACGGAATTTTCCATTTTATTACTCAACACCTTTCTGAAAAAGACTCTAGCGTTTCTCGATTAAATGGGCGGTATTCTATACAAATGGCTGATCCGTTTCTTTATAGTAACCCTGTATATACTCAGTAACATTTCACCCACGTATCGTCTTTAACAGCTCGTTTTCCGACCTTCAATCAACACCGCACCAATCACTAGGTCGTTTATCAATCATGTGACTTCCAACATAGCGGGAATCGTTGGCCAGGAATCGAACTGGGGTATCAATTTTACATTTCCAGCATTTGTTACTGGAACCGGTTGTCCGGGTCATTACGATCTAATGATCGTGTGTAATTTGTGGTTGTCAATTTTAAAACATTTAGTTTCGGCTGCAGTTTATTTTGCGGCCGGGCAAACATTCGGTGTTAATTTACCAAAGATATTTTATTATGGGGTTATAGTCTATTTTAGAATAGTAGTAAAAGCTCATTAGGTATGCAAAGGGACTACAGAGTGACCCAACGAATATTTAAGCCAATTTCATAATTTTGAATCGATTACATTGCAAAATTCTTTATTTTCATCAAGTACAGTAATACCCGGGTTTGGGTCAATTTATGGCTATTGTTAATCATTGACAAACACTGAGAATGGTGTGAGAAAAGCCTGCATTATGTACATAATATTAGGTACACTTATTTTTTTATTAAACATTATAAAAAAAATACAAAATACATTATACAGAAATTAAATTATAAAAAATCATAATTTTCTTCGCCATCTGAAGAATTGTCATCTCCTCTGGACGTTATAATTAACGGGTCGACGGTCTGAGCGATCAGGTGGTCAAGATCCCACATTTTCTCCTCTTCTTTAATGACATGATGGACTGCTTCTCGCCAGTTCTCTGGTGTCACTTTCTTAATGGCTTGATCAAACAGTAGCTTAACGTCTTTATTTTGATTCTCGTGTTGTGTCTTGCTACAAATCCTTGCACTTGCGCCCATATAAGTTCTATAGGATTAAGCCCGCAATGATATGGCGGTGTGCGCAGCACAGTTACACTATGTTTTTCAGCTATATCTTCCACGGCATATTTCATAAAACGATGTTTGTGTACATTTCCTATAGCTAATAGTTACTTCTTTATCAAATTATCTTCTTTGTTTTCTTTGGCTAGTAATCACAAATAAGTTAATGCACAAAATTTACCTGTGCCTATGGCCGATACCGAAATTGAGCCGAACTAGACGGACCTTCCCATTTTATTACTCTAGTCCCTTCTGACATGGACTACAGTGCAGTGGAAGTTCGTGTCTTAGACAGTGCTATCTCCAGGGTTAGTAATCCTCTAAAATGAATAAGTAACTATCCCCACGCTCTTTCCACAGCCAAATAAGAATATCTTGGTAAAACCATAATGAGAGGTCTAAATATATATTTCAAATTATTAATTACGTGCTCTATAAAGTGGCGCGGAGCGTGACGATAGCTGATAAAAGTGGGTATTGGTTGCTTGGTGAACTTACATACCATTGTACAGCTTGGCCGACCGTCACATGCTAGTCCTAATCACATATATACATACAATATATTGCCAATACAAGCAGCCGCACGAAACAAGAAGACACCCATCGTGTGATTCAAAATAACCTGAATTTAGACCCGTGGCGTTTGCGCAGTAGGGAAAAAATTGGGCAACCTACACGATATCTAACAGATCGTAAACAGAACCGGCTCGTCGTTGTTTGTATTCTTATTCGTGACCATCTTTTGTTTCGTTTGTGTGTGGTTATAATTTCCAAGTTTTGGATGTTAATATTTATAAAACTTTACTTTAGACATTTCTTTTTGTTAGTTTATACAAGTTGTTAGTCGTTTCCATCTTTTTTACGTTGTATTCGTTTGGATGTTCCGTGTGTGATTGTGAATGTTATTTTTAAGATTTGGGTGCGAATTTAGATATAAAACTTTACCAGACATTTGGTTATTGTTAGAGACTTGTGTCTCAAGATGGGTAGAAAAAAGTGCATGATCCTTTTTTGCACGAATCGCGGTTCAATACCAGGAATAAGATATGTCTGGTATGTAAAATATTGGTTACTTAGTTTTATTTGACCATAAACTGTACACACCCTAACTAACGGGTGAATTTAAATAAAAGCTTGTAAAAATATTTTGAAAGTTGGTCCTGTCAAATGTTTACATCAAGAAGCAAATTTCCGATCTGCGCAAACTCAACGGCCCCTGATCATCTGCCTACAGTGGTGTCAGTGTCATCATTGAATTATGGTATTAGCAATTTAGTGTATGTATATATGTGGTCGTAATTAACGGTTTACTTAAACAAACTTTTAAATAACAAGTTTCCCATTTTTATTCAAAAGCCTTTCCGGTACATTATTTTTGTTGTTTCCTTTCTCTAATATTCTTTGGTCCCCTCGTTTTAAAGCGCCGAACACTTTTCCTTTATTTGCAAATATTGCGTCCAATATGAATCTTCAGATAATGGGTCCCCAGTTTAAATAAGAGCGTTCCGTATATCTTTCAGCCATTTATTTTGGTTATGATGGGCCCTAAACGTCCTAAAATATTCCAAATGACTTTTTTTAACGCGCGGGGATATAGGATGGCTTTTAGGTTGGATTAGGGCCATGCTCTGATTAGTTTTTTTCTTTTCGTTCTGAGATTAAGAAAGATTTTTAGTTGCGAATATTCACGAAGTTCCGGAAATGCGGTAATGGGTTTATTTTTGATTTTAAGAGCCTCCATTACGCTCAGACTTCTTCGCTCTACGTCTTGCTGTAGTGTGCGTTCTTTTTACTACCGAATAATTCTACCATAGTAGATATATCGCCACTTAAGATCATCCCCACTATTACCCTCTGACATTACTAAGCTCCGCCCCCTAGGCTTTCAAGCAAGTAGATACATCGCCACTTAAGCTCATCCCCACTATTACCCTCTGACATTACTAAGCTCCGCCCTCCCTAACCTTACAAGCTCCAGTCCTTTAAATTATGTTCAGTGTAATTTAGTAATATACAGGATGTCCCATAACTTATGGGAGGTAGAGTAACTGGAGATACTAGACATCAAACTAAGCCGATTATGTCATATAAGTTTTTTTTTGATAATTAAAATATTAATTTAATTATGTACTATGTTTTTTTATGCTTTGGGATATTTAAAGGGAAATATCTAGAAAACCGTTAAAGATATTAAGATCAATCAAGTATACCTTTTTGACTCAGAAAATGCCCTTCTTTAAGAAACTATAATTAAAAAACACTTAATATTACAGGTAAGAAAAAAAAATCATAGATTTATGAAGCCCAGTGTATGCAACTGGCGCCCTCTAGTTTGAAACTTAAAAATGTCTACAAATTCTTATTTCTTTCTCATAAAAACATAATATTGCCAACTTTCAATTCGATTTATTAAACCGTTTTAAAATTATGGCTTATTTTCGAGAATAAACTTTTACTTTCAACACCCTGTATCTCTAGAACGAGTAACAATCTGAAAAAACTTATATGACTTAATCGGCTTAGTTTGATGTCTAGTATCGTCAGTTACTCTACGGCCCATAAGTTATGAGACACCCTGTATACTCACGTACTAATGCAATATCAAGGTAAATAAGGCACGTCTTATTTTCCTTTTAAAAATTTAATGAATACAAGTTTAAAATACAAGTTTTAAGACCTCGCAATCCCTTAATCTCTCAGAATACTGCAAATTACATTTTGAATAAAATTAATTTGCACAAATTTATCGTCTTTTCTTTACGCTTCACTGATATTGAAGCGAGTTGTTAATTCCTGTAGGCTGTTCTAATTTCGAATTTGATTGCAGGCTTTGCTTTTTTTCAATAGTTCGTTTAATCATAACTTTATTAATTTTTTTTTGATTTTAATGAGGAGTTTGATTTAATGTAATATCGAAGTTAAAGGAAAAAGATTTATGTATAAAATTGTCTGTAGAAACTAGTAAAAATAGCAAATCTTTCTCCACTGGTTACGAAAAATTTAAATATACCACATAATAATATATGTTTTTGATTCCCTATTGGCGTGTTTTTCAAAATTCGGGAAATCCTGTGTGGAAGTTGTTCGAAAAAGAACACATTTCGTATAACTTTTACTGCTGTACAGGAAGGTTATAGAGCTGCACAAAGCAGCACACAACCACGCAAAATATAAATTATTGAAAGGCCGTTGCCTTTGTAGGTGAGTGCATTGTTTATTTTTGACGGTAATTGACTTAAGAGTTACTTCATAAGCGCTTGTAAATTAAAAACGG
Source organism: Polydrusus cervinus (assembly GCA_935413205.1). Taxonomy (NCBI): domain Eukaryota; kingdom Metazoa; phylum Arthropoda; class Insecta; order Coleoptera; family Curculionidae; genus Polydrusus; species Polydrusus cervinus. The sequence continues at coordinate 29,645,512 of OW284519.1, forward strand.
ATTTAAAAATTTACCTTTTACTTAAGAAATATACAGGGTGTCCCATAACTTATGGGCCGTAGAGTAACTGGAGATACTAGAAATCAAACTGAGCCGATTAAGTCACATAAGATTTTTCGGATTGTTACTCGTTCTAGAGATACAGGGTGTTGAAAGTAAAAGTTTATTCTCGAAAATAAGCCATAATTTTAAAACGGTTTAATGAATCGAATTGAAAGTTGGCAATAATATGTTTTTATGAGAAAGAAATAAGAATTTGTAGAAATTTTTAAGTTTCAAATTAGAGGGCGCTAGTTGCATACACTGGGCTTCATAAATCAATGATTTTTTTTCTTACCTGTTATATTAGGTGTTTTTCAATTATAGTTTCTTAAAGAAGGGCATTTTCTGAGTCAAAAAGGTGTACTTGATTGATCTTAATAACGGTTTTCGAGATATTTCCCTTTAAACATCCCAAAGCATAAGAAAACATAGTACACATGTAAATTAATGTTTTAATTATCAAAAAAACCAAACTTATATGACATTATTAGCTTAGTTTGATGTCTAGTATCTCCAGTTACTCTACGGCCCATAAGTTATGGGACACCCTGTATAGTAAATTATGCTACTATAAATGGGCTACTTTTAGGACTTGGTTGTATATTAGAAATGACAAACTCTGGGTACATTACTTATTCCAATTTCCAATTAAAAAAATTTGCTAAAACACTAAATATAATTAAAATCGCACTATACAGGGTGCTACAAATTCGAGTGTTAAGTTAACTTTGCCTCAATTTAACCATCTTCATATCTCGTACCGTTTTCGAGATCCCCTTGTACGCACACTAATTTGTAGCACCCTGTATTATTAACACTGCGATATTCAAAAATAATCGAAATTACTCTCTGAATAAAACTCATTTGCGCAAATTTATCCCTCTTTCGTTTGTACGTTTACAGGTATTACATCAACTTGCTAAATCCTGCAAAATCCAGTAATTTTGAATCTGATTGCAGGATATGCCGTTTTGAATAGTTCATTTAGCTACGGTTCCGGTTAATATTTTCCGATTTGAACAAGCAATATGCCTGAGATTATTATTTGACTTTGTACTGATTGACAAAAGGTCTAAAAACGTGCTTTTTGTAATAAATCTCCGTGATTTTTTAGATTTGAAATTGTACGATGAAATTGTCATAAATATGTTTCAACGTTTCGTGACTTTTTCTGAGTCAATCAATAAAATTAATATTTTTGACTTAAAAGGGAACATATTATTATTATTATGATGGATATATGACCCAGCTGCTGATATATCAAAGAATATACCAGTTAATAATTAGAAAGGCAAGGACTGCATTGTACATAAAATTTAGAAATATTTTCTTTTTCCTTCCGAGGTGCACTTAGGCCTGATTTGGTCGATTGTGCTGACCTTGTTTGATTTTCACACGCGCTCAGTGATCCCAGTTCCTTGCAGTAGTTTGTGTAGGTCAAAATATCCTCTGGTTCTGTGACTCGAAATGGCAAACTATGTGCTGTACTGTTTCTCTGACTTGTCTGCATAATCTGTAGCCAGTACAGTTGCATTCTATGCAAATGATTCTTGACAGCTATGTATCCTGTCAGAACGACAGCTATGTATCCTGTCAGAACTTCTGTAATAAGTCTCAGCTGATTCCCATTCATGTGAAGCAGCTGTTTCGTTAGTCTCGGGTCTAGATCCCCAATGAAGGGTTTGCTGTAGTATAATTCCTGTATGTTGTTCCAGTAGGTTTTGTGTTCCCTTCTTATCCATCGCTTTATGGCATCTCGTACCAGAGCTGTAAGTAACTTAAGTAACTAGATATTTTTTACTATCTAGTTACTTAAAGTAACTAGATACTTAGTAACTTAGTTCTTTCTGTAATCATGTCAAAAGTAACTGTAACTTCGTTACTTTTGAAAAGTAACTTGTATCTAGTTACTTTTTAGGAGTAACTATACACTTAAAAAGTAACTAGATACTTTAATAGTAACTAAGATACTTTTAAAGTAACTAAGTTCCTTTTAAAGTAACTAAGTTACTTTTAAAGTAACTAATTTTTATTTTATTCTACTTGTTCGTTGTTCGAATTAACATTTCTTAGTTTAGTTTTCTGATGGTAATAGTGGTAGTGTAATCCATTGTTTTGCTAAGGTATGTTAGCACAACATTCTATAATTATTTTTTTATTGGGGAATGGGGGTAGTACGGACTATCAAGATTAGTAAGTAAGAGTGGGAAAGTATGTAGATCGTAGGTGCATGTAGGAGGTAATTTTTGTGTTTGTTAAGGAAATCAATGAAAGGGAAAAAGTCCTCGTAGATGAGAATTTTGAAAGGTTGGTACTTTTAAAAGCAAACGGGGCATTTTAAAAACGGTCTGAATTTTTTTGGTTCTTTATAAAAGTTCCTAGTATATTTGAAATTGTTACTTCATTTATATTTATTTATTTTTGTTACTTATATTTATTTAATAGGTTTTTTGTTACTTATCTTTTCTTTCTACTTTTATTAGAAATGTATTAAGTTTGTAAGTATAATAAATTTGTATTCATTATACACTTTTTATTTACATGTTATCACTACCTGGTAAATTTATGGTATCTAGTTTAAAAGCATCTTAGTTACTTTTAGAGTATTGTAGTTACAATCAATGTATCTAGTTACTGTAAAAGTATCTTAGTTACCATAACTAGTTACTTTAACTAAGTAACTAAGAACTAAGTTACTTTTAGGTAAAAGTAACTATTCCTTATAAGTATCTAGATACATTTGTGCAAAAGTATCGAAAAAGTAACCAGTTACTTTTCTGAAGTAACTTTCACAGCTCTGTCTCGTACTCTGTGCACCTTGGAACTCCGAGTATCGGTTCTGCACCTATAAGAGTGCACGTTCTGAGCCTTTACTTGCAAATTCATCGGCTTTTTGCTTCCTGCAACACCTTTGGGTCCTGGTACCCGCTGCAGTGTTGACTTTTACCAGGGACTCCAATTATCATCGTCATTTCCATACCAGTGGAATAATGTAAGAGACTTTCACAAAAGGAAAAATGTATTTTCTTCGGTCTCATTCCGCGTATGCCCGCTTCGGTACCCTCCAGTTTTTTTCGATATTGAACTACCAGGATAATGTCGGCTCACTACCGCAGTGGTACAACTTTAAAAAATAATGTTATTTTTAACTTTAAAGAAAATAGCGTTTTCGATGTAACTAAACTACTTGGAAAGACAAACCTTTTTGTACTAGTTTCAGGCACTTGAGCTATTGTAAACTTTACTAATTTAATTACATCGCTGACAAGCTGCTTACGAAAGTTTTGTTTTTTAAAGTTTCCGTTCGGTTGTAGTGAATAAAGTTTTGATTTATTTCGTAGTTAGAAGTACAGATTAATTGAAAATATAAATCGATCCAATTAGTCGATGTATTTTATTAAACGACTACAAAATTAACAGGCTCACCCGATATACGGGTAGGATATTGAAAAAGTACGGTAATAGCTTTCATCTACCGCTTACAGGATAACATCTTCTTACGTCTTTTATCTTGGATTGTTTGAGTTACCGTATTAGTGGTGTAAAGCCTTTATTACATCATTAGTGGTGTATAAGCCAATTTTTTGAGAAGACACTGTAAAATGTATAGTCTATGGAAAGGTGTAGAGTAATAAAAGCTCATTAGGAATGCAAAGGGACTACGAAGTGACCCAATGAATATATAAGCCACTTTCATAATTTGGCATTGATTTCATTACAAAATTCTTTATTTTCATCAAGTGTAGGGAATACCACCCGAAATTGGGCCAATTTATGGGTTTTGCCTATTGTTACCCATGAAAACACTGAAAATGGTGTGACAAAGGCATGCATTATGTACATAGTATTAAGTACACTTATTTTTTATTAAACATTATAAAAAGATACAAAAAATACATTATACAGAAAATAAATTATAAAAAATCATAATATTCTTTGTCATCTGAGGAACTGTCATCTCCTCTGGACGTTATAATTAACAGGTCGACGGTCCGATCGATTAGGTGGTCAAGATCCCACATTTTTTCCTCTTCTTTAATGACATGATAGGCTGCTTTTCGCCAGTTTTCTTTCGTCACTTCCTTAATGGCTTGATCAAACAGTTGCTTAGCGTCTTTCATTTTGAAAGTCGTGTTGTGTCTTGCTACAAATCCTTTAACTTGCGCCCATATAAGTTCTATAGGATTTAGTTCGCAATGATATGGCGGTATGGGCAGCATAGTTACACTAGGTTTTTCACCTATATCTTTCACGGCATATTTCATAAAACGATGTTTGTGTAAGTTTGCTATAGCTAATAGGTCTTTCTTTATCAAATTATCTTTTTTTCTTTGGTTGGTTATCATAAAAAATTTAATTCACAAAGTTTACCTACGCATATGGCCAACACCGAAATTGAGCCGAACTGGACGGAATTTCCAATTTTATTACCACCTTTCTGAAATGGACTATAAAAAGATATAATTTCGAATGTTCCAATTGACTCTTACATTTCTTTTATCTTTTATAAGTATAACAGGGCTGCGTTAAAAAGAATCTTTGAAGATGAATGAAATAAAAAAATATAAATAACTTTGTAGGCAAGTTAACAGTGCCTTTTTTTCTCATTTTCATAGGTAGTCGTAGAAAAACGACATTTACATCAGTACGACAACATCGCGGAGGTAAAATTTAACTTTTCGGACTCGTTGCCTTTTTAGTGTTAGTAGTATTAGGGTCAGGATTGTTTTGGAACTCTAACTGCCGGTTTAAGGCCATAATATAAATAGTTTTTTGTTTTGTGTGGTTAAGGTTCAGCCAGCTTCGCCGGGTCCGGTGCGGACCCCGAATATAGTTTATAATAATAGCCGGGAAGGGACACTTTGCATTCGTGTTCAAGCTATAATAGTCCATCAGGGTTAACTTTTACTAGAGGTAGTCTAAATACCTTATTATGTATAACAGGGTTGGATGGAAGTCTGGACCCATTTAAATATCTCCCGACATCTAAGAGATGATGACGCTACTTTGGTTGATTTATAATCAAAATGTATTTTCTTACAGAATGAAGATGAAACGTAACAAATGGCAACCGCGCTTTACTGGAGCTTTGAAAATTTTATTCAAAAACCTTTCGTAATCCTATTATGAAATAAAACACTCGTGGTTTGTAATTTTCACTCGTATAATGTCAACATGACACGTGTTTCGCTGTCACAGCAGCTTCATCAGATGTGATATTATATATCTTTTTTTTTTTTTTTTAATATCACATCTGATGAAGCTGCTGTGACAGCGAAACACGTGTCATGTTGACATTATACGAGTGAAAATTACAAACCACGAGTGTTTTATTTCATAATACTATTATGGATTTTCATCAAGTAAAGGCTGAAACAATTCGTCTTTCGTAATCCATTCAAAAACCAACAAGAACTTTCTATTTGGGCTCATGTTGTACTGCGCCTATAGAGGATAATATCTCTATATATACAGGTTGTTTTAAGGTGGATGGAACGTTAGTTGTTTATGAAAAACGGGTGATAAGTTTTCTACAAAAATTTGGCTGCTTAGATAAACAACCATGGTATATCGTTCTAAAATAACACCCACAGAGCAAAATCGACTAATTATACAGAATTGTTAAGAATAGTCTTATACCAGTAGCAACATTTTTAATAATCACTATTAAACAATCTATTACTATAGCAAAAAAGTTAACTAACGAAAAGCATACAGAATTAATACATCTTTATTTATACCGACAATAAAACGAAATAATTATGAATATAAGCCCAGAATTGTAAAAATGTATTTTAATAAAACACTTTTATTGGAAATAAAAATGGTTTTATACAACATAAAGATCATACCAACAATAAAACGCTTTTTTGGGGGTATTAGTTAAATTATTATCTGATATTAAACGTTTATTTACCCTTTTGCAACATACTTTTAATTTGCAAGAGTGGGGGAGACTTCGACGTATTAAGACGAGAGACGAGGCCATTTGCATTTATTCGGCTGTGCGGGTTGTTTTTGAGATGTTTGTTGTTTTTTGTGAACAGTGTTGTGAGATTATTATTAAGCTTTATTTGTGGTGGTGTAAAATTATCAGTATTTTGTAACGTAAGAGCTGTGTTTATGATCTCAGATTTTTCGTTGTTTCTTGATTAGAAAGTGTTGAGGGTAAATACCCTTATTGTTTTTTTTAGTTAAATACATACGTTTAAAATGTTAACCTATTTTTATTATTTACTATTATTTATATTATCGGCCATTTATCTGTTTTTTTAAATCCTGGATATACGATTGCACATGTTTTAAAACAAAGAATAGCAGTAGTTACATGGTAAAATCAAAAAATGAAATGTGTCAATCCCAATATAAATATTGTAAAATATAATTTCTTTACCTTTATTGTTTTTTGGTCTTATTACATACAATCATCCAAAATTTCGCTTGTTGCTTGGAGTTTGCGTAAAGAGATAAGTGATCGATAAATTTATAAAAAATTTGAATCGGCAAACAGTAAAAAAACGTTTTATATTGGCAGCTAAACAATTTTATACCGGTTATAAAACTGGATTATACTTTTTGTCAACTGTGTGTTTACTGGTTATAAAGCGTTTTATAGTCACTATAGAACAAACCTTTATGGCTATAATCCGTGTCATATAAACAGTATAATCGTTTTTAACTGATGTGTATACCCATAGAAGTACGTTTTATAGTCGCTATGGAACAAATCTTCATGGTTACCATCCGTGTCATATAATCAGTATATCTAAATAGATTCTTTTAAAACGTTTAATTAAATAGAAAGATTTTCTAAATCTGACGGGTTTCTTTTAAGGGGGATTTCTACTGTGATGGTTTTCAAAAAATCGAAATTTTTTTCCGACGTTTTTCGACTCTCTATAGCCTCTAGAATAACCGTATGTTAACGTTTTTACCAAATCTACTCCAAAAAAAAGTTACATCCAATTTTATGATTGCTGGTCAGTTCTCACCACTAGCCACTTTTGAGTTAAGCCGCGTTCTCAGGGCTACGTTCTGTCGCCAGCGACATTATCTCGACCAATCGGGATCGTCAGGCTAGGCTCGCAAAGTGGCAGGAAGAATCAGCTCGTTTATCGTTTTTCGAGGAAGAGGAGGGTGTAATCTACGGGCTAGGTATCGCAGACTAAGTGACAGTGAGACTATTTTGTTGTGAGCCACCGTTGAAACTTTAAAGTTGTTTTTCTCGAAACCCTGTTTTCGCGCTGGCGGAAAGTACTTCGGTATGTTCAAATTATCAGAATTTAATGATTTTGGTCTTAAAATGCTCAGAATATACAAGTGGTTATAGCCCCCTCTAGAATCAAGTATTTTGCGATATTACAGAAAATGTTACGGCCCTTAAAATAAAAAAAAAACGGTAAATTTTCAAAAAAAATTTAAATCTCGCGCCATTTTAACAGTTACTCGAGTTTTGACTTGATTCTAGTGGGGGCTATAACTACATGCTTACAATTGTAGAATCTGGGTTAATTTTATTTTTGCCATGAATAGAAAAATTTATTTGAATTCCGCCAGCAAGTTACGTTTTTTTTTTTGAAGGGGTAACTTCAGCACCCTGTAGCACCCTCAAGTTTTTCATTTTTTGGGGGTTGAAAAATTTTTTTTGGTACATCTTATCTTTAATAAAAAGAATTGAAAACTTGTTTTTCTGCATTTGTCTTATTATCCCCAGAAAAAAATCGTAAAGAAACGATGAAAATAGGACCATCACAGTAGAACTCCCCCTTAATTACTATAAACTTTCTCTAACAATAATGTCAGGTATAGTTCGATGATGTAAAATTTGTTGTATTTTCAGTTACGTAAATAAATATTTGAAAAGAAAACATAAAAAACAGGTGCACTCCAACTGGTGAAGGGTAATTATACATACTGGCGTATCTAGGGGTGGAGGGGCAAAGTATAGAGCAGGTGTTCCCAAACTTATTTTGTCTACTGCCCACTTTGAGAACAAATTATTTTTTAGCGCCCCCATTTTTTCACCTACTTAAAAACCACTATAACTTCAAATTAAATTAATTAATTATTGTGAGCTATATTAGCGGAGATTAAACATTCATTCTAAACGAGTCTTTTACTATAACCCGCAAGAGTTAACTTGAGACCTTAGCGTAGTAAATAGTACACAACGGTGCTCAGATCTCAAGTTAACTCTTACGGGCTACACCTGCCAATGAGAATGATTATTGAAATGCAACTTTATAGTATTCAGGCAGAGTATCTTTTATTTAAAATAAAACAAACATAATCGATTCTTATATAAAAACTAATGTAAAAGATGAATCTGATGCTGTTTAATAAGTTTTATGATATCAGGTTCCAATTTACTCAAGAACAGCCGCATTGATACAGGAATGCACAAATCGTGTTATTTAACAAAAACTTGTTAAAACATGATTGCCCGCGGTCTATTATCTACGAAAATTACCTATCTAGGAATACTAATAACTATTAAAATGCGAAAGTGTGTCGGTTGCCTTTTTATTTGTTTGTTTGTATATACTTTCATTTCGAAACGGAGCGACCGATTGACATGATTTTTATTTTTATTTTATTTATTCAATAAAACAGGACAGATATATGAACTACGCGGAGAGAAATATCGAACCTAGTTTGAGCAATCTCTTAATTAATATTAGTTGATGTTCACAAGTTGTAGTCGAGAGCTCAGTCGGTGTCTAAGAGTCCTCCTAGCTAGATGAAATTACAAATCGCCCCCCAAGCCTATACAGAACCACCCCTTTTTTTCTGGGTCTCTTACCGCCCCTCTTTAGGCCTGCAGCGTCCACAAGGGGGCGTTATCGCCCACTTTGGGAAAGACTGGTATAGAGTATCCCCTCCCCTTAGTATTAAAAATAGACCATCTTCTATAATCATTTTCCTTCCTACTGATTTAAGCCGATTATCAGTGGCGTGCATACAATATAGACAAAAAAGTATTGCCTACCCTGGAAACAATAAAATCAACAGAAACCCTTTTTTTTATAGTGGTTTTTATCCGTGTAATCCAACTTTGGCAATTTATCTCTGCATTAATACAAAAAATAATAATATGGGACCGAAAAACGAATCCTATATTATTTCCACGAACGCATTATTTGCTTATTTATATCGTAAACTAGATCCCTGTATGAGCATTCCGTAAGACCGTTCTAAAAGCAAAGATCTCGGTGTACATTAGCGTCTTGTGTAAAAGCAAAAACACTGCTTTTGTATGAGTGGAAACAAGCGAGAAAGCCGGTAGGCAGTAGGGTAGATAGAGATGTAACAAATAAACCCGTCACAACCTTCGACCTTCCTTCATGACGTATCACATCCAATATTAATAACACGTTTCGAATTTAGAAACCCATCATCAATAAAAATAGGTGCAAATGGAATCTAAATGAAGGTACATTATGGCTTTAACTTTTTTCAAGGAAAAGATGGATTTTTCTTTACCAAATTGTTTAAATTAAAAAAAGTTCACCCTGTATAGTGTTCTTTCGGTGTCTAAAATTAATAAATGACTACGCATACCGGGAAAGTTAAATAATTCTAAGAAAAACAAATAAAAACACCTATTTCATCATTTCAATCGAACTTTTTAGAACAGTTGCCAAATTGATTAGTGAACCTGCAAAATTTCATTTCCAGTTAAAAGGAAATTTTAATTAGTAGTTAGTTAAAGATAACAAAGTTACCCGGAAGTTTGCATGATAAAAGATAACTTCAATAACTTTATTATAATCGTTTTATGATTATTTTCATTTGAACCAATTTTACATACACTTCGTCTATTAATAATAGAATTATAGAATAGTAAAAAAAGTATTTGAGTTTCTAAAACCCATATTTTCATCAAAATTCAATCAATCCGTTCCATTTTCAGTTTATTGGATAGGCTTAGGTCACTTGAACCACTAAATACAATATGTGTGACTTCACTTTATGTCTTTTTTATACAGGGTGATGGCTAAAATATCAAGCTGCGTAAAATCTGCTGATTTTAAAATTGATGTTTCGAAAACACGAAACTATTAAAAACGAATTTCAATATTGTGTTAGTTACAGCTTTATGTTAGGTACTTACTGTACCTATTACAGCGCAGTACCGTTCCATTCCAAATTTTTTTATAACCTTTAACATGTTAAACCGTAAAACCATTTTTTTGGTTTAACATGTTAAGCCGGAAGTTGGTATTTTTGGATAGAGAATTAAAAATTAAGATAGGGAGGTGGAAACCATTTTTCTCTTAGATGCGCCGTTCTAATGCTACAGCCTGTCAAAGTCTGAAAATGGCATATTTTAAACGTAAATATCTCAAAAACAATTGCATATGCAGGGAATTCGAAAATAATATAATATATAGGGTGTTCCATTTAAAATAACTATGTTGCCACCTGTTTCGGGCAGAAGCGGCAATGCCGCATTGCTGAAATTATTTTGAAACGATGGACCATGGTTGTTTATCTGAGCAACCAAATTTTTGAAGAAAACGTATGAGCAGTTTTGCCTAAACGACTAACGTTCCATCCTCGGTTGAACAATCTCTATTCCCAGTTACGCATCTGCATTTATCTCAAATCTATACCTTCGTAACTGAAAAGAGACAACAAGAAAAGATGTTCATCGTGTGATAATCAAAAATCAGTCTCCGTACAATCCCGATCTTGCGCCCTTTGACTTCGGTTCGTTTCAATGCATTTTCATCCGAATATTTTCCTCAAATTGTAACTACTTACTATTCCCATATTCCCTGATTTATAACATTTTATGACGTTGGTTATAGACCACGTACAAGCTGGATAATGAATGATACTCATTCTCGTGCGCATCCACGTAATGAATGCACCTCCAGCAATAATATTTCACCAAGTAACGTTTTGCGGTAACAACGCGATAGCAAAAACTGATGTAGCAATGTAACAAATGGATCTAATTATTATAGTTGGGGAGTTTATGTTTCGGCCGGAGTGCCTTTATGGACTTAGTATGTTAGAACGGAATGTACTTCGCGTCTGTTACGCATCTCTACATAAATATACGTTTGGCAATACGTCTAATCTTTTGAATTTCAACATTTAAAGAAAGCCGAATAGAGGCGCACTATGAATCATTCGCTACGTAAGAACCGACGTGACTTCGGAACGTGCCGTCTTTTATTGCATTAAATAATACAATATCTTGTGTCTGAAATCGATCGAAAATGGAGACAAATATTAGTTCGTCTCCAAAAACGGTTGCCACATTCTTGCACTGATCCGTCGTTCTTTAAATATTGAAATTCAAAGGTCTAAACTGAGAAGCTTTTTTTTGTTGTTGCTGGTATTGGCGGAAGTGCCAGTATACTTAGGCCTATGAGGCCCATTGTATCCCCTATCGTTTGGGTAAAGTCGGTCAGACGGGATCTACAGCATAGCGTGGGATCCGAACCACGTGTATGCACTAGTTATTGATGCCTCTAGAGGTCCATGACGCCCTTTTCGGTCCCGATATTAGAAATCACTACCACCTTTTTGGAAAGCTTATCGAAAAGGGAATTTGTCCATTATTTAAACTGTAGTGTCACTGTTTTAGCATAGCAATTATTGAAAATGTACCCCATGAATCTGTTAGTACAGACCAAACCGATGGTAGAACACTTCCCTTACTCTTTCCAAAACTTCTGGCGTGATTAAATGTCCCTCTGCTCGAATTCTCTTTTTCAACTCTTCCAGAGTTCTAGGTCTGGTGACATATACACATATTCTTTTTAAATCGCCTCATAAATAAAAATCTAAGGGTGTAATGTCCGGAGATTTTGGCGGCCACTCCTTAAGTCCTATCCACTTATTTGGAAATGTAATATTTAATAATTGTCTTACATTTCTTGTGAAGCAACAAGGGGCTCCATCCTGCTGGAAAAATATTCGTAAAAAAGTTCTGGTATTAAGGGGGATTTCTACTGTGATGGTCCTATTTTGATCGTTTTTTTACGATTTTTTCCCCCCAACAAAAAACCCCCGAAAAATCAAAAACTTGAGAGTGCTACAGGGTGCTTCAAGGTGCCCCTCAAAAAAAAACGTAACTTGCTGGCGGAATTCAAATAAATTTTTCTATTCAGGGCAAAAATAAAATTGACCTAGTTTCTTCAATTGTTAGCATGTAGTTATAGCCCCCACTAGAATCAAGTCAAAACTCGAGTAACTGTTAAAATGGCGCGAGATTTAAATTTTTTTTTGAAAATTTACCATTTTTTTTGTATTTTAAGGGCAGTAACATTTTTTGTAATATGGCAAAATACTTGATTCTAAAGGGGCCTATAACCAATCAACACAATCAGCGACCTAACAGGAATGGCGCTACGAATACTACAACAGTGGGCCATGAAATGCGGGTTAAAAATCAACCCCGAAAAAACGGAGGTAGTTCTATTCACACGCAAAAGGGTGATCGAGAACTTCAGACTCCCAGTACTCGACAATAATGCTTTAGTGCTTAAGGAAAAAGCAAAGTATTTAGGATTGGTACTTGACTCCAAGCTAAACTGGGGCATAAACTTGCAAGAACGAGTTAAAAAAGCATCGGTAGCATTATATGCCTGCAAAAAAGCAATTGGGAAAAAATGGGGACTAAAACCCCACATAGTACACTGGATCTATACGGCTATTATAAGACCTATATTAATATACGGGGTCCTGGTTTGGTGGACCGCTTTGGAAAAAGCAGTGCACACTAAGTCAATAACAAAGATACAAAGGGCAGCTTGTTTAGGAATAACCGGAGCCCTTAAGTCAACCCCGACAGCGGCGCTAGAGGTCATGTTATATATACCCCCCTTGGATATCTATGGAAAAAGTATAGCTGCAAAAAGTGCCCTGCGACTAAAAGAGTCGAAATTCTGGAAGGAAACTAACTACGGGCACAGCAGTATACTAAAGATTCACCCGGGGAATAATCTACGAGACCCGACTGATTACTCTGTCCCAATAACATGCTTCGATAGAAGGTATTCTATACTCATTCCGAGTAGGGAAGAGTGGGAAGGCAATCAGAATATAACGAAAACAGATCACGCAATCTTCACAGACGGTTCAAAGATGGACGTTGGTGTGGGAGCCGGGGTCTTTTCCGAAAGTTTATAAATACAGAAATCGTATAGACTCCCCAACTATTGTAGTATTTTTCAAGCGGAAGTACTGGCAGTAGAGAAGGCGGTCAATATCCTGCAAGAACACCTTGGCTTGGGAGTAGTCTCGTCAATCACCATCTTCAGTGATAGTCAGGCGGCGATTAAGGCAATCTGTTCCAGCAGCGTTAAATCAAAGCTCGTAAAGCGATGCCGCAACAATCTATGCACACTTGGCAACCAACATCGGGTTATTCTGTGCTGGGTTCCTGGACACTCCAAAATAGATGGCAACGAGGCTGCCGATGCGCTCGCAAGAGAGGGCGCAGGCATGCCAGCTGATCTAGCAGACAATACAGTGAACAAACCACTGGGATTCGTCAAAGAGGAGATTGACTACAGGGCCAAGCAGCTTGCACAGAACAGATGGACAGGGTTGACAACCTGTAGTACATCCAGGCAAATGTGGCCCACATTCGATAAAAAGAGAACCGCAGAGCTATTGAGACACAGTCGAAAAGACATGAGAAATATTACTGCGGTTGTTACCGGACATTGCCTCTTCGGTAGACATGCCGAACGTATGCAAATACCCACTAACGACTTCTGCAGAAGTTGCAGAGATGAGGAAGAGAAAGAAAGTATTCAACATTTTCTGTGTGAATGCCCTGGCCTCGCAAGAAGGAGGTTCACTACTCTGGGTGAATCATCTTTCGATAGCCTGGAGGAACTAAACAACTTACAACTTGGACGGCTGAGCAGATTTCTGAACAGTAGTGGCTGGTTTGAATGAGTTGTTAAAATCCTTCCGCGGTTACGTCGCATAAACCATCAGTGATCTGATGAAGGTGGGTTCTACGGAACACGTGTGGTATCACAACGGACCTAATCAGGACTACGTGAGACCGTTTGGTCAGAACCAAGGGTCTGCCACTCTTACCTAACCTAACCTAACCTAAAGGGGGCTATAACCACTTGTATTCTGAGCATTTTAAGACCAAAATCACTAAATTCTGATAATTTGAACATACCGAAGTACTTTCCGCCAGCGTGAAAAACAGGGTTTCGAGAAAAACAACTTTAAAGTTTTAACGGTGGCTCACAACAAAATAGTCTCACTTAGTCTGCGATGCCTGGCCCGTAGATTACACCCTCCTCTTCCTCGAAAAACGATAAACGAGCTGATTCTTCCTGTCTCTTGGCGAGCCTGGCCTGACGATCCTGATTGGTCGAGATGATGTCGCTGGCGACAGAACGTAGCTTTGAGAACGCGGCTTAACTCAAAAGCGGTTAGTGGTGAGAACTGACCGGTAATCATAAAATTGGATGTAACTTTTTTTTGGAGTAGATTTGGTAAAAACGTTTACGCACGGTTATTCTAGAGGCTATAGAGAGTCGAAAAACGTCGGAAAAAAATTTCGATTTTTTGAAAACCATTACAGTAGAGATCCCCCTTAAAACGACTAAAACTATGTAATATGCAATCGTTTTTTAATTAACTTTCACAAAAGCAAATAGTCCAGGGTCAAATACTTATATTACATTAATTCCCGACACTTCGTTCGTTCCGCAAAAATCTCACAAGTTACACAAATTTCATTCGCTACTGTTGGTCGCTTGGTAACAATGTGTCGATTACGCTTAGACAATAAGCGTGCATATGCAGGTCACACTGTAATTTCAAAGCACTTATAAAACATCCCCTAAAGCGTTGACTGATCGTTAAATACATATATTTAATTAAGTTAGAGCACAATGGAGACATAATAATTTGATTAATGCCTTAACAACAAACCAATTCAACTTATCCTAGGATTACTGGCGTACCTATTTGTTTAGCGTCTTGTCAACTTGTAAATACGCAACCCCGTCTCTTGTTAATCTATTGAAGTGTGAAATGGGATGAGATTTTGTTGGAAAGGATAAACAGGATATTAAAAATAGGTCGGGGGATTTAGAAATATTAACATTTATAAATTTAGTTTAACGAACGATTAAACGGTTGACATTTTAACATGTTTAGGATGTGAACATTCGTTGTGATGCTGTGAAATGTGTGAAAAGTTTAAATCATAGATTGAATGTAAAACAATGTGTTTATTTTTATTATCGTACATTATGTGCCATTGATTTTTTAAATAGGTTTTATTTTTAATTTTTAAGTTATAGTCTATTTCAGTAAGGTGTAGAGTAATAAAAGCTCATTAGGTATGCAAAGGTACTACAGAGTGACCCAACGAATATTTAAGCCACTTTCATAATTTGGCATTGATTTCATTGCAAAATTATTTCTTTTCAACAAGTGCAGGTAGTACCACCCGGGTTTGTGTCAGTTTATGGGTTTTGTCTATTGTTATCCATTCACGAACACTAAAAATGGTATGACAAAGGCGTGCATTATGGACATAACATTAGGTACACTTATTTTTTATTAAACATTATAAAAAATACATTATACAGAAATGAAATTATAAAAAATCACAATATTTCTCGTCATCTGAGGAACTGTCATCTCCTCTTGACGTTATAATTAACGGATCGACGGTCCGATTGATCAGATGGTCAAGATCCCACATTATCTCCTCTTCTTTAATGACATGATGGACTGATTTTCACCAATTATCCACTGGTGTCAGGTGTCACTTCCTTAATGGCTTGATCAAACAGTAGCTTAACGTCTTTCATTTTAAATGTCGTGTTGTGTCTTGCTACAAATTCTTTCACTTGCACCCATATAAGTTCTATAGGATTTAGTTCGCAATTATATGGAGGTGTGCGCAGCACAGTTACTCTATGTTTTTCAGCTATATCTTCCACGGCATATGTCCCAAAACAATGTTTGTGTAAATTTGCTATAGCTAAAAGTTCCTTCTTTATCAAATTATCTTCTTTTTTTTCTTTGGTTAGTTATCATAAATAATGTAATGCAGAAAATTTACCTGCGCCTATGGCCAACACCGAAATTGAGCCGAACTGGACGGAATTTCCCATTTTATTACTCTACACCTTTCTGAAATAGACTATTATAGAACATAACAAACAACATTGCCAGAAATCACAGTTCACTGATGTCTATTACTTGACATTTCATCTCGATGTATCATCAATGTTGTAAACCCTGGATTAATATATTGTTTTAAGTTGATGGGCACTTGGATAAGATCTTAATCGTTTTCTTTGGGCATTATAACTCAAATTCAATCAATATTTCCTTATGCTTTTATTAATCAACCAAATATTAGGCCATTTTCCTCTTAAAAGGGTTATCTTAAGATGAACGGTTGCGATGAAATTTCTAAATTAATTCACCAATTACTACGGGCCGCCGGTTTTGCTTTACTTGGCGGGAGACGCCCTTAATAATATACATAACTAATTACCTGGGCTGCTAAAGTTTACACTGGGTCGCTTTTAGTGCTTCAGGACGTTCCCTAATATTTTCTTTGGCTTTGTAAACTTTCCGTTTACTTTGAAATACAGGAACACCTTATTAATTGTAACCTTCCGATTATCTGTTCAAAAAAAAATCGACAAATACCTTTGTCTAGGACTTTCCTTGTTATACCGGGTGGTGCATCGTGGTTGGCAACATAGAACATTCCATGCAAGTTTTAGACTTTCAAATATTTGCTCCCCTGTTGACTTTAGAGCGGAGTTGTAGGGAGACGTTGAGGGTTTCTGTGCGGTGAGTGCACATGCGGAGTTTGAACAATTTTGGACAACCCGATCTTAACTTATTCGAATAGGATTGCAGTTGGTTTTTCATTAGAATTTAGCAGGTGATGCTACGTACACCAACATAAATAACTTGTCAACCTGTGATTTGTCATTGTCAAACGTAATTTGCAAACGGTATACAATACTTAAGTTTTTTCTCTCACACTACCATTTTATCATAGAGACCTTTTCTTCTATTGTGTAACTCGGGAAAAAAATTGAAACCGGAAAAAAATCTAATACTTTCAAATTACATTTGTCAATGACAAATCACAGGTTGACAAGTCCAATCAATGCTGGTATTCGCAGCATAACCTGTTGAATTCCAACTCAAACCCAACCGCAATTCTATTAAAATAATATCCAGATCGGGTTGTCCAAAATTATTTGAACTACGCATGTGCACTCACCACACAGAGGCCCTAAAAAAGTATCGCTACAATCCCGCTCTAAAGTCAACAGGGGAGCAAATATTTGGACATTTTAAAGTTTGCATGGGATTCTTTATGTTTCCAACCACCATGCATCACCCGGTATGTACTATACAGGGTCATTCCTAAGTTGATACTTATTTTTTAGCTGTGTATAGAAGGCATTAAAATAAACATTTTCAGAACCTTTTTTCAAGAACCTAAAAAATAAGGTACTTACATTCATTTATTACCCTATAAATCAAATACGGTCCTGCCTAACTTAAACATAATCTCGAAGCAGCAGCCGCACTTTGACTACACTCACCGTAAATTAGCACCATATCCACTAGTTCATTGATTTCAAATTTTACCATTTTCTTGTGTCACCAATTGAAAATTAACTTGCTTCAGAAAAACACACCGCAGCATATTACCAAATAACTGACCATCGACCCGTAAATTGCATGACTAATAAGACAAATAGCATAAAGTATAGCAGGCTACGTTTTGAAGACCAGGCCCGCACTTAGATTTTTTACTTCTGTATCTCGCCTATGTTTAAGTTTTTTGAAAAACGGGATTTTAAAATGTTTTTTATTTTAATGCCTTCTATACACAGTTAAAAAGAAGTATCAACTTAGGAATGATCCTGTATAATTTTTGATTTACCAGTCTTAATGACGTATCAGTGATAACCGACGGGTAAAAGTGCCCTCTACAAATATATTTACTTTAAGAGTTTAAGAATGCGATTATGAAAAAATTATCGTCTTTTTAAACTGAACTACTTATTTGTTTGTCGACAATGACGTTAAGATGCTGCTCTAAAGCTCTAACCAGGCGAATTTAATTATCCAAATTAAAATACAACGGCGAGCTTCGTTCTCATGTAGCTTAATTAAGCTACAACAATAAGCAATAACAACTTGAAAACGGGACTTAAAGTTTGTTGGGTATACTTGAAATAAACAACACGACAACTTAAATTGTTGTTTATCATTTAAAAAATAAAGATTCCCAATATTTTTAACAAACAAAGAACTTTAGTCATTTTTTTTAGGGTTTTCATTGGCTTATATTTTTTCCTCGATCTTTTTTTGCATGAAAATAACTTTTTTACACCCACATAGATACCAAGATTGTATCTATGTGGGTGAACACAGAAATTTAAAATCTTGCTTTGTTTTTGTAATTAATAATTTGTAATTAAAAAATTTACAAATCATGATGTTAATTTGCCATCAGTGCCATTATCTGGCCTGTACATTACCAGCAGAGCACTTTTGTCTTTATTATTCATGTAATAAATACATTTAATATGTAGTGTGCTGCAATGTATCCTATTATTTTATGCATAATAATATCGTTATTGTTACATAAATCTGCTGATAATGAAGATACTTATTAATATTTTAAAATACAATATGTACCGCCGGGTGGTCAACTAAGAATGACCGCCGGCCATATCTCAGAAACTAGTAATTGTACAGCATCCGGGTAAATTTTTTTATGACAAAAGTGCCTAAGAGAAAATGCTGGAAATTATGTTTAAGTTCCGCATTTTGCCGCAAGAGGGCGTAATTGAAAAGTACATTTTAAAATTTGTTTGTGTTGCGTTACACAAAATTAGGCATTTCGTAACTGATGGCATAAATAGCTATTATCAAAAATATATACTTTCTCTGTCTCTCCCTTGGAAAGCTCGTAAACTTCTTAACAGATTTGGCCTAAAAATTGACTCACTTACGTTAAAAAGGCATCTTATTCCGAGGGAAATGTCAAAAATTAGCGGCATCCGCAGCTTCGTTCGTGGTGATTTAATTTGTTCGTTATATAATAAATTTTATCAAAAATATATACTTTCTCTGTCTGTTGCTAGGATAGCTTGTAAACTTCTTAACCAATTTGGCCTACATTTAGCTCACATATATTAAAAAAGCTACTTATTCCGAGGAAAATGTCAAAAATTAGTGGCATCCGCAACTTCGCTCGTGGTGATTTAATTTGTTCGTTATGTAATAAATTTTAACAAAAATATATACTTTATCTGTCTCTCCTTAGCATAGCTCGTAACTGTCTTTACCGATTTGGCCTAAAATATGTTTACTTATGTTAGAAAACACGTCTTATTCTGAGGAAAATATCAGCAATTACCGGCATCCGCAGCTTCGCACGTGATGATATAATTTATTCTTCATATTCGAAATATTGATCTGATGCAGTTAAGTTACCTTTCAAGATTAATATGCAGCTTACTATGAGAAGCACAATTTAAAGATATCTTTAAACTGAAGGAAATTGTATGTCCCCTTCGAAGAAATTCAGCGGCAGAGTTAATTATGTATGTGATGACAGTTTAGCATGACAGCACACTTGTCTCATCTTTTACCGTGACTCCCCAAACATCCGCTGCCGACGCACATCTTCGCAGGCAGCATGAAGTATTGCGCCTCAACAATGACCTGGAAGAAATTTTGGCTTGGGGTGACAGTAACCAAGTCGAATTTAATGCTGGGGGTCAATCTGGGAGGTAATATGTCTTGGCATGATCACGTTGCCGCAATTGCCAAGGCAGCTGCACAGAAACTTGGTGTACTTTTCCGCACCAAAAGGTTGTACACACCTCATCAACTTTTGACACTCTACAAAGCCCAGATTCGACCATCATTAGAATATTGCTCTCATGTCTGGAGCTCTGCACCCAAGCACATCCTTCGGCTACTGGATTCCATTCAAAGGAGAGCCGTTCGTCTGATCGGCGACCCCGAGCTGACTAAGACCCTCGATAGCCTGGAGCATCGAAGACAGGTTGGTGATTTGGCTCTCTTTTACAGATATTTCCATGGCAGGTGTTCGACTGATATTGCCCACTTGATTCCACCTAGAGCAATGCAAAACAGAAATACACGGCGAACCATTGCCGCTCATCCATATGTTGTTCAGCTTAGTACTCCTCGAACTTCATTGTTCGAGAATTCTTTCATCTGGAGAACGTCATCTTTGTGGAATGATCTTCCTGAGGTCGTGTTTCCCAATGAATACAATCTTCAACGTTTCAAGACCAACGTTAATCGCTTTTTTCGCACTCGCACCGCTCCCAGAGCGCCTTAAAGGATTTTTCCTACAGTGCAGGTTTTTTATCATAAAACAAAACGCCAATTTTTAAAATCTAATTTCTCATAATCATGTGTATTGTTTATTAAATAAAACATTGTAATAAATAAATAAATAACTACAATAAATTTATTTACGCCTACGTGGCAATTAGCTACGTAATTTATGAAAGTGGCCCGTCAATTTGCAAATGAGGAAATTTATTTTCGGCCATTTAAGGGAGCCAGTAACACTTATTATCACGCGATATGGAAATTATATGAACTTAAGGGCCAATTTTCGTGGCGGTGTAATTTTTTAAGCAAAGTTTGTTTAGAGTTGGCTAAGACTTCTGGCAAAGGAACGGAGGGCGTTCACTCAACTAGCACGAATGTTGGAAAAATTACTTTCTTTTGAACACACAATTTTTCCATTCGTTTGTAGGTAAAAAAATTAATTTTCCTTAAAATGACATTAAAAGCGGCTTTTCATTGACACTTAACAGGCTTAAAAGATGTGTTTTTCCTGTATAGGCAGAAAAATTTCGTTGGTATGCAACATTCCTGGTAATAATTCGCCATTTTATTTAAATAAAATAAATCACAAAAATGGTTTTATTACATTTTAACTACAAACATTTCATGGAAAGGGACTACAGAGTGATCCAACGAATATTTAAGCCACTTTCGTAACTTGGCATTGATTTCATTGCAAAATTATTTATTTTCATCAAGTGCGGGTAGTACCATCTGGGTTTGGGTCAATTTATGGGTTTTGTCGATTGTTATCCATTCATAAACACTGAAAATGCTGTGATAAAGGCGTGTTTTATGTACATCGTATTAGGTACACCTATTTTTTATTAAACATTATAAAAAAATACAAAAAACACCTTATACAGAAAGTAAATTATAAAAAATCTCCTCTTCACGTTATAATTAACAGGTCGACAGTCCGATCGATCAGGTGGTCAAAATCCCACATTTTCTCCTCTTATTTAATGCCATGATGGACTGATTTTCGCCAAATCTCTGGTGTCACTTCCTTAATTGCTTGATCAAACAGTAGCTTAACGTCTTTCATTTTGTGTCGTCGTGTTGTGTCTTGCAATAAATCCTTTCACTTGCGTCCATGTAAGTTCTATAGGATTTAGTTTGCAGTGATATGGCGGTGTGCGAAGCACAGTTACACTATATCTTCCACAGGATTTGTTATTTGCTATAGCTAATAGTTCCTTCTTCATCAAAATATCTTCTTTTTTTTCTTTGGTTAGTTAGCATAAATAATTTAATGCACAAAATTTACCTGCGCCTATGGCCGATACCGAAATTCAGCTGAACTGAACGGAATTTCCCATTTTATTACTTTACACCTTTCTGAAAAACGACTATAGTATACTTCAATCACATAATATCGCCGCGCGCCGCGTCAATTCTTCCAACAAACTCCATAACAAGAAGCACGATTTTTGACTGCCTCTGGCATAACAGATTTTCAATTAACGTGCACTATCAAGTCATAGTTAACAGAAAATATAACGATGGTTATAAAGATACTTGAGCAGGCGTAATTCGCGAGTTTATGATATTCAAGTTTTCAAGATTGCTCGCTTAATAAAATATACCTATTAAGAAATGCATTTCGCTATTGAAGTTAAAGTTTTAGTTTATAGTTTAGTAGTTATATTAACTGTCAGAACTTTTATTTTTCTAACAAACGTTCGTAATTTCAATATTTTATGGTAATAAAGTTTTCAGAGCCATTTCTTAAATGAATATAGTGTTTATGGAATTGTTAAAAAATTACTATAATCTAAAAAGTCCACACTCTTAAAAATGACTTGGTATTTGGTACTAATTTTTATTTGTTCTCGTGTTTACGTTACCAAAAATAACTATTTTTAGTTAGGAAAACAAAAAAGATTTTTTTCTTGGTTATATTTACCAAAAAATAATGCCATCAGAACAAAGAAAATATCTTGCTTTCATATTAGTTGGCAGAAATAAAATATTTTGTTTAGCTGAATTTTACTCTGTATATATCCTATTTAAATGTTACATCAAGGTTCCTACAAACTTGTATTTATCAATTAAGCTTGTTGTAATAACACATTATCAATTTGTAGTCCCAATCATTTTGTTAATTTTGATTAAGATAATTCTTAGTCACCAGAACTAACGTTTCTTTTCAAGTAATATTATTCTTCATATGCATAACTAACGGCTTCGCTGTACGCACTTTACAATAGAGACTTGACGCCCTTGACCGGTGGGTGATATTTCATTCTAGCCAGGACTGTCAGGAGGTTATGTTTATGTTGGGGTTTTTTTGCGGTTCCGTGTCCATTTTTTCGTGTTTTTAAGGCAATAATTGGACATTTTCATGGCCGTGTGGACAATGGATGTGACAATATTTGGTGTAATTAATTTGTGTTTATTGTCTTTCTTGTATACGTTTTTATTGGCAGAAGCAAGTTAAATAATAAGTAAGTGAACATTTAATTTTTTGTCATTGCTGTTGTACATTAGAAAGTTTAAATGAGATTTTTATAAAGCATGGCAAGATCACCTGATGAGAAATAACTTAAAAATATTTTTTTTGTTTTGTTTTTGTTTTATGTTCCATTTCTATAAAAGAACGTCATATTGATGACTTCTTAATCTGACCAAGTACAACAAATTTCATATAGCTGTATATTTTAAATAGAAAGTCCAGGGGATATTTTTTGTTTTTTTATAATCGCAGGTGCAGATAAGAAAATTAAAATAAGAACAATTTTATTCAGTTCTATAAGCAATTGAACAATCCAAAAGGTTGAGGAAAATAAGTTAAAAATCTAGTGTTTCTGTTTTGTATTGCATAAGTATGTATTATAAAGAACATGAGAGAACAAGTACATTGGAAATAAATTTTTTTAAAGAAACCATAATATCCCTGATAATTTATTCCAATTAGTTTACGCATACCTAATAGAGTAGTAATACCAAGGAATTTTTTTATTTAAATGGGGACCTAGGAAGAAATATTTTTCGCTACTAAGTATAAATTACATAGGTATGACATTTTTTTTAGAAATAAAACAGATTTTTTGTAAAGTTATTTCTATCAAATCAACTTGCTAATTTTGCCAATTTGCCATGCGGTATAAGCAGTTCATTCAAATTTTCTAATGTGCAACTGCAATGACAAAAATATAAAATTTTTACTTATTTATGATTCAACTTCTTTCTTACAATTAGAAAGTACAAAAAAAAGATAATAAACACAATGTTGTGACTACATACGTAATTGTAAACATTGTAAACAAAATCCAAAATCCAAAAAATACATTATACAGAAATTAAATTATAAAAAATCATAATATTCTTCGTCATCTGAGGAACAGTCATCTCCTCTTGACGTTATAATTAACGGGTCGGTAGTCCCATTGATCAGGTGGTCAAGTTCCCACGTTTTCTCCTCTTCTTTAATGACATGATGAACTGCTTTTCGCCAGTTCTCTGGTGTCACTTCCTTAATGGCTTGATCAAACAGTAGCTTAACGTCTTTCATTTTGAATGCCGTGTTGTGTCTTGCTGCAAATTATTTCACTTGAGTCCATATAAGTTCTATAGGATTTAGGTCGCTATGATATGGAGGTGTGCGCAGCACTGTTACACTATGTTTTCAGCTATATCTTCCACGAAATATTTCATAAAACGATGTTTGTGTAAATTCGCTAAAGCTAATAGTTCCTTCATTATCAAATTATCTTCCTATTTTTCTTTGGTTAGTTATCATAAATAATTTAATGCACAAAATTTACCTGCGCCTATGCCCGACACCGAAATTGAGCGGCATCGGACGTAATTTCCCATCTTATTATTCTACACCTTTCTGAAATAGACTATACTATTACGTATTCCTCATTCCTATACGACGATCCAATATAATCTTTACCCATAAATTAAAAAAAAATACACATAATCCTGTATCTTCCATGGCAACCCTTAAATTAGTTATTAAAGGTAGATAACATTTTCATTTAAATAATCCAATCTAATTTTGTAGGATTAAAATCATCTAGTTCATTTTAATAACCTTTATCGGGTCATTAAAACTTAAAACAACAACGGAAGGTTTTGGGCATTAAGGACCTATTTCAGGTAGCCATTTTAGAAATATCAGGGCCTGATTCAGTTTCCCAGTACACAACTTAGAATCGTGGAGTATTTAAAAGCGCCATCTCTTGAAATTATAAGGAGTTAAGAGCAGTTTTTAATGACCAAACCAGCTAAACGAGATATATGTATAAGAAACAAACCGCCCTACGATGATGAAAGAGCACGAGGTGCAACAGCAAGATCTTAAAAACTGTACTGAGGCACAACACCAGCTGGTATGCTATTATTGTAGGTTAGAATCCCAGGTAAACTATTTCTTTTCTTCCAAGGGCCCGTCCGTGCGCCGCATGCACTTAGGCCAGCTTTGGACCATTGAGCTCACCCTGTTTGGTTATTACATTTTCTCCGTGATCCCAGTTCCTTGCACTAGTTTGTGTAGGTCAACTGTGGAGAGGGTAAGGATGTCCTCTGGTTCCAGTTTTGGTTGCCCGAGTATTCGTTGCCTCTTCCGATCTAGTGACTCGCAATGGCAAACTATGTGCTGTTTTGTCCGCATAATCTGCAGTCAAGGTCTCCATTGTACATTTGCATTCTGTGCAGATGGTTCTTAACAGCCATGTGGCCTGTCAGAATTACTGTAATAGTTCTCAGCTGGTTCCTGTTAATTTGAAACAACTGTTTCGTAGGTTTTGGGTCTGTTCGGATTCCCAATGAAGCTTTTGCTGTGGTGTAATCCCTGTATGTTGCTTCAGTGGATTTTGTGTTCACACCTGATCCATTTCTTTATGGCATCTCGTACTGTGCACCTTGGTTCTCCAAGTGACGGTTCTGGACCAATGAATCTATTATCTGAGCCTTTCCTAATCGGCTTTTTCATTTCCTGTAATACCTTCGTGTCCTGGTACCCACTGCAGTATTACCTTGTTTACTTTTGCCAGGGCCTCTAGTTCCCCTTGACATTCCTATACCAGTCTTGAAGTTACCTTGTTGCATAGCTTTGCTGATGACAGCACACTTGTCTCATCTTGCACTTGACTCCCCAAACATCCGCTGCCGACGCACATCTTCGCAGGCAGCATGAAGTATTGCGCCTCAACAATGACCTAGAAGAAATATTGGCTTGGGGTGACAGTAACCAAGTCGAATTTAATGCTAAGAAAACCCAGGCAGCAGTCTTCTCCAAAAAGGTTAACATTGCAGAACCGGATATAGTCATGGCAGGACACGCAATTCCCCTGGCACCGTCTATTAATTTGCTGGGGGTCAATCTGGGAGGTAATATGTCTTGGCATGATCACGTTGCCGCAATTGCCGAGGCAGCTGCACAGAAACTTGGTGTACTTTTCCGCACCAAAAGGTTGTACACACCTCATCAACTTTTGACACTCTACAAAGCCCAGATTCGACCATCATTAGAATATTGCTGTCATTCTGGAGCTCTGCACCCAAGCACACCCTTCGGCTACTGGATTCCATTCAAAGGAGAGCCGTTCGTCTGATCGGCGACCCCGAGCTGACCAAGACCCTCGATAGCCTGGAGCATCGAAGACAGGTTGGTGTTTTGGCTCTCTTTTACAGATATTTGCATGGCAGGTGTTCGACTGACATTGCCCACTTGATTCCACCTAGAGCAATGCAAAACAGAAATACACGGCGAACCACTGCCGCTCATCCATATGTCGTTCAGCTTAGTACTCCTCGAACTTCATTGTTCAAGAATTCTTTCATCTGGAGAACGTCATCTTTGTGGAATGATCTTCCTGAGGTCGTGTTTCCCAATGAATACAATCTTCAACGTTTCAAGACCAACGTTAAACGCTTTTTTCGCACTCGCACCGCTCCCAGAGCGCCTTAAAGGATTTTTCCCACAGTGCAGGTGTTTTATCATAAAAAAAAATATATATATATTAGCGATATAAGGGATGCTTGACTGTCAGAATATATATGGATCTGCTTATTAAAGTGGTTAAACTATACTCAAGAGTTAAATGGTTCGGCCCATAGTGTAGTATATGTTTATTGTTAAGGAATTTAACGGTTTTCACCCCATCTTTGGTAATAACTGACCTTTCATACCATTGAAAAGTTCCAAATGAAGAGCAGTACATTTCGTTCACCGACACAGGGCGACCAGTGGGTCGAGGAAGAGTAGTTGGCTAAAGCAGTAGATAGAGATGGACCTTTTTACGTCACCCATGATCACGCCGCTGGCCGTCATGTTCACTTTATTTTTTTTTCGGGTCTTTTTTATGTCTATTTAAAGTTTCTGATTTGTTTAATTAAATGTCATTCATCTCTTACATTTCGATGGTTGCTTGCTAGAAAAACGCACTTTTTCTTGTGGTGTTTTTCCTAAATGGTCCCTCAAATATTTGTTTATAATAAAATAAACCTTGATCCCTCACTGACCCAACTACCTGGGACCCTTATTTGGCCCACTACAATAAACTAAACTCGTTGCTTAATGTAGGCCGGTAGGGCTACATTTTAACCGCGAAACAAAAACTATAATAACACGGTCTAAATTTACATTCGCTCGTTAAAGTTCCGGGATAGTCCCGGACCCTTAATAACAATAACACTAAAAATACGACACGTTTGAAAAGTTAAAAGGCCCCAGCGACGTTGCCCGATCAAACCAGAAATATTGATTGTTAATTATTTTTTTTTTGTTTATTTTTGTATTTTCATTTTTTTTATTGGAATGATTAACAAACCTGCTTTATGGGGCAAAAATTCTAGTTATGCTCACTATGGTCTATTTCAGAAAGGTGTAGAGTAATAAAAGCTCATTAGGTATGCAAAGGGACTACAGAGTGACCCAACGAATTTTTAAGCTACTTTCATAATTTAGCATTGATTTTATTGCAAAATCTTTATTTTCATCAAGTGCAGGTAGTACCACCCGGGTTTGGGTCAATTTATGGGTTTTGTCTATTGTCACCCATTCAAAAATACTGAAAATGGTGTGCAAAGGCGTGCATTATGTACACTTATGTTTTATTTAACATTATAAAAAAAAAAATACAAAAAATATTTTTACGGAAATTAAATTATAAAAAATTATAATATTCTTCGTCATCTGAGGAACTGTCATCTCCTCTTGGCGTTATAATTAACGGGTCGACGGTCCGATCGATCAGGTGGTCAAGATCCCACATTTTCTCCTCTTCTTTATTGACATAATGGACTGCTTTTTGCCAGTTCTCTGATGTCACTTCCTTAATGGCTTGATCAAACAGTAGCTTAACGGCTTTCATTTTGAATGTCGTGTTGTGTCTTGCTACAAATCCTTTTACTTGCGCTAATATAAGTTCTATAGGATTTAGTTCGCAATAATATGGCGGTGAGCGAAGCACGGTTACCCTATGTTTTTCAGCTATATCTTCCACGGCACATTTCATTAAACGATGTTTGTGTAAATTTACTATAGCTAATAGTTCCTTCTTTATCAAATTATCTTCTTTTATTTTTCTTTGGTTAGTTATCATAAATAATTTAATGCACAAAATTTACCTACGCCTATGGCCGACATCGAAATTGAGCCGAACTGAACGTAATTTCCCATTTTATTACTCTACCCCTTTCTGAAATAGACTATAGAAAGGAACGGCGTTTAAACTAAATTTTTCCCCAAATTTAATTGTTAAAATTATAAAAACAAAATAGTTTACGTTGAGCCACAAAATGCAGGAAACAAAAAAGCATTAAAAATGTCGTTAGTGATAAAATTCCTGCCAAAAATTCCCTTTCCTTTAGTCACGAATCCTCAACAAAGCCCACGACACGTTACCTGTGGTTGACTTGCTATCATACATCCCTCGGGACAGCCAAGAGCTTTCCTGCAGGACACTGCTTTTGCGTGCAAATTCCTTATCTTAGCCCTTTATCTTCACAAGGGCGAGGTTAGGCTTTGCTATGTACACTCTGCGTTAAATTATATTATAAACTTAATATAAAAATAAAAAATTATTTGAAGAAAGTAAATCTCTTCCAATTAAGTTAAATGTGTCCTAATGGTTTCTTATTTATACAACTTTTTTGGACTATATAATATTTTATCGCCTTAAAGTTCTTATTAAAAAAAAATGTCACATACCTGTTGTCGAATTGATTGCGAAGAATCCTTCGGGATTACCAGAGCCTATTTTAAAAGTAATTTGTTGGTTTGCGTCCTTATCCCTATCACTTGCTTTTATTTGCAGGATAAAAATACCTGCAGGACTATCTTCCTGAACGACTGGATAGTATACTGGTAGCTCACTTAAGGGGACGTTGTCGTTTTCGTTAAGGACTTCGATGTAAACCTGTAAGAAACAGAAAAAATTATCAAATGTAAAGTTAAATGTAATATCTTTAAAAAAACAAATAAACTGCTGGACAATTGCTTTCGAGCAAGAAAAAATTCGCCTAAATTTAACAGTTAATATTTTCTGAACCAGATATGATATCGACCTACGGTTTTGAGTGGTTGATAGATTCATCCCTTGGGAAACAATTGTCAATGTTGGATTTTCTTTAACTGTCAGAAAATTTTATATACAGGGTGTTAAAGAAGACGATGATTTTTGCTCAGATTTTAATGATGTGTAACTTTCACAATAATATTTTAAAATTATATCACTCTACGTCAATTAAATCACTGGTTCATAGCAAAGAAAGTAATTTGTCAAATTTTTGATATCTGCTATATTTTAAGAAATACCGATTTTTTTGGAAAACCTAGCATTATATACACTTATTAGTAGCTAGATCTCACTGTGCGTTGTATTGTGCAAACTTTGCGAGTGATTATTATACCTTATGAAAAGTTTGATTATGTTCAGTAACAATAGTTGTACCTAAATGTTATGATGTACAGTGGCGTACTTATAAACACCTATATGTTTATGGTTTATGAGTATCTCACAATTTTTCAGGATTGTTTTATATTGGAAAGTACTCGCCCCTAGATTAGGTGAATTTTTCTTATTTTTCAGTTTTTCATATCGCACTACAGGTATATTATACAGTGTATTTACAAAATTTTAACAGAGATAATTTTTTTAATTTAATTTTTGGAAAAAATGTATTTATTAATTTTGAACTTTCTAACACTATACTCATAAACCATAGACATATAGGTGTTTATTTAAGTACGCCACTGCACATCATAACATTTAGGTACAACTATTACTGAACATAATCAAGCTTTTCATAAGGTAAATTAATCACTCATACAGTTTGCACGATACAACGCACAGTGAGATCTAGCTACCAATAAGTTGAAATAAAGCAAGGTTTTCCAAAAAAATCGGTATTTCTTAAAATATAGTAGATATCAAAAATTTAACAAATTACTTTCTTTGCTATGAACCAGTGATTCAATTGACGTAGAGTGATAAAATTTAACAATATTATTATGAAAGTTACACGCCATTAAAATTGGAGCAAAAATCATCGTTTTCTTTAACACCTTGTATATAAAATTTTCTGACAGTTAAAGAAAATCCAACATTGACAATTGTTTCCCAAGAGATGAGTCTATCAACCATTTAAAACCGTAGGTCAATATCATATCTGGTTCAGAAAATATTAACTGTTAAATTCAGGCGAAATTTTTCTTGCTCGAAAGCAGTTGTCCAGCAGTTTACATTAAAAATTCTTTGAGAGTGTATTGGTCTTACTGTAAATATTATAATCTAAATACGATACTTGCTTCTATAAAGAAACAACTAAATAAGACTCCTGTAATTCTAACGTGTGTTTACAGATGATTTCCTCTTAATATTTTAATTTACTTTTTATGAATTCAGTGTTAGAGGTGCTAAAAATGCATGTGACAAAATGAAAGAAAATTCTTTTTCAGTCTTAGTTAATGATAACTCTCACCTCGAAAGTTCCCAAGGAGATGACAATGATCGGCAACTAAATACAATAATTTTTTTAAAGCTGTAATTTTAGGGTCACATGCTACACCAATTATTGGTCTTTTATTATTCAAGAATCATGGAAAATTATGATTTAACTAAAAATAACATAAAGAACTTTGTCCCACATTTTATATCAAAGCCATTATTTCTTTTAACTTAAAAAAAACCTTGTGCTATAGATTCTCTCTTTCCGCGTTCTTAACGGACAAAAAACCCACTCTGTTCTACGTCGTTCTTTCAATACGTTTACAAAAAACTGTGTATTTTATGTTATCCCAATTTGGAATGTCAGTCAATGTTCAGGGCAGTATTAAGTAGAGATACGTAGATTCAAAGTTCTGGTAAGAAATCGAGAAAACCCCGGTAGTTAGCCCGTATACAGGGTCTCCCAAAAGTCCCGCATAGAATTAATATCATTTAAAGGAAAAATATCTAGGAAAAACGGTCGAACCCGTGAATGTTGATTTTTAATTGTGCACTTAAAAAAATATTATATAGGGTGTCTCATAGAACTGTCGTCACGTCTTTGCCAATTCTTTTTAATGGAACATCCTATATATTGTATTATTTTCTGTTTCCCCACAAAATTCTACGCTTATGTTGTAAATGTCATGTGTCTAAATTCAATAGTTTTTGAGATATTGACGTTTAAAATATGGCATTTTTTGACTTTGACAAGCTGTAACATTGGAACGGTTCATCTTAGAGAAAAATGGTTTTCACCTCCCTATCTTAGTTTTTTATTCTCTATCCAAAGAAACCAACCTCCGATTTACCATGTTAAACCGTTAAAACCGTTTTTTAGTTTACCATGGTAAATCGAAGGTTGGTTGGATAGAGAATAAAAAACTAAGATAGGGAGGGGAAAACCATTTTTCTATAAGATAAACCGTTTTAATTTTACAGCCTGTCTCAGCATCTCAAAAACTATTGAATTTAGACACATGACATTTTCAACATAAGAGTAGAATTTTGTGGGGAATCAGAAAATAATAGAATTCCATTAAAAAAAATGGTCAAAGACATGACGACAGTTCTATAAGACACCCCGTATAATATTTTTTTATGTCAAAAAACGCACAATTAAAAATAAAAATTTACGGGTTCGTGCGTTTTTCCTAGATATTTTTCCTTTAATTGATATTAATTTTCTGCGGGACTTTTGGGAGACCCAGTATACCTATAGTATAAACTGTAATAAATAATAATGCACTTGAGCACCAATTTTTTTTAAAAATATATTAATAAAAGTCACGTCAGACGGATTATAATATAAAAACTTTATGCCCAATGCACGTCTCTTAGATATAAAAAATGTTACATTATATTTAGGATAATATTCCTCAGTTCGTAATAAAATATTATTAAAAAAAAAATCGTTGCCAATATCAACATTATTTGTTTAAATTCCCTTCTTTATACATACAGGAATCCTTTGTTAAATTTTCTGCCTCGAAATAAAACTGATGCCCTCCAGGAAGAGAAGGAAAAATTTCCACTGAATTTTCCTTTAAGCCAGGTAAAAAGAAAGTTTATTTTGTAACGTTCAGTTCTCTTTACATATACACGCAAGAGAATAATTTACAATTTTTTTCTACCATTTCTGAATGTAATTTTTGTATTGTCATTTATAAAAAGCCTGTAAGATATATAGCTATAAGCTTGTACACAAGGAGTAAAATACAAGAATATACTTTAAAGTCAATTCACATTTCCCAAAAACAGCTTTTCTTTAGTTTTTTTTATCAAGTTAATTTTTTTTATTACTCGTAATTATACGATGTAGCGTTGTTTAATCTATGTAGGCACGATACGCACATATTTATATCACTTATAATGTTCTAAGTTGTAGACAAATAATGTAGAATATTTATATTTTAGACTGAACAAAATTATTACCTGGGTTAAAAATATTTTAGCTTCTTAAGATTAAACTGCCACGTTATGATTCTAGTACTATAAAGGGTTCTTTACGATTCTAAGGCTACAAAAGGGCCACTTTACGATCCTATAAGGCGGGATAAATTATTTTAAACTATTTTCATTTGCTTCTAACACCACAAACATAAGGGTTTTATTATTTTTAAAAGGTCCATCGAACATTGGTTGGCCTGAAAGGATGTAATAATTAGGAATGTCGCCTGGACTACTCTGGAAAATGGGTTCTTGCTGTCAATTAAATAATTCAAAGAAAAAATTCAAGAATTTCTGTGGTCGTAAAAATATTTCCTTAAAATTAACTAACTATTTTTTAAAAATAAAGTAGTTTCCTCGAGATAAAAATAATAATCTCAATAAAGTAGTATCACAAATTAAGCACCTCCTTATATCGCTAATATGCAACAAGGTAACCTCAAGACTGGTGTGGGAATGTCAGGAGGAACGGGAGACCCTGGCAAAAGTAAACAAAGTAATACTGCAGTGGGTACCAGGCCACGCAGGTATTACAAACGAAAAAGCCGATGAACTTGCGAGAAAAGGCTCCGAAAATACATACATATGGATGTCTAATGGATTTTGTTTATGGTTAACCAGCTTCCTTAAGAACCGTTCTCTGCAAGTGGCGATTGACGGGTTTCTCTCAGGCACCTTCACCATCAATGCCGGTGTTCCTCAAGGGTCCATATTGTCGCCTACCCTCTTTTTACTGTATAATAACGACCTTCTAGTGAAAACCCAAAATCCAATTTATAGCTTTGCTGATGACAGCACACTTGTCTCATCTTTTACCTTGACTCCCCAAACATCCGCTGCCGACGCACATCTTCGCAGGCAGCATGAAGTATTGCGCCTCAACAATGACCTGGAAGAAATTTTGGCTTGGGGTGACAGTAACCGAATTTAATGCTAAGAAAACCCAGGCAGCAGTCTTCTCTAAAAAGGTTAACATTGCAGAACCGGATATAGTCATGGCAGGACACGCAATTCCCCTGGCACCGTCTATTAATTTGCTGGGGGTCAATCTGGGAGGTAATATGTCTTGGCATGATCACGTTGCCGCAATTACCAAGGTAGCTGCACAGAAACTTGGTGTACTTTTCCGCACCAAAAGGTTGAACACACCTCATCAACTTTGGACACTCTACAAAGCTCAGATTCGACCATCATTAGAATATTGCTCTCATGTCTGGAGCTCTGCACCCAAGCACACCCTTCGGCTACTGGATTCCATTCAAAGGAGAGCCGTTCGTCTGATCGGCGACCCCGAGCTGACCAAGACCCTCGATAGCCTGGAGCATCGAAGACAGGTTGGTGATTTGGCTCTCTTTTACAGATATTTCCATGGCAGGTGTTCGACTGACATTGCCCACTTGATTCCACCTAGAGCAATGCAAAACAGAAATACACGGCGAACCGCTGCCGCTCATCCATATGTTGTTCAGCTTAGTACTCCTCGAACTTCATTGTTCAAGAATTCTTTCATCTGGAGAACGTCATCTTTGTGGAATGATCTTCCTGAGGTCGTGTTTCCCAATGAATACAATCTTCAACGTTTCAAGACCAACGTTAATCGCTTTTTTCGCACTCGCACCGCTCCCAGAGCGTCTTAAAGGATTTTTCCTACAGTGCAGGTGTTTTACCATAAAAAAAAAATACAGAACCGGCACGAGATGCTATAAAGCGATGAATCAGGAATGAACACAAAATCCACTGAAGTAACAGACAGGGATTAGTCCATAACAAAAGCTTCATTGGGGATCCAGACCCAAGACTTACGAAACAGCAGCTTCAAATGAATAGGAACCAGCTGAGAACCAGTACAGGAAATCTGACAGGACACATGGCTATCAAGAACCATCTGCACGGAATGCAACTGAACAATGGAGACCTTGACTGAAGATTATGCGGACAAAACAGATAAACTGTACAGCACATAGTTTGCCATTGCGAGTCACTAGATCGGAAGAGGTAACAAATACTCGGGCAACCAAAACTGGAACCAGAGGACATCCTTACCCTCTCCTTAGTTGACCTACACAAACTAGTGTAAGGAACTGGGATCACGGAGTGAGTGTAACAACCAAACAGAAGAAGAACCTGTTTATTAACTGTATAGAAGTCAGTGTTCTCTTGGATTTAAATAATATTCTTTGAATTTAGAGAATATTTTTTTCTGTCTAACAAAACATTTTTCCGATTGGTTTACCACTGTAACGGCGAATTAAAAATAGAAACCTTACGGTGAAAAGTTAATAAAACCGGCTTGAACGTAACTTCGGGCTGTTTACAGAACAAACGAATTGCCAGGAACACCGCCAAACCAAAAACAACTGAACTATAAAATTCAATAAAATTTAAAAGTCCCGATACTCCCGTTGGAGACACGAGCTATTGGCTTTGCTCTCCTTTTGTATGTATTTTTTGTTTTACTTCACAACACGGGCAGTATAAAAATCATTATGAAAAAATCTTGTTTTATTTTAATGGAGAAAACTCAATTTAAACTGAAAACAAGCAAATAAATGGTAAAAAACACCGCATTTCGTTTGTGTTTTTAAGAACCTCCACTATATTTACCTGAATATCTCGATATGTCACTAAACAAAGTGAGCACAGCTTAAATCAACAATCAAAACTGACAGTGACACACAACAACATTTGAAAGTAATATGTAAGTTTAGAAATTTCCATACAAAATTTCGAATCCTGGGAAAAAGAAAACTCGTCCAGTTACTCAAGCTAAATCAAGCGGTTCAAGTAAGAACGCAAGTAGTTCTGCCAGTGGCACGACTAGACAACAAAGTTATCACGCCACTGCCTCGGGTAAATAGGCAAGTAGTACCGCTAGTGGTCGGAGTAAACAGATAAGTATTATTTTGCAGGTTCAAGTAAATTTAAAATATCCGACAGAAGGGACGATGAACCATTCTGGATCAATCCTTGCGCCGTAACGATGCTAACAACCCTTTCTAAAAGTAAAAGCTTGGTTGGAAAGCGTTTTCCTCAACAACCCGATGAAATACAAATTTCTAACGTTCTTTTAGGTAAGTTGTAAGAATTAAATAAAGTCGAACGGATGTCGAATAGTAATCGTGAGCGAAAGTAACAGCAGTTAGCAAATAAGCTTCTGTATAATATTGGAAATATATGTAAAATCAGTACAAAAACTTATTTAATATTGTTGAAAAATCGGTATAAATACACCAAAATGGCTAATCTATTGGAAGAAATACATAATCCTTTATCCAAAAATTTGCGCTTTTAAAAAGGCCACCGATCTTAGCCCTGTCTGTGCGCCGGATGCACTTAGGCCAGGTTTGGCCCATTCTGCTCACTCTCGTTGTTACACCCACTCCGTGATCCCCGTTCCTAGCACTAGTTTGTGTAGGTCAACTGGGGAGAGGGTAAGGATATCCTCTGGTTCCAGTTTTGGTGGCCCAAGTCTTCCGATCTAGTGACTCGTAATGTCAAACTATTTGCTGTACAGTTTCCCTCACTTGTCCGCATAATCTGTAGTCAATGTCTTTATTGTACAGTTGCATTCTGTGCAGATGATTCTGGACAGCCACGTGCCCTGTCAGAATTCCTGTAAAGGTTCTCAGCTGGTTCCTGTTTATTTGAAGCAACTGTTTCGTAAGTCTTGGGTTTGGACCCTCAATGAAGCTTTTGCTGTTGTGTAATTCCTGTTTGTTGCTCCAAAACCAATGAATGTATTTTCTGAGCCTTTTCTTGCAAGTTTATCGGCTTTTTCATTTCCTGTAATACCTTCGTGTCCTGGTACCCCCTGCAGTATTACTTTGTTTACTTTTGCCAGGGTCTCCAGTTCCCCTTGACATTCCCATACCAGTCTTGAGGTTACCTTGTTGCATAAATGCCACTGATCTTAGCCCAAACCCGTAATTTTCTTTCCATATATCTGTAGATTAGTCAACTTACATTCTTTTCTAAGTAATAACTTACTAATGGTGAGCACTCTATTTGGATTATTCTGTATGGAAAACTAAAACACATGAATATATTTTTGTTGACATCACAGCTTAATGACAAAAAGGTAATCGAGCTGAGTTATGTTAACCGTCAGTGTAAATTCTAAACTCATTTCATGCTTAAAACGTTAACCCGATCAAGCCAATTTAGTTGCCATATTGCTTCTATATCCCGTCCACGGTTGCGTGGTCACTTATTTTTGAGATAAGTCCTTAAAATAAAGATTTGAAGAGAAACTTCCCTTACGCCAAGAGAATTTCTTACACACACTTTACTACTTTGGACTCAGACCAACTATTTTTTCAATGTATGGTTACCGACCACCCCTATAAAATATTGAATACTTTAAGCTTTGTTTAACATGTTTCTTGCAGAGCTTCTTTCCAAAATGGTCTACAATGCACAGACTGCGAGCGTGGAACATTCTCAAAAATATTTTGAGCAGAAGATGGATCTTACATTAAAACTGACGGCCGACCAAAAACTACAGGAGATTGATGTGAAAAATTTCCAGGAGACTCTATCGAAGGAAAGTACTACAGTGGAGATGACTTTGAGACAAAGTTATACTATTCTTCAGAAAATTTCGGTATATCTAGAATTTTTCGAGGATGATCCGATATTTAAGAAACAAATCGAACCTATGGCAACGTTGTTGTGTCGAATAAAAAAGTTTTTAGGGCAGTATGGAAAAGACCTGCCTAATGATGTTACTAGGGACATTCTTCCGGAAGAGCTGAAGTTGGATAGAACGCAATATTCCAGGAATATTAGTCAGTTTCTGGTGCTCAGAGAGTACCTTTCAATACTGGAGTGTATGACGCAAACACTTGAAAGAACATCGCTTACTGCAACGTCTACGACAAAGTGGGTGTAAAAATGATTTGAAATAAATTACTTTTTTATGTATTGTTATTTAAATAAGTTATTATTTAAAAGGATTGCAAGTAACTCAAGTTAGAATACCTAAACTTAAAATTTTTAAATTGAAAAATGTTTTTGCCGGCGTACAGACACGATTAAAATTGAAAAAGTTTTATGCCTCCGCTGGGACTCGAACCCAAAACCTCTCGATTACATGTCAAGCGCGCTGCCAATTGCGCTACGGGGGACCTGAAATTCTCCCACCAAATTCGGTCATATAACTTATTCAATTTTATGTTAGTAGTAATAGTCTGGAATCTCCTGTGATTCACAGACTGGGGAGGGTGTTATAAGGGGAAGGGGAACTCACTCACTACCACTGAACATTAAGATCTATTTTTCTTTTATCCGTACATCGACGACATATAGCGTTATTAGCCGGAATTAGAAAGATATCCCTTAACAGTGGCATCTAGCCGTAAATAGTTTAAAGTAGTTATGTTAGCGTTTGTAAATAATTTTTAAATTGAAAAATGTTTTTGCCGGCATACAGGCACGATTAAAATTGAAAGTTTTATGCCTCCGCTGGGAATCGAACCCAGAACCTCTTGACTACATGTCAAGCGCGCTGTCAATTGCGCTACGGGGGACCTGAAATTCTCTCACCAACTTCGGTCATATAACTTATTCAATTTTATGTTAGTAGTAATAGTCTGGAATCTCCTGTGAATTCATAGACCGGGGAGGGTTTTATAAGGGGAAAGGGAACCCACTTACTACCACTGAACATTAAGATCTATTTTTCTTTTATCCGTACATCGACGACATATAGCGTTATTAGCCGGAATCAGAAAGAGATCTCGAACAGTGACATCTAGTCGTAAATAGTTTAAAGTAGTTATGTTAGCGTCTGTAAATAATTTTTAATTTGAAAAATGTTTTTGCCGGCGTACAGACACGATTAAAATTAAAAAAGTTTTATGCCTCCGCTGGGAATCGAACCCAAAACCTCTCGATAACATGTAACATTAAAACCGGCAGATGTCGCACTATATCGACGAAGTATTTGGATAAAAGATAAAATAGATCTTAACTATCAGTGGCAGTGAACGAGTTCCCTTTCCCCTTATAACACCCTCCCGGTCTGTGAATCACAGGAGATTCCAGACTGTTACTAATAACATAAAATTGAATAATTTATATGACCGAAGTCGGTGAGAGAATTTCAGGTCCCCCGTAGCGCAATTGACAGAGCGCTTGACATGTAATCGAGAGGTTCTGGGTTCGATTCCCAGCGGAGGCATAAAACTTTTTCAATTTTAATCGTGTCTGTACGCCGGCAAAAACATTTTTTAATTTAAAAATTATTTACAGACGCCAACATAACTACTTTAAAAATTAATTTTTTATTCTTACTGTCTCCACAATATTATTTATGTGGCCAATATTTTACTCCTTTAGAATCTCGTATAGATCTATTTTAAAGCCATTTGTTTTTTGCTTAACGACCGGTGTTAGAAGGACCAAATTAGATCAGGGAAGTGGCTCAGGGGTGAGTTACTGGCACTCGAACGTGACAGTCCGAGTTCGATCCTCGGAGTGGGCATACGCACAATAAAAAAAGTATGTCCGAAATTTAGCAGGTTTAAGAATGTAGGGAAGAGTATAAAATAAATCATCTCCCAACCCATCTCATTCATACCGGTAACCAGGCCGGATGAGATCGGACATCTCGTGAGGTGAGAAAGAAGGTACACACTCCCCAATCGGTAGGTCATGCAATGGCAAGAAACTGAGCGTTAGCCCTTGGGGGGGGGGAGGGGGTATAGCATGAGTGAGGATCGTGGTTCGAAACCCACGTTAAGCTGTAGGTCCCCTCGGGAATGACCCTGGTACCGAGCAAAGAGGTAAAAAACCGGATTCGAAAGAATGACAAAATGTGTCTGTTAAAAAATTTTTAGGGGTTATTTTTGCGGGATTAATAAAAAGTAAAAAAAAACATACCTACCGTGACAGTTTTTCAATTTTAAATCTCAAAATAACTATTTAAGAGTGTCGCATGACTGAGGATCGTGGTTCGGAACCCGCGTTAACCTGTAGGTCCCCTCTGGCCCTAGCAGGGAACGAAGAGGAAAAAGTGGAACAAACAACGGAAAATTCAATACTTTTTATAATACTATGAATTTTAGTAATTATTTTTATAATATGAAAGTAACTTTTTCCAGTCCACACATTTTTCTTTCCATTGGTGAAAAAAGTTTAGTTTTTCGGGCCAACAAGAACCGCACTTTATCATGGCAAATTTTAGCGTGGTAGGATCTTACTAAAATTAATCAACGTTTTAATAATTTTCCAGCCAAAAACTAACAAAAAATTTTACACATTATATTTTCAGCATTCTGCATTTAAAGCAAAAAATTGCGTTCTGAAAACGAATTATCAAAAACGAAGCTCAGGAAAAATCGTTTAGGAATTTTAAGCGTCATACTAAGATACCAGAACCTTCAACAACTTTAAATCCATTGAAAAGTCTGTCGTAAAAGATGCATACAATCCAAAAGTTTATCTTTTTACACATAAAATATAAAGCCTCTCAAAGATAAAATAGTTTATGTGAAAAATTTCGTGTTTCAAATACCACTTTACTACTTTGAAATATTCTCGAACTGTCGTGATAATTTATGTTCCGTTACTGACAGCAACAGAACTGACAGAGTAACAGAAGTTATGCGCAAAGTTATATTTTTCCGCACTCGTCAGATAACCAAAATAAAAACAATGTTTATTTTTTAATTGTTCGTGATGACTCATCGACTACTGTTTGGTCTATTAGAAATGCCGAACAAATATGTAGGTAAAAAAGCATAAACTATAGTCTATTTCAGAAAGGTGTAGAATAATAAAAGCTATTTAGGTATGTAACGGGACTACAGAGTGACCCAACGAATATTTGATTTTTTGCAAATATTTTCCTTTTCATCAAGTGCAGGCAGTACCACCCGGGTTTGGGTCAGTTTATGGGTTTTGCCTATTGTTATTCATTCACAAACACTAAAAATGGCGTAACAAAGGCGTGTATTATGTACATAGTATTAGGTACACTTATTTTTTATTAAACATAAAAAAATACAAAATACAAAAAATTCATTATACAAAAATTAAATTATAAAAAATCATAATATTCTTCATCATCTGACGTTACAATTAACGGGTCGACGATCTGACATATCACATTTTCTCCTCTTCTTTAATGCCATGATGGACTGCTTTTCGCCAGTTCTCTGGGGTCAATTCCTTAATGGCTTGATCAAACAGTAGCTTAACGTCTTTCATTTTGAATGTCGTGTTGTGTCTTGCGCCCATATAAGATCACAGTTACACTATGTTTTCAGCTATATCTTCCACGGTATATTTCATAAAACGATGTTTGTATAAATTTGCTATAGCTAATAGTGCCTTCTTTATCAAATTATCTTTTTTTTTCTTTCAAATAATTTAATGCACAAAATGTATCTCTGCGCCTACCGACACCGAAATTGAGCCGAACTGGATGGAATCTCCTATTTTATTAATCTACACCTTTGTGAAATAGACTATAAAACCTCAGTGCCCATAACCTATTCATTATTCTAAAGCTTCAATTTTTCAAAATAAAAAATAACGAAGATGTGCACTACACGTTTATAACAATAATCATATATCATCTAGCACTGGCTGCCAGCCATAAAAAGCAAACGGCTGGACCTAATCTTTTCCGTAAGATTTAGGAGGTCTCGTGAACGTAGTCGAAAGTTTTAAAACAAAAATTAAATTGGAATAATA
Organism: Polydrusus cervinus; assembly: GCA_935413205.1. Lineage (NCBI taxonomy): Eukaryota > Metazoa > Arthropoda > Insecta > Coleoptera > Curculionidae > Polydrusus > Polydrusus cervinus. Next base: position 29,686,539 of record OW284519.1, read on the forward strand.
TGTTTCAACAAATAAAACTTTATTGTCGGTTTTGACTGTACATATTTTAAAATGTAAGACACCCTATTTTATTATAGGTATTTTTTTTTATTATAGTGTATAATTTATAACATACACACGTCATTGACAAATGTTAAAATGGATCTGACCCCGCTAAATTATGACCTTTTTAATTTCGGTGCTTCTGGTCCGAAAAAAGTTAGTTTCATGCAGAAAAAAAATTCTAAGAAAAGATATAAGCCATTGAAAATCCTAAAAATAATTACTAAATTTTATAGTATTGTAAAAAATATTGAAAATTTTTTTTTTAATTAAAAATAGCTTTCTGACTTAAAAAAGTGATTCTTAATTCATTTAATAAACATAGTCAGGATTTAGGTCAAGAGAACGCCTCTAGCCGTTTCTGTCTGACTTTCTCCGTCAGGGCCTCAATTTTTGGTTCATGAAAGTGGATTTTCCCATAAAAGTAGACTTTCCCATGGAAATATGCCATTGTTCCCATGAAAATGGCGATCTCGTATTCTTGAACACATTTCGTAAGAAAAGTTTCCAATAAGACCACTGGAATTCCAGTTTAACTTCGTGGGAACATGGGGACATTGCGCCCGGAATATTTCCCCAAGGGAATAAATTCAATCGCTTGAAGAATTGAGGCCCTGACCGTCTTCGTCTGGCTATCTCCGTCTGGCCGTCTCTATCTGGCCATCTCCGCTTGATCATCTCGGCCTGGCCGTCTCCTTCTGGCCTTCTCCGTATGGCGTCTCCGCCTGGCCAAAACAAATAAATCTATGATATTTCTTTCAAGACTAGTTGCAGTCGGCTGTCAGAAATTATCACCGGTAAAAATACAAGGGATACAAATTAGGTTTGTACGATCCGAGGATTTATTCATCTCTTTAAAACTGTTATACTATTTATAGAGATATTTAGTGCTACGCCTATGTGTATGGCGTAAAGCAGTCTCATAAGGCTTTTATTATGTTCCAAATTTATATATATTAGTATTAGAGGTTTAGTATTTTGACAACGATCTACAGCCACTTAACTGTTCGCTGTCTTTGTCCGTTGTGCTATCATTTATTAGATACACAAATAAATTACACCAAATATTGTCACATCCATTTTCCACACAGGCACGGCCATGAAAATGGCCAATTATTGTCTTAAAACACGAAAAAATGGACACGGAACCGCAAAAGCACCCTAACATAAATATAACCTCCTGACAGTCCTGGCTAGAATGATGCCACCACCCACAGGGCAAGGGCGTCAAGTCTCTGTTAATGCCGTTAGTTATAAATATGAAGAATAATATTACTTGAAAAGAAAAGTTAGTTCTGGTAATTAAGAATGTATCTTAATCAAAATTAACAAAATGATAGGGACTACAAATTCATAATGTGTTATTACAAAAAGCTTAATTGATAAATACAAGTTTGTAGGAATCTTGATGTAACATTTAAATAAGATCTATACAAAGAAAATTCAGCTAAACAAAATATTTTATTTCTGCCAACTAATATGAAAACAAGATATTTTCTTTGTTCTGATGGCATCATTTTTTGGTAAATAATATAACCAAGAAAAAAATCTTTTTTGTTTTTATAACTAAAAATAGTTATTTTTGGTAACGTAAACACGAGAACAAATTAAAATTAGTACCAAATACCAAGTTATTTTTAAGAGTGAACAACCAGAGAGAACACATAAACGACATTTATAAATTAAAATATTGTCCACTCAACTTACCTGGGAGGATGGATTTTTTTCTATTGGACGTACAGGCCATTATAAGGTACCGTATTAGTTACCTTCCTCCACATATATTTATAAACTTCCGTTTCCTTGTGCGATACAATATTCGACTTTTCCCGTGCTGTTCCTTTTATTCCCGAATTTGTCAACAAAACCCAAATTTACGCCCCAACACTTGGCGGGATAATTTAATAACCCAGACGTAACGCGCCCCATATCGCAAATTAGAGTCGGGATTCGTGGTTTCATTAGTTCTGGGGGATCGCCGATTTCCAGCCCCTACTTTACGGACCTGTTCCGCAAGGCTGCAGTTATACACCTAGTTAGATTTGTCCATTCTGGAGTGAATCCGTATAAAACAACTTGCGTAATGTCGCCATATTTAAAAAATATTGTCGGATGTGGATTAGTATCCTTAAGGATGGATTACTCATCTAATACTTTGCTGTGTAGTTAAGACTCCTAATGGGTCATAAGTTTGATAAAAATAGGTGTAGTGGAAAGATAGTGCATCGAACAAGGACAAGAAAATTTCTAGTTTCGTAAGAAGCAGTAGACACATGTTTATAAAAATACCTATTTGTAATTGGTTCAAGAAGGGGTTCCATTTTGAACAGTACATTTATGAAGCTTAACTTAATAACTCCTGAAACAGCAAAAAGGAACCCCTTCTCTATTTTGGTAGTGGTTACAAATTATTATAAAAACTCAAAGGAACACTCACTCAGTGGAGTTGTTTAACGTATTTAAGTGCAAGGGTAACCTCTGCCCGTTTGGTCACTCAAGCCTCCCTAAATGATAATCTCAGAACCAGAGCAGTTTTCAGCCAGTGAGTAGTAATCTTTGTAATGTTAATTTAAGTATTAAATTGTTTATTTATCTTTTGGTCTGTTGGTTGACTGTAAAGCGGAAATTGTTGCTCTTGAACTTACTTCAAATAGAATCGTATGTGAGTTTTAACGGGACAAATCTTCTTTAGGGAAAACTCTGTAAATTTACTGATTTAATAATTTTATTTATATTCCGACGTGTCATAATGACATTATTATGAATTTCATTTTCAGTGTCAAAATGACATACTTTATAGGACTGAGTACTATAATGAAAAATAGACGCAAAAATGAAAACATTTATTAAAACAAAATGGAACAAAATTTAATGATTAAAATTAACAGTAACATTATTACAATTCGTTAAAGTGATGTTGGACATAGGAGTTAAAATTGTTACATTGATGTGATTTTTAATTTCTATGGTTTCTGTTTCTTCTGAGGGAACGACCGTCGATGAAACACTCGATAATGATTTCTTCCCGAGAATGGCTGATGAAATTCTTTTCTTGTTTTCGCAAGAGTTCTCTATATATCCTTCAGCAAGTGTGTTACTTTTCCAGCCACCTTGGCGTTTAATAGTGTGAAGTTCGACTCCTGAATCAGCCAGCAGTGAAGCTGAAGACCTCCGGGAACAAACCTGTGTATTCGGCGGAATGGGGTAACTTTAAAAAAGCAGCGATCGTCTTGCACATATTTCCGAAAGTATGTATACCCACTGGTTGCTTTGTACATTTGTTGTTTCTAAATGATAGAAAAAAAACGAGAAACTTCGGCATCGGGGGTCTCATTGCTACATAGGTCCGAACAAGCTGCACCATATTTATTCCTTCGACATCGTCAGGCGTTACGTAAAATTCTCGGGGAACGTTGGTTTTTGTACTAGGTATGAAAATTCGAAAAACAACCCCCTCATCGTGTGCATCTTCTATCCTTAAGTTTTTTAACTCAACTCTTCGACATGGTCCACTTATACCTATTATTATTGACACTTTTAATAGCAAGTATGTTTCGTTGTCTGCCTCTTGTAAAAACTTTTTTTTAGTCAAAATCCTGGATTTTTTGGGTGTGTAAAAATCAGATTTTCGTTTTAAAAAAGCTATCAATTAATTGAACTTACTTATGTCGACGTTTGTCTTAAGTAATAGTGTACTCCTTAACATAAAGTAATAACTCCATAAACTCGAAGACTTTTTCTTCATTGATTCTTCCTTGAAATATGCCAAAAGTACCTTTGTGTGTGTATTATTTGTGTTATTAGACTCGGCTGATGCCTCGCCCAATAATACTCACGGCTAGTATCATAATGATCGTTATTATGATCCTTATAACATAAATATCTATTATTTCATTCTGTCCAGTAAATTTACTTACCCTGTACTCATTTGCGGCCGGTAAATGGAACATTACAGTATCAAATACTGTAATGGGTTGCCCCTAGTAACAATGGTATGATTTTAGAAACAATGACTGGTTCCTTTCGATCTTTGACAAGTTGTCACTTAAAAGGTAATATGACCTATTTGTTTATTTTTTTTTTAAGGATTATAAAGACAGGATGAAATCAAATATCATCGCCTCATCCGTAAACCAACTCGTACTGTAATAAGTCACGGTGTTATTTTTCTTTCTACTTCTTATTTTTCCCTGATTCTTAAAATCAGAACCGACTTTTTTGTTTAAAGATACAAGATTTATAGCATTATAAATACGATTTTATATATATTTTTTTTTTACGGTTCGCCGACTACGTAGGCCATCTTGAACCGGTCATCGACCACAAATGTGATCTACCGACTGGGGAGTGTGAAACGGCACCTTCATCCTACGAGATATCCGATCTCATCCGGCCTGTCCGGCGTGAATAGGATGGCTAGGTGTCGATTCATTTTACACTCTTCCCTGAGGCAAGAGCACGCCGTGTTCCCAAGCGGTCACCCGCCCAAGTACTAACCGCGCTCGACACCGCTTGACTTCGGTGATCTGCGGGAACCGGTGCTTAATATGTCGACAGGCCCTTGCCTACGATATTATATATATTTCCACTTCTTTCCTGACAGATACTCTTTAATTTATATTTAGATCTTGGTAAAACACAAAATTGTAAAATATTTATCGAAGTAGATAGCCGACAAACTAAATTAAGATGTTTTCAACGCAAAATGAAAAACTAGTCCCTACCAAATGGACAAAATAGTTCCTTTTTAGGGCTCATCGAGAGTACAATATTACCGAAAAGGAAAAATTCGGAAAGGTATTTCAGCCATTCTTTTTCCGGGAAACAACAAAGTTAAAGGTTGAGCGAAGTGATTTTTCTCAATTTCCTGCAAAATTACTGAGGCTGCTCAGCCTTGATGTTGATAATATAATTTAAGTTTTTCAGAGATTTTTTTTAAAGCGCAGCATCTAAATGAAGATGCTAAATAATTAAATAGTCATGTATACTTTATTGATAAAAAATAGTGTGCAAAGTGCTTTTGAATGATCTATTAAATGTACATGATTATTTTCCTACGACCACCTATGAAATTGAGAAAAAAAGCACGCGCGTGTTGAAAAAAAATATTCTCTAGTCTCTACGCTATCGCTACCGATAAAGATTTGTTATTTATTACATGACACTTCCTTCAGCGTGATTTGTTTTTTCTGGTAATACATTTTCCAGTAGGTATATATATATTATTAACATTTTTTATAATTTCAGATGCCGTATTTTCACACTCTAATTCTGTATCACTCGACAAATACATGATAAATAGGTTAAACACTTTACAATTACTGCGTTTTAAAATTTGTTCTTATTAATAAATAGGGTCGGTCTGTCAAATTGGCACCATACCAATATTTAACTTAAATAGTGTGTTTTGTATTTCAACACTAGTGTGGGAATATTTTTTTTCCTACGACCACCTATGAAAATGAGAAAAAAAAACACGGCTAACTTGGCTCGAAAGCGCCGAATATCACACGCGTGTTGAAAGAAGATATTTCAACTCTAGAGTGGAAATACAAGGCACACTATTTAATTTAAACATATGATGCCAATTCTGGAAAATCACCCTAAACCCACAAAAAACACAGGCAAATCATATTAAATAACACCCAACTGACATGGTCCAAAAAAGCCAAATATCTAGGTTTACACTTCGACTCCAAGCTTATCTGGAAGGAACACCTGGCCCAAACATTAACCAAAGCAAACAGGCTCCTACACCAGTACTATCCACTAATACATAGAAATAGCAAGCTAAACACCCGCAACAAAGTTACCATCTACAAACTATGCATAAGACCAGCACTACTATATGCCGCCCCATCATGGTCAACGCTCTGCATGACGGGGAAAAGCAAAATACAAACATATCAAAACAAATTGCTACGAATAATAACTAATGCACCATGATTTGTACGTAATACTACATTACACAGATACCTTAAAATGGAAACGATTCAAGACTACATCACGAACACCAGCAACAATTACTTCAACATAGCAGAACAAAGCCAGAACCCGCTAATCCGCCATTCCCACCAACCACAACACCAGGCAGGTCCATACAGGCTACCACGACAATAAGGGACCCAGGTTCAAACCCACAACACGAACATAATGTACTAGTTTTAAGCTAATGTTTTATCAATAATTAAGAGGAGTTATAGGCCTAGCCTCGCTTAAAATTTTAATCAATGAAGATCCTAGTCCAATTCGACAGATCACCACTATTTATTAAAAAGAACAAATTTTAGAAAGCAGTAATTGTACAGTGTTTAACTTAGTTATCATGTATTGGTCGAGTGATTCAGAATTAGCGTGTGAAATTACGCCATCAGAAATTATAAACAAATCGCGCTGAAGAAAATGTCATATATTAAACAATAAATGTTTATCGGTAGCCAAAGCGTAGAGAATAGAGCTCTAACCTACAGATCGCAAGGTCACAGCTTCAAATCCCGTTAGGAGTATTTGACTTTTTTTTTATAAAAACATTAAATAATTTATAGAATTATTTTGAATCGAAATCTTCCTTGTTGGGTGGATATCCTAAATTTATGTTTAATGCATCTTTCCTTGATTAAATTAAAAAATTTTCATTGTGGTTAATTTAGAAGTCAATCCAGAATTAGTTCTTCCTATGATATATAAAATATGAAAAAATGAAAAAGTTAAACTACAAATAAAAGAAAAACCTATTGACAAACTATGAAACCAGATATTAAGTGGAACATAATCTTAAGTAAAAATAGTGTACATTACTCGTATAAAAGTGATTATTCTAAAACTTGGAGAATTTCCGCACTCGGCTGACGCATCCTGCTAAATATCTTCTCGTTTGAAATATATCACTTTTATCACTTGTTAGGTAATATACTATTTCTCACATATTGTTATTAATTGTTAAATCAAAATTGATGTACAGGGTGTACCAATAAAGAGTTGCACCATGTATTCTAATAAATAGCTTAAGGAAACTTACTTCTACCGATGAAAACAGAGGAACCACTCCGTGGTCTTGAGCAAAAACGGTGAGCCAATAGTGGTTTTTGGTTTCGATGTCCAAAATAACAGTGGTTTTGATAATGCCTGAAACAAAGAGGAAAACTGATTAAAACTAATAAAAAAGTGTCAATATTAAAAGACCTCGTCTAACTAGTGGAAATTGACGCCTTACAACAGGGTTTCACTTCGTAGTTTTAGGTCAAAATTAATTGTGTTTTGTTATTTAAATTTTTGATTAGAAAATAATTTAAAACCGATAAGGGGAAATCGTTGGCAACATCACATTATTTGAGAGTAAAATTTTTCTTTTTTAGTCTGCCTGTTTAAAATTAATATCCCATTTTAAATTTTTAATCAAAACTTGCACTCGATAACAAAACATAAAGTTATTCAGTATATTAAAATTTTATTAAACAATTTGCGAAATTCGTATTAATAATGTGCTTCCGCGTTTGCAATTTATAAAAATATTTTGTAGTATATTACACCATTTTATTATCTTGTCACTCTTTATTAGTTAAAATAAATTTTCATTTTCCCAAACACATTAAATCATCGATTTATATCAATTTAGGCTCTGATGTTATATGACATAAAATCGCTTAAAATGTTATATAAAAATTGTTTTATTTCATTAAAAATTGATAATAAACTATTTGAAATAAAATTAACTACGAATTCGAGCCTTTTATAGACATTTAAACTTTAAATATTTGAGTAATTAAAAAAAAACTGAGTAGTCAAGTATACCCGAACGCTCTAAAATTTCCCATGTTAAATTCAGTGGCAGCTCGTCAGTAAGGTAGGTGAAAAAAAGTTTTCGAAAATATTAAATATTAATATACCAATATAGCTACAATTTTAGCCCTTAAAATATAACTAAGTTCAAATTAATAATATTAATGTAATCCGAATGTAGCTATGCATAATAGGGCCACGGTGCACCCTTAAAAATGACTTGGTATTTGGTACTAATTTTTATTTGTTCTGGTGTTTACGTTACCAAAAATAACTATTTTTAGTTAGGAAAACAAAAATGATTTTTTTCTTGGTTATATTTACCAAAAAATGATGCTATCAGAACAAAGAAAATATCTTGTTTTCATATTAGTTGGCAGAAATAAAATATTTTGTTTAGCTGAATTTTACTCTGTATATATCTTATTTAAATGTTACATCAAGGTTCCTACAAACTTGTATTTATCAATTAAGCTTGTTGTAATAACACATTATGAAATTGTAGTCCCTATCATTTTGTTAATTTTGATTAAGATACATTCTTAGTTACCAGAACTAACTTTTCTTATTAAGTAATATTATTCTTCATATTTATAACTAACGGCATCAAAAGAGACTTGACACCCTTGCCCGGTGGGTGATATGTGACATCATTCCAGCTAGGACTGTCAGGAGGTTATGTTTATGTTAGGGTGCTTTTGCGGTTCCGTGTTCATTTTTTCGTGTTTTTAATGCAATAATTGGCCATTTTCATGGCCGTGTCCGTGTGGAAACTGGACAAATTTCATATAGCTGTATATTTTAAATAGAAAGTCCAGGGGATATGTTTGGTTTATTAATAATCGTCTTTGCAGATAAGACAATTTAAATAAGGACAATTCAGTTCTATAAGCAATTGAACAACCCAAAAGCTTGAGTAAAATAAGTTAAAAATCTAGTGTTTCTGTTTTGTATTACATAAGTATGTATTATAAAGAACATGAGAGAACAATTGGAAATAATTTTTTTTAAAGAAACCATAATATCCCTGATAATTTATTCCAATTAGTTTACGCATACCTAATAGAGTAGTAATACCAATGCATTTTTTTATTTAAATGGGGACCTAGGAAGGAATATTTTTCGTTAATAAGTATAAATTACATATGACATTTTTTTTAGAAATGAAACAGACTCTTTTTAAAGTTATTTCTAACAAATCAACTTGCTAATTTTGCCATGCGTTATAAGCAGTTCATTCAAACTTTCTAATGTGCAACTGCAATAACAAAAATATAAATTTTTTACTTATTGATGATTCAACTTCTTTCTTACGATTAGAAAGTACAGAAAAAAGATAATAAACACAATGTTGTGACTACATACGTAATTGCTACTCTATGAAAATTTTAAGTTTGGCCCAAATAAATGATTGCTTTGGCAATATTTGTAGATTGCATCATTAACAAAAATCTTATTTCCTTGAAAAAAAATTTTCAATTTTCTATATTTACACATTAGTTGTGACAACTAATTTTAAAAGCGGGAGTACCATATAAATTTAGTTATCCGTATATAAAATTTCGTTGTGACACCTAAAATTTGTAGGTTGGGTTGGTTAATGTTATTAATTAGTTCAACAGTTCAATAACGACAATTTTTTTTGGTTGTACAAACTAATTTTTGGGTTGAGTCCGATTTCACAAAAATAAATAGTTGTCAGAACCAAATTTTAGAAATCCATACCATGTTATTTTTAAGAGTATGAACTCCGATGGACAATAATTATAAACACTCGTGCATTTTGGCGCGCCCCAGCGACCGTGTCCGTTAGCTCAAAGCAAGTGAAGACCCAACGCTCAACATGGCTTTGATATTCACTGTTGCTATGGTTACGTGACGTCAGTTACGCAAACAGCATGCTACAATTTTCATTATGATGAAGGGCAATTTAAAAATAGATTAGTCGTATGCACCATTGTTTTAGCATTGGTCCGCCTAACCTTAAGGTATTTATTTTAAAGCTTCGCGAAACTTACGGTTATAGATATTGTTTTTATATGATTGACTGTGTGATTAAAAAGTTTTGTTTTTATTTTTCAGTTAATTCAGTAGTGTACGTACCTACTTAGTTGTGTGTTTTTAAAATGAACCCAATTACATAGTTTGTAATTTGTTGGAAACTTCATTCAGTCGTTGGACAGTTGAGGATAAGAGAGACGTTTTATTACACGGGTTTTTAGTCAATGTTTGTTTAAGTACCCGCACTATACCTAGCTCTTCACCATTTTTTAAGACCGCGAGCCGCTACTGGTTAAATTGCGGTTCTTTCCGAACCGAATTACAACAGTAGTTTGTACAACAAGAGTCAAAATATATCTATAACTTTTTACTAGACCCTGTATAATTTTATGACTTAGAAAATATCCTCAAGCAAAATTAAATTGCTCCGTTTTCATCCGTCCCAATTTTGCAACTCATAAAAATAAAAAAAACTTTTTTTTCAGGTACAACAAATCGTATCCGTTGAAATTGGCAAAAAGATTGTTCGGGTTCGAGTATATACTAAAAGGGCAGGAGTAATTCTATTTTCAAATCCCTCTCTATGCTGCCAGAAAATATGTCTGTCAATACCCAGCAGTTGTGCAGGGACGTAATGGCTATTAAATTTTGGTCCAGTTAATTGTGGAGTGTTTATACAGGGCGTTACTTAAGCGCGCGTAGATAAGCTTTAACGGATGTACATGTATGATTTTGAGACAAAAAGTTCATATAACATGACATACGTATATCGTTTTTTCTAATTTTTTTTCTGCATAAAATTACCCAATTCCCACACCCACATAGATTTTTTTTTATGATAAAACACCTGCACTGTAGGAAAAATCCTTTAAGGCGCTCTGGGAGCGGTGCGAGTGCGAAAAAAGAGAATTAACGTTGGTCTTAAAACGTTGAAGATTGTATTCATTGGGAAACACGACCTCAGGAAGATCATTCCACAAAGATGACGTTCTCCAGATGAAAGAATTCTTGAACAATGAAGTTCGAGGAGTACTAAGCTGGACAACATATGGATGAGCGGCAGTGGTTCGCCGTGTATTTCTGTTTTGCATTGCTCTAGGTGGAATCAAGTGGGCAATGTCAGTCGAACACCTTCCATGGAAATATCTGTAAAAGAGAGCCAAATCACCAACCTGTCTTCGATCCTCCAGGCTATCGAGGGTCTTGGTCAGCTCGGGGTCGCCGATCAGACTAACGGCTCTCCTTTGAATGGAATCCAGTAGCCGAAGGGTGTGCTTGGGTGCAGAGCTCCAGACATGAGAGCAATATTCTAATGATGGCCGAATCTGGGCTTTGTAGAGTGTCAAAAGTTGATGAGGTGTGTACAACCTTTTGGTGCGGAAAAGTACACCAAGTTTCTGTGCAGCTGCCTTGGCAATTGCGGCAACGTAATCATGCCAAGACATATTACCTCCCAGATTGACCCCCAGCAAATTAATAGACGGTGCCAGGAGAATTGCGTGTCCTGCCATGACTATATCCGGTTCTGCAATGTTAACCTTTTTGGAGAAGACTGCTGCCTGGGTTTTCTTAGCATTAAATTCGACTTGGTTACTGTCACCCCAAGCCAAAATTTCTTCCAGGTCATTGTTGAGGCGCAAAACTTCATGCTGCCTGCGAAGATGTGCGTCGGCAGCGGATGTTTGGGGAGTCAAGGTAAAAGATGAGACAAGTGTGCTGTCATCAGCAAAGCTATAAATTGGATTTTGGGTTTTCACTAGAAGGTCGTTAATATACAGTAAAAAGAGGGTAGGCGAGATACCACCTTTTAGTGGCGGCTGATTCGTAGGCGATGCAGTGCTGGAGGGCTCCCAAAAAATAGAGCTGCAGAGCTCCCAAAAAAACAAAGCTCACAAAAAAATAAAAAAATTTCTATTACCAAGAAGAAAAATAATATAATACTCGGCGTTCAAGTCGACCAATGGAATAACCTACCCAGGTCACGATAACGCTAGTTATTATTTATCTGGGTCACGCGATTGTGCTCTGCAAACTGCTTGAAACACCCGCGCAGTATTCCGCTTTCCCCGTATCCGTCTAAAAAACTAAGCAGTAATTTAACTGAAGAGTTCGTTGTATTCAGTGCAGCGCTAGCGCTGTATTGGTTAAGGTTGTTTGTATAGAATTTGTACGCGACTTTCTAGTTTTACGGTTAATTTAGTGCGTGCGTGTGATTCTGTTTTTGTGTATCGTTGACAACATAGAGATATAATAAAACTATATGTCTATGGTTGACGATAATTATTAATCCTCAAGATACGTTTTGTACAAGCTCCAAAATAAGTAGGACAAAATATATGTGGTTTAAATATAATATAGACTATTCAGAATTGGGACGTAAAATATATTTTTAATACTGACCTATTCACATGGACAGAGAAAAGGGAATTTAAGCGATTCAGGGATTCAGGCGCAGCGGAAATGAATATTTGTACGAATCGGGGAGAGCAGAAAGCCCTTTTATCCTTTACTTAGTTTTTTAGCTGTTTCACTCGAATAACCAATCTCCGACGGATAAATTGAGGGTATAAAACTCCATTTAGAATTTTTTTATGGTAATAATTTATTTTTTTGCTTACAATCATCCACAAATTTATGGTCAGCAGCGGCGGCTTTAATATTAGATTTACATGTTTGTGTAACCACCTAAAATATACCATAAAAAAAATTTATTTAAAAAACTAAAACTATTATTTTTTAAAATATTTTCAATTACATAAAAATTTTACTAATACTACCGTCACCATCGCGCGCCGCGCTACTTCGTACAGCAACTTTCACACCGACAGCAATTTTAAAATTTTGCGTTCAACATGCAAACCTTTGAATTTCAATATTTAAAGAACGACGGATCAGTGCAAAAATGTGGAAACCGTTTTTGGAGATAAACTATGTTTGTCTCCGTTTTCGATCGATTTCAGACACAAATATTGTATTATTTTACGCAATAAAAGACGCGCGCTCCGAAGTCACGTCGGTTCTTACGTAGCGAATGAATCATAGTGCGCCTATCTATTCGGCTTTCTTTAAATGTTAAAATTCAAAGTGCAAACTAATCGGTTATATTACACTTTGTGTAAATGGCAAGGGCTGTCGACATATTAAGCACCGGTTCTCGCAGATCAACGAAGTTAAGCTGTGTCGAGCGCGGTTAGTACTTGGGCGGGTGACCGCTTGGGAACACCGCGTGCTCTTGCCTCAGGGAAGAGTGTAAAATGAATCGACACCTAGCCATCCTATTCACGCCGGACAGGCCGGATGAGATCGGATATCTCGTAGGATGAAGGTGCCGTTTCACACTCCCCAGTCGGTAGATCACATTTGTGGTCGATGACCGGTTCAAGATGGCCTACGTAGTCGGCAAACCGTAAAAAAAACCACTTTGTGTAGAATTTCCCATTTTTCTTTGAAGATATGTATGATGCTATTTTAAATCCGTTTAATGTTTGGGCAAATAAAAATTACACAGGAACAAAAAATCCTGATTTGTCTCAAGAACTCGACAAGCGAAAAATTGAGAAAAGAAGTTATTTCTTATTTTAGGGACTATAAAAAACAAAGTGGTTAGATGCGCACGTCTACATGATTTTTAACAAAATATTTCTTTTTTTTCTTAATTCCTTTAGGGCATTCGAACGACTCCCTGGGCCCTACAGCTACAATCTATATAAATCTTTCTGGGTGCGCCTCGCTTATAAATCACTGCTTAAGGCGAATTTACAATTTTCGCAAGTGCCCTACAGTAAAACACCTGCTTTTTTTATTGTAATAAATACCCTATTGTACCGGGTGTCCCACTAAGAATGGCTCTCGGCCGTATCTCGGAAACCACTAGAAACTCAGGAAAAAAAAATTATAACTAAAGTGGTCATGAGAAAATCCTGGAAATAATTTTTAAGTTCCGCATTTTGCCGCAAGAGAGCGTAATTGAAAAATAATTAAATTAAATTAGACAGGCGGAAGTGAAGGTGGTCATTTTCAACAATTTTTATAAAACTAAATTTTTCATTATCAATGTTAATAATGATAATAATAAATAGTAGAGCTAATTTATTTTAATTAAGAACGGTGTGCCTGAGAAGAAAAACGCAAGAGACCATTTTTATGCAGAATTGACCAGGCTAATCAGAAATAATATCCACATGAAAAAATATCAGTGGCGTCCCACTTTATTTCTAAAAAATATATAATCGCTTACTTTTAAAAATTATGCTATTGGCGATAACGCTGAAACGAACGGAGATATCGAGCTGCGGTTTTTAATACTTGTTCTAGCAAATTTAATCCAGTTTTCGATTATGGTATCATAATTATACCGTATGATTTATTTTTTCGGAGTAAAATCAAAAAATGTGTTATTATTACAAATTGCGCCCTCTAGCATTTTTTTTTGAGAACTATTATGGACAACTAAATACGATTGGTGAAAGTGCATACATTCCTCTTCCAAACAGTCTTTAGTTTGCTAAAATCGGATAAGTCGTTTATAAGTTACAGCGATTTAACTGATTATACATTCAACCGCTTCCCCCCCTTTTATTAAAGTCGGTACGCCAATGAGCATAAGATAAAAATGATGCATAATTGTCCAAGCTTTTCAATGGTGTTATCAAAGATATACCTTAATGTGGAATTTTCGGAGATATGTAAACTTTTAAAATTTACTTTTCAATTACGCCCTCTTGCGGCAAAATGCGGAACTTAAAAATTATTTCCAGGATTTTCTCATGACCACTTTAGTTATAATTTTGTTTTTCCCGAGTTTCTATGCCTAGTAGTTTCCGAGATACGGCCGAGAGCCATTCTTAGTGGGACACCCGGTACAAAAAAGATCAGCGTCACGTTGACGATTCGTACTCAACTAACGGAAATGGGATGTTTTTAAAGATAACTAACTCTCAGTTATAAACAAAAGTATGTTGCCTGATTGACAACGTAAAGGAACAAGATTTTTTTTTTCCGAAAGCACGTCTGTGCGCCTGATGCACTTAGGCCAGGTTTGGTCCATTGTGCTCACCCTGTTTGGTTGTTACACCCACTCCGTGATCCCAGTTTCTTGCACTAGTTTGTGTAGATCAACTGGGGAGAGAGAGTAAGGACGTCCTCTGGTTTCAGTTTTGGTTGCCCGAGCATTTGTTGCCTCTGCCGATCTAGTGACTCGCTATGGCAAACTATGTGCTGTACAGTTTCCCTGACTTGTCCGCATAGTCTGCAGTCAAGGTCTCCATTGTGTGCAGATGATTTTTGACAGTCATGTGTCCTGTCAGAATTCCTGTAATGGCTATTAGCTAGTTCCTGTTCCTTTGAAGCAACTGTTTCGTAAGACATGGGTCTGGATCTCCAATAAAGCTTTTGCTGTGGTGTAATCCCCGTCTGTTCTCCAGTGGATTTTGTGTTAACTTCTGATCCAGCGCCTTATGGTATCCCCGCTCCGGTATCCTCTTCGGTTTTGGAGCCGTCTATGCACCAGATTATTTCCCCAGGTGTAGTTTCTGGTGATTCGTTTTTCCATACGTTTCGTTCATCAATTAGGAACAAGACTTGCCTGACGTTAAGCCTACAATACTAACAGTGGTGGCGCGTTACGGAAGGGTGGGGCTAAAACCTCTTTACCCTGCTGCAAGTAAACAATAAAATTGTTAAATAGCAGGTGACCTGGCGATCCAATCGATGGAATATATATCTAAAATAACCGCCACGCGATTTCCTGATCTTATTTGACCTTTATGTATATTAAATGGAGACGGGCCGACATAAGTTGTGCTCAGAATATAACAAAACAGACTTATTTTCTAAAAAAAGTAACTGCCCTGGGAAATAATCGTAAATAAACATAAATATATTCCTACTCTTATAATAATTTCGTGATTTTTAATGTAAACATTTATATTCCATTGGAAACCAAAATATTATTTTCTTTTGTGGGAAGAATCACTCAGAGCCATTATTCATATTAGTGTCACTGTTGAGTAATGCTGTTTCTGCTTTGTCATCAATCCTCCTCCCATATTTTCTGTGTTTCGTATTCAAAGTTGTTATTTATGTGAACATGTTTAAAACAGATTTTGTTGGTTTTATGTATACGAGTATTTCAGTTTAGGTATTAGGTAAGATGCCGATGTGGAATATATTATAAGTAAAAATACGATTATAATCTATTTCAGAAAGGTGTAGAGTAATAAAAGCTCTTTAGGAATGCAAATGGACTATAGAGAGGCCCAACGAATATTTAAGCCACTTTCATAATTTGGCATTGATTTAATTGCAAAATTATTTATTTTTATCAAGAGTCAATTTATGGGTTTTGCCTATTGGTATCCATTCACAAACACTGAAAATGGTGTGACAAAGGCGTGCATTTGCTACATAGTATTAGGTACACTTATTTTTATATTAAATATTATTAAAAAAATACAAAATACAAAAAATACATTATATAGAAATTAAATTATAAAAAATCATAATATTCTTCGTCATCTGAGGAACTATCATCTTCGCTTGACGATATAATTAACTGGTCGACGGTTCGATCGATCAGGTGGTCAAGATTCCACATTTTCTCCTCTTTTTTAATGACATGATGAACTGCTTTTCGCCAGTTCTCTGGTGTCGCTTCCTTAATGGCTTGATCAAACAGTAGCTTAACGTCTTTCATTCTAAATGTCGTGTTGTGTCTTGCTACAAATCCTTTTACTTGCGCCCATATTAGTTCTATAGGATTTAGTTCGCAATGATATGACGGTGTGCGCAGCATAGTAACACTATGTTTTCAGCTATATCTTCCACGGCATATTTTATAAAACGATAATTGTGTAAATTTGCTATAGTAGCTAATAGTTCCTTCTTTATCCATGTTATTAATAATAACATAAAAAGTAGTCTTGACAACAACGAAAAGGGTATTGCGGTCTTTCTGGATTTGACGAAGGCCTTTGACACGGTACCCCACAAATTACTAATTGATGCTCTTGAACATTATGGTATTAGGGTTGTGGTGTTGGAGGTTTTTAGAGATTATCTTGAGGGTAGGAGGCAGGTAGTAAAAATAAGAAACGTTTATAGTGATCCATTGGAGGTCAAGATTGGCATCCCGCAGGGGACAGTGCTTGGACCCCTCCTTTTTATCACCTATATTAATTCCTTATTAAATTTGGATATAGATGGCGTATCTATTTCATATGCTGATGATACGGTATTGTTTTTTAAACAAGACACTTGGGAGAATACTAGGAGTAAGGTGATTAAGGGATTGGAAAAAGTGAAATGTTGGCTGGATCAAAATAAACTAACTTTAAATGCGGATAAAACATTTTACGTCGCATTTTCTTTGACTGATGCAAGAAGGCCTAACTTTGACTCAATTGTGTTGGTCAAGTCTGATCTCATTATAAGGGAAACTAACACAATAAAGTATCTGGGTATTACTATAGATAAAAATCTAAAATGGACTTACCACATTCAAGATTTGACCAACAAAATTAGACGTCTAATCCATAAATTTTATCTAATACGTAAGATATTACTAAGAGTTTTACTTGTCCAGATTTATAGGTCACTAGTAGAGTCACTGCTTGGGTATGGAATCATTGTCTGGGGGGGGGGACTATATAAGAACGCTTTAAAGCCATTGAACATTGTACAGAATTTTATATTGAGGGTTGTTTTTTTCCGGGAAAGGTTGTACTCAACTGACCTGCTGTACAATGAACATATATTAAATGTTCGATGTTTATACTATCTTAGTAATTGTGTATACTGTTTTAAAGATAAAAATAGGAGCTTTGTAAACCACTGTTACCAAACTTGGCACAACATTAATAAAATGATGTCTGTGCCCTTTAGAAGACATGATGCAAATCAAAGATTCACTTTAATTTTAGCACCAAAAATATACAATCTATTACCCCTTAAAGTGAGAACAATATCTCGGTACAAATCCTTTGTTAATAAATGTAGAAGTTTTTTACATAAAAACCAACATCTTGTTGATAATCTCCTGTAGAGATTTATTATTAGCGTGTGCGTTGATCTATCCCCTTTCTTCTTCTTCTTTTTTTAATCTTAGGTAGTGAATAGTAAATGTATTTTTAATATATATATTTTTTTTTTACATCTATAAGTTTCACAAAATTGTCTGGTTTGGTTTAGTTATGGCTACACAAGTAGCAAACAAGTTGTTAATAGTTGCACATACAGGTGACATCACCTAGGTGCAAAACAGGTCTAGATTTAAGAAATAATTAGAATATAAGAAACCAAGTTTTGTAATTTGTAGATTGTTGTTATATAAATAAAATAAAATAAATAAAATAAAAATAAATATCAAATTATCTTCAAATTCATTACTTTTGGTTGTTCACCAGTGAATAATTACTTGTTTTCTCCAAAATGAAGTTGAAGTCTTCTCTATACGTCGAGAGCTTGCGTTATCCATAACTACTACTGAATCAGCTGGAAGATATTTTATCTTTTCACCAAAATAATACTCAAAAACATTCGAATTCATGTCCTCGTGGTAATCTCCCGTATTGAACGACTGAAAGGTTAGCAAACTTTCTTTTAAAAATCCCTCTTCGCTTCCTTGTGCGCCTAAGGCCGACACTGAAATTGAGCTGAACTGGACGGAATTTTCCATTTTTTTACTCTACATCTTTCTGAAAATAATTGATATATAAAAAATGAATCATAAACTAACAATAAGTGTCTCCAACAACATATTTTTCATTAGGTTAATATAACCAAAGTCACTGAACAAAAAAAAAACTATTTGATATAATGACCAGTTGATCCATTGTGCCATTCATCACTGTCGAACCGGCTTTAAACAACCATACAATAAAAAATGGTGTGCTCAATCCTTTTTAACTGATTCCGAGGAGATCCCGCATCATTAGTTTAGCTTTTTTAGTTTGGACAGGATTCGGCAACGAAAGGTCAAATTTCAAATTTATTTCTTTAGTTCCCCGGCGATTTCAAAGAATATTTAATCAACCGGAGTAGTTTTGTTTTAGGAGGTATGGTAAGGAGGTTAGAAGGTTTATACTGTAAAGGTTAGAAATAAATAGCTAATAAAATAAAGCAATAAATACTGATTCTTGCAGTGCGGTACTTATGACCTTGTTTTTAGACAGACTCTGTATACGAGGAGCTTTGTGTCTATGAAGAAGATTACTAACTTTTTCCTATGCCTTTTACTTTTAGCTACACGATCCAACATAATCAAAATTTCTACGCGTTCATCTTCAGCGAAGCGCATTTTGGAGGTAAAAGGAGCAAAACAAAATTTAAATTTGATTAATATTCATTGACATTATTTAACGTCTCAAACCCAAGTAGCAATTTGTCGTTGTCAATGCCTTACTGATTGGGCGGCATGTTGCAACTAACTGACTAGCTTACCTAGTTCCCACAACATGTTTAAATATTTATCTTAACGAAACACACCAAGACTAAAAAGAGATGGCGTTAAAAGTTATATACAACCCTAGACGCTTGATAATATTATAATTTTTAGTATCAAGACTATCGTTTGGAAGGTATAGACACCTACCCTGTACGGATGAGAACGAAATAGTTCGAAACCGGTCTGCAGGTGGTTGTATCCTATCAATAAAAAAAGTCTTCACTTCTTAGGGGTGCAATCTGATTTGCATTTTGACACAGTGTTGACAAAATATGACCTTATATAATAAAGAACTGTTAGGTGGTTCGAAATAGTATATTACATAACAAGTGATGAAAGTGATACTTTTTAAACGAGGAGATACTTAGGAAATTCTCCGAGTTTTAGAATAATCACTTTCACACTAGTAATGTACACTATTTTTCCTACGACCACAAAGAATTATGAAAAAAGCCTTTGATTTGTGAAAAAAATATTTCAACACTAGTGTTGAAATAAGCATTCTTAGGATTATGTTCCACTTAATATCTGGTTTCATAGTTTGTCAATAGGCTTTTCCTTTATTTGTAGTTTAACTTTTTCATTTATTCATATTTTATATAGAATAGGAAGAACTAATCCTAATTTTAAATTTAATCAAAGAAAGATGCATTAAACTTAAATTTAAAAAAATCCACCCAACAAGGATGATTTCAATTCAAAATAATTCTATAAGTTATTTAACGTTTTTATAAAAAAAAGTCAAATACTCCTGATGTTATTTGAACCTGTGACCTTGCGATCTGTAGGCTAGAGCTCTATTCTCTACGCTATCGATACCAATAAAGATTTGTTGTTTAATACATGACAATTTCTTCAGGGCGATTTGTTTTTCTGGTAATAGATTTTCCAGCATATTATTAACATTTTTTATAATTTCAGATGGCGTATTTTCACACTCTAATTCTGAATCACTCGACAAATACATGATAAATAAGTTAAACACGTTACAATTACTGCTTTCTAAAATTTGTTCTTTTTAATAAGTAGGGGGTGGTCTGTCAAATTGGCACCATATGTTTAAATTAAATAGTGAGCCTTGTATTTCAACACTAGTGTTGAAATATCTATCAACATGCGTGTAATATACGGCGCTTTCTAGCCAAATTAACCGTGCTTTTTTATCATTTTCATAGGTGGTCGCAGGAAAATTATTTCCTATGCATTTTAGAAATCATTACCATAAATAATATTTATCTACTTTCATTTAGTAATATAAGTTTTACAGTTCTGTAAATCGTTATGTAAGGGCATCTATTACAGCACTAGTGCTGCTGTAATGGAAAAAAAAACGGTTTTATTAAAATTTTGCTGTTAAATAAAACCACGCTTTTTCATTTATTATTAACAATTATAAAATTAATTACCAATTATTAATTAAAATATATCTTGATTTTTTTTTACTGAAATCATAGTTCTCAACATTGAGTAGTGAGTCCATAGTGTAGATGGTTTCTGGGAGCGTTGCTTTACGGAAAAATAACCCAAAAGAATTTTCTCAGACACCTCCTTTATTTTGTTAGCTTTGCACCAATCTTCAAACTTCTGTTACTCCAACTCATACCGCGCCTTGTATTTTGTCGGAACTAAACTTGAGATCGCTTCGTTTGCCGCTGCTTCTATATCAGAGGGTAAACTTCCATCTGAATCGCTCATTTTGAAAAACGCTTTTTATATTTTTGAATTTGTTTGACAAAGTTTCGACAGTAACCATGCGAAACAGTAACTATGCGAAAGGTAACATAAAAAACTTGATTAGTAAACTTAATAGCAGGTGCATTTTTACAGGTGCATTTTTATTTTTAAAAATGCCTTTTGCCAAATATTTTTATTCATAGATGAAAGTAGATAAAATTTTGTACAATATTCTTGTTGTAAATTCATATTATTACACTCGATGTTTTATTAAACTCGGCTGACGCCTCGTTTGACAACTTTAACATCTCGTGTTGTAATATGAATCCTTACAACACTTGTATCGTAAATAACTATTATATATTTATTTTTTACAACGATATTAAATTTCATTTTTTTACTTCCCCCATTTCACCAAATACCCATAAAATTTATCATTTTTAAATAACTCTTAAAAGTTACTTTTATTTTATCAAGGGCAATCTCGTTTTAACGAAAAAATCACTCCCCTTTTATATATAGTAAACTTATTTTGGCATGACTCTTCGTCAGTTTAGGGCAAATTATGTTTTCATATACCTCGAAATTTCGTTATTAACCGGGCCACCCTAAGTTTCCTCTAACCCGGAATTCGGAAAACTTAACCGGGGCAAACTCAATCTCTTACAAAAAAAAACTGTTTATTTTTTATGGGAAACTCAAGAGAGTCTGGAGTTTTCCTACTTAACTTACCCCATTGCCTTTTTATTGAAAATTGAAACACGCTGCCTGGTGGGAGGCTTTTGTTTCGGCTGTTTAGTCTCTTTATTTTAAAAAAAGTTGATTAAAATATCTTTGTCTTGGGAACAGACATGCCGCTGCGGAAAATTTAATAAGAGTACGGAAAAATTTACGGAATTTTTCGTTCTGGGTTTAAACTTAATAAAGTCGGTTTTAAAAAAAGCCACAAAAAGTTCATTATTCATTAAATTCATTTAAATTTAAAAAAAAGACTTACAGAAATAAAGAACAAAACTACAATTTTTTGTTGTGTATAACCTAACACAAAGCATTAATTACAGCTTTGTATTAGGTACTTCTTTAATTACAGCTTTGTGTTAGGTACTTACTGTTCTCATTATAGCGCAGTGCCATTCGTGTCCAATTAAAAAAACTAAATTCCAAAAATTCTTTTATCTACTTTTATTTAGTAATATGAATTTTACATTTCTGTAAATCGTTTTGTAAGGGCATCTATTACAGCACTAGTACTGTAATGGAAAAAACGGTTTTATTAAAATTTTGCTGTTAAATAAAACTACACTTTTTAGAAGAATGATTTATTATTAAAAATTATAAACTTAATTACCAATTATTAATTAAAATATATAATGCAGTATACTTTCGTTTTATTTTACATAGTTAAAATATAATACTTAAGGTTTATTATAAACATTAATAATACACTTTTTACAGTTAGAAATTTGTATACCAGAAGTGAATGTGATGGAGCCCTTTACGTTCGAATTTCCAATCATTAAATCCGTGTCTGACCCCATGATCTTCTTTGCTATTTGTTTCTTATTTTCTAAAGAATTCTCAACGTAGCCTGCTGCCGTAGAAGAGGATTTCCAGCCCCCATGACGCTTTAATATCTGCATATCTGCACCACCATCAACTAGAATGGTGGCTGAGGACCTCCTAAAACAATGTCCACTGTATCCTTCGGGATTATTCAATCCAAGTTTTGTTGCAATCTTTTTTGGTATACTTCCAAAACTATTAATTCCGACAGGCTGGGAGGTGCATTTTCCTTTTCCATAGAATACAAAAAACCGCCTGTGAGTTGCATTAAGAGGATGAAGTTTAGCATACTTTCGAAAAAGTTGAGATAATCTGCTTATATCTTGATATTTCTTGACTGAAATCATAGTTCTCAACATTGAGTAGTGAGTCCATAGTGTAGATGGTTTCTGGGAGCGTTGCTTTACGGAAAAATAACCCAAAAGGATTTTCTCAGACACCTCCTTTATTTTGTTAGCTTTGCACCAATCTTTAAACTTCTGATACTCCAACTCATACCGCGCCTTGGATTTTGTCGGAATTAAACTTGATATCGCTTCATTTGCCGCTGCTTCTATATCAAAGGGTAAAGTTCCATCAGAATCGCTCATTTTGAAAAACGCTTTTTATATTTTTGAATTTGTTTGACAAAGTTTCGACAGTAACCATGCGAAACAGTAACTATGTGAAAGGTAACATAAAAAACTTAATTAGTAAACTTAATAGCAGGTGCATTTTTATTTTTAAGAATGCCTTTTGCCAAATATTTTTATTCATAGATGAAAGTAGATAAAATAAAATTCTTGTTGTAAATTCACATTACTACACTCGATGTTTTATTAAACTCGGCTGACGCCTCGTTTGACAACTTTAACATCTCGTGTTGTAATATGAATCTTTACAACACTTATATCGTAAATAACTATTATTGTCAACTATCATGCTAATATAGGGAGTAAATGTCAATATAACGATTTTTGAAATATTTTTTTTTAATTGATACGAACGGTACTGCACGGTAGTGGGCACAGTAAGTACCTAACATAAGCTGTAACCAACACACTAATATAATTCATTTTCATAGCTTTGTTTCTTGGTTAGTTGGTTTAAGGCGGGGGTCGGGCGTTCGGCCCAAGCTTCCTGCACTGCAGCCTAGTGGCTTATTGTGCTCCCCTATCTTGCTAGAAAAGATTTGTTCCTCTGATAAGGTCCAGTAAATTCCTACCAAGTTTGTCATGCGGAAGGTTATCCCCACATTGGATTCCTCCGAAGATTTTGAATCTTCTTCGAGTCAGTGCTCTATATGTAAGGCGGTTTCGTCCTCTTCACCGCAAAGTCTGCATTCAATGGAACCATTCCTATTCGACACATACCTACGTTGTGTGGCAGTGGCCTGTTAGTAGACCACACACTTGTTTTAGCTGGGTGCGCGTTAGAAGCAACATTCCAGTTGATAGCTTTTTAGAGGGATTTTCAACTGAGGCCCTCGTTTGGATTTGACCAGATATCCTGTTCCACCAAGATAGGTGTTGTTGGTGCGCCCACCGGTCAGATGTTGCTTTGGTTGCCTGTATTTATATGCCAAGGGTGGGGTCAGGGCCCAGACGTATTCGGGGGGGGGGGGGGGGGGGGGGGCTGCCAGGCTCCCCCCCCCCCCCCCCCGAGCCTAGAAGCTCGGGGTCTAAAAGTCTAATTGCAACCTAATTTTTCGCCCACGCTTGGACTTTTAATTTAAATTTTTAAATAATTTATTCTTGGCTTAGATTACAAAGGTCTTGTAGGAAATGTTTAGTGTTTAAACGTTTCCTTCTGAAAGTCCTGTTTTATATAGAGATTAACGTTTCTGATACATATCGTCTTAGTTATTGATTTATGATGCAATTTTATAGGAAAACGAGTAAAGAGAGTAATATTTTATAGTTTTTTTTATTATATTCTTGTCTGTTCCGTTTTCCCTTTTTAACAGCTATTTTAAATCAACAAAAATATAACTCAATGCAATAAAATACTTTTACAACAAAAACAAAAAACAATTATGTAAGTATTTATTTTTAAAGAAAAAAATTAAAGTAAAAATTTTAATTGAAACATTTTTTATTGAAGAAGTGTGATGATTTATAATAAAAAAAAACAGTGCGGGAAGAAACGAGAATGCTTTATTAAGAATATATACAAAACGGCACTTAAGAAGGAGTATTTTAAAACCTAAGCATTTGCACCAAAAACTGCTCTTAGATCTACGCTCCTACAATACGTGATTTCTATAAAAATCATCCAAATTGGCGTAGTGAGCGATAATTACTTTATTTTTAATCATGAAAAACCGAGTCCGAAAAACGCTGGTTAGGGTCATACATAAGTCTTATGTTAAAATTTTGGATTGACACCAATATTCATATTTTTCACAAATATAAAAAAAAATTTTAATAAAGAGCCAGCTACAAAAAAAACATTTACAAAAACAAATTTTAATAATTTTGAGAAATTTGTTAGTAATTAGGTGAATTTTAAATGAACTTTGGGCGTGGCTTCGATAATTTTTCGTCTGCGGCGCTTTTCCGCCTTCTTTACTGGGTACAATATCATGAAATACATGTATTCCCGATTGTCCCTTTCTCTAGAAAAAAGAATGTCCTACTTACGCCCATTCAGCCCACCCCCCTCCAGCAAATCTTCTGGCTATGCCACTGACCATCACACTGTATAAAAAAGACATAAAGGCACACACATTCCACTTAGTGGTCCAAATATAGGTTTGTTCATTTACAGGAAAAAGCATGTCTCTCCCACGAGCGAGCTGCCAGGCGAGTCCTAGAACCTTCGTATAACCATAAAATACCCGTATCGTATAAAAAATGGTAGTCATAATTTTTAAAATTAAGGCTTTCCCGCCTAAGGCGTATCGCCCCTTTGTCAGTTGTGAAAAATAAGTCCCGACAAATTATTTTTTAACTTCCACCTTAAAAGAAACGTGATTAATGAATTTTTACTGCAGGTTTTTATTATTAATTTTTTCGTTGTATTTAGGGCTTTGATCAACAATTTTTAATTTGTAATTTTTGTTAGTGAAGCTTCTTCTTTAATTGCGTGCAGTTATACTTTGAAAAGGGCGATCTTAAGAATTTTAATGAAAGCTATCAAAAGTTTTAAGGCCCTTTGTACACAATCAGTCAAGAATAATATTTTCTGACAAATAATTTTTTAACTTTCACCTTACGAGTGAAAATAATTAATGGATATTTGTTACAGAATTTTATTATTTTCGGTATTTTTAATGCTTTTATGAAAATAATCCCCTCATTGTTTTATACCTGTTTGGTTGTTATACCCGATAGTATGTGTAGGTCAACTGCGGAGAGGGTCAGGATGTACTATGATTCCAGTTTTGGTTGCTTTTGAGTATTTGTTGCCTCTTCCGATCTAGTGACTCGCAATGGCAAACTATGTGAGGAAAAGTTTTCCTGACTTGTCCGCATAATCCGCAGTTAAGGTCTCCATTGTACAGTTGCATTCTGTGCAGATGGTTCCTGACAGCCATGTGTCCAGTCAGAATTCCTACCATGGTTCTCAGCAGTTTTTGCTGTAGTATAATCCTTTCTGTTTCTCCGTTTAATTTTGTGTTCGCTACTGATTCAACGCTTTATGGTATCTCGTACTGTGCACCTTGGTACTCCAAGTGCCGGTTTTGGACCAATGAATGTGTTTCTCAGTCTTTCCTCGCAAGTTCATCGGCTCTTTCATTTCCTGTAATACCTTCCTTTCCTGGTAGACACTGCAGTATTACTTTGTTTACTTTTGCCAGGGCCTCCAGGTCCCCTCGACATTCCCATACGAGCTTTGAGGTGACCTTTGCATATAGCGAAGAGAATCTCCCATAGATAAGTTAAAAGATTAGCACAGATTTTGGGGAAAATTTACAATTTTATACATAAAAAAATATTGTTGCAGCTGTCATTATAGATAAATTATAAAATATCCTTTTGAACGGATCAGTTTGTTATCGGCACTAGTAGCCAACTCAATCGTTACCAAACTTCAGACAGCTGTACTGACCGATCTCTTTATTTTTGATGATATTTTAGTGCTTAACGGCAAGCATTCGTGAATGATGAGGTGGCTGTTTCTATCGAATTACTAACATCCATCTCAGGGTGTTATAATATCCAATATTTATTAAGATATAAAATGTGTATCATACCTTTAAAAATTGTGACGTTTGATAAGGAGTGTGTCATACTTTCAAGGATTGTGGCGTTTTATATAAAGTGTACCATACTTTTGAGGATTTTGGAGTAGTTTAATGAAGGGTGTTTTATGATAAATTATAAGGTTCTCTCGTAAAATAAACTAATATGTTTTATGACTTTCCCAGTGTCGCTAATGATTATTTTGCATCCGCGAATTACATTTTTACCTAAAGCTATGAAATTTATTAGAATATTTGTGTCCGCAACAATAATCAAGGAAAGAGAGTTAGTAGCTAGTGCTGGGTATCTATCTACTGCATTGAAATACACAGGAACACCGCCATAATGGGCTTTTTTGCCTAGGTAGACAATGACGGACGTTTCATACTTATTCGGTCTCATCGGAGAGCCATAACCTTATGCAATTCCACAGAGGGCGAAGCAAAATTGCGTTTTCAATATTTATTTAGTAGAAAGCAACGTCGCTATAAAAAAAAAACAACAAAAGCCTTTACAGATCAAAAAATTATCCATTAACAACCATATTGATCTTTCAACAAAAAAAACTGATGAATATAAACGTTAAATAATGACCATTTTTCAAACATACGACTATTAAACATTTTTACGCCGACCTAAAACCGGTTTTGGGATTTTTAAACGCCAGGATATTATCAGAAATATTAATTGCCGTTGTGCTAGTTTACGTTTGGTCAATTTTTTTTGTGAAATTAAAGGCTTTTACAGATATTAAATTTTGAAAGGTAATTGGGCCGGCATCAGTAGTGACATATGGTGGAAAAACAATATTGAAAGTGGCAAATTGGCCTCAAAATTTGCATTTGAAAAGGGAAAACTATAAAAAGTACAGTATTATAACGTTATTGGTTACAAATTATTATTATCCATCTCATGGTAACTTTATCAGCAAGATAACTTCTAAATCATTGTTGAGACAATTATTCCCATAGAAATTATCTAGTTGGTGAAAGTAAAAGGCGATGGATAATATGGGTCTTAGGTCCGCTATATCTGGTAACTGTATCAGCCAGATAACTTCCATAGCAGTCACGAATAGTCCGTGATAATCAGGAGTCTGCGCAATAATCTCAGATGCGGATTTCTGTGTTCGGATAGGTCAGAGAACTGTCAAACTATTGGTAACTTGTCCGTGATTGTTGTGAGAACAGATCTAATGAGTTATTACTAATAAACTGTGCATTTCCACTACATCTCGCGTGTTCTACCTGCATCGGCAGATGCATTTTTTATATACAAAATATTATAAAAACGAATTTCACCAGAATTAAATGGCCCGGCGTCAGTAGAGATTTTGAAGATAATATCGGGGCATCACGTGATTAGCCGCAGTATTTATATTTTTATGTTCTGCATGGCGGATGATACAATTTGAGCATATTATTTTAATTAAGAACGGTGTACCTGAGGAGAAAAACGCAGGATACCATTTTTGGGCAGAATTAACCAGGCTAATCAGAAATAATATCCATATGGAAAAATGTCAGTGGCGTACCACTTTTTTTTTTAAATATATAACCGCTTCTTCATTTAAAGTTTTAAAAATTATTCTATTGGCGATAACGCTGAAACGAACGGAGATATCGAGCTGCGGTTTGAATATTTTTTCTAGCAAATTTCATATACTTTTCGATTATGGTATTATAATTATATCGTATGGTTTATTTTTTCAGAGTAAAATCAAAAAGTGTGTTATTATTACAAATTGCGCCCTCTAGCATTTTTTTTTCAGAACTATTATGGACAACTAAATACGATTGGTGAAAGCGCATACATTTCTCTTCCAAACAGTCTTTAGTTTGCTAAAATCGAATAAGTCGTTTATAAGTTACAGCGATTTAAATTATTACACTTTCAACAGCTTCCCCCCCTCTTATTAAAGTCGGTACGCCAATGAGCATAGGACCAAAATGATGCATAATTGTCCAAGCTTTTTAATGGTGTTACCAAAGATATACCTTAATGTGGAATTTTCGGAGATATGTAAAATTTTAAAATTTACTTGTCAATTACGCCCTCTTGCGGCAAAATGCGGAATTTAAAAATTATTTCCAGGATTTTTTCATGACCACTTTAGTCATCATTTTTTTCCCCCCAAGTTTCTATGCACAGTAGTTTCCGAGATACGGCCGGTGGCCATCCATAATGGGACACCCGGTATAATTGAAACTTCAAAATAAATTTTCAACACTAGTGTTGAAATTAGCATACTAAGGATTATGTTCCACTTAATAGCTGGTTTCATAGCTTGTCAATAGGTTTTTCCTTTATTTGTAGTTCAACTTTCTCATATTTTATATATCATAGGAAGAACTAATCCTGGATTAACTTCTAGATTAACCAGAATGAAAAATTTTAAATTTAATCAAGGAAAGATGCATTAAACATAAATTTAAAAAATCTACCCAACAAGGAAGATTTCAATTCAAAATAATTATATAAATTATTTAATGTTTTTATAAAAAAAAGTCAAATACTCCTGATGGATTTAAACCTGTGAATTGAATTAAATTAACATTTTTTATAATTTCAGATGGCGTCTTTTCACAATCTAATTCTGAATCACTCGAAAAATACATGATAAATAAATTAAACACTTTACAATTACTGCTTTCTAAAACTTGTTCTTTTTAATAAATAGGGGTGGTCTGTCAAATTGCCACCATATGTTTAAATTAAAAAGGGTGCCTGATATTTCAACACTAGTGTTGTAAATTTTCCATTTATTCGTATTATTCGCAAAACTAGAAGTTCGTGTAAAATTTTCAATTATACAAGCCGGGAAACGATGCCGCGTATCACGCCGGTATGAAAGGCCCTTAAGGGCCGATACAAAACGGTCCAGAAAATTAATAATATTTCCGGATATTTTGATTTATAGACTACCCCTAAGTTTTATCTTACTCAAATAGATATTTAAATCCCATTTTACTATTTCCCGACAGATAAAGTTTTAATATAAAATTTATAGCTACCCCCGGAATTTTCGTAGACCTTTTTCGAAGTTGGACACTTGCTTACATAGCCGGAAATTCTCTTAGCTTAGTATAAAAGTATGGGTATAAATCTTGACCGAGGCTTTCAAGAACATATCTGAGTGCGAGTTTTAGCACAACTATACGAAAATTTAACTGTACAGGGACATTATTTTAAGTGTCTCACCCGATTGGCGACTTTGCTATCAACCACAATAAAAAACAATTATGTACTCCCTAAGAGCTTTTAGTGAAGAAGCCAAATTTAATGTAAAAAAAAAGCTATGTTTACAAATTTGACAGATACGACGCCATATTGGATTTTCTTAAATGGCAACCCTACCTTATAGTAAGCCAGCTGCATTCGCCTATTTGTTCCGACATTAAAAATGTATAATTGTCAATTTTTATTTTCAGCCGTTCCGGAGATACGAGGCTTCGAAGTTGGTGATTTTGTTATCATCGAATTAACAGAAGCTTTGAGATTAGAAACTCAATTTTTTCCGAAGATACGTAATTTCTTATGGCGGAGCCACCCATGCTATTGTCATATATGTCAGATGTCAGAAAATGACAGTTACGACGCCATTTTGAATTTTTTTGAATGGCGACCCACATTTATATTTATATCAGTGTATTGCATTCCGCGGTTTGATTTCTAAAATATATAGTTGTCGATATTTATTTCCAGCCCTTACCGAAATACGACCGTATCAAAAACTGCATCGTATGATTATGTGTTTTAAGTATCTCACCCCATTAAAAAATAGAAGCTTTGTGATTAAAAAATAAAATTCAAAATGGCGTCGTATTTGTAATTTTTTGACATCTGGCATAAGAAATTACGTCTCTCCACAAAAAATTGATTTTTTAATCACAAAGCTTCTATTTTTTATTGGGGTGAGATACTTAAAACCGAGCTTAAAACACATAATCGTACGATGCAGTTTTTGATATGGTCGTATTTCGGTAAGGGTTGGAAATAAATACCGACAACTATATATTTTTGAAATCGGATCGCGAAATGCCATACACTGACGTAGTTATAAATGTGGGTTACTATTTAAAAAAATTCAAAATGGCGTCGTAACTGTCATTTTCTGACATCTGGCATATATGACAATAGCATGGGTGGCTCCGCCATAAGAAATTACGTATCTCCAGAAAAAATTGAGTTTCTAATCTCAAAGCTTCTGTTAATTCGATGATAACAAAATCACCAACTTCGAAGCCTCGTATCTCCGGAACGGCTGAAAATAAATATTGACAATTATACATTTTTAATGTTGGACCAAATAGGCGAATGCAGCTGGCTTACTATAAGGTAGGGTTGCCATTTAAGAAAATCCAATATGGCGTCGTATCTGTAAAATTTGTAAACATAGATTTTTTTTGACATCAAATTTGGCTTCTTCACTAAAAGCTGTTAGGGAATACATAATTGTTTTTTTATTGTGGTCGATAGCAAAGTCGTCAATCGGGTGAGACACTTAAAATAATGTCCCTGTACAATAGCCTCTTGGCGGACGGATTGAAAAGTTTTCCGCATTATGGTCGTTATTTCGTTTTTTTTTAAATTATTGAGTGGGAGTTTCAGTTGTATACACAAAAAATTCCCAAGCCCTGAGGTAACTAGCGCGGGTATGAGTAAGAACTTTTTAAATTAAATTATGTAGAGAAAAAAATTTTGTTGTGACAATTCCACTCATGTATAAATAATCCCATTAAAAATGTCGAAAAACGTGGTATAAAATCGCCTAAATAGAAAGGAGGAGAAATGTAAGTTCACATTTTTATATTTAAGAATAGGAAACTTTTCTATGTTTTTTTATAGCTTAAAAGTGTTCATTCAATTTCGCTCCTTAATTTTTTATAAATAATTTAATTCGCCGTGTGACGTCACGTAGTATAAATGGCTTGCCCTCGCGCTATACAGGGTGATTCCTAAGTTTAAATTTGTTAGCTGTGTATAGAAGGCATTAAAATAAACAACATTTTCAAATACCTTTTTTCAAAAAACTCAAAAATAAGGTACTTATATTCATTTATTATACTATGGATCAAATACGGTTCTGCCTAACCTGCCCGTTGAATAACATTAAGAAAACTTCTGGGTGTAGGATGAGCCCGCAAGGGAAAGCGTTCTGCGTATAATCTCGAGGCAGCACCCGCACTTTGACGACACTCACCGTAAATTAGCACCATATCTACTAGTTCATTGTTTTTAAGTTTTACCATTTTCACGTGTCACCAATTCAAAATTAACTTGCTTCAGAGAAACACACCGCAGCGAATTGTCAAATAACTAACTAAACACCGACCCGTTAATTACATGACTAATAAGACAAAAACAACATAAAGTATAGCAGGCTACGTTTTGATGACCAGGCCCACACTTAGAATTTTTACTTTTGTATCTCGCCTATTTTTAAGTTTTTTGAAAAAAGGTATTTGAAAATGTTGTTTATTTTAATGCCTTCTATACACAACTAAAAAAGAAGTATCAACTTAGGAATCACACAATAGTATGATTTGACTTAACAACCGCGAACTTCAATCACAGAAGATTAAAAAAAACATTTTTTTGCGAGCTGTGGTTTGATATTAGCTTACGCTTAAGAGTAATATTTTTCCAATATCATTTTCATGCAAGTTACTTTTTTAAGGTGACCCTTAAACAGTATAGAAATACTTATACGCAAAGCCAAACAAACATACAACCCGTTAATACTTTTAATTATGAAAGAAGCCGTTAATGAATTAAACGCAACTATGACTGGTTGGAAGACTATTTATTTTCACTGGCTATTCGCCATTGTGTTATGGATCCTCTTTGTTCGCGCCAACAACAGATTGATGGAAATGGGTGAATACTGGCAATGACGTAGGAACTTTGAATATACCTTTAACAATTTCTGTTCGATAATGTCTGAATGTGTATGACGCAACAGGCGGAAAACTAAACAATAATTTGTTATACAGGGTGATTCCTAAGTTGATACTTCTTTTTAGCTGTGTATAGACGGCTTTAAAATAAACAACTTTTTCAAATACCTTTTTTCAAAAAACTTAAAAATAACCGAGTTACAGAAGTAAAAAATCTATGTGCGGGCCTGGTAATCAAAACGTAGCCATGTACTTTACTTTATATTGTTTTTCTCCGTTTTTTGTATGTGAGTCATGCATTTTACGGATCAGTCGTCAGTTATTTATTTAGGCAATTCGCGGCGCGATGTGGTTTTCTAAAGCAAATTAATTTTAATAAATTGGCGAAAATAGTAAAATTTGAAAACAATGAACTAATTATGATGCTAATTTATTGTGAGTGTTGTAAAAGTGCGGATGTTTCTTCTCTATACCCAGAAGTTTTCCTAATGTTATTCAACGGGCAAGTTAGGCAGAACCGTATTCGATTTGTAGTGTAATAAATGAATGTAAGTACTTTATTTTTGGTTTTTTTGAAAAAAGGTATTTGAAAATGTTGTTTATTTTAATGCCTTCTATACGCAGCTAAAAAAGAAGTATCAACTTAGGAATCACCATGTATTTAATAAACAGATGTTAGTCATTCATTATGCGAAAAAATGGAATTATTATTTATATTAAAAACAAAGTTTGGGGGTGTTAAGAAAGATCTAAATACATTGGTTGGTTAATTTAAATTTAAGCGTTTGTAATGGTATTATGTGTAAAGCTGCATTGGTAGAGTTGAAATAGCAATGCTTCGGACGGTTATTTAGATGGAATGTCTAGGTATACTTAGTTTATGACATGACAAAACCGTTTTAAAATAAAAAAAAGCAAAACAAGCATACAATTTTTCTAATTTTGTTCAAAAGGCCAGACCTTTTTCTTCTTTACAAACATCGTTATTTTATATTCTATTTCTAGAATCCGCAGGGTATAATCTAATAAATATTTTGCTTTATAAGTAAGAGAATTCTGTTGTTTAATAATAAACCTAATATATTCCCTTATCACACCGTAGAGAATAATTCCCTTTACACCTAAGACATTAACCTTGGCATTTGTTTAAGCTTTCATTAGCTCCAGTTTCTCTTATTGCTTTCTTTTGTTACTGGGTAAACAACAAACAGGCCCATGAGAAAACCAAGTCTGTTAAGAAAACACCGTTTATCTACTTTCATTTAGTAATATGAATTTTACAGTTCTGTAAATCGTCTTGTAAGGGCATCTATTACAGCACTAGTGCTGTAATAGAAGCCTTTACAGCACTAGTGCTGTAATAAAAAAAAAACTGTTTTATTAAAATTTTGCTGTTAAATAAAACCACACTTTTTAGAAGAATGATTTATTATAAACAATTATAAAATTAATTACCAATTATTAATTAAAATATAACATTTAAGGTTTATTATAAACATTAATAATACACTTTTTACAGTTAGAAATTTGTATACCAGAAGTGGATGTGATGGAGCCCTTTACGTTCGAATTTCCAATCATTAAATCCGTGTCTGACCCCATGATCTTCTTTGCTATTTGTTTCTTATTTTCTAAAGAATTTTCAACGTAGCCTTCTGCCGTAGAAGAGGATTTCCAGCCCCCATGACGCTTTAACATCTGCATATCTGCACCACCATCAACTAAAATGGTGGCTGAGGACCTCCTAAAACAATGTCCACTGTATCCTTCAGGATTATTCAATCCAAGTTTTGTTGCAATCTTTTTTGGTATACTTCCAAAACTATTAATTCCGACAGGCTGGGAGGTGCATTTTCCTTTTCCATAGAATACAAAAAACTGCCTGTGAGTTGCATTAAGAGGACGAAGTTTAGCATACTTTCGAAAAATACTTAAACAGTTGACACCTGTCACATTTTCTTCTGTTATAACAAATTCTCGCATAATTTTGGTTTTCGAGAATGGAATCACAATTTTTATATACAAATCATTGTGTTCAATATGATCCAACATTAACTTAGCTAGTTCTTCGCGCCGACAAGCCCCAAAAATGCGGATTATCATAACAACCTTCATAAGTAAATATGTTTCATCATCTGCAGCAGTAAGAAACTTACATACGTCTTCCTTTGTGAAAACTTTGTACTTTTTGGCCTTGTAACCCTCTGAACTTCTTTTCAAAAATGCGATTAGTTCTTGACTGAAATCATAGTTCTCAACATTGAGTAGTGAGTCCATAGTGTAGATGGTTTCTGGGAGCGTTGCTTTAAGGAAAAATAACCCAAAAGGATTTTCTCAGACACCTCCTTTATTTTGTTAGCTTTGCACCAACCTTCAAACTTCTGATACTCCAACTCATACCGCGCCTTGGATTTTGTCGGAACTAAACT
This sequence comes from Polydrusus cervinus, assembly GCA_935413205.1. Taxonomy (NCBI): domain Eukaryota; kingdom Metazoa; phylum Arthropoda; class Insecta; order Coleoptera; family Curculionidae; genus Polydrusus; species Polydrusus cervinus. The sequence goes on from OW284519.1 coordinate 29,721,535, forward strand.
TAAGATCGTTTCGTTTGCCGCTGCTTCTATATCAGAGGGTAAACTTCCATCAGAATCGCTCATTTTGAAAAACGCTTTTTATATTTTTGAATTTGTTTGACAAAGATTCGACAGTAACCATGCGAAACAGTAACTATGCCAAAGGTAACATAAAAAACTTGATTAGTAAACTTAATAGCAGGTGCATTTTTATTTTTAAAAATGCCTTTTGCCAAATATTTTTATTCATAGATGAAAGTAGATAAAATTTTGTACAATATTCTTGTTGTAAATTCATATTACTACACTCGATGTTTTATTAAACTCGGCTGACGCCTCGTTTGACAACTTTAACATCTCGTTTTGTAATATGAATCTTTACTACACTTATATCGTAAATAACTATTTCATAGTGACAGTCTGTTTCAACCCCCAATTTTCTAATGATTGAATACGTATTCCAATAATAAAAACCTTACAGAGTATCACAAATTTTATGAAACATCATTTCTTGACAGATGACAACGTCACACTGTTACTGTCACGAAACTGTCAATCTTCCTTTCCTTTCGAGGTTTGTGACAAAATGTCCCTTTACAAAAATATACTTCCTTTATTTATAGACCTTTTTTCTGTGTCTAAACTTTAAAAGCGAAACGGCTCATCGAGACGAAAAACAGAGGATCTCATTTAATTTAAATTCAGGAGCAGTACTTCTAATAATGAAAAATATCTCTTTATAAGCTAAACGATAAATCCAACTTTGTGAGGGTGATCCCGGGATTAAACCTAATACCCACTCGTTAAGGAAAATTAATTTTAAACCTGTGGCGTATTTCCTTCTTTTGTTTTAATTATATTATTTATGAAACGACCTTTTTATTGAAGCACTGAGATTTGTAATTTTGTATGTGTATTTATCTACTTTCATTTAGTAATATGAATTTTACAGTTCTGTAAATCGTTTTGTAAAGGCATCTATTACAGCACTAGTGCTGTAATAGATGCCTTTATAGCACTAGTGCTGTAATGAAAAAACCGGTCTTATTAAAATTTTGCTGTTAAATAAAATTACATTTATTAGAAGAATGATTTATTATTAACAATTATAAAATTAATTACCAATTATTAATTAAAATATAACATTTAAGATTTATTATAAACATTAATAATATACTTTTTACGGTTAGAAATTTGTATACCAGAAGTGGATGTGATGGAGCCCTTTACGTTCGAATTTCCAATCATTAAATCCGTGTCTGACCCCATGATCTTCTTTGCTATTTGTTTCTTATTTTCTAAAGAATTCTCAACGTAGCCTTCTGCCGTAGAAGAGGATTTCCAGTCCCCGTGACGCTTTAACATCTGCATAACTGCACTACTATTAACTAGAATGGTGGCTGAGGACCTCCTAAAACAATGTCTACTGTATCCCTCGGGTTTGTTCGGGTTTGTTTGTTCGCGCCTTGGATTTTGTTGGAACTAAACTTGATATCGCTTCGTTTGCCACTGCTTCTATAACAGAGGGTAAACTTCCATCAGAATCGCTCAGTTTGAAAAACGCTTTTAATATTTTTGAATTTGTTTGACAAAGTTTTGTCAGTAACCATGCGAAACAGTAACTATGCGAAAGGTAACATAAAAAACTTGATTAGTAAACTTAATAGCAGGTGCATTTTTACAGGTACATTTTTATTTTTAAAAATGCCTTTTGCCAAATATTTTTATTCATAGATGGAAGTAGATAAAAATTTGTACAATATTCTTGTTGTAAATTCATATTACTACACTCGATGTTTTATTAAACTCGGCTGATGCCTCGTTTGACAACTTTAACATCTCGTGTTGTAATATGAATCTTTACAACACTTATATCGTAAATAACTATTATTGACAAGACAAGCAAAAATTTCGATTCCCGAAGTGGGAATACGTACAATAAAAAAAGTATGTGCGAAATTTAGTGGATTTAAGAATGCAGGGAAGACTGTAAGGTCATCTCCCAACCCATCCCAGTCACGCCGGTAACCAGGTCGGATGAGATCATGACCGTGGATCGTGGTTTGGAACCCACGTAAAGCTGAAGGTCCCTTCGGAAATGGCCCTGGCAACGAACGAAGAGGAAAAAAGCCTAATTCGAAAGAGTAGCAAGAAATGACATGACAAGCAAGAACTAAAAAATAAAATGTCTATGAAAACCAATTTGTATTTCACAAGCATTGTTCCACTGTGCAAGCTGTTCCTAAGGTCATATTTCATGTGGTGGAAAGCCTTGAAAAGGGTAATGATGTGGGCTTAACTTTGTGTGATCTTATCAATGCCTTTGACTGATTCTCTCATGATCTTCTAGTTGAAAAGCTTTCAAGGTGCGGCGTTACAGGTCTTCCTGTTAAGTTACTTACCTCCTATTTAAAATCTAGATACCAATGTGTTCAACTCGGGGAATCAAGGTCATCTTTTAGGGTGGCGTATCTTAGGGTTCCATCTTTGATCCGCTTCTATTTATAGTGTATATTAATGATCTGTGCCATTATTAGCAGGGGCGAACCCAGAAAGGAATGTTGGAGGGTAGGAATAAAAAATGGTTAAATTTTCACCAAACTACTACAAAATTTGACAATTTGTAACTATGGCGCCAGCGCCTCAGGTGCTGGCACTCAGTGCTCGTGTTGCCGTGGGAGTCGTCCAAAGTAATATAACTTGAATAATATTTGAAGTTTAGGGTGGTTTAGTCAATGATTTGATGAGTAGAACGTTGAGCCTTTGGTTAGAAGGATAGAAAATACATTTTATATTAAATTTTAGTTGTTTATTTTTAGGAGCTATAGCTTCTTTTCTATAGCGCTGATAGTCATAGTGTCATATTTCCACAACACAGTTATGTCATTTTTGTTTGAAGTCCGTAAATGAGTTTTAAAGATATCGAAGTGCATAAACACTAAACAACCAAAGTATGGGGAGATCTATTTTCATGGTATTATTAAGACGCACTGTTGCGTCTTTTCCTCTAGATTATTATTACGTGATTTCCGTGATAAAAGCCGCTTTATAATATATCACAGAACGCCGACGGCTTGTCACTGCCTGTTTTGTTAGGGCGAACGTGTATTTGATATTTTGCATAAAATGTGTCAGGAGAATCAGGGACTACGGAACGTGACGTCCTTTGTAATAATAATTTTAAATTAGTTCAATGACGGATAGAGTTGACTTTAGGCGAGTATTTTATTTGTTTCTAGAAATGGTTTGTGATACTCTATAGTTTATTTCAGAAAGGTGTAGAGTAATAAAAGCTCATTCGATATGCGAAGGGACTATAGAGTAACCCAACGAATATTTAAGCTATTTTTATAATTTGACATTGATTTCATAGCAAAATTCTTTATTTTCATCAAGTGCAGGTAGAACCACCCGGGTTTGGATCAATTTATGGGTTTTGTCTATTGTTATCTATGGCTCACACTAAAAATGGTGTGACAAAGGCGTGTATTATGTACATAGTATTAGGTACACTTATTTTTTATTAAACATAATAAAAAAAATACAAAAACTACATTATACAGTAATTAAATTATGAAAAATCATAATATTCTTGGTCATATGAGCAACTGCCATCTCCTCTTGACGTTATAATTAACGGGTCGACGGTCCGATCGATCAGGTGGTGAAGATCCATCATTTTCTCCTCTTCTTTAATGACATGATGGACTGCTGTTCGCCAGTTCACTGGTGTCACTTCCTTAATGGCTTAAATAAACAGTAACTGAACGTCTTTCATTTTGAATGTCGTGTTGTGTCTTGCTACAAATCCTTTCACTTGCGCCCATATAACTTCTATAGGATTTAGTTCGCAATGATATGGCGGTGTGCGTAGCACAGTTACATTCAGCTATATCTTCTACGGCTTTGTGTAAATTTGCTATAGCTAATAGTTCCTTCTTTATCAAATTATCTTTAAATTCAATACTTTTTGTGGTTAACCACTCGATAATTTCTTGTTTTCTACAAGATTTTTTATAGGAACGTTTTTATTAAGATATATTATTTTCAATAGGTTTTAGTAGTTATGTTAGTGCTCAAGTTGATAAATTCGATTGTAGTGAAAACACTCTTTGTCGCCATGCTTAAGTTCTCGTACCAACAAAAATGATAAATAAAATACATCATTCCAAGGTATTTGTAACCTAGTAAGTAGAGTAAATATATCATTCTCTGGTTGTACGCTTTTCAAAATTACTTAGAATGTAATATTTTCAGTTTCAAGAGTAATGTGCAAATATTCGTATATATACAATACTTTTTCTAAAACTCTAAGCTATAAATAATTTCTTTAATCATAATACTGTCTCGAGAACTAAGCTAGAATACCCTAGATTTATTATAGTAGATTGCACAAACGATTAAGCATGTCGGCATATAAACTTTTTATTAAAAGTACATTTAAAATTGTGGATATATAAAATTTGATTAACAATTCTTCTGTAAAAATAACAAACAAATAGGCCCGTTGACATTTCATTAATAAAGCTTTTCTGTAATAAGCAGCAAAATCTCTGCTATTGGGCCGTTTGCTCTGAATACCCAAATAGTCTATATACTTTCCCAAATATTTCCGGTCTTCTGACACTCCTAAATATTTAATTTAGTTTCCAATAAAACCAAAGATGTATTAAAAGGGTTGTTTTTACCTTTTTAGGGGGTGGATTTAAACGAAAAACGCCGTTTAGCAGCTTCGCAATGAGGTCCTAAAGTGGTGGCAAAAGTTCGTAAACTTTTACATCACAATTTAGAACAGAAAAAGGGATGCACAGAAAATATGGTGGAAGGTCGTAGAAATATTACAAATATGATTTATTTTGTCCATGAATATAAAACTTGATAACATGCAAAAGTTGGTTTATGTTTTTTCAATAGCAAAAATGGCATCGAGGAAAAAAGGGGTTGTCCGGGATTTTTTCTAAAATGTGTTTACATACTAGCAACGCTGTAAACATGGAAAGAGAAGTAGCAATACTGTAGAAATAACATAACCTTGAACCCGTAAGTAAAATATGTTTTTTCTTTCATATCCAAACTAGGATGGATATGAAGTCATGTCCGTTCAGTAACTCACTTTTCCAATCACTTAGTTTAAAGAAAAGCGCAAATTTGCCATGTGGCAGTCGAAAATAGTGTTTAATGGTCAGGTAATGCAAATTCTAAGGCTTAATAGTTAAAGTAATCTGCTCAATCGCGATATTTGTAAAGCAATAAAAACAAATATCAATTTTTGACGTTCACAAAACCCTATCATAAATCCTAGTCCGAGAGTTTCACAAAATGTTTCGTTCGAAAGCTTTCCAGTCAGGGTTTCCGAATATAAAGCAGAACTATAAAATATTTATTATAAAAATTGTATGAGGACGAAAGAGCGCCTAGAAATCCTTTTTCGGTTCATTCGTGCCAAGTTTCTGAATTTATGTATCTTGTATGCACACGTCAGTGGCGTATTTTAATGTTTCTTTGTATTGAACGATAACAACATTTATTACCGTGGCATTATTGGTACGAAAGCTATCAACGGGACTGTTGCTTTCAACATGAACCCAGCTAAAATAAGTGCTTGGCCTACTGCAACTTAAGAAAGCACCTACATCGAATAGGAATTTACAATTAACCCGTTGAATGCAGACTTTGCGGCGAAGAGGACCAAACCCCCTCAGATATTATATACAACTGCAAAGCACTAACTCGAAGAAAATTTTCGGAGAAATCTAATGTGGTGACGATCTCCTGCAGGTAGAAATATACTGGACCTTATAAAAGAAACAAATCTTTTCGGGTATAGCAGGAGCGCACAACAAGCTACTTGGCTGCAGTGCAAGAAGCTTGGGCAGAATGCTTGACCCCCGCCTAAAACCAACTAATCAAGTCAAAAACTCTACTGTCATTCAAGAAACATCATTGTCTCCAACCCGCAATTGCTATACTATATTTTTTGTTGGTAGGTATAAATGATATTCTTAATTATTCCTATAACAACAATTTTTAATGGTACGCCACTGCTATGGGGAAAATAATCCTCAAAAGCCTGCAGTTTGTAAGGGCACAAATGAGACACAATACCTTGCCAACAAAATGGGGTTTCTAGAAAAGGAAATCTGAGATATATATTTTAATTTCTTCCTTTGTGTCGTTGAACTTACCGACATAAGTAAAGACCTACGAAATGGGATTTTTTCTAATGTATTGTATGTATAGTATGTTGCCCTGATGCATGTGTAATAGCATTTTTGCTGACAACAATGTGTACTCTAACTAAACGACTGTAAGCGTTTTAAAACAGTGTTTAATATACTTAAATCTTTCCAGAAAAAAATCTAGCCGTACTAAACTATAGATAGTGCGCCCTTTTATCGTTAAAAATCTCTAAACAATTTGTTGTGCTTCAAGCTAACCAAGGATGAGAATTTTTAAATATTCTTTTAAAATAATTATCAAAAAGCTAGTCCATGATCTGAATCAATGAGAGCTTTGAGAAGGTCTTATTGCCCGACAAAGACCCTAACTAACTTCATCACAAAGAATTTGAGGCGCATAAATATTGAGGTATCAAGAGAAGAGAAACCACTCTTTAAGGAATATTAAGAACTGATTTATCTATTATCCAGATTGACCATAATAACATCTGGAGAAATCCGATTTGAGACCTCCTAACTAAAACCCCAATATAACCCAAGTAAAATAATCCTTTTATTCCGTTTTTGCTATAAAAGTTTTTGTTCAATATAAAATCTGCCGTACTTGGACCACTTATAGCTACACTTTGCAATCAAAATGGCTTCGTAATACCGCTAATTACAACGGAAGCTTCATAGTTCCATATAATTAACTCTGTTGTCGGTAAAACCGCTTCAAACTTCGTAAAGAAAAATAGAGGAGATATGAATTAGCTCAATTAAGCTAAAAACTGGTTTTTGAGAACCTTTTAAACGGGGCACAAAAAATAAAAGCAGGTAGTATTATGGATTTAAACATTTTCTTAAAATATTATTAATTTAATTAGGTTTATTGATATAAAAACTGAAAAATATAGGTCAGATGAGTAATTTACCTTTATTTATTTCTGATTCGCATCAACTCCCAGCGTTCCGAAAGAGTCTTTTACTGATTGCTTTTTAATTATCTTTTTTCCTAATCCTCTTATCTTTTTTAAACGATGGAAAATTATAGAATAAAGCCCCCAATAAGAGGAAAAAAATAATAAAAAAATTAACTACACCGAGCATTTTGCTTTTACAAACAAAGTGGCTGCTAACGTGCTTTACCAGAATCAATTTAGTGCAGTAAGTTTTAATCATATATTGATAAAATCCGTACGAAAGATATTTGAAAGCATTTTGCTGCAGAGCTCTTCGGTCTATTTAAATCTATGTCAGACGTGTCTCTCTACGGGACATCATCCATTCCAACAAAAACCTTTTTTTCTGAGGGCCCGTCCATAGGCTAGATGAACTCACTCTGTTTGATGCTTCACACCCATTTGGTGATCCCAGTGCCTTGCACCAGTTTGTGTAGGTCAACTGGGGAGAGGGTCAGGATATCCTCCAGTTTTGGTTGCCTGAGTATTCGTTGTCTCTTCAGATCTAGTGACTAGCAATGGCAGACTATGTGCTGTATTGTTTACCTAGCTTGTCGGCACAATCTGTAGTTAAGGTCTCCATTGTACAGTTGCATTCTGTGCAGATGATTCTTGACATCCATGTGTCCTATTAGAATTCCTGTAATAATTTTCAGCTGATTCCTGTTCATTTGAAGCAACTGTTAGTCTCGGGTCTGGATCCTCAATGAAGCATTTACTGTTGTGTAATCATTGTCTGTAGTTCCAGTGGATTTTGTGTTCACTCCTTATGGCATCTCGTACCGGGCACCTTGGTACCCCGAGTGCCGGTTCTGGACCAATGAATGTATTTACTGAACCTTTTTTCGCAAGTTCATCGGCTTTTTCGTTCCCTATAATACCTTCGTGTCCTGGTACCCACTGCAGTATTACTTTTGCCAGGGCCTGCAGTTTCTCTTGACATTCCCATACCAGTCTTGAGGTTACCTTGTTGCATATTAGTGATGTAAGGTCTGCTTGACTGTCAGAGTATATATATGGATCCGCTTATTGAGGTAAGCTCTCCTATTGTTTGCAGACGCACACTGTAATACCAAAATCTTAATTTCTAGGGGTCCCACTCACTCTCTTACCTATTGTTTTATTTGATTTCAGGAGCTTACTATCCGCAACATGTCATGGTGGATCTGACGGGAGTGACGGGGTAATTTAAATTTAAAAAATCGTAAATTAAAACATCCCAAAAGATATCAAAACCTCTTCCACTATACGAGTTACTTAAAAAATCTTTCTGTTTGGAGCTTTTCCGTAATAGCATTAGCCGGGTTTAATTTGAGTCGTATCTCCCACTTTGGAGAAAATTATCCAGAATTAGGGTCCCTTTTTATCTGTTTGTATTATTAATTGCTGTGGATAAACTCGAATTAAAATACCGGATTTAAAATGGAGAAGTGGATACGAGCCGGCGACTGAAATTTTATTATCTAGGGATAACAAAGGTATATTACGGCAAAAGGAAAGTGCTTTATATGGAAAATTAATACATTAATAACGTTTTGGCCCTTTTAGGAAAATAATTACAGTAGGACTTTAAAGTACGCTTCAATACCTTACGTCAATTGATTTATTAGTCAGAAAAATTACATCTCTTGACTTGTTTTTTAAAATTATAGATTAAAAAGGAGTCAGGAAGAGATAAAGCAGGTGTTACTCTCTTTCGGATTAGATTTTAGTTGCTTTGCGAACTTGCATAGTGCTATGAAGATCAAAGTTTTGTGAAAAATACAATTTTTTTGTTGAAAATGCAGTATGTCCAGACCAGTCGTCAGTATTTAGCTCGAACGACACTTTAAGACGCCACCTGACAAAAACTCTGCAACCTTCAAACAGACACCAGAATAATTCCTGCTGTGAAGAGAGAAAAAAGAGGAGATCAGAGGGATAATAAGTATAGTAAATAGCACATTACATAACAAGTGATGAAAGTGATACTTTTCAAACGAGGAGATAGTTAGCACGAGGCGTCAGACGAGTGCGGAAATTCTCCGAGTTTTAGAATAATCACTTTCACACGAGTAATGTTCACTATTTTTCCTACGACCACAAAGAATTATCAAAAAAGTCTTTGATTTGTGAAAAAAATATTTTAACACTAGTGTTCAAAAAAAATATCAACATTAGTGTTGAAATTAGCATACTTAGGATTATGTTCCACTTAATATCTGGTTTCATAGTTTGTCAATAGGCTTTTCCTTTATTTGTAGTTTAACTTTTCATTTTTTCATATTTTATTTATCATAGACAGAACCAATCCTGGATTGACTTCTAGATTAACCAAAATGAAAAATTTTAAATTTAATCAAGGAAAGATGCATTAAAGTGAAATTTAAAAAATCCACCCAACAAAGAAGATTTCAATTCAAAATAATTCTATAAATTATTTAATGTTTTTATAAAAAGAAGTCAAATACTCCTGATGGGATTTGAACCTGTGACCTTGCGATCTGTAGGCTAGAGCTCGATTCTCTACACTATTGCTACCGATAAAGATTTGTTGTTTAATACATGACACTCTCTTCAGCGCGATTTGTTTTTCTGGTAATAGATTTTCCAGTATATTATTAACATTTTTTATAATTTCTGATTGCATATTTTCACACTTTAATTCTGAGTCACTCGACAAATACATTATAAATAAGTTAAATACTTTACAATTACAGCTTCCTAGAATTTGTTCTTCTTAATAAATAGGGGTGATCTGTCATATTGGTACCATATATTTAAATTAAATAGTATGCCTTGTATTTTAACACTAGTGTTGAAATATTTTTTTCAACACACGTCTAATATACGGCGCTTCCTAACCAAATTAACCGTGCTTTTTATATCATTTTCATAGGTGGTCGTAGGAAAAGAATTTAAATATAAAAAACACAAAATGTGGTTTCTTGAAGTCCTTCCTACCGACAAAATCCTACTTTTACTCAAGGCACATCATTTAATGACTTTCGCCATCGCTGTGCGCCCCGCCACTTCCTCCAGCTAATTCAATGATAGCAGTAGTTTTTATACTTCCACATGGAAATGTGCTGTTTCCTTTACACTTAAGTGGCGAGAAAAGTAGGCTATTCCAGTTAACGTACGGCAAAATTTCATAACAGTACTGCACAGTGTTGCAACCTTTAAAAATTAAATTTCCCATTTTTATAGAAAAATTCCACAAACGCACAAATACGAAAGAAGTGTTTTTTTAGCAGGTCATAATCACAAGTGATCCTATAGAATATCCTACGAATATAACACTTTTTTCCAGTTGAAGACAGCGCCGACCTATCATTTCTCTGTGCTTTGTTCTCACGAATCCGGAAATTTTTTTCAACTCGCGTATGATATACGGCGCTTTCTAGCCGAATTAACTGTGCTTTTTTCTCAGTTTCATAGGTGGTCGTAGGAAAAAATATGAATTTCCTGATCTGTTAGGGGCAGTAATACAATATAAATTTGTTATATTATTAGGTCTAGTCCGTGTAAGTCCTAAAAGTTTAAATAGCAACAAAACACCAACAAAACCTATTTAAACAACTTAACTTATTGCAAACTTTCGAAATTAACAAGCTTAACAGGAAGTAAACGAAAATATAAGAGTTTCAAAACTGTCATAAATTTAACTTTGCGGGATAACGGAGACATTTTGGTGAGCTACATTTACCAGGATAGAATATAAAACATTATTTTCAACAAACCGTAGTTTTGTGATGATGAAACTTACACACCACACTGAGTTTGAAATTGATGTTGTTTGTATACGTACAGTATTGTATTAAAATGTTTTAAAATCAAGAATAACTCAGAATAGGCACAGCCGTAAACAGGGTCCTGCGCCTCACCTCCCGTCTTCTGTAGCTCACTTATTAATTAAGTTAGGATTTTGATATTTTGCAGACTTTACCTGTATCCTAGGGCGCATTTCAGAAAAATATTTTTGTTTATACAGGGTGTTCCAAAAAAGTGTGACGTCATAAGGATATGTTTTTTTAGATTGCATGCCATATATTTTCTTACTTATTTGGATGCATCTTGTAGTTGCCTACATACCCCTAAAATTTTAATGAAATCCGTTCAGTATTATAGGCGAAAAAAAAATAAAAACTAAAAAAAATCAGTTTTGCACCACTGGTTTTAAAAATTAATAATAAATAAAAATAATGCCTCGTTATTAAAATTCTACAAAGGTACTTAATAAATAAGGTCCTTAAGTCTCGTTAACCCAGTTTAATTAATACGAATTGTACAGGGTGTCCAAAATTTAGTGTCAAACTTTGCCCATTTTAAAGCAATTTATTTTTCTTATTTCAAATTGGAACCCCTGTATATTATTATATTATTCGACGAAAAATTAAAATTCAAACATTTGTTCTAATTACAACCTTATCGCAATTTCTAACGCATTAATTAATTGGGGGGGGGGGGGGGGGGGAGGGGGAGGGGGCGGACGGACGGACAATTCATTAAATTTGTAAATAAATTGTAAAAAAATTGCTGTTGAAAAAAAAACAATTTACAGGGTGATTCCTAAGTTGATACTTCTTTTTTAGCTGTGTATAGAAGGCATTAAAATAAACAACATTTTTAAATATCTTTTTTCAAAAAACCCAAAAATAAAGTACTTACATTCATTTATTACACTACAAATCAAATACGGTTCTGCCTAACTTGCCCGTTAAATAACATTAGGAAAACTTCTGGGTCTAGAGAAGAAACATTCGCACTTTTACGACATTCACAATAAATTAGCACCATAATTAGTTCATTGTTTTCAAATTTTACCATTTTCACCAATTTATTAAAATTAATTTGCTTCAGAAAACCACATCGCGTCCCGAATTGCCAAAATAAATAACTGACGACTGATCCGTAAAATGCATGACTCACATACAAAAAACGGAGAAAAACAATATAAAGTAAAGGGCTACGTTTTGATTACCAGGCCCGCACTTAGATTTTTTACTTCTGTAACTCGGCTGTTTTTAAGTTTTTTGAAAAAAGGTATTTGACAAAGTTGTTTATTTTAATGCCTTCTATACACAGCTTAAAAAGAAGTATCAACTTAGGAATCACCCTGTATAATGAGTTTATTACACCACTAGTGATGTTATGAATGAGCTCATCATATCACTAGTACGATAAAGCAACTTATTATGTAACTCAAACATGGGTTACGTAATAAGCCCATTATAGTGGGCGATATAAATAATAATTTAAACAAAGAAAAAAAAGCCAATGAAAAAATTTATTAAATTATTTTTTGTTTTGTAAAAGCGACCACTTATGTTTTGGAACGTTGTACCAAGTAATTTGACCTAATAAATTTGCCACGATAAAACGTAGAAGTAATAAAACCCTAAAATAGCACCTTTCCAAATGGTTAAACAGCACATAGGACAAACATATTGCGGCATTTTTCATTTTATGTCCATATATTACGTGCTGGGGGCAAACAAAACTTGTGAGTAGGTAATAATAACGTGAGTAGTTATAAAAGTGGTTGTTTTTTTTAATGACAACCACTCCTTGTATGGATTCATATCACCATTATATAACATATTCATAGAGTACTTTATACAGGGCTGCTTTGTATCTTGAACGCGACATTTTAGTTTTTACTCCAAGAAGGGAGTGTCATGTATTAAACAACAAATCTTTATCGGTAACGATAGCGTAGAGAATAGAGCTCTAGCCTACACATCGCAAGGTCACAGGTTCAAACCCCACTCAGGAGTATTTAATTTTTTTATAAAAACATTAAATAATTTATAGAATTATTTTGAATTGAAATCTTCCTTGTTGGGTGAATTTTTTAAATTTATGTTTAATGCATCTTGCCTTGATTAAATTTAAAATTTTTCATTCTGGTTAATCTAGAAGTCAATCCAGGATCAGTTGTTCCTATGATATAATTATAAAATATGGAAAAATGAAAAAGTTAAACTACAAATAAAGGAAAAGCCCATTGACAAACTATGAAACCAGATATTAAGTGGAGCATAATCTTAAGTATGCTAATTTCAACACCAGTATTGATATATTTATTTTCAACAGTATTGTTGAAATAATTTTTTTCACAAAACAAAGGCTTTTTTAATAATTTTTTGTGGTCGTAGGAAAAATAGTGTACATTACTCGTGTAAAAGTGATTATTCTAAAACTTGGAGAATTTCCGCACTTGGTTGACGACTCGTGCTAAATATCTCCTCGTTTGAAAAGTATCACTTTCATCACTTGTTATGTAATACACTATTTTATCTGTATTTTTTTGGGTTAAGCAAACTTGCTAGAAAAATAATACAATTTGTGATGACTACCAAGTAAATGTTTAAAATAATGTATTTTAATTGAATATACAGTTGCGCAAATAAAATCCACTGCATGCACTTTAAATCCCAATGCGGCCAACCGTAAATTTTTCGCGTATAGAAACTAAATAAATAAACCCTTTGCACGAAAAAAAAAACAAAAAAAAACCGGAAAACTACTTTACAGTAATCGAAATTTCGCAGTGATAGCAACAAAGTAAAACCAGAAATCTCGTTAAATTTAAAACCGACCACTGGCTTCTTTTACTTTTACAAAAACTCATTTAGTTTGAAGGACCTGCGGAAGTACGTTTGAAACATTACTCTCCTGATAGGTATTGGTCTGAAGTTTTAAAAAGTTTTTCTTATCCGGTGATTTTCCTATTTTTATATTAAACATCTCGAAAACTTTTTGCGTTTAAATAAATTTTAACTTAAGTGTAACTAATTTTTGTTACTTTCTTTTGTATTAAACTGAGTTGTATCCTTGGAAAATTGAATCTACAGGGTGATTCCTAAGTTGATACTTCTTTTTTAGCTGTGTATAAAAGGCATTAAAATAAAAATTTTCAAATACCCTTTTTCAAAAAAATTTAAAATAGGCGAGATATACAAGTAAAAAATCTAAGTGCGGGCCTGGTCATCAAAACGTAGTCTGCTATATTTTTTGTCGTTTCTCTTATCTCCTGTTAGGTATTCAATTTACGGGTGGTGTTGAGCAATCCACTGCGGTGTGTTTTTCTGAGGCAAGTTAATTTTAAATTGGTGACACGTGAAAATGGTAAAATTTGAAAACAATTAACTAGTAGATATAATGCTAATTTACGGTGAGTGTCGTAAAAATGCGGCTGCTGCTTCGAGATTATACGCAGAACGCTTTCCCTTGCGGGCTCATCCTACACCCAGAAGTTTTCTGAATGTTGTTCAACGGACAAGTTAGGCAGAACCGTATTTGATCCAAAGTGTAATAAATAAATGTAAGTACCGTATTTTGTAATTTTCTGAAAAAAGGTATTTGAAAAAGTTGTTCTTTTTAACCGAAAGTGAAGTCAACTTTTAAATTTTAAATGGAAACCTCTTATTTTTATTCGATGTTTAAATTCTATAAACAATTCTTCTTTCAATGACATATGACACTTTATAATAGTCGATTTCAGAAAGGTGTAAAGTAATAAAATTGGAAATTTCGTTCAGTTCGGCTCAATTTCGGTGTCGGCCATAGGCGCAGGTAAATTTTGTGCATTCAATTATTTATGATAACAAAATCTTAGAGAATTAGGTTAACGGGTATTAAGATAAAATAGTATTGTTTGTAATATTGAAATTTTAAGTAATTGAGTAATTCAATTCCTGAGATTACCAGGAGGACATGAATTCGAATGTTTTTGAGGACTATTTTGGAAAAGATATGCTGCGCACACCGCCATATCATTGCGAACTAAATCCTATAGAACTTATATGGGCGCAAGTAAAAGGATTAGTAGCAAGACACAACACGATATTGTAAATGAAAGACGTTAAACCACTGTTTGATTTATCAAGCCATTAAGGAAGTGACACCAGAGAACTGGCGAAAAGTAGTCCATCACATCATTAAAGAAGAGAAGAAAATGTGGAATCTTGACTACCTGATCGATCGGACCTTCGACCCATTAATTATAACGTCAAGAGGAGATGACAGTTCCTCAGATGACGAAGAATATTATGATTTTTTTAAATTTAATTTCTGTATAATGTATTTTTTGTATTTTTTTTTATAATGTTTAGTAAAAAATAAGTGTACCTAATACTATGTACATAATGCACGCCTTTGTCATACCATTTTCAGTGTTTGTGAATGGATAACAATAGGTAAAACCCATAAATTGACCCAAAACCGGGTGGTACTACCTGCACTTGATGAAAAGAAAGAACTTTGCAATAAAATCAATGCCAAATTATGAAAATGGCTTAAATTTTCGTTGGGTCACTTTGTAGTCCCTTTGCATACCTAATGAGCTTTTATTACTCTACACCTTCCGGAAATAGACTATAAGTGTATAATATCCGTATAAAACCGATTTCTCTTCTATTTTTACTTATACTATAATAACTTTAAAAAAAAAGAAAACCCTTTCATGGTTACGAAAAAACTTATTTAATTGCCCTCGTAATACAACGAAGGTAAAATAATATTCTGGTTCAGAGTGGCTACCTTTGCGACGCAAATATGAAAAATTTTAAACCAAAACCATTTATAAAAAAAAACTAATTTACCTTTATCTGAACCTGCTTTTCACCAAACACACTTCTTCTTGCCCGCTTTTTTTTCTGTTATTTACGATCTCCGGAATAATGCTGGCATTATATTTTACTTACGGAAAATTGGTCTCCGGGGGTCGATTCGTAGCTTACCTAAAACAAGAAAAAGGAAAATTAGGAACAAATCTTGCTTAGCTTTACTTGGGACTGCGAAAAATATATACGGGTAAAATTATTGACCTCGAAAAAATTAAGAATTGTACATGAAAAATATAAACCACCTTATTCGCTAAAGAGATTTAGGTTAAGGACGTCCAATGTTCACGGGATAAAAATTTACGCACTCTCATAATTATAAGATTATGATGACATAGTTGCGATATAATGGCTGCCTACCTTTTTTAGTGGCCTTCGTTTATTAATCAATTCTAACAACCCGCTGTCACATGCGTTAGATTGTTACTATCAAAATGTACTATTTTCAAGATTTAACAATTTAAAGTAAAAAAATACTCCCATCACATTAACACCACGCTACTAATCGACAACTACCTGATCGGTGCGCTGCATGATTCATTAGAAAATAAATAAAAATAAACATACTTTATCAACAATGCTTAGGATTTTAATATTTTGGGAGAGCTTACTTAATATCTCCGGTATTTTTGGATTATTTGAAATTTTTTTTTATTAGATTTCTATATCAGTTTAAAAAATAGTATGAACTTAATTAATACCCTGTATAAGTAGGTTAGGTGAAAAGTATTAATTTATGATTATGAGATTCCTTTAATAACATCATCTAGAAATGTTGGTATCGTTTTGGATCAATACGTGACATTTGAAACTCATGTAAAATATATATTAAAAAAGGCTTATTATAAACTTAAAATTTTGTATCATTTTAAATTGCACTTAGATACTGTAGTATATTTCAGAAAGGCGTAGAGTAATAAAAGCTAATTAGGTATGCAAATGGACTACAGAGTGACCCAACGAATATTTAAGCCACTTTTATAATTTAGCATTGATATCATTGTAATATTCTTTATTTTCATCAAGTGCAGGTAGTACCACCCGGGTTTGGGTCAATTTATGGGTTTTGCCTGTTGTTATCCATTCACAAACACTGAAAATGGCGTAATAAAGGCGTGCATTATGTACATAGTATTAGGTACACCTATTTTTTATTAAACATAATAAAAAAAATACATTATACAAAAATTAAATTATAAAAAATCATAATATTCTTCGTCATCTGAGGAACTGTTATCTTCTCTTAACGTTATAATTAACGGGTCGACGGTCCGATCGATTAGGTGGTCAAGATCCCACATTTTCTCCTCTTCTTTAATGACATGATGGACTGATTTTCGCCAGTTCTCTGGTGTCACTTCCTTAATAGCTTGATCAAACAGTAGCTTAACGTTTTTCATTTTGAATGTCGTGTTGTGTCTTGCTACAAATCCTTTCACTTGCGCCCATATAAGTTCTATGGGATTTAGTTTGCAATGATATGGCGGTGTGCGCAGCACAGTTACACTATGTTTTTCAGCTATATATTCCATGGCATATTTCATAAAACGATGTTTGTGTAAATTTGCTATAGCTAAAAGTTCCTTCTTTATCAAATTATCTTTTTTTCTTTGGTTAGTTATCATAAATAATTTAATGCACAAAATTTACCAGCGCCTTTGGCCGACACCGAAATTGAGCCGAACTGGGCGGAAGTGCCCATTTTATTACTCTACTACACCTTTCTAAAATACAACATGAAAGCTTGTAAACATATTAATTATAA
Source organism: Polydrusus cervinus (assembly GCA_935413205.1). NCBI lineage: Eukaryota > Metazoa > Arthropoda > Insecta > Coleoptera > Curculionidae > Polydrusus > Polydrusus cervinus. Next base: position 29,739,008 of record OW284519.1, read on the forward strand.
AGATCAATAAAAGTTACAAATATTACAATTTAATTTATGTCCAATAAACAATTTAGACATATGACATTTACAAAAAAAGCGTAGAATTTAGTGGGAATTTAAAAATAATACAATATATACGGTGTTCCGTTTAAAAAACCTAAGTTATATTCGCCACGGTTCTTTGGGCCACCCAGCATACTCCAATATAATTTTAAAATGTGCACCTTAATAATCTCTACAGTTTTTGCATTTCAAATTTTTACCCAATTTTTAAGACAAAGGACAAAATAAACTCTACTCTATAGTTGACTCACCCTGTACAATCATTTTAAAAACAATTTCCTTGGGATCGCATTGAAATACCGATTAAATACTAATCAAAATCCTACCTTTCTGTGTTAACTGGCATGTTACTGTGCCAATGTATAGTTATTTAATTATGGGATAATTTTTACAAGTTTATTTTATTGCATATAATTTATTGTTATTGTTTTCTTTTTGGCCCAAATAAATATTTTTATTACTAATATTAAAAAAGCAATTTAAATTTTGTTTATGTATGCAAGAACTGTTCGAAATACGTAATTTTCTTGCCTAGAAGAACCTGTTAAAGGTTAAAAATTCCTAAAATATGCAATATTAAGTCAGAGATAACAGTCTAGTAATAAAATGGAAATTTAGATCCATGCCAAAACCGAATATAGAATTTCCCTAATTTAATGACTTGGATTGGAATATATACGGACTGGAAAGTTGTTATTACCCACTTTTTCGTTATAGAAGTCATGCCTAATATAGATTAATAGGTGAAGTTGAAAATGTTAAAAGTAGTGTAGATACACGCCATCGGTATTTTCCACAAGCGCACAGCATTTATACTGTTTATTGGTTTCTCAAAAACGACTATGGCTATGCAATTTATATTAAGTTATGATGAAGAAATAGTAAAACAATTTTTTTATACTGTAGTGTATTACATAAATTGAATAGTAAACAGGTAAATAAAGATGACGAAGACACTGTTTCCCTGCATTGCATAACGACTGAACGAGAGAGTCAGTCAATATACGACCGAGAACCAGTGAGCATCGTCTGCATAAGAACGTTGTTATTATTATATTAGAAGTGATCCAAATAGCGATAGTGATATATATATATATAATAACGGGAGTTTTTGATCGTTCGTTTCCTGTGGTGAAGTTGAAAAATAAAAAAAATAAAAAACCATGGATCACTAAGGGAATTAAGATTTCTAGCAAAAATCTTCGTTCTCTCCACTATATTCGTAAGTACTTTCTTGACTGTGCGTTTTTTCTCTCTTATTTTAATAAATACAGATCAATTTACAGGATGACACTTCGATTAGCAAAGACGCTTCACTTTGAAAGGCAAATAGAAATTTCTTCTAATAAGCAAAAGGAGAGTTGGAAGATTGTTAATCATATTAGGGGGAAGGGAAGGAACGTGACCATTCAAACTGATATCCAGCCTAACGAATTTAACGCGTTTTACTGCTCTATTGCTCAGAACCTGGCTAAAGATATTACTGCGGGGTGCGACCCATTGGAATATTTAGATCATGTGTCTGTATCACAATCCTTTTTTCTTACCCCAGTTAACTTGGATGAACTTAAACAAACCTTCCATGATATAAAAAAAAAGAGCGCTTCAGGATTGGACGGAATATCTATTAGAGTTTTGCAGAAACTACCGGATCCTGCACTCAACTCGTTACTTGACGCTATAAATTATTCTTTTTCTGTGGGAACATTTCCCGATTCACTTAAGGAAGCAATTGTGATCCCGATTTACAAGGGTGGAGATACGGCTTCTCCTTCAAACTTTAGACCCATCTCAATAATTTCTACAATCGCCAAAATAGTTGAAAAATTAGTTAAAAACAGGGTTGTGGCTTTTCTACGGAAATATGATTTATTGAGCTTTAATCAGTTTGGGTTTCAAGCCGACAAGAGTACTGGCGATGCGGTTTTTGCACTTTTGGATAATTTGTACCTCCACCTTAACGAGGGCGAAGCGGCCGCGGCTGTGCTGTGTGATCTTTCAAAAGCCTTCGACTGCGTGGATCACGGAGTGCTGCTGCGGAAGCTTGAGAAGTATGGATTCAGGGGTAACTCTCTAAGTTGGTTCCAGTCATATCTTTCCGGAAGGAACCAAATTGTTAGTGTGGGGGGGATAAAATCGGATAAATGTAAAATAGGGGCGGGTGTGCCACAGGGTTCAGTACTGGGTCCTATCTTATTTTTAATTTATATTAATGACATGGTGTCCTTAAGGATTAGAGGTAAATTTACAGTATTTGCCGACGATACCACTATATTGTGGCATGCCAGGAACTCGGAAGAACTAACTACCATTATATCTGACGATGTTGAGCGAGTTAAGGGCTGGTGTGATGCTAACTCTCTCACTTTTAATGTTTCAAAGACCAATATAATAAATTTTAATTGTGCTGTTGGTGACGTCTACTTAAATGATTCCTTAGTATCTAACTGTTCCAATGTAAAGTTCCTCGGTGTAAATATAGATAGTAACCTGACGTTTAAGTCTCATATTACAAGCGTGTGTAGTAAAATATCCTCAGGGTGTTTTGCATTGAGGGTGATATCGAGGGAATTACATGTAAATATAATCCGATCGGTATATTCAGCTCTTATCGAGTCTCATTTGAGATATGGTGTCTGTTTCTGGGGGAACTCTAGTCAGTATCTCTTAAATTCAGTATTTGTACTTCAGAAGAGAGCTGTGAGGTATGTGTGCAGGGCACGAGTAAGAGAACCGTGTAGGCCGTTATTTAGACAACATAAATTATTAACCCTTACTTGTATTTACATTTTGGAGACGGCCTGCTTAATGTATAAAAAATTTAGAAGCCAAGATAATTTAAGGGTACATCAATACGGCACGCGACAAGTGGAAGTTTTGCAGTTGCCCATACCCCATACTTCTTTGGTAAAAAATGCCATCTTTTATACTGGCAAAAAAGTATTTAACCACTTACCAGCTCACATTAGATCTCTGAGAACCCCTAAAGAATTTAAATCGGCTGTGAAAGGGCTTTTGCTAGAGAAAGCCTACTATACCGTTTTAGAGTTTTTCGATGATCGTTTTTAATTGTTTTATGTCCCTTGACTATGTAACTGTTAGTTCTGAGTGAGCTTCATTTTATTTTCAATTTGTAAACCTTTAACTGTTGGGCCGGTTTTTGTGTTGTTAATTTTGTATAATTGTTGTGTGTTTTTCTTATAATATATATAGATATTTTGGTCAAATGGTACAGCAATGGCCATTCGCATTAACACTGTATTATATGTATAAGTGAATATTATAGTATGTATATTGATTACTTTGTCAGCAAGATTATTTCTTTGGACAATAAAGGATTTTAAAGTAAAAAAAAAAAAAAAAGTAAAGTATATATATATATATATAAGGATACTACAAATACGAGCGTGCGGAAAATGTAACATTCCACGCCGATTTAAAAATTTTTCGCGACATTCCATTAAAAGTAAAAACGTTTCTATAATACATAAATACGTATCATAAACTACAGGGTAAGTCAACAATATACTAAAGTTTATTTTCGCCCTTATCTTAAGAATTAGATAAAAATTCGAAATACAAAAGATGTAGAGACCATTGAGGTGCACATTTTAAAATTATGCTGGAGTATACGGGGTGGCCCAAAAAAAAAGTGGCGAATATAACTTGGGTTTTTAATGGAATCTGATTCCCCACAAAATCCTACGCCTATTTTATAAATCTCATATGCGGAGCTGTGAGTAACGTACGTAACTAGATACTTTTTAGTATCTAGTTACTTAAAATAACTAGATACTTAGTAACTTAGTTCTTTCTTAATTCATACCAAAAGTAACTGTAACTTCGTTACTTTTGAAAAGTAACTTGTATCTAGTTACTTTTTAGGAGTAACTGATTGAAACGCGAAATTTCTTGGAAAGCATTTTATTCTACTTGTTCGTTGTTCGAATTAACACTTCTTAGTTTAGTTTTCTGATGGTAATAGTGGTAGTGTGTACAGGAAAATGAGTTATCACTACCTGGTAAATTTATGGGATCTAGTTCAAAAGCATCTTAGTTACTTTTAGAATTTCGTAGTTACAATTAAAATAACTAAGTAGTTACTCAAAAGTATCTTAGTTACTTTTAGTAACTAGTTACAATCAATGTAACTAGTTACTGTAAAAGTATCTTAGTTACTATAACTAGTTACTTTAACTAAGTAACTAAGAAATAAGTTACTTTTGGGTAAAAGTAACTATTCCTTATAAGTATCTAGATACATTTGTGCAAAAGTATCGAAAAAGTAACTAGTTACTTTTCTGAAGTAACTTTCACAGCTCTGCTCATATGTCTAAATTCTATAGTTTTTGAGATATTGACGTTTAAAATATGGCATTTTCAGACTGTGACAGGCTGTAACATTGGAACGGCGCATCTAAGAGAAAAATGGTTTCCACCTCCCTATCTTAGTTTGGTAATCTCTATCTAAAGAAACCAACTTCTGATTTACCATGTTAAACCAAAAAGCCGGATTTAACGGTTTAACACGTTAAACCGGAAGTTGTAGCTCTTAAATAGAGAATAAGAAATTAAGAAGGGTGGTGACAACCATTTTTCTATAAGATGAACCGTTCCAATGTTACAGCAAGTCTGAAAATGTTATATTTTAAACGTCAATATCTCAGTAACTATTAAATTTAGACATAACATTTTATGTAAAATAAGCGTAGAATTTAGTGGGGAATTAGAAAATAATACAATATATAGGGTGTTCCATTAAAAAAACCCTAGTTATATTCGCCACGTTTTTTTGGGCCTCCACGTGTACTCCAGCATAATTTTAGAATGTACACCTCAATGATCTCTACAATTTTTGTCATTCAAATTTTTATCTAAGTCTTAAGATAAAGGAGAAAATGAACTTTATCGTTGACTCACCCTGTACTTTACGGAAATACAAGAGAGCGATATTAAAACCTCCGAAAAGAACTATTTTTACGAATAAATAAATTTTCCAGATACAAAAATGTAAAAAATTGTATCTAGTACTTTAGGAGATATTACTTTAAAAAAAATCATTCAACATCCTGCAGCAAAAAATTTTAACCATTGCGGTGGGCTAAATGATTCTCTTAAATATCCAGCGTCTATATGTCACGCCACTGATATGGAATAGACAAAGAACAATGGCGGAAAGAAAGAAGGAAGTATTTAAACGTGAAGGAGCCAGCTTTCGAGAACATAATAGAACTGTAATGAAAGAACAATAAAGAGGGATTAAGGAGGATTTTTAATGTCTTTGGATGATAAAGTAAAACCGTTGTGACCTTTTCTGTACCCCGTAATTAAAAAGTTTTTTTTTATATAAAAACAGAAATTACCGACGCCGATGTTTAGAAAAGGACAAATTGTCTACGATGCAAAAGATACGAAGAAAAGTTATGCCTAATAAAACTTTTTTTTTATTATAGAACTTAAAAACTATTATATTCTATTTCAGAAAAGTGTAGAGTAATAAAAGCTCATTAGGTATGCAAAGGGACTCGACTTCATTGCTAAATTCTTTATTTTTATCAAGTGCAGGTAGTACCACCCAAGTTTAGGTCAATTTATGGTTCTGCCTATTGTTATCCATTCACAAACACTAAAAATGGTGTGACAAAGGCGTGCATTATGTGCATAGTATTGATTGGGTACACTTATTTTTTATTAAACATTATAAAAAAAATACAAAATACAAAAAATACATTATACAGAAATTAAATTATAAAAAATCATAATATTCTTCGTCATTTGAGGAACTGTCATTTCCTCTTGACGTTTTAACTAACGGGTCGACGGTCAGATCGATCAAATGGTCAAGATCCCACATTTTCTCCTCTTCTTTAATGATATGATGGACTGCTTTTCGCCAGTTCTCTGGTGTCACTTCCTTAATGGCTTGATAAATCAAACAGTAGCTTAACGTCTTTTATTTACAATATCGTGTTGTGTCTTGCTACAAATCCTTTCACTTGCGCCCATATAAGTTCTATAGGATTTAGTTCGCAATGATATGGCGGTGTGCGCAGCACAGTAACACTATGTTTTTCAGCTATATATTTCACGGCATATTTCATAAAACGATGTTTGTGTAAATTTGCTATAGCTAAAAGTTCCTTCTTTATCAAATTATCTTTTTTTCTTTGGTTAGTTAACATAAATAATTTAATGGACAAAATTTACCTGCGGCTATGGCCGACACCAAAATTGAGCCGAACTGAACGGAATTTCCCATTGTATTACTCTACACCGTTCTGAAATAGACTATAGTTTGAAAAAGTCACGGTCATGGCGGGTGCTCTTGTAAAATGTCAAAGTCATATTTTTTCTGTTCACGTTAGCTTAAGAGTTTAAGCATTTAGAACCCTGGGAATTTAACCTTTTCAAAACCGTTTTTATAAAATTATGGATATTAAATTTGTAGACATTATAAATTTACATCAAAGTGATTTACATGAAACAAATTTCATTTTCCCGTCTTGTTTCAATTACATTTCGAAACAAAAGAATACCTTTACTCTAGAAAACAAGAGACGTAAATATTTCATTTAGTTGTTGTACCTTATAACCTTTGTTACATTGGAGTCTACTAAGAAAAATAAAAGACAATGTACAGAGTTCGTTGTGGAATATTTACCGAAGATTGGAGAAATGTGTTTTATAATAAAATGTGATCATTCTCGTTAGAAACCATTGACACTAAACAACAATTAAAGAAGGAAAGAAATAAGACATTTTCCTTTACAATTTATATTAAATTATTATTGCTAAGTCATACCATTTTACTCCGACAACCTGGAACTCTTCTCTTAAAAAGGATATGAATATTTTATTTGAAATACTGACATTGGTATTTTGAACAACAGTTTGCAACAGAACGCGTAATTTTTTGGTATACACACTTTTAAATGTCAATTTACATTAAAAAAAATGTCAACACATCACGAAACATCCACAAATAAATTAGGTTATATGCACAAACTTGAAATTTTGTTGAAGTTTCTCAATTCACATTAAATCCACAATACCCCGTATGCATTTCGACTTCCACTTTGTATGCCCGAAGTGATGCCGTTGCCAAGGCACTCTGGATTCGAATATTCCGACTTTGAAAGTCATATGAACCCATAAATTCTCGATAATTCACCCCCTGCATAATGGGGAGGCGTGCAAGTGACACCCCGATCGTTAAACCCTGTTCGATGGACCCTTTGTGGGATATATAGCAAATTGGCAACATTGAAATACTGACCTAAAAAGAAAATCTAAAAAGGATTTAAATCTTTATATAAAAAAAAATGTCTAGGAGAAATATAGCAAGACTGTAAGTACTATTAGTTCAGAAAGGTGTAGAGTAATAAAATGGGAAATTCCGTCCAGTTCCGCTCCATTTTGGCGTTGGCCATAGGCGCAGGTAAATTTTGTGCATTAAATTATTTATGATAATTATACAAAAAAAGAAGATAATTTGATAAAGAAGGACCTATTAGCTATAGCAAATTGACACAAACATCGTTTTATGAAATATGCCGTGGAAGATATAGCTGAAAAACATAGTGTAACTGTGCTGCGCACACCGCCATATCATTGCGAACTAGATCCTATAGAACTTATATGGGCGCAAGTGAAATGATTTGTAGCAAGACACAACACGACATTCAAAATGACAGACGTTAACCTACTGTTTGATCAAGACATTAAGGAAGTGACACCAGAGAACTGGCGAAAAGCTGTCTATCATGTCATTAAAGACGAGGAGAAATGTGGGATCTTGACCACCCGATCGATCGGACCTTCGACCCATTAATTATAACGTCAAGAGGAGATGACTGTTCCTCAGATGACGAAGAATATTATGAAAATATGTGTATAATGTATTTTTTGTATTTGTTATAATGTTTAAGAAAAAATAAGTGTATCTAATACTATGTACAATAATGCACGCATTTGTCACACCATTTGCAGTGTTTGTGAATGGATAACAATGAGCAAAACCCATAAATTGACCCAAGTCCGGGTGGTACTACCCGCACTTGATGAAAATAAAGAATTTTGCAATGAAATCAATGCCAAATTATGAAAGTGGCCTAAATATTCGCTGTTTTACTCTGTAGTTTATTTGCATACTTAATGAGCTTTTATTACTCTACACCTTTCTTCTGGTTGGTCAGTTTTGATTATAGCTTTGATACTAGGAAAAGATCCCATTTACACGATTGGTTTTATTTGTATTTTTATTTATTTTCTTGAAAAAAAGTTGTCGGTATATCGATGTTAAAGCATTGAAACCTTAAACGCCTATTTCAAGAATGGTATATTATGTCAATTTTGACAGACAGATATTAAATAACAAATAAAAATCAACCTGACCGTCCGAGAAAACCTACTTTCGGTAAGTGGACATCGGAATTATATACATTATTTGTTACACACATTTTGATTGACAGAACAAACAGTTAAAATATGTTTTGTGGTCCAAATGCTACACACGAACGTATATGTCAATCCGTGACGCGCGTTTTTAGAACAGGGTTGTTAAGCGTAAATCAGGCAACGCCATTTATAAAAAATGGTGGACGTGAACGGAGATGTGTACTTGAAGGGGATTCGTGATGAATGTGTTAACCGTTACATAGTTAAATGAATGTTTGTTTTTGTACAACTGTCAAAAAAAAACGGATTTTTTTTGTGACTATGGATCCACAAACCGCTTCTTTTTTCACTTTAAAAAAATGTTCTTTTGTCACTGAAAAAAAAATATAATTTTTTTTCGAATAAATTAAAAATTAATTTCCAAAACATTTTTTATTGACAAATTTTATTACCAAAGTAAGTTAAATATGTCAAGATCTACAAGATACTAAAAATTTGAAAAAATTAGCCGAAGGTCTCTGTGTGGCCTAGCAAAACACGAAAAAATAAATCAAACCGCCCAAAAATCACCATCAAAAATACCAGAATTATAAAATATGCTCGAGAGACAAATAGGACAATTCAACAAAGGACATAGACAGTTCTCCATGGAGCGCCTTGATGTATGTAGAACGATTTAAAAACAAATGACGGGGTCTTTGCGAGTTTTTGTTGGTTTTTTATTTGTCCGTTCGGCGGAATGGCAACATTCAGGGACTCTATTTTTTATAAAGAAATTTGAAATATTTGGTGGTGATATCAGGGTTATTATAAGTCGTTGTTAAAAAAGAGGGAAAACATATTCCTGAGGTGGATTAGAGTCTATTTCAGAAAAGTGAAGAGTAATAAAATGTGAAATTCCGGCCAGTGGGCGTAGGTAAATTTTGTGCATCCAATTATTTATGATAACTAACCAAAGAAAAAAAGAAGATAATTTGATAAAGAAGGAACTATTAGCTATAGCAAATTTACACAAACATCGTTTTATGAAATATGCCGTGGAAGATTAGCTGAAAAACATAACTGTGCTGCGCACACAGCCATGTCATTGCGAACTAAATCCTATAGAATTTATATGGGCGCAAGTGAAAGGATTTGTAGCAAGACACAACACGACATTCAAAATGAAAGACGTTAAGGTACTGTTCGATCAAGCCATTATGGAAGTGACACCAGAGAACTGGCGAAAAGCAGTACATCATGTGATTAAAGGAGAGGAGAAAATGTGGGATCTTGACCACCTGATCGATCGGACAGACGACCCGTTAATTATAACGTCAAGAGGAGATGACAGTTCCTCAGATGACGAAGAATATTATGATTTTTAATAATTTAATTTCTGTATAATGTATTTTTTATAACGTTTAAAAAAAATAAGTGTATCTAATACTATGTACAATAATGCACGCCTTTGTCACACCATTTTCAGTGTTTGTGAATGGATAGCAATAAGCAAAACCCATAAATTGACCCAAGCCCGGACGGTACTAGCCGCACTGGATGAAAATAAAGAATTTTGAAATGAAATCAATCATCAAAGTATAAAAGTGGCTTAAATATTTGTTGGGTCACTCTGTAGTCTCTTTGCATACCTAATGAGCTTTTATTACTCTACACCTTTCTGAAATAGACCGGAGTATAATAAAAAAAGATTTTGCTATTCTGTGTCCGTAATCAGCGACGTTTTTAATTTAATACAAAAAAAAGTAACTTGAATAAATTTATTTTATCCCAATTTTTTTTCTTTCGTCGTTTTCTTAAAAATGCACCGGTCGACCTCGCGACTCTTTTCCTTCAGTTTCCTTCTGCCCTTTTATCTCCGCATGAGTACGTGCTATATGTTGCCTTTATATCAGACCGAGTCTTTTAGGACTTTTATTTTAAAAACGTAGTTCAAAGGAAACGATTTCAGTTTGTTAGTGATTATAAACGGTTTAGTTTTTTAAAGGAAAAATGTTTTTACTCGTCAAGGAAAAATAATTGTAGCTTAATTGTTTGGTACCGAGATGGTATAAAGCATGTCTAAACTGTTTATGACAACGAAGATAAAAACAGGTTTATTTAATGCGCAGTTATAAACTTTTAGCTATTTTTTCTCTCGGAAGTAGAACTATTTTATATTTAATCCTTGCGTAAGGGAGAGATTAATTACTTAAAAATGCCTTTTTAACCCGAGGGTTCAAGACAAGAAACAACATTTGTTAAACTGCACTGGACATATCTAGGGCTTTTGATCGTGTTTGGCACGATGGGCTTCTAAGTAAATTGCGATCCTACGGTATGCCTAATGGATTCTGTTTATGGTTAACCAGCTTCCTTAAGAACCGTTCTCTGCAAGTGGCGATTGATGGGTTTCTTTCAGACACCTTCACCATCAATGCCGGTGTTCCTCAAGGGTCCATATTGTCGCCTACCCTCTTTTTACTGTATATTAACGACCTTCTAGTGAAAACCCAAAATCCAATTTATAGCTTTGCTGATGACAGCACACTTGTCTCATCTTTTACCTTGACTCCCCAAACATCCGCTGCCGACGCACATCTTCGCAGGCAGCATGAAGTATTGCGCCTCAACAAGGACCTGGAAGAAATTTTGGCTTGGGGTGACAGTAACCAAGTCGAATTTAATGCTAATAAAACCCAGGCAGCAGTCTTCTCCAAAAAGGTTAACATTGCAGAACCGGATATAGTCATGGCAGGACACGCAATTCCCCTGGCACCGTCTATTAATTTGCTGGGGGTCAATCTGGGAGGTAATATGTCTTGGCATGATCACGTTGCCGCAATTGCCAAGGCAGCTGCACAGAAACTTGGTGTACTTTTCCGCACCAAAAGGTTGTACACACCTCATCAACTTTTGACACTCTACAAAGCCCAGATTCGACCATCACTAGAATATTGCTCTCATGTCTGGAGCTCTGCACCCAAGCACACCCTTCGGCTACTGGATTCCATTCAAAGGAGAGCCATTCGTCTGATCGGCGACCCCGAGCTGACCAAGACCCTCGATAGCCTGGAGCATCGAAGACAGGTTGGGGATTTGGCTCTCTTTTACAGATATTTCCATGGCAGGTGTTCGACTGACATTGCCCACTTGATTCCACCTAGAGCAATGCAAAAGAGAAATACACGGCGAACCGCTGCCGCTCATCCATATGTTGTTCAGCTTAGTACTCCTCGAACTTCATTGTTCAAGAATTCTTTCATCTGAAGAACGTCATCTTTGTGGAATGATCTTCCTGAGGTCGTGTTTCCCAATGAATACAATCTTCAACGTTTCAAGACCAACGTTAATCGCTTTTTTCGCACTCGCACCGCTCCCAGAGCGCCTTAAAGGATTTTTCCTACAGTGCAGGTGTTTTATCATAAAAAAAAAAAAAACACTTTTTGCTATATTATTTTTCATTTAAGACCCAAAAAACTATTTCAACTCCATTTAGAGGTTTTTTGTAACTCTGTTGCAAGGGCTAGACAAAAAATAGCATTGAGGTGTTCTTTCAAACAATAAAATGAACATGTCATGCACTACTTTGTCCGCCTGCCGCTAAAAACTTTCTTTCTATTTTACTTATACGGACAGTAAACTCTACTACTTTATTTTTTATTACGGATTAGGGCAGCATCCCAGTGAGCTACCGCAGGGCGATCTATATTTAAACCTATAAACCCGTAGAGAAAGTGTTGGGATGCGCACAAACGTTTCCTATACTGGATGTGTTGGCCTACCGTACTTGTTTTATTATAAGTTCTATGTTTTCACGTCCGATGGCTATCGTTTGCATTGAGTTGATTCCCACAGATGGCGATACTAGATTATAATCGTATATTTATTCTTAAAAATATCTTGAAAGCATATTTTCGCTGTATTGGGAAATACTTACAGGTTATGGCTTTCTGATGAGTCCTAATAAGGACGAAACAGCCTGTCATTGTCTACCTGTACCCCAGGGAACCCATCACCTTTGGCGTACCTGTTTACTTTAATGCAAAAGATAGATGCACTACTTTGTCCGCCTGCCGCTAAAAACTTCCTTTCAATAAAATGAACATTTAAAGCATTGAAGTTGATTCCTACAGATGGCGATACTGTGTTTTCAATACTTATTTATCTCCTATGTAAGTCTTGAGAACGTATTCTCGCTATTTCTGGAGATGCTTACGGATTTTGGTTTTCTGATGAGCCCTAATAAGGACAAAACTGCTGTCATTGTCTACCTGTGCCCAGGATACCCAATATTTTGGCGTCCCTGTGTACTTTAATACAAAAAACTGATGCACCACTTTGTATACTTGCCGCCAACTGTTCATTCTATTCAATAAGTTGTACCTTCCACCAAAAAAACAGGTTTGTAACTAAAATTGGACTATTATGGTTTTCTCCAATAAACAAAGTAGGTAAATCAACTATTTTTCTTTATCTGTAATTTATTTCCTCGGAATTACGAGTTGTATCCACTAAATAAGGGTTACTGAACGACAAAGTTGACTGACTGCATTTTCAGATTTAAATTATTTAAAACTAAACGTTTCCAGTACCGTAGAAAATATATTTGTTTATAAATTTTCAGTAATAAAACAAATTTTCTAATGGTAGGAGGGGTTTCTGATTAAAAGTCTTTACCGACGCTTCTTTCTTGATATATTGCGGGTCACACAAAATGGCAGGCGACTGGAACGTGTAAATAGCATACAAGTCTTAAAAAAAACAAATAAAGTTATCAAATCAGTAAATTTAGAGAGTTTTCTCTAAAGAAGAGTTCTCCACTTAAAACTCACATCCGATGCTATTTCAAGTAAGTTCAAGAGAAACAATTTCCGCTTTACAGTTAACTCAGACTAAAAGAAAAATGAACAATTATTTAACTAAACATTACCAAGATCACTTACTTACTGGCTGGAAACTGTTCTGGTTCTAAGATTGTGTTTTTACATCATTTAAGGAGACTTGAATGACCAAACGGGCAGATGTTACCCTTACACTTGAATACGTTAAGGGGGATTTCTACTGTGTCAAAAAATCGAAATTTTTTTCCAACGTTTTTCGACTCTCTATAGCCTTTAGAATAACCGTATGTAAACGTTTTTACCAAATCTACTCCAAAAAAAAGTTACATCCAATTTTATGATTGCCGGTCAGTTCTCACCACTAGCCGCTTTTGAGTTAAGTCGCGTTCTCAGAGCTACGTTCTGTTGTCAGCGACATCATCTCGACCAATCAGGATCGTCAGGCCAGGCTCGCAAAGAGGCAGGAAGAATCAGCTCGTTTATCGTTTTTCGAGGAAGAGGAGGGTGTAATCTACGGGCCAGGCATAGCAGACTAAGTGACAGTGAGACTATTTTGTTGTGAGCCAAGTGGCTATAGCCGCCTCTAAAATCAAGTATTTTGTCATATTACAGAAAATGGTACGGCCCTTAAAATACAAAAAAAATGGTAAATTTTTAAAAAAATTTTAAATCTCGCGCCATTTTAACAGTTACTCGAGTTTTGACTTGATTCTAGTGGGGGCTATAACTACATGCTTACAATTAAAGAATCTGGGTCAATTTTATTTTTGTCATGAATAGAAAAATGTATTTGAATTCCGCCAGCAAGTTACGTTTTTTTTGAGGGGCACCTTGTAGCACCCTGTAGCACTCTCAAGTTTTTAATTTTTTGGGGGTTGAAAAATTTTTTTTTGGTACATCTTATCTTTAATAAAAGGAATTGAAAACTTGTTTTTCTGCATTTGTCTTATTATCCCCAGAAAAAAATCGTAAACAAACGATCAAAATAGGACCATCACAGTAGAAATCCCCCTTAAGCAACTCCACCGAGTAAGTGTTCCTTTAAGTTTTAATAGTGTTTTGTAACCCCAACCAGAATAAAGAAGGGGTTGGTTTTTGCTGTGTCAAGAATTATTAACATTAGGAGAAAAGCTTCTGAAATATACTATTAAAATGGAACCCTTTCTTCAACCAATTACAAACAGTTATTTTTATAAACATTTGTCTACTGACTCCTACGAAATTAGAAATGTTCTTGTCCTTGTTCTATGCACTTTTTCCACTACACCTATTTTTATCAAACTTATCACCCATTAACTCTTTGAAGCACAAGATATGGCACATTTTTAACACCCTTTCGGCATGAAATAGATTTGAAAAATAAAATTGTGAAATTTTACCAAAAACATGTTTATTTGCTTAAAAAAATATGGGTAATAACATTATTTCATCTAAAAAAAAAATTGTATTGCCCAAATTTAAGAAAAATAAGTGGTTAGTTTAGGTAACCACCATGCACAGGAATCGAAATCTTTAAAATCGGAAACAAAAAGGCTGTCTCTTGGCGACTGGTCCTAAATCGGTTCTGTAGCTAAAGTCAAAATATCTATGTGTTGTCTCTTATTTTGATCAGCGGTAGTTCCTAATGATGCAGAAGCAACATCATTAGGGAGTTTAGAAGTTGAGGCTTTAGGATCTTTTTGATATCCGGATGTTGCAAAATTTATCAGAGGCATATTATTGTCGTCACTATCATCAGAATGTTCGGGTTTGCGATGCCAAAATACAAAGATTAAATTCGTCTTCATGTAGGGAAATGGTTGGCTCAACATCAGAATCATCAGATTCATCTTCAGAGCCCAAAGGAAAATCTTCATCAGAAACATAATGTAGCTCCTTTAGTTCCTTATCTTTCAAACTTGCATGTTTTTCAGTAAAATTTATTCGTGTTATTAGAGATAACTATAATTACGTGCAGCACTAGTCAACAGTCAAGTCAAAAAATAGTCACTGCAATTCCAGTAATAATTCGTTTTTTATTTTTTCGTACCTTTACCAAACTTCTAATTACCATAGAAGTAATTATTTATTTGATAAGGGTACCAAAATATTTGCAATTTTAGAGACAGAAAGACATAACAGTTCGACACTCAATCTATCTTTAAAGTTTTCACCGTTCTTACTGACTAAATTTTTTTTAAAATGCGCATTGAGCTACAAACGCTACGTTTTTCTTACTTTGTGTTTATGTCAAATATGCGCGGTGAACACGAGCACTAACCACTTAACCTAACGTACATAAATCCGCTTCAGGATAAAAAATCACTGTAGTAAATACGCACTCTTATTTAGGACATATCAAAACATGTAACTTACAAAAATAACACCTCCAAACTGCAATATGTAAGTAAAACTTTAAAAAACACATCAACAATAAAAGCAACTCAGTTATTTTGACGTTTACCAGCATACAATTATCTGTACTTTCCAACTATAACAACCGAATTTAAAAACGAGTTCGCTAGCGACATCTGTACATTGTACATCAAACTAGGTTAGGTGGTTCCAGATCTAGCCACTATGCGTAAGTGCCTGGCAATAGGAGGATGTTCGTGGTTATTAACGCAAACCACCATGCTCCTTGGGTCGCAAAATTGGTGGATATTACAGCTAACCACCGTGCTTCAAAGAGTTAAGGGTCTTAACTTCACAGCGAAATATTAGATGAGCTATCCATCCTTATCCGACAATACAGGATGTCCCATAACTTATGGGCCGTAGAGTAACTGGAGATACTAGACATCAAACTAAGACGATTAAGTCATATAAGTTTTTTAGGATTGTTACTCGTTCTAGAGATATAGGGTGTTGAAAGTAAAAGTTTATTCTCGAAAATAAGCCATAATTTTAAAACGTTTAATGAATCGAATTGAAAGTTGGCAATATTATGTTTTTATGAGCAAGAAATAAGAATTTGTAGACATTTTTAAGTTTCAAACTAGAGGGCGCTAGTTGCATACACTGGGCTTCATAAATCTATGATTTTTTTCTTACCTGTGATATTAGGTGTTTTTCAATTGTAGTTTCTTAAAGAAGGGCATTTTCTGAGTCAAAAAGATGTACTTGATTGATCTTAATATCTTTAACGGTTTTCGAGATATTTCCCTTTAAACATCCCCAAGCATAAAAAAACAGTACATAATTAAATTAATATTTTAGTTATCAAAAAAAAAACTTATATGACGTAATCTGCTTAGTTTGATGTCTAGTATCTCCAGTTACTCTGCGGCCCATAAGTTATGGGACACCCTGTATATAAATAGTTTTTAAGCACTTCCGATTAATATTTATAAATTCTTCTTCAAAGTTATCAACTAAATGTAAAATTATTATATCTATGAAGGGTGATTCCTAAGTTGATTCTTCTTTTTTAGCTGCGTATAGAAGGAATTAAAATAAACAATATTTTCAAATACCATTTTTCAAAAAACCCAAAAATAAAGTACTTACATTCATTTATTACACTATGAATCAAATACGGTTTTGTCTAACTTGCCCGTTGAATAACATTAAGAAAACTTCTGGGTGTAGAGAAGAAACGTCCGCACTTTTACGACACTCACAATAAATTAGCACCATTATCAGTTCATTGTATTCAAATTTTACCATTTTCACCAATTTATTAAAATTAATTTGCTTCAGAACACCACATCGCGCTTCGAACTGCTAAAATAAACTGACGTCCGATCCGTAAAATGCATGACTCAAGTAATGTTTTTTTGTAAAAAAAACCGAGAAACACAATACAAAGTAAAGGGCTACGTTTTGATTACCAGGCCCGCACTTGGATTTTTTACTTCTGTAACTCGCCTATTTTTAAGTTTTCTGGAAAAAGGTATTTGAAAATGTTGTTTATTTTAATGCCTTCTATACACAGCTAAAAAAGAAATATCAACTTACCCTGTACATAAAAAAAAATTAAGTAATTCAACTTGCGTAATAATTATATATATTATTATTCTAATGCCATGCTCTAGTTTTCTTTGGTATGCAAATTGGCTTTGCAGTAATTGACTGTAGAACATAAATGAAAAAAGTGATGTATCTAGTTATTTAAATTGAGCACGCGAGATGGTAAAAAGACTAAATTTGATATGATATGGAAAACTATCGGAGCTAATTATTTTGAACAAATTCCAAAGCACTAACATCGGTAATTATTAAATCAATATTTTTGATGCAAACGCTTTGAAGAACGCTTGAAACAGACTTCACCCTCTTGGCAGTGGCGGCTCGCGGTCATAAAAAATGGTGAAGAACTAGGTATAGCGCGGGTACTTAAACAAGCATTGACTAAAAACCCGTGTAACAAAACGTCTCTCTTTTCCTCATCTGTCCAACGATCGAATGGAGTTTCCAACAAATTACAAACTATGTCATTAATTGGGCTTATTTTTAAAACACACAACTAAGTAGGTACGTACACTACTAAATTAACTGAAAAATAAAAACAAAACTTTTTAATCACACAGTAAATCACGTAAAAATGATATGATAATATATTTTTTCAAAAAACTCAAAAATAAAGTACTTACATTATTTTATTATACTACGAATCAAATACGGTTTTGCCTAACTTGCCCGTTGAATAACATTAAGAAAACTTCTGGGTGTAGAGAAGAAACAACCGCACTTTTACGACATTCACAATAAATTAGCACCATAATTAGTTCATTGTTTTCAAATTTTACCATTTTCACCAATTTATTAAAATTAATTTGCTTCAGAAAACCACATCGCGCCGCGAATTGCCAAAATAAATAACTGACGACCGATCCGTAAAATGCATGACTAACATACAAAAAACGGAGAAAAACAATATAAAGTAAAGGGCTACGTTTTTATGACCAGACCCGCACTTAGATTTTTTACTTCTGTAACTCGGCTATTTTTGAGTGTTTGAAAAAAGGTATTTGAAAAAGTTGTTTATTTTAATGCCTTCTATACACAGCTAAAAAAGAAGTATTAACGTAGGAATCACCCTGTATAACTAAATAAGACTAAAAACATTACGTTTTCTTGACACGAATTCTATCGATGTTATTAACGGATTTTTTGAAGAATTTTTGATAGGCCAATGAGGCAACTGCTTAAAACGCTATTTGTACCCTTTACTTCCACCTTCTGTGACGTTCCGCCTCTGTTGAGAACCACGTCTAACGATTGTAGGTCAGTCATGGCGGACATTGCCTTCGTAGAAAACGCAGATTATAAATTTATGGCTTCAAAGGTGAGTTAATGTCACTGGGGTCTGTACTTTTAGCTATACATTTAGTTCGAGCCGTAGTTTATTATACAGCAAGTACAGCTGGCGACAAGCCGAACTTTCAGGCCAATATAAAAAGCCACATATAGCTAATCGGCACCCTAAATTCCTCTAAAATTAGTACTTAGTACATAAAAAAGTGTTTTTCTTTTTTTTAAAATTATGTTTATTGTTGTATACTATTTAAGGGGGGGCTGCCGGTATGCAGACGGTCCCTTTCTCCAGAAATACAATGTTCTATTTACGCCCATTGAGCCCCCCCCCCCGAGCATATTTTCTGGCTACTGTAATTATAACATAAAAATTACTGTAGTTAAATTAAGGGTTAGGCCCTTTTTTTTCTGAGCCGTAATTTTTTTAAAGCAAAACATAGTTTTATATGCAGGGTGTCCTAGATAAGGATGCACTCTAGGGGGATCTCGTAAACCATAGAAGAGACAGAGAGTGGTTAAATTAGAAAAAAGTTGTGACCTACTAAATCCTGCAATATGCATGCAATTTAAAAAAAGCCGTATCCATCCGAGGATATTTGGACAATACCGAATTTTCGCGATTTTGTTTTTATATTTTTCTGACTCTATTTGACGAGATATGTTAAAATAAAATTTACTTGTTTTATAACATTTTCTCTTCTACAAGTTGTTGTAATTAGATTTTTAATCCAATGTTTTGTTTTTTTTTAACCATCATCAACTTTGCGTTTTAGCGGACATTTTTTTAAAATTATTTTTAAACTCCCCTCCTCATTTATAATTCAACGACACTTATCACCCCTAGTATTAATATGGCGTTTCGATCTTAAAAACCCAGCATGAATAGGAATTGATGATGGTTCTGAAAAAACGAAACGTCGGCATAAAAATCCAAATACACCAACTTATAGAGGACAAAAATAACAAAAAGAATGTAAACTTTATATTAAATGTCTTTGGAAGGATTCGAAGTTTTTTAAATTTGAAAACACAATGTTTCAGCATTTAGTAGGGTGCATCTTTTTTCTAATTTAACCGTCTATGCAAAAATAAGCAGACCTTATCAGCGATGCCTAGAGCCGGATTAGAATTTTTATTATTTTGTGATGGTGTATATCTCGTTTATTTTTGAATTATTTGAAAATTACAAGTTAAAAAATCACCCTGTATATTTATATCATACGTATATAACTCTTTCTTAGAAGGGAAAGCGAGTAAACGGAAAAGCGTGACTAAAAATGTTGTTCACGTTAGTCTCAACAAGATCAAACCATTCGAAGAGCAATTTTTCAAGCCAGGTGACAAAACTGGTCCCAAAATATATTTTTAGAAAAACGTGACCGTATTACAAACGGTCGCAATGAATTCTTGATCGGATAAAGTAAATGTATGTGAAAACGTTTAGTGTTATATATTTTTTTTACAAAATGAAATTTGTAACGTATAAAATATTACAGTTGTTTAAATAATTTAATTTTGAAAATTGTGGCACATGAGCGTTTATTACTTATTCGCATCACTGGTTTTTTGATAATTTTATTATGGCCGACACAATTTCGGCTACATATAATAAAAGATATATGTACAACATATCTTAAGAGTGTAAGTTTTAAAAGTACATGTATTACTATCAGTGGCGCACCCAAGGGGGGTTTCGGGGGTTAACGCCCCCCCCCCCCCCCGAAATAAATAATTCTCCGATAAAAATATCTATTAAAATATAAATATAGTAATAACTTTTTTTTCAATGAACGTCTTACTTTTCTGATAGACTGTACAGAAGTGTGCGTTTCAAAGATCATCAGATTAATGAGCTACCGGATAGTTCCGCCCACCTGTTCACTGCGCACCTGAAAGTCAGAGCTCAAGCTATATTGCACGAGCTGTACAGCGTGGTCGGGATTAAATGCAAACAAGCCCAGGCTTGAAAGGACCAAAACCTAATTCCGCGAATCCAGTCCAAATAACCCAATGGCGCCGAGTTGTTCGGTTTTTACCTTTGCACTATTTGAATGTTTGTGATTAATTAAATAATTTTCAATGTCGATTTACTTAATATGTTCTAAAGTAAGTGTCACAGTTGTATATCTCTGGGGCTTTTGATCGTGTTTGGCACGATGGGCTTCTAAGTAAATTGCGATACTACGGTATGCCTAATGGATTTTGTTTATGGTTAACCAGCTTCCTTAAGAACCGTTCTCTGCAAGTGGCGGTTGACGGGTTTCTCTCAGACACCTTCACCATCAATGCCGGTGTTCCTCAAGGGTCCATATTGTCGCCTACCCTCTTTTTACTGTATATTAACGACCTTCTAGTGAAAACCCAAAATCCAATTTATAGCTTTGCTGATGACAGCACACTTGTCTCATCTTTTACCTTGACTCCCCAAACATCCGCTGCCGACGCACATCTTCGCAGGCAGCATGAAGTATTGCGCCTCAACAAGGACCTGGAAGAAATTTTGGCTTGGGGTGACAGTAACCAAGTCGAATTTAATGCTTAGAAAACTCAGGCAGCATCTTCTCCAAAAAGGTTAACATTGCAGAACCGGATATAGTCATGGCAGGACACGCAATTCCCCTGGCACCGTCTATTAATTTGCTGGGGGTCAATCTGGGAGGTAATATGTCTTGGCATGATCACGTTGCCGCAATTGCCAAGACAGCTGCACAGAAACTTGGTATACTTTTCCGCACCAAAAGGTTGTACACACCTCATCAACTTTTGACACTCTACAAAGCCCAGATTCGACCATCATTAGAATATTGCTCTCATGTCTGGAGCTCTGCACCCAAGCACACCCTTCGGCTACTGGATTCCATTCAAAGGAGAGCCGTTCGTCTGATCGGCGACCCCGAGCTGACCAAGACCCTCGATAGCTTGGAGCATCGAAGACAGGTTGGTGATTTGGCTCTCTTTTACAGATATTTCCATGGCAGGTGTTCGACTGACATTGCCCACTTGATTCCACCTAGAGCAATGCAAAACAGAAATACACGGCGAACCACTGCCGCTCATCCATATGTTGTTCAGCTTAGTACTCCTCGAACTTCATTGTTCAAGAATTCTTTCATCTGGAGAACGTCATCTTTGTGGAATGATCTTCCTGAGGTCGTGTTTCCCAATGAATACAATCTTCAACGTTTCAAGACCAACGTTAATCGCTTTTTTCGCACTCGCACCGCTCCCAGAGCGCCTTAAAGGATATTTCCTACAGTGCAGGTGTTTTATCATAAAAAAAAAATTTGTGATGTAGTGAAATTGCGGCGAAAGATTTAATCTTAAATTAGATTTATAGCCATTGTCTTTATTATTGTCAAAAAAAAAATCGTCATTACTGCGCTTTATTGTTAGAACGCAAACTGTTTCTTGACCCTCGTATTAATATTTCGTTGCTAAAATTCGTAACTGAAAGTTGGAAACTTTGCAGCCAATTTCATATTTTTAAACGTGTCGTGCACAGTACAAGAAAAGTTTTTCAGCGGTTCCTTTCCACAATAACTGTTATAAATCTTTTATTTCACTACATTCCAATTCTATTTATGTTTACGAAAGTAGCCTCTTAATATTAATGTTTGCATGCTTGTAGATACCAGAAGTCGGTACACAAACATGCAATAGAGTATAATAGGAAAATAATAAAAAATTTAACGTAATAATTCTAGGGGTTCATGGACTAGTAAATATAACTGGAAAAATATATTGCCATCATGGCTATAGTCTATTTCAGAAAGGTGTATAGTAATAAAATGGGAAATTCGGTCCAGTTCGGTTCAATTTCGGTGTCGGCCATAGGCACAAGTAAATATTGTGCGTTCTATTATTTATGATAACTAACTTAAGAAAAAAAAGAATATAATTTGATCAAGAAAAAACTATTAGCTATAGCAAAATTACACAAACATCGTTTTATAAAATATGCCGTGGAAGATATAGCTGAAAACATAGTGTAACCTGTGCTGCGCACACCGGCATGTCGTTGCGAGCTAAATCCTATAAAACTTATATGGGCGCAAGTGAAAGGATTTGTAGCAAGACACAACGCGACTTTCAAAATCAAAGATGTTAAGCTACTGTCTGATTAAACCATTAATTAAGTGACACCAGAGAACTGGAGTCCATAATGTCATTAAAAGAGGAGAAAATATGGGATCTTAACCACCTGATCCATCGGACTGTCGACCCGTTAATTATAACGTCACGAGGAGATGACAGTTCCTCAGATGACGAAGAATATTATGATTTTTTATAATTTAATTTCTGAATAATGTATTTTCTACTTTTTTTATAATGTTTAATAAAAAATAAGTGCACCTAATACTATGTATATAATGCACGCCTTTGTCACACCATTTTAAGTGTTTGTGAATGGATAACAATAGGCAAAACCCATAAATTGACCCAAACCCGGGTGGTACTACCTGCAGTTGATAAAAATAAAAATTTTTGCAATGAAATGAATGCCAAATTTTGAAAGTGGCTTAAATATTCGTTGGGTCACTCTGTAGTCTCGTTGCATACTCTACACCAGCCTTTCCCAAAGTGGGCGATAACGCCCCCTTGTGGGCGCTGCAGGCCTAAAGGGGGGCGGTAAGAGACCAAGAAAGAAAATGGGGACGCTAAAAAATAATTTATTCTCAAAGTGGGCAGTAGACAAAATAATTTTGGGAACCCCTGTTATAGTGGTTTTTAAGTAGGTGAAAAAATGGGGGAACTAAAAAATAATTTATTCTCAAAGCGGGCAGTAGACAAATTAAGTTTGGGAACCACTGCTCTACACCTTTCTAAAATAGAGTATATACGCATTATGTATTCATAATCAAAGCTCTCGGATAACAAATTAAAAACCAAATAAGCGGGCCGATTGTGAGAAAAATATTACTGCCAATGTCATGTATGTCACCGTCAACGATGCTGGTTAGTTAATTATTATTGAAACTCTTTGTATGACCCGACATGAGTGTCTACATAATTTCAAAAATGGAACGCAGTCGTAACAGTAACAAAACCTAACAATCAGATCGAATCATCTTGGTCCTGGGCGCTTGGGATTCGCATTCGCTCGATCTAGATAATAAGACTTCACAGTGAGATCGCGTAAATGTAGCGGAAACCTGTATCTAATGTGGGCTGATATGAACGTCTCTCACTTCGCTCGGTTTATTATCCTTGTTCCGAACCTACGACGATAATTAATCCTTCTTCGTTGCTCATTGTACTTATGATTCGATAAATACATCCCGTGTCTATTGTATTAGCCTATCTCGGAAGCGGAACCTTGATAGGGCAATGGAGTTTCATTGGTTCGAGGTAAACGTCGGCGTCACGTCGTCATAATATAGTAGTATAAGTAGGTGAAGGGGCTCTTCACCAAAAAAATGAAATAAAACCAGAAGGAAAGTTTTTCGGCAATATGAAACATTAATGTACCAATACAGCTACCATTTTAGCCCTTAAAAAATAATTATGTTCGAATTAATAATATTAATTTAATCCGAATGTAGTTATGCATAATAGGGCCACGGTTAACTCTGATGGACATAAATTATAAACTCTCGTGCATTTTGTCGCGCCCCAGCCGACCGTGTCCGTAAGCTCAAAGCAAGTGAAGACGCAACTCCCAACATGGCTTTGATATTCACCGTTGCTATGGTTACGTTACGTCAGTCACGCAAACAGCATGTAACAATTTGTATTATAATGAAGGGCAATTTAAAAATAGATTAGTCGTATGCACCATTGTTTTAGATTGGTTCGCCTAACCTAAATGTAATTATTTTGAGGATTCGCGAAACTTATGGTTATAGATATCGTTTTTACGTGATTTACTGTGTGATTAAAAAATTTATTTTTCAGTTAATTCGGTAGTGTACCGGGTGTTCCACTAAGAATGGCTCTCGGCCGTATCTCGGAAACTACTGGGCATAGAAACTCAGGAAAAAAAAATTATAACTAAAGTGGTCATGAGAAAATCCTGGAAATAATTTTTAAGTTCCGCATTTTGCCGCAAGAGGGCGTAATTGAAAAGTAAATTTTAAAAGTTTACATATCTCCGAAAATTCCACATTAAGATATATCTTTGATAACACCATTAAAAAGCTTGGACAATTATGCATCATTTTGGTCTTTTGTTGATTGGCGTGCCGACTTTAATAAAAGGGGGGGAAGCGGTTGAATGTGTAATCATTTAAATCGCTGTAACTTATAAACGACTTATCCGATTTTAGCAAACTAAAGAGTGTTTGGAAGAGAAATGTATGCACTTTCACCAATCGGATTTAGTTGTCCATAATAGTTCTCAAAAAAAATGCTAGAGGGCGCAATTTGTAATAATAACACATTTTTTGATTTTACTCCGAAAAAATAAATCATACGGTATAACTATGATACCATAATCGAAAAGTAGATTAAATTTGCTAGAACAAATATTAAAACCGCAGCTCGATATCTCTGTTCGTTTCAGCGTTATCGCCAATAGAATAATTTTTAAAAGTAAGCGATTATATATTTTTTAGAAAAAAAGTGGGACGCCACTGATATTTTTTCTTGTGGATATTATTTATGATTGGCCTGGTCAATTCTGCATAAAAATTGTCTCTTGCGTTTTTCTCCTCAGGCACACCGTTCTTAATTAAAATAATTAAATTTAATTAGACAGGCGGAAGTGAAGGTGGTCATTTCCAACAATTTTTATAAAACTAAATTTTTCATTATCAATGTTAATAATGATAATAATAAATAGTAGAGCTAATTTATTTTAATTAAGAACGGTGTGCCTGAGGAGAAAAACGCAAGAGACCATTTTTATGCAGAATTGACCAGGCTAATCAGAAATAATATCCACAAGAAAAAATATCAGTGGCACTTTTTTTCTAAAAAATATATAATCGCTTACTTTTAAAAATTATTCTATTGGCGATAACGCTGAAACGAACGGAGATACCGGGCTGCGGTTTTAATATTTGTTCTAGCAAATTTAATCTACTTTTCGATTATGGTATCATAATTATACCGTATGATTTATTTTTTCGGAGTAAAATCAAAAAATGTGTTATTATTACAAATTGCGCCCTCTAGCATTTTTTTTTAGAACTATTATGGACAACTAAATACGATTGGTGAAAGTGCATACATTTCTCTTCCAAACAGTCTTTAGTTTGCTAAAATCAGATAAGTCGTTTATAAGTTACAGCGATTTAAATGATTACACATTCAACCGCTTTCCCCCCTTTTATTAAAGTCGGTACGCCAATGACCAAAATGATGCATAATTGTCCAAGCTTTTCAATGGTGTTATCAAAGATATATCTTAATGTGGAATTTTCGGAGATATGTAAACTTTTAAAATTTACTTTTTAATTACGCCCTCTTGCGGCAAAATGCGGAACTTAAAAATTATTTCCAGGATTTTCTCATGACCACTTTAGTTATCTTTTTTTTTTCCTGAGTTTCTATGCCCAGTAGTTTCCGAGATACGGCCGAGAGCCATTCTTTTTGGGACACCCGGTACGTACCTACTTAGTTGTGTGTTTTAAAAATTAACTCGATTAATGGACATAGTTTCGTAATTTGTTGGAAACTCCATTCAGTCGTTGGACAGATAAGGATAAGAGAGACGTTTTGTTACAAGGGTTTTTAGTCAATGTTTGTTTGTTTAAGTACCCGCACTATACCTAGCTCTTCACCATTATTTAAGACCGCGAGCCGCCACTGATACAACGTTTACAGTATCTACAAAAATAAAATGTATTAAAATTTGAAATTTCATGCCTGACTGGTATAGTGTGTTCCTTTGACCTAAAACACTGTTTCTCACCTTGTTATACTCTGCGACGTTTTTTATTAATATACTCTTGCGTTTTGTGAAAAATACTTTCACCTGTGACATATATATTTGTAACTTGTGACGTTTTTTATTTAAAAGAAACAGTCCTTGGATATTATTTGTATAAAACGAAAAAAGCTAGTAAACAACATAATATACAGGGTGACCCAATTCTTTACGTAATTATATTAGTAAAGATTTGAAAATATCAGACGTTAATAAGTGGATAAATTGCCGTTTTTAGGCCAATTTAAACTTTCGAAAATACTTCCGGTTTAACCGGAAGTGAAGTCGAAATGGAAACCTCTTATTTTTATTCTATATTTAAATTTTCTATAGAAAATTGTTTTATCAATAATATGTTTTATTATAATAATATTGTTCATTTAATTTCCTTTCTAACGATGTAACACCAGTTAAAATTATTCATTAGGTAATAGTAGAAATTAACAAGAAATATCATTAATGTAATTTCTAGCCTCGAATAAGCTATAAGAAATTAAGTCAAGATCAGTCTAGTATGCCGTGGAAAACAAAAATATTAGTTCTGCATTTATTATATTATAAATGTACAACTTCAACAGAAATTTAAAGCTTGATTCCATGCTGAACTAAGCTTAAGAAGTTATTGTACAACCGGGCCTTAGTATACTAAAATGTTTCCTTCCTCTTTATCTTTCTTACAAAGTTTATCTTTTTATTTTACCAGAATAAGGCTACTAAAATTTTGATTATACAAAAAAAATGTGGTATAAATATGTATCCATACCATATTCGTAAATAACCAAATATTTCATTATCTCTTTCACAAAAAAGCAAGCCTAAATCTTGTCTAAACAGCGGTAAAAAAAATGTGTTTATTTTGTTCGTCGTTAGCGATTTAGGTGTTTGAGGAATAAATTGAGGTTAAAAACGACAATAAAAGGGACCTTATCCAGGCTAATTGGAGGTAAATATTTGCCCTTATGGTACAAAAGTAAACAAAATAATTTAAAAAAGTTATTGCAAGCGAAAAAAAATATACATATTGTTTTGTTTGCACGAGGCGTCAGCCGAGTGTGGAAATTCTCCGAGATTTAGAATAATCACTTTCACACGAGTATTGTACACTATTTTCTCTACGACCACAAAGAATTATTAAAAAATCCTTTGATTTGTGAAAAAAATATTTCAACACTAGTGTTGAAAAAAAATATATCAACACTAGTGTTAATAGGCTTTTCCTTTATTTGTAGTTTAACTCTTTCATTTTTTCATATTTTATATATCATAGGAAGAACTAATCCTGGATTGACTTCTAGATTAACCATAATGAAAAAAATTAAATTTAATCAAGTAAAAATGCATTAAACATAAATTTAAAAAATCCACCCAACAAGGAACATTTGAATTCAAAATAATTTTATAAATTATTTAAGGTTTTTATAAAAAAAAAGTCAAATACTCCTGATGGGATTTGAACCTGTAACCTTGCGATCTGTACGCTAGAGCTCTATTCTCTACGCTATCGCCGTCGATAAAGATTTTTTGTTTAATACATGACACTCTCTTTAGCGCGATTTGTTTTTCTGGTAATGGATTGTCCAGTATATTATTAACATTTTTATAATTTCAGATGGCGTATTTCCAACTCGCGTCTATATTCTAGTCTGCTGCGAAGGTCAGGCGGATGGCGGGACATTTAAAATTAAGGTTGAAATGGATTTTATTATTTTTTACGTCACGCTTTCATTACAATTCTTGCTGGACAGTTGCATCCAATTTTATTGGAACCCTTAACTTTCGGTTGTCGCGCTTTTTGTGCGTTTTTAATATTTTCAGTGTACCTTCCTGAACGGTGACCGACATATCTTTGTTAGGAAGAGTTCTTGATTGTACAATAACAAATGATGACTGACTATTTGCCTCTATTGTAAGCTTCCACTTTTTAAAATCTTCAACGGA
Source organism: Polydrusus cervinus (assembly GCA_935413205.1). Lineage (NCBI taxonomy): Eukaryota > Metazoa > Arthropoda > Insecta > Coleoptera > Curculionidae > Polydrusus > Polydrusus cervinus. The sequence continues at coordinate 29,767,319 of OW284519.1, forward strand.
ATTAAATTGCAGGTCTTCTTATTATATCATGGACATCAACAAAATGAAGATCCAGTTCAGCCAAGGATGAAAACAAAGTTCTACATAGAGGGCATGCAATTGTCTTTAAATGTGATTGTATGAAGACTTTGTGTTTTAATTTCATGTGAGCACTAATATTTGATTTTGTACTGCATTCCCTTCCACATTCTGTGCACACATAAACTGTTCTACAATTTAAAAAATGACGGTTAGGTTTTTACTTTCAAAATATTTAATATTTTGTGTCAGCCGCATGCCATAACAAAACTTACTGATTAATAACTTGCCCCTCCATTTTAATTATGCCCCACAAGGCCACAAATAAACAAACCGGCAAACTGTTCTTGTAAGAAAACATAATACCTCGACTATGACTCATCAGCGTGAAGTAAAAAAATAATTAAATCCATTGCAACCACTCGTTTAAATGTCCCGCCATCCGCCTGACCTTGGCAGCAGACTAGAATATAGACGCGAGTGTATTTCCACACTTTAATTCTGAATCACTCGACTAATACATGATAAATAAGTTAAACACTTTACAACCACTGCTTTCAAAAAGTTGTTCTTTTTAATAAATATGGGTGATCTCTCAAATTGGCACCATATGTTTAAATTAAATAGTGTGTTTTGTATTTCAACACTAATGTTGAAATATTTTTTTCAACACGCGTATGATATACGGCGTTTTCTAGCCAAATTAACCGTGCTTTTTTCTCATTTTCATAGGTGGTCGTAGGAAAGAGGTAAAATAACCTTGAATCATTTTTCTTATTATATTTTTACGAATTGACATACCACATTAACTTTCGTTCTCCTAAACATTTCATAAAATATGATATAGCCGAGCGAAACATCATTTCCAAAATGCCATAAAGACTTTTAGTGGCAATTTCCCATCTTGAACGAGGAGACATACACATTTTAGTAGTGTTTTGAAAGCAATGTGTATCTGGGTACATTTTCCCTTATAACTTGAGCCTCAAATTTCCTGTGTGGGAAAAGCTCTTCATAACTATATATACAGGAGAAATTCGAAATTCCTGAGTCGCAAAAGTTTGTCACACGAGGAGCAATAAAAAAGCATTCTCCCTAACTTTTAACATAACATACTGTCGTTAACAACGGCATATTTTGACGACGTATTTGTGGTAAAGTAGCAGTAAGTAGATTACAATGAATTATAGCAGGTAAAAGAGGAATCCTTATGGCTTCATTGTGTAAACATTTTTTAAAGAAAAATGTAAAGTTAAAAGGACTATGTGAAGACATCGCTGATTCAACTTTTTTTCAGAGTAAGCTGAGGGCATAGAGGCCTTTCACGGGCCCGGCTTTCATCTCGGGCCTTAAAGCGGTCCTTGACTTGAGCCCGAGAGTCGGGCCACTTAATCAATAAAGGTTCGGATTTTCGGGTCCTATCAATTTTTTTCGGGCCTGTCAGCTTGCCGGGCCTGATGGGCTGGTCGGGCTTGACAGGCCTGCCGGATATTTGCGGCCAGCCAGTCTTTCCGGTCAGCCTTGGTTGGTGGTTCAAGGCTAGGGTCGGGCGTTCGGCCCAAGCTTCCTGCACTGCAGCCTAGTGGCTTATTGTGCTCCCATATCTTGCTAGAAAAGATTTGTTCCTTTTATAAGGTCCAGTAAATTTCTACCAAGTTTGTCATACGGGAGGTTATCCCTACATTGGATTCCTCCGAAGATTTTGAATCTTCTTCGGGTCAGTGCTTCGTTCTCTTCGCCGCAAAGTCTGCATTCCATAGGACCATTGTAAATTCCTATTCGACGTAGGTATTTTCTTAAGTGTTAGTAACCACTTGTTTTAGGTAAGTGCGTGTTAGGAGCAACATTGATAGCTTTTTGGAGGGTTTCCCAATTGTGGCCTTCGCTTGGGTTTGACCAGGTATCCTGTTCCATCGGGATAGGTGTTGTTGTTGCGCCCACCTGTCTGATGTTGCTTTAGTTGCCTGTTTTGATATGCCAAGGGCGGGTTCAGGGCCCCTGAGTTTTTGAGATGATCCGGCTTTAGCCAGTTTATCGGCTTTGTCGTTGCCAGCTATCCCCGAGTGACCAGAAACCCATAGGGGTTCTACCCTGTTGTTCCTTGCTACTAGGTTTTTCAGGTCAGTCTTGTTTTGATTATGTGCTTTTTAAAAAGAAATATTTGTAAAATAATTTTCAAGTCCTAATAATTCACAGGCTCGTTAGGCTTCTCGGGTCTGCCGGGCTTGTTCGGTTGTGAAATTTCGGTCCGTGCTATAAAGAGCATATGTCCATAGCAACTTTTCGTCTTAAAATGTTTTCAGCAATCATATCCTGGATTGTTTTCATGTACTTCAGAATCACCCTGTATATGTCTACGATGACAATTTTCTCGGTTTCGTAGGACATTTTATGTTAAGAGATGGCCAATTTAAATTAAAGCAGTCGATTAGTTCATGGCAAAAGGCCTCAATCTATAATAAGAGACCGTGCAACAATGAAGAAACTACTTTAAGCCTCAAACGCGAAAAAGTTTAGTTATAAAACGCTTTGTTGGTTTTTATTAAAAGAGAACGGGGCCTAATTATCGCGGTGAGGAATAAGAGCGCTCTATTATTCCTTAACAATGACTGAATCCCTGCTTTGTGTATTGTGGCTCGGGTTTTTGAGTAAAAGGGCGCCGCGACGTCAAGAAAATCGTGTATTATAGAGCCAAAATATTTTATGTCGTGTTTGAGAGCTATTTTCGTAACCTACCATCGCACCCCACGAACTCAATTTAATATACTAATAGTTTTGATAGAACTCTGTATATACAGGGTGTCCCATGACTTATGGGCCGTAGAGTAACTCGAGATACTAGACATCAAACTAAGCCGATTAAGTCATATAAGTTTTTTTTTTGATAATTAAAATATTAATTTACTTATGTACTATGTTTTTTTATGCTTTGGGATGTTTAAAGGGAAATATCTCGAAAACCGTTAAAGATATTAAGATAAATCAAGTACACCTTTTTGACTCAGAAAATACCCTTTTTAAGAAACTATAATTGAAAAACACCTAATATCACAGGTAAGAAAAAATCATAGATTTATGATGCCCAGTGTATGCAACTAGCGCCCTCTTATTTGAAACTTAAACATTTCTACAAATTCTTATTTCTTGCTCATAAAAACATAATATTGCCAACTTTCAATTCGATTCATTAAAGCGTTTTAAAATTATGGCTTATTTTCAAAAATAAACATTTACTTTCAACACCCTGTATCTCTAGAACGAGTAACAATCCGAAAAAACTTATATGACTTAATCGGCTTAGTTTGATGTCTAGTATCTTCAGTTACTTTACGGCCCATAAGTTATGGGACACCCTGTTTTTACTTAAAAGAAAAATATGGCTCTTCGCCCAAATTCTGACCATGTTTATTATTCTTTTTTTTTTTTTTTTTTTTTTTTTTATAATAAAACACCTGCACTGTAGGAAAAATCCTTTAAGGCGCTCTGGGAGCGATGCGATTCGATTTTTAAAACCCTCTTTAAGTGTGTACTCTACAGTATTGGAGAGTGTCAAATAGTTATTTTTATTGAAAACAATAGTTTTTCATATTTTTTTACAATAAAATGAACTTTAGTAATTATATAGTCTATTTCAGAATGGTGTAGAGTAATAAAATAGGAAATTCCGTACAATTTGGCTCAATTTCGGTGTCGGCCATAGGCGCAGGTAAATTTTGTGCATTAAATTATTTATGATAACAATCCAAAGAAAAAAAGATAATTCGATAAAGAAGGAACTATTAGTTATAGCAAATTTACACAAACATCGTTTTATGAAATATGCCGTGGAAGATATAGCCCAAAAACATAGTGTAACTGAACTGCGCACACCGTCATATCATTGCGAACTAAATTCTATAGAACTTATATGGGCACAAGTGAAAGGATTTGTAGCAAGACACGACACGACATTCAAAATGAAAGACGTTAAGCTACCGTTTGATCAAGCTATTAAGGAAGTGACACCAGAAGGCGAAAAGCAGTCGATTATGTTATTAAAGACGAGGAAAAAATGTGGGATCTGGACCACCTGATCGATCGGACCGTCGACCCGTCAAGGAGATGACAGTTTATGAAAGTGTTTAAATATTCATTGGGTCACTCTGTAGTCCCTTTGCATAACTAATGAGCTTTAATTACTATGCACCTTTCTGAAATAGCCTATAGTGTTTTCGTTGGCTTATATATTTTCATTTGATTTTTTTTCTGCTTGAAAATAACTTGCTCGTGACTTTATTTGATTTATTATTTAGGTCTTGTTATTTCTATTTTATTCGCTAGTTTTAATTAATATGATAATACATTTTTAAAGATATATTTAGTCCATCATAAATGTTTTTGACTAATTAAAATCCCTTGATAAAACCCTCACGGGACATGTGTTCCCTTTTTAGTAACACACAATATGTGCGTGTTTCAAATGAAGTTTCATATTTGTAATTAAATTATTATGGAATCTAGGGAAAATAACATGGTTCCCTTAAAAAGGTTTGGCAATAATTATTGTTTTTTTTTTAAATTTATAGACTTTGCAATAAATATTCTTTAAATAACAATAGAAGCAATAGTTAAACAATTTTTGCCTCAGTAGTAGTTGCCGACTAGTTTGACAATTTACTTGTTTGACTATATTATGTCCTTTAGGGAGAAGTCATGTCAAGTATGCCGTGGAAAACAATTCATTCATTTCAATCTTCGTAATCATTATTTAATACCATTTGACATTTTGGTCTAATAAATGCAGATATAATGTTTTTGTTTTCCACGCATACTAGACTGGTCTTGACAAAACTTCTTATGGCTTAATAATAAAACAAAGATGCACTCTTAAAAATGACTTGGTATTTGGTACTAATTTTTATTTGTTTTCGTGTTTACGTTACCAAAAATAACTATTTTTAGTTAGGAAAACAAAAAAGATTTTTTTCTTGGTTATATTTACCAAAACATGATGCCATCAGAACAAAGAAAATATCTTGTTTTCATATTAGTTGGCAGAAATAAAATATTTTGTTTAGTTGAATTTTACTCTGTATATATCCTATTTAAATGTTACATCAAGGTTCCTACAAACTTGTATTTATCAATTAAGCTTGTGGTAATAACACATTATGAATTTGTAGTCCCTATCATTTTGTTAATTTGGATTAAGATGCATTCTTAGTTACCAGAACTAACTTTTCTTTTCAAGTAATATTATTATTCATATTTATAACTAACGGCATCAACAGAGACTTGACGCCCTTGCCTGGTGGGTGACATGTGACATCATTCTAGCCAGGACTGTCAGGAGGTTATGTTTGTGATAGGGTGCTTTTGCGGTTCCGTGTCCATTTTTTCGTGTTTTTAAGGCAATAATTGGCCATTTTCATGGCCGTGCCCGTGTGGAAAATGGATGTGATAATATTTGGTGTAATTTATTTGTGTTTATTGTCTTTTTTGTGTACATTCTTATTGACAGAAGGAAGTTAAATCATAAGTAAGTAAATATTTTATTTTTTATCATTGCAGTTGTACATTAGAAAGTTTAAATGATATTTTTGTAAAGCATGGCAAGGTGACCCGATGAGAAATGAATAAGAATAATTTTTTTTTGTTTTGTTTTTGTTCTGTGTTCCATTTCTATAATAGAACGTCATGTTAATGACTTTTTAATATGACCAAGTACAACAAATTTCATAAAGCTGTATATTTTCAATGGAAAGTCCAGTTGCAGATAAGAAAATTTTAACTATTTTTAAAGTGTAATATAACCTCAAAATTGCCAATTGGAAGTACACATCGCCTTGATCCCCAACAGATTTATTTCTGTATTAGTTTAAACAAAAAATAATCTTTCTCGCCTAGATTTCTTGCCGTGTATAAACGGTATTTTTACTTGATCAATAAAAAAAGCAGGACACCCTGACACTATGTAAAGATTATATCTTCTAAATTGGTTCGTCTTCAACACGCCTTTCCTCCCTCTTATCTTTTAACACTAGACATTAATACCCCAGTGCTTTTGAGCACTTTTATCTTACAAGATCTTTTGGATGTTGTTGGGGATCATTAAAATTGTGTGTTTCTGTTAAAATTATGCTGAAATTTATATTTCTAAATATATTTTTATAACGCAGCATTATTATTATTATTATTATTATTAATATTAAATACATTTTTTGCATTAGGTGATATTCTTCTAGTCTATTTCAGAAAGGTGTAGAGTAATAAAAGCTCATTAGGTATGCAAAGTGACTACAGAGTGACCCAACGAATATTTAAGCCACTTTCATAATTTGGCATTGGTTTCATTGCAAAATTCATTCTTTTCATTAAGTGCACGTAGTACCACCCGGGGTTGGGTCAATTTATGGGTTTTGCCTATTGTGATCCACTCACAAACACTGAAAATGGTGTGACAAAGCCGTGCATTATGTACACATAGTGTTAGGTACACTTATTTTTTATTAAACATTATAAAAAAATCCAAAATACAAAATCATAATATTCTTCATCATCTGAGGAACTGTCATCTCCTCTAGACGTTATAATTAACGGGTCGACGGTCCGATGGATCAGGTGGTCAACATACCACATTTTCTCCTCTTCTATAATGACATGATAAACTGCTTTTCGCCAGTTCTCTGATGGTGTCACTTCCTTAATGGCTTAATCAAACAGTAGCTAAACATCTTTCATTTTAAATGTCGTGTTGTGTCTTGCTATAAATCCTTTCACTTGCGCCCATATAAGTTCTATAGGGTTTGTTCGCAATGATATGGCGGTGTGCGCTGCACAATTACAGGATGTTTTTCAGCTATATCTTTTACGGCATATTTTATAAAACGATGTTTGTGTAAATTTGCTATAGCTAATAATTTCTTCTTTATTAAATTATCTCCTTTTTCTTTGGGTAGTTATCATAAATAATTTAATGCGCAATATTTACCTGCCCCTATGGCCGACACCGAAATTGAACCAAACTGGACGGAATTTCCCATTTTATTACTCTACACCTTTTTGAAAAATATTATAAATTAAAATAAACCAAAACGTTACTAATCTAAACTTGTTTTTTTCGCAATTGTCCGAAATACCTTAGAAACATATTTTTATATTGTATCATAGTCAGAAAACAAATTACATTTAAAATAAAAATTATGTTTTTACAGATACAAATACATCTAACAAATTTTATTGTTTTATAACATTTATTCGAAATTAATTAAAAATGTCAGGTAAACCGAATTGAAACAAACCACACATAAATAAAGTCATTGTTATAACATTTTAATAAAAATATCCCTGCACCACACACAGTGAGTGTTATTTTAAAATATTTGTCGAGGTAAACGATTCTATTAAATTTCCCAATGGAGTAACGTAACTACTCAAATCGGCCATTGGAAAATGAGGAATTCCTTTACAAGGTTGGTTCGAAACATTACTAGACGCTAATGAGCTTTTTTGCTATAACAGAATTTATCATATTCAGTACTATAGTCTATTTAAGAAGTGCAAGTGGCGATTGACGGGTTTCTCTCAGACACCTTCACCATCAATGCCGGTGTTCCTTAAGGGTCCATATTGTCGCCTACCCTCTTTTTACTGTATATTAACGACCTTCTAGTGAAAACCCAAAATCCAATTTATAGCTTTGCTGATGACAGTACACTTGTCTCATCTTTTACCTTGACTCCCCAAACATCCGCTGCCGACGCACATCTTCGCAGGCAGCATGAAGTATTGCGCCTCAACAATGACCTGAAAGAAATTTTGGCTTGGGGTGACAGTAACCAAGTCGAATTTAATGCTAAGAAAACCCTGGCAGCAGTCTTCTCTAAAAAGGTTAACATTGCAGAACCGGATATAGTCATGGCAGGACACGCAATTCCCCTGGCACCGTCTATTAGCTTGCTGAGGGTCAATCTGGGAGGTAATATGCATGATCACGTTGCCGCAATTGCCAAGGCAGCTGCACAGAAACTTGGTGTACTTTTTCGCACCAAAAGGTTGTACACACCTCATAAACTTTTGACACTCTACAAAGCCCAGATTCGACCATCATTAGAATATTGCTCTCATGTCTGGAGCTCTGCACCCAAGCACACCCTTCGGCTATTGGATTCCATTCAAAGGAGAGCCGTTCGTCTGATCGGCGACCCGGAGCTGACCAAGACCCTCGATAGCCTGGAGCATCGAAAACATGTTGGTGATTTGGCTCTCTTTTACAGATATTTCCATGGCAGGTGTTCGACTGACATTGCCCACTTGATTCCACCTAGAGCAATGCAAAAGAGAAATACACGGCGAACCGCTGCCGCTCATCCATATGTTGTTCAGCTTAGTACTCCTCGAACTTCATTGTTCAAGAATTCTTTCATCTGGAGAACGTCATCTTTGTGGAATGATCTTCCTGAGGTCGTGTTTCCCAATGAATACAATCTTCAACGTTTCAAGACCAACGTTAATCGCTTTTTTCGCACTCGCACCGCTCCCAGAGCGCCTTAAAGGAGTTTTCCTACAGTGCAGGTGTTTTATCATAAAAAAAAAAACAAAAAAAAAGAAAGGTGTAGAGTAATAAAATGGGAAATTCCGTCCAGTTCGGCTCAATTTCGGTGTCGGCCATAGGCGTATGTAAATTTTGTTCAATAAGTTATTTATGATAACTAACCAAATAAAAAAATGAAGATAATTTGATAAAGAAGGAACTTTTAGCTATAGCAAATTTAAACATCGTTTTAGGACATATACCGTGAAAGATATAGCTGAAAAACATAGAGTAACTGTGCTGCGCACACCTCCATATCATTGCGAACTAAATCCTATAGAACTTATATGGGCGCAAGTGAAAGAATTTGTAGCAAGACACAACACGACATTCAAAATGAATGACGTTAAGCTACTGTTTGATCAAGCCATTAAGGAAGTGATACCAGTGGATAATTGGTGAAAATCAGTCCATCATGTCATTAAAGAAGAAAAGAAAATGTGGAATCTTGACCAACTGATCGATCGGACCGTCGACCCGTAAATTATAGCGTCAAGAGGAGATGACAGTTCCTCAGATGACGAAGATATAATTTAATTTCTGAATAATGTATTTTTTTATAATGTTTAATAAAAAATAGGTAAGTGTACCTAATGCACGCCTTGGTGACATTATTTTCAGTGTTTGTGAATGGATTACAATAGGCAAAACCCATAAATCGAAACAACCCCGGGTGGTACTACCTGCACTTGATGAAAATGAAGAATTTTGCAATGAAATCAATGCCAAATTATGAAAGTGGCTTAAATATTCGTTAAGCCACTCTGTAGTCCCCTTGCATACCTAATGAGCTTTTATTACTCTACACTTTTCTGAAATACTTCATAACATCCTAAACTAAAGCTTGAAAATTGAAAATATATCTGAATAAATAAAGTCTAACTGGAGTATCAAAATCTTTTCTACCTGCCCTATTCAACCTATGTTGTTATAGACTTGTACGTGTCAATCTAATAAACTGACAAATACAGAAGGGTTTGTATATTATATTTTCATTCTATGTTGGTCGTTCCTCGTATAATTTTATGTAAATTAGGGCGAATTAAGTCAACAAATTTAAAAATTTAAATCTGAACAGTCTCGATTCAAGATAACAAAAAAAGTCGATTATAATAATAGATTTATCAGAGTTAGTTTTGTCGGTTCGGGAGTTATTTGAAATATAAATAAAATCGCGAATTTTTGTATATTTAGTCGTGTATTATTCGTTATAAAAATAAAATGGCGAATCGTGGAAAAAATTGACCAATAGCAACTATTTTAAGATGATTATATTTTGAGGTTTCACTGCCGAAGAAAATTGTTACTATAAATTACTAGATCACAAGTTCAAACGGAAATATCGCTTTACAGAATACACAACAGAGATGCAATAAAACAATGCTTCTTCAGTAACATTTTTTTTTATGACGGTTTAATTATTAATACTCACGTTTAGTCGGCCGGCGGGTATGTGCCGGAGGGATAATTGCCGGCCGGCCGATTCCGCTACATACACAGTTAAATGACGGGCTAGGACCGGCAGGCGGCCTTCGGCTGTTAAAACTGAACGTGTGTAATCGTTTCCAGCCGGCATTGGACTACAGGCCTACTTTTACTTCGGACAAACATTTTGTGATTAGAAATGGCTGAAAGAACTTAAAAAGGTTAAAATATCAAAAATTTTATTGATTTTTGTCGCAAACATAAATGTTTGCGGAAAGTAGAAGACTTCATATACCAATAGAGCTTTTGCGAACGAAGGTTTATGAAGAATTACATTTACTGTATAGAACAGTAGATGTTGAAGCTACTGTACAATCTATGGAATATAAGAAGGGCATTCAGAAAGAAATTACCTGCACCCGATTCTCTGCGTTTTCGTTTAAGCTTGATGTAAGAAAAAGTGCAACGTTTATTTTTTTCTTTCATCCAAATTGTTTTTTCTTTCCCTTCCCTCTGCTCGAGTAATATAATAACAGTTGTCGCTGCGTACACTCTTCTTGTGACATCTTTTGAACTGACGATTCAAAACTGTGCGGGTATAGTGAAATAGAGGCTGTAATCGAAACCGGCCCAGGACTGCAGGCCGATATCGGTGAACAAAACTCAAGGCGTAGGGTGACTATCGATATTGTCCGGCTGGCGGACGGGCAGTCCATGGATCGACTGCCGACGGACGACCTACTGAACATGAGTAGATTTCTGTAGGCAAACTACTTAGGAAATTGTATTCGCTGCGGCTACTCGTTTGGCAACAATTCTTGAACCAAATCTAGACGATGAACGTGCAGATTCAGTTCATATTTCGGGATTATATTGCTTATCGAATAGGGAATTGTGGATAGTCATTAATAATTCTGAACAAATTAGTCCTCCAAATCAGGTCGCGATTAAATCGCGGACCTTCATCTTGTGATGTCGAAGAACCTATTTATCCCATGTAATATCTATATATGCTTTTAAATCTCTCAGTATTTGTCGCAAATAAATCTCTTTGTTGATAAGGTAAATACATCAAAACCACTAACTTGTTTTCATTGTCAGGAAGCATTGTGTTCCGTTTTAATTTTGAAGATACATGTCTGCGTGCCGAGATTAGGAAAAAACGCAAAGGGAATATCTCTCACTGAGTTTTTTCTTTGAATTTTCTTTCGGCGACACAAAAGGTGCTTATATCGCGTTGTCTAAACGACAGACTATTTTTTATGGGGAATTTAAAAGGCCATATAAAAGCTTTATTTCGGTTGATATTAAATTTCCCATTTATTATTTTAAAATATGTGTAAAGTAATTTAAGAAACGTTTTTACAGAAACAATTTTCGTAATTATATTTTTTTATGAAAGAGCTTTATTTTTTTATTTATTCTTTATTGTGCTAGGCTAGACGTTAATTGGCCTTGTAACGTGTCCCGGGCTCAAACTAATGACATAAAGTAGGATAAGTAAGAGGTATGATATAAAAAATAACAACACTGAAAAAACGAATCTATTGAGAGAAACGTATACGCCTTCAATCCTAGAGAGTCGCACATTTAAATAGGTCTATGCCTATTTCAGAAAGGTGTAGAGTAATAAAAGCTCATTAGGTATGCAAAGGGACTACAGAGTGACCCAACGAATATTTAAGCTTCTTTCATAATTTGGCAGTGATTTCATTGCAAAATTCTTTATTTTCATCAAGTGCAGGTAGTACCATGCGGGTTTGGGTCAATTTATGGGTTTTGCCTATTGTTATCCATTTACAAACACTGAAAATGGTGTGACAAAGGCGTGTATTATGTACATAATATTAGGTACACTTATTATATTAAACGTTATTTAAACAATACAAAAAATGCATTATACAGAAATTAAATTATAAAAAATCATAATATTTTTCGTCATCTGAAGAACTGTCATCTCGTTTTGACGTTATAATTAACGGGTCGACGGTCCGATCGATCAGGTGGTCAAGATCCCACATTTTCTCCTTTTCTTTAATGACACGATGGACTGCTTTTCGCCAGTTCTCTCGTGTCATTTCCTTAATGGCTCTTGATCAAACAGTATCTTAACGTCTTTCATTTTGAATGTCATGTTGTGTCTTGCTACAAACCCTTTTACTTGCGCCCATATAAGTTTTATAGGATTTAGTTCGCAATGATATGGCGGTGTGCGCAGCACAGTTACACTATGTTTTTTAGCTATAACTTCCACAGCATATTTCATAAAACGATGTTTGTGTAAATTTGCTATAGCGAATTGTCCCTTCTTTATCAAATTATCTTCTTTTTTTTCTTTGGTTAGTTATCGTAAATAATTTATTGCACAAAATTTACCTGCGTCTATGGCCGACACCGAAATTAAGCCGAACTGGACGGAATTTCCCGTTTTATTATTCTACACCTTTCTGAAATAGAATATAAAGGCAATAATTCGTAGCCCAAACCGTAATTGTCTTGCCATAAATTTCTTACCCTACCTGGATCTAAAAATGGTTGTTATTAGCACAAGAGTGTTTGGTCTTGAGCCAAGAGTATTTATTCTTGACCCAAAAGAGCTTATTTTTGACTTGTGACAATTTTTCTTTGAATTACGTTATATACGACGTATAAATGATCGACGGTTTGGTAAAGATTCACCGACGCTACTGTCTTTAATCTCAGAAAAAATATTGTATGTAGGTACGGCACTGGAAACGTTTCGAAAATTAATCTCCAGTCTATATACACCACCTAGCAGAGCCATTCCTGCAAAATCTTTACTTAACCTCGGCAGCATATAACATTAATTCCTCTCATAAAACTAATTATTACTATATTTCATTTTGGGACCTGCTAAGCGCTTTAGCCGAAATAAGTGAAACGTATAAAAAGAAAATGAAGGAATTATCATCATTGTCCTTTAGTGCTTTTATGCGCTTCCTATTTTACTTGCCGTTATAAATAATATAATCGGTTTTGGTGTTTTAAGTTTTCCTTTTTTAGTCCCGTTTGAATGGCTTATTTTAATTAAAATCGAGTATTATTACACGCTGAATAAGAAGCTTTTATGCTGGAGTAGCTCGGAATGGTACTAATAAGCATGTATGCAGGGTTATGATAAAAAAAAACGGATCAGCCTTTTATATCAACCTCTTATAGTCTATTTCAGAAAGGTGTAGAGTAATAAAATGGGAAATTCCATCCAGTTGGGCTCAATTTCGGTGCTATAGACGCACATGGAAACAAAGAGGGATTTTTAAAAGAAGGTTTGTTAACCTTTCAGTCGTTCAATATGGGAGATTACCACGAGGACATGAATTCGAATGTTTTTGAGGACTATTTTGGTGAAATGATAAAATATCTTTCAGCTGATTTAGTAGTAGTTATGGATAACGCAAGCTAGAAGACTCCAACTTCATCTTAGAGAAAACAAGAACTTATCGACTGGTTAACCACCAAAAGTATTGAATTTGAAGATAATTTGATGAAGAAGGAACTATTAGCTATAGCAAATTTACACAAACATCGTTTTATGAAATATGCCGTGGAAGATATAGCTGAAAAACATAGTGTAACTGTGCTCTGCACACCGTCATATCATTGCGAATTAAATCCTATAAAACTTATATGGGCGCAAGTGAAAGGATTTATAGCAAGACACAACAACATTCGAAATGAAAGACGTTAAGCTACTGTTTGACCAAGCCGTTAAGGAAGTGACACCAGGGAACTGGCGTAAAGCAGTCCATCATGTCATTAAAGAAGAGGAGAAAATGTGGATTCTTGACCACCTTATTGATCGGACCGTCGCCCCGTTAATTATAACGTCAAGAGGATATGACAGTTCCTCAGATGACGAAAAATGTTATGATTTTTTATAATTTAATTTCTGTATAATGTATTTTCTGTATTTTGTATTTTTTTTATAATGTTTAATAAAAAACAAGTGTTCCTAATACTATGTACATAATCACGCCCTTGTCACACCATTTTCAGTGTTTTTGAATGGATAGCAATAGGCAAAACCCATAAATTGACCCAAATCCGGGTGGTACTACCTTCACTTGATGAAAATAAAGAATTTTGCAATGAAATTAATGCCAAATTATGAAAGTGGCTTAAATATTCGTTGGGTTACTCTGTAGACTTTTTGCATACCTAATGATTGTATTACTCTACACCTTTCTAAAATATACTATAATATAATATGAGCGGTGACCGGTAATATATATGTTTATAACCGACATACCATAGGAGCTCACATGCTATGTTACAGTTGGTTCCTGAATAGAACTCTGATAGATGTCTGATTGGGCTTATTTTTACAAAAATTATTATGGATTTCAAAAAACTTTAAAAGAACGGAAATTTTTTTATATATTTCTTCCGTAATGGAATAAAAATAAACTGCCAATAACCAATACCGGCTCAGTATCCCCGGAGACTTTTTCTCAAGTCCACTTTATCGGTCCCTTTCAGCCTGAATAATTCATCAGACTGGAAAACGGTTTGTCTGAAAAGAAGAGGGACGTGATTCTGGGATTCTGGATGACGGTGACGTATTACTCAGCCATATGTCTTTCACCCCGGACATATCTGGAGCACGCCTCAAAGACAAATCATTGTTTCGATATTATAAATTAAAAGGATACCATTCTTTTGCTAATAAATTTATGTAGGTTATTCTGAGATAATTTATTATTTGTATGTCTCATCGTCAATAAATTTACGCTTCTAGAGATTGAGTTGGGTATCTGGCAGATTTCTGTGTAATTCTTAGTGGTGGGTCGGTATCTGTGTAACTGCTACTTTGAAACGGTATTTTTTAATACCGTCGTGTCGCGCTTCACATCATACAATCAAGCAGTTACTCTGGAGCTATCAAAACTTCGTCCCTCGCCGCTATATGCTGCGATGCGAACCGAGAGAAAGCGACAGTGGCCGGCCTCTTCAGGCCGTTCAGTGTGGAGCGTGCAACGGCAAACGGTATTTGGAGAACAGTAACAGGCTCGTGGTTGACGGTATTTTGTCGTTGAAGACATTTTGTCAGACCGGGAATGAAAGATTGCCGAGGGAACTATTGCGGCCGCCGTTCGCGGGTATGTATATGTGGGACCGTTTTATATTAACACTTTTTTTTTGTATGATAAAACACCTGCACTGTAGAAAAAATCCTTTAAGGCGCTCTGGGAGCGGTGCAAGTGCGAAAAAAGCGGTTAACGTTGGTCTTGAAACGTTGAGGATTGTATTCATTGGGAAACACGACCTCAGGAAGATCATTCCACAAAGATGACGTTCTCCAGATGAAAGAATTCTTGAACAATGAAGTTCGAGGAGTACTAAGCTGAACAACATATGGATGAGCGGCAGTGGTTCGCCGTGTATTTCTGTTTTGCATTGCTCTAGGTGGAATCAAGTGGGCAATGTCAGTCGAAAACCTGCCATGGAAATATCTGTAAAAGAGAGCCAAATCACCAACCTGTCTTCGATCCTCCAGGCTATCGAGGGTCTTGGTCAGCTCGGGATCGCCGATCAGACGAACGGCTCTCCTTTGAATGGAATCCAGTAGCCGAAGGGTGTGCTTGGGTGCAGAGCTCCAGACATGAGAGCAATATTCTAATGAGTGTCAAAAGTTGATGAGGTGTGTACAACCTTTTATTGCGGAAAAGTACACCAAGTTTCTGTGCAGCTGTCTTGGCAATTGCGGCAACGTGATCATGCCAAGACATATTACCTCCCAGATTGACCCCCAGCAAATTAATAGACGGTGCCAGGGGAATTGCGTGTCCTGCCATGACTATATCCGGTTCTGCAATGTTAACCTTTTTGGAGAAGACTGCTGCCTGGGTTTTCTTAGCATTAAATTCGACTTGGTTACTGTCACCCCAAGCCAAAATTTTTTCCTGGTCATTGTTGAGGCGCAATACTTCATGCTGCCTGCGAAGATGTGCGTCGGCAGCGGATGTTTGGGGAGTCAAGGTAAAAAATGAGACAAGTGTGCTGTCATCAGCAAAGCTATAAATTGGATTTTGGGTCGTTAATATACAGTAAAAAGAGGGTATAGGCGACAATATGGGCCCTTGAGGAACACCGGCATTGATGGTGAAGGTGTCTGAGGTGCAGAGAACGGTTCTTAAGGAAGCTGGTTAACCATAAACAAAACTACGCCGCGGTACCCACAGTGGTATAGCAAAAACAACCATGATATGGTAAGCCACACATCTAGTATAAGGAACGGTATTTTCCGTTTCACTACACCTCTCTATCTCGCATCTATGTAATTTTAGTTAATTTTTAAGAGGCTAAACATTTTTTTCGTTATAATTAGTACTAAGCGCGTCACACACGATCGACTTGTTATTTTCAATAATTTACATATTTGGCAAGCATAAAAGTGTTTACTTTTTGTACTTTTTAGACCAAAATAAATTCAATACAATCCCAGCGTGGAATTTCTATTTTATTAATGGCTGTCATAAATAACCTGATTCAGCGGCAAACGGATATTAAAATATCGATTTGGAACGTTACATGACCTTTTGTGCGAAAAGTATTTAGCATTTTAAAATGCGCGACGTGTTAACTTAGGAGATTTGCTGTTAACAATTTTAATTTTATTAATATTTTGATATTTTGCCGGCCCGCACCGGCGAATTTCGATGATTTAGTGGCCAATAAGGAATCTATAGAAATACGATATAGAAGAGACCATCGAAAATTCATTTATGAAAAGGTTGCCAGCATCAAGCAGCTTAGCCGGCATCTACCTGGCCCAACAAGTTAAAAAAATGGGTTATTCTTCTACACGAAATTCGGTTTCACTGATAGAAATACCAGAAAACCGTTAAAAATGTATTTCTTCGGCGCTAGTATAAAAATTTCCCAATCCAGTGAATCCCCTAGCTATATCCTAGATCCCGGATCCTAGCTCTACTGATGAGCCATGATATGGCGAAACGCGTCTAGGGATGGATGTGACGAAACGAAATAAGAGTCTTTATTTGTATTATTATATTGTATATCTGTACAATTTAAGCGTCCCGGCATGGTTATTTATTTTTGTCAAATGGCAAGTGACAGCTTGAATGCCGTCATAGCCAACTAGGAGCAACTGAACTTAAAATCCGCTGCAAGATCGCCATATAAAAATACTAAATTGGCAATATTTCGAAAACTAAAAATTTTTGAGATATACAATTTTACACAAACTTACCCTTATTTTTAATGCTAAATAAGAAATAATTATAAAATTTGGGTGTTTCTATTTGAAAATCTAGACTTGTTGCAGTTTTTTCAATTTCATTTTTAATCTTATTTTTTAAACACCCTGTATTAATAGTTATCAAAATATTATAAAAAATCTATTAAAGCAGGTGCTTTATAAAAAGGAATCCTACTTACATTAAATAAATAAGGCTTTTTTATAGAAAAAATTGATAATTATTCTAAGGCTTGCAAACGTCATTTTTGACATAAAAATTCAAATATGTCAAAAACGTTTAGACATAGGTATAGGACATGATATACAAAATCTGCATAGAATCTTGCGTAGAATGCAAAAATGTAATACTATATAGGGTGTCTCATTTAAAATAAGCAAGTTGACACTTACTTCCGGTATAACCGGAAGTGCCGCCATTATGAAAATATTTTAGCCCGGTCGCCCCCATCAGCATCAGCATACTGTCAAATTTTCAAAATTTTCCTATGTATAGTTTTCTATATATAGATCGATTCGGTTCCCGGTGGGACACCCTGTATAATTGAAACTTTAGAATACATTTCCAATTTTCTTTCGAAAAAAAAATTATCATCGGCCAAACTAGAAGTTCTTGTAAACTATGTAATAATATATAGGGTGTCCGATTTAAAATAAGCAAGTTGACACTTACTTCCGGTATAACCGGAAGTGCCACCATTATGAAAATTTTTAGCCCGGTCGCCCCCATCAGCTTCAGCATACTGTCAAATTTTCAAAATTTTCCTATGTATAGTTTCCTATATATAGATCGATTCGGTTCCCGGTGGGACACCCTGTATAAATGAAACTTTAGAATACATTTTCAATTTTTTTTCGAAAAAAAATTATCATCGGCCAAACTAGAAGTTCTTGTGAACTCTGTCGTAAAATTTTTGTATTAAATTTTCAATTAGACACGCCAGGAAACGATGCCGCGTTTCACGCTGGTATGGAAGGTTTTTAATAAGACTTGTGAACAAAAGTATCAGCTAGGATTTTGACTCAGATATTATGAAAAATTTCATAAAAGGAGGTCATTCTCCAAAGGACCTTATAAAAAGCCACCACTGGATTGTTATTTTAAAAAATACAATCAAAACATTAAACTTGAATACAGGATTATTTTAAATTGGAATGTTTTAAAAACAAATCATTATATGGGTTTTCTTTAATTAAAAATTTGTGTGGCGTATCAGAAAATATTATTTAAATTATTCACCTGAATCTATTTCTCAGAATTTCAAACTTGTTACTAAGTATTAGCATATTATAAATAAGGTTGAATATAAATGTCGTCTAAAATTTGAAATATACTCTTCCAAAATATTTGCACGTTAAAGTTTTCGACTTGTTCGGGTTTATCTAAATTCCAAATGAAAAGTTTTATCCAAAATTATTTTGCTCACTACCTCGTAAGCTAAATCAGTTTTCATTAAACGAATCCGAAAACTTGGCAAAGTTGTAATTAAAATTTAGCTTGCACAATTTCGTAATATTATACGTTTTATGCCTTTTCCCGATTTTGGTAACTTTAGTTTGAGTTTTAGGTACTTGAAGTAATTAAATATACAGTCAGTCTCCATAGACTTGCCGTGAAAGATATAGCTGAAAAACATAGTGTAACTGTGCTGCGCACACTTCCATATCATTGCGAACTGAATCCTATTGAACTTATATGGGCGCAAGTGAAAGGATTTGTAGCAAGACAAAACACGACATTCAAAATGAAAGACGTTAAGCTACTGTTTGATCAAGCCATTAAGGAAGTGACACCAGAAAACTGGCGAAAAGCAGTCTATCATGTCATTAAAGAAGATGAGAAAATGTGGGATCTTCACCACCTGATCGATCGGACCGTCGACCTGTTAACTAAAACGTCTAGAGGAGATGACAGTTCTTCAGATAACGAAGAATATTATGATTTTTTATAATTTAGGTTCTGTATAATGTATTTTTTTATAATGTTTAATAAGAAAAATACTATGCACATAATGCATGCCTTTGTCACACCATTTTCAGTGCTTGTGAATGGATAATAATAGGCAAAACCCATAAATTAACCCAAACCCGGCTGGTACTACCTGCACTTGATGAAAAGAAAAAAATTTGCAATGAAATCATTGACAAATTATGAAAGTGGCTTAAATATTCGTTGGGTCATTCTGCAGTCACTTTGCATATTAAATGAGCTTTTATTACTCTACACCTTTCTGAAATAGACTATAAATAATCATTCCGGTTTCCCCTACATTCAATGTACCACCAAGTAATGTGTACCTCCACTAAGATCTTTATTATCTAAAATAACTTTGCCATCGTCAGGAACCGCACATATTCATGACTAAATAACTCGGCGGCGAACGAATTCAAACCAGTCGAAGTTTCTGCCGACGGAGAGAAACCAGCTTAGTAGGTCGAAGTTTCTGTTTCATCATAATCATGTCGGTTACCACTGCATTAATTCGGCTGGTAAAGTCAATATTAGGTTTTGTAATGAAATGGTATAAGGGTGAAGAGAGACTAAACGAATTTCACCTTGTACATATATGTTTTTCGCATTACTCCATGACCTTTTCAAGAAATTTTATGTAAATAGTACAAATACTGCGGGAACGTATCGAGCTTTCACTTTCTGTAGGTTTTGCTGAAAAGAGTTGAAGTGAGTTACCTATATTTTTACAGTTTCATTTTTAAAACCGTTCAATTATATTGTGAGCGTTATTATTAAGGTACACTACCTACTAGATATTCAATAAATTTAAAAGTGTTCCTTTTTTTCAAAAAAGCTTCATTTTCTTTAGTGTGAAACATCTCAAAATCTCTAACTGACGTTCAGTTGGCCTGCCGGCGGACGTTTCGATTGCGGCCTTTATTTCACTATATACGCACAGTTTTTTGTCGTCAGTTAAAAACATGTTACAAGAAGAGTGTATGCAGCTACAATTGTTATTAAAGCTTATATGAGAACTCAGACAATCGAGTGCAAGTAATTTAAAAAACCTTCTTAGGGTGAATGATAATTGTTTCAAGTATTTATTAAATATTGCTTCTTTTCGTTATTTTTATTTTTAACCTTTTTAAGTTACTTTCTTGACTGCGCTTCTCATATTATTTATCTTATATTCCACAGATGCTACAGTAGCTTCAACATCTACTGTTTTATACAGTAAAAGTTATTCTTTATAGCCCTTAAGCTCTGTTGACATGTGAAGTCTGTTATTTTCCGCATACACATTTATATTTGCGGTATGTACATTTATGTTTGAGGTACAAATGAATAAAAGCTTTTGATACTTTAACATTTTTAAGTTCTAAATAATAGTTGGGACATCGCTATGCATAAATCAACGTTTCTTACGTCAAAACTTGAATTAGGTAAATATCAAAAATGCTTGGCAGCGACGTACAATTATTACTGGTATTAAATTTATTTTCCGTCCTTTATACGAAAGCACTTGCAAGGAAAAGTTGCAATAAACATAATATTACTATTCAAATATTCATAAATGCATGAAGCTCAACGAGCTAGAAGCTGCATTCTACAGTCGGATTATATTATTAGCGTCACACCGAAAGGGGTTCTTAAGATATGCGTCTTTTCATTTCTATATTTTATAAGACCAGAAAAATATTATATTCAGATTCAGAAAATGATTAGTTTTTACTCGCGTACAGGGACCGTATCCTAGCTTGAGAAATGTAATGTTGTTGATTGTATTAATTTAATTAATTTTTTTAATCTTTGTGTAACACATTTTTAAAAGCGGGATTCCGCACGGGCCAGGAAAAACTACTTGTTAAGCTTTAATGCATAGTCTTTTGGTAAGCCGTTCTTTTCTTGGTCTGACGCTTGACCATCTAAAACAAGGGCCTGTTTTAATAAAAAATTAGGACAGATAACTGGCAAAACTAAAAATTGACTACAAAGCTCCAAAGATTAAAACGAAACGATCAAAACTCTACAACAACTTGTTTTGTAATTTAGACCTATGTAATTGTCATACAACTCTATCTTAGAACTTTATAATTCCTACCTTGAGTTGAAAGCACTAAAATCACGAAGTGGTTATTAAGTTATAAACTTGAAGGGAACTTCCCACATGCTGAATAGTTGAAAATTTACACGTTACTAAAGTGAATCCGGGTACTTATTAGGTGTATTAGTTCTGGATAAGGCACGCATCTTGGTTTATGGACCTTTTCAGTGAAACTTTATTGGTTTATACATATTTATCAGTTCACATTATTGTAAATTTAGGTTAAATATACAAGGCGACACACTGTTCAATAATAGTTGATTTGGGTGGTGGGGGTGGGGTGAGGGGTTCCAGATTAGAATAGGCAATTGACCCATTTTATACTACGTCCTGTATATTAACATCTAAATATAAAGACATAAACAACGGTCATAAATATGTTGTTTTATACTATATCAAAATGTGACAACTAACACAACAACCCATATCGAGAAACACCAATTTGTCGTAATGGTGTTTCAAGAAATACCTAATATATTTTTTCCATTCTTTTGGGGCTGGTAGAGGTTTATCCTAAAAATAGAATAATCTCATCGAACCTCTAAAAACCCTGTGGGCTGTTGCGAGAACAAACTAATAAGAAATATTTTAAGAAAATTGGTGGGTCATTGACATATAAATTGTTTTCAATTTAATACGTGCGAGTCATATTTGGTGAAGTAGTGAGTAAGAATATGAAATTTAAAAAATATAGAATTTTCTCTATTAATCCCGAGGGAAAAAAAATTGAGGTACGAAACACAAGGCTAGGTACCCAATGGTGGATAGATTGCGCACTTAAAAAATAAATATCTGGTTTCTATTTTATAGAAACTGTTTTAAAAATATTAAAAAATCATTTGGAATATGCGATAATCTCTATTAATGGCGTTTCTGTGTTTTCATTGCTTATTTATTTTTTAAATAAATCTTGAAAACGCATTTCCGCTGTTTCAGGAGTTGCTTACGGGTTTTGGCTTTCTGATGAGTCCGACTAAGGACGAAACAGCTGGCATTGTCTTCCTGTATCCCAGAAAACCCATTATTTTGGCGTATGTGTGCTTTAATTCAAAAGATACAGCACCACTTGGTCCACTTGCTGCTAACTTCTCTTTCTATATTATTATGTATCTTTATAAATTTAACAAAAAGTAGTCCTAAGACAAATGGTCCGTTAACGAACACTCAGTGCCCATAACTCCGGTAAACGAAATACGGTAAAAATCTCATTTGGAAAATAGCTGTACTAGTTTTTCATACACACCTTTTTTAATCGATTGATGACGATATTACAGGCTTTATTTGCAGTTAAAAGCTTTATTTCGCAAATCGTCGATCATTTTGTCCTTTGATTTACTATCCCAAATTGACTTTTTTTTTTACAAAAAAACCTCCGGCAAAAACTCTCTGGTTTTGCTCCATAAATTTACCCTAAATTCCGATTATGTTATCACGTATTTTTTATTTAATGCTAGAAACCCCGCAATGTACACCGTAATTTCGGTTAGATAATAAAGGTCCTGATTTTTTTTTACTAATCCGCGAGTCGAAAGAGCGATTACATTTTTATAGTCCATACACTGCTTAACAATATTTCTGCGTACTTTACCAGATGCGTTGTGTATTTTTACGATTTACAGTTTTTTTCTGGTTGTTGCAGACTTTTAATATATACTTGAAGATTATTATTAACTCAAAAAGTACTAAATCGTTTTTCTTAATGGTCACATTTAGGAAAAACGGCGAATTTCACTTGTCAGATCTCCATAACTCACTCCTAGGGACTTTTATTTTAACATTTCAAACTTTTTTGACACCCTGTATAAGCATCTATAGTAATCTTATTTCTTTGATTAATTACGCTTACGATACAAATATTATTATACGAGATAAAAACATAACCAATTTAATAAATAAATCGGCCGAACAATTTTTATATATTAAAGAGTGGTTCCATGACAAATAAATGCTTCTTATCTTATCTCCTCTATAAAGTAACGAAGCTACTTCATACACGAAAAATTATGAAAAAACTAGGTTAAGTTTTGTATCCGCCTATACAGGGTGTCCCATAACTTATGGGCCGTAGAGTAACTGGAGATACTAGACATCAAACTAAGCCGATTAAGTCATATAGGTTTTTTCGGATTGTTACTCGTTCTAGAGATACAGGGTGTTGAAAGTAAAAGTTTATTCTCGAAAATAAGCCATAATTTTAAACCGGTTTAATGAATCGAATTGAAAGTTAAATGTTTTTATGAGCAAGAAATAAGAATTTGTAGAAATTTTTAAGTTTATAACTAGAGGGCGCTAGTTGCATACACTGGGCTTCATAAATCTATGATTATTTTTTACCTGTGATATTAGGTGTTTTTCAATTATAGTTTCTTAAAGAAGGGCATTTTCTAAGTCAAAAAGGTGTACTGGATTGATCTTAATATCTTTAACGGTTTTCGAGATATTTCCCTTTAAACATCTCAAAGCATAAAAAAACATAGTACATAATTAAATTAATATTTTAATTATCAAAAAACAACCTATATGACATAATCGGCTTAGTTTGATGTCTAGTATCTCCATAAGTTATAGGACACCCTGTATAGGCCCTTCACGCACATGTACTCAACTCAAACAACGTATCGAGGGCTTTCGCAATGCTAAACTGTCTAACTATGCAATTACGTCCTAGTCTTACCTTGTAAGAGCATCTGTAATTGGTTATATTAGAAGGGGATTCCGTGAATGTTTGATTCTTAGTAATGGATTGCAGTCGTTTAATAGCAGGGAAACTAGAAAATATATCCATCTAGCGATGATTGAAATTATTTAATGTAAGTTACCTAGTAATGTCTTTTTTTTGTAGCCACGATGGTACTCTTGGCGGTCCGAGTGCGATCGAACTTTAGTGAATAAAAACATGCAGTTCGCTTTCTAATTATTTCTAATATCGAGACAGAGAGGGTTGTCGTGGATCTCTTGGGGCGTAAAAAGGACAAACTAGTGCATACACGGGGTTCGGATCCCACGCTAAGCCGTAGGTCCCGCCTGACTGACATTACCCAGACGATAGGGAATATTATGGGCCTCTTAGGTTTTCGCCAACCGACGACAATGAAAAAAACATCCTTTTTTTGCTTGTAGGTTAAATTTTTATCAATTCATTCATTATCTTGTATCTTATAAATTATTTTACAATAAATTATAAAGTTTTGTGAAATGGGAAGATAAGAACATTCTCTGACGAGGCTCAATACTCGTTTAATGTAAAATATTAGTCGAAATACTTTTGTTGGGGTCGTCGAAGATGACCCTCAAAGTGGAATGATTGATTTAAGATTATTTTTTTTTGTTGAACATCAACAAAAAGTTTCATTTCAGCAAGCGTCAGCGCCAACGAACTTGTTTCAGTGGCGGCTCGCGCCGTTTAGTAAAGTTGGGCCGAAAATTCTTTACGGGAAGCATTTGCGAGTTTATAAAAATGATATATTTGTATTAATTTTAAAATTAAAAATATCACACACATATTCTTTTATCAAAATATTAAGAAGATAACTATAATTTCTTAAATTTAGGTTTTTTTTTCTTTATGGCCTCCAAGGACTAACTCAAATGCATCACAATAACGAACGCAGTTTATAATTTGATTTAAGCCATACCTGTTTTTGTCAACTTTTCCGTTTTGCTTAAAAGCATACGGAAATTAAATATGTTGTTTATATGTACCTTTAATTTTTCATTTCTAACTTTTGTTGTAACGATAACGTTGACAGGGATTTCCCGTTAAAAAGTTCATTAAATTCATAACTTTAAATTTATATTGCTTAAAAATACCATGAAAGAATAGTCAAACACCGTCGCCACCGACGCGTCGAATTCCAACCAACTAAATAACACACAGCCCGTTAAGCCTAGTCCTCAGAACTTCGTTCTGTCGCTGGCGACACGTGTTGTGACTAATAGAAAATGAGTATTTTGACATGTAACTCCAATACTAATTTTCTATAGGTTACATCACGTGTCGCCAGCGACAGAACGAAGTTCTGAGAACTAGGCTTTGGTCTTGCTGTTGGCTGGATCTTAGCTCCAGCCACGTCATATTATTCAAGGCTATTTATAATAATTTTTATTTATCTTACAGATGATCGCTGCATAGTTACAGAGCTCAGTTCGCTAAGCGCGATAACTACGTGACCGATTTACGCATAATCGCTTTCTCCCAATAGAAATTTGTGACCAACTGGTAGGGCTATGGCACCGTGGCTCTACCTCACGGGCCGTCACTGATTTGTTAAGAAACAAGATTTAAAAAAGGTTTAAGAATAAAAGATAAAAAGAAACATCCCTTAAGGCACGGCCGTTATTTCTAGATTATTGCTGTTCTCCGTTTTTCTTCAATCTTTCCGTTTTAATCCGACCACTCGGGAATAGCCAGTCATTAGCACAACTGGGTATTAAATAATTAACGCGCAGCTTGGTTGAAAACCGTTGCTTAGCATGTGCCCAGGAGTAACATATTTACGAACATTTAGCCAGTAGTGGTAAAAGCCACTTAGCACATGTTCTCCAATTTATACTTTTAGAAATAAAAATTACGTTGAGTTACGTATGGCCAATAAGTGAGCAGGTGTCCCCCGTTATCTAGCCAAAAGCGTTAAAAGGGCGAACTTTGCAGATGTTATTTTCATTAGTTTCGAAACAATTAAATATAACAAAGATTACCCTAATTTACACCATAACCAAATGTGTTTTTCCTACGACCACCTATAAAAATTAGAAAAAAAATCACGCTTAATTTGGCTAGAAAGTGTCGTATATCATACGCGTGTTGAAAAAAAAAATATTTCAACACTATTGCTGAAATATCAAGGCACATTATTTAATTTAAACATATGGTGCCAATTTGACAGACAATCTCTATTTATTAAAAATAACAAATTTTAGAAAGCAGTAATTGTAAAGTGTTTAACTAATTTATTATGTATTTGTCGAGTGATTCAGAATTAGAGTGTGAAAATACGTCATCTGAAATTATAAAAAATGTTAATAATATACTGGAAAATCTATTACCAGAAAAAACAAATAGCGCTGAAGAGAGTGTCATATATTAAACAACAAATCTTTATCGGTAGCGATAGCGTAGAGAATAGAGCTCTAGCCTACAGATTGCAAAGTCACAGGTTCAAATCCCATCAGGAGTAATTTGATTTTTTTTTTATAAAAAAATTAAATAATTTATAGAATTATTTTGATTTGAAATCTTCCTTGTTGGGTGAATTCTTTAAATTTATGTTTAATGCATCTTTTCTTGATTAAATTTAAAATTTTTCAACATAAACCTAAGTATGCTAATTTCAGCACTAGAGTTGATATTTTTTTTCAACACTATTGTTGAAATATGTTTTTTCACAAATCAAAGGCTTTTTTAATAATTCTTTGTGGTCGTAGGAAAAATCGTGTAAAAGTGATTATTCTAAAACTCGGAGAATTTCCGCACTCGGCTGACGCCTCGTGCTAAATATCTCCTCGTTTGACAAGTATCACTTTCATCACTTGTTATGTAATATACTAGTTTAGGTTCATTACTTACTCTGTCCTATTTTTAAAGGAGAAAAAAAAACATTAGACCCGTACCTGAAAATTAAAAAAAAAATGTTAATCAACCTATTCAGTTTAAAAATCAATTTTATACAAAAATTAGAGCATAATTCGGTTTTAAATACGGGAGTTCCAAACTTAGCGTGTAATGTTTTTAGGGCATAAAGGAATGACAAAAATGTCCAGTAAACATACCTCCAGAAATCCTCCTTTAGTGGGCTAGAGCCCTTCAAAGAGGGTTGGGGGGGAGGAGGGGGGGGGGGGGTGTTTTTTGTAATAACAGGGAAACCGTTTAAGATAATAAAATTGGTACATGCCTTACAACCGATAAGTTGTAAATTACAGTGGAAATTGCATCACTCGAAATTTCACTGTAGCAACCATAGCAACAAGTAATAAAGAAGTCAACTTAGACGTTTCTATTTTAATAATAAAAATGCCTCAAAACCATATCAACAAATAATAAAAAAGTTAACTTTGACGTTTCTTCTTTATTAATAACTATTTAAAACCCGATCGTTTGAAAAATGAGTCGTTTTGGTGAATTTAATGAAGATGCGATTGATGTAAATATAGAAAAAACTATCTCGCCCAATACAAAGAAAAGCCGATCGTTCGTATGGAAACAATTCATGGAGTTTTGTGTTGTTAGAAAGTATAAACTAGAGCGGGAAACATCAGTGCATGAGATTGCTAAAGTACTTAAAGATTGGGGCTACAACATGCGAAAAAATAATGGCGATGAGTATAAAGAAAGCACAATAAAAGTAATGTGGAATTTAACTGCAAAAATGGTGATGGAGGAAAACTTTGAAAAATATGGTATTAAAATAGACCCATTTGAAGATCAAGAGTTTAAAGATGCCAGGGATGCAAAAAAATGCTAAAAGAAAGGAATTGCAAAAGCACGAGGATAAAAGAAAGGTCAGTTCAATTGCCCTAAAATATAATGAAATGAAATTGTTAATTGATAATTGCAACGAATGTACCCCAGAAGGTCTGCAAAAAAAGTTGTTTTATATATTCTCCTATGAATTGGCATGGAGAGGGGGACAAGGCAGCAAAATCTTATTGGAATTAAAAAAAAAAATTGACAATGGGGGGCAAACAACAGGTAGAATAGGATACAATTCCATATTCAGCAAAACGACACAAGGTGGCTCCAAACCGTGCGCTCCATCTAAATGGCTAGTCGCTACTAAGAAATATCCCGATCTTTGTCCAATCAGATTGTTTAACTTGCTAAAATCAAAACGAGAAGGTATTGAAAATGATCGTTTATTTTTAACGGTCAATCCATTTTGGAAAACTGGAAGTCGATGGTAAAAAAACAGTCCTGTTGGGCGAAATAAAATAGCAAAATGGACTACTACTCAAGCAAAAACAATGGGACTAGACGTTAAAAAAACAAAAACTACTAATTACTCACTTAGGGCTACAGCCGTGTCAAAACTTGCAAAAAGCGGTATTGCAGAACAGGAACTTATAAAAATGACTGGCCATGCTAGTTTCAAATCAATTGCTAGCTACCTTCAAATGGATCAAAAACATCATGAAGCCATTGTAGAAAAAATAAGAACAGATAGCACCCCAAAATCCAGTGAAAAAACATCAATCACTCAAGAGAACCTATGTATTATGGACTCAAATAAGACCACACATTATATAATAAATTACAATAATTGTAATAAAAAACTAAGATAAAATGTTAACGTGTTAGCTATTTATTCTGTAAATTTTCTACCGAATACCATTCGTGCATAAAAATGTCTAGAAAATTCTAAAATATAAAATGTTTTTTGGAAACAGCATTCGTTTATTTTCATTGTTGTTTAAAAAAATAGCCCTCCTCCTTCGGAGTCGGGCAATTTATAGTTTGAAACAACGATGAAAATAAACTCATGCAGTTATCAAAAAACATTTAATTTTCCAAAATTTTCGGAAATCGCACGAAGTGGGCCTTGGACAAATATTATCTTATATTTTTTATTTCTAAGATATTTTTTTAATTTTCAATGCAATATTTTACGCTGATTTCGGGA
Organism: Polydrusus cervinus; assembly: GCA_935413205.1. Taxonomy (NCBI): domain Eukaryota; kingdom Metazoa; phylum Arthropoda; class Insecta; order Coleoptera; family Curculionidae; genus Polydrusus; species Polydrusus cervinus. Next base: position 29,796,248 of record OW284519.1, read on the forward strand.
CACTCTATAATCAGGTTTTGCATTGCTGAAAGACACTATATAATTGGATAATGTCCTTTAAAAATAAGTTTATTTGAAGCTTATTAGGAACAACAGCAAGCGAATATGCAGCAATTCCGGCGACAAGCGTTCCAATCATTTCCGAGATAACGAGCTTACATTTTAAGAGGTAATTGATGAGCTACTTGCCCTAATTAAGACCTTTACTAGCCTGATGAAGGATGCACAGTTTACTTGATGGCGATGGATTAGATACAAGTAGGGGAATCCAGGGTAAAATTGTCACAATCTTTTTCTATGCAAGTTTAAATTAATTTTTTGTGTGATAATGTGCTTTAAAGAAGCAATCGGTCAAGCATACATCACAAAGTGCATTAAATGTATATTTCACTAAATAAATTAAAATCAGATAACAAAGGTCTTGTAGAAAACGTTTAGTTTTTAAACTTTTCCTTCCAAAAGTTTTGTTTTGTTTCATATAGAGATTAAGGTTTCGGACGCATATCGTTTTAGTTGTTGATTTATGATGCAATTTTATAAGAAAACGAGTAAAAAGAAAAATATTTTATGGTATTTTTCTATTATATACTTGTCTGTTCCCTTTTCTCTTTTTTAGAGCTACACTCATCAGCAAAAAAAAACGGACAACGAAAATTATTACCAACTTTGATATTAATTAACTTTTCTGACTTTAAAATATCTTTAATGAATTTTTCAAAAGATGGTAGCCGCATGTATTAAGACTATTACCCGTTCTTCGATTTAAGAAAAATGTTGACATGTGTGATATTATACCGAGGGCAACAAATGATACTTTTTTTGCCTTGCGTTCTTAACACCCTGTGTGTGCATTTCATATGGAAGTCGCATGTTTTCTTAACATTTTGTTTTTTGATTCGTCCCAATAACTGTTCTTTTTAAAAAGATATAATCTTTTTAAAAAATTATTTTAATTTTTCCAATGTTAATGAAAAAAAAAATTAAACGTGATAAGTTGCCTATCAACTAGCGTTTTATTTCATTATCAGTGTCAAGCTTGAAATATTGCCCAAACATGCTTTCAGAAGTTGTTGCCCGTGCTGTGGCACTAAACGACGATGGCCAAAACATACGATATATCGCTAACGTCTTGGGTGAGGCTAAGAGTACCGTACAGAATGCAATCAGCCGCTTTCGACAAACTGGGGAGTACAGTTTGGGGTTGTTTGACGACTAATGGCTGAAGATGATAAACCGTGATCGCGTAGTCTTACATCTCCTCCCTGATCCTTGACACCTAGAATACTCCCCAGTTTGTCGAAAGCGGTTGATTGCTGGTACTGGGCAACAACTTCTGAAAGCATGCTTGGGCAATATTTCAAGCTTGACGGTGATAATGAAATAAAACGCTGGTTGATAGGCAACTTATCACGTTTAATTTTTTTTTCATTAACATTGGAAAAATTAAAATGATTTTTTTAAATGATTATATCTTTTTAAAAAGAACAGTTATTGGGACGAATCAAAAAAAAATGTCCTACTTACGCCCACTGAGCCGCACCGCGCCGGTGTGAATAGCGAAAAAAAAAGGAACGCGGTGTCCACCTGCACCGCGTTGGTCTGGGGGATCCTTTACAGAACAATTTACTTACCGCCCAAAAACATTGTGATAATGATGTATTTAATATACAGGGAGTTAAAGTGAAATGTTATTTTATACCAGGGTTGATTATCAAAGTGAAGCTAACTGTCATAGCGACATAGTATTATACAAGTCTAAATATATTTTATTTTTGAATATAGTGATCTACAGGCAATGCCCATACTTAGTATACATACATGCTATATTAGTATATTATAATAGTCTCTCTGTTTCTTAAATACGTTGTTTCAACTTACCAATGCGACAACAATATCCGATGTCCCCTATTCCCAAGAGTATCGACTTAATTAGAGAGAAATAGAATTAGGTTATGTTTGTTCAGGATAGGTAAGCACGTCATATGTCTTATCGCTGTTTAACAGGTGTTATTTTGGATATTAAGAAGGGTCCAGGATGTGTTTGTTAACTGATTATCGTTCGAGTTTGAAATTTTAAATTTTTTTATAAGGGAAAAGTTGTAATAGTATAGCTGCGTTTTGTCCGCAGTTACAATAACATAAATTCAAGCCGCTCAAATCAAGGACAGAGAGAAGAGAAGCGTTTCTCAAAGAAGTAGAGATGTTTATCAAGGATGCAGAGGTAGACTAATTGTCAGCTATAAAGGAGAATGTTGCGTTTGGATATCGCGTTTCAAATAAAGCCAAAAGGTTGTGAAAAGAAAGACGGACTGAAGCTGGCTAACGACGACATAGCTGATGCCGAACGAGAAAGACCTAAGAAGGCACCTTCATTTTTATAGCGGAAGGTTAGGTTTCCTTTTTTGTTCCTATATTACTGCCATAGGTTAGGTTAGGTTAGGTAAGAGTGGCAGACCCTTGGTTCTGACCAAACAGTCTCACATAGTCCTGATTAGGTCCGTTGTGATACCACACGTGTTCCGTAGAACCCACCTTCATCAGATCTCTGATGGTTTGTGCGACGTAACCGCGGAAGGATTTTAACAACTCATTCAAACCAGCCACTACTGTTCAGAAATCTGCTCAGCCGTCCAAGTTGTAAGTTGCTTAGTTCCTCCAGGCTATCGAAAGATGATTCAACCAGAGTAGTGAACCTCCTTCTTGCGAGGCAAGGGCATTCACACAGAAAATGTTGAATACTTTCTTCCTCTTCCTCATCTCTGCAACTTCTGCAGAAGTCGTTAGTGGGTATTTGCATACGTTCGGCATGTCTACCGAAGAGGCAATGTCCGGTAACAACCGCAGTAATATTTCTCACGTCTTTTCGACTGTGTCTCAATAGCTCTGCGGTTCTCTTTTCATCGAATGTGGGCCACAGTTGCCTGGATGTACTACAGGTTGTCAACCCTGTCCATCTGTTCTGTGCAAGCTGCTTGGCCGTGTAGTCAATCTCCTTTTTGACCAATCCCAGTGGTTTGTTCACTGTATTGTCTGCTAGATCAGCTGGCATGCCTGCGCCCTCTCTTGCGAGCGCATCGGCAGCCTCGTTGCCATCTATTTTGGAGTGTCCAGGAACCCAGCACAGAATAACCCGATGTTGGTTGCCAAGTGTGTATAGATTGTTGCGGCATCGCTTTACGAGCTTTGATTTAACGCTGCTGGAACAGATTGCCTTAATCGCCGCCTGACTATTACTGCCATACCTCTTGTCTAAATTCCGTATTTGAAAAGATTTAATTATGCATTTACAAAACAAATAAAAGTTACGTTCTGAAACAAAAGTTTCAAATTAGGTTTATTCTCTTACACGCATCACGTAGATAGAACCATTAAGATAACAATTTCAGTAGTTTTTGCTGAAAACAAAAAGCTGGAAACTGCATATGGAACAATTCAGAGAATACACAAAATCTATTTAACATTCTGTGCAATTGCAACTGATAGTGATCATTTAGACTGTGCTTCAGTTTCACTGAGGTTGAAACAACTTTTGTTAATTGTTTTACTCATTTTCAAGCTTCCTGCCTTGGATAAAAATAAATATAAAATGTTTTTTAAAGGCATACGTTTAAAATTGTGAGGTTTTTGACGATACATAATCAGTGGCAGCTCGTCAGGTGAAGTAGGTGAAGGGGCTCTTCACCAAAAAAAAAATAAATAAAACCAGGAGGAAATTTGTTTGACAATATTAAATGTTAATGTACCAGTACAGCCACCATTTTAGCCCTTAAAAAAGAATTACGTTCGAATTAATAATATTAATTTAATCTAAATGTAGTTATGCATAATTATAAACACTCGTGCATTTTGGCGCGCCCCAGCCGACCGTGTTTGTTAGCTCAAAGCAAGTGAAGACCAACGCCTGACATGGCTTTGATATTCGCCGTTGCTATGGTTACGTGACGTCATTCATGCAAACAGCATGTAACAATTTGCATTATGATGAAGGGAAATTTAAAAATAGATCAGTCGTATGCATCATTGTTTTAGCATTGGTTCGCCTAACCTTAAGGTATTTATTTTGAGGCTTCGCGAAACTTACGGTTATCGATATGGTTTTTACGTTATTTACTCTGTGATTAAAAAGTTTTGTTTTTATTTTTTAGTTAATTCAATAGTGCACGTACCTACTTAGTTGTGTGTTTTAAAAATGAACCAAATTAATGACATAGTTTGTAATTTGTTGGAAACTCCATTCAGTCTTTGGACAGATCAGAATAGGAGATACGTTTTGTTACACGGGTTTTTAGTCAATCTTTGTTTAAGTACCCGCACTATACCTAGCTCTTCACCATTTTTTAAGACCGCGAGCCGCCACTGTACATAGTACATTCTTCAAAAGTGAAGTTACCATGCCCTGCAAAGAGTATTTTGAATTTTTTTTTGTTAACATCAGAATCATCAAATGTACAAAAATTACTACTGTAATTCTAAATAAATAAATATACACTGTGATTCATATTGAGCGGCCTATTAAAAGATCTTGGAAACAAGTAAAGTTATCTTTTTAAATATATGGTAGCACACTCTCAAAAATAACATGGTATGGATTACTAAAATTTGGTTCTGACAACTATTTATTTTCGTGAAATCGGACTCAACCCAAAAATTAGTTGGTACAACCAAAAAAAATTGTCGTTATTGAACTGTTGAACTAATTAATAACATTAACCAACCCAACCTACGAATTTTAGTTGTCACAATGAAATTTTATATACGGATAACTAAATTTATATGGTACTCCCACTTTTAAAATTAGTTGTCACAACTAATGTGTAAATATGAAAAATTTAATATTTTTTTTCCAGGAAATATTCTTTCTGTTAATGATGCAATCTACAAATATTGCCAAAGCAATCATTTATTTGGGTCAAACTTGAAATTTTCATAGAGTAACAATTACGTATGTAGTCACAACATTGTGTTTATTATCTTTTTTCTGTACTTTCTAATTGTAAGAAAGAATCATGAATTAGAAAGTTTGAATGAACTGCTTATAACGTATGGCAAAATTAGCTAGTTGATTTGATAGAAATAACTTTTAAGAAAGTTTCATTTCTAAAAAAAATGGCATATGTGATTTATACTTAGTAACGAAAAATATTTCTTCCTAGGTCCCCATTTAAATAAAAAAATGTCTTGGTATTACTACTCTATTAGGTATGCGTAAACTAATTGGAATAAATTATCAGGGATATTATGGTTTCTTTAAAAAAAATATGATTTTCAATGTCCTTGTTCTCTTGTGTTCTTTATAATACATACTTATGCAATACAAAACAGAAACACTAGATTTTTAACTTATTTTAATCAACCTTTTGGGTTGTTCAATTGCTTATAGAACTGAATTGTTCTTATTTAAATTTTCTTCAACTGCGATTATTAAAAAACAAAAAATAGCCCCTGGACTTTCTATGTAAAATATACAGCTATATGAAATTTGTTGTACTTGGTCAGATTAAAAAGTCATCAATATGACGTTCTTTTATAGAAATAGAACATAGAACAAAAACAAAACAAAAAAAATATTTTTAAGCTATTTCTTATCGGGTCACCTTGCCATGCTTTATAAAAAGCTCATTTAAACTTTCTAATGTACAACTGCAATGATAAAAATAAAATGTTTACTTACTTATGATTTTACTTCCTTCTGCCAATAAGAACGTACACAAGAAAGACAATAAACACAAATAAATTACACCAAATATTGTCACATTAATTTTCCACACGGGCACGGTCATGAAAATGGCCAATTCTTGCCTTTAAAACACGAAAAAATGGACACGGAACCGCAAAAGCACCTTAACATAAACGTAACCTCCTGACAGTCCTGGCTAGAATGATGTCACATGTCACCCACCGGGCAAGGGCGTCAAGTCTCTGTTGATGCCGTTAGTTATAAATATGAAGAATAATTATTAAAAGAAATGTTAGTTCTGGTAACTAAAAATGTATCTTAATTAACAAATTGATAGGGACTACAAATTCATAATGTGTTATTACAACAAGCTTAATTGATAAATACAAGTTTGTAGGAACCTTGATGTAACATTTAAATAAGATACATACAGAGTAAAATTCAGCTAAACAAAATATTTTATTTCTGCCAACTAATATGAAAACAAGATATTTTCTTTGTTCTGAAGGCATCATTTTTTGGTAAATATAACCAAGAAAAAAATCTTTTGTGTTTTCCTAACTAAAAATAGTTATTTTTGGTAACGTAAAACGAGAACAAATAAAAATTAGTACCAAATACCAAGTAATTTTTAAGAGTGCAGGTATCTTTATGATATTGTTTGTCTTTGTATCACACTCCTGCTAACTGTTATGTGAGAACATATCCGAGATTTAGAGCATTAGGAAAACTAATAATTTCTGGATGGTCATAGAGTCTTTATTTTTTTACTTTTTAACCAACCAGAGCCTTTTTTAAATGACAATCACGTAATTATTTAAATTTAATTTATTTTTACTTAAGCGCACTTTCACTTGTTTTTGTTGAGAAGGGCCTAAGTATTTTTTAATATCGTCGTGCCCGGAAAATATATTAAATTTTCTTTTTCCAATCCCTAATATGTGTATTTTGTAAAAGTAATCAAAAAAAGGGATCCAATAAAGGCCTCATGTTTTATTGATTGAGTGTATGCCTTATTCCGAGTTAATATATTTATGACTTAGTTTTTTTTTAATATTTGCAAATATTTCTATGTCTAACTTTTCTTAAAGGTTCGTTTTTGGAAATTATTCACTCATGACTTGTATTTACATTATTTACTGCAAACACTCTGTTGGCTGTTGAATTAATATGGAGGATGACTTACGTTTACGCCTTTTAGAAGAATTTTTTTTTTGGATTTTTGACATCTTCCTCGGAATAAAAAGCCTTTTTAACATATGTGAGCCAAATTTAGGCCAAATCGGTTAAGACGTTTACGAGCTATCCTAGGGAGAGACAGAGAAAGTATATATTTTTGATAAAATTTATTATAAAACGAACAAATTAAATCACCACGAGCGAAGCAGCAGATGTTGGTAATTTTTGACATTTTCCTTGGAATAAGACGCCTTTTTAACATATGTGAGCAAAATTTAGGCCAAATCGGTTAAGGCGTTTACGAGCTATCCTAGGGAGAGACAGAGAAAGTATATATTTTTGATAAAATTTATTATAAAACGAACAAATTAAATCACCACGAGCAAAGCAGCAAATGTTGGTAATTTTTGACATTTTCCTCGGAATAAGACGCCTTTTTAACATATGTGAGTCAAAGTTAGGCCAAATCGGTTAAGACGTTTACGAGCTATCCTAGGGAGAGACAGAGAAAGTATATATTTTTGATAAAATTTATTATAAAACGAACAAATTAAATCACCACGAGCGAAGCAGCAGATGTTGGTAATTTTTGACTTTTTCCTCGGAATAAGACGCCTTTTTAACATATGTGAGCAAAATGTAGGCCAAATCGGTTAAGGCGTTTACGAGCTATCCTAGGGAGAGACAGAGCAAGTATATATTTTCGATAAAATTTATTATAAAACGAATAAATTAAATCACCACGAGCGAAGCAGCAGATGTTGGTAATTTTTGACATTTTCCTCGGAATAAGACGCCTTTTTAACATATGTGAACAAAATTTAGGCCAAATCGGTTAAGGCGTTTACGAGCTATCCTAGGGAGAGACAGAGAAAGTATATATTTTTGATAAAATTTATTATAAAACGAACAAATTAAATCACCACGAGCGAAGCAGCGGATGACTCTAATTTTTGACATTTGCCTCGGAATAAGACGCCTTTTTAATATAAGTAAGTCAATTTTAGGCCAAATCGGTTTAGAAGTTTACGAGCTATCCTAGGGAGAGACAGAGAAAGTATACTATTATATAACGAACAAATTAAATCACCACGAGCGAAGCTGCAGATGCAGCTAATTTTTGGAATTTTCCTCGGAATAAGATGCCTTCTTGACATAAGTGAGCCAATTTTAGGCCAAATCGGTTGAGAGGTTTACGAGGTATCCTAGGGAGAGACAGAGAAAGTATATATTTTTGATAAAATTTATTATAAAACGAACAAATTAAATCACCACGAGCGAAGCAGCAGATGTTGGTAATTTTTGACATTTTCCTCGGAATAAGACGCCTTTTTAACATATGTGAGCAAAATTTAGGCCAAATCGGTTAAGGCGTTTACGAGCTATCCTAGGGAGAGACAGAGCAAGTATATATTTTCGATAAAATTTATTATAAAACGAATAAATTAAATCACCACGAGCGAAGCAGCAGATGTTGGTAATTTTTGACATTTTCCTCGGAATAAGACGCCTTTTTAACATATGTAAATAAAATTTAGGCCAAATCGGTTAAGGCGTTTACGAGCTATCCTAGGGAGAGACAGAGAAAGTATATATTTTTGATAAAATTTATTATAAAACGAACAAATTAAATCACCACGAGCGAAGCAGCGGATGACTCTAATTTTTGACATTTGCCTCGGAATAAGACGCCTTTTTAATATAAGTAAGTCAATTTTAGGCCAAATCGGTTTAGAAGTTTACGAGCTATCCTAGGGAGAGACAGAGAAAGTATACTATTATATAACGAACAAATTAAATCACCACGAGCGAAGCTGCAGATGCAGCTAATTTTTGGAATTTTCCTCGGAATAAGATGCCTTCTTGACATAAGTGAGCCAATTTTAGGCCAAATCGGTTGAGAGGTTTACAAGCTATCCTAGGGAGAGACAGAGAAATTATATATTTTTGATAACATTTATTATAAAAAGAAACAAACTAAATCACCACGAGCGAAGCAGCAGATGTTGGTAATTTTCGACAATTTCCTCGGAATTAGACGCCTTTTTAACATATGTGAGCTAATTTGAGGCCAAATCGGTTAAGAAGTTTACGAGGTATCCGAGGGAGAGACAGAGAAAGTATTTATTTTTAATAAAATTATAATATAACAAACAAATTTGGTAGCAGGCGTAATTTATTCTTTTAAAATATTATACTTTGACATTAGTATCCCTTCCGGTTATACCGGAAGTTATTGCAAACTTTAGTATTTCAAATAGAATACCCTGTATATTTTAGCTTTTTTTTTGAAGCTTTGGTGGTTCCGCCTGTACCATGAAGCTTTAACCATGTTAAATTCTTAGTAAGTACTTAATATACCTAAACCTCATTTTAACAAATACAATATTAATTCTTGCTTTATTATTTCCAAATCAAAACTTTCCTCTCTAAAGCTATAAAGTGTCACATAAATTATTAATGTCGTCAGCAAATAAAGAAGCCATCGCAACCCAAACACAAAGTTTTAAGTTGACGTCTTGTCTTCGTCCCTACTTTTAGAATAATAAAACAGTTCTATCACCCCACTTCCTGGTATATTAATAAATATTGTGATAAAGAGGGCAGTATTTTATACAGGGTGTGTCAGTAAGGTGTCTGTCTTAGATAACACCTAAACTATCAAAGATAGGGAAAAAAGTGTAATACAAAAGTTAAAGGGTTTTTTAGGATACATAATCTAAAAATATTTTGTAATCTACAGGGTGGTCCTAAAAAGTGGTATTGAATAATAAAAAAGAAAATTAAATGGGACACCCAGTATAATTTTCTAGAATATGATTCAATGGAATAAATGCAACCCTATTAAAATTTTTGAACTGAAATGCAACGTTGCCAAGTAATTAATTTTTTTCCGAAATTTTAGTAATTTTAAGGGTATCGTTAAAAAATTATAGCAACCTGTGGATTAACCCTAGGTAAATATAATTTACGTTGTAAGTACTTTAAGGTACGATATATTAATTTATAATAATGTTTTTTAAATCTCTTATACAGAGCGTTCATTACAAGTTGGAAAACTCGATAGTTTTAAAAATGCTTTATTTCAATTTTTTTAAATGAGACCCCCCTAATTTTTTTAGGCAAAAGAATTTATCTTTTGAAAACCTTACTTTTTTGTTAAACATGTCATATATCTAAATATCATAGTTTTTGAAATATTTTAGGATTTGTCTTAAATCAGGGTAAAAAAGAAAAGTTCTAATTAAACAATTTAGTCAAGATTGTTTTGGAACAAAAAATAAATAATTTTCTTTGTCACAGCTGTCATTGCAAAATGATTTCGCCAACATTTTGTGCTTTATTACTGTTTAAATTTTAGTTTCCCGAACTAACTTTATCGAAATAGAAAAATATGAGTTATGATAAAGTTAGTTCAGGAAAAATTTAAACAGTAATAAAACACAAAATGTTAGCGAAAAAATTTTGCAAGACAGCTGTGACAAAGAAAATTATTTATTTTTTGTTCCAAAGCAATCTTGACTAAGTTGTTTAATTAGAACTTTCCTTTTGTACCCTGATTTAAGACAAATCCTAAAATATTTCAAAAACTATGATATTTAGATATATGCCATGTTTAACAAAAAAATAAGGTTTTCAAAAGATAAATTCTTTTTATTCCCATTAAAAAAAATTGAAATAAAGCTTTTTTAAAACTATCGAGTTGTCCAACTTGTAATGAACGCTCTGTATAAGAGATTTAAAAAACTTTATTATAAATTAATATATCGTACCTTAAAGTACTTACAACGTAAATTATATTTTCCTAGGGTTAATCCACAGGTTGCTATGATTTTTTAACGATACCCTTAAAATTACTAAAACTTCGGAAACAAATTAACTACTTGGCAACGTTGCATTTCAGTTCAAAAATTTTAATAGGGTTGCAAAGTTTTTATTTCATTGAATCATATTCTAGAAAATTATACTGGGTGTCCCATTTAATTTTCGTTTTTATTATTCACTACCACTTTTTAGGACCACCCTGTAGATTAGAAAATATTTTTGGATTATGTATCCTTAAAAACCCTTTAACTTTTATATTACACATTTTTCCCTATCTTTGATAGTTTAGGTGCTATCTAAGACAGACACCTTACTGACACACCCTGTATATTTAGTATGTTCTATGGCTATTATCTCTAAAATTCGGTATAATTTTTTTATTACCCAACAACCCAATGCTCACCAGTAGTTACCTTAAAAATAGTCCATTTATTTCACCACACTCAGTACCAACTTCGTTTATTTAATACAGAAATTATGAAAAGAGCACAATCATACTCTCAGAAAAACATTTTGAAAAATTCATTAATAAATGACTAACAAAAGAGACAAAGGGTTGAATGTTTTCGACACTGAATTTAGGGTGAAAATAGGGATGTTTTTTGTTGCTTCGGTCAAATATTAATAAGGCAAATGAACAAGTCCTTTGCTGTAAAAACTTAGCTGACACAGACACCCGAGATATTTTTATGTCTCAGTATAAAGAAGAAACTTTAACAATTTTTAATTTGTTCTTCTTCGGTAGTTGACAGGATGCTTCCCACAGGGATGTGTCTTATTCCTTATTATTGTCTCAATTGGATTATGGACCAACAGATGTAGTTGCCGCTTCGCAAAGTACGTTGCCACAGGTGGAAATATTTTAATAATAGATAAGAATTTCGCTAAGAAATAAGAAAATACAAAAAAAAAATAGCATTTTTTATCGTATATTCAAATCGGTTAAGAAGTATACGAGCTATCCCAGGGAGAGACAGAGAAAGTATATATTTTTGATGACATTTATTATATAACGAACAAATAAATTACCACGAGCGAGCTGCGGATGCAGCTAATTTTTGGCATTTTCCTCAGAATAAGATGCCTTCTTGACATACGTGAGCCAATTTTAGGCCAAATCGGTTAAGGCCCGTATTATTCATCTCCTGGTAACTTTACCAGCCAGATAATTTCCAAAGAAACCATTGTTAAGACAATTGTCTCCATAGAAATTATCTGGCTGGTAAAGTTACCAGGAGATTAATAATACGGGCCTAAGAGGTTTACAAGCTATCCTAGGGAGAGACAGTATATATTTTTAATAACATTTATTATATAACGAACAAATTAAATCACTACGAGCGAAGCTGCGGATGCAGCTAATTTTTGGCATTTTCCTCGGAATAAGATACCTTCTTGACATAAGTGAGTCAATTTTAGGCCAAATCGGTTAAGAGGTTTACAAGCTATCCCAGGGAGAGACAGAGAAAGTATATATTTTTGATAACATTTATTATATAACGAACAAATTAAATCACCACGAGCGAAGCTGCGGATGCAGCTAATTTTTGTCATTTTCCTCGGAATAAGTTGCCTTCTTGACATAAGTGGGCCAATTTTAGGCCAAATCGGTTAAGACGTTCACGAGCTATCCTAGGGAGAGACAGAGAAAGTATCTATTTTTGATAACATTTATTATAAAACGAACAAATTAAATCACCACGAGTGAAGAATCGTATTCCTTATTGTTGTATCAACACTTCTCAAACTATGTTGTCACAGATGGAAATATTTTAAAAATAGACACGAATTTAGCTCAAAAATAAGAAAATATAAATAAGATTCAGCATTTTTTAGCCTGTGTATTGTATACGTTACGTAACAAAAGCTATTACCTGCCAAGTCTTCGTTTTATTAAGTTATCTCGCCCTAGATGTCTCCTCTCAGCTCATTAATTATTAAACCAAACTACGTAACCAACCCAGCGTTCAAAGCTACTGAAAATGTTTTGTCAACTTAGTAATTCAATGTAAATTTTCTTTTGAATTTTAAATGATGCTCAAATGATATGTAGCAATCGCTTTTAGCATTAATTAGTCCTTAACCTCGAAAAGGGATTTTCGATTCATTCGCCTCTTACCGGAATGTTTGTTGGATTTGCTGTTTTAGGAATTCATAACGCCGGTAATATTAACATTGTTTCTGCCTACGGCTGTAAAGAATTTAAAGCCTTAAGAAAGAATTACATTTTTTTGAGAAAAGTGTTGTATTAGGGAATATAACAATTTACTGAGAACCGTTTCGTTAATATTTTTCGGAAATACTTTATTATAAGGTGTTATAGAATTGGCTTATTTTATATTATTATATAATATATATTATATGCCGCTAATTTTTGACATTTTCCTCGGAATAAGACGTCTGTTTAATATAAGTGAGTTAATTTTAGGCCAAATCGGTTAAGAAGTTTGCGAGCTATCCTAGGGAGAGACAGAGAAAGTATATATTTTTGATAACATTTATTACATTACGAACAAATTAAATCACCACGAGCGAAGCTGCGGATGCCGCTAATTTGTGACATTTTCCTCGGAATAAGACGACTTTTTAACATAAGTTAGTCCATTTTAGGCCAAATCGGTTAAGGAGTTTACGAGCTATTCTAGGGAGAGACAGAGAAAGTATATATTTTGAACACATTAAACTCAATAGTTTAGCATTATTAGAGTGGTTTATTATCAGAATAGCCAACAAGCCCTTGTTCGTAAATAATTCATTTTATACGAAAACTATTTTAATGAAAATTAATTAACTCCTTAGTATATTAGCATAAGTTAAAACCAATACCAGGCTAGGAAAACCGATAATATTTAAGTTAAATATTAATATAAAGTTAGAAACGCAAACACAAAACGCATCCTTGTGAAAATTATTCGGTAATCAGATTATTCACTAAACAAGAGATAATAAAGTAAGAGGTATTTTGATCTCTATTAGACGTTTAGAAGTAACTATATAGGGTGTGTCAGTAAGGTGTTTGTCTTAGATAGCACCTAAACTATCAAATATAGGGAAAAGAGTGTAATACAAAAGTTAAAGGGTTTTTTAGGATACATAATTTAAAAATATTTTCGAATTTACAGGGTGGTCCTAAAAAGTGGTACTGAATAATAAAAAAGAAAATTAAATGGGACACCCAGTATAATTTTCTAGAATATGATTCAATGTAATAAGGAGTTTGCAACCTTATTAAAATTTTTGAAGTGAAATGCAACGTTGCCAAGTAATTCATTTTTTTCCGAAATTTTAGTAATTTTAAGGGTATCGTTAAAAAATCATAGCAACCTGTGGATTAACTCTAGGCTAATATAATTTACGTTGTAAGTACTTAAAGGTACGATATATTGATCTATAATAATGTTTTTTAAATCTCTTATACAGAGCGTTCATTACAAGTTGGACAACTCGATAGTTTTAAAAATGCTTTATTTCAATTTTTTTAAATGAGACCCCCTAATTTTTTTATGCAAAAGAATTTATCTTTCAAAAACCTTAATTTTTTGTTAAATATGTCATATATCTAAATATCATAGGTTTTTAAATATTTTAGGATTTATCTTAAATCTGGGTAAAAAAGGACAGTTCTAATTAAACAATTTAGTCAAAATTGCTTTGGAACAAAAATTAAATAATTTTCTTTGTCACAGCTGTTAATGTAAAATTATTTCGCCAACATTTTGTGCTTTATTACTGTTTAAAGTTTAGTTTCCCGAACTAACTTTATCGAAATAGAAAAATATGAGTTATGAATAAAGTTAGTTCAGGAAACTAAAATTTAAACAGTAATAAAGCACAAAATGTTGGCGAAATCATTTTGCAATGACAGCTGTGACAAAGAAAATTATTTATTTTTTGTTCCAAAGCAATCTTGACTAAATTGTTTAATTAGAACTTTCCTTTTTTACCCTGATTTAAGACAAATCCTAAAATATTTCAAAAACTATGATTTTTAGATATATGACAAGTTTAACAAAAAATTAAGGTTTTTGAAAGATAAATTCTTTTGCATAAAAAAATTAGGGGGTCCCATTTAAAAAAATTGAAATAAAGCATTTTTAAAACTATCGAGTTGTCCAACTTGTAATGAACGCTCTGTATAAGAGATTTAAAAAACATTATTATTAATTAATATATCGTACCTTAAAGTACTTACAACGTAAATTATATTAGCCTAGAGTTATTCCACACGTTGCTATGATTTTTTAACGATACCCTTAAAATTACTAAAATTTCGGAAAAAAAATAATTATTTGGCAACGTTGCATTTCACTTCAAAAATTTTAATAGGGTTGCAAAGTCCTTACACCATTGAATCATATTCTAGAAAATTATACTGGGTGTCCCATTTAATTTTCTTTTTAATTATTCAGTACCACTTTTTAGGACCACCCTGTAGATTATGCATCCTAAAAAACCCTTTAACTTTTGTATTACACTTTTTTCCCTATCTTTGATAGTTCAGGTGCTATCTAAGACAGACACCTTACTGACACACCCTGTACATTCAACGATTTTATTAATTAATTAATTAATAATTGTTCCTAAAACACAAATAAAACAGCACCATTTCTTAGACACTTTAAAATTGAACTGATTAAATAGTTTCTCAGACAAAAGTTAATAGTCCAACTTTACTTCAAACATTGTTAATAGAAAATTAAATGAAATTAAAGTGTCCAAAAAGAGAAAATTGAAATTTAATTGAGAAATAAAAGATATTGTATTTAAAATATTCCAGCACTGACACTATAGCAAAGCTACTACAAGATGAAGTTTAGTTATAAAGAAATTTTAATTTTAGAAATTTATTTAATCAAAGATAGTCTCAATGCAGCGGGTTCAAGGAAAAAAATATAACCAAAAAAATAAAAGATACGAAGATATTTAGAATGATTGTTGTCCCTTAAAATATTAAAACAAAAATAATTACAACGCCGAGGCACACGTCGTTTAGTCTTGCACAACAAAGTTACACTTAAAATTTATAATTCGGGCCAAGAAGAAGCTCAATTTAAGACGGCAAATTTTAACGCGTTCGGATCTAAGTGGCGCCTGGATCTAAGTGCCACGTCACCATTTAGTTATTTTATTTTTAGTAGTGCTGCTGTTGACGATACCATTTAAAATTAAATGATTTGACATACGTTTATGATTTTTTTCTACGAGCACCTATGAAAATGAGATAATAAGGACGTTAACTTGGATCAAAAGCGCCGAATATCACACGCGTGTTGAAATAGTTTCCTAACAATTGCGGAAAGTGATACTTTCCCGCATGCGACTGCAGTTGACCCGAACGACGCGCAGCGGAGTTCGGGCAAGCGGTCAAGGGCGGGAAAGACACTTTACGCATGAGTTAGGAACATTATTTTTTCTACGGCCGTATATACAAAAAAGTATACCAACCAATTTTTTAAAAATTATTTTATTTTAACATACATATACAAAACTTTAACTAAAAACTACTAATTATTATAAATATTAATATTAAGAACACAATATGTAGTTATAACTTCCGAAGTAAAAAACTATCTAATAAGGTCAAAATTTTCATTATTTTACTTTCCCGCACTAGTGCGGGAAAGTGACCCTTTCAAAACTAAAATGCGTGCGGAAAAATGGGTTAAAACGCACGGTCCTAGACAAAAAAATTTCAATTCTAGAGTTGAAATTCAAGGCACACTATTTAATTTCAACATATGGTGCCAATTTGACAGACAACCCCTATTTAGTTATTAAAAAAACAAATTTAAAAAAGCAGAAATTGTAAAGTGTTTAACTTATTTATCATGTATTTGTCAAGTGATTCAGAATTAGAGTGAAAATACGCCATCTGAAATTATAAAAAATGTTAATATAGGTACTGGAAAATCTATTACCAGAAAAAACAAATCGAGCTGAAGAGAGTGTCATGTATTAAACAACAAATCCTTATTGGTACCGATAGCGTAGAGAATAGAGCTCTAGCCTACAAATCGCAAGGTCACAGGTTCAAATCTCATCAGGAGTATTTGACTTTTTTTATAAAAACCTTAAATAATTTATAGAATTATTTTGAATTGAAATCTTTTGTCGGGTGGATTTTTTAAATTTATGTTTAATGCATTAAATTAAAAATTTTTCTTTCTGGGTAATCTAGAAGTCAATCCAGGATTAGTTCTTTCTATGTTATATAAAATAGGAAAAAGTTAAACTACAAATAAAGGAAAAGCCTATTGACAAACTATGAAACCAGATATTAAGTGGAACATAATCCTAAGTATGCTAATTTCAACACTAGTGTTGATATTTTTTTTTCAGCACTAAAGTTGGAAATTTTTTTTTTCCAAATCAAAGGCTTTTTCAATAATTCTTTGTGGTCGTAGGAAAAACAGTGTACATTACTCGTGTGAAAGTGATTATTCGAAAACTCGGAAAATTTCCGCACTCGACCAACGCCTCGTGCTAAATATTTCCTCGTTTAAAAGGTACCACTTTCATCACTTGTTATGTATTATACTATTATGCTGTGTTTTGGGATCTTCGCAAACCTGCAACCGGTGACGGTGAAGCTGCCACTGTCTTTCTACCTATTTATGTGTAGTAATAAACGTTCGCGTCTAAGAAAATATAATTAAGCGTAAACTTTAAGCAGTAAAGTTGCTTAAAGTAACATCTTAAACCAACTTGAACATTTCTTAAACATAATAAATATTCTTAACGAAAATTATCTATTAAAATTTAAATATATTTAAAGTGCTAAAGCTTGGAAATTTTATCCGTGAAAGTTTCGAATTTGAATTGCAAGTGGCTGTAGGTTCCTGTGTGTTTACTGTCACTTTTAGTTTGTGTTTTACCAATGAATAACAAAACAAAGCGGTGTTGGTTTAAGCAAAATTAACTGTAAATAAAACAGTTGCAAATACGCTTTGTTAAGATGTAAATTAATTTACATTTTATATTACTTAGCGAAAATAAGACCTAAAAATGCCAGAGCAGCTAGAAAAATAATGATAACATTTTGTAAAGTCGCATCATCGGTGGTAGCTATTAGAAAAGTATCACTTTCTCAAAAAAAAACAGTCATTACAAACCCATTTTTCCACTGGTAAAATCGACAAAGTCAGAAATAGTCTTTTATTAGGGGACAACCAACATGTCTGCTGGCTCTTAGTGATAATAATAAATTTAAGAAGTTCGGCAAATTCACTCTTTTCTCTCTATTTCTGTTCAAGTGCTGCCACTGCCTCAAACTACTACTTAATGTTTATTATGTTTCTACTCCCACATGAATATTTGCTGTTTCCTTTGACGAGAAAAGTAGGCATTACAGTTAATTGTACGGCAAAATTTCATATTCATTACTGTCAGTGATGCACAGTGTTGCAATCTTTAAAAATAAAATTTCCCATTTCTAAAGAACAATTATACGAATGCACAAAATACTGTTACAGTTTTTTTAGCAGATCACAGCCACGATCTTAAAGAATATCCCACGAATGTGCGTAAAAACTTCCCTTTTCCCGTTGGAGACAGCACCGACTTATCATTCCTTTGTGCTTTGGATCTTTATGTCTCACGAATCGGGAAACTTTCCAGCACTAGTGCTGTAATGGAAAAAAAACGGTTTTATTAAAATTTTCCTATTAATAATAAAACCACACTTTTAGAAGAATGATTTATTATTAACAATTATAATATTAATTACCAATTATTAATTAAAATATATCTTGATTTTTCTTGACTGAAATCATAGTTCTCAACATTGAGTAGTGAATCCATAGTGTAGATGGTTTCTGGGAGCGTTGCTTTACGGAAAAATAACCCAAAAGGATTTTCTCAGACACTTCCTTTATTTTGTTAGCTTTGCACCAATCTTCAAACTTCTGATACTCCAACTCATACCGCGCCTTGGATTTTGTCGGAACTAAACTTGAGATCACTTCGTTTGCCGCTGCTTCTATATCAGAGGGTAAACTTCCATCAGAATCGCTCATTTTGAAAAACGCTTTTTATATTTTTGAATTTGTTTGACAAAGTTTCGACAGTAACCATGCGAAACAGTAACTATGCGAAAGGTAACATAAAAAACTTGATTAGTAAACTTAATAGCAGGTGCATTTTTACAGGTGCATTTTTATTTTAAAAAATGCCTTTTGCCAAATATTTTTATTCATGGTGTACTTTTCCGCACCAAAAGGTTGTACACACCTCATCAACTTTTGACACTCTACAAAGCCCAGATTCGACCATCATTAGAATATTGCTCTCATGTCTGGAGCTCTGCACCCAAGCACACCCTTCGGCTACTGGATTCCATTCAAAGGAGAGCCGTTCGTCTGATCGGCGACCCCGAGCTGACCAAGACCCTCGATAGCCTGGAGCATCGAAGACAGGTTGGTGATTTGGCTCTCTTTTACAGATATTTCCATGGCAGGTGTTCGACTGACATTGCCCACTTGATTCCACCTAGAGCAATGCAAAACAGAAATACACGGCGAACCACTGCCGCTCATCCATATGTTGTTCAGCTTAGTACTCCTCGAACTTCATTGTTCAAGAATTATTTCATCTGGAGAACGTCATCTTTGTGGAATGATCTTCCTGAGGTCGTGTTTCCCAAATAATACAATCTTCAACGTTTCAAGACCAACGTTAATCGCTTTCTTCGCACACGCACCGCTCCCAGAGCGCCTTAAAGGATTTTTCCTACAGTGCAGGTGTTTTATCATAAAAAAAAAAAAAATTCATAGATGAAAGTAGATAAAATTTTGTACAATATTCTTGTTGTAAATTCATATTACTACACTCGATGTTTTATTAAACTCGGCTGATGCCTCGTTTGACAACTTTAACATCTCGTGTTGTAATATGAATCTTTACAACACTTATATCGTAAATAACTATTGTTTGTCGCCAAGGAGAGTTTCTAACTGTAAATCTAGCCCACAAATACTTTTTGGCGAATAGAGACAAAATAATAAAAATAAGTGATTTTAAAGTTCATTATAGCCATATTTAAGAAAAAAATCACGATTTAATAGAAAAAATCAGATTTATTGATTTTTTTCAAAAAAATCGTGATTTATTGCAACCCTGGTCATGAGTTCAAGCCCGGCAACCTGCAAACTTTTAAAAAAAGTTTTAACATATGTTCGTAGGTTCGGTCGTAGCAAAAAATAAACTGTTCAATTCGAGTGGATTGACCATAACGCACTAGGAAGTTTGAGTACTCCGCCTACGACGTCGTGTTCAATTCTACTATTATAGGATATTTTGTATTCATTGGTAGTTTCTACAGTTAGTTAATTCCGCCACCAAAGATCGTATTCGTTCACGTAAATGGCCAATGGCAGTTTTATTTTAAAAACATTAAATTATTTCTATTTAGTAAAGTAGCAAACCTCAATAATAGATTGTAAATTATAAATTCACTGAAGTGTACTCTTTTTGCGTCGGTTGGTTCTTTTGAAATTTAAAATGGAAAAGTAGGGAAATTCAAAATCATTTAAATATAACTTTTTAAATTAGATAGTTGAAAAGCTCTGAAATTAATTTTCTTTTAAAGAATAATTCATACAAATGGAATTAATAATTTTCCTTGGAAGTTGGATAGAAAAATTTCATTTAATTTAGTTTTAGGTAGTTTATTTATTATACATTTATAAACAAAAGAAGCTTAGCGGCAAGCGGACAGAGTAGTGCGTCTATCTTTTGCATTAAAGTACACAGGGACTCCAAAGGTAATGGAATCCCTGGGACACAGGTCGACAATGACAGGCTGTTTCGTTCTTGTTAGAACTCATCAGAAAGTCATAACCCGTAAGCGACCCCCCAGTACAGCGAGCCTGTTCTTTCAAGGCGTTTTTAAGAAATAAAAACGCGATGAAAACCCAGTAACGCCATCATTACCTTTGGAGTCCCTGTGTACTTTAATGCAAAAGATAGACGCACTACTCTGTCTGCTTGCCGCTAAGCTTCTTTTGTTTATATATTTTAACGGACACTAAATTCTACTATTTTATTAAACTTACACACGGCATTTACGGAATAGTGCTGCAAACCAGTGGGTGACTGCAGCGCGATCTAGATCTGAATCCACAAAGCTTGGAGATGTATGGAGAAGCGAAAAATGTTTCCTATACTGGTGAAGTGGCCGTTCCGTGCTTGATTTATTTAGATTTATTTATATTTTTACGTTTTCACGTAAGATGGCTATATCTTTTGCATTGAGTTGATTCCTTATGTTGGCGTTACTGGGTTCTCATCGCGTTTTTATTTCTTAAAAACACCTTGAAAGAACAGGCTCGCTGTACTGGGGGTCGCTTACGGGTTATGACTTTCTGATGAGTTCTAATAAGAACGAAACAGCCTGTCATTGTCTACCTGTGCCCCAGGGATTCCATTACCTTTGGCGTCCCTGTGTACTTTAATGCAAAAGATAGACGCACTACTCTGTCCGCTTGCCGCTAAGCTTCTTTTGTTTATATATTTTAACGGACACTAAATTCTACTATTTTATTAAACTTACACACGGCATTTACGGAATAGTGCTGCAAACCAGTGGGTGACTGCAGCGCGATCTAGATCTGAATCCACAAAGCTTGGAGATGTATGGAGAAGCGAAAAATGTTTCCTATACTGGTGAAGTGGCCGTTCCGTGCTTGATTTATTTAGATTTATTTATATTTTTACGTTTTCACGTAAGATGGCTATATCTTTTGCATTGAGTTGATTCCTTATGTTGGCGTTACTGGGTTCTCATCGCGTTTTTATTTCTTAAAAACACCTTGAAAGAACAGGCTCGCTGTACTGGGGGTCGCTTACGGGTTATGACTTTCTGATGAGTTCTAATAAGAACGAAACAGCCTGTCATTGTCTACCTGTGCCCCAGGGATTCCATTACCTTTGGCGTCCCTGTGTACTTTAATGCAAAAGATAGACGCACTACTCTGTCCGCTTGCCGCTAAGCTTCTTTTGTTTATATATTTTAACGGACACTAAATTCTACTATTTTATTAAACTTACACACGGCATTTACGGAATAGTGCTGCAAACCAGTGGGTGACTGCAGCGCGATCTAGATCTGAATCCACAAAGCTTGGAGATGTATGGAGAAGCGAAAAATGTTTCCTATACTGGTGAAGTGGCCGTTCCGTGCTTGATTTATTTAGATTTATTTATATTTCTACGTTTTCACGTAAGATGGCTATATCTTTTGCATTGAGTTGATTCCTTATGATGGCGTTACTGGGTTTTCATCGCGTTTTTATTTCTTAAAAACGCCTTGAAAGAACAGGCTCGCTGTACTGGGGGTCGCTTACGGGTTATGACGGGGATTCCATTACCTTTGGAGTCCCTGTGTACTTTAATGGAAAAGATAGACGCACTACTCTGTCCGCTTGCCGCTAAGCTTCTTTTGTTTATATATTTTAACGGACACTAAATTCTACTATTTTATATACATTTATTGTAAATATGCCTAATATACAGGGTGATTCCTAAGTTGGTATTTTTTTTTTAGCTGTGTATAGAAAGCATTAAAATAAACAACATTTTCAAATACCTTTTTCAAAAAACTTAAAAAGAGGCGAGATACAGAAGTAAACAATCTAAGTGCGGGCCTGGTCATCAAAACGTAGCCTGTTATACTTGAGGTTGTTTGTCTTATCTCTTGTTAGTAATGAAATTTACGGGTCGGGGGTCAGTTATTTGGCAATCCGCTGTGGTGTGTTTTTCTGAAGCAAAATTTTAATTGGTGACACGTGAAAATGGTAAAATTTGAAAACAATTAACTAGTAGATATAATTCTAATTTACGGTGAGTGTCGTCAAAGTGCGGCTGCTGCTTCGAGATTATACTCAGAACGCTTTCACTTGCGGGCTCATCCTACACCCAGAAGTTTTCTTAATGTTATTCAACGGGCAAGTTAGGCAGAGCCGTATTTGATCTATAGTATAATAAATGAAGTAAGTTCTTTATTTTAATGCCTTCTATACACAGCTAAAACAGAAGTATCAACTTAGGAATCACCCTGTATAATAATGAACGTCATGGTGATATTCGTTGTTAAAAAAAATTATTTATTTTGGTATTAATTCGTAATAAATGAAAAATCATGTTTAAAATTAAAAAACTTTATGGCGTTGACATTGTCAAATTACTATATACAGTATCCGAACAAACCTGAAGACGATTGGAGATACCTACCAGTTGAAACGTTGTTATTCAAAACAAATACCAAAACTCTACTGCCGTTCAAGTAACATCATTGTCTCCAACCTTTAAACATGATATTTCCGTTATAACTATAAACCATTGTAAAATTTATAAATAGAAATCACTGCCATGTTTCGAACTAGGTTATATATACCTGTCGAGACATAATCAAATAAAACATTGAACAGAAATTCCGGCAATGCCATGAAGTAAATATATTTTTAAACCTGATCAGAATATCTGCACTTCCTAGTCTACAAAATAGTATTTTTTGGCCTAGGAACGAAAATGAAAAGAAATTAAAAGTTTATTTACGACTAGGCCCTGGATACATTAAAATTACATAGAACAAAACTTAATAATTAATTTTCAAAACTTTTTTTGTCAAATCCAATGAAGGTCGAACATCATGGACGCCCATAGAGTAAAGTTCCAGTTGATTTTTGATACAAGCCTAGTCTAAAACTATTTTATCATTCAAGAAATATCATTGTCTTTAACCTTTAGACACTTACTATCGGCTATTTCAGAAAAGTGTAGAGTAATAAAAGCTCATTTTAGGCATGCAAAGGGACCCAATGAATATCACAGCAACTTTCATAATTTGGCATTGATTTCATTGCAAAATTATTTCTTTTAATCAATACCACGCGGATTTGGGTCAATTTATGGGTTTTACCTATTGTTATCCATTCACAAACACTGAAAATGGTGTGACAAAGGCATGCATTATGTACATAGTAGTAGGTACACTTATTTTTTATTATAAAAAAAATAGATAATACAGAAATAAATAAGTTTAAATAATCTTCGTTTGTATAATTTAAGCGCCCGGGAATAATTATTAATAATGTTAAGTCACAGCGTCATAGATTTTTTTATCATTTGATTGTTTTTCAACGCCGCCATAGCCAACTAAGAGTAATTGAACCGAAAATCTGCAGAAAAATCCCCATATAAAAATATTAAATTGGCAATACTTCGAAAACTAAGAATTTTTGGGATATACAACCTCATACAAACTTACCCTTATTTTTAATGCTAAATTAGAAATAATTATAAAATTTGGGTGTTTCCATTTGAAAATCTGGACTTTATGCAGTTTTTTCATTTTCAATCTAATTTTTTAAACACCCTGTATTAATAGTAATCAAAATATTATAAAAAATCTATTAAAGCAGGTCCTTTATAACAAGGAATCTCACTTAAATTAAATAAATAAGGCTTCTTTATAGAAAAAATTGATAATTATTCCAAGGCTTGCAAACGTCATTTTTGACATAAAAATTCAAATATGTCAAAAACGTTTAGACATAGGTATAGGACATGGTATACAAAATCTGCATAGAATCTTGCGTAGAATGCAAAAATGTAATAATATATTGGGTGTCCCATTTAAAATAAGCAAGTTGCCACTTACTTCCGGTATAACCGGAAGTGCCACCATTATGAAAATATTTTAGCCCGGTCGCCCCATCAGCATCAGCATACTGTCAAATTTTCAAAATTTTCCTATGTATAGTTTTCTATATATAGATCGATTCGGTTCCCGGTGGAACCCCCTGTATAACCTAATCATATTTCGGACAAATTTTATTATCTTTTTGAGCAGCCTAAGCACCTCCAGGTATATTATGTGTATTTTCTTCTTCCCAATACCTTTCCATTCCTCCATTCATGGCTGACACTTAATCAAACAGAAACAAAAACTTAGACCCCGATGAAAATGATTCTCGTAATCTACCCGATCAGTCCTAAATTGTTTCTCCATTGTCATGTTGTATTCCTCATTATTGTTCAAGCCAAGAGAATTATAATGGATCTATGTGTTTGAAAAGGTTGACGTCTCCTAGTCTCCTCGTCTCCCCTCCTCTTTGTTTGTTATTTGAAATGGGTTATTAATGGAGTAGCGGAGTAATATAGGTTATCTGTGATATAAATTATAGGTCCGTATGAAAATTGATTTTAATTAACTGTTGCGATCGGATAAGGGGTTGTATTTTAAAAAATCCACACCAAAGAGTGCTTATAGAATGACAAGTTTAATATAAAACTTGTACACTCTAAAAACTACTTTACCAAATCTAGTTAGTTCGTGTGGTATAGTCGAGTATCCCATAAAACACAAATTATTAGTAAAACATTCAGTGGCGTAGCCAGAAAATATGCTCGGAAGGGGCTCAGTGGGCGTAAGTAGGACATTTTTTTTCTGGAGAAAAGGAACCGTCGGGACTATATTATGTATTCTATTTGTCTCATCTTTTACCTTGATTCCCCAAACATCCGCTGCCGACGCACATCTTCGCAGGCAGCACAAAGTATTGCGCCTCAACAATGACCTAGAAGAAATTTTGGCTTGGGGTGACAGTAACCAAGTCGAATTTAATGCTAAGAAAACCCAGGCAGCAGTCTTCTCCAAAAAGGTTAACATTGCAGAACCGGATATAGTCATGGCAGGACACGCAATTCCCCTGGCACCGTCTAATAATTTGCTGGGGGTCAATGTGGGAGGTAATATGTCTTGGCATGATAACGTTGCCGCAATTGCCAAGGCAGCTGCACAGAAACTTGGTGTACTTTTCCGCACCAAAAGGTTGTACACACCTCATCAACTTTTGACACTCTACAAAGCCCAGATTCGACCATCATTAGAATATTGCTCTCATGTCTGGAGCTCTGCACCTAAGCACACCCTTCGGCTACTGGATTCCATTCAAAGGAGAGCCGTTCGTCTGAACGGCGACCCCGAGCTGACCAAGACCCTCGATAGCCTGGAGCATCGAAGACAGGTTGGTGATTTGGCTCTCTTTTACAGATATTTCCATGACAGGTGTTCGACTGACATTACCCACTTGATTCCACCTAGAGCAATGCAAAACAGAAATACACAGCGAACCGCTGCCGCTCATCCATATGTTGTTCAGCTTAGTACTCCTCGAACTTCATTGTTCAAGAATTCTTTCATCTGGAGAACGTCATCTTTGTGGAATGATCTTCCTGAGGTCGTGTTTCCCAATGAATACAATCTTCAACGTTTCAAGACCAACGTTAATCGCTTTTTTCGCACTCGCACCGCTCCCAGAGCGCCTTAAAGGATTTTTCCTACAGTGCAGGTGTTTTATCATAAAAAAAAAAAAAAAAATGATATTATTGTACCTAGTGAAGAAGGTGGAGAATGAAAAATTTTGGGGCCACGCCCAAAGTTCGTTTAAAATTCACCTAACTACTACCAAATTTCGAGAATTAAATTATTAGAATTAAATTTGTTTTTGTAAATGTTTTTTTTATTTTTGAGATTCCTAGCTGGCTCTTTATTCATTTTTTTTATGTTTGTGAAAAATATGAATATTGGTTTCAATCCAACATTTTAACATAAGACGTATGTTTGACTGTAACCAGCGTTTTTCGGGCTCGGGTTTTCACGATTAAAAATAAAGTAAATATCGCTCACCACGCCAAAATTGATGATTTTTTCAGAAATCATGTATTTTAGGAGCGTAGATCTAAGAGCAGTTTTTGGAGCAAATGCTTAGATTTTGAAATACTCCTTCTTAAGTGCCGTTTTGAATATTCATAATAAAGCATTCTCGTTTCTTCCCGCACTATTTTTTTATTATAAATTATCACACTTCTTCCTTAAAAAATGTTTTAATTAAAATTTTTACTTTAATTTTTCTCTTCGAAAATAAATACCTAATTGTTTTTTGTTTTAGTTGTAAAAATATATTATTGCATTGGGTTATATTTTTGTTGATTTAAAAAGCTCTAAAAAGGGAAAAACGGAACAGACAAGTATATAATAGAAAAATACTATAAAATATTATTCTTTTTGATCGTTTTCCTTTAAAATTGCATCATAAATCAATAACTAAAACGATATGCGTCTGGAACCTTAATCTCTAAATAAAACAGGACTTTTAGAAGAAAAAGTCTAAAAACTAAACTAAAAGACCTTTGTAATCGAAGCCAAGAATACATTATTTAAAAATTAAAATTAGTTAGAGTCCAAGCGTGAGACGAACAATTGGGTTGCAATTAGACTTTTAGACCCGAGCTCCTAGACTTGGGGGGGGGGGGGGGGGGGCTTAAATACGCCAATACACCAACTTTGTTAACTACTGGTTGTCCTAATACAAAAAAAAACTAGAACCATTTTTTTCGGTGTCCATATTTGTTTTAACAACATTTTAACAAAAATAGTTCGTAGTCCAAGACGACAATAAATTCCGTATTAGACTGTCCTAACGTTCCTGCAGGAATATTCCGACATATTTTAGGGATATTTCTGGGATTACTTCCTTTTAGAATTTAGGGATGCGTTGTGCCAGAGAAAGGTATTTTCTCTCCCTCTTAGCGGACTAAGTATATAGAATTTCTTTGAAAACGAAGGGTTTAAAGGAAAAGAGACCAATTGCAAATAAATAAAATAAATATTTTATTTTCAAGGTTATGAATAAGTGCAAAATGATAATTAAGTTATCTATTTTCTGTTCAAGCGTAATCTATTTAACCTTTGAATTTCAATATTTAAAGAACGACGGATCAGTGCAAAAATGTGGCAACCGTTTTTGGACATGAACTAATGTTTGTCTCCATTTTCGATCGATTTCAGACACAAGTATTGTATTATTTTATGCAATAAAAGACGGCGAGCTCCAAAGTCACGTCGGTTCTTACGTAACGAATGAATCATAGTGCTCCTATCTATTCGGCTTTCTTTAAATGTTGAAATTCAAAGATTTAATTTATGAGTGGTGCAGTGTGGAAGATTACTAGGTCCTAATTACTAAACTATATTATACCTTCTTCTATTTCCTAGATGTCAAAGTGAAGAAAAATGGCAACACCATCGAAACTTCACTGTATAGAAAAATTACGCAGTACGTATACAGGTAAATATCTCAGTGCACTTCAACTCATTCAAATAACACAAAACATGGCATTGTAAGAACACTTGTGGATAGAGTAACTCAAATGAGGCCCCCAAAGAAGAAACTAACCATATCAAGACCGACCTCAACAAAAATGGATACCCCATGTATTTAGTTGATAAATATTGAAAAATCGTAAGAATCTGCCAAATACACAAAAGAGGCAAATAGCGAGTCACAATCAACACTTAAAATTCCGTTTGTCAAAGGAGTATCTGAGAGAATTAGAAGACTAGGACAACGATACAACATCAATACGGTATTTAGCTCGAGAGACGCTTTAAGAAGCCACTTGCCGAAGACGAAACCAACAAGCCAAAAAAACAGAAGAAACTGTGTCTACCAGATTCCCTACGAATGTGGCCGATCTTATATTGGTGAGACACTAAGGCCTCTCGAAACAAAGATCAAGAAACTCAAAAACAATACGCTAAAAGGAGAGGCCGAAAAATTAGGCCATCATATCAAGTGGACCAAAGCTCAAGTCCTGCATAACAAACCACACTGGAGGAAGAGGAAGTTCAAGGACTTCAGTCCCTAAAATATTTTAATTAGGGATTTATCGGTGAATGATCGACTACAGAATGGCTCTTTTAATTGAATATAATTCATTTTTATTAAATTTAAAACCACCAAAATGTACTCAAACGTTACAACATTTTGTTATAGCAGCGGGCATAGTTTGCTGGATGAAGGGACGCGGCGCGCGCACGGCTATGGAGGGTGGAATTAAAAGATTTGTGTTGAATGTGCTGTAAAGATAACATTTTATTATAGTAGGAAAGAATTTAGGAAATATTCCTTTTTTAAAATTTTATTCCTTTTATATTGCATTCTTTGGGGATTGAGCCCTTCAAAACATAAGTTAAAGCTGTCACTGATACTATTATTGAGCTTACGTTTAGAAATCGAGAAATCAAATACTATTTGGATGATTACGTGAAAACTCCGCTGGAAATTCTATAAAAAAAACTTGCAAAAGTCACAATTCCATTCTATCCCATGCCGTATACGTTTCAGATTGGATTTCCAATATTTTTCGATGTAGACGAATCCCAAGGGACTTTTGTTACCGAAAAAAGAATGAGAGGGACGTGGAAAAGAACAGATTTTTATTTAGTTATACTATTCAAGCATTCTCATGTTGTAGCTATATTTCACAGGGGAAATATTATAGCTTAATATTTACAGAGCCATTTCTTTTTTTAAACCAAGGAATGTCCAACGCCGTCTTCATTAAAGGTTCTTTGATAAGTCTATGGCTGATAAATAATATTAAATGTAAAATATTTAAGATATATTAATTTTAAACAGTTTTTACAACTATAGTCAATTTCAGAAAGGTGTAGGTGTAGAGTAATAAAATGGGAAATTCCGTCCAGTTCGACTCAATTTCGCTGTCGGCCATAGGCGCAGGTAAATTTTGTGCATTCACTTATTTATGATAACTAATCAAAAAAAAGAACAAAAAGTAATTTGATAAAGAAAAAACTATTAGCTATAGCAAATTTAGCACAAACAACAAACAAGCTGTACCGTCATTTTTGTTGCCCAAAGTTAGCGACAAGCCTTCAAACTACACAATAAATTAGCTTCACAATAAGGACGCTACTTAACCTGTAATTTCATATTGACATGGCCGGGCCGCCTAGATTGTTGTATTAAATGAAATTACGTGTCGAATAGGTATTTCGCCTATACGGCAAGCGGATTATTAAATTGTAGGTACCGTTATGAGGCAACCAGCTTGAAAAATATTGCATAAACTAATTAAAGACTCCCCTGCGCTTTCCTGAAACGAAGCAGCGATGATAGCAAGCTAGGCAAACTATATTGCATTTATAGTTTAAACTTAATTAATTCCAACTTAAATTACTAAAAGGACCTTATAATAATTTTATACCGGGTCGTGATAAAGGAACTGATCAGCCTTTTATATGGAATACCGTTCACTTAACAGTGGCGGCTCGCAGTCTTCAAAAATGGTGAAGAGCTAGGTATAGTGCAAGTACTTAACTTAAACATTGACTAAAAACCCGTGTAACAAAACGTCTCTCTTATCCTCATCTGTCCAACGACTGAATGGAGTTTCCAACAAATTACAAACTGTCATTAATTGGGTTCATTTTTAAAACACACAACTAAGTAGGTACGTACACTACTGAATTAACTGAAAAATAAAATCAAAATTTAATCACACAGTAAATCACGTAAAAACGGTATCTATAACCGTAAGTTTCGCGAAGCCTCAAAACAAATACCGCGAGCCAATGCTAAAACAATGATGCATACGACTGATCTATTTTTAAATTGACCTTCATCATAATGTAAATTGTTACATGTTGTTTTCGTGACTGACGTCACGTAACCATAGTAACGTTGAATATCAACGCCATGTTGGACGTTGGTCTTCACTTGCTTTGATCAGGAATGGACACGGTCGGCTGGGGCGCGCCAAAATGCACGAGTGTTTATAATTATTGTCCATCGGAGTTAACCGTGGCCCTATTATGCATAGCTACATTCGGATTAAATTAATATTATTAATTCTAACATAATTATTTTTTAAGGGCTAAAATGGTAGCTGAATTGGTACATTAATATTTAATATTGTCGAAAAACTTTTTTCCTGGTTTTATTTTTATTTTTGGTGAAGAGCCCCTTTACCTACTTCACCTGACGAGCCGCTACTGTCACTTAACCAATAACAGATATTATACGGGGTGGATCATATGAACTTTAATTTTTTTAACAACACATAAAATATGATAAATTTTTACATTCTACAATTAATTCTAGTTTTTTTTCATAAATCATGCCCTGTGCGTATTTTTAACCGTTTACGAAATATACAGGGTGAGTCATTGATAGAGCAAAGTTCATTTTCTCCTTTATCTTAGGAATTAGATAAAAATGCGAACTGCAAAAGTTGTAGAGACCATTGAGATGCACATTTTAAAATTATATTGGAATATACCGGGTGGCCCAACAAAACGTGGCGAATGTAAATTAGGTTTTTTTAAATGGAACACCCTGTATATTGTATTATTTTCTAATTCCCTACTAAATTCTACGCTTATTTTGTATAACATGTTATATGTCTAAATTTACTAGTTTCTCAGATATTGACGTTTAAAATATGGCATTTTCAGACTTTGACAGGCTGTAACATTGGAACGGTTCATCTTAAAAAAAATGGTTTTTACCTCCCATCTTAGTTTTTTATTCTCTATCTAAAAGTTGCAACTTCCGGTTTACTATGTTAAACTGTGAAAACAGTTTTTTTTTTGTTTAACATGGTTAATTGGAAATTTGTTTCATTGGATAGAGAATAAAAAACTAAGATAGGGCGGTGTAAACCATTCTTCTCTAAGATCAACCGCTCCAATGTTACAGTCAAAATCTGAAAATGCAATATTTTAAACGTCAATATCTTAACTATTGGATTTAGATATATGACATTTATAAAATAAGCGTTGAATTTTGTGCGGAATTAGAATTTTCTAATAATACAATATACCGGGTGTTGCATCGTCGAGCGGGACATAGGAAATCCCATGTAATTTTAAATGGGGTCAATTATTGGCTTCCCTAATTATTTTAGAGAAAAATTCTATTTATGTTTATTAAAGAGCACTAAAACCCACATTCAAAAGAATAACTTTAGATATTTTTGATGAGTCCGTTTACGGGTTATCGCCGATTTATTTTTAACTATTTCTCCTTTTTATGGCCCCGTATTTGCGGGCACCAGTCAAGGTAAAAGATGACTGTCAAATAAAGTTGTCAATTTGAAATGTGTGCTTTATTGTTATAAAAACTCGTACATCGAAAATATTAGCCATGAATTACACTTCTGAAGAAAAAATATTGATGATTAAATGGTATTATTAAGAAAATAGTTATCAAAATTTGTAAAATATTGAAACATGTAAAATTTCATAATTACCCTTGTAATTGGATACTTAATTTTAGTTTTATTCAGATTAATTTGTACTCATAAATACACCTTTAATATTTTCGATGTACGAGTTTTTATAACAATAAAGCACACATTTCAAAATGACAACTTTATTTGACAGTCATCTTTTACCTTGACTGGTGCCCGCAAATACGGGGCCATAAAAAGGAGAAATAGTTAAAAAGAAATCGGCGATAACCCGTAAACGGGCTCATCAAAAATATCTAAAGTTATTCTTTTAAATGTGGGTTTTAGTGCTCTTTAATAAACCTAAATAGAATTTTTCTCTAAAATAATTAGGGAAGCCAATAATTGACCCCATTTAAAATTACATGGGATTTCCTATGTCCCGCTCGACGATGCAACACCCGGTATAGGATTTTTATTAAAAAAAACCAAGTTATATTCGCCATGTTTTTTTGGGCCACCCCGTATGCTCCAGCATAATTTTAAATATAATAATAATAATTTAAATGTTGATCTAATTTTTAAGATAAAGGAGAAAATTAACTTTTCTCTATCGTTGACTCACCCTGTATAACTTATTTTGAGCTGGGCTACATTCTTGGTGAAACAAAATCTTCATTGTACGGAAAATAAAATATTAATTACTTGATATGTTTCACAGTTTTTTATTTAGTTTCCTGACACGTGTTTCGATCGTTTCAGATCATCATCAAGGAAGCTACAACTAGTTTATTTAGTTTATTAGTATATGATGCCTGTCTTGACAAAAATCCTAGCTTTGTATTTTTAATTTGATTTTTTTAAAACTGTTTTATAAAATAATACAAATTTAACAAAAACAGGAATATAAAAAGTTTTTTAGGGCCTTTTAGAGTTTATTCCATGTCACATTACATTCCAGATTGGATTTTCGATATTTTACGATACGGGACAATCCCGAGAGACGTTTGTTGACGAAAAAAGATTGAAAAAGAGACAAGGAAATTTTGTTTTGTGGTGCATTTTATGATTCTATTAAAAAAGGATTTGCCATTCGGTGGAGGTATTTACAAATTTCGTCTGGGGCCAGATATTAAGGGGATTAAGGCAAACGTGGAGGACGAAAAACGCCGTAGGCCATTCTTAAAATTCCTTCCGAGGGCCTGTCCGTTCGCCGGATGCACTTAGGCCAGGTTTGGCCCATCGTGCTCACCCTTGGTTGTAACACCCACTCCGTAATCCAAGATCCTTGCACAAGTTTATGTAGGTCAACTGAGGAGCGGGTAAGTATGTCCTCTGGTTCCAGTTTTGGTTGCCCAACTATTTGTTGCCTCTTTCGATCTAGTGACTCGCAATGGCAAACTATGTGCTGTACAGTTTCCCTGTCTTGTCCGCATAATCTGCAGTCAAGGTCTCCATTGTACCGTTGCATTATGTGCAGATAATTCTTGACAACCATGTGTCCTGTCAGAATTCCTGTAATGATTCTCAGCTGGTTCATGTTCATTTGAAGCAACTGTTTCGTAAGTCTTGGGGTCTGGATCCCCAATGAAGCTTTTGCTGTGGTGTAATCCCTGTCCGTTGCTCCAGTGGATTTTGTATTCACTCCTGATCCACAGCTTTATGTCATCTCGTACTGTTCACCTTGGTACTTCGAGTGCCAGCTCTGGACCAATAAATATGTTTTCTGAGCCTATCCTCGCAGGTTCATCGGCATTTTCATTTCCTGTAATACCTTCTGGTCCTGGTACCCACTGCAGTATTACATTGTTTACTATTGCCAGGGCCTCCAGTTCCTCTTGACATTCCCATACCAGTCTTGAGGTTACCTTGTTGCATATTAGCGATCTAAGGGCTGCTTGACTCAGAATATATATGGATCCGCTTATTTAGGTAAGCCCTCCTATTGTTTTCGTACGCACATTGCAATATGGCGTAGATTTCTGCTTGGAACACTGTGGGAGACTTTCCCAGAGAGATAAACGCATTTTTCTCCGGTGTTACTCCGTGCCTCCCCGCTCCGGTACCCTCTTTGGTTCTGTGTACCACGTTATTGTCCCAGGAATAGTTTCTGGTGTTTTGTATTTCCATACGCTTCGTTCTTCAATTACGACCTCATATGGTATGTGATCTGATCTCATTTCTAACTCAGGTCCACCTATAGTCTCGCCTAAAAGTTCGTGTCCAGTTCTCTGCCTCTCTAAGAGCGGCGTCGAACTCTGCAGTCTATAGAGTTCCATTCTATGAAGATGATAAGGTTACTTATAACTTTATTTTATCTGTCCAGAGCATGCGCCCTTCTTCTCGTAGTCATGTGGCGCAGAATTCCCCAGTTTCATCTACTATTGTTAACACAGTCGCTTCTTGAAATAGAAACCCGGTAATTTATGTTTCTTTTCTTTAACAAAAGGTATCACCACACTTTCCCTCATATATATCAAAATACTATTCAAATCGCATAGAACTACTAGAAGTGGAAGATTTTTCTGCTGGTAAGATGTCACTAACTGCAGACCTATTCAGAAGTTTTTTAATCGCAACAGGCAAGCATACGATACATTATGCAAAAAATGAAAGTTTTATTATAAGAGAAAATGAATGATGCTGCTTCCCCTCGATTACCGATTAAATGAAAAAGTAGGTAAGTATTTAAAAATAACCATAACGCCCCATTAGCAAGTACTTAAAACGATTCATTAAAACTTTACAACATCCCGCGGAATACTTAGCAAAACCGCGCTTTCCAAAGTCAAAAGTTAAAAAATATTAATGTTTAAAAACACGGAACGGGAAACTTTGTAAAAACTTTACGGTCACAGACTTCACATTGAGTTTGGAAAAATAATAAATTCTATAATAAAATATGAAACTTTAAATGCACAGTTTATGGGTATTTGTAAAGTAAGATATGGGGATTCTGGTAAACCCCGGGCTGCCTCACAAATTTTAAAACTTGATTTCATTTTTTATATTATAGTTTATTTATGCAAAGGGACGACAGAGTGACCCAACGAATATTTAAGCCACTTTCATAATTTGGCATTGATTTCATTGCAAAATTCTTTATTTTCATCAAGTGCAGGTAGTACCACCCGGGTTTAGGTCAATTTATGGGTTTTGCCTATTGTTATCCATTCACAAACACTGAAAATGGTGTGACAAAGGCGTGCATTATGTACTTAGTACACTTATTTTTTATTAAACATTATAAAGTAAATACAAAATACAGTATACAGATATTAAATTATAAAAAATCATAATATTCTTCGTCATCTGAGGAACTGTCATCTCCTCTTGATGTTATAATTAATGGGTCGACGGTCCGATCGATCAGATGGTCAAGATCCCACATTTTCTCTTCTTCTTTAATGACATGATGAACTGCTCTTCGCCAGTTCTCTGGTGTCACTTCCTTAATGGCTTGATCAAACAGTAGCTTAACGTATTTCATTTTGAATGTCGTCTTGTGTCTTGCTAAAAATTCTTTCACTTGCGCCCATATAAGTTCTATAGGATTTAGTTCGCAATGATATGGCGGTGTGCCTAGCAAAGTTACACTATGTTTTTCAGCTATATCTTTCACAGCATATTTAATAAAACGATGTTTGTTTAAATTTTCTATAGCGAATAGTTCCTTCTTTACCAAATTATCTTCTTTTTTTGTTCTTTGGTTAGGTATCATAAATAAGTTAATGCACTAAATTCACCTGCGCCTATGGCCGACACCGAAATCAAGCCGAACTTTACGGAATTTTTCATTTTATTACTTTACACCTTTCTGAAATAAAATACTGGAAGACAATTATTTAATAGAAAAATTATTGTTCAATATTTTTAGAGCGTAAAGTACTTAAAAAAATATGACAAATAAATCCTATAAACATATCCCGATAAATGCTTCTTTAGGGGTCAGAGCTCCTCAACGAGGGTCGAGGGGAGAGTTTTTTTTCGTGATAGCATGAAAACCGTTGAAGATAATTACTTGAAAATTGGTACATGCCTTACAACCGATATGTTGTAAATTACAGTGATTTTAAAGTAAAAATATTTGTCTCAGTGGCGTCTCACGGAGTGGTTGTATCTGAACTAATCCATATGGATTATCCCTCATTTTAAAAAATTACGTTATATTTAAAATAAATTTTACTTGAAAACTGTGCTTCCTATCGAAATAAAACAAGAGTATCTTTTTTTAAGAACACACTCTAGATTTTCGGAAAATTGCATTTAAAAATCTTCGAAATAAAAATATAGGATAATATTTATCGTAAGTTCCACTCCGTGCGACGCCACTGGGAGAAGTATTTTTACTTTAAACTCACCGTAATTTACAACTTGTTGTTTATGCCATTATCGTAATCGGTTTCCATGCTATTACAAAAAAACACTTTCCCCTTGACCTTCTTTGAGGGGCTGTAGCCCCCTAAAGAAATATTTCGGGGGGTATGTTTATGGGACATTTTTGTCATATTTTTTAATGTACAGGGTGATTCATTAAGGTCGACGAGCGGCCTTATTTCGGAAACTACTGGACATAGAAATTCAGGAAAAAAAAATGATAACTAAAGTGGCCATGAGAAAATCCCGGAAATAATTTTTAAGTTCCGCATTTTGCGGGAGTAATTGAAAAGTAAATTTTAAAATTTTACATATCTCCGAAAATTCCACTATAAGGTATATCTTTGATAACACCATTAAAATGCCTGGACAATTATGCATCATTTTGGTCTTATGCTCATTGGCGTACCGACTTTAATAAAAGGGGGGGAAGCGGTTGAATGTGTAATCAGTTAAATCGCTGTAACTTATAAACGACTTATCCGATTTTAGCAAACTAAAGACTGTTCGGAAGAGAAATGTATGCACTTTCACCAATCGTATTTAGTTGTCCATAATAGTTCTGAAAAAAAATGCTAGAGGGCTCTATTTGTAATAATAACACATTTTTTGATTTTACTCCGAAAAAATAAATCATACGGTATAATTATAATACCATAATCGAAAAGTAGATGAAATTTGCTAGAAAAAATATTTAAACCGCAGCTCGATATCTCCGTTCGTTTCAGCATTATCGCCAATAGAATAATTTTTAAAACTTTAAATGAAGAAGCGGTTATATATTAAAAAAAAAAGTGGTACGCCACTGACATTTTTCCATATGGATATTATTTCTGATTAGCCTGGTTAATTCTGCCCAAAAATGGTATCCTGCGTTTTTCTCCTCAGGCACACCGTTCTTAATTTAAATAATAGGCTCAAATTGTATTATCCGCCATGCAGAACATAAAAATATAAAAATTGCGGCTATTCACGTGAATTTCTTATATTCCATTAAAATTACAAGCAATGCCCCGATATTATCTTCAAAATCTCCACTGACCCCGCGCCATTTAATTCTGGTGAAATTAGTTTTTATAATATTTTGTAAATAAAAAATGCATCTCCCGATGCAGGTATAACAGGCAAGATGTAGTGGAAATGCACAGTTTATTAGTAATAACTCATTAGATCTGTTCTCACAACAATCACGGACAAGTTACCAATAGTTTGACAGATCTCTGACCTATCCGAACACAGAAATCCGCATCTGAGTGTATTGCGCAGACTCCTGATTATCACGGACTATTCGTGACTGCTATGGAAGTTATCTGGCTGATACACTTACCAGATATAGCGGACCTAAGACACATAGAATATTATATATAGAAAAAATATTTAAACTGCAGCTCGATATCTCCGTTCGTTTCAGCGTTATCGCCAATAGAATAATTTTTAAAACTTTAAATGAAGAAGCGATTATATATTTTTTAGAAAAAAAGTGGGACGCCACTGATATTATTTCGGATTAGCCTGGTCAATTCTGCATAAAAATGGCCTCCTGCGTTTTTCTCCTCAGGCACACCGTTCTTAATTAAAATAATTAAATTAAATTAGACGAACGAAAGCTTGCTTATTAAGTGAAGGTCATTTCCAACAATTTTTATAAAACAAAATTTTTCCTTCCTCGAGTCTTGTAAAAACATATATAGTTAATAAAATAAGAAAATTTCAAAAAAACACCGAGTTAAAAGATAAAAAACGGATAATTTAAAATACCGAAACATACATCCTTTTTGCCCGCTTTGAAAAATTAATTATCGTTTAATGAATAAAGTTTTAGTAACATTACCTGGCCAATTTGCCTTAATATCAAAATATTTAAAATCCATTAAAAATCCGTCAACCGCAAAAAACTTTTCTTTATGTAACGCGAAACGGGAGTTTCAACTTTCAATTAAAATTTATATCGAATTTATGAATATTAAATTAGCAACTTAACGAATTTTCCGGGTCAATTCAAATGGTTTAATTATTGTGGATATCTTCTCTATCAAAGAAAAAGGTGGATCTGTGTAATGGACTACGAGTTACACGTCTAATACAGATACGCCTAAAAAGAAATTTTACTTAGAAAACTGCTCTTTGTTTTCCGAGGGCCCGTCCGTGCCCTAGATGCACTTAGGTCAGGTTTGGCCCATTCTGCTCACCCTGTTTGGTTGTTACATCCATTCTCTGATCCCAGTTCCTTGCACTAGTTTGTGTAGGTCAAATGGCAACGAGGCTGCCGATGCGCTCGCAAGAGAGGGCGCAGGCATGCCAGCTGATCTAGCAGACAATACAGTGAACAAACCACTGGGATTGGTCAAAGAGTAGATTGACTACACGGCCAAGCAGCTTGCACAGAACAGATGGACAGGGTTGACAACCTGTAGTACATCCAGGCAACTGTGGCCCACATTCGATAAAAAGAGAACCGCAGAGCTATTGAGACACAGCCGAAAAGACGTGAGAAATATTACTGCGCTTGTTACCGGACATTGCCTCTTCGGTAGACATGCCAAACAAATCAACAAAATAATAAAACGTCAATCCAAAACGTCGTCCGCTGTCATTAGTATTTGTAGAATTGTGAAATCTGGATTGTAAAATAAAAGTTGTTAACTGTTTTTCTTCACTTTAGTAAAAAATACGGTCGACGAGAAAACATTGTAACCAACTCTTACATTAAAATGCGATTAATGATCTCGAACATTAACGCGTTCGCTACGCTCACGCGTTAAAATATTTCGATCATTAATCGCCATTATTAATGTACTTGTTAGTTAAATTACTATTTGCTATCTCTTCTTTGAGTAACTTGTCAAATAGTGACTCTTAATTCTCTACAACATTTGCAAAATACCTTTTGGTACATTATTTTTTTTAAGAGTTATGATGCCAAAAATGTATTTTTAACCCCATTTGGAGGGTTCTTTAACTCTGGGCTGGACACAAAATAGTACTGACGTATTCTTTCACACAAAAAATGGAACCTTCCGCCAAAAAACAGCTTTGTAAATAAAATTTCTTTTAAAACGCTTTCTTAATTGGACTAGACAGTAAAGTAATAATTGTATGTAAAGATTTGTTCCCAAATCTGCTTTTTTATAATATGATATTATTGAATTTTCAAAAAAGCGCAATTTCAACATCTCGTCCGGCGATAAAAATCTAGATTTGAAGCAGATTTTGCCGTTTCTCTAGTTTACAAGCGGATTTAACGACTAAAGTTAGATGTTTCCGGACGTCGTCATAAAATGGCACCTGATGTCTGATAAAATATGGCGACTTAATGGAAGTTCATTTTACGTTATTAAGAAATAAGATTTTGGCAATTTTTTACCATTTTTTAATAATTTTAAACTACCAACACAAGTAAGTTGTTATTTTATCAATATTCGTTTGAATGTGAATGTGTCAAATATCGATTGATTTCTTTACTATTCACTAAAAACTGCTCTCGTAGCCATTTTTTATTAGTGAACAACCACTATTATGCCTGTGACACACAATATGTAAATGTATGACACACATTTGTTACAATATATTTCAGAAAGGTATAGACTAATAAAATTGGACATTTCGTCCAGTTTAGCTCAATTTCGATATCGGCCCTAGACAAGCAACTCCTAAAATACATGTATTTTAGGAGTTGTTGCCTAGACGCAGGTAAATTTTGTACATTAAATTATTTATAATAACTAACCAATGAAAAAAAAAGATAATTTGATAAATAATGAACTAAACTGCTGGACAATTGCTTTCGAGCAAGAAAAATGTCGTCTAGATTTAACAGTTAATATTTTCTGAACCAGATATGATATCGACCTACGGTTTTGAATGGTTGATAGATTCATCCCTTGGAAAACCATTGTCAATGTTGGATTTCCTTTATCTGTTAAAAAATTGTATATATAGGGTGTTAAAGAAGACGATGATTTGTGCTTCAATTTCAAAAGCGTGTAACTTTCACAATAATATTTTTAAATTATATCACTCTACGTCAATTGAATCACTGGCTCATAGCAAAGAAAGTAATTTGTCAAATTTTTAATATCTGGTATATTTTAAGAAATACCGATTTTTTTGGAAAACCTTGCCTGATTTCAACTTATTGGTAGCTATTATTATGCTCAGTAGCTTGATTATGCTCAGTAACAATAGTTGTACCTAAATGTTATGATGTACACTGGTGTACTTATAAACACTTATCTATGGTTTATAAGAATCTCACAATTTTTCACGATTGTTTTATATTGGAAAGTACTTGCCCCTAGATTAGGTAAATTGTTTCTTATTTTTTAGTTTTTCATATCGTACTACATGTATATTATACAGCGTGTTTACAAAATTTTAACAAAGATAATTTTTTTAATTTAAATTTTGGAAAAAATGTATTTATTAATTTCTAACTTTCTAACACTGTTCCTAAAATTAAACTTACATTGACTTTGATATTAAATATCACTAGCTGCCGTCAAACCAAACCCCGTCCATCCGATTGTATTAATTTGAACCGAGATTATCACAAAAAAATAATATTAAGTAATAATAATAAGGTTGAAATAAAGCAAGGTTTTCCAAAAAAATCGGTATTTCCTAGAGTATAGCAAATATCAAAAATTTGACAAATTACTTTCTTTGCTATGAACCAGTGATTCAATTAACGTAGAGTGATACAATTTAGAAATATTTTTGTGAAAGTTACACGCAATTAAAATTGGAGCAAAAATCATGGTCTTCTTTAACATCCTGTATATAAAATTTTTTGACAGTTGAAGAAAATCCAACATTGACAATTATTTTCCAAGGGATGAATCTATCAACCATTTAAAACCGTAGGTCGATATCATATCTGGTTCAGAAATTATTAACCGTTAAATTTAGGCGAAATTTTTCTTGCTCGAAAGCAATTGTCCAGCAGTTTATTAGCTATAGGAAGATATAGCTGAAAAACAATATCTCTCTCTCTCTCTGCTGCGCACACCGCCATATCATTGCAAACTAAATCCTATAGAACTTATATGGGCGTGAGTGAAAGGATTTGTAGCAAAACACAACGCGACATTCAAAATAAAAGACGTTAAGCTACTGTTTGATCAAGCCATTAAGTAAGTGACACCAGACAACTGGCGAAAAGCAGTCCATCATGTCATTGAAGAAGAGAGGAAGATGTGGGATCTTGACCACTTGATCAATCGGACCGTTGACCCGTATTTGTGTATTTTTTAATAATATCTAATAAAAAATAACTGTACTTAATACTATGTACATAATGCACGCCTTTGTCACACCATTTTCAGTGTTTTTGAATAGATAACAATCGGCAAAACCCATAAATTGGTCCAAACTGGGTGGTACTATCTGCACTTGATGAAAATAGAGAAATTTGCAATAAAATCAATGCCAAATTATAAAAGTGGCTTACAATATTCGTTGGGTCATTCTGTAGTCCGTTGCATACCTAATGATCTTTTATTAATCCACACCTTTTTGAAATAGACTATAATTAACTTTCTAGAAAACACAATATTATAATGTATGATTGCCACGTCTTATGATAACTTGCATTCTTAAATTAAAATAACTTCAATATTGCGATTGAGTATTCGAAGTATTTTTGAAACAATTACATCTCATTTGATTGGTGAAGCTTTGTTGGTAACCCATCAATCAAAATATTAGATGTAAAGCGCGACGGAGAGAATGTGGACTATTGCGTTTGAGCAAAAAACAGGAAGACTAGAGGTATGTGGAGGAAAGTTTATAACAAGTACTTCGGCCCCTCCTGGCACACAAATTCAAAAAAACTGCGTTAATATTAGATTATTTCCTCGCGTTTTTATAAATCGGTACTAAAAGACCGATGAAACAGAATAATTACCCTTTAAATTGCACCCACCCAGAAGTTAATGTTTTTAATTTCGCCATGAATCAACCGAGCGGTTTATTGCCTTTTTTATTCGAAATTTGGCACATGTTAAAAATCTAATGTATAAGATCGTAAAAAATGCTTTAAACGAGTTTTATTGAAGCTAAGGGTCGGTTTTACAGTAGATTAATAGGGGTATATTTCGATATAAGCTTGTGTCCCAAAATTAGGAAATTTCTTCCTTACGGCGGCAGAGAAATTTCAAAAATTAAGGGCAGATGCACGCTAGAATTATATGACTTCATTTTTTTTTCTTATTGAAATTGGACTTGATTTTAAGGTTAAAGTTTTATTAGGATTTATTTTTATTTATTTTGAGACTGTAGATTATTGGTGCTGCTG
This sequence comes from Polydrusus cervinus, assembly GCA_935413205.1. Classification (NCBI taxonomy): domain Eukaryota; kingdom Metazoa; phylum Arthropoda; class Insecta; order Coleoptera; family Curculionidae; genus Polydrusus; species Polydrusus cervinus. The sequence continues at coordinate 29,838,637 of OW284519.1, forward strand.
TGTTGAACCGATTTTTGATTAAAACGAAAAATAAACGGAAAAAACCTAATCCTTAACTAAGTACAGGGTAGGGATTTTAAATTGAACGCTGCTTAGAGCGGTTCCGGGAATAAGATTTCTCAAAAATCCAAAAATACGTCCTTAAATATTTTTTAGGGGTATCTCTTTGTCCTGTAAAAAAAATTGGAACTCCAAGGAGGAGGCGCAGTCTTGACCAACTTTCTTTTCAAATTAGAGGTACCACTTGTGGCACCTTTTTAAAAAGCTTAACAAAAAAGGAATTTAGGTGAAAAAACTAAAGGGCAGTTCTCCATTTGTTAGAAAATGGATATCGAAAACCGCAACATTTTTTTTTTTTTTTATGATAAAACACCTGCACTGTAAGGCGCTCTGGGAGCGGTGCGAGTGCGAAAAAAGCGATTAACGTTGGTCTTGAAACGTTGAAGATTGTATTCATTGGGAAACACGACCTCAGGAAGATCATTCCACAAAGATGACGTTCTCCAGATGAAAGAATTCTTGAACAATGAAGTTCGAGGAGTACTAAGCTGAACAACATATGGATGAGCGGCAGTGGTTCGCCGTGTATTTCTGTTTTGCATTGCTCTAGATGGAATCAAGTGGGCAATGTCAGTCGAACACCTGCCATGGAAATATCTGTAAAAGAGAGCCAAATCACCAACCTGTCTTCGATGCTCCAGGCTATCGAGGGTCTTGGTCAGCTCGGGGTCGCCGATCAGACGAACGGCTCTCCTTTGAATGGAATCCAGTAGCCGAAGGGTGTGCTTGGGTGCAGAGCTCCAGACATGAGAGCAATATTCTAATGATGGTCGAATCTGGGCTTTGTAGAGTGTCAAAAGTTGATGAGGTGTGTACAACCTTTTGGTGCGGAAAAGTACACCAAGTTTCTGTGCAGCTGCCTTGGCAATTGCGGCAACGTGATCATGCCAAGACATATTACCTCCCAGATTGACCCCCAGCAAATTAATAGAAGGTGCCAGGGGAATTGAACATTAAAAAACTAACAATGAATAGTTACTTTAAAAAAAACTATTTCCAAAAATATTTATATTTACGTACAATCACGTATAGAGATTCTTAAATCAAGTTATTGGCTGTGATATAGGAATAATGAAACCTATTTTAAATACGTAATTGACTTATAGGAAGTATAACACATATTTCAAATAAATAAAATATGAACTTGTTTTTCTATAGGGTAATTCCCAAGTTGATACTTTTTTTTTTAGCTGTGTATAGAAGGCATTAAAATAAACAACATTTTCAAATACCTTTTTTCAAAAAAACCTAAAAATAAGCGATATACAGAAGAAAAATCTAAGTGCGGGCCTGGTCATCAAAAAGTAGCCTATTATCTCTTATTAGTCATGCAATTTAAGTGTCGGTGGTGAGTTATTTTGCAATACGCTGCGGTGTGTTTTTCTGAAGCAAGTTAATTTTAAATTGGTGACACGTGAAAATTGTAAAATTTGAAAACAATGAACTAATATGGTGCTAATTTACGGTGAGTGTTGTCAAAGTGCGGCTGCTGCTTCTAGATTATACGCAGAACGCTTTCCCTTGTGGGCTCATCCTACACCCAGAAGTTGTCTTATGTTATTCAACAGGTGCTAAAGCGCTACAATAATAATAATTAGATATTAATTTAATGTCAGAAGCAAGTATTGTTTTAGTTGAATAATGGTAAAAGGAGCATATACTTGAATTAGGCGTATTTTTTTTATTTTTATTATTGTTGCTTCATTGTGTGTAATTTTATTAATTATTAAACATATAAGACAAATGTACTTAAAGCATTCCTACATACAAACTGTCACACTCGTAACACAAAACGTGAACACTTGTTAACAATATACTATTATATAACTAACGTAAAATATATCTGTTGAGGATAACCATGCCTCAAACAATATTCCCTTGTCGATAATATATTCTCTAAGTAGAAACGTGTGGTTAAGGTGGTTTATTAATAATCCTCGATCCCGAAGGTCTGTTTTAGATGGAAATTATTTTACTTAGGACTGATTAGAGTATTCCCTATCGTTTTACAACTTTGCACAAACTCTGTAGTTTGTTAAGTTAATAGTATTTGTAAAAGAAAAATATAGATCTTCTATTGTCATCGTTTTTTACTTTAAATGATGATTTTCTTTGACCTTGTATATACAGGGTTCCTTAATGACATGCTCATATTTAAGGGGGGTGATTTCTCAGGTTATCTAATGGAATAAAAATCATATGAAATTTTTAATGTCGTACTACAGGACGGAAAGTTCTTTTCCAATGGTCTCTCGGGGCCCACTCCTTGGATTAATGTGGTAAGGGGCTCACGTACTCCGGGAGCTTGTTACAGTGGAGAAAAATAAAGCGTCCTGAAATCAATACTTTCGGGATTGAATAACTAAATAAAACAATCGATTTAAAATGTTTCCTATTGCTGCGCACCTTAATATATTATCACGTCATTAAATAACATCCTGTTTGTATGACGGTTAGTATTTTTTGATCTACCTTAACCACACTAAAAATGTATCGAAATAAAGAAAACTTCGTAATACGTCACTAGCCAAAATACATGACAGATAATAACGGGTTAATAAATCAAATTTTCAATCTTACCGCAGAAAAAAAATCCATTTATAAAAGAAAATTGCGAAATCTTCGAAGGCCTTCACTTTAACTTAAAGCAAACAATTTTAGCCACAAAAATTATAGGAACAGTATAAAAGGATGCTTCGATATTCTTTACAAAAGAAAAGCCAGTTAAATTGAATAAAATTACATCCCTAAACTGGGGGAAATGCAAAATTAAATTTTCCGCTAGACCTACTCGGAAAAGAGATTTTGCCGATGGAATTGGAAAGGGAAAGTGTGGTGATACCTTTTGTTAAAGAAAAGAAACATAAATTGCCGGGTTTCTTTTTCAAGAAGTGACTGTGTTAACAATAGTAGATGAAACTGGGGAATTCTGCGCCACATTACTACGAGAAGAAGGGCGCATGCTGGGACAGATAGAATAAAATTATAAGTAACCTTATCATCTCTATAGACTGCAGAGTTCGACGCCGCTCTTAGAAACCGGTTTTAACGGTTTAACATGGTAAATCGGAGGTTGGTTTCTTTGGATAGAGAATAAAAAACTAAGATAGGGAGGTGAAAATCATTTTTCTCTAAGATTAACCGTTCAAATGTTACAGCCTGTCAAAGTTAAAAAATGCCATATTTTAAACGTCAATATCTCAAAAACTATTAAATTTAGACTTATGACATTTACAACATAAGCGTAAAATTTTGTGGGGAATCAGAAAATAATACAATATATAGGGTGTTCCACTAAAAAAAAATTGTCAAAGACGTGACGACAGTTCTATGAGACACCCTGTATAATATTTTTGTATGTCAAAAAATGCACAATTAAAAATAAAAATTTACGGGTCCGAGCGTTTTTCCCTGGGTTTTTCCTAGATCTTTATCCTTTAATTAAGTATATCTTCAAATTATTTTATCACCGACTTTAATAATAATGAAAGAGCCCGTTATTTATATATTACTTCATGGTCCCCATTAGATTTTTCTGACGTTTCTCTACCTGCAAAATACCAGACTGGAAATATATCCATAACAATTTTAAAGGTTCGAAACGACTCTTGAAGGGGACCGTAAAATTTTAGTATCACCTTAACTTCTCTAATAAAACCTATTTAATACTATTGTGTTCTACTTTGGCAACTTTCCTCGGTTGCAGTGAAAAACGTGAAAAACTTTTCTTCGGCTAATAATCCTGGACTTGATGCCACCGCAGGGAATAAATAAAACTTTCTAAGCTGCTTAGTTTTCGTTAAAGCACCCCAAGGATCATATTTTTATAATTTGGATTGTTACCCTATGAAGGACTGTAGATAAACAGTATTTAAAATCTGTAATGTGCACTTTTACATATATAGGTTGATTCCTAAGTTGAAACTTCTTTTTTAGCTGTTTATAGGCATTAAAATAAACAACATTTTCAAATACCTTTTTGCAAAAAACTCAAAAATAAAGTACTTACATTCATTTAATACACTATGGATCAAATACGGTTCTGCCTAACTTGCCCGTTAAATAACATTAAGAAAACTTCTGGGTGTAGGATAAGCCGGCAAGGGAAAGCGTTCTGCTTATAATCTCGAAGCAGCACCCACACTTTGAAGACACTCACCGTAAATTAGCACCATATCTTCATTGTTTTCAAATTTTACCATTTTCACGGGTCACCAATTTAAAATTAACTTGCTTCAGAAAGACACACCGCAGCGTATTGCCAAAGAACTCACCACCGACCCGTAAATTGCATGACTAATAAGAGATAAGACAAACAACATAAAGTATAGCAGGCTACGTTTTGATTACCAGGCCCGCACTTAGATTTTTACTTCTGTATCTCGCCTATATTTAAGTTTTTTGAAAATGTTATTTATTTTAATGCCTTCTATACACAGCTAAAAAAAAAGTATCAACTTAGGAATCACTCTGTATATACATTAGTCACGTTGTGGATCGTGACCCACGCGTCATAACTTATATGTCACTAAAATAATATAAATCAAATCGAAAAAAAAATATTTCATAAACATTTTTTAATAGATGTTGACGCCAAAGGGCACTACAATAATCGATGATAGTATATTGCTGGGAAGATTTTTTTAAAAATATTTCAGCATCGAGTAACATGCCCTTTTCTAAATTAAAAGATATCTTGTAAAAAAAAATACTGTAGTTTTTACCAGTTTTATCGTATCTTTTGTCTTCCCGAATCGCGGTTCGATCGATCTTAATAATTTCGCATAAAACGCAAGAGGATCTGTGTTTTGCATGTTGGTCACGATATTTACGACAAACTGTGTCGGTTTCGGATATATAACTTTACGCCCGCTGGTACGGATTAAAATATTTTTATAACTTTTTTTAAAACTTTTCCCAAAAGAAAATTGCAACTTTTTTTTATCACAGGCGCCCTGAACGTAAAATAAAAATAAAGAAAAACAACAATAAAAATGTTATGTACTTGGAGATCCTTTGAGGTTAAACTTACCATAGCAACTAGTATAGACAATAAATGTTTGGTAGGTTGACAAGACAACGTGATTCTTGAACGGAATAACATTTTACAGAAAAACAACTGAATCTCTCAATTTACTTCAAGACAAGTCACATTTGAAGAAGAAATCGTAGGTTGCATCGAGAGAAATTCGGTGATAGCAGTAGGCCAAAAGTGTTTTCCTACGACCACCTATGAAAATGAAAAAAAGAGCACGGTTTAATTGCCTCGAAAGCGCCGAATATCACACGCAAGTTGAAAAACAAATATTTCAACACTAGTGTTGAAATACAAGGCACACTATTTAATTTAAACATATGGTGCCAATTTGACAGACAACCTCTATTTATTAAAAAGAACACATTTTAGAAAGCAGTAATTATAAAGTGTTTAACTTATTTATCATGTATTTGTCGAGTGATTTAGAATTAGAGTGTAAAAATACACAATATAAAATTATAAAAAATGTTAATAATATACTGGAAAATCTAGTACCAGAAAAAACAAATCGCGCTGAAAAGAGGGTAATGTATTAAACAACAAATCTTTATCGATAGCGACACAGTAGATAATAGAGCTCTAGCCTATAGATCGCAAGGTCACAGGTTCAAATCCCATTTGATTTTTTTTTTATAAAAACATTAAATAATTTATAGAATTATTTTAAATAGAAATCTTCCTTGTTGGGTGGATTTTTTAAATTTATGTTTAATGCATCTTTCCTTGATTAAATTTAAAATTTTTCATTCTGGTTAATCTAGAAGTCAATCCAGGATTAGTTCTTCCTATGATATATAAGATATGAAAAAATTAAAAAGTTAATTTACAAATTAAGAAAAAGCCGATTGAAAAACTATGAAACCAAATGGAACATAATCCTAAGTATGCTAATTTCAACACTAGTGTTGAAATATTTTTTTCACAAATCAAAGGCTTTTTTAATAATTCTTGGTGGTCCTAGGAAAAATAGTTTACATTACTCGTGTGAAAGTGATTATTCTAAAAATCTGAAAATTTCCGCTCTCGGCTAACGCCTCGTGCTAAATATCTCCTCGTTTGAAAATTATTACTTTCATCACTTGTTATGTAACATACTAATTCTATTCGCACGTCCCAAAAACTCTTAAATAGAAAGCATCACACATTGTCGTTTTAAAAATAAATCGACCAGGAGAACCAATAAGACAGTCTGGAGTCGATTCGGAAAACCATTCTATTTCCAGCAGATTTCTACTATCAATTTCAAGCAAATTCTCCTAAAGAAAAAGAGCCATCAAGCGGCCATTTTCCGGATGTTTTGCGCGACAGTGAAAAATACTTCCGGTTGTTCTTGCAGTCACAAACTAAAACTAATGTAGTGTGGAGGATTCTGCCTTTAGTCCGTCGATTTTCGATATATTTGACATGGTATACTTGTCGATAATACAGGATGATTCCTAAGTTGATACGTCATTTTTAGCTGTGTATAGAAGGTATTAAAATAAACAACATTTTCAAATACCTTTTTTCAAAAAACTTAAAAGTAAGTGAGATACAGAAGTAAAAAATCGTGCGGGCCTGGTCAGCAAAACGTAACCTGCTATACTTTATGTTCTTTTTGTCTTATTAGTCATGCAATTTACGGGTCGATGGTCAGTTATTTATTTGGCAATCTGCTGCGGTGTGTTTCTTAAGCAAGTTAATTTTTAATTGGTGACACGTGAAAATGGTATAACTTGAAAACAATGAACTAGCAGATATAGTGGTAATTTACGGTGAGTGTCGTCAAAGTGCGGCTGCTGCTTCGAGATTATAAGCAAGACGCTTTCCCTTGCGGGCTCATCCTACACCTAGAAGTTTTCCTAACGTTATTCAACGGGTAAGTTAGACAGGACCGTATTTGATCCATAGTGTAATAAATCAATGTAAGTATTTTATTTTTTAGTTTTTTAAAAATGTTGTTTATTTTAATACCTTCTATACACAGCTACAAAAAAATATCAACTTAGAGATCATTCTGTATATTTACCCGGTTCTTATTTAGAGCAAACCAAACATTAGCGAGTTAATACTGGGTAATTCTTTCAGAAGAAAGAACATTTTTAAATGCCCCTAGAGGAAGAAGTCGTTTGGTGAGAGGTCAGGAGACCTAGCTGACCAATTAACTGTTGAGTTTGGATCGACAAAGTGTCCATTAAAGACATTATTCAGACATTCGCGTATCACAAGCGAATTGTGGGCCGGGTAACCATCCATTTGGAATCAAATCTCCTGATTTTCATCAGCGACTTCTTCCAGTGCAGGTCCAATTTGATTTTGAAGAAGATCGAAGTATGTTGTACCCATAGGATTTCCTTTCAAAAAAAAAATGGTCCAATGATACGATGTCCAAAAATTCCTGCCCAAACATTCACTTTCTGAGGGTATTGGGTTCGGGTGCATGCAAGACGATGTTCATTTTGTAGGCTACAGTACCGATAATTTTTTATATTCGGCTCATTATTTAATGTAAACGTGCATTCGTCTGAGAAGCAAATATTTTGTAAAAAATATCTGTTGTTGTTAGCTCGCTCCATTATTTCAAAACAAAAAGTGATGTTCGCTTTACATCCTAGTCTTGATGGTTTTGATATTTATATGGATGATATTTAGTTCACAGTAGAGTGATGTGAGGTTTTTCTACCCCGTGCCCGAGAGTTCTAGTGGTGATATTTGTATTTTCTTCGACGTACCGGGTGATTCAATAAAATAAGTTTTAAGTTCGGCATTTTGCCGCAAGAGGGCGTAATTGAAAATTAATTTTTAAAATTTTACATATCTCCGAAAATTCCATATTAAGGTATATCTTTGGTAACACCGTTAAAAAGCTTTTCTCCTCAGGCACATCGTTCTTAATTAAAATAATTAAATTAAATTAGCTCGAATATTTATTATTATTAATAACATGTAAAATTTTGTTTTATAAAAATTGTTGGAAATGACCACCTTCACTTAATAGGAAAGCTTCCGCCCGTCTAATTTAATTTAATTATTTTAATTAAGAACGGAGTGCCTGAGGAGAAAAACGCAAGAGACCATTTTTATGCAGAATTGACCAGGCTAATCGGAAATAATATCCACATGGATAAATATCAGTGGCGTCCCACTTTTTTTCTAAAAAATATATAACCGCTTCTTCATTTAAAGTTTTAAAAATTATTCTATTGGCGATAACGCTGAAACGAACGGAGATATCGAGCTGCTATTTAATATTTTTCCTGGCAAATTTCATCTACTTTTCGATTATGGTATCATAATTTTACCGTATGATTTATTTTTTCGGAGTAAAATCAAAAAATGTGTTATTATTACAAATTGCGCCCTCTAGCATTTTTTTTGAAAACTATTATAGACTACTAAATATGATTGGTGAAAGTGCATACATTTCTCTTCGAAACAGTATTTAGTTTGCTAAAATCGGATAAGTCGTTTATAAGTTACAGCGATTTAAATGATTACACTTTCAACAGCTTCCCCCCTATTATTAAAGTCGGTACGCCAATGAGCATAAGACCAAAATGATGCCTAATTGTCCAAGCTTTTTAACGGTGTTATCAAAGATATACCTTAATGTGGAATTTTCGGAGATATGTAAAATTTTTAAATTTACTTTTCAATTACGCCCTCTTGCGGCAAAATGCGGAACATAAAAATTATTTCCATGATTTTCTCATGACCACTTTTTCCCGAATTTCTATGTGCAGTACTTTCCGAGATATAGCCGGCTACCTTTCTTATTAAATCACCCGGTATAGTAAAATATTGAGATCTCGATCATTGTTTTCTTCAGCTCTCTCTCGTGTACTGTGCATTTGCAGTTGTTTATTACAGTACCTTTCGCCTCAAATTAAGTAATAACTTTTTGTATTGCGGACTTGGTAGGAATGGGTCTATTTGGGAAATAAACAAAAAAAATATCAGTTACAATACTAAGTTTTTCTCCGCATAGTGCCATTTTATCATCGTTTTCTTCTATTGTGTAACTCATAATAATTACCTAGGTAAAAAATTATTACTAGTAAAAAATCCAATACTTTTAAATTACATTTGACAATGACAAGTCGAATCAATGCTTGCGGCCGCAGCATCATCTATTAAATTCCAATAAAAACCAATCGCAATCATATTAAGTTAAGATCGGGTTGTCCAAAATTGTTCAAACTCCGCATTTGCACTCACCACATAGAGACACTAAAAAAGTCTTCCTACAACTCCGCTCTACAGTCAACAGGGGAGCAAATATTCTAAAAACAGTCTAAAATTTGCATGGGATTTTCTATGTTTCCAACCATGATGAACCACCCGGTATATGGTTAAAGTAACAATGCCGCATGATGAGACACAGCCATACAAATTGTTAGAAGAGCTACGTAGCTTTTGTAGTATTAGTTCAAAGATCATTTTTCCAAAGAAAAGAGCTAACTAAGCATATTAAAGATAGTTTTTTAAGCAGTTTAAAAATCTCAATCTTTTTAATAGTTTAAAGGTTTTCATCATAAACATTTTTAATTAAACCTATTTGCATATATGCGGACATTTTCCCTCTCGCCATTTTTAATGCATCCTCATCGATCGGTCATAATTCCTTATGAAAATACACGATGAAGAAATTTACATGCTGGTCACGGATTTTACTACAACCAAACTGCGTCTGGTTTCCGGATATATAAGTTTATGCCAGTTTTCTCGAAGTCAGACGATGTTTAAAATGTTTTTACGACTTTTAAAAGTTTCTTTTTGTGGATACAAAATCTCGACCTCTTATTGAAAAAGGAAATATTATGGAAGTTTGTTATGATTTATTTTAGATACAGGGTTTTATCAAAACTACTTATTAAATGGGTGACTCGTTTGGTGGTCGTACATTTTATGCCAACGTGGGATTTTTTTGGTAACGGTAAATGGGTAAACTTTTTGAACAGATCAAAATTGAAACTCAGCGTTATTAGTCTACACGCGTCTTAAAAAGCAAACCGTCCTCCACTAAACCTCTTCGATGACAATGAAAAATATCATCCGATGTTTTGTTCCACTCAAAACATAAAACTAATCGTATTACATTCCGATCTTTGGACACACCAATTTCTCGTAAACAGCTTTTTCTATGCTCAGGCAGGTTTTCGTCAACGTCATGAGGTCCTGAGAATTTTTCCTCGGAGATTTCAATTTCTACGTTAACGACGCGAGATAAATATTTCGTTATAATGGACAGGAAAGTATGTCGTTATTTTCTTTAGTTTTTATCCATTTGAAATATATAGTACAAATATTATTCAGTATTTTGCGCATAATATGGCAGTCCGCCATCCAACTGGAACCATATTGGATCATTCCGGGTATCTGCATCGCAAGTGAGAAATATAAGCAAAAATAACATTTTTATTTATTTCTTTTAAAGCATCAACAGCAAAAAGCCAATTACAGACGCTCAACTTAAACCAATAGTCAGGCAACAATACAAAGTCATAAAAAATAATAACAATCAGCTCATCAAAGTATGTATAACACAGAAATTATAAAATACGACATATACAACAATTAGTTTATCCTGTATAAGTTTTTTCAGATTCTCCGATTAACAAGGTCGATATCAATATCAGACGCATACAAATTAAATAAATTACATAATCTAAGGTCAGATAAAAAAACATTACGATTTCTAGAATTAACACGATTGAAGGTAAACGGAAGCTGTTCAAGAATATCAGAACAGTCAATATCACCCTTAAGGATTTTAAATACTGAACACAAGAAGATCCTTATCCTTCTTTTACTTAAAGATAATCTATTAAAAATTTCCAAAAGATACTCATTATTACAACACTGAAGAGGATAAATCCCAAACTTTCTGTAATGCATGCATTGAAGAACGTTATCTGTACTCCCTCAATCATCCTTATCCAAAGGTTATACTGAGGAGACCAAATTATGCTGCCATATTCCAAAATTGGTATCACCAAGCTGTCAAACAAATAAAGGCTGACATCAATATTGAAGTCCTTAGTACTTCTTGCAGTTAATCCTCCAATTCTTTGGGCACTCTCAATTTTTGAAACTGTATAACTGGAAAAAGTTAAGGTAATATGAAATAAGATTCCCAGATCCTTCCGCTCATCAACCCTCTTAAGTTCAGCATTATTTAATGTATAATCATTGACAACAATATTTTTATTAAGTGTAAACGACATACAGGCACTCTGGTCTACATTTAAGTTAAAACCATTTACATTACACAAACTAGCAACATCACAGAAATCCTGCTAAAGTGTCTCACAATCATTCCTCGACATAATTTCAAAAAAAATCTTAAAATCATCCGCAAACTAAGCCCTTTGAATTCTTAACTTTAGTCATAACCCCGTTAAAAGCCACTATGAAGAGCAGCGATCCCAGATTAGAGCCTTGCGGCACCACTGATGTACTCTTATAAACAACAGATCTACATCCTTTTATTTCTACATATTCTATGGACCAAAGATGACTGAATCAGTTTAATTAGAAATGGAGAAAGATTTAACATTTTCCGAATAGTAGGAATTATTTCTTTCTAAGCAGTAATCTTGTATAAGCCATTTCATGCTTTTCTCTGGACTTAGCTGGCTTAGAGTGACTAAATTTGCAGTATTCTTAACGTCTGTCACATTATTTGCATTTGGACAAAAATTGGGTTAATTTTCCATGTCTGGATGATGCACAAATTAAAAAAAAACTCGTTTTTGGATTTTTTCAGGAAATAGACCTTTTTTCGAGTTAGAAAAATCATCCTGTATTAAAAAACTAAAATCACAAGTTTTAAACGGATGACGAGCAACCCACACGGCATCGCAAATAGAATTAAACCGATAATTTAGCCCCGCACAGAAGCCTTACAAATCAGACAAAAGAAGCCCCGTTTCTCCCGTATAAACAACGCGACATCCCCTATTCGATTTTCGTTGACATTCAATCCGTTCACCCCCTATTGTGAGGCACGTCTACCCTAGTTTTTGTCCCCAATAAATAACGGCGTCGTGGCAAAAAGGTGCTGGTTTAAGACAGAAGTAATCACTCGAGTGATATATGACGGGAAACGAATTCAATATGAAGTTAATGTGGAAAAAAACAGGGTTATTACTAGATGATTCTTAATAAATTGGTAACAAATTATGATTAGGAAAGCTTGGTGGTTTTAGTTGGTTGAAACGCAGCGTCGCAGACAAGTGCTTGCTGCGCCACACGCTTGTTTAATAGTCACCTACGTCCCGCTGCATAAATTTCAATGATCAAGGGAACGGTCGCTGACCAAATAAAATTTCACAATGTCACTTGAACAAATTAATAACAAATTGTACCATATGTATTTAAATTATATAATTTAGTGTCTTGTAAAAGAAGGCAGAGCCCCAGTAAAAATAATATACTGTGATTGGTCAGTAATTTTAAGAACAACAATGGCTTCTCAGTAATTGACTACTGTGATTGGTCAGTTTCATTACCTATCTAGGATTGTTATAAAATATAGGGAGTAGAAAAAGAACTTAAAACGATTATGGTATGTCCCTTCGACCTAATTTTTTTTTAATTTACGAACTTCCGCCACACAATCGTTCGCGGTTTAGCCGAAATTAATAATAATAAAAGCCAAAAAAACAGTCAGTGCCTTCCATTACTCTAATTAATTCTCGGTGTCACGCGGAGAGAGAGTTGAAAATATTTTATAAAATTTCAATTACCCAAAAGCTTCTGATGGGCTTTAAGTAAACCTTCCAGCAATCGTCACCGCTAAGTAATTACTCTGATTGCCTGGGCGCTTGGGCATCGTTTTGCTCGTTCTCTAAAGCTGTTGCTTTTTATTTCGCTTTTTTTCTGATAAACTTTGATTTTGTGGCGACGACTACAATGTATTGGCTGTAAACCAGCTTTGTTGCAATGGCGGAACCAGGATTTTGTTGACGGGGGGAGAGGGCGACTAAAAAAAAATTACTTCTAAAAAAAATGGAGTATCTTGGCTCTAAAAATCTTCCTGCTCTCAAAAGTGACTTTTTAACCATTACAAGCCCTAGAATTTTCGGGGATAATACCATAAGTGCATAAAAATTTCCGAAAATTTTGGAAAATTAAATGTTTTTTGATAACTGCATGAGTTGATTTTCATCGTTGTTTCAAACTATAAATTGCCCGACTCCGAAGGAGGAGGGCATCTATTACAGCACTAGTGCTGTAATGGAAAAAAAAGGATTTTATTAAACAATATATATTATTAACAATTATAAAATTAATTACCAATTATTAATTAAAATATATCTTGATTTTTCTTGACTGAAAACATAGTTCTCAACATTGAGTAGTGAGTCCATAGTGTAGATGGTTTCTGGGAGCGTTGCTTTACGAAAAAATAACCCAAAAGGATTTTCTCACCACCTTTATTTTGTTAGCTGTACACCAATCTTCAAACTTCTGATACTCAAACTCATACCGCGCCTTGGATTTTGTCGGAACTAAACTTGAGATCGCTTCGTTTGCCGCTGCTTCAATATCAGAGGGTAAACTTCCATCAGAATCGCTCATTTTGAAAAACGCTTTTTATATTTTTGAATTTGTTTGACAAAGTTTCGACAGTAACCATGCGAAACAGTAACTATGCGAAAGGTAACATAAAAAACTTGATTAGTAAACTTAATAGCAGGCGCATTTTTATTTTTAAAAATGTCTTTTGCCAAATATTTTTATTCATAGATGAAAGTAGATAACAGTTTGTACAATATTTTTGTTGTAAATTTATATTACTACACTCGATGTTTTATTAAACTCGGCTAACGCCTCGTTTGACAACTTTAACATCTCGTGTTGTAATATGAATCTTTACAACACTTATATCGTAAATAACTATTGTGGTAAAGATTTCGAAATATTATCTTTAGCACACTGTTCTTCTGTCACAGCTTCATCCAAAGTTAGTAGAGCTTACGGTGGTGGGTGAAGAAGGGGGGGGGGGGGGGTAATGAGGCACGTGTCCTAAACCCCTCTAGCCTAATATTGTCGGCACTGTTTGGTAATCCCTTGGTCCTACACTAGATGGAGCTACCTTTTATATGCAACAATATTTCAAATTCACATTGCTTTCTTTTCACATTGCTTTCTTAAATATACAGATACAATAAATAGATTTCGCACTCTTCCAGAAGTATGCAAATGATTTTCCATTTATTTTTATATTTTCTCAAATTGTGACATGCATTCAGCCTAAGGCTTAGAACTCTAAGAAAAGGCGCTTTGGAAATTTTCTGTAGCGACTGGAGAATTAAGATAAATGCTCAATTTACGCTGCCTGGATTGGAAATGCGAACAGTGCATTACTCAACTCGGCACAATATTAAATTGATCATCTCCGGAAAAATACATTGTCTTCTCGTCCGACTCGAATTTATATTTTTATGAATAAGTAAGCAATACTATGAAAACAGGATAGATAATAATAATAATAGTTAAACAAATAAAGGGTTTCCTTTCATTTCGTCAGATCCATCCCTAGACGCGTTTCGCCATATCATGGCTCATCAGTAGAGCTAGGATCCGATGAAAGAAAGGAACAACTCCAAACTATTTAAACAGCGTTTGGCGAGGCACACCGGAAGATGTTGCACGAAGCGACATCTGTGTCGTTGTTAGACACTCCTGATAATAATAGTATTTCTTAGCGATATTCTGTTAATATCAGACTGAGACCGACCACCATGCTCAAAAAAATTGACAAAAGGTCTGTTTGGCTTGGCTCCAGAACTTAATAAAATTAAAATAAATTTATTATTTTGACAATCGCATCTTTTCTACAGGGTGTGTTAGTAAGGTGTATGTCTTAGATAGCACCTAAACTATCAAAGATGGGGAAAAAGTGTAATACAAAAGTTAAAGGGTATTTTAGGATACATAATCTAAAAATATTTTCTAATCTACAGGGTGGTCCTAAAAAGTGGTACTGAATAATAAAAAAGAAAATTAAATGGGACACCCAGTATAATTTTCTAGAATATGATTTAGTGAAATAAGGACTTTGCAACCCTATTAAAATTTTTGAAGTGAAATGCAACGTTGCCAAGTAATTAATTTTTTTCCGGAATTTTAGTAAGTTTAAGGGTATCGTTAAAAAATCATAGCAACCTGTGGATTAACCCTAGGCAAATATAATTTACGTTGTAAGTACTTTAAGGTACAATATATTAATTTATAATAATGTTTTTTAAATCTCTTATACAGAGCGTTCATTACAAGTTGGACAACTCGATAGTTTTAAAAATGCATTATTTCAATTTTTTTAAATGGGACCCCCTAATTCTTTTAGGCAAAAGAATTTATCTTTCGAAAATCTTACTTTTTTGTTAAACATGTCATATATCTAAATATCATAGTTTTTGAAATATTTTAGGATTTGTCTAATCAGGGTAAAAACTTAAAATTTCGGATATCTACGAAAGCATTCGGAATAATTACAATTTTTTTTCGCCAAATTATTAAGCCCCAAAATACGCAACTTGGTCTCAATTTAACCATCTTTGTATCTCTTACCGTTTTCGAGATCCCCTTGTACACACACGAATTTGTAGCACCCTGTATAGGGTGCAATAATATCGAAATTGTTCGGTATTTTTCTCTCAGTCCTTTACACCACAATACAATCTTCATTTTTAAATTAAATTATACTCTTATTCTACAAAAAAGCGTTCGAAATTTATTTCATTTCCTCACACTCAGTGTTTTATTTGCCTAAGCCCTCAAATGCAAACCTTTTTCTTTATTTGATTTGGTAAAAGCATGTACTCCCGAAAAGAGGAAAACTTTCCCATTTGGATGAATGTTCATTTTATGTACATACCTTGGGTAAAAAACTAATTTAAGGGATATTTATTTAAATTAAACGTCGCATTAATACGGTCTTTTTTTGTTAACACGTTTAGTGATGAAGTAAACCGTTTATAAAGACAAGGGGCCTAAGTAGGTTGCTTCGTTTGGTTAATGACGTTTTTAAAAAGGATATTGATTGTTATTTTAAAGTTTCTTTAGAACAGATAAAGGTATTAATGTCCTATAATATGTTCGTTCAAAAATGAACCTAGTTTTTTGTCTGTATATAGCACAGAAGGAAATTTATATTACAACTATATAATAATAAAATATATACTTTCTCTGTCTCTCCCTAGGATAGCTCGTAAACTTTTTAACCGATTGGGCCTAAAATTGACTCACTTATGTTATAAAGGCGTCTTATTCCGAGGAAAATGTCAAAAATTAGCGGCATCCGCAGCTTCGCTCGTGGTGATTTAATTTGTTCGTTTTATAATAAATTTTATTAAAAATATATACTTTCTCTGTCTCTCCCTAGGATAGCTCGTAAACTTTTTAACCGATTTGGCCTAAAATTGACTCACTTATGTTAAAAAGTCGTGTTATTCCGAGGAAAACGTCAAAAATGAGTGACATCCGCAGCTTCGCTCGTGGTGATTTAATTTGTTCGTTCTATAATGAATTTTATTCAAAATATATACTTTCTCTGTATCTCCCTAGGACAGCTCGTAAACTTTTTAACCGATTTGGCCTAAAATTGACTCACTTATGTTAAAAAATCGTGTTATTCCGAGGAAAATGTCAAAAATGAGTGGCATCCGCAGCTTCGCTCGTGGTGATTTAATTTGTTTGTTTTATAATGAATTTTATTCAAAATATATACTTTCTCTGTCTCTCCCTAGGATAGCTCGTAAACTTTTTAACCCATTTGGCCTAAAATTGACTCACTTATGTTCAAAAGTCGTGTTATTCCAAGGAAAATGTCAAAAATTAGCGGCATCCACAGCTTCGCTCGTGGTGATTTAATTTGTTCGTTTTATAATAAATTTTATTAAAAATATATACTTTCTCTGTCTCTCCCTAGGATAGCTCGTAAATTTTTTAACCGATTTTGCCTAAAATTGACTCACTTATGTTATAAAGGCATCCTATTCCGAGGAAAATGTCAAAAATTAGTGGCATCCGCAATTTTGCACGTGGTGATTTAATTTGTTCATTAAATAATAAATTTTATCAAAAAAAAAACTTTCTTTGTCTCTCCCTAAGATAGCTCGTAAACTTTTTAACCGATTTGGTCTAAAATTGACTTACTTATGTTAAAAAGGCGTCTTATTCCGAGGAAAATGTTAAAAATTAGCGGCATTCGGAACTTCGCTCGTGGTGATTTAATTTGTTCATCATATAATAAATTTTATAAAGAATATATATTTTCTCTGTCTCTCCCTAGGATAGCTCGTAAACTCTTTAACCGATTTGTCCTAAAATTGACTCACTTATGTTAAAAAGTCGTCTTATTCTGAGAAAAATGTCAAAAATTAGCGGTATCCGCAGCTTCGCTCGTGGTGATTTAATTTGTTCGTTTTATAATAAATTTTATTAAAAATATATACTTTCTCTGTCTCTCCCTAGGATAGCTCGTAAACTTCTTAACCGATATGGCCTAAAATTGACTCACTTATATTATAAAGGCGTCTTATTCCGAAGAAAATGTCAAAAATTAGTGGCATCCGCAACTTTGCTCGTAGTGATTTAATTTGTTCATTATATAATACATTTTATCAAAAATATATACTTTCTCTGGCTCTCCCTAGGATAGCTCGTAAACTCCTTAACCGTTTTGTTGTAAAATTAACTCACTTATGTTAAAAAGGCGTCTTATTCCGAGGAAAATGTCAAAAATTAGCAACCTCCGATCTCATCCGGCCTGGTTACCGGCGTGAATGGAGTGCGTTGGAAAGTGATATATTTTAGATTTTTCCATGCATTTTTAAACCAGCTAAATTTCGGACATACTTTTTTATTATGCGTATGCCCACTCCGAGGATCGAACTCGGGTCGGCACGATCGAATGCCAGTAACAAACCTCTGAGGCACTCCCGTGGTTGTTCCGTGGGTTTATTCTCTAATAAAACAATGATACAGATTAGATAAAACAAGCATTTTTACGTAGAAGAAAACATGTATCAGAAAATTACAAAGATTTACCAAAAATTGTTAGTAATAAGGCTTTGTTATACTGTTATTCGACGATAACCAACTCTCTATACCCACACAGCTTGTAATAAAATGTTTGCCGGCATTACTTTGATAAATGGCATAGGCGGCCTGCCCTACGGATATCCTAATAGAAAATGGTGTCTCTAACGTTGTACCTATTGTTACTAGTGACTTTTTGCAGCAAAGATAAATTTTAACATTTAATAATAAGAGGATGTTACAAAACAGCTTGTCCGATTAGAGTCTATTTCAGAAAGGTGTAGAGTAATAAAAGCTCATTAGGTATGCAAAGGGACTACAGAGTGACCCAACGAATATTTTTGAATTTTGAATGTCGTGTTGTGTCTTGCTAAAAATCCATTCACTTGCGCCCATATAAGTTCTATAGGATTTAGTTCGCAATGACATGGCGGTGTGCACAGTTACACTATGTTTTTTAGCTATATCTTCCACGGCATATTTCATAAAACGATGTTTGTGTAAATTTTCTATAGCTAAAAGTTCCTGCTTTATTAAATTTTTTTTTTTCTTGTGTTAGTTATCATAAATTATTTAATAAACAAAATTTACCTGCGCCTATGCCAAACACCAAAATTGAGATGAACTGGACGGAATTTCCCATTTTATTGCTCTAGACATTTCTGAAATAGACTACAATACATTTTTTAAATTTTTTAAAAGTCAAACTAGAATTCGTGAATATTTAATAGTTGAAGCGCATCATTACCTGGCTACAAATGTCGATGTAAAAAAAAGCAAATAAAAACAATTGAAGCGAAATAACGTTGCTTCAATAAAATGCACTTATGCTAGTACACATCGTTAAAGAGCCCAGCCTACTTTGATAGACAAAAATTACAACGGTACTATTTCGCTATCAGCGATAGTTGTAGTTCCTGCATTGGGATTTTATGAAAATTGTCTTTGTTAACTCAGCTATTTACAGACATTTCCTGATAACGATAAAATGTATCAAATTTATGCTTGCCGTGCAGAAAATATTAGTACGGTTTCAAAGATTTTTTGTGTGTTGCTACAGGGTGATTCCTAAGTTAATACTTCTTTTTTAGCTTTTTTACCTAAGTGCGGGCCTGGTCATAAAAACATAGACCGCTAGAGTTTCTGTTGTTTTTCTTATCTCTTATAAGTATTAGCCATACGGGTAGTCTTGAGCAAGACGCTGCGGTGTATTTTTCTGAAGCAAGTTAATTTTAAATTGTGTAATACGTGAAAATGTTAAAATTTGTAAACAATAAACTAATAAGTATGGTGTTAATTTACTGTGAGTGTCGTAAAAGTGCCGATGTTTCTTCGAGATTATACGCAGAACGCTTTCCCTTGCGGGCTAATCCTACACCGAGAAGTTTTCTTAAAGTTATCCAACGAGCAAGTTAGGTAGAAACGCATTTGATTCGTAGTGTAATAAATAAAGCTTTAACATATTTATATTATAAAAAATTAAGCTGTATGACCTACTTCTGAGCTTTCTTAATAAGTCGGAGTGTTAGAAACGCATTCGCCTAAGCTTTTATTGGACTTACTTGGTATGCATAGCTTTCTTGATTTAATTCACCTCATAGTTAACCTTTTCGTTTTTTAGCGGTCGTTTGGTTAACAATAAAAGACTAAAAAGTCGTTTTCTGCTCATTATTTTGCCATTAGGTGCGTTTTTAATTTCGTATAACACTTCCGGCAGGTACTTTAGCATGGGTAGAAACTATGTTGTTACTTTAAAAAATGGAATATTACAAAATAAGATGTTTTCTATTTATTTTTGTTAGATATACAAAGGGACTACAGAGTGACCCAACGAATATGTAAGCCACTTTCATAATTTGGCATTGATTTCATTGCAAAATTCTTTATTTTCATCAGGTACAGTACCACCCGGGTTTGGGTCAATTTATGGCTATTGTTATCCATTGACAAACACTGAAAATGGTGTGACAAAAGTCTGCATTATGTATATAATATTAGGTACACTTATTTTTTATTAAACTTTATAAAAAAAATACAAAATACATTATACAGAAATTAAATTATAAAAAAACCATAATATTCTTCGTCATTTGAGGAATTCTCATCTCCCCTTGACGTTATAATTAACTGGTCAACGGTACCACCTAGGTTTGGGTCAATTTATGGGTTTTGCCTGTTGTAATCTATTCACAAACACTGAAAATGGCGTGACAAAGGTGTGCATTATGTACATAGTATTAGGTAAAACTTATTTTTTATTAAACATTATAAAAAAAAATACAAAATACAAAAAATATATTATACAGAAATTAAATTATAAGAAATCATAATATTCTTCGTCATCTCCTTTTGACGTTATAATTAACGGGTCGACGGTCCGATCGATCAGGTGGTCAAGATACCACATTTTCTTCTCTTCTTTAATGACATGATGGACTGCTTTTCGCCAGTTCTCTGGTGTCACTTCCTTAATGGCTTGATCAAAAAGTAGCTTAATTTCTTTCATATTATATTATAGGATACAGTAAAACAAAGTTGAACTTGTAAATTTCCACTATATATATAATATAGTGGAAATTTACAAGTTCAACTTTGTTTTACTGTATCCTATAATATAATAGTTATGGATTTCCACCTAGTATCGGCTGAATCAATTAATTTAATTTCTTTCATTTTGAATGTCTTGTTGTGTCTTGCTACAAATTCTTTCACTTGCGCCCATATAAGTTCTATAGGATTTAGTTCGCAATGATGTGGCGGAGTGCACAGCACAGTTACACTATGTTTTCTAGCTATATCTTTCACGGCATATTTCATAAAACGATGTTTGTGTAAATTCGCTATAGTTCCTTCTTTATCAAATTATCTTTTTTTTCTTTGGTTAGTTATGCTAAATAACTTAATGTACAAAAATTACCTGCGCCTATGGCCAACACCGAAATTGAGCCGAACTGGACGGAATCTCCTATTTTATTACTCTACACCTTTCTGGAATAGATTATAGTTACACATTTTGTCGCCTTTATAAGAGCCTCTGGCCGTATGACTGATAACTTGCATCTCCACTTCGATAATATACTCTTCTCACCTCGGATTTTGACGCTAAAAATCCGCCTATATCGTAGGATGAAAAAAAATTATCATAAAAATGGGGTTTTATACCTTCCCTCTCCTTGCTTAGGAAAACATCTTCATGGGTTTTTGCTTCCATCGTCGCTAAGCTACACAAATCTACGCCTCCTTTTGATTATGTTCCTTTTTATGAAAAAAAAAAGGTTGAAGTTGTAGAAGTGAATATTTGTATACTCTTACCACGACCTCTCTGGGAAATATAACGAATAATACATATATATTTGCTACTTATTTTATTACGCCTGTTAGTTATTTTCAGTAATTTGACCCGAAACCTCAAAACAAACCCGATTTCCTTACGCCTGACTAACGAGGGCGTATGTTTTCGGGGTGAAAAGATCGAACCAAAATGTAACATATACAATATCGATATGTTTTTTCTGTTTAATTCGCTATTCTTGTTTTTGGCAGGCAAATAAAAGATAAACATAAAACTTAAGGGTCCTTCGCCCGTATTGTTGTATATATTTCATTCACGTCTCGTCTGACGCTAACTCAAAAATGATATAGGAGCGAGGTCACAATATTCTTCGTCATCTAAGGAACTGCCATCTTCTCTTGACGTTATAATTAACGGGTCGACGGTCCGATCGATCAGGTGGTCAATATCCCACATTTTCTCCTCTTCTTTAATGACATGACGGACTGCTTTTCGCCAATTCTCTGGTGTCACTTCCTTAATGGCTTGATCAAACAGTAGCTTAACGTCTTTCATTTAGAATGTCGTGTTGTGTCTTGCTACAAATCCTTTCACTTGCGTCCATATAAGTTCTATATGATTTAGTTCGCAATGATATGGCGGTGTGCGCAGCACAGTTACACTATGTTTTTCAGCTATATCTTCCACGGAATATTTCATAAAAACATGTTTGTGTAAATTTGCTATAGCTAATAGTTCCTTCTTTATCAAATTATCTGCAAATTTAATACTTTTGGTGGTTAACTACTATTAATTTAAATACTATTTTATCTTAATACCCGTTAACCTAAGTAATTCTCTAAAATTTAAATAATTTAATGCACAAAATTTACCTGCGCCTATGGCCGACACCGCAATTGACCCGAGCTGGTCGGAATTTCCCATTTTATTACTCTACACCTTTCTGAAATAGACTCTAATTCGTACGATTCGTAAGGCAGGCGGTATTTTATATAAAAGGCTGATATTTATCATAAACCTGTATACATTTTTTAATAGAAAGTATTCACTTCGTGAAGAAAAAGGATTTCCTCCCCCCTACCCCAGTAATCGCTAAAAAACGTGCTCCAGTTAAACACACTCTTTAAAGTGTCGCACAAAATGCACGACCGTTAGTCCTACTAAAATTTGCTCTCTCTAACAGAGCATTTTATAGCGCCCTGGAGTGGCATTTATAACCTCCAAATATACACAGCTCTGCTCTTAACTTTCGGGTATACACCGCACATACTTTTATTTACATCGGTGCGATGTGAACACGACCGTTATATGATAATTTAAGTTGGCTTTCAGTATTAAATCTGCATTTCAGTTCGGAATGATGTATGACAAAGTACAATAGAATAAAAGTTTATTTAAAAAAGGCTGCGTTTTGGTTTAAACTAACTAAAAAGGGGTATACGCAGCGGTGAATCCAGAACTTCGTTATAGGGGGGGGGGGGGGGGAATCACAATTTTTTTTATGGTCGCATGAGATTTACTTTTAAAAAACCGGGGGGGGGGGGGGGGGTTGCTCCGAGCGCCAAAATGTCTAGGGCCGGCCCTGCCTCAATGGCCATTCCATCCAGGATAATAGCATTCGCCTTTTGTTTTTAGTACAAAGCCAATGCAAACATTCCTCTATTTAATAACCGTCTCTAATAGAACTAGAAATATTCTGGTGGCAAACTAAAATTAACAGAATTTAATTGTATAAGTTAAAATTTTAACTCATAAATTTAAACCGGCAGTAACCGTTGAATTTTCGTTAAAACTCAACGTTAATCTCGTTTGTTTTCGTTTAATTTGCGGAATAATCACAAACTACGCAGAAACTTTTTACCTATATAGTAAAGTTTAAATTAAAGTCAGGAGATTTTTCGGGGTATTATCTCGTAGGGGCATAATCAAAAAGCTGAGAGAAGTTTCGAGTATCTGCCAACCGGAAAAATGGAAAACTTATCTGGAAAGTTTTGTTTGCGCCTCTCTCTACCACTTTGCAAAATAATCATTTCTTTGACGAAAATTAATTATATACTTTATGGAGAAAGAGTATGAAAATTTCTAATTCTATTCCATTACTTACTATCAATATATATCTCTTTGCGAAAGCAGCCCTTTAAAAATAAAATATAAAAACACTATAGTCTATTTCAAAAAGGTGTAAACTAATAAAATGGGAAATTCCGTCCAGTTTAGCTCAATTTTAGTGTCGGCCATAGGCGGAGGTAAATTTTGTGCATTAAATTATTTATGCTAACTAACCAAAGAAAATAAGAATAATTTAATAAAGAAGGAACTATAAGCTATAGCAAATCTACACAAACATCGTTTTATGAAATATGCCGTGGAAGATATAGCTGAAAAACATAGTTTAACTGTGCTGCGAACACCGCCATATCGTTGCGAACTAAATCCTATAAAACTTATAAGGGCGCAAGTGAAAGGATTTGTAGCAAGAAACAACACGGCATTCAAAATAAAAGACGTTAAGCTACTGTTCGATCAAGCCATTAAGGAAGTAACACCAGAGAACTAGCGAAAAGCAGTCCATCATGTCATTAAAGAAGAGGAGAAAATGTGGGATATTGACCACCTGATCGATCGGACCGTCGATCCATTAAATATAACGTCAAGAGGAGATGACAGTTCCCCAGATGACGAGGAATGTTATGATTTCTTTCTGTTTAATTTCTGTATAATGTATTTTTTGTATCTGTTTTATAATGTTTAATAAAAAATAAGTGTACCTAATACTAAATATACATAATCCACGCATTTGTCACACCATTTTCAGTGTGAATGGATAACAATAGGCAAAACCCATAAATTGACGCAAACCCGGATGGTACTACCTGCACTTGATGAAAAGAAAGAATCTTGCAATGAAATCAATGCCAAATTATAAAAGTGGCTCGGGTTACTCTGTGCATACCTAATGAGCTTTTATTACTAAACACATTTCTGAAATAGACGTTATAATTTTTATTTCTTAAACTCCTTTCTACCGCAATAAAATTCTACTTATACATTATTCTCATCGGGCACATCAGTTATTCCCAATCACCGCTCGCCGCGCCACTTTGGCAAATGCGCCAGTCTTTGTAACGTTTTGGCGGCTGTAAATTTATAAAAAACGATTTTTTTAAATTGATTAGCGAAGCCATTCTGTAGTCGATCTTCCTGCCCTATTCTATGGTTTTGAAATAAAAAATACGTTTAAAGACCTCTATATTTGCTAAAATTAATTTGAACATCGAGAGCGTGTTGGATATTAAACAAAACTTAATCAGAGGCTGGCAAAGCAGCAAAATCTAAGGCAATTTTGGGCATACACGGAGTAGATTTTATAAGTTTTGACTTTAATACGCGGTTAAGCTAACCACGAGAACAATTTTTCTTTGTGTAATCCGCTGTAAGACACGTAAAGGCACTGCCCAAATTTGTCTATTTATCCATTCCAAATTATATCCCGCAAAAAAAAATGAAAAAAAATCGGGTAAAAAGAAAAACTTAACGAAGTGGAAAAATAAGTTGAAAAAACGAATTTCCGCAAAACCCCGAAACGAAAACCTTTCAGGATTACTGGTAGATTGTATTTGAACGATTACTTAGGCACACGTTTCAAATCAAACTATTTGTACAAGACACAAAGAATATTTTTACCATCGGCTGAAATGTTTCATGGACTGGAAAAATTCGGTTTCGTCCCGCTTTATATAGAAATCTACCGGACTAAATAATAGAGAAGCTCAACCAAATGCGAATACGTACACAGAAAAAAAGCTTTATGCCAGGCAGTGGCGGATTCAGGATTTTGTTGAGGGGGAAGGGCGACTAAAAAAAAAGTGACTTAAAAAAGAGCGTATCCCGGCTAAAAAAATCTTCTTACTCTCAAAAGTGACTTTTAATAAAAATTCTGACCCTTCACACGCCTTTTTCAGGGCTCACAGAAAAAAACACCCATTTAGTTAGGTTAATGGGGGGGGGGGGACTGCCTTCTCCCCCCCAGCGCCTGATACAGGGTGAGGATTTTAAAGGGTTACAATGCAAAATTTGAAAAAGGGCTGTAAATATTTCATTTAAATTTTAGGACGGTAATAGGGAGATTGAAGGACAAATATTAAAATTAAGTACGTAATATACAGGGTGATTCCTAAGTTGATACTTCTTTTTAAGCTGTGTATAGAAGGCATTAAAATAAAGAATATTTTCAAATACCTTTTTTCAAAAAACTCAAAAATAAGGTACTTACATTCATTTATTACACTATGGATCAAATACGGTTCTGCCTAACTTGCCCGTTGAATAACATTAAGAAAACTTCTGGATGTAAGATGAGCCCGCAAGGAAAAGCGTTCTGCGTATAATCTTAAAGCAAACGCCGCACTTTGACGACACTCATTCTAAATTAGCACCATAACTACTAGTTCATTGTTTTCAAATGTTACCATTTTCACGTGTCACCAATTTAAAATTAACTTGCTTCAGAAAAACACACCGCAGCTGATTGCCAAATAACTCACCACCAACCAGTAAATTGCATGACTAATAAGAGATAAGAAAAACAACAAAGTATAGCGGGCCACGTTTTGATGACCAGGTCCGAACTTAGATTTTTTACTTCTGTATCTCGCCTATTTTTAAGTTAAAAAAAAGATATTTGAGAATGTTGTTCATTTTAATGCCTTCTATACACAGCTAAAAAAGAAGTATCAATTTAGGAATCACCCTGTATATGATATTTTCGGAATTGGCAGACTGCAGCATTGAGATGGCGCATCTTAGAGAAAAAATATTAATTCTAAAGCTTAGAAGTCCCCAAAAAGTGTGTTTAAATTTCCGAGGCTGTATTTAAAAAAATTGACTTGAGGTTGGTATCTAAAGAACCAAACGTCGAATTTGAACATAAAAAACGGCTACAAGACAGTGTTTCCCATAAAATTAAAAACCAAAACTAGAATTTTCGGTTTTTTTCTTATATCTCCGATGGTATTCGGAATATTTGCTATTTTCTTTTACTAAATTATTGAGCCCTAAAAAACGCAACTTTGTCTTAATTTAACCATCTTCGTATGTATCTCTTACCGTTTTCGGGATCCCCTTGTACACACACGAATTTGTAGCACCCTGTATATTTCACACGGAGATGGTAAGCTTGGAGAAGGATTTAGAAATATTGTTTGGATGTTCGTATTAGAATATTACTGGCCAAGACGAGGTTTTTTTAGTGTGTCTGTATATCTGACCAATTCCAAGAGATTTTCAGTGAATCCCATAAAAGTTTTTTATAACTCTTCTGGGCGGATTCGAAAACATAAACCAGGAGTCGATTTTACGACACTCCTGCTGATTGAATGACGGAGACCTTTTCAACCGTGTGAAAGCACTACGGATTTTTTGCGCCTTTTATTAGGGGTTTTTAGCAGAGATAATCCCTGGCATATAGACTGATAATGCTGTAAAAACTGGATTATTTTTCGACTGAAAACGCCAACGTTGCCAAATCAGCCCATGCAGTCTTTTTTTTTTAAATCTGCCATATAATGCTCAGGTTATTGCAGCATTTAGAGCTAAGCGCGGCTTGTCCATAAGGTCATTTGAATATGCAAAAAAAATATTTATTTCATTTTATATACAGGGTCCTGCGCCTCACCTCCCGTCTTCTGTAGCTCACTTATTAATTAAGTTAGGATTATGACGTTTTGCAAGCTTTACCTGTATCCTAGGGTGCATTTCAGGAAAATATTTTTGCTTATACAGGGTGTTCCAAAAAAGTGTGACGTCATAAGGATATGTTTTTTTAGATTACATGTCATATATATTCTTACTTATTTGGATGCATCTTGTAGTTGCAAAGTTTGACACTAAATTTTGGACACCCTGTACAATTCGTATTTATCAAACTTGGTTAACGAGACTTTAGGACTTTATTTATTAAGTACTTTTGTAGAATTTTATTAACGAGACATTATTTTTAATTTTTATTAATTTTTAAAACCAGTGGTGCAAAACTGATTATTTTTAGTTTATATTTTTTTTCGCCTATAATACTGACCTGATTTCATTAAAATTTTAGGGGTATGTAGGCAACTACAAGATGCATCCAAATAAGTAAGAATATATACGACATGTAATCTAAAAAAACATATCCTTATGACGTCACACTTTTTTGGAACACCCTGTATAAGCAAAAATATTTTCCTGAAATGCACCCTAGGATACAGGTAAAGCTTGCAAAAGGTCATAATCCTAACTTAATTAATAAGTGAGCTACAGAAGACGGGAGATGAGGCGCAGGACCCTGTATATTTGGAATACCCTGTATAATTTAAAATAATTTTTTATTATAGAACTAGTGCCTTCTTATAACTCTGTGTTTGAAAAATATTAAAAAGTTGAGTAGTGATATTGGAATCCTGCGTTGAGAGGAATTTTCGGTTAACGTGTAGGCAGGAATTCTTAATAATAATCTTATAGAACCATTTTTTCTGCCAGATATTTTTAACTCTGAGAAGAACTACCTGTGTTACTTGAAGATACCATATGCGCTAAGAAATCAAATGTGGTACATGCATGATGGAGCTCCTGCTCATTTCAATGTAATTATTTGCGACCATTTAGATGCAGTTTATCCGAATCGTTGGATAGGTCGAGGAAAATTTAAGGTAGCGAATAATTGCCTCCTGTGAAACAATACGGAATTCGCCTGGAATCTTTGAACGAGTGCGAGTTCGATGCGAAGACGGGCGGAAGCATGCTTTTTTTTTTAAGTGAAGGTGGTCATTTCCAATAATTTTTATAAAACAAAATTTAGCATTATCAATATTAATAATAAATAGTAGAGCTAATTTAATTATTTTAATTAAGAACGGTGTGCCTGAGGAGAAAAACGCAAGAGACCATTTTTATGCAGAATTGACCAGGCTAATAAGAAATGATATCCACATGGAAAAATGTCAGTGGCGTACCACTTTTTTTCTAAAAAATATCAGAGGACATGTTGGCGGGGACGCCACTGGTGGGACAAAAAAATAACTATTATAACTTAAACATGTGGTTTTATATCCTATTAGCACATGCTAAAATTGAAAATATTATCTAAAGTACTTTCGGAGTTATTACAAAAAACGCATTAAAAAGATAAATTTCAACACCCTGTAGCAAAAAATTTAAGGCGTTTATATATGTACTTTTCTTAATTACTACTGTAATGATTTTCAAAAAATCGAAATATTTTCCGACGTTATTCCACTTTCTATAACCTCTAGAATAACCGTGTGTAAACGTTTTTACCAAATCTACTCCAAAAAAAAGTTACATCCAATTTTATGATTGCCGGTCAGTTCTCACCACTAGCCGCTTTTGAGTTAAGCCGCGTTCTCAGGGCTACGTTCTGTCGCCACCAATCAGGCCAGGCTCGCAAAGAGGCAGGAAGAATCAGCTCGTTTATCGTTTTTCGAGGAAGAGGAGGGTGTAATCTACGGGCCAGGCATCGCAGACTAAGTGACAGTGAGACTATTTTGTTGTGAGTCATCGTTGAAACTTTAAAGTTGTTTTTCTCGAAACCCTGTTTTTCGCGCTGGCGGAAAGTACTTCGGTATGTTCAAATTATCAGAATTTAATTATTTTGAACTTAAAATGCTCAGAATACAAGTGGTTATAGCCCCCTCTAGAATCAAGTATCTTGCGATGTTACAGAAAATGTTACGGCCCTAAAAATAAAAATAAATGGTAAATTTTCAAAGAAAAGTTTAAATCTCGCGCCATTTTAACAGTTACTCGAGTTTTGACTTGATTCTAGTGCGGTCTATAACTACATGCTTACAATTGAAGAATCTGGGTCAATTTTATTTTTGTCCTGAATAGAAAAATTTATTTGAATTCCGCCAGCAAGTTACGTTGTTTTTGAGGTGGTAACTTCAGCACCCTGTAGCACCCTCAAGTTTTTCATTTTTTGGGGGTTGAAAAATTTTTTTTGGTACATCTTATCTTTAATAAAAAGAATTAAAAACTTGTTTTTCTGCATTTGTCTTATTATTCCCAGAAAAAAATCGTAAAGAATCGATGAAAATAGGACCATCACAGTAGAAATCCCCCTTAATAACATGACTTGAGAAATCACACCCTAAAATATATATAACACCCTGTATAAACAAATACGACAAAATACTCTTCAGGCGGTCATAAGAAGTTTTTCTTGCATATCCATAATTTATAAAAGCTTTAAGAGCTTAAAAGCCCCTTTAGTATATTTTGATGGTAGTAGATAAGTATTAAACAAAATAAATTTAAAATATTATGATCACATTATATCGTTCGAAGCAAACTATAAATAACACTGTTCATACTCGTATATGACATATAACCAAAAGTTGCGAGCAAAGCTGTATATTTAAGGTTATAAATGTCACTCTAGGGGTCTATAAATTGCTTTACTGAAAAGAGCAATTTTTTAGTAAGACTAACAGTAATATATTTTGCGCGACACTTTAAAGGATGTGTTTACGTGAAATATGTTTTTCGAAATAGAATTTTTTACTTGGCGTATTTAATCCTAATGGAATTTGGACTTCTTTTATAAAATGTTACCATGGAACAATAAGACAGACCGTGTTTTTCTATAGTCTTTTAAGGACCTAACACTCTGGCAAAGCCAAGAGGGTCCATCTGCCATTCCCCCTTAATTGAATTACTAGAGGTCAGGGCCGTAGCTAGACGTTATTCATGGGGGGGGGTTAGGTTATTAAGTTAAAAAAAGTTGCATTTTTTGGGTGCCATGCCCTGTTAAAATGGAAAATAGCGCCGCAGGCGAATAATTTTTGGGGCCACGCCCAAAGTTCGTTTAAAATTCACCTAACTACTATAAAATTTCGAAAATAAAATTATTACCTTTCCCACTCTGCATGGTTGGATTAAATTTGTTTTGGTAAATGTTATTTTTTACTTTTTTTTTGATATTCCTAGCTGGCTCTTTATTAAAAAAAAAACATTTTTTATATTTGTGAAAATATGAATATTGATAACAAACCAAAATTTTAACATAAGACATATGTATTACTGTAACCAGCGTTTTTCGGGCTCGGTTTTTCATGATTAAAAATAAAGTAAATATCGCTCACCACGCCAAAATTGATGATTTTTTCAGAAATCATGTTTTCATTTTAGGAGCATAGATCTAACAGCAGTTTTTGGTGCAAATGCTTATAGGTTTTAAAATACTCCTTGTTAAGTGCCGTTTTGTATATTCATAATAAAGCATTCTCGTTTCTTCACGCACTATTTTCTTTATTATAAATTATCACACTTCTTCCATAAAAAATGTTTCAATTAATTATTTTTTGGTTTGTTGTGCAAATATTTTATTGCATTGGGTTATATTTTTGTTGATTGAAAATAGCGCTAAAAAAGGCAGAACGGAAAAAACAAGTATATATTGGAAAAATGCTATAAAATATTATTCTTTTTACTCGGTTTCCTTCAAAATTGCATCAAAAATCAATAACTAAAACGATATGAGTCTGAAAACCCTAATCTCTATATAAAATAGAAGGAAAAGTTTAAAAACTAAACGTTTCCTACAAAACCTTTGTAATCTAGGCTAAGAATACATTATTTAAAGATCTAAATTAAGTGTCCAAGCGTTCAAAAATTAGGTTGCAATTAGATTTTTAGATCCGAGCTCGGGGGGAACTGCAGCCCCCCCCCCCCCCCCCCCCCAATAAGCCACTGGGTCGGACTGACCACAGAACAGGACTGACTAAACGCACTTGTCGGAAATGGAAGTTGTCCAACGGACGGACAAAAAATTGTTAGTAAATCTTAAGGTGATGAATGAGGTAAAGCGAACGTGGAAGGACACACCTTGATTCATTTAGATTGTTTTTAGTATCTAATATATTTTAGTAATATTTTTTTTAGAAAAGAATCTTTTCTATCTTCTCTAGTAAGGCTAGGGAGACGATTTTTGAGTTGGGTAGTTCAGTCAAGTAATATATCATGGGAGGGGGGGGGGGGGGGTGTTGAAAATTTTCTTGGAAAAGTTGCTTTTCCCCTACATTCTTTGAAAAGCCAGTACTGTTGCAAGCTTTATAAACGATTTATTTACTTACCTACATCATACCTCAAAATAAAATATAACTCAAATGTAATGCCTTGTTCGCAGCGGAAAAGACAAACAAAAGTATTTGAAGGAAATAAGTGAAAGTTTCGGGTTGAAACTCTATACTTTGAGGTTATGAATGTGACTCCGGAGCTCGATAAATTGCTTTAGTGCAGAGAACAAATTTTATTTAATACCAACAGTTATTTTATTCATTCTGGATGGATGCTAGGCCAGTTTTAGGAGTGTAAGTATGAAAATATCATATTTTAAGAGTCAACATCTTAAAAATAATTGAATTTACAAATTTTATAGGAAATATACGTGGAATATTATATTCACCACCTAAAATACAGACACAAAACAAAATAGACTATTTTTTTTTATCTCACAGCCACAGATTAGTATTAAATAAAACCTAGAGTATCAAAAAAAATAATAAAAATGATATGAATAGACAAACCTTAAGCAACAGACAATGTCCCTACAAAGGGCATGGTTGCTAACGTTCTCTCTTGAATAAACCTGCCACAATGTTTGTTATATTAAAACCTTTGAAGGGACAAACCAGAGTTCCAGGCTGTTGCAAAATATACAAAGTCCTTTAGGCCCATATTTTTATACAAATGTTATTATTAAATCTTCTGGTTAACTTTTTCTCCGGCTTGTGGACGACACTTCAATATTTAAGTTAGGCCTAAAACATTCCTTTCGTTCAATTTCAAGTTTCCCGTCAATGTTCAAACTTGAAAAGTCCTTAAATTTCGAAATTAAATCCAATTTTCAATTATCAAAACCAAAACAAAACAATCAACTCAATTGCTTAACCACAAAATAAAATACAGACCGGCAAATGCTATGAACCACGGCTAGACTACAAATTTAGCAGCTCTGTATGTATACGTGAACGCGCTCTAAAAATACAGGGTGTCCCATAACTTATGGGCCATAGAGTAACTAAAAATACTAGACATCAAACTAAGCCGATTAAGTCATATTAGTTTTTTCGGATTGTTAATCGTTCTAGAGATACAGGGTGTTGAAAGTAAAAGTTTATTCTCGAAAATAAGCCATAATTTTAAAACGGTTTAATGAATCGAATTGAAAGTTGGCAATATTATGTTTTTATGAGCAAGAAATAAGAATTTGTAGAAATTATTAAGTTTCCAACTAGAGGGCGCTAGTTGCATACACTGGGCTTCATAAATCTATGATTGTTTTTCTTACCTGTGATATGAGGTATTTCTCAATTATAGTTTCTTAAAGAAGGGCATTTTCTAAGTCAAAAGGTGTACTTGATTGATCTTAATATCTTTAACGGTTTTCGAGATATTTCCCTTTAAACATTCCAAAGCATAAAAAAACATAGTACATAATTAAATTAATATTTTAGTTATCAAAAAAAAAACTTATGACATAATCGGCTTAGTTTAATGTCTAGTATCTCCAGTTACTCTACGGCCCATAAGTTATGGAACATCCTGTATAGGAGATATCCCTTCCTAAAAAACAAGTTCTATTTGCCATTGGTCGACCACTAGTTTTGTGACGTATAACACCAGTTCTGCAACGAACTGCATACGTAGCGTGTAGTATTGAATTAGATGGATGAGTGCGGACTAGACAAACCACATTAATAAAAAAAAATTAACAATTTTGGTTTTGCAAATATATGATAATAAATTTTCATATTATCAGAACATGTGCTGCAGCTTTGCAGCTCTAATCTATCCGTTTTTCATGATTAAGTCTATCCTACATTAAAAAAGCAGCTTCCTAAGTAAATTTCCTTCTTCTTATATCCGTCCTTTTAATTTAAATAAGTTAACAATAAAACGACCAACAAATTTTCAAATCGTACATTTAATAAAACCAAGATACCAGAGAGATAAATGGTTTTAACGAACATAAAAGATAATTTCAACATTTTTCCATATCTTCTCCAGATGCCTATCTCCAAAGAAACAGGGCTGCTCTTTAGGAGTTTTTAAGATCTCGAAATTGCCACAAGTCTGGAAATTTATTAGTAGATAAGCCAGGAAAGTTTGTAGCGAATTGGTTTTTTAAGCGTAATTACAGAGGGAAAGCTAATAGCAAGTTTGCTTGTCGAAGATAAACTGCTTTCGCGGAGGTAAAATACTGTTGCAACCGCCGGAGGGAACTAATTTCAGAAGAAAATTTAAATACTTGGGATTTTACCCGCTTAATTTTATTGGATGTCTTTTGTTATCGGTTGCGTTCGTCAAGGTCCCTGTTCTTTGTAAATCAACGACAATTAAGCCATACGAATAAAATCTGTTACAGGGTGCTACAAATTTGTGTGCGTACAAGGGGATCTCGAAAGCGGTAAGAGATACGAAGATGGTTAAATGGAGGCAAAGTTGCGTATTTTAGGGCTTAATAATTTGGTGAAAGAGAATTGTAAATATTCCGAATACCTTCGGAGATATCCGAAAAAACCCGAAACTCTTACTTTCGGTTTTTAATTTTTTTCGCCTTTATTTTAGACTTAATAAAGAAATAAGAAACACTTTCTTATAGCCGTTTTTTATGTTCTAGAATATAGCGTTAGAAACTGGACGTTTCGTTCTTTAGATACCAACCTCAATTCGTTTTTTTTTAAATACGGACCTGGCATTTTTTAGACAGTTTTAAGGACTTCTAAGCTTTGGAAATTTAATACAACTTAAACATTTTGTCATCAAATAACACATCACTAGTATTCTCGTTACTATTACGGCCCTGGCAATTATTTTTGGATTACTTAAATATTAAAATTACATTACAGGAAGTTATGGTGTTTAGGCCGTATATTTT
Source organism: Polydrusus cervinus (assembly GCA_935413205.1). Classification (NCBI taxonomy): domain Eukaryota; kingdom Metazoa; phylum Arthropoda; class Insecta; order Coleoptera; family Curculionidae; genus Polydrusus; species Polydrusus cervinus. The sequence continues at coordinate 29,872,996 of OW284519.1, forward strand.
TTGAGAGTAAGTGTTAAAAGCAACATTCCAGTTGATAGATTTTTTGAGGGTTTCCCAATTGTGGTCCTTGCTTGGGTATGACCAGGTATTCTATGCCATCGGGATTGGTGTTGTTATTGCGCCCATCTGTCTGATGTTACTTTGGTTGCCTGTTTTAAAAGTAGCTAATTGCTTTTACCTCAAAACTCTAACTACTGTTTTTAAACATCTACAATCTAGCGTTGAAAACTCTAAACTCAACTCTAATTTGCTTGTCGCCAAGTTATTCTCCACAAATCCAAGACAAACTGTCGTATACCGAAAACTAAACGAAACTTTAATATAAATGAATTGTTTTAGGAAATTCGGACATAACCGGATATCAGTTTGTTGTTGAACAAAAGTTTCCACGGATACTAATGAAGATAAGATGACCGAAGTTTAGCTGGGAAAAGTACGTTTATTTTTAGAAATACGTTTTATGTGCTTCATTAAATACTTGGTGAAGTTACCTCGTTGTTTTCGAGGGACTTGAGATAATCATTGCTTGTTCTTATTTTTATTGGAATGAACTGCTTCTCAAGTTAAAACGTAACTTGAAATCTTAAATGAGGGGACAAGAAAAAAATTTAAAACTCTCTTAAGGTCTAGTAATGGTTCCCTGGCCATTTTTTTGTGGCGCTCCAAGAAAATAATCGAATATTCTGTGACAGTCCTCAGTTATTTACGTCGAATAAATAGACCATGATTGACACTAGTTGATTTCATAAATGTTACTTTTTTTCTAGCTTTTGCGTTTGACCCTAAATTCTCTATGACAAATATCTCGAGCAGTAAATTTGAAATCAAGAACATATCCTTATCCTGGAAAGGCACTTTTGGCAACAATATTAATCGTTTCACGGTTGTTAGTAGACGCGGAAACGAGGACATTCATTTCTCTCTGGAAAATCCCATTCGGGATGACATCCATGTCTTGGTGTTTGCGTTTTGCTGGGTTTCCCAAAATGGCAAAAAAACTAACATGCAAAAAATATTTGGGAGATAATAAATAGACAAGTAAAAAATAAATTTATAAAATGGTATTGTAGTGCCGTTTTAATTTTTTACAGGATGGTAAGTTTTTTTTCCAACGGTATCTCGGACGCCACCACTTTGAATAATGTGGTAAGGGGCTTGCGTGCACCGGGAGCTTGTTAAAGTTGAGAAAAATAAACCGGGCGATCACTACGCAATGTGCGACTACCTATTGCTGTAGATATCATTAAAAAGGATACTGCCAACTTATGCTATCAGAAAACGGTTCACGCGGTGAGGTACTTGCAAATAAATTTTCAAAATTATTTAAAACCTATATAAAACCATTGTTAACCCGTTAAAACTTCTTCTTTAAGGTGGGCCCTCCTAGTTTTATTAGTTTTTTAAAGGGACTTAAGCTTCAACTTTATCAAAAAACTAAAACCTATTCCTTGAGTTAAATTTGCTGGGTTTCCCAAAATGGCAAAACACTCTAGCAAGCAAAAAATATTTGGGAAATAATAAATATACAAGTAAAAAATAAATTTATAAAATGGTATTGTAGTGCCGTTTTAATTTTTTACAGGATGGTAAGTTTTTTTTCCAACGGTATCTCGGACGCCACCCCTTTGATTAATGTGGTAAGGGGCTTACGTGCACCGGGAGCTTGTTAAAGTTGAAAAAAATAAACCAGGCAATCACTACGCAATGTTCGACTACCTATTGCTGTAGATATCATTAAAAATGATACTGCCAACTTATGCTATCAGAAAACGGTTCACGCGGTGAGCAACTTGCAAACAAATTTTCAAAATTATTTAAAACCTATATAAACCCATTTTAAATCCGTTAAAACTCCTTCTTTAAGGTGAGCCCTCCTAGTTTTATAAGGTGTTTATAAGGTACTTCAGCTTCAACTTTATTAAGAAACTAAAACCGATTTCTCTAGCTCGTATGTTAATAAGCAAATGTTTCTCAAGCCTGCAAGTGACGACGCTGGGTTCAAATTGTTATTCCGCTTTAATCGAAAGCACGATGTCAGTATCAGACGAACAATAAATACGGGAAATCATGCACAGCGTAGTGTTACAAAATCAAAGGCAGGTATAAACTCGGGAAATTTATGTCTTAGTGCCGATACCGTGCATGTAGAACGACGCGACGGCTTCAAAGTGGGTTAGTTTATTTGGTTGGCTGAATATCGAAAGTTTATAGGTTAACTATGGTTGTACCGAAGTAAAAGTCGATGCAATTTATAGGTTTTGCGTAGAAAATTGCTTTCGCTATATGAGGGTCAATAAAAAATAAACAACATTATACTTTAAACTCTTCTCTAAGCGTAACAGCTTCATGTTACATTATATCTATTGCGTTCTCTTGGCCCTAATCCAGACCATGTTAATTAATGGATTTTTAAAGATTCACAGAAAAACGGGTTCTTGATAAAGGTTCTGCGTCTTCTTAAAATAAAAAGGCGATCATTAAAATAAAAAAAAACTGGAGTATGTAACAGGGAGATATAATTTTTTTAAAGTTTCTCAAGAGCAAAATACTTTTATTTGTCGTTATAAATACAATTTTCATTTGTAAAAGTTGTTTGAAATTAAAAGTTATGTTCGAATACGAAGTCACAGCCTTTTATTTAAAAAACTAAAAAATTTTGATCGTTTGGCTTTACCCTGTACATGTACAGGGTGAATCAACTATAGAGTAATTTTCATTAATTTTCTCCTGTATCTTAAAAAATAGATACAAATTCTAAATGCAAAAATTGTAGAGATCATTGAGGTGCATATATTAAAATTATAATGGAGTATACAGGGTGGCCCAAAAAATCGTGGCGAATATAACTTAGGTTTTTTTAAATGGAACACCCTATATATTGTATTATTGTCTTATTCTCCACTAAATTCTATGCTTATTTTGTATTATATATCAAAATTTAATAGTTTCTGAGATATTGACGTTTCAAATATGGCATTTTCAGACTTTGGCAGGCTGTAACATTGGAATGGTTAGTCTTAGAGCAAAATGGTTTCCACTTATTATCTTAATTTTTTATTCTCTATCTAAAAGTTACAACAACTTTCTGTTTATTATGTTAAACCGTTAAAACCGGTTTTTTGGTTTAACATGGTAAATGGGAAATTTGTTTCTTTGAATAGAGAATAAAAAACCAAGACAGGGAGGTGAAAACCATTTCTCTCTTAGATGAACCGCTCCAATGTTACAGCCTATCAAAGTCTGAAAATACCATATTTTAAACGTTAATATCTCAAAAACTATTGATTTTAGACATAATATGTATGACATTTACAAAATAAGCGTAGAATTTTGTGGGGAATCAAAAATAATACAATATATAGGGTGTTCCATTAAAAAAAAACAAGTTATACTCATTATACTGGTAATTTCGAGTGAATTGTCCATATTGCACTCGGAAGTTTGAACACTCCGCCTACGGCGTCATGCTCAATTTACTTCACATCATATCCCCTCTTGTGGTGCAAACTACTATTCCTCCAAATGTTAGCGCAACCGCGGCAGTGGCTTAGAGGTAAGTTACTGGCATTCAACCGTGGCGACCCGGGTTCGATTCCCGGAGTGGGCATACGTACAATAAAAAAAAAGTATGTCCGAAATTCAGTGGATTTAAGAATGCAGGGTAAAGTGTAAAAGGTATCATCTCCCAACCCACCCCATTCACGCCGGTAACCAGGCCGGATGAGTTCGGACATCTCCCAATCGGTAGGTCCTGCAATGGCAATAAACCGAGGGTTATTAGCCCTTGGGGGGTGTCGCATGACCGAGGATCGTGGTTCGGAACCCACGTTAAGCTGTAGGTTTCCTCAGGAATGGCCCTGGCAGCGAGCGAAGAGGAAAAAAGCCGAAAAAAGCAAATGTTAGCGCGGTCAGATATGAATTAATGGTTATTACAAATACCATAAGTAAACAAATTACATAATAAACATTAAATTACATAACTCACACAGAACAATGCAAAACTTTCGCGACTTTACCGGATGCACTTTGATACCGCAGTTCTCCGGTTCATATCTTTTGGAAAATCTGCTCGAACACGGAAACCCGCTATAAATTAAATAGGCCGGGACTTTTAATTTTCAAACAAAATTTATTGCGAATACCCGTTCGATAGCGGAAACAGAAATGATTTAATAGAAATCTTTTTGAAAATTATAAATAGAAGATTTTAGAGTATTTATAGCTCCCCAAATTATCTCCCGTGCGCCAAAGGAAGCATGACCGGGGGGGGGGGGGGAGACGTCGACGAAGTATATCGATAAAAATTTTAATACCTGCTATAAAAAAGGTATTTTTTACAATTTGAGTGTTTGTTTGTAATCTTACATCGGTTTTTAAAATACACCGATTCTCCTCAGAGAGGCCACAGTATATTGTATAAAACCTTACTCCCAAATGGAATATGCTGCTTATAGCGGCTCTGGAAATAAGATTTCACTAAAATTCAAAAATTACAGCTCTAACCAACTTTATTTTTAAACTAGAGGATATCACTTGTGGCACCTTTTTGGATGCGTCAGACTCCAACTTCATCTTAAAGAAAACAAGGAATTATCGACTGGTTAACCACCTAAAGTATTAAATTTGAAGATAATTTGGTAAAGAAGGAACTATTAGCTATACCAAATTTATAGAAACATAGTTTTATGAGATATGCCGTGGAAGATATAGCTGAAAAACATAGTGTAACTGTGCTGCGTACACCGCCATATCATTGGGAACTAAATCCCATAGAACTTAGGCGCAAGTGAAAGGATTTGTAGCAAGATACAACAAGACACTCAAAATGAAAGACATTAAGCTTTGAGCTATTAAGGAAGTGATACCAGAAAACTGTGATGTCACTTTTTATCTTGGCAATTGTTCAAAATGTTCCACTATGAATCTGTTAGTACAGACCAAACTGATGGTAGAACTCTTTCCTTACTCTTTCCAAAACTTCTGAAGTGATTAAACTTATCTCTGTCCGAATCCTTGCGTTCAACTCTTCCATATTTCTAGGTCTGGTAACATAATATACCCTTCTTTCTAAATCGCCTCATAAACAAAAATCTAAAGATGTAATATCCGGAGTCGTATCCAGCTATTTGCAAATGTAACATTTAATAATTCTCTGACCTTTCTTGCAAAGTAAGGAGCGGCTCCATCCTGTTGGAAAAATATATTTTGATCTAGATTTCCATAATTAGGGAACATTTCTTAAATTAAGAAAAATATAATGTTTTTTATATGTAACGACAAAGTTATAGTTTTAAAGAAATGCATTTGTTAATGGGTTATTCATTCTTTAATTTTTTTTAACCGTAACCAATCAGTTGGGTTGTTTTATTGCCATATATCATGTGTTGACCAGTTTTTAAAAATTTAAATTTAAAACATACAAAATGACCGAAGCCATAACAATTTCAGAATTGGTCTTTCGTCACATATTGTCGTAAATTATGCCTAAATGACTTGTCATTTAACCTTACAACCGCGTTTTTGACCCGACTTATTATCTCAATTTAGCGACATATGGTCAATTTAAATGCATAAGATCAAGTGTGCATATTTAATGTTTAATGTCATCTAGTAAATTTTTTTAATACTGTATGTAAAAATGTTAAATCGTCATACAGATAAAAATCCAAAGGGGTGAGGTCTGTGTATCTGATAGGACGCCTTTCCTCCCTATCGACTAAATTTCAAAGAAATGAGGATTAATTTTATTTATGTTACTTAAATCGATTATTTTTTTTTGCCGCGATAGTGGCTCAGTGGTAAGAGACCGTCGCGGTGCGAGTTCGATCCTCGCAATGGGCATACGCTTAATAAAAAAAAGTATGCTCGGAATTTTAGTGCTTCAAAGAATTATTTGTGAATCCAGTGGCGGTTTGTCAGGTGAAGTAGGTGAAGGCCACCAAAAAAAAAAAAAACAGGAGGAAAGTTTTTCGACGATATTAAATATGAATGTACAGCTACCATTTTAGCCCTTAAAAAATAATATGTTCGAATTAATAATATTAATTTAATCCGAATGTAGCTATGCATAATAGGGCCACGGTTAACTCCGATGGACAATAATTATAAACACTTTGATATTATTGGTTACGTGACGTCAGTCACGCAAACAGCATGTAACAATTTGCATTATGATGAAGGGCAATTTAAAAATAGATCAGTCGTATGTTTCATTATTTTAGCATTGGTTCGCCTAACCTTAAGGTATTTATTTTGAGGCTTTGCGAAACTTAAGGTTATAGATATCATTTTTACGTGATTTACTGTGTGATTAAAAAGTTGTGTGTTTATTTTTCAGGTAATTCAGTAGTATATGTACCTACTTAGTTGTGTGTTTTAAAAATGAACCCAATTTATGACATAGTTTGTAATTTGTTGGAAACTCCATTCAGTCGCTGGACAGTTGAGGATAAGAGAGACGTTTTGTTACACGGTGTGACTAAAAAGTCAATGTTTGTTTAAGTACCCGCACTATACCTAGCTCTTCACCATTTTTTAAGACCGCGAGCCGACAATGAGTGAATCCTAATATCGGGACCGAGAACGGCGTCATGGACCTCTGGGAAAGTAAAAAAGGATAAACTAGTGCATACACGTGGTTCGGATTCCACGCTAAACTGTAGGTCCCGCCTAGCTGACATTACCCAGACGATATTGGCTACAATGGGCCTAAAAATGCACTTACACCCGAATTCACCAACAACTATTTTTTCACTATCAGTCGGTTAAGATTCTTGTCAGTCTGTTAAATTCTATTCTCTTATTCACCATTGGATTTTAAGCCTTATCAGAGAGGTAACATTAACAGTGAAATTTTGAGCTGATAAGAAATAACAAGCTATTTAGTTTTAAAATTGTTGTTAGATTTATAACAACTTGACAAACACATGACAAATAATAACAATTATTAATAGGTTTTTCGTTTAAAAATTAATTTAGACTATCGAATACATTTTCCACGTTTACTATAGACTCGTCAGACTCCGATGATGAGGAAATCGTACGAGAAAGGAACGTAAAAGTGCGTAACAATGTATTTGAAGAAATAGACGATATTGAATTCAAAAACGGTTTAGAAGAAATAAAAATACATTTGAGCAATTGGCGAATCGGTTAGATGGAGTAGTTGAACCAGTAAATTATAGAAATCAACCGATTTTAAGAATATTAAATACTAATTTATTTAAGATATTACTATGTTACAGGATCATTTCAAATAAATATCGGGGATTTCCGATTTTAATGTACTTTTGTTCCAATGGAATTAGAGTTCTTCTGCCGCACAGTATAATTACTGGATGTCTTCCTATATCCTGTTTTGTCCATCATTAAATTTTACTACTGGATCCGTAAAATTGTATTTATTATAGCGTAAAGTGACGTAAAGAACGGATTTGATTGATAAAACGATATTTCAGAAGATATGAGGTTGGAATATTTTACACTGAAGTTAGTTATAAACTAGAATTGTCAGCTCAGACGTACGTACATCAACCTAACTCTCTGTTTGTTAATAGAGCGTTCCTGATTTATGGTGAATACGATATTTCATTAACAGACTGTTAATCCTTATACCGATGTTAACTATCAGACTGTTAAGTTAAAGATGGTGAATACGGCTGTTAGTTCAGGGTTGGTCCATTGTGCTCACCCTGTTTGGTTGTTACACCCACTCTGTAATCTTGCACTAGTTTGTGTAAGTCAACTGGGGAGAGGGTAAGTAAATAATTGATGAATTATTAATAAAAGCATAAATAAAAATTTAGACAAAATTATAGGAAAAAAATTTAATTGCTAAAAACTACAAATTGTATTAATTTCATGTGTCCTTAGTCAAACCTGAATAAATTCAACACTTAATTGCTTTTCCTTGTATAAAACCAGTTAATTTGTTTAATTAAGTTTAATGAAATAATTGTGAAATACTCAGTTCGTTCAATTAGCATATTGCCGGATCACCGGTTTAGATTAAAAAAAAATAACTCTGGAAATGAACGCCGCGCACGAACATTGTTTTTATAATTTATTTTCGTATGTAATAAGTTTTATTCAATTATTTATTTAATTATTTTCGCCAAGCTGAAATCGAACAATTGCTAATGATATTTATTTCAAAATTTTATTGTTTTGGAGAATATTTAGTAATAGTAATCTATTGAAAATTTACGAATCAAATGAAAAATTTTACACGATAAATGGGTGCCAAATGGGCTAAGTTAGCGCAGTCCGATCCATTTAAAGCTACCGTCCCCTCCTTACCCTTCATATTTAAGATAATTCTTACCCACATAAACAGATACCATCAAACCAGTCATTGATAGATTGACATCATTATACAGAGAGCTATTAAAATTAATAGCAGAACGCTAATAGGTATTCCAAATAATGTAATTGTGATGCGCACACCGCCGTATCGTTGCGAACTAAAACCTATAGAATTTATATGGGCGCAAATGAATGAATGTATCAAGACACAACACGACATTCAAAATAAAAGACGTCGTTAAGCTACTGTTTAATCGAGCCATTAAGGAAGTTACACCAGAGAACTGGCGACAAGCGGTCCATCATGTCATTATAGAAGAGAAGAAAATGTGGGATCTTGACCACCTGATCGCTCGGACCGTCGACCCGTTAATTATAACGTCAAGAGGAGATGACAGTTCCTCAGATAACGAAGAAACCCGGGTGGTACTACCTGCACTTGATGAAAATGGAGAATTTTGCAATGAAATCAATGCTAAATTATGAATGTGGCTCAAATATTCCTTGAGACACTCTGTAGTCACTTTGCAAACCTAATGAGCTTTTATTACTCTACACCTTTCTCAAATAGACTATAAAAACTAAAAAATACTTTGAAAAACCAATCGTACATTTTTCAATCTCTACTAAAAAAAATAATCATTCGAGACGAACCCCAAAACTTTCCTAATTTGCCACCCACGGTGACATGTCAAAGTAAGGGGCAACAACACATCCCCTTGCCTCATTATACACGGCGAATATCTCCCCTGGGGTGACTGAGCCACTTACACGAGTATGGCGCGTAACAATGAAAAAAGAAAGAATTAAATTAGTTTTTTTATTTGTGAAAGAGGGTTGGGTCCTAAAGCATCAGTTGTTTTAGGGTTACAGAATATTAGACATTTCCACCTATTTTTCTTCTTGTTTCATTAGAGCTTTAATTTTGAAATCGCAACTATCAAATTTTTTGGCAATTTTTTTCATTTACGAGGCTCAAGAGCGTTGTCAATTTCGGATATTTAAAAAATCTACGTCTCTGCCCAAAGAAATCGCGTTGAAAAACAGATTTAAAAAGTATCATCCTCCGAACGGGCCTACAGAAAGGGAAAAGAGAAAAATTACCGGGCTATTCCGCAACGCATTTACGTAGAAATTCTATAAAAAGTAAAGTTGTTTTTGATGGAGTTTTGAGTTCTTTGTCAGAGAGTGGACCAAATGGAGGTTGTTTAGAGATATTACTGAGTGTTTTGTTGTTGTGAAACTAAAGTTCTTTTTACAAAAGTAAAGACTTTGTAAGGACGTGCACAGCGTATGCTACAGCAGAAAGGAGTTTTAATATTACTTCCATATCGCTACTACTACGCCATTTTGAAATACCACTTTAAAATGTTATTGTTGATAAGTTGAGCACAAAGCTGATATTTATTTTCGCATAGTCGTGGAATGAGTGTGTTTTTGTTTGTGTTTATTTCATAAATACACTGCGCCCATTAATTCTGGAATAGTTAAAAAAGTAGTCGAATTTTAAAAGCCCATATTTACATCAAAGTTCAATCAATCCTTTCCGTTTTAAGTTTATTGGGTAGACTGTCTTTTTGACTACTAAGTACAATGCGCGTCACTTCTCTTTATGTCTTTTTTTATACAGAGTGATGCACTCTTAAAAATGACTTGGTATTTGGTACTAATTTTTATTTGTTCTCGTGTTTATGTTACCAAAAATAACTATTTTTAGTTAGGAAAACAAAAAAGATTTTTTTCTTGGTTAAATTTACCAAAAAATGATGCCATCAGAACAAAGAAAATATCTTGTTTTCATATTAGTTGGCAGAAGTTAGCTGAATTTTACTTTGTATATATCTTATTTAAATGTTACATCAAGGTTCCTACAAACTTGTATTTATCAATTAAGCTTGTTGTGATAACACATTATGAATTTGTAGTCCCTATTATTTTGTTAATTTTGATTAAGATACATTCTTACTTACCAGAAATAACTTTTCTTTTCATATGACATATAGGTGTTTATAAGTACGCCACTGTAGTACATCATAACATTTAGGTACAACTATTGTTACTGAGCATAATCAAGCTTTTCATAAGGTATAATAATCACTCGTAAAGTTTGCATGATACAACGCACAGTGAGATCTAGCTACCAATAAGTTGAAATAAAGCAAGGTTTTCCAAAAAAATCGGTATTTCCTTAAATATAGCAGATATTAAAAATTTGACAAAATACTTTCTTTGCTATAACCCAGTGATTTAATTGACGTGGAGTGATAAAATTTAAAAATATTATTGTGAAAGTTACACGCCATTAAAATTGGAGCAAAAATCATCCTCTTCTTTAACACCCTGTATATAAAATTTTCTGGTAGTTAAAGAAAATCCAACATTGACACTTGTTTCCCAAGGGATGAATCTATCAACCATTCAAAACTGTAGGTCGATATCATTTCTGGTTCAGAGAATATTAACTGTTAAATTTAGGCGAAATTTTTCTTGCTCGAAAGCAATTGTCCAGCAGTTTAAATAGTTAGCTTTATTTCATTTTTAATGTGCCATATGGAAAGACATAATTCAATTTTAAAAATAAAGCGACTCTGTGTAACTGGTAAAACCTTAAAAATATAAAAATGAAGACATTAAAGCCGTAATTCTCTCCGGAAGAATGTAATAAGCGTCCAATAAAAGAACGAAATACTTTTATCAGCTGCAATGGATTTTTATAAAGTGAGGAAGCTATTCGCTCATAATGTTACCGAAAGAAAAAGCAAAGAAAATTGAAAAATAAAATCGAGATAAATTGGTTAATTTAGAAGACAATAAACTAACATTCGTTGGTTTGTATGAAATGCTTGTTTATACCGCTGTCGGTTCTTTAATTTCATTCTTTTAACTAAGCAAAGAAAACTTTTCAAATATCCTTTCTACCCGGACCATCTTATCCATGTTCAACCCCCAGTGGCGTGCATATAATATAGGCAAAAAGGCATTGCCTACCCTGGGAAGAGAAACAATTTTTTTTAATTTTAGTTTTTATCCGCGTAATCCAACTTTGGCAATTTATCTCCTCATTAATATAATAAATAATAATATAGGACCGAAAAATTAATCCTCTATCATTTCCACAAACGCATTCTGTGCTTATTATATTGTAAACTAGATCCCTTTTAAAGCATTCCGTAAGACCGTTCTAAAAGCAAAGATCTCGCTGTACATTAGCGTCTTATCCAAAAGCAAAAGCACTGCTTTTGTACGAGTGGAAGCAAATCTGAGAGCCGATAGGCAGTAGAGTAGAAAAAGATGTAACAAATAGACCCTTCGCAACCTTCGACCTTTCTTTATTTATCCGCCCGTGCCAATCTTCAAGTTTTACCGTAGTTTGGAAAATACTTTGCTTTCTCAATATAAAATAGGAAACACGCCTCTATAAGTTTTATTATTAAATAGTTTAGTTAGGATATTTTTAAAGGGATAACGGATAAGATATCGTAAAATAAGAAGTACTTTTGTGACAATTAAAATAATTTTTGCTGATAGGTTCATAATATTTAATATTCAGTAAGCTTATCATCATATTTCACATAATAATTGACTTCGTTTTTGGCAACAGTGGTTCAATCAGGTGGATGATAGATTTTTAATTTATAATTGGTGTTTTCGGCCTTTTGCTACCCTTCGCGCCGTCGAGTTTCGGGAAAAAAATAAATATGGAAACGTTAATTGTTACTATTCCGGCTAGCAGCGCGTCTGTAGAATAATCTCTTTCTGGATTAAGAATAATTCATATCTATTTACGAAACACACAGGAAGAGACACGCTTAAGCGAATTACCAATAATCTCTCTGGAGGGCGACCTTTTGCAGGATTTAAAACGCAATACCAATTTTTATGACGATGTTTTAAAATAATTTTTACTTAAAGACCGCCGTGTTAAACTAATTTACAAATAATGTAGTTTTATTTTTCTTCTGCCAGTGTTCTTTCCACAAACTCAAAAACAAGACATTTCGTGACAAAATTTAAAAAATAGATGCTGGAAAATTTTTGTCTTAAATGCAATTTTTTCCTACCCTGGTTAAAACAGCATTGCACGCCACTATCAACTCCACAATCGAACACCGTGAAAACGATATTTACCTTCAACTATTTTGACCCTATATCAGATAACCTGTCATGTCGAATTTCACACATCGCTCTTTTTAAATGTTTAGGTATATCAGTTTCCCCCGGTGTAAAAAAGGTTTCTATCCAGATTTATTTTTTGTAGACCTATTTTTTTTTATGATAAAACACCTGCACTGTAGGAAAAATCCTTTAAGGCGCTCTGGGAGCGGTGCGAGTGCGAAAAAAGAGATTAACGTTGGTCTTGAAACGTTGAAGATTGTATTCATTGGGAAACACGACCTCAGGTAGATCATTCCACAAAGATGACGTTCTCCAGATGAAAGAATTCTTGAACAATGAAGTTCGAGGAGTACTAAGCTGAACAACATATGGATGAGCGGCAGTGGTTCGCCGTGTATTTCTGTTTTGCATTGCTCTAGGTGGAATCAAGTGAGCAATGACAGTCGAACACCTGCCATGGAAATATCTGTAAAAGAGAGCCAAATCACCAACCTGTCTTCGATGCTCCAGGCTATCGAGGGTCTTGGTCAGCTCGGGGTCGCCGATCAGACGAACAGCGACCAATAGGAATGGAATCCAGTAGCCGAAGGGTGTGCTTGGGTGCAGAGCTCCAGACATGAGAGCAATATTCTAATGATGGTCGAATCTGGGCTTTGTAGAGTGTCAAAAGTTGATGAGGTGTGTACAACCTTTTGGTGCGGAAAAGTACACCAAGTTTCTGTGCAGCTGCCTTGGCAATTGCGGCAACGTGATCATGCCAAGACATATTACCTCCCAGATTGACCCCCAGCAAATTAATAGACGGTGCCAGGGGAATTTTGTGTCCTGCCATGACTATATCCGGTTCTGCAATGTTAACCTTTTTAGAGAAGACTGCTGCCTGGGTTTTCTTAGTATTAAATTCGACTTGGTTACTGTCACCCCAAGTCAAAATTTCTTCCAGGTCATTGTTGAGGCGCAATACTTCATGCTGCCTGAGAAGATGTGCGTCGGCAGCGGATATTTGGGGAGTCAAGGTAAAAGATGAGACAAGTGTGCTGTCATCAGCAAAGCTATAAATTGGATTTTGGGTTTTTACTAGAAGGTCGTTAATATACAGTAAAAAGAGGGTAGGCGACAATATGGACCTTTGAGGAACACCGGCATTGATGGTGAAGGTGTCTGAGAGAAACCCGTCAATCGCCACTTGCAGAGAACGGTTCTTAAGGAAGCTGGTTAACCCTAAACAAAATCCATTAGGCATACCGTAGGATCGCAATTTACTTAGAAGCCCATCGTGCCAAACACGATCAAAAGCCCTAGAGATGTCCAGTGTAACAGCCCGGGATTCTCCGATGTTCGATGGTGTTGCTCCAAAGATGGGTGACATATGCCAGAAGGTCACCTGTTGATCTGGACTTACGAAAACCGTATTGATGGTCGCTGATAATGTTAAGCCGTTCCAAATACTTTAGGAGTTATTGGTTAATAGCTTTCTCCATTACTTTTGAAATTACTGAAAGCAATGATAACTAACTAAAGAAAAAAAAGTAGATAATTTGATAAAGAAGGAACTATTAGCTATAGCAAATTTACACAAATATCGTTTTATAAAATATGCCGTGGGAGATATAGCTGAAAAACATAGTGTCACTGTACTACCCACACCGCCATATCATTGCGAACTAAATCCTATAGAACTTATATGGGCGCAAGTGAAAGGATTTGTAGCAAGACCCAACACGACATTCAAAATGAAAGACGTTAAGCTACTGTTTGATCAAGCCATTAAGGAAGTGACACCAGAGAACTGGCGAAAATCAGTCTATCATGTCATTAAAAAAGAGGAGAAAATGTGGGATCTTGACCACCTGATCGATCGGACCGTCGACCCTTTAATTATAACGTCAAGAGGAGATGACAGTTCCTCAGATGACGAAGAATATTATGATTTTTTATAATTTAATTTCTGTATAATGTAATTTGTGTATTTCGTATTTTCTTTATAATGTTTAATAAAAAATAAGTGTATATAATACTATGTACATAATACACGTCTTTGTCACACCATTTTCAGTTTTTGTGAATGGATAACAATAGGCAAAACCCATAAATTGACCCAAACCCGGTTGGTACTACCTGCACTTGATGAAAATAAAGAATTTTGCAATGAAATCAATGCCAAATTATGAAAGTGGCTTAAATATTCACTCTGTAGTCCCTTTAAAAATTAATTTTGTCGTTCTTATTTTAAAAAAATTTCGCGTTTTTTTTTGTTAATTTTATATGAACTTTGCTTCGTGAGCCGCTTTAAAATTCGCCTTCTCTGTATCTAAAAAAAACATTTTATCCCAAGTCCAAATCTTTCTTCATGTAATCCTATTTTTACCTTTAAAATAACTTTTTAGGATAAAGCGTAGCCGGGAGTGTCCCTTATCAGAGTCGATCTGTCAATAAATTATGTATAAACACGATCGCAAAGCAAAACTGGGACCAATAAAAAACATCATAACAATTGGAATTGTTAAGTCAGACAGCTTATCTGTTGGGGTTTAATACAGAGTGTCCCGTTTAAATAAAGTAAAAAATCTGTTGAAATGTATTTCTGGTTTTTATCTACATCTGTCCAGCCCATTTCAAAGAAAGGTAAAAAGACCCTGCCAAGCAACTACCGACCCGTCGCATTGCTTTCAGTAATTTTAAAAGTAATGGAGAAACCAACAACTCCTAAAGTATCTGGAAGGGCTTAACATTATCAGCGACCATCAATACGGTTTTCGTCCAGATCAACAGGTGACCTTCTGGCATATGTCACCCATCTTTGGAGCAACACCATCGAACATCATGGAGAATCCCGGGCTGTTACACTGGACATCTCTAGGGATTTTGATCGTGTTTGGCACGATGGGCTTCTAAGTAAATTGCGATCCTACGGTATGCCTAATGGATTTTGTTTATGGTTAACCAGCTTCCTTAAGAACCGTTCTCTGCAAGTGGCGATTGACGGGTTTCTCTCAGACACCTTCACCATCAATGCCGGTGTTCCTCAAAGGTCCATATTGTCGCCTACCCTCTTTTTACTGTATATTAACGATCTTCTAGTAAAAACCCAAAATCCAATTTATAGCTTTGCTGATGACAGCACACTTGTCTCATCTTTTACCTTGACTTCCCAAACATCCGCTGCCGACGCACATCTTCGCAGGCAGCATGAAGTATTGCGCCTCAACAATGACCTGGAAGAAATCTTGGCTTGGGGCGACAGTAACCAAGACGAATTTAATGCTAAGAAAACCCAGGCAGCAGTTTTCTCCAAAAAGGTTAACATTGCAGAACCGGATATAGTCATGTCAGCACACGCAATTCCCCTGGCACCGTCTATTAATTTGCTGGGGTTCAATCTGGGAGGTAATATATCTTGGCATGATCACGTTGCCGCAATTGCCAAGGCAGCTGCACAGAAACTTGGTGTACTTTTCCGCACCAAAAGGTTGTACACACCTCATCAACTTTTGACACTCTACAAAGCCCAGATTCGACCATCATTAGAATATTGCTCTCATGTCTGGAGCTCTGCACCCAAGCACACCCTTCGGCTACTGGATTCCATTCAAAGGAGAGCCGTTCGTCTGATCGGCGACCCCGAGCTGACCAAGACCCTCAATAGCCTGGAGCATCGAAGACAGGTTGGTGTTTTGGCTCTCTTTTACAGATATTTCCATGGCAGGTGTTCGACTGACATTGCCCACTGGATTCCACCTAGAGCAATGCAAAACAGAAATACACGGCGAACCACTGCCGCTCATCCATATGTTGTTCAGCTTAGTACTCCTCGAACTTCATTGTTCAAAAATTCTTTCATCTGGAGAACGTCATCTTTGTGGAATGATCTTCCTGAGGTTGTGTTTCCCAATGAATACAATCTTCAACGTTTCAAGACCAACGTTAATCGCTTTCTTTGCACACGCACCGCTCCCAGAGCGCCTTAAAGGATTTTTCCTACAGTGCAGGTGTTTTATCATAAAAAAAAAATCTCAATAAAAATTTCCTGTATTGTCTCTAAAAAATCTTTTACATCAAGTCAATGTTTGTACTACTGTATGTAATTATATGTAACGCAACGCTAATTTAATGATTGTTGATGGATTTACGTGCAGAAACGTTCAGCTCCAAGCGAATAGTAGACGCTAGCTCTAGAACATGATTATATTAAGGTATTGAAGTGCTTTTTTAGCCCCCATACTTTTTAACCTTTTTAAAAACAATTTGGACGTAACAACCTTATTCTTAAAAAAATAAATTTATTCACCCCTCGGAAACACAGAACAAACAAGTCTGAAGGGTCCTTTTAATATGTCGAAGCAAAGTTTTAAAATAAATATGTGATACTCTTTAACAGTTGTAAATCTTTGAAAACTTTCTAGAGAAAACTTTTTAATCGTTTATTGAACTTCCGAGAGTAAACGTATCCTATTTAAACCAATTTTATTTTTATATTCTATAACCAACGACTTATAAAAACATAAAGATGTCACATTCTGCTAGGGCCAGTTACGAGTTAAAATCTACGATTCAACTTTGGCGCTGAGCGACTATAATCATTCACTATTAAGAGGTAAGTTCTTGGCTGTTGCTTCTACCCAATAAAATGAAAATTACTCTTACCTTCGTTATCAATACTGAACAGTCCAATTCCATCACCACCCTTAATAGAATATTCCACCATAGAATCACCACCAGGCGGGTCAAAATCCACAGCACTAACATTCATAACGACCGTACCGACCGGTCTATTCTCGAACACTTTTCCCGTTAACACTGCGTCACTAAATAACGGCGCGTACACGTTCTCGTTAACGTCGACAACGTTTATCGTTACGGTGGCTTCCGACGATAAGCTAGGATTTCCCCGATCGTGCGCGAATACCATCAGACTATGAACTTGACGTTCTTCAAAGTCCAATGGTTTCGTCGTGCGTATGGTTCCTGAAAGTTTGTCTATTTTGAAAGTACCGTCGCTGTCGCTATCTTCAAGGGAGTACTGGACTTCGCCGTCTGGACCAAGGTCAGGATCTGAGGCTGTAACTACTGCTACGACAGTTCCTAAACCAACAAAAAATATTTTTATGACTAATTAGTGCTACTTATGTTAGCAAGAAAAGTAAGATGTAATCTTATTACTGTAAAAAAAGCTTTATAGTATTTGCTAAGCTAACATAACAAAGGACTGCTCTGTATAAACTTACCTTTTGGTACATCCTCCCTTATTTTAACGTTGTAATTAGGTAAACTAAACTTTGGTGCATTGTCGTTGATGTCATCTATAGAAATTCTTACTATCGCTTCCGAAAATAAGGGTGGATTGTCAGGTCCTTTACCACCATTATCGGTGGCTCGTATTCTGAGTTCGTAGAGATCCTGTCGTTCTCGATCTAATGCATTGGCAACTAAAATATTAAAGTAATAAGTAGTAAACACGTTGCTACAAGATGGATATAGTTTCAAGTATGTTAGTGATACGTCAATAATTTCCTACACCTTACCTGTTAAAATTCCAGTTACTTTATCCACAATAAAGTCTTTGGTATCAGTAGCTAAAGAATAAGTAACTTTGGCATTGTCACCTTCATCCAAATCAGTAGCGTTCGCTTTAAAAATAGCTGTTCCATTTAAAGCATTCTCTGTCACTCTAAAACTCGCCAGAGATTTTTCAAATTTGGGAGCATTATCATTAACATCCAGTACTGTTATGGGTAACATTCTGGAAGAGCTCTTTTGTGGTTTTCCAAGATCATACACAGTGACATTTAAAAAGTATTCATACTCTTTTTCTCTATCTAAATAGCCGATGACTTTAAGTTCTCCTGTCTCCATGTCTATGCAGAACTGAGAGTGCGAGTCGCCACCTAAAATAAATATTTTTCAATAATTGTAGTCGTATAATCGTATCAACACTAACTTTTGATCAGTGTAACAACTCACCAGATAGTCCGTAAATAAGTTTTCCATTGTATCCCAAATCTCTATCTCTGGCCTTAAGTTTGACCAATGATGTCCCAAGGGCGACGCTTTCATTAACTTTTATTTCAATTGGAAAGTCGATGAATTCTGGAGCATGGACGTTTTGTCCGTACCGAGTGGGCATCATCGGAAAATCCTCGATCTCGGAAGGGCTGTTATTGTTCTCTGCTTCGGCAAGCACTTCCGTGAGACGTCTTGCAACCTAACAAATAAGTTTAATTTAATTTTCTGTTGTCTCGTGAAACTGGCCGAAACAAATAAATCTCCGAGAGTGAAAAGATTATTCCAATTATACAGCGTGATCAGTTAAGGGTACGGAGCGGCCATATATCGGAAACTACTGGGTATAGAAATTCAGGAAAAAAAAAATAACAACCAAAGTGGCCATGAGAACATCCTGGAAATAATATGCCCAGTAGTTTCCGAGATATGGCCGCTCCGTACCCTTAACTGATCACGCTGTATAGTTTTCAGGAGTATAGCGTTGGTAAAATTTAAAAAGGTTTAGTAGTAATTTTAAATGATAACTAAAACTTAAAATATAATAATAAATGAATCTACTTACCCCAGTATCCTTACAATCAAATACTCCCGTATCATCGGTCAACAATCTCCCGCTACTAAACGCATTTTTTTTCGTATTCACCAACTTAAACCTGACCCGAGCAATATCTGCGAAATGAGTATTATCCGTCGCGGTCACATTAAGTTCTCTCTCACTTGCACGCACGTCATTAAGGTCGCATGATACCGTTATAGTTCCGGCAGTTGAATCGATGTTGAAGCAGTTGTCTTCATTTCCCGAAACTATTCGGTAACTGATGATGTTTCCCGAGTCAAAGTCTATGGCTGAGAGGGTGATGATTTCACTGCCAATGGGGATATAACGGGGTATGTTACCGATGCAGTCGATTTTTTCAAATTGAGGACGGTTGTCGTTAATATCACGAACCTTAAAAAGATGTCAGTATATACAGGGTGTCCGGTAACTTATGGGCCGTAGAGTAACTGAAGATACTAGACATCAAACTAAGCCGATTATGTCATATAAGTTTTTTCGGATTGTCACTTTTGTTATTTTTTTTGTTATTTTTTTTGTTAATTTAATTATTTACTATGTTTTTTTATGCTTTGGGATCTTTAAAGGGAAATATCTCGAAAACCGTTAAAGATATTAAGATCAATCAAGTACACATTTTTGACTCAGAAAATGCCCTTTTCAAGAAACTATAATTGAAAAACACCTAATATCAGAGGTAAGAAAAAAATCATAGATTTATGAAGCCCAGTGTATACAACTAGCGCCCTCTAGTTTGCAACTTAAAAATTTCCACAAATTCTTATTTCTTGCTCATAAAAACATAATTTTTTCAAGTCGATTCATTAAACCGTTTTAAAATTATGGCTTATTTTCGAGAATAAACTTTCCGAAAAAACTTATATGACATAATCGGCTTAGTTTGATATCTAGTATCTCCAGTTACTCTACGGCCCATAAGTTAACGGACACCCTGTATATGCGAATGTAAATCCAACTGAATAAAAGTACTTACTTTAACTGTCAATTGCATCTCAGTCTGTCTCCTATAAGGTAAACCCCAGTCCGAAGCTCTTACTCTAAGGACATACTCCCTCCTCATACTCTCGTAGTCCAACAGCTGGGTAGTCTTAATAATTCCGGAAAAATGATCAACTTCAAAAGGTACTTTGTTGAGATTAGCGATGAGATACGAAATATAAGCGTTCTCTCCTCTGTCTTTGTCTTTTGCGTGTACTGTAGTCACCGACGTACCAGCAGGTAAATTTTCATCGATCCAAACAGTAATTTCAGATTTATCAAATATGGGGTCGTTGTCGTTAGTGTCTTCGACGTAGATTTTTACTTTAGCTGAGGATTGTTTCCTTGTACCGACGTTTCCTTGGTCAATGGCGGAAACGGTCAAACTATAGAATTGTTTATTTTCGGCATCTAGAAGCACCGCTGTGTAGAGCATTCCCGTCTCTGGATTGATATGAAATTCGTTTAACTCGTTTCCGCCAACGATTTCTAAAAAAACCTGCAACAAAAAAGGTGTTCAAAATCCTCCGGGGCTTTCACAATAATTGTTGAATCAAACTTTATGAGCAAATATATGTTTAAATGAAGTTTAAACTTACCTGTGCATTTCGGCCTTCGTCTGCATCAGTTACCTTCAGTCTTATTAAGGGAGTATTTATTGGGGCACTTTCCGGTACTTTAACATCGTATATTTCCTTATTGAACACTGGAGCATTATCATTTAAATCTGCTAGTTGTACTGGTACTAATTTATAACTTTCTCGAGGTGGTATACCTTAAATAAAAGATGTTACAATACTATACATTACATAGCGTTATAAGTGAAGATTTTAGAAATTTAAACCTTAACACAGTAAAGTAGGTAGTGTAAATACTCGTCTACGTACCTTTATCCACAGCTCTTAGTTGCAACTGGTAACCCTGTGGAGTCTTTTCTCTATCCAGTAACTTGAGAACCTCAATATTATACTCCCCCTTCTGCCTAGTTGGTCTTATCCGGAAATGTCCGTCCGGATCACCATCCACAATTTCCAGTCTATCGATCTCACCGTGTACACCGCTATCTCTATCGCTAACATTGACTATCGCATAAATATCTGCATTACTGTTTTCTACTATGGTAGGGTGTCTCCGGATTCGGATCTCCGGGGCGTACAGATTGACTTTTTTAACGCGGATTCGGACTTTTGCCCGGCTAAATCCGGCACCCGAACCCGAATGACCGCCACGATCTTGGGCGAAGACTGTAAGTTCGTGGTAGGTGCCTTCGTTATATCTAAAATAAAAGTAAGACGCTAATATTAACCAAGCAAATAATGTACTTAACGAGGGTAGTAATATTACACAACTTACATTAAAGGCCTTGTCAACGTTATAACTCCAGTCACAGGATGAATAGCAAATTTATCGGTATCCTCAGCAAACGAATAATAAATTTCACCGTTGCGACCCAAATCGGCATCCTCAGCAATTACTCTAACTATGCTTTGATGAACAGGAGTGTCTTCGGTAACAGTGGCGTTGTACTCCATAGGGTAAAAAAGAGGACTTAAATCGTTAGTGTCTAAGACAGTGACTACTACTGTAGTATCTGATGTATATTGGACCTAAAAAAGCGAGGTTAGTCGGAGAAGGTAGCATGAAATAAAAGTAGGTAGCATGAAATAAAAGTTATTGATATTGATATAGAAAAATAGTAAATTCTCTTTTATATTACCTTTTGTTTCCCTTCTTTGATGCTCGCAGTCGCTCTCACTTGCAAAATATACTTGTCTTTCCTTTCTCTGTTTAATACGTCGTTATTTCCAGTTTTAATCCGGATAAATAAAAAACAAAAATCACCCACCAATCGCTGCTCTGCTTTGAAGAAGTCTTTGTCACCCTTTGTTATTTTATACCTACAACAAAATAAATATTGATAATACTACTTTAACTAATTGCTCTAATACGTGTAGAGTAGATATAAATAATACCAAAAAATATACCTAATATCCGTAAAGGTATTTGGGGCCACCTCGACTCCCATACGTGGCGCCCCTGGACTTTGTGTGGCGTACGTTTTAGCCACGCTATTCTCCGGAATGCTGACGTTATACAGTTGCTCCGTAAATCGAAACGCCACGTCGCTGTTAGACACACCATCTTCCGTCGTCTGATTCGTAAGCGTGAGACAGAAACAAAGAACTGATGCGACTATATATACGCATCGAAGCATCTTATATTCAGCTCATCACGGAAGAATCTGGAAAGAAAAAAATAGGTTCAATACTCGATAATAAACACTGACCAATCGGCTCCCTTTTAGAAAGTATTGCAGTATGTGCCACATCATAAATTATAGCATGGAAAAGAGCCAACTATTTTCGCAAACACATTATTCTCAAACTCGTTCGCCAATATGCGTGTCCGTACATTCATCGATATTATTATTTATGTGGTTTAGGATTATTTGGGAATGATTTATGTGTTCGTTTAAAAGGCTTCAAAAATGTTTTATCAAACTAGACAATATTTTATGGATAATAGGACTCTTTGTTTAAAAAATTATTGAATAATGCTAGTTTTGGACTTGCCTTGCCTTTCAACTGGTAAGCATCTTCAATCTCCTCCGCAAAAATACTACATAATTATGGTAAACTACAGCTCTATTTATACTAGCTAGGTGCACTAAAGCATCACTGAGATGAGAGATTAACAAAGGTTTCTATATATTTCCTACTTTTAATAAGAGTTTACTAAAAC
Source organism: Polydrusus cervinus (assembly GCA_935413205.1). Lineage (NCBI taxonomy): Eukaryota > Metazoa > Arthropoda > Insecta > Coleoptera > Curculionidae > Polydrusus > Polydrusus cervinus. Next base: position 29,895,716 of record OW284519.1, read on the forward strand.
AACCTGGGTTCTAATCTATGGTGGCAGCTTCCTTGAAGTTCCTCCGTTGTGGTTCTTTTTACAGGATCTCGGCTTATGCTGACATGATATAATGGCCCTGCGTCCAGGCTTAAAAATACGTTAAAAGGAGATACCGAAAAATCAGGTAGATCCACGGCCATCATATCATGTGGCACAAATTAAACATGACTGCAACTATCTCAGTTATGCTGTAGTGCATCTAGCCTAGCCAGAATAAATAGAGCTCCAGAGGTCAGGTTTAGCCCATTGTGCTCATCCTGTTTGGTTGTTACACCCACTCCATGATCCCAGTTCCTTGCATTACTTAGTTTGTGTAGGTCAACTGGAGAGAGGGTAAAGGTGTCCTCTGGTTCAAGTTATGGTTGCCCGAGTATTCATTGCCTCTTCCGATCTAGTGACTCGCAATGGCAAACTATGTGCTGTACAGTTTTCCTCTCTTATCCACATAATCTGCAGGCACGGTCTCCATTGCACAGTTGCATTCTATACAGATGATTCTTGACAGCCATGTGTCCTGTCAGAATTTCTGTAATGGTTCTCAGCTGCTTCCTGTTCATTTGAAGCATTTGTTTCGTAAGTCCTGGGTCTTGATCCTGGATAAATAGAGCTGTAGTTACCATAATTATTTAGTATACACCTGAAGATGACTTGAGATACTCACCAGTTGAAACGTTGTAATTTAAAAGCAAATAAAGAGAATGCTAGTTCAAAATTCTCATCAATCATTTAAGAAATATCATTGTCGTAAACATAACAAATGGTTATGCAAAAAATTGATTAAATTACGTGTATGAAAACGAGTAGTTTAAGTTTTACTAGAAATTATTGATTAGTCGTTTCAGCGACCGAATTAAATCATTTTAAAGCCGACGTATTTCTATTTTGCTTTTCTACAACATCTCACAATTTTCATTATCGTTGCTTTGGCAATAATAAATTAATTTTCCAGAACAATTCGACTAACGATGTTAAATATGCTTCCTCTATTGGCTAATATTTTGATTATAAAATCGCCTATTTAGGTATTGAATTTTCTTTTTTACTGGGACTTTTATTTTCTAAAACGAATTTGCGATTTTTTTATTACTAGAGTCATTCCTAACTTGTGTAGATACTTGAATTGGATTAATAAAAGAGTCAATGTCCCTAGTGGCTTTGGCCAATATTCTGGTTCATCCTCAGTTCTATTACTTGCTTATTCATTGCCAAAGCTTCACACAAATAAATTAGTCAATTCATTCTAAAACTAAAAACTACATATTTAAACGACGATCTATGAGTACCATTGTTTGTACTTTCCTGGCTTCGGAACCCAGATCCAGAGTATTAAAACCCATCTTCTTATACAGGGGGATTCATAAGTTGATACTTCTTTTTTAGCTGTGTATAGAAGGCATTATTCCCGGCATTATTATATAAACAACATTTTCAAATACATTTTTTCAAAAAACGTAAGAATAGGCGAGATACAGCAGTAAGTGCGAGCCTGGTCATCCAAACGTAGCCTGCTATACTTAATGTTGTTTGTCTTATCTCTTATTAGTAGTCATGCAATTTACGGGTCGGTGGTGAGTTATTTAGCAATACGCTGCGGTGTGTTTTTCTGAAGAAAGTTTAAATTGGTAACACGTGAAAATGGTAAAATTTGAAAACAATAAACTAGTAGATATGGTGCTAATTTACGATGAGTGTTGTCAAAGTGCGGCTGTTGCTTTGAGATTATACGCAGAACACTTTCCCTTGCGGGCTCGTCCTACACCCAGAAGTTTTCTTAATGTTATTCAACGGGCAAGTTAGGCAGAACCGTATTTGATCCATAATGTAATTATTGAATGTTTTGAAAAAAGTATTTGAAAATGTTGTTTATTTTAATCAGGGCCCGCTCTAGGGGGGAAAACCTGGGCCCCTGCCCAGGGCGGCAAGTTGGAAGAGCGGCATGATAATTCTAAAAAACATCATAAATCCCCGTTTTGTCTACTTACGTTCCTACGTATATTTGAAGTTTGAAACATTCCAATTCTCAGTTAACAACATTAATTTCCTTTGTTTTGCTGTTTTATTTTTTAAACAGTGACTATTTCAACCGATCCCTTTTCTTTTTAATATTATTAAAATATCAAGCAATTCCGCGACAAAGCATGCCGAACAATGCCGGCACCGGTGCTTTTTTCGGTCATGACGGCGTCGCAGCAAAGGGCTTAATTTTTTTTTCCGTCGACCGTGTATTTACATTCGATATTAACGTTCCCAAAATCATTCATTAATGACCCCTATTAATGCATGATTTTACTGTAAATGCACGATTTCCCAAAATCATTCATTAATGACCCCTATTAATGCATGATTTTCTGTAAATGCACGATTTTGATAATTAAAATTAAAGGCAGCCATGCAAACAAATCAACAAAATAATAAAACGTCAATCCAAAACGTCGTCCGCTGTCATTAGTATTTGTAGAATTGTGAAATCTGGATTGTAAAATAAAAGTTGTTAACTGTTTTTCTTCACTTTAGTAAAAAATACGGTCGACGAAAAAACATTGTAACCAACTCTTACATTAAAATGCGATTAATGATCTCGAACATTAACGCGTTCGCTACGCTCACGCGTTAAAATATTTCGATCATTAATCGCCATTATTAATGTACTTTTACGAGACCCGACTGATTACTCTGTCCCAATAACATGCTTCGATAGAAGGTATTCTATACTCATTCCGAGTAGGGAAGAGTGGGAAGGCAATCAGAATATAACGAAAACAGATCACGCAATCTTCACAGACGGTTCAAAGATGGACGTTGGTGTGGGAGCCGGGGTCTTTTCCGAAAGTTTACAAATACAGAAATCGTATAGACTCCCCAACTATTGTAGTATTTTTCAAGCGGAAGTACTGGCAGTAGAGAAGGCGGTCAATATCCTGCAAGAACACCTTGGCTTGGGAGTAGCCTCGTCAATCACCATCTTCAGTGATAGTCAGGCGGCGATTAAGGCAATCTGTTCCAGCAGCGTCAAATCAAAGCTCGTAAAGCGATGCCGCAACAATCTATGCACACTTGGCAACCAACATCGGGTTATTCTGTGCTGGGTTCCTGGACACTCCAAAATAGATGGCAACGAGGCTGCCGATGCGCTCGCAAGAGAGGGCGCAGGCATGCCAGCTGATCTAGCAGACAATACAGTGAACAAACCACTGGGATTGGTCAAAGAGGAGATTGACTACACGGCCAAGCAGCTTGCACAGAACAGATGGACAGGGTTGACAACCTGTAGTACATCCAGGCAACTGTGGCCCACATTCGATAAAAAGAGAACCGCAGAGCTATTGAGACACAGTCGAAAAGACGTGAGAAATATTACTGCGGTTGTTACCGGACATTGCCTCTTCGGTAGACATGCCGAACGTATGCAAATACCCACTAACGACTTCTGCAGAAGCTGCAGAGATGAGGAAGAGGAAGAAAGTATTCAACATTTTCTGTGTGAATGCCCTGGCCTCGCAAGAAGGAGGTTCACTACTCTGGGTGAATCATCTTTCGATAGCCTGGAGGAACTAAACAACTTACAACTTGGACGGCTGAGCAGATTTCTGAACAGTAGTGGCTGGTTTGAATGAGTTGTTAAAATCCTTCCGCGGTTACGTCGCATAAACCATCAGTGATCTGATGAAGGTGGGTTCTACGGAACCCGTGTGGTATCACAACGGACCTAATCAGGACTACGTGAGACCGTTTGGTCAGAACCAAGGGTCTGCCACTCTTACCTAACCTAACCTAACCTAATGTACTTGTTGGTTAAATTACTATAAACATATGTTTATAATGTGCAATTAGATTGCCTAGAAATTTTAATGTTTTTTTGTTAATTTTCTATACACAGCAAAAAATAAGTATCAACTTAGGAATCACCCTGCATATTTTATTAATGGGTACCTAATAAATCAATATCAAAGCAAATTTCAATATTCGGTCGGTGATTTATATTTCCAAATGCCTATTAGCTTAATATTGGTATTAAACATTAATAGATAAATGTTCCGGTAGAATTGATTGACAAACGCTAGAAATGGTAACAACTTTAACAGCGTTAACCGGCATGATAAAATAAAGGAAAATTTAAAAAAATTATAAGCTCGTTCATAAAAAAAGTTTTCGTAATTAAATTAAAATATATTTTCTTTGTCGACCATTGAATGCAAGAAGTGACGGATTATTTTACCCGCCGATCAGATAACAAGGTCTATCAATCTTTATTAAAAAAAAAAACGTAAGATTTATATTTAGTTTTGGTTTTATTGAAATTGGCGTGTGAGAAATAGATTTGTTAGGGAAGGATTAATGAATATTTTACAGAAGAAAAGGATTTTATATATTAATTTAGTATATTACTAAGTAATTAATTTTTATTAAATAAAGTTAAAAATGCTATAGTCTATTTCAGAAAGGTGTAGAGTAATAAAATGGGAAGTTCCGTCCAGTTCGGCCTAATTTCGGTGTCGGCCATAGGCGCAGGTAAATTTTGTGCATTAAAGAATTTATGTTAACTAACCAAAGAAAAAAAAATAAGATAATTTGTTAAAGAAGGAACTATTAGCTCTAGCAAATTTATACAAACATCGTTTTATGAAATATGCCGTATAAAAACATAGTGTAACTGTGCTGCGCACACCTCCATATCATTGTGAACTAAATCCTATAGAACTTATATGGGCGCAAGTGACAGGATTTGTAGCAAGACACAACACGATATTCAAAATGAAAGACGTTAAGCTACTGTTTGATCGAGCCATTAAGAAAGTGACACCAGAAAACTGGCAAAAAAGTGTGTACCTAATACTATGCACATAATGCAGGCCTTTGTCACACCATTTTCAGTTTTTTTTTTTTTTTTTTTTTTTTCTTATGATAAAACACCTGCACTGTAGGAAAAATCCTTTAAGGCGCTCTAGGAGCGGTGCGAGTGCGAAAAAAGCGATTAACGTTAGTCTTGAAACGTTGAAGATTGTATTCATTGGGAAACACGACCTCAGGAAAGATCATTCCACAAAGATGACGTTCTCCAGATCAAAGAATTCTTGAACAATGAAGTTCGAGGAGTACTAAGCTGAACAACATATGGATGAGCGGCAGTGGTTCGCCGTGTATTTCTGTTTTGCATTGCTCTAGGTGGAATCAAGTGGGCAATGTCAGTCGAACACCTGCCATGGAAATATCTGTAAAAGAGAGCCAAATCACCAACCTGTCTTCGGTGCTCCAGGCTATCGAGGGTCTTGGTCAGCTCGGGGTCGCCGATCAGACGAACGGCTCTCCTTTGAATGGAATCCAGTAGCCGAAGGGTGTGCTTGGGTGCAGAGCTCCAGACATGAGAGCAATATTCTAATGATGGTCGAATCTGGGTTTTGTAGAGTGTCAAAAGTTGATGAGGTGTGTACAACCTTTTGGTGCGGAAAAGTACACCAAGTTTCTGTGCAGCTGTCTTGGCAATTGCGGCAACGTGATCATGCCAAGACATATTACCTCCCAGATTGACCCCCAGCAAATTAATAGACGGTGCCAGGGGAATTGCGTGTCCTGCCATGACTATATCCGGTTCTGCAATGTTAACCTCTTTGGAGAAGAATGCTGTGTTCGTGAATGGACAACAATAGGCAAAACCCATAAGTTGACCCAAACTCGGGTGGTACTACCTGCACGTGATGAAAAGGAAGAATTTTGCAATAAAATTATGAAAGTGGCTTAAATATTCGTTGGGTCACTCTGCAGTTCCTTTACATACCTAATAAACTTTAAGTACTCTACACCTTTCTGAAATATACTATATAGTTATGTATGATAATATATAAAAATACCCTGTTGAAAACAATACAACAAAACGACCGAAAACATCCTCTGAAAAAAAATCTTTAAGATTTCTCACACTTGCCCTGTTTAAACAAAGCCAAAATCTTTTTAAAATTCCCCTTTACTCTCATCTTCTTGTTTCAGCTGTCAATCGTGATGGAGAGCTCGATTTTCCTGTTAAATGGCGAAACAGCTTTCTCTAATCCGCACCGATTTGCGACACAACTACTCTTGCGGAGACGCTGTCAATTTATTTTGATATCTCTGTTATGTTATGATGGCATTTTTGTCATTCTTTCCGATTTGTCAAGTGAATAGGATGGCGCGTTGGTGAGACCAAATGGAATGATTTTTTTATTGTGGAACTCGTGTATTATAATTTAAATATAAGACTTTAAGTAACAAGGACATATCTTGTCTTCTTATCAGTAGGATAAGTATTGAAAGTATTTCCCAAAAAATGTATTTCAAAGATCACAAAAAAGGTTTGGGATTTTTAAAATATCTGTATGAATTATGAACTGAGCGTCAACATTTTTCTGGTAAATGATGATTTTCTACAAAAATCATCAAGTCGTTTAAGTAATCTTATCTTATTAGGAAATCATTTTTATAAAATAAAATTATAATAAAAAAAAGCTCAGAAAACTTATTCATTGGCCCAGAACCGACAAGATGCAAAGTACGGGATTCCATAAAGCGATAGATCAGAGGTGAACACAAAATCCACTGGAGAAACAGACAGGAATTACACCACAGCAAAAGGTTCATTGGAGATCCAGACCCAGAACTTACGAAACAGCTGCTTGATGATAAACAGGAACCAGCTGAAAACCATTACAGGAATTCTGACAGAACACATGGCTGTCAAGAACTATCTGCACAGAATTCAACTGTACAATGGAGATCTTGACTGCAAATTATGCGGACAAGTCAGGAAAACTGTACAGCACGTAGTTTGACATTGCGAGTCACTAGATCGGAAGACGCAACAAATACTCGAGCAACCAAAATTGGAACCAAAGAACATCCTGACCTGAAGAAACTGGGAGCACTGAGTGGGTGTAACAACCAACCAGGGTGAGCACAATGGGCCAAACCTGGCCTAAGTGCATCCGACGCACGGACGGGCCCTCGGAAAAAAAGTATCCAAAAGATTATATTTAAAGCTGTATTTGTAAATCAAAAACAAGAGTGATTCTATTACGATAATTTCAAATTTATCGATAAAAGTAATTTTATTTTCAAATAACCCTCCTTTACTTCAAAGTTGTATTTCCTTTGCGGATTAGACCGCTCGCCTGAATAGAATCTTAAAGACGACAGTAAAGGCTAAATAGCTATAAAATAACTTAAAATGAAACATATGTTTGGTAAATCAAATAAATATTAATACAAGTCAAAAATAAAGTCGACAAAAACTTACAACAAAGCCTGAATTTTAAAATATTTGGTTATTTTTTATTAAACAAGATCAGCTAACTATAAGTATGTATAAAGTAAATACGCTGATGAAAGAACAAAAAGGGGAAAAAATCATTTAACTTGACTAAGTTAAAATCATTAGCTAAATCTCCAATTTAACGGGAAGTCTTTTTACTTGATTTTGGGTCGTTCTCTTAAATTACAGCAATAACAATACTAATCCTTGCAGTAAAAAGAAAAGAGGAACGAATACATTCATCTTTCCCTGTCAACCCTCTTAATGCAGTATTACTAAACGAAGCGCAAAACGAATAGATCGGATTTCTAAAGACTACGTTCCTATATGTTATTTAGAGTTCAAGAACTTATTAATAGGACTCTATAAATTCAATGCAAGATTATATTTAACAAAAACATCTCCTAAAATAATACCGCAAAACTAAGAAAGCTGTTTAACTATTTTGGACTACTTTACTAGAATAGTTATTTACGATATAAGTGTTGTAAGGATTCATATTACAACACGAGATGTTAAAGTTGTCAAACGAGGCGTCAGCCGAGTTAAATAAAACATCGAGTGTAGTAATATGAATTTACAACAAGAATATTGTACAAAATTTTATCTACTTTCATCTATGAATAAAAATATTTGGCAAAAGGCATTTTTAAAAATAAAAATGCACCTGCTATTAAGTTTACTAATCAAGTTTTTTATGTTACCTTTCGCATAGTTACTGTTTCGCATGGTTACTCTCGAAACTTTGTCAAATAAATTCAAAAATAAAAAAAGCGTTTTTCAAAATGAGCGAATCTGATGGAAGTTTGCCCTCTGATATAGAAGCAGCGGCAAACGAAGCGATCTCAAGTTTAGTTACGACAAAATCCGAGGCGCGGTATGAGTTGGAGTATCAGAAGTTTGAAGATTGGTGCAAAGCTAACAAAATAAAGGAGGTGTCTGAGAAAATCCTTTTGGATTATTTTTCCGTAAAGCAACGCTCCCAGAAACCATCTACACTATGGACTCACTACTCAATGTTGAGAACTATGATTTCAGTCAAGAAAAATCAAGATATAAGCAGATTTTCTCAACTAATCGCATTTTTGAAAAGAAGTTCAGAGGGTTACAAGCCCAAAAAGTCCAAATATTTTTTCAGAAATATTCCTAATAAAGCATTCCCATTTCATCCCGCAGTATTTTTTTCATTATAAATTATCACACTTCTTCCCTAAAAAATGTTTCAATTGAAATTTTTACCTTAATTTTTCTCTTATGAAATAAATACGTTATTGTTTTTGTAGTAAAAATATTTTATTGCATTGGGTTATATTTTTGTTGATTTAAAATAGCTCTGAAAAAGGGAAAACAGAACAGATAAGTATATAATAAAAAATTCTATAAAATATTATTCTTTTTACTCGTGTTCCTTTCAAATTGCATCATAAATCAATAACTAAAACGACATGCGTCCGAAACCTTAATCTCTATATAAAACAGGACTTTTAGAAGGAAAAGTTTAAAAGCTAAACGTTTCCTACAAGACCTTCGTAATCTAAGCCAAGAATACATTATTTAAAAATTTAAATTAAGAGTCCATGCGTGATATGAAAATGCAGCCCGGCAGCATCCCCCCCCCCCCCTCCCCTTATATACGCCACAATTTTTGGTAGCCTTCACAAGCAAATAACGCCACAGCCCAAAATTTTTTAGGATCATGCTTAAATTGTATCAAGTTATGTAAATACTAAAGCACCCGGAATTTTTTTTTATCAGTGGCATAAATTTTATAGTTTTTTTCAGAAATGTTGGGGGGTCCTGGGCCCCCCCGTAGAACCGCCCCTGAGTGTCAGTTGACTAAGTAATTTTGGAACGTAGTCCCTGTCGCATAGCGAACTGCATTTTCAGCTAAACAGCGTACAAAGTCACGACGTGAAGTGGAACCGGCAAAGATAGGATTACATGCTCGGCTCGGATTAGCGTTTAGGGAGCGACCGGGTTAAATTGGGCAAAAAACACTCTAAGCTTAACGTGTTTAGAGTGTATAGGAAAATCCGTTTTGACGCCGCAGTTAGTAACTAACGAATATGAAGTGTCTAGGAAATTTATTTTTTAAAACGGTCTTCTTAACAAGCTGGGGGAAAACTTTATTTTAAACGTGATTTCAGTTAAAATTAAGTTTTATTTCATCTTCCTGGTAAACATTTCGCACAAAGACCTAAAACAGACTTAATTATAATTATCCTACTCGCAGTCAAGCAGAGTCTATCCTAGGATAGTTTGAGCCAACGACGAGAAAGCAAAGATAGACCCCGCATCTCATTCATAAAATTACTTTTGCGCCGAGCCCACAACTCACTGTTTATAAGAGGGCGATAGCATGTGTAGACTACTATGAAATCCAGGCACTGAACCGGTTATTTTGCAAACCTGACACTGTTTCATCCTCGGTTTCATCATATTGTTTTTGTTTATAATTAACTCTTTCTAACACTTAAACTTTAAAACACTAAACTCTTACCACTTTTTATTTAATAAAGCTGGAAATAAATAATCTATTGTTCTTTATGTCAAAATTGTAATTTTTCATTTCCGTATTTTCACTTGCTACCGCTAGGAGGCAAACGTTACCAAGTTTTGCACGATCGATCCGAAATATAAATGTATTATGGCTGCTCGTTGAAGGCAATTATAAAATGTCATTGTAATGTTGATTCACTGTGTTTTAAAATATATATTTACTTCTCGAATTCATGAAGAATAGATGACTATCTAGTACACTCAATTAGTTTTGACAAGATAACTATTTTACAATTAATTTCTACAGTAGTTCAGCTTAAAAGTTAGGTTAAGTTATGTCAAACTGACAATCACGTTCCAAGTTCGATTCTGTTGCGGTGTTTATTTAAATCCCGATACGGATACGATTACAAAATATGCCAACTTGACCTTGAATAATCGAACTCAATACCTGTGTTGATGAAATTTTTAAATCGCTACGTAGATTCAGATTGATTTATGTAAATAGGTACTTCATGAAAATGAGGTAAATTATCAGGAATACGAGAATACCACCTCTGGTGGCAGTCAATACGAGAATACCACCTCCGGTGGCAGTCACAGAAGCTCTCTTAGCTGTCATTCTATGAAAAATTGTCTCGAAATGTTAGTTTTTTTTTTATGATAAAACACCTGCACTGTAGGAAAAATCCTTTAAGGCGCTCTGGGAGCGGTGCGAGTGCGAAAAAAGCGATTAACGTTGGTCTTGAAACGTTGAAGATTGTATTCATTGGGAAACACGACCTCAGGAAGATCATTCCACAAAGATGACGTTCTCCAGATGAAAGAATTCTTGAACAATGAAGTTCGAGGAGTACTAAGCTGAACAACATATGGATGAGCGGCAGCGGTTCGCCGTGTATTTCTGTTTTGCATTGCTCTAGGTGGAATCAAGTGGGCAATGTCAGTCGAACACCTGCCATGGAAATATCTGTAAAAGAGAGCCAATTCACCAACCTGTCTTCGATGCTCCAGGCTATCGAGGGTCTTGGTCAGCTCGGGGTCGCCGATCAGACGAACGGCTCTCCTTTGAATGGAATCCAGTAGCCGAAGGGTGTGCTTGGGTGCAGAGCTCCAGACATGAGAGTTGTTATTAGTATTTTAACTAGTTTGAGGTTAGAATATGTTTTAAGCAATCAAACCATGTGTTTAATTATTTAGACGGCCATTTTTAAAACAAATGATGAAGTGTAATATGTCGTTATAAAGAGAATCTTCTATAGAATTTTAATATAGAATAAAAATAAGGGGTTTTCCGAGGGGTTTTCATTTTAAAAGTTGCCTTCGAAGGTTTAAATTGTTCGAAAATTGGCAATTTACATACTTATTAACGTTTTTATTGCTAAAATTACGAAAAAAATTGTTTGTGTGTTCTTGTGTCACCCGGTACCTATACATTTTTTATTATTTTAAATACGACCTGTCGGACGACACACAAAACCGGGTCGGGACCTTACTCAACAACAACCTCGTTTGCATAATTCAAAGGCGGTCAAAGCAGAGATATAGAATTCCAGCCAGGCACACAACAATGCCAACGGTGTATCTTTAGTCCGGAATGTCACCTCGGGGTTAGGGAAGTCATTGAATGTAACGATCATTTTTACTGATTCCAAAATTAAGCTTTAAAGATCAAGCATAAATATAGAGATATCATTCTCTTTGTCAGCTCAAGACAAGATGAGGTCACATACAAAGTTTCAAAAGATTGCCGAATGGAAGTGGAAAGGTTTTCCGAATGGATTTGCTATTAAAAAGGTGGAAGACAGTGACGTTTCGTGACCTGTTAAATAGACAGTGCTGCAGAGCGTAATTATCAACCATTAAAATTTAAAAACATAAAATCTGCGATTTTACATAAGTAAGCCTAAAATATTTTTCTGTCTGTTTATTTTTGTTACATGTTTCGCCCCAAAACTGGCTTCATCAGATTCCAGTTATCTATTTTTCACTCGGGAGCTGTTTGGAATTTCCATACAGTCTGTCCCTTTCAGCGAGATGTACTAAAAATCGTCAAGACCAAAAAGTATACACACACAACAAAATAAACTATTTTTATCCACCCCTATTTTTCATATATATTTTTATTAAATTTTGTGATACAACTTTTTCTTTGCCCTGTGGAAGAAACTTCTATATTTAAGTTAGGAATAGTCCGTTTCATTAAATTTCAAGTTTTCTTCAATGTTCAATCTTGTAAAGTCCTCATATTTCTAAATTAAATCCATGTTTCGACTATCAAAAGTAAAACAGTAAACTCAATAATTTAACACGTAAAAGGCAGACCAAGCAAACGTTTTAAAACCACGTAGACTGACAATTTTGGCGCTCTGTATGTATATGTTAACACGCTCTTAAAACTATTGGGGACAATTCAGGGCTAGATTCTCATTGGCCATTGGTCAGTTCAAGGTCGACCTTTCGCCTTTGATTCATTCGATTGATGTTAGGCAGCCGCGACTGATTGCGGATAAGACAAATAATGAAAATTATAATAAATAAAATTAAAAAATTCAAAATTTTGGTTTTGCAAATATAGAATAATAAAGACACAAAAAATAGAAATATATAAATAATTTCATACTATCAGCATAGGTGCTGCAGCTATGCATCTCTATAGGCTATTGATTATGTCCTAAAAAGCAGGGTAATAAGAAACTAAAGAGTGTGTGGGTTTTAATTGCATAAATCGTCCAATTGGTTATTCAGAATAAAAAAACCGGAGAGTGCTATTAAATTAGAGGGGGAAACTGGAGATAGGGGGGAAATGCAACCCTTACAGTTTTTTGAGGATATCTCGAAAACGAAGCAAAATTTGGGGGTATTTTATAGGAACAATTTTTGTAGAGAGTTAGATTTTTTATCGAAATGGTGTAATTAAAAAATTTACAAGTCTATTCAGTTCAAATTATATTAAAAACAATTTGACAAAAAAAGTGCAAAAAATTAAATATTTTTTTTTTTACTTTTATGCAAATAACTTTTTTTTTAGTAGAGATAGGTATAGGCATTGCTTCATAAAAAATACAGCATATTGAATTTCCTACAGAATGATGGATTAAAAAAATTTTTTGATGAAGTTCAATGAGATATATGACCATTTAAACTTTGTCATATTTTTCGGTTTTAATTGAATTTATAACATTATCATTTTGTTACGAGTTTTGTTACTTAATTTTGAATGTATGCAATTTTATTTAACAAAGACATGTAAAATTAATTGATTCACAATAAATAAATGTTAAATAAAAATAAAATTCAATTGCATATATTCAAAACTAAGTAACAAAATGATATTCTTATAAATTCAATAAAAACCGAAAAATATGACAAAGTTTAAACGGTCATATCTCATTGAAACTTCATCAAAAATATTTTGTAACACTTCATTTTGTAGGAAATTTAATATCCTGTATTTTCTATGAAGCAATGCCTATACCTATCTCTGCTCAAAAAATAGTTATTTGCATAAAAGTAAAAAAAATATTTAATTTTTTGCACTTTTTTGTTAAATTGTTTTTAATATAATTTAAACTGAATAGACTTGTAAATTTTTTAATTACGCCATTTCGATAAAAAAATTTAACTCTCTACAAAATTGTTCCTGTAAAATACCCCCAAATTTTGCTTCGTTTTCGATATATACTCAAAAAACCGAAAGGGTTGCATTTTCCCCCCTATCTTCAGTTTCCCCCCTCTAATTTAATAGCACTCATTCTGAATAACCAATTAAACGATTTATGCAATAAAAATCCACACACTCCTTATGATTTGACATAATCAATAGCCTACTAATACAGTAGCCGTCATCGCCACTGCAAAAGATAACATGGGGTATATAAAAATGATAAAACCCCAGAACAAATAAGGGTGAACAACTATGAGCGAAAACTTAATCTCCAGTTTAAATAATCTTGGGATTTTCTTATTACTAATACCTACTTGTTGTAAAAGTGGCCCTTAGGGAATCAGCGAGCGAGTCGCTCTAATGCAATTTTCCATTTCAAAGTCCGTTCGTTTAGGTTGCTTTTTCAAAGGATTACGGTTTGGCGTAACGAAATACGACAGGAAAACTAGCTTTTTAGTCAAAATGAAACAGTACTTACAGAATTACATGAATTTAGAGTTGTAAACGAGAGCGATAAAGTAGGAAAATACAAGAAAGAGCAAAAGTACTTAAGGAAAGTACGTAAATTCTTATTTTGTATACGCTTTAAATAGCTCTGTATTCTTTGCTTATTGGTCTGTCATTCAAGCCTTGCACTGCAAGTGCAGATACGACTGTAAATTGTTAATTTTATTATAAGCCCATTGGAAAATAAAACAACATCAAACTAACAGAAATTAGAATGACCGAAGATTATCAAAAAGTGATTGAAACACTCTCGTTTAAGGCATGACTGTTGTAAAATTTAGACAAGCTGTAGGCCATGCTGCGTTGCCAATTCTGCTAGTATGAGGAAAATGGGAGGAAATAACTTTTTATTAAAAAAAATACTTTTTTATGTTTTTTACGATACAAGGAACTTGAGTAATTATTTTTAAGGTTCTCTTCGAATTTTTTGCATGAAAATAATTTTTCCATACCCACATAAATCTCGTCATAGATAAGTACTACCTTTTCATTGGCGGAAAAAACTCAATAATTTGCTTGCAATTTGGACCAAGAAAACTCGGAATGTAACACTGTAAATTTTAGCGCGATTGGATCCACTCAATAGCCAGTTTTTGCCAACCAATAATGCTATAGTCGATTTCAGAAAGGTGTAGAGTAATAAAATGGGAATTACATTTCATTCTACTATGAATACTTATAATAATATAACGAGATACATAAAAGTATTTTGTTTGTTTCTCTGGTCTTGATGACCAGGACACGCACCTAGGCAAACGCCCTGGAGAGTCTTTTGTTAGCCCTCAGGGTAGAAATTAAAACGTATTTTATTGTTTTACAAAGGTCAGTTTCGGTAACCCCTTAGACTGCCATGAAAGTTTGTGTTAGCTTTCGCTTCTAAAATTGTTAGGTATACGATTGCCATTTTATTTACTAAATTTTGGATGCTGGGTGTTTGCTGGAAAAGTAGTTATGGATAACGCAAGCTATCATTCAAGACGCACAGAGAAGACTTTAACTTCATTTTGGAGAAAACAATAAATTAACCACCAAGAGTATTGAATTTAAAGATATGGCGCTAGTGAAAGCATTTGTAGAAAGGCACAACACGACATTCAAAATGAAAGACTAGGATCTTCATTGATTAAAATTTTAAGCGAGGCTAGGCCTATAACTCCTCTTAAGTATTGATAAAACATTAGCTTAAAACTAGTACATTATGTTCGTGTTGTGTGAGGGGTTTGAACCTGGGTCCCTCATTGTCGTGGTAGCCGGTATGGACCTGCCTGGTGTTGTGGGAATGGCGGATTAGCGGGTTCTGACTTTGTTCTGTTGTGTTGAAGTAATTGTTGCTGGTGTTCGTGATGTAGTCTTGGATCGTTTCCATTTTAAGGTCCCTGTGTAATGTGGTATTACGTACCGTTAATGAAAGACGTTAAGCTACTGATTGATCAAGCCATTAAGGAAGTGACACCAGACAACTAGCGAAAAGCAATCCATGTGAAAAATCTTGACCACCTGATCCATCGGATCGTCGACCCATTAATTATAACGTCAAGTGGAGATGACAGTTCCTCACATGACGAAGAATAATATGATTTTTTATAATTTAATTTCTGTATAATGTATTTTTGGTAGGTTTGTATTTTTTTAATAATGTTTAATAAAAAGTAAGTGTACCTAATACTATGTACATAATGTACGCCATTGTCACACCATTTTCAGTGTTTGTAAATGGATACCAATAGGCAAAACCCATAAATTGACCCAAACCCGCATGGTACTACGTGCACTTGATGAAAATAAAGAATTTGGCAATGAAATCACTGCCAAATTATGAAAGTGGCTTAAATATTCGTTGGGTCACTCTGTAGTCCCTTTGCATAACTAATGAGCTTTTATTACTCCACACCTTTCTGAAATAGACTATAAACGTTATTTCAAAAGCAAATTTCTCTGATACTACAAGAATTTGGTAAAACCATGTTTCATTTTGAGCGGCGAGTACCGCTCTTTCTAACGAAGCCAAATTCGGGGTTCAGGAGTCAGCGGTTGCCGAGATTTTGGCCTCTGAGAAATCGAATAGCAGGATTTTGTTGGATGACAATCATAAAACTGGCTAATTCTTACTATTATAGCGGTATTTATAGCACAACTTGGCAACGTTTAAAATTCCGACCGTCATGGTCTAAACCCAAGTCCAGAAAACGTGTGGGACTAAACATACGGATAAAAGTATAAACCTGATGAGTCTGATGACCGAAAGTCGTATTTCTGGTTTGGGTAATTCGATGCCTTTTAGAGATCAAAAACAAAGAAATATGTTATTTTTTTTTTGATTAGACTGTCTGGTTTATTGACCTAATAATGGTGTTGACGTGTGATGCATAATACATTTATTACCAATCTCCTTTTTTGCTAGGCGGTTTTGACTAGGCATGAGCCACAACCCAGAAAAAAATCGCCAGCCGAAAAAATAATTCTAAATGCCTTTAGGTTAGGTTAGGTAAGAGTGGCAGACCCTTGGTTCTGACCAAACGGTCTCACGTAGTCCTGATTAGGTCCGTTGTGATACCACACGTGTTCCGTAGAACCCACCTTCATCAGATCACTGATGGTTTATGCGACGTAACCGCGGAAGGATTTTAACAACTCATTCAAACCAGCCACTACTGTTCAGAAATCTGCTCAGCCGTCCAAGTTGTAAGTTGTTTAGTTCCTCCAGGCTATCGAAAGATGATTCACCCAGAGTAGTGAACCTCCTTCTTGCGAGGCCAGGGCATTCACACAGAAAATGTTGAATACTTTCTTCCTCTTCCTCATCTCTGCAGCTTCGGCAGAAGTCGTTAGTGGGTATTTGCATACGTTCGGCATGTCTACCGAAGAGGCAATGTCCGGTAACAACCGCAGTAATATTTCTCACGTCTTTTCGACTGTGTCTCAATAGCTCTGCGGTTCTCTTTTTATCGAATGTGGGCCACAGTTGCCTGGATGTACTACAGGTTGTCAACCCTGTCCATCTGTTCTGTGCAAGCTGCTTGGCCGTGTAGTCAATCTCCTCTTTGACCAATCCCAGTGGTTTGTTCACTGTATTGTCTGCTAGATCAGCTGGCATGCCTGCGCCCTCTCTTGCGAGCGCATCGGCAGCCTCGTTGCCATCTATTTTGGAGTGTCCAGGAACCCAGCACAGAATAACCCGATGTTGGTTGCCAAGTGTGCATAGATTGTTGCGGCATCGCTTTACGAGCTTTGATTTGACGCTGCTGGAACAGATTGCCCTAATCGCCGCCTGACTATCACTGAAGATGGTGATTGACGAGGCTACTCCCAAGCCAAGGTGTTCTTGCAGGATATTGACCGCCTTCTCTACTGCCAGTACTTCCGCTTGAAAAATACTACAATAGTTGGGGAGTCTATACGATTTCTGTATTTGTAAACTTTCGGAAAAGACCCCGGCTCCCACACCAACGTCCATCTTTGAACCGTCTGTGAAGATTGCGTGATCTGTTTTCGTTATATTCTGATTGCCTTCCCACTCTTCTCTACTCGGAATGAGTATAGAATGCCTTTAAAAAGGTACTACTTAGGTACTTTAAAACCACTATTTGAGATACATTTAAATAAAAATTTTGTACAAGTAACGAGTATATTTTAATTACTTATTTAGAATCTATCGTTTCGACTAAATATTTTTTATCTTGGATAGATTGCACATAACTGTTGACAAGAACTATAGTTATAGTATTAGTAGACGGAACCTTAGTTGTGGTTTACCAAAAGATTCTCGATCATTCATATCGCACGAGGAAGCAAATTGAGCACGACGCCGTAGGCGGTGTGCTCAAACTTCCGAGCGCAATATGGACAATCCATTACAGTTGTACTTGTACAGTATATTTTTTCTACGACTTAACTTTCGAACTTCATGATAAGAATTTAAAAAAATTCTTATTATTTAAATTAGGCATCATAACTTGTCTTTTAAGTTGGCCATAAACTTGTGAGAACGGTAATAAAAAACAATTGAACAAAAATTAATTTTGATGGCAAACCCATGGACCAAATTACACTGTAACATATTTATCGATTTGGGTAAATTCTTATATTTAAACAAACTCATTTTTGAATATATCTATCTTTGTCACATTCGGCTTTTTGTTGAATAATAGACAAAAAGCGATATATGTATTAATAAAAACGAACAATTTATTTTCTCAACCAGGTATTTTGATTAATAATTGTTTTACTGAATTGCACAGAAAAGAAAAAGGTTTGCCGGGTTTATTTCTGCTTGCGTAAAATTAGTTTTAAACAGTTAAAAATGGATTTTGTGCATTAATATGAATTTTTAACGTTCGCTATGGTCAAATTTTTCAAAATAATCGCCAATTTACAAACTAGCAACACTGTTAACGTAGAAATAGGTGACAATACTGTAAGTAGAACTAACATAACCTTAAAAATTTTAGTAAATATGGATTTTTTTCTAGAAATCTTATAATTTCGTCTGTTTTATCGGGTTATCTTTATGTTCCACCATTTAAGGAAGAATTACCAGTTAATTTTCTATGTTTGTTGCGTATAATAAAAGTTTTAAGATCAATTGGGGTTGGATCCCCGTTAAAAATATATCGGAAAATATCCCCGTGCACAAATATTTATAATAATATATTATTTATACGGAAAAAATAACCAAGGTTAGTAAGAAAACGTTCATTTGGTAGATATATAGTACATTTTATGCAAAGCTTGTAGTAATTGTCTAGAAATGAGTAAAAATAAAGATATTTTTGAAGTAATCAAACAAAAATCTTTAGTTTGGTCAGAAAATAACAATAATTTGGTAGAAATATATTTTGGTATTAATTTTGTTATTATACCTTCAATTTTCGCACTTCGTGTACTCTTTAGGAAAATATTGTGTATATATAGACTCTGGGATAAATGTTTTGATTTCAGTTTAAAAAGAACAAATTTCATCTGACAGATTTGCATATTTTTGAAGCATATTGTTAACCTAACTTCTCTCAACTGTCAGAAAACGAATTTACCACATATAAATTTGGCTTCTCTGTGATTGACTACTGTGATTGGTCAGTTTCATAACCTAACTAGGGTGAATATAAAATTTTGCCGCACAGTTCTTGGAATAACCTACTTTACCACTTAAGTGTAAAGGAAACAGCAAATTTCCATGTGGGAGTAGAAAAACTACTATCTTGCTATGACTGTACCTAATCCGCTATTATTAGAGTCATACCAATATCTATAATTTTTTCAACTCCCAATATGTATTTATATGCTAATTTCAAATACAATCCCGAAGGGTTTGTTTATTGTCGATTTTCGACAGTGTTCCGAAAATGGATAAACAAAAATATAATTCACAGACGGTATATTTCAATATATGCTTATTATTGTGTATACAAAAAATTGTTTTTTATTGGATTCGTAAGCTGAAAGATCAAATTTAGTCAGACGCCCACACGTTTTTCAGGCAGTATCATAATAATATTTGAATACGAGGGTGGTTCAAATATAAACCGGAATTTTGCTATAAAAATTTTTATTATAAAGTTACAGAGCTGAAATTTTTTACAGTTTTTCTAGATAGTCTCCGTCACACTCTACACACTTTTGCCGCCTCTCCGGAAGCTTTCAGATGCCTTTTTCGTAAAAATCTTTCGGCTTGTCATGTAACCATTCGCGCACGAAGAATTCTACCTACGCATTGCTTTCGAATCGCAGTCTGCCAAGTGCCTCTTTCAATAATCCAAATAAATAATAGTCGCATGGCGACAAATCGGGACTATAAGGAGGGTATTCCAGTGTTTCCCAACCCAATTCGTTCAATGTTTCCATCATAAGCCGAGCTGTATGCGGTCTGGCGTTGTCTTGCAGCAATATCGCACTACGGATTGGAATATCGCGTCGTTTTGATCTGTAGGCAGGTTTCACCGTGTTTTTTAGGAGGTTATTATAATACTGCGCGTTCACAGTTCTTTGTTCAATGCGTCGGTCTTCCAAAATTAATTTTTCTACAGCGCTGACGTTCTTATCGGTAAAACTTGTTCTGGGGCGCCGCGCATGTGTCAAGTTTGCCACCACTTCTTGGCCTTTTCGGAAAGCGGAACACTATTCATACACTTGAGTCTTGGAGAGACACTTATCCCCGAACTTCTCGAGTAATTTTCGATAAGTTTCCGCGGATTTAACATTATCTTTGACCAAAAAACGAATAATGATGCGTTGCGCAACAGACACTGGTACATGCTTCTCCCTCATGGCTATAACTTCACTAAAAAGCGAGGTTACGCGGTCTCGGCTGTTCTCTACGCTTCGTAACAGACCAGTCTAACATCCAGTGCAGCCACTTTTACGACACTAAATTTTTCGCGCGTTTATTCAAAAATTCCGGTTTATATTTGAACCACCCTCGTATTAATACATGGTGAGTCAACGATAAAGTAATGTTCTTCTCCTTTCTCTTAAGAATTAGATAATAATTCGAATTGCATATTTGTAGAGATCATGGAGGTGCACATTTTAAAATTATATTGGAGTATACGGGGTGACCCAAAATAAAAACGTGGCGAATATAATTTAAGTTTTTTTAAATGGAACACCCTATATTGTATAATTTTCTAATTCCCTACTAAATTCTACGCTTATTTTACATAAAATGTCTAAATTTAATAGTTTCTGAGATATTGATGTTTAAAATATGGTATTTTCAGAATTTGATTTTTTGCCATAACTTTTAACGAACGGTTGTCGTGAATCACCCTGTATATGTATTAATTTTCCCGTAATGAAAAGTTTTCTTTTGATATAAGTGGCGGTAAAATGTTTTTATGGATAAATTGGAGGATAATAAAATAAAATAGGAAATATTTTCGTAGCTTTGATGGACATAATTTAGCCTAAATTTTGATAAATACCATTATGACATATTTTAACGAGTATTTTACCCGAGATTTTACCCTTTCTTACACTTGCGGGTATTTTACCCTAAACATTTTTCTTACAGCGGCGAGTATTTTACCCTAAACATTTTTCTTACATCTGCGAGTATTTTATCCTAAACATTTTTCTACATTTGCGAGTATTTTACCCTAAAAAATGTTCTTACAGCTGCGAGTATTCACCTCGTATTTTACCTTAAACATTTTTCTGCACTTGCGATTATTTTACCCTAAACATTTTTCTTACAGCTGCGAGTATTTTACCCTAAACATTTTTCTACATTTGAGAGTATTTTACCCTAAAAAATGTTCTTACAGCTGCGAGTATTTACCTCGTATTTTACCTTAAACATTTTTCTGCACTTGCGAGTATTTTACCCTAAACATTTTTCTTACAGCTGCGAGTATTTTACCCTAAACATTTTTCTGCACTTGCGAATATTTTACCCTAAACATTTTTTTGCAATTTAAAAAATATTGCAAAAAACTAACGTTACAGCCGCGTTGCTGTGTTCCAGCTAGAAAAGCTATTTACTACTAAGTCGCTAATAAGTAACTAACAAATTCTACTATTCTTTTTTCGAGAAAACCCAGATGGAAATCATAAAATATTCCTGCACCGGCAAACTTCGCCTCTTGCGTCAAAGCTTGTGCAGCGAATAATAAAATATAAACAGTGTCTGACTTTGCTTTGCTTAAGATACACATCTTCACATTATTCCCATGAAAAACAAATAACTAAAGAACATGTTAGTGCAGCGACTTCAAGACTTCAAGCAAGGTTTATTCTATGGCTTATTTATCGTGAGATAAACTAAATATAGATATTATGTTATCGGAAAAGATAAGTAGGTTCGAACGAACTTTCCAATGCAAAGGCGAGGCGTGAGGATGGAAAAGATCGATAAGTGGTAAAAATCCAACAAATAACCACTTTCAACGATGCCGAGTACGGTTTTTTTGTATTTACTTGTGGATATTGTATTTCCTGTGTAAGCTTGTAATAAAAATTTTTTGATAAGAAGTTTAGGATTTTCTATATGTCATTGGGTGTAATCTTTGATGTAATCCATGATTATGGATGGTTAAAAGGGTTTGTGATCTGTGTAAAGAAATAAGAACAATGGCTGTATTACGGTTGTCAACGTTGGCAGATGGAGCTTTCCAAAGAAGGAACAGACGATCAGTGGCGTAGCCAGAAAATATGCTCGGGAAGGGGGGCTGAATTGGCTTAAGTAGGACATTTTTTTTTCTGGAGAAAGGGACAGTCGAGATACATGTATTTCATGATATTGTACCTAGCAAAGAAGGTGGAAAAGCGCCGCTGGCGAAAAATTTTCGGGGCCACGCCCAAAGTTCGTTAAAATTCACCTAACAAATTTTATCAAAATTATTAAAATTTGTTTTTGATTTTCCTAGCTTACTCTTTATTAAAAAAAAACATTTTTTATATTTGTGAAAAATATGAATATTGGTGTCAATCCAAAATTTTAACATAAGACGTATGTATGACTCTAACCAGCGTTTTTCGGGCTCGGTTTTTCATGTTTAAAAATAAAATAAATATCGCTCACCACGCCAAAATTGATGATTTTTTCAGAAATCATGTATTTTAGAAGCGTAATTCTAAGAGCAGTTTTTGGTGCAAATTCTTAAGTTTTGAAATACTCCTTCTTAAGTGCCGTTTTGTATATTCATAATAAAGCATTTTCGTTTCCCTCGCACTATTTTTCTTTAATTATAAATCATCACACTTCTTCCAAAAAATGTTTAAACTAAAATTTTTACTTTAATTTTTCTCTTTAAAAATAAATACCTAATTGTTTTTTGTTTTTGTTGTAAAAATATTTTATTGCATTGGGTTATATTTTTGTTGATTTAAAATAGCTCTAAAAAAGGGAAAACGGAACAGACAAGTATATAATAGAAAAATCGAGAAAAACACTATAAAATATTATTATTTTTTGGAGGGAGTTTGTTGCCATTGAAACTAATTAGTTTTCTTGTTTTATTTGACCCCTCTCAACAAACTCCCTCCATTGAATACCAAATTGGGTTACAATTCTACCACTGTAATTATTATTTTTACTAGATTTCCTATAAAATTGCATCATAAATCAATAACTAAAAAGATATGCGTCCGAAACCTTAATCTCTATATAAAACAGGACTTTTAGAAGAAAACGTTCAAACACTAAACATTTCCTACAAGACCTTTGTAATCTAAGCCAAGAATACAATATTTAAAAATTTAAATTCAGAGTCCAAGCGTGTTTGTCGTGTAGGAATTCCCTATTAAAATTATTATCACTGTGAGATTACAAGTGTCAAAATTTTAATGTTGGCGCCAACGAAGGCGTGCACATTATTTATAATTAGTAAAAATGTTTATCAAACGCGATAACATACAGGGTGGGGATTTTAAATGGAACGCTGATTATAGCGGCTCTGGAAATAAGATGTCTCTAAAATCCAAAAATACGTCCTTAAGGCCGTTCCGTGCTTGATTTATTTAGAATTATTCATATTTCTACGTTTTCACGTTAGATGGCTATATCTTTTGCATTGAGTTAATTCCTTCTGATGGCGTTACTGGGTTTTCATCGCGTTTTTATTTCTTAAAAACGCCTTGAACGAACAGGCTCGCTGTACTGGGAAGTCGCTTACGGGTTATGACTTTCTGACGAGTTCTAACAAGAACGAAACAGCCTGTCATTGTCTACCTGTGCCCCAGGGATTCCATTACCTTTGGAGTCCCTGTGTACTTTAATGCAAAAGATAGACGCACTATGCCCGCTTGCCGCTAAGCTTATTTTGTTTATTAACAACAACTTTAAAACTCTAATGCCACTTTTTTACCATAGCATTTTTGGAAACTGTGCACCATGAATCTGGATTTATAGAGTGGCCGCTCAAATCTCCGGATATTACACCCTTAGATTTTTATTTATGAGGCTTTTAAAAAAAAGGGTATATGTCACCAGAACTAGAAATCTGGAAGAGTTGAAGGCAAAGGTTCGGGCAGAGATACGTTTAATCACGCCAGAAGTTTTGGAAAGAGTAAGGGAAGAGTTCGATCATCGATTTGGTCCAATGGGACAAATTTATAATATATAAATTAAACCAAAACTTACATTTTTTTTTTATGATAAAACACCTGCACTGTAGGAAAAATCCTTTAAGGCGCTCTGGGAGCGGTGCGAGTGCGAAAAAAGCGATTAACGTTGGTCTTGAAACGTTGAAGATTGTATTCATTGGGAAACACGACCTCAGGAAGATCATTCCACAAAGATGACGTTCTCCAGATGAAAGAATTCTTGAACAATGAAGTTCGAGGAGTACTAAGCTGAACAACATATGGATGAGCGGCAGTGGTTCGCCGTGTATTTCTGTTTTGCATTGCTCTAGGTGGAATCAAGTGGGCAATGTCAGTCGAACACCTGCCATGGAAATATCTGTAAAAGAGAGCCAAATCACCAACCTGTCTTCGATGCTCCAGGCTATCGAGGGTCTTGGTCAGCTCGGGGTCGCCGATCAGACGAACGGCTCTCCTTTGAATGGAATCCAGTAGCCGAAGGGTGTGCTTGGGTGCAGAGCTCCAGACATGAGAGCAATATTCTAATGATGGTCGAATCTGGGCTTTGTAGAGTGTCAAAAGTTGATGAGGTGTGTACAACCTTTTGGTGCGGAAAAGTACACCAAGTTTCTGTGCAGCTGCCTTGGCAATTGCGGCAACGTGATCATGTCAAGACATATTACCTCCCAGATTGACCCCCAGCAAATTAATAGACGGTGCCAGGGGAATTGCGTGTCCTGCCATGACTATATCCGGTTCTGCAATGTTAACCTTTTTGGAGAAGACTGCTGCCTGGGTTTTCTTAGCATTAAATTCGACTTGATTACTGTCGCCCCAAGCCAAGATTTCTTCCAGGTCATTGTTAAGGCGTAATACTTCATGCTGCCTGCGAAGATGTGCGTCGGCAGCGGATGTTTGGGGAGTCAAGGTAAAAGATGAGACAAGTGTGCTGTCATCAGAAACTACTTACTTTAATTAGTTCAATATAACTACTCAAATTGAATAAAATATAGTCGATTTATTTTGAAAGAATATAAAATTTCAGTTTTAATCCAAATACAAACGTTTCACAATAAAAACGATAACTGTTGAGTGAAATAATTACTTTCTTTACACCCAAGAACTTATAATTGTGATACCTAAATGTTAAATTACTGGTGTAAACTTATGCTTGGTGAAGGATTAATTGTTTTTCCGTGTAAAATATGCCTACACGTCGGTTTCACTGAGCGACGTGAAGCCAAATTTAAATCAAAAATGTAGTAAAATTCCCCCTCCCCTTCATAAAGTGTAAATTTTTAATTCTTTAATTACCAAAAACCTACTACCAAAATGTCATTTTAACGCCATACTTTTAATTTGGCGTTAAAAAGTTAAATTATTACTTATTTTTTATTGTAGGAAAAGTTGAAAACTAACAGCCATAAACAAACAAACTTAGTAATGTGAAAACCACTCAAACTTTGTTTTATACCATTAATAAAACGTTTTCACTTTTCCCATCACAAAGTTTTTATGTCGTTGTACGCGGAAACCCCGGAAAAGAGTATGTTTATTTTTGTAAAAGCTTTTTTCCGGCGATTATTGCTTGTCTATGAGCTTATTCTGAAGAGGAGGAGCAAATGTTTTGTTTTACTTGTATTTTTATATAAGTAAGACTCTTCAAATGCTTGTTTAGTAATTTATTATTTTTGATTTTATATTTACATAATCATCACTATAGTCTATTTCAGAAAGGTGTAGAGTAATTAAATGGAAAATTCCGTCCAGTTCGGCGCAATTTCAGTGTCGGCCATAGGCGTAGGAAAATTGTGTACAATAAATTATTTATGATAACTAACCAAAGAAAAAAAGAAGATAATTTGATAAAGAAGGAACTATTAGCTATAGCAAATTCACACAAACATTGTTTTATGAAATATGCCGTGGAAGGTATAGCTGAAAAACGAAGTGTAACTGTGCTGTGCACCTCGTCATATCACTGGGAACTAAATAGTATAGAACTTATATGGACGCAAGTTAAAGGATTTGTTGCAAGACACAATACACACACAAATTTACACAAACATCATTTTATGACCTATGCCGTGGAAGATATAGCTGAAAAACATAGTGTATATTATTGCCAACTAAATCCTATAGAAATTATGTGGGCGCAAGTGAAAGGATTTGTAGCAAGACACAACACGACATTCAAAATGAAAGACGTTAAGCTGCTGTTTGATCAAGCCATTAAGGAAGTGACACCAGAGAACTGGCGAAAAGTAGTCCATCGTGTCATTAAAGAAGAGGAGAAAATGAGGGATCTTGACCACCTGATCAATCGGACCATTGACCCGTTAATTATAACGTCAAGAGGAGATGACAGTTCCTCAGATGACGAAGAATATTATGATTTTTTATAATTTAGGTTCTGTATAATGTATTTTTTTATAATGTTTAATAAGAAAAATACTATGCACATAATGCATGCCTTTGTCACACCATTTTCAGTGCTTGTGAATGGATTATAATAGGCAAAACCCATAAATTGACCTACACCCGGGTGGTACTACCTGCACTTGATTAAAATAAATAATTTTGCCATGAAATTAATGCCAAATTATGAAAGTGGCCTAAATATTCGTTGGGCCACTCTGTAGTCCCTTTGCATAGATAATAAGCTTTTATTACTCTACACCTTTCTGAATTAGACTATATAACATTTATGTCAAACAAATACGACTGAAAGTTTTTATTTTTTTCTCAAAAATAACGATGTTAACGGTACGACAAAAAAGTCTTATTAAATCAATGTCACCGCAAGTGCCAGTAAAGTTAATCGTTACAATGTAATTCATTAATCATCATTACCGCTGTCTATTATTTAAATAACTCTCGATTAAAATTAAACAACAGCCGAAACAGTGTAATATCGAGTTTATGTAATATAAATCAAGTAAATTATTATTACCAGCAGCGATGCTGGTAGAAAGTGACCAAGCTAATGGCCGGTTGCTAATTTATTGATTATTCTCATGGCTGAAAATGAAAATATACAACCCGGACTATACCGTATATCAGCATTAAGGATCTACCATCGCTTATGGTTCTGTTTCATTCGCGCCGTGCTCTTATATTGTTTACGAATGAAGCTATTCTCCCCCTCTATAGTTCTATCTTTATCAAATTATCTTTTTTTTTCTTTGGTTAGTTATCATGAATAATTTAATGCACAAAATATACCAGCGCCTATGGCCGACACCAAAATTGAGCCGAACTGGACGGAATTTCCCATTTTATTACTTTACACCTTTCTGAAAAAGACAGCAGGTCAAGTGGAACCTCCTTGATGAAGACACCAAAAGTGTAGTTCGCAGAAAAGTTCACTCCTTTTTATTTTGAAAAAGAAAAACCTACCCTAGATAAGATTCTAATGGAACTTGGCCAGGATGACAGTATTCCGTTGATAACTAGAAAACTTTTATGGACCACTTTAAAAAATATGGATTTTGTCTGGGAAAAGCATAATAAGCGTAAATCACTTTTACTGGAAAGCGATGAAATTGTTTGCTGGTGACGAAAATACTTAAAAGAATAAAGCAGTACAGAAGAGAGCAGAAGAAAATCTTCTATCTTGATGAGAAGTGGATTAATGAAGGTTATATAGTACCAAAATTGTGACAAGAGAAAAATATAAACAGTGCTCGCCAAGCTTTCATGGAAGGCATGTCAACGGGTATTAAGGTGCCTTCAGGTAAAGGGAAGAGACTAATAATCGTCCATATTGAAAGCAAAGAAGGATTTTTAAAAGAAGGTTTGCTAACCGTTCAGTCGTTCAATATGGGAGATTTCTACGAGGACATGAATTCGAATGTTTTTGAGGACTATTTTGGTGAAATGATAAAATATCTTCCAGCTGATTCAGTAGAAGTTATGGATAACGCAAGCTATTATTCACGACGCACAGAGAAGACTCCAACTTGATCTTGGAGAAAGCAAGAAATTATCGACTGGTTAACCACTAAAAGTATTGAATTTAAAGATCATTTGATAAAGAAGGAACTATATTAGCTATAGCAAATTTACACAAACATCGTTTTATTAAATATGCCGTGGAAGATATGGCTGAAAAACATAGTGCAACTGTGTTGAATGTTAAAGAATCGAAAAGTAATAAAATTTATTGTGAAGTGCCTAATTGTTCAGTTCTTGGTCCCTTACAATTTTTAAATTTATAAATGACTTTGGGTCAAGTCAAGGGTCAAGTTTTCAGCTTATGTCCACATGATATGAAGGCATGGTTAGATGCACCCGACTTTTCGGTCTCTCATTTAAGTGTATTGTTTCTGTGTTTTTAGTGTTTCGAGTGGTTTTAGTGTCCGTGTCCAATAGACACAGTTTTCCCTATCTTAGTCTTCTAATGCTCTCAGAAACTCCTTTGACATACGGAATGTTGAGTGTTGGTTATATCTCTTTTTACATTGTTTGTGCATTTGTCCGATTCTTATGATTTGTCAATATTTTGTAAAGTAATCTCATGCGATAGCCATTTTTATTGGGATCGATCTTAATATAGTTAATTTCTTATTTGAAGGCCTGCATGCATCAAGGCTGGTCTCAATAAAAATGGCTACCTACCGTGAAGTAACAGGGAAGATCTTTCTACCATTTCTCGTAGATAAACTATTGTGATTGCAACTAATAAGTCTTTAATAAAGGTTTCTTTATTACGCTTTGTTGCAAGCATTGTTTAAATAATCTAAAAAATAATAACTACAGTATAAAATACAATGAATAGATTTTATTATGTTTGATAACCTCCATAAGGTCTTGCGAGTCTATTAATAAGATCAATAATAATTCAATGAATTATGTTTTGATTCTATGGCTTTATTCGACTTCAGTGGGCTTAGAAACGATACAGAAAATAGGCGTACGAAACTAGGCAGCTGTGGGAAGCTAAATGTTTGGGCGTATGAAGTTTAGTAATACCTAACGGATTTGTGTGTTAGATTACAAGTAAAAAAATGCTTGAAGAAATTTTTTAAAAGCATCCTACTAATATTTATAAATTCTATAGTCTATTTCAGAAATGTAATTCGTAATAAGTAATAAGAGCTCATTAGGTATGCAAAAGTACTACAGAGTGACCCAACCAAGGACCCAACGAATAATTAAGCCACTTTCATAATTTGGCATTGATTTCATTGCAAAATTCTTTAGTCTCATCAAGTGCGGGTAGTACCACCCTGGTTTGAGTCAATTTATGGGTTTTATATATTGTTATCCATTCACAAACACTGAAAATGGTGTGACAAAGGCGTGCATTATGTACATAGTATTAGGTACACTTATTTTTTATTAATTATTATAAAAAAATACAAAATACAAAAAATACATTATACAGAATTTTAATTATAAAAGATCATAATATTCTTCATCATCTGAGAAACTGTCATCTCCTATTGACTTTATAATTAACGGGTCGACGGTCCGGTCGATCAGGTGGTCAATATCCCACATTTTCTCCTCTTCTTTAATGACATGATGGACTGCTTTTCGCCAATTCTCTGGTGTCACTTTCTTGATGGCCTTATCAAACACAGTACCTTAACGTCTTTCATTTTGAATGTCGTGTTGTGTCTTGCTACAAATCCTTTCACTTGCGCCCATATAAGTTCTATAGGATTTAGTCCGCAATGATATGGCGGTGAGCGCAGCACAGTTAAAGTATGTTTTTCAGCTATATCTTCCACGGCATATTTCATAAAACGTTGTTTGTGTAAATTTGCTACAGCTGATATCTTTATCAAATTATCTTCTTTTTTGTTCTTTGGTTAGTTATCATAAATAATTTAATGCACAAAATTTACCTGTGCCTATGGCCGACACAGAAATTGAGCCAAACTGGACGGAATTTCCCATTTTATTACTCTACACCTTTCTGAAATAGACTATAGATACGCCGTTCCAATGTTACAGCCTGTCAAAGTCAAAAAATGCCATATTTTAAACGTCAATTACTCAAAAACAATTGAATTTAGACATATGACATTTTATACAAAATATACGTGGAATTGTATAGGGAATTATAAAATAATATAATATATAGGATGTTCCCTCGGATGTTCCATTTAAAATAACGATGTTGCCACCTGCTTCGGGCAGAAGCGGCAACGCTGCATTGATGAAATATTTTAAAACGATATATCATGGTTGTTTATCTGAGCAACCGCATTTTTGAAGAAAACGTTTTCCATAAACGTCCAACGTTCCATCCACCGTGAAACATCCTGTACTCAAAACGGGCAAAGAAACACGAACACACATTTTGTCATATTTTTATTTGTGTAATTTCTTCATAATCAATAGCGTCGCATGCATACACAGTTTCAAGATACGTGCCTGAAAAAAATTAGCATAATTTTCAGCGTACCCATATCGGGTCTTGTAAAATATTCTTCCTAGGCACGTACATTAGTACAATCGTGTACATGACAGCCATTTTTGGTGTTGAAATAATATTAACGAAGAGGGAACAACTATTATTGCTCTTCGGTGCTTTCGTTTTAGGTGTTAAGTGTTAGTTTTAGAATAATAAATTATTTATCTATTTGAACTATTAAATAAATATGTGATTTATAAAAAGTTGCAAGCGTTGGACTGTCACAAGAAAACGCTAGTAAAATTGTGGTATCTAAAAGTAAGACCTAAAAAAATAATATGACGTAGAAATCAACTGAAACTCCAAATTTTTCATGAAAATAAATTAATAACTACCACTTTCGCAACGTATCTTTAAAGGTCTTATTCCCGCACGTTTACACAAAAGTGCAACGTTTGTCGACCCTCAAAAATTACTCGAAACTAGCCAGAACAGTTTATTTCTCTTCGTCTTCCCTGATAGTGGTAGCATGCGTTTGTTTCTCTCTTGCTCGCAATATTAATAATCGCCTTATTATTTTGAGTGGGCGGAAGCATGCCTATTAAGTGAAGGTGGTCATTTCCAACAATTTATATAAAACAAAATTTTGCATTATCAATGTTAATAATAATAAATAGTAGACATTTAAGAAAGCATGAAAAATAAATTTTTCAAACCACCTGAAAGTGCCTTATACTATAAGGTTGTATTTTGTCTAACACTGTTACATAATAAAATACAAATCGGATTCCATGGTTCTACCAAGAAATGAAAACTTTACATTGGTAGGATGTCACCACCTGCAGACCGGTTTCGAACTCTTTTGTTCTCGTCAGTACAGGGTAGGTGTTCATACCATACCAAGTGAAAGCTTTAAAACCTAATGCATATAATATCAACCTTCTTCGGTCGTATATATACGTTAGCGCCATCTCTTGGTAGTCCCATGCAATCTATCTGAGTATACCCGTCAAGGGATTTACAAGAATTGTGAAAACACAGAATTTCTTACTAGTCAGGTGGAAGCAAACATTTAAGAAAGCATGAAAAATATTTTTTTTTTCAAACCACCTGAAAGTGCCTTATACTATAAGGTTGTATTTTGTCTAACACTGTTAGATAATAAAATACAAATCGGATTGCATTGCAAAAAAAAAAAATATTTTTCATGCTTTCTTAAATGTTTGCTTCCACCTGACTAGTAAGAAAATCTGTGTTTTTACAATTCTTGTAAATCCCTTGACGGGTATACACAGATAGATTGCATGGGACTACCAAGAGATGGCGCTAACGTATATATACGACCGAAGAAGGTTGATATTATATGCATTAGGTTTTAAAGCTTTCACTTGGTATGGTATGAACACCTACCCTGTACTGACGAGAACAAAAGAGTTCGAAACCGGTCTGCAGGTGGTGACATCCTACCAATGTAAAGTTTTCATTTCTTGGTAGAACCATGCAATCCGATTTGTATTTTATTATCTAACAGTGTTAGACAAAACACAACCTTATAGTATAAGGCACTTTCAGGTGGTTTGAAAAATTTATTTTTCATGCTTTCTTAAATGTTTGCTTCCACCTGACTAGTAAGAAATTCTGTGTTTTTACAATAAATAGTAGAGCTAATTTAATTTAATTATTTTAATTAAGAACGGTGTGCCTGAGGAGAAAAACGCAAGATACCATTTTTATGTAGAATTGACCAGGCTAATCGGAAATAATATTCACATTAAAAAATATCAGTGGCGTAACACTTTTTTCTAAAAAATATATAATCTATATTGGCGATAACGCTGAAACGAACGGAGATATCGAGCTACGGTTTAAATATTTTTTCTAGCAAATTTCATCTACTTTTCGATTATGGTATCATAATTATACCGTATGATTTATTTTTTCGGAGTAAAACCAAAAAATGTGTTATTATTGCATATTGCGTCCTCTAGCGTTTTTTTTTTAGAACTATTATGGACTAACTAAATACGATTGGTGAAAGTACATACATTTCTCTTTCAAACAGCCCTAAGTTTGCTAAAAGCGGATAAGTCGTTTATAAGTTACAGCGATTTAAGGGGGATTCTACTGTGATGGTTTTCAAAAAATTGAAATTTTTTTCCGACGTTTTTCCACTCTCTATAGCCTCTAGAATAACCGTGTGTAAACGTTTTTACCAAATCTACTCCAAAAAAAAGTTACATCCAATTTTATGATTGCCGGTCAGTTCTCACCACTAGCTGCTTTTGAGTTAAGACGCGTTCTCAGGGCTACGTTCTGTCGCCAGCGACATCATCTCAACCAATCAGGAATGTCAGGCCAGGCTCGCAAAGAGGAAGGAAGAATCAGCTCGTTTATCGTTTTTCGAGGAAGAGGAGGGTGTAGAGGGGAAACCCTGTTTTTCGCGCTGGCGGAAAGTACTTCGGTATGTTCAAATTATTAGAATTTACTGATTTTGGTCTTAAAATGCTCAGAATACATATCGGATATCGGATAAGTCGTTCATAAGTTACAGCCCCCCCCCCCCCTCCTCTTATTAATGTCGGTACGCCAATGAGCATAGGACCAAGCATAATTGTCCAAGCTTTTTAATGGTGTTATCAAAGATATACCTTAATGTGGAATTTTCGGAGATATGTAAAATTTTAAAATTTACTTTTTAATTACGCCCTCTTGCGGTAAAATGCGGAATTGGAATTATGTCCAGAATTTTTTCATGTCCACTTTAGTTATCATTTTTTTTCCCGAGTTTCTATGCCCAATAGTTTCCGAAATACGGCCGGTGGCCATCCATAATGGGACACCCGGTATGTGATTTTTTGAGGCAAGAAATGTTGTAGGAATTTCTGGTAAACAGAAAAAAACTTCAAAGTCTCTCCTATATCCAGTTGAGTAGGTATATCATTCCTTTATAAATTTAACACAATCTAAATATTATTCTGTTCATTGCAAAAAGTATTATGTTTATGTTACCATTTCCATTAAAGAGCGGATTTTGTTTACACAACTGTCCAATATCTCACATACATATTTAAGCACTTTGAGTGATTTTTTGTTTATTTGGAAAGGTTATTACGGTAAAATTTTGTTTATAGTCTAAAAAAGATACATTTTTAGCAGACATGAAAAAATGGATAATGTGCTTAGTGTTTTAAGCCTTAGGTACTTACGTGATTTCTGATTGGCATGAATTTATTTACATTAATTTATAGTCTATTTTAGAAAGGCGTAGAGTAATAAAAGCTCATTAGGTGTGCAAAGGGACTACAGAGTAACCCAATGAATATTTAAGCCACTTTCATAATTTTGCATTAGGTTAGGTTAAGTAAGAGTGGCAGACCCTTGGTTCTGACCAAACAGTCTCACGTAGTCCTGATTAGGTCCGTTATGATACCACACGTGTTCCGTAGAATCCACTTTCATCAGATCTCTGATGGTTAGTGCGACGTAACCGCGGAAGGATTTTAACAACTCATTCAAACCAGCCACTACTGTTCAGAAATCTGCTCAGCCGTCCAAGTTGTAAGTTGCTTAGTTCCTCCAGGCTATCGAAAGATGGTTCACCCGGAGTGGTGAGCCTCCTTCTTGCGAGGCCAGGGCATTCACACAGAAAATGTTGAATACTTTCTTCCTCTTCCTCATCTCTGCAACTTCTGCAGAAGTCGTTAGTGGGTATTTGCATACGTTCGGCATGTCTACCGAAGAGGCAATGTCCGGTAACAACCGCAGTAATATTTCTCACGTCTTTTCGACTGTGTCTCAATAGCTCTGCGGTTCTCTTTTTATCGAATGTGGGCCACAGTTGCCTGGATGTACTACAGGTTGTCAACCCTGTCCATCTGTTCTGTGCAAGCTGCTTGGCCGTGTAGTCAATCTACTCTTTGACCAATCCCAGTGGTTTGTTCACTGTATTGTCTGCTAGATCAGCTGGCATGCCTGCGCCCTCTCTTGCGAGCGCATCGGCAGCCTCGTTGCCATCTATTTTGGACTGTCCAGGAACCCAGCACAGAATAACCCTATGTTGGTTGCCAAGTGTGCATAGATTGTTGCGGCATCGCTTTACGAGCTTTGATTTAACGCGGCTGGAACAGATTGCCTTAATCGCCGCCTGACTATCACTGAAGATGGTGATTGACGAGGCTACTCCCAAGCCAAGGTGTTCTTGCAGGATATTGACCGCCTTCACTACTGCCAGTACTTCTGCTTGAAAAATACTACAATAGTTGGGGAGTCTATACGATTTCTGTATTTGTAAACTTTCGTAATTTGGTATTGGTTTCTTTGCAAAATTTTTTAATTTTATCAAGTGTAGGTAGTACCACCCTGGTTTATGTCAATTTATGGGGTTTGTCTATTGTCATCTATTCACAATCACTATACTGCATTATGTACATTATTAGGTACACATATTTTTTATTAAACATTAAAAAAAAAATACAAAATACATTATACATAAATTAAATTATAAAAAATCATAACATTCTTCGTCATCTGAGGAACTGTCATCTCCTCTTGACGTTATAATTAACGGGTCGACGGTTCGAACGATCAGATGGTTAGGATCCCCACATTTTATTCTCTTCTTTAATGACATGATGGATTGCTTTTCGCCAGTTCTCTGGTGTCACTTCCTTAATGGCCTAATCAAACAGTAGTTTAGCGTCTTTCATTTTGAATGTAGTGTTGTGTCTTGCTACCAATCCTTTCACTTGCGCCCATATAAGTTCTATAGGATTTAGTTCACAATGATACGAAGCTATGTTTTTCAACTATATCTTCCACGGCATATTTCATAAAACGATGTTTGTATAAATTTACTATAGCTAATAGTTCCTTCCTCGGTTCCTTTTTTGGTTAGTTATAAACGAGGTTATACTTAAATAATTGAATGGACAAAATTTATGGCCGACACTGAAATTGAGTCGAACTGGACGGAATTTAAAATTTTATTACTCTACACTTTACTGAAATAGATCTACTTACCTGGGCCTATAAAAATGTCTAATAACAGACACAAATATAAAACGCCACTAAAAAAATAATTAACAAACTAAATAATACTCTACTTTAAAATGCAATACCGCATTTCAAAAATACCATATATAATTTAAATTATATTACCTGATAAAATACATTTTAGTTAATAAATATTTCTCATATAATACCAGGGAATGAATGAATATTTTTTGATGACCTCATTTGAGTGTATGAGAACGTTATTTTATGATTTATAATAATGTGATATAAACTTCAAATAAAAAGTACGAGGGATTTGAAAAAAATGCGTTCTTTTGATCTAAATATCGATTTATTTATATTGAGATAGGAAAACAAAATCTCGTAAAAATATGATAGTCTACTTCCATAGAGTTATAAAATGGAAAATTCCGCTCAGTTCGGCTCAATTTCGGTGTCGGCCATAGGCGCAGGTAAATTTTGTGCATTAAATAATTTATGATAACTAACCAACGGATTACTGCGGTTGTTACCGAACATTGCCACTTCGGTAGACACGCCGAACTTATGCAAATACCCACTAACGAATTCTGCAGAAGTTGCAGAGATAAGGAAGAGGAAGAAAGTATTCAACATTTTCTGTGTGAATGCCCTGGCCTCGCAAGAAGAAGGTTCACTGCTCTGGGTGAACCATTTTTCGATACCCTGGAGCTCGGCCTGGAGGAACTAAGCAACTTACAACTTGGACGACTGAGCAGGTTTCTGAATAGTAGTGGCTGGTTTGAATAAGTTGTTAAAATCCTTCTGCGGTGTACGCCGCACTAACCATCAGAGATCTGATTAAGGTGGGTTCTACGTTCTACGGAACACGTGTGGTATCACAACGGACCTAATAGGACTACGTGAGACTGTTTGGTCAGAACCAAAGGTCTGCCACTCTTACCTAACTTAACCTAACCAAAGAATAAAAAAAGAAGATAATTTAATAAAGAAGGAACTATTTGCTATAGCAAATTTACACAAACATTGTTATATGAAATATGCCGTGGAAGATATAGCTGAAAAACATAGTGTGACTGTGCTGCGTTCACCGCCATATCATTGAGAACTTAATCCTATAGAACTTACATGGGCGCAAGTGAAAGAATTTGTAGTAAGACACAACACGACATTCAAAATTAAAGACGTTAAGCTACTGTTTGATCGAGCCATTAAGAAAGTGACACCAGAAAACTGGCAAAAAACAGTCCATCATGTCATTAAAGAAGAGGAGATAATGTGACCACCTGATCGATCGGGCCGTCGACTCGTTAATTATAACGTCAAAAGGAGACGACGGTTTCTCAGATGACGAAGAATATTATGATTTTTTATCATTTAATTTCTGTTTAATTTGAATTTTGTATTTTTTCATAAGGTTTAAAAAAATAAGTGTACCTAATACTCTGTACATAATGCACGCCTTTGTTACACCATTTTTAGTGTTTGTAAATGGATAATAATAGGCAAAACCCATAAATGGATCCAAACCCAGGTGGTACTACCTGCACGTGATGAAAATAAAAAATTTGGCAATGAAATCAATGCCAAATTTCAAAAGTGGCTTAAATATTCGTTGGGTCACTCTGTAGTCCCTTTGTATACCTAATGAGCTTTTATTACTGTACACCTTTCTGAAATAGACTATAATGTTGATACAAAACAAGCAGTGGCGATTGCCGCATAAACGCTGCAGTACTACAGAGTTCTCAAAACTAGAAACCGCCGCTGAGAGCAAGTGTAACATTTGCACTAGTTACCACCCCGGTGAAACTTTAAATGAGAGATTTTGCATCACAAGGTCATTTTTGATTGAAGCTTTGCCACGGCCTCATCAGGGAGAAATTGGCGCTATCGGCGCATTCAGTATCTTCATTTGGCAGAGTGAGAGTAGGTTTTTGTAGCATATCGCATACTCTTGACGCATAGAACAGAAGGACAGTCCTATTCCAAACTACTTTATGAAACCATAAATTATACCCGTTGCTTATCGGATCAACTCGCCGTGTTAAGCTGTCAACAGAGTCAGTTTATTTTTTCCACGTGTTTTTTGCAAGTTTATTAAAATTTTCTAAAATTCTAATGATTTTTGACCATAAAAATGTCTAACATTTATAATTTCCTAAAATATTATTCCAGCCTACCATACAGGTAATTAAAATTGTGTATCATATAGTTAGGTTTGTTTATTAACTTTATTTGCATTATTATGCACACTTTTTATATTATATAAATTTACAATTTAAAATAAGCAAATAGAGATGAAACTTTGTTGTAGTTCTCTGACTTTATACATATTATGTTTTCGATTAGAAATGTATTTTATACTTAAGACTTATTTGTTTTAAGGGATTTTTTTAACATTGACCAATGTTAAAGGAATGGACATGAGGACAAGGTCAACGAGCTAACTGAGTGAGTATTTTTATATATTATAACAAACTTTTACCACTTTGTTATCAACATGGCATAGTGTTAATCGCAGTGTTGGAGGCAGAAAATATATTCTTGTATTTCGCCAGGTTGCACTAATTCTTACTTAGTCCCTGTTACAGATAAGGACTCTAAAAACAAACACTTCAATTTCCTTTAAAAGATGCCCAACGTGTGCATATGTGGAAAGATCATTGCAACATTAATGCTAATACCGAGTGTACAAATTTACGAATCTGCGAGGATCTAACATAGAAAAAAACACATATTCAAATAGTCTTAATGTAGAGTTGTACCCTAACTATAAGATAGAAATTATTGATAAAATCATACGTTTAGATATATATAAATACATCAAAGACACACTACCAAAAAGAAATAATAGTTCAGGTCACAGTGAAAAGGTTAAAAAATTTAAAGAGACCAGTGCAAAATAATCTCATTGCTTCTATATAGATATCCTTTTCCTGAGACATTTCTAACATGGACGAAGAGATCTGACAAATTTATAGTGTTTTCGATTTACTGCTCTCGGGCACTCTGAGAGTGCTTTCCCCGAGATTGTATGTATTGCATGTTCAATTATCAAAATCGAGTAATCTCACTACATGGCTATGACAGATTTCGGGCAGATCTATGATGTCTCATAGCGCTCTCGGAGTACTGGTAAATGAAAACGCTATTAGTTTCGAGCCGACACTGCTTCTTTTTCTTTTGTTTCAGAGACTTCTCTAGAATATCCCCATGGATTTAGAGACATTATTATTAGTGAGACCTGATAGACCAAAAAACATTACTTTATTTTCGTTAAAGTTGTTATTTTATTTTACACTGTTTTATGGTCCAAGAAATTGTACAAATAGTTCTATTATGCATAGGAGAAAAGGCATTGTAGCTAAGACTGTGTACTACTTATACGATTTTCTTGGCTTCCCTTCAAATTTTGTTTTGAAAATAAACATAATTTACTTTGTTAATATAAAAATGTGTTTTGATTTATTCCATAAAATAAAAACTTTTATGCGACTTTTTATTGATTTAACTCGTGATTCATTACTTTTTGAATCACGATTTAAATCAATAAAAACTCGTGAAAAATTAATAATAAATCTAAAATCGCCGTTCAAATTTCCCGCCATTGCGCCTCTCATAGCGAGGTGGCAAACTAAAGCTCTTTCTCTGTCTCTTCTTTCTCTCTCTTTTGTGTTGCGTTTGTTTAACAAGGAGTTAACATTTCTAACCCTATAAATTTTCTTTGCTAGTTACCGAGTCGAATTTCTCCCATAATTATCATTACCACACATGGCTCAATTGGCCTTAGCCATTTTCTTTATTTGTCTCATTATAAGAAATTGCTCCGGATTTTTTTTCTAGATTACCGGAGATTATTACCGAAGTCATCACGGAGGTTGTTACTCTTATTACAGACTTTTATTTTATTCGGGAGCATTTGAGAGAATTGTGGTTTGATTACGGGGACTCAACAAATTTAACTAAACTGCTGGACAATTGCTTTCGAGCAAGAAAAATTTCGCCTAATAAACAGTTAATATTTTCTGAACCAGATACGATAACGACCTACGGTTTTGAATGGTTGATAGATTTATCTCTTGGAAAACAATTGTCAATGTTGGATTTTCTTTAACTGTCAGAAAATTTTATATACAGGGTGTTAAAGAAGACGATGATTTTTGCTCCAATTTTATTGGCGTGTAACTTTCACAATAATATTTTTAAATTTTATCACTCTACGTCAATTGAATCATTGGTTCATAGCAAAGAAAGTAATTTGTCAAATTTTTGATATCTGCTATATTTTAAGAAATACCGATTTTTTTAGAAAACCTTGCTTTATTTCAACTTATTGTTAGCTAGATCTCACTGTGCGTTGTAGCGTGCAAACTTTGTTAGTGATTATTATACCTTATGAAAGGCTTGATTATGATCAGTAACAATAGTTGTACCCTCGGTTGTACCTAAATGTTATGATGTACAGTGGCGTACTTATAAACACCTATATGTCTATCGTTTATGAGTATCTAACAATTTTTCACGATTGTTTTATATTGAAAAGTACTCGCCCCTAGATTAGCTAATTTTATTTTTATTTTTTAGGTTTCATATCGCACTACAGGTATATTATACAGTGTGTTTACGAAATTTTAACAAAGATAATTTTTTTAGTTTAATTTTTGAAAAAAATGTATTTAATAATTTCTAACTTTCTAACACTATACTCATAAACCTTAGATATATATAGGCGTTTATAAGCACGCCACTGTACATCACAACATTTAGGTACAACTATTGTTACTGAACATAATCAAGCTTTTCATAAGGTATAAGAATCCCTCGCTAAGTTTGCACGATACGCATAGTGAGATCTAGCTACCAATAAGTTAAAATAAAGCAAGGTTTTCCAAAAAAATCGGTATTTCTTAAAATATGGCAAAGAGATATCAAAAATTTGACAAATTACTTTCTTTGCTATGAACCAGTGATTCAATTGACGTAGAGTGATAAAATTTTAAAATGTTATTGTGAAAGTTACACGCCATTAAAATTGGAGCAAAAATCATCGTCTTCTTTAACACCCTGTATAAAAAATTTTCTGACAGTTAAAGAAAATCCAATATTGACAATTGTTTTCCAAGAGATGAATCTATCAACCTTTCAAAACCGTAGGTCAATATCATATCTGGTTCAGAAAATATTAACTGTTAAATTTAGGCGAAATTTTTCTTGCTCGAAAGCAATTGTCCAGCAGTTTAGTATAAAATATTCAATTTGTATTTTACAGATCTTGGGATATTTATTGAAATATAATGACCCCGAATTAAAAAAAAACTAGGGAAATCGTACTATGAGTTAGTGGTGACATTTTGCAAACCAACAAAATCCCTCTAAACGCTATTTCAAACGTGATTTTCTCGGAATCCACACAAACAATTTTGTTAAAACCTGTTTCGTATTCAGCGGCAAATATAATTCTTTCTAGCGAATCGAGAATCTGGTTTCAGGTATCAGCCAGTGCGACGATTTTACGGCCTGAAAAATCAATTAGCGGAATTTTGTTGGCTTGCAAAATGCCACTATTAATAGGCTCCTTAACAATAACTGAATTTATTTTATGGGTAAGTAACTTATATCCCAAATTAGAACCTATTAAGATGTACCAATTGTACCTGTATGTTGAAGTAAATATTTATTTAGTCAATGCGTACTTACATTGAATATATTACAATTTTTTAAGCTCAGGTACGGTGTGATTCATTGAAAGGCGCCGAAATAAATTAAATTATTCGCGACATGTTTAGCATTTTACTCGAGATTTTACTGTTTAGGCAAAAATGAAATGAATGTTATTAAGTGGATCCGAACGCGCCAAAGTTTCCCATGTTAAATTGCGGGGTTTCTCGAAACGAGTTGGGTATAAAATAACCCCGAAAATAACTGAATAAATTATTTAATTTTTTTTTTACCAAAGGAAAAGATGGTACTTATCTATGTGGGTGTGCGAAAGTTATATTCATGCGAAAAAAATAGTGTTTAAGCATCTTTTGAAAAAGAAAAGAAATAAGATTAAATCACACAAATCCGAGCACAAATCCAAGGTATCGCTATGACATACCATACGACATACGAGGTCGTAATTGATGGACGAAACGCAGGGAACAACAAAACACCAGAAACTACTACTGGGGCCATTGAGGGGGCCATAATCTGGTATACAGGGGGCTCTAAAACCAAAGACGGTACCGGAGCTGGAATACACGGAGTATGACCGGAGGAAAACTTATTTTTCCCTCTGGGAAAGGCTCCCACAGTGTTCCAAGCAAAAATCTACGTCATATTACATTGTGTGTATGAAAACAATAGGAGAGCTTACCTCAATAAGCGGATCCATATATACTTTGACAGTTAAGCAACCTTTAGATCGATAATATGCAACAAGGTAACCTCAAGACTGATATTGGAACGTCAAGAGGAACTGGAGGAGCTGGCAAAAGTAAACAAAATAATACTGCAGTGGGTACCGGGACTTGAAGGTATTACAGGAAATGAAAAAGCCGATAAACTTGCCAGGAAGGCTCAGAAAATACATTTACTGGTCCAGAACCGGTACTCGGAGTACCAAGGTGCACAGTACGAGATGCCATAAAGCGATGGATCAGGAGTGAACATAAAATCAACTGGAACAACAGACAGGAATTACACCATAGTAAATGCTTCATTGGGGATCCAGACATGAGACTAACGAAACTGCTGCTTCAAATGAACATGAATTAGCTGAGAACTATTAGTACAGGAATTCGGACAGGACACATGGCTGTCAAAAATCATCTGCACAGAATGTAACTGTACAATGGAGACCTTACCTGCAGATTGTGCGGACAAGCTAGGGAAACAGTACTACAGCACATAGATTGACATTGCGAGTCACTAGATCGGAAGAGGTAACGAATACTCAGGAAACCAAAACTGGAACTAGAGGACCTCCTTACCCTCCCCCCAGTTGACCTACACAAACTGGTACAAGGGACTGGGATCGCCGAGTGGGTGTAAAGAATCAAACAGGGTGACCACAATGGGCCTAACCTGGCCTAAGTGCATCTGGCGTATGGACGGGCCCTCGGAAAAAAAATCTTTTGAAGTAATAAGTGTCTAAATTTGTCAAAATTCAGTTGTGGTTCAATGGATTTTAAATACAATAAACAAAAGAAGCTTAGCGGCAAGCGGACAGAGTAGTGCGTCTATCTTTTGCATTAAAGTACCCAGGGACTCCAAAGGTAATGGAATTCCTGGGGCACAGGTAGACAATGACAGGCTGTTTCGTTCTTGTTAGAACTCATCAGAAAGTCATAACCCGTAAGCGACCCAAAGTACAGCGAGCCTGCTCTTTCAAGGCGTTTTTAAGAAATAAAAACGCGATGAAAACCCAGTAACGCCATCATAAGGAATCAACTCAATGCAAAAGATATAGCCATCTAACGTGATAACGTAGAAATATAAATAAATCTAAATAAATCAAGCACGGAACGGCCACTTCACCAGTATAGGAAACATTTTTCGCTTCTCCATACATCTCCAAGCTTTGTGGATTCAGGTCTAGATCGCGCTGCAGTCACCCACTGGTTTTGCAGCACTATTCCGTAAATGCCGTGTGTAAGTATACCAATTAAATTTAATTTAATACAATTCAATAATAGTTATAAATAAATCCTCTTTTTTTCCTGAAAGGTACGTTCAATAGTTTTTAACAACAGTGGCTTATTCTTTATGTTAAGTACAGTACTAACATAACTGCTATTAATATTATCAGTTTCTAAAGATTGGTGCGATTAATGCATAGGCACACCCATTTGGTCTACCTACCCGAGTAATGACTTTTCGGTTTTCAATAATTGTTACCTGGAAACAAAGAAATATGCAGTCACTGAAGTTATACTTCGAAGAATTTGCAACAATAAGTCATTAAATTGC
Source organism: Polydrusus cervinus (assembly GCA_935413205.1). Classification (NCBI taxonomy): domain Eukaryota; kingdom Metazoa; phylum Arthropoda; class Insecta; order Coleoptera; family Curculionidae; genus Polydrusus; species Polydrusus cervinus. The sequence continues at coordinate 29,939,024 of OW284519.1, forward strand.
GAGACCCAAATAAACTAGCTCTTAATACAACTGAACAATATTATTCTTGTTTACAAATATGGTGATTATTCATAAGTTTACACCGAGGGGCGTCTCACTCCTGAAAAAAAAGGACATGTATTTCGGAAATCCCAGTGATTTCGGCATTTTTGTAGGGATTTCGAAGTTTTTGAGGAGATTTCAGAATTTATGGAGGGATTTCGCATTTTTCAAGGCGATTTCGGGATGTTCGCAAGGATTTCGGAATGTTTTTGGGGATTTCGACATTTTTTCTTATGATTTCGTGATTTCTTTAGGGATTTCGGTATTTTTTAATGATATCGTTGGGATTTCGAAGTTTTATGTGTAGCTCCATATTTAGTAAATAATTCGATAAAATTTAATCTGTAAGTAGATAGGTATATATACCTACATATTTTTTTTCTTTTTTCAAAACAATTTATTTCAGCCCTCAATACAGTTTACAACAACTGGCATAATATTTTATTTGTTTTGGTTTTAGTTTACTTAAAAAATAGTATATTTAGTGCCATAAAGTAATAAAAAAAACGTATAACCCAGTTGCTTAAAAACGTTTGAATGTTGGTACCTAAGTACATCCTAATCGGCAGAAAATTTTACAGGAATATAGAACTAGTTCCAATTTGTAAAACTTCACAAAGAAATTTACGAATTTATTTGATATCACAGTGTGCTCTTTGACCTTTGTAATATAAAATTTAGCCTTGAAGTGACTTCAAGAATAAATTCACGAAGAACTTCACAGCCGTAAAGATCGCTTAATTTAGTAGTGAAGTATGGGTAGGTAAAGCAAGCGCCACAAATATAACATTATTGTTTATATTTCTGTCTCCTGCATAAAAACTCCAGCAGATTTTTTTTTGCATAAGAAACGTAAACAACAATGTTACATTTGTGGCGCTTACTTTAGGTGTATACTCATCCACTTGTATTCATAAATATCGAAGTTTACCACTGTCTCAAACGTACTGGCTAAGAGCGGATTGGATCAGAAAGATCCTTCACAGGGCTGACGAGAGTACATAATCTAACACATAATCTCTATTATAGATTACAAACAGTTTACTCCTTATAAGTACAAAGACACCCTGCAACAAACGGAAAATTTCGTCCGAAATGGCGTTCCGCGTGTACCGTTGCTCTGTTGCCAGATCGTTCATATCTTTCGATGGGATGTGTTTTTGCCTCGGTTTTTGCCTTACTACACTTACTGAATACGTTAATGCTCTCTCGGCACATCTCAGCTCTCGGTTTAATGTAAATATGTGATAGATAAAAAATTGGTTGTTGACTTTTGACCGAGCGTTTGACATAAAGTTTAAGGCAAATATTTAACATTATACTGAAGTATAAAGGAAAATCGAACTAAGTGGCAACATTGCACAAAAATAAAGTTTTCACAGCGCCATCTTTATTGTACGGATATTGTGATTTCGCCGAAATCAATACGGATTTCATAGATTTCGCTATGATTTCGCGATTTCGACTCCAAGTTTGGGATTTCGGAGGATTTCGTAGGATTTCGCGAGAAAAGGTACACGTATTTCGGGAGTGAGACACCCCTCGGGGTAATTCGAGAGGTAAGTCTTATGTTGAAACTTTTTTTTAACCCTACAGAGTGTTACAAATTCGACATAAGCGTTGGTATCTCGGAAACTATAATAGATGTAGAGATGGTTGAATTAAGTAGGGCAAAGTTGCATAATTTGGTGTTTAATAAAACACTGTTGAAAAATTTATAAAATTCAATTTGGTTCTGGAGATATCCGCAAAAAAACCGAAGTTTTGAATTTATACTTTTAATTTTTGACGCATTTAATATCGAATCAAAAATCAAAGCTCGTAAAGCGATGCCGCAACAATCTATGCACACTTGGCAACCAACATCGGGTTATTCTGTGCTGGGTTCCTGGACACTCCAAAATAGATGGCAACGAGGCTGCCGATGCGCTCGCAAGAGAGGGCGCAGGCATGCCAGCTGATCTAGCAGACAATACAGTGAACAAACCACTGGGATTGGTCAAAGAGGAGATTGACTACACGGCCAAGCAGCTTGCACAGAACAGATGGACAGGGTTGACAACCTGTAGTACATCCAGGCAACTGTGGCCCACATTCGATAAAAAGAGAACCGCAGAGCTATTGAGACACAGTCGAAAAGACGTGAGAAATATTACTGCGGTTGTTACCGGACATTGCCTCTTCGGTAGACATGCCGAACGTATGCAAATACCCACTAACGACTTCTGCAGAAGCTGCAGAGATGAGGAAGAGGAAGAAAGTATTCAACATTTTCTGTGTGAATGCCCTGGCCTCGCAAGAAGGAGGTTCACTACTCTGGGTGAATCATCTTTCGATAGCCTGGAGGAACTAAGCAACTTACAACTTGGACGGCTGAGCAGATTTCTGAACAGTAGTGGCTGGTTTGAATGAGTTGTTAAAATCCTTCCGCGGTTACGTCGCATAAAACATCAGTGATCTGATGAAGGTGGGTTCTACGGAACACGTGTGGTATCACAACGGACCTAATCAGGACTACGCGAGACCGTTTGGTCAGAACCAAGGGTCTGCCACTCTTACCTAACCTAACCTAATATCGAATTGATAGAAAAGCTCGATGGACATTTTTAAGGCAACTTTTCAAGCTCTACAAAATCATATATAGGTACAGTTTTTCAGTCCGAGGTTTCGTTTTCTATGACCCGTATCACGTTTTTTTTTTAAATAAGTACGGACCTGGATATTTGTTGACTTTTTTAATACTTTAGGCTAGACTTCAGGCCCATTAATGTATTGCCGATATTGGTTTCTCATAATAGCGACATATCATAGATAAAACTAGTTTTAAAATTATTCTTAAATATTTTTAATCCTGACCTGACTCTTTAATTATTAATTTATTTATTTTTAAAGGTTTATTAACAAATTAAATAACAACTTAATAAATTGTATAAACTAATGATCAGTAGTAATTCCCTAAATGCTCAAATATAGTCCGACAAACCCGGCAGGCCCGACAAGCCCACTAGACCTGGCGGGCCGGAAAAAAATTATTTTACCAATATTTCCTCAAAAAAAAGCAAATAAACAAACCAAGGCTGACCCAAAAGACCGGCTGGCCACAAAAGTCCAGCAGGCCCGTCAAACCCGAACATTTATTGATAAGGTGGCCCGATTCAAGCCAGGGAATCGGACCGGGTCGCGTTAAGGGCCGATATGAAAACCCATTAAAGAGAGCGTTCCATTTTAATGTTTCAAGAGTTTCAAATAACAAAATACTCCTTTAATATAAACACCACGCGACTAAGTAGTTGACAACTAACTGATCGGTTTTGATTATTTAAAAAGAGTTATTTAAAAAATAAAGCAGTTTAAGTTTTATAAAGTGAAATATCCTGTACGTTAATCACGGTTAATCATTACGTACGAGATTAAATAGTGCCTTTAACAATTATACTAGCAAATATGATTACATTCGGCAAATTAATCTGTGATTACATATCAATTTACAACAGATTTTCCACCCTATTAATGAATTTAGATACTCACATTATATTATTACCTGCTCAGTTATATTGCTAAATATTCTCGAAAGAAGATAACGAGGAAATGTATGTGGGAAATACTATGATATTAATAAGAGCTTATCACATCCATATTTATTATGTTTTTTTCTTTACACAATGGATTAAACCACGCTGCGTCCATTAATTATGGGATAGTAAAAAAAGTACTTGATGTTCGCAGGCTTATATTTTTATCGAAATTTAATCAATCGGTTCCATTATCGGTTTATTGCATAGGCTGTCTCTTGGACCATTAAGTACAAAGCTCGGTACAAAGTGTGTAAGAGTCCAAATTTAAAAAGTTTTTACAAATCTAATAATAATCCTAATCATATTAGTTTAAAACACGACAAGAAGTAAAACAGTTACTATAAAAAAAAGTCTATTTCAGAAAGGTGTAGAGTAATAAAATGGGAAATTTCGACCAGTTCGGCTCAATTTCGATGACGGCCATAGGCGCAGGTAAATTTTGTGCATTAAATTAAAATAACCAAAATTGTGGCAAGACAAACATATAACCAGTGCTCGCCAAGCTTTCATGGAAGGCCTGTCAACGGGTATTAAGGTGCCTTTAGGTGAAGGGAAGAGACCTCGGAAGGGACTAATAATCATTCATATTGGAAGCGAGGAGGGATTTTTAAAAGGTGTGCTAACCTTTCAGTCGTTCAATACGGGAGATTACCACGAGGACATGAATTCGAATGTTTTTGACTCGGTTTTTGAGGACTATTTTGGTCTCGATTTTGGTGAAATGATAAAATATCATTCAGCTGATTCAGTGATTATGGATAACGCAAGCTATCATTCACGACGCACAGCGAAGACTCCAACCTCATCTTGGAGAAAAGGAGAAATAATCCACCAAAAGTATTGAATTTGAAGATAATTTGATAAAGAAGGAACCGAGGAAGGAACTATTAGCTATAGCAAATTTACACCAACATCGTTTTATGAAATATTCCGTGGAAGAGATAGCTGAAAAACATAGTCGTGTAACTGTGCTGCGCACATCGCCGTATCATTGCGAACTAACTCTTATAGAACTTATATGGGCGCAAGTGAAAGGATTCGTAGCAAGACACAACACGACATTTACAATGAAAGACGTTAAGCTACTGTTTGATCAAGCCATTAAGGAAGTGACACCAGAGAACTGGCGAAAAGCAGTCCATCATGTCATTAAAGAAGAGGAGTAAATGTGGGATCTTGACCACCTGATCGATCGGACCGTCGACCCGTTAATTATAACGCCAAGAGGAGATGACAGTTCCTCAAATTACGAAGAATATTTTTTAAATAATTTAATTGGTGTATAATGTATTTTGTATTTTTTTATAATGTTTGATAAAAAATAGGTGTACCTAGAACTATGTACATAATGCACGCCTTTGTCACACCAGTGTTGAGTTCGGGTGTTGGTTGTCAGTGGGATAACAAAAAGCAAAACCCATAAATTGATCCGAACCCAGGTGGTACTACCAGCACTTAATGAAAATAAAGAATTTTGCAATAAAATCAATGCCAAATTATGAAAGTGGCTTAAATATTAGTTGGGTCACTCTGTAATCCCTTTGCTAATGAGCTTTTATTACTCTGCACCTTTCTGGAAATATACTATAAAACGTATTAAAACAAAAATCCTCTAATTAAAAACTTAAAAACATTGAGGAAGAGACGATAAGACACAAATAAAGCAAGTAAGGTTCTCACCTGCTCAAAAAATGCTTCGTTTCCTCAAAATAAAAGTAATCCAAAAAGCAACACTTGATTTAGCTACACTTTCATTCACAAATTTTAAAAACACCACGAAAGGAACACACATACACTCCTCGTTTTGAATAAATTCACCTTTAACGACTATTTCACAACAAAATAATTATCATCAAGGATTCTTGTTTAAGCCATACCGTCAAGACCACTGCACTTTCTCGGCTACCCGTATTGTAAAGCTGCCCATACACTATAGTATTTTCCACGCGTTTTTACCCCGTTTCTCCCGTCGTCGTTAGCCCCCGTCCCGTGAAAACAAAACGCAAATTTCCATAGACCGAGAACTGCTAACATGAGTTTTGTTTTCGACTAACCTCTCAAATCGTGTTATTACTGCATTCAGGTTTCCTCGGCCGACGTGTTGCCAGAGTTATCCAGAAAAAATCCTGGAATTATAGTATATTTCTAATGTTGTTGTTTAACGTAGGTGAATGGTCAATGAACTTGTCTAACTTGTTGATAAGAATTCTGATGTTTAAAGTAGATCTTTGACATATTATACTATGATTTGTGATTCGGGTATTATTGTCTTATTGGATATTCCTTGAAAAGAAATTGACACATTTTATTTATCTAAAGCACTATATGGCTATTCCTGTTTAGACTAGCAATTGCTGTAATCAGAAAATTACCAAATAGAAACAATATTATTTTTAATAGCAATGAACTAACTGAGACAATCAACCAAAATGTACATGAATATTTGGAGTTTCTGCCTCGTATTTACGAAAGCGGAATAAACCAATTGCGTTTTTTTTCAAATTATCTTTGGCTGTCGTAAATATATTTATGCTCAGCTTTATCACTAGTCCCCAAAACTATAAACCCACTTTACAAAAACCTATTCCAAATACATACAGTAATTAAAGTATACTGTACAAACGTATAGCACATCTTCAATTTAATTATTCCTACATATCCCCCGATTCAGGAAATAATAAAGATTTGGCAACACCGCACCCCATACATTCCCTACGTTTATTATCGCAGGCCATGTGCTCTCCGGTTGCATAGGCGTGCGGAGGGGACCGGGGCATCCTAAACTGGTTCTTGAAGCATAAGCAAGTACTTAAAGTACCGCCGGGTGTTCATATAATAATCATCAGGTACAGTGACTCTGAAAACAGCTGAACGTACCGCGACGGGTACCGACTGGAATAGTTGATGATGTTTTTGTTTGGAATCACGGCAGATCTTGAGCGGAATAGCGTTTGTCTGGAATAGTTGATGTTTTTTTTAATAGATATAAACTACCAGCTCGGCTCATGGAATGTGTTTAGTTTGGCCAATTTGAATTTTCCTTTGACCTGGTTTTGTACTTTTTCTTCTATTTTCTTGTCCAATTAATACTCTTGTTAGGCAAAAAATTACTTTGATTGTAAATAGCTTCCAAAATACTTATAATGTGTTATTTGTATGGTATTTTTGGTCTCATAAAATTTGTATGTTTTGTTTGTAATTTATTTTAGTTTGTCTATTTTTCTTCTATTAATTCATTCTTCTAATTATTTTTGCGTATTCCTTTGGTATTAGCTGGACATCGCTAGATTCACAACACCAAGATTATAACTGATCTAACAGTATTGCAGAAGCCCCGCGTTGGGCGCCACCTTTAACGTTCTTAGGGCAGTTATAGAAACAAATTCTTTGCACTGTCTTAATATAAAACCTAGTGTTCTATTGCCTTAACCACAATATAATTTATATGAAGAGAATATGTCATTTTATTATAATTGTATGTGCAACTCTATAAGATGTGCCAAAAATTCAAAGCCAATAAAATAACACTCGGTTTATTACTTAAAAGTTTACGCCACTGGCATCAAAGGTTCTCCTTTGTCAGTACCTCAATTATTTATCCCTAAATAGCTCAAACCAGGCCCACGAAGCCAGGCATCAGGTCTCTATTTCGAGAGTCATAAAACACTTCTTGTTGACAATAAAACTACGAGAAGAACACGAAGAATACATACTTTCTTATAGGCAGACAGGAATTTTATAAAAATACATGTTTAAAAGAATCTGCATTCAACGGATTGGGATTTTTTAAAATTACGCTTATACTAAGCTATTTCGAACCAAAAAATGGTTATTTTTTCTCTTTGGAACATCCGAGTGATATTTTAAAATTCTGTTCCAAGGGTAAATTCGAGGGTAAATTATATTAAAATATACCAAAAACGTTGCTTTCTCTTCGACCGAATCCTTGCCATATTTATTACTCGATTTTTAAAAACTTTTAAAATTTGGACTTCAATTATATTGGAGAGTATATTTTTTACAACACAATGAAATTTAGTAACTATTTTTATGGTTTTAACTGGCTTATATCTTCTTCTCGATCTTTTTTTTGCATAAAGAAAACTCAGGCCAGTTTCGTTTTTTCTTGATGTCACACTATCAAGTAACCTGCCTTCTGCATTAAAGTTGATTCCTATAGATGGCGATGCCTCTGGTTCAATACCTACCGTATTCTATCGCAAAATTCTTTATTTTAATTAAGTGCTGGTAGTACCAATAGTCATTGTCATCTGAGGCACTGTCATCTTCTCTTGACGTTATAATTAACGGGTCGACGGTCCGATCCATCAGGTGGTCACGATCTTACATTTTCTCCTTTTCTTTAATGACATGATGGACTGCTTTTCGCCAGTTCTCTGGTGTCACTTCCTTAATGGCTTGATCAAACAGTTGCTTAACGTCTTTCATTTTGAATGTCGTGTTGTGTCTTGCTACCAGCCCCAGATCTAAGGGGGAAGGGGGGCAAACCGGGGCACTTGCCCCGGGCGGCAGTTTCATGGGGGCGCCAAATCCTTGAAACAAGAATTCGAAATATCGAACACAAATGAAGCCTCTTTTCTTACAATCTCATAGGTTTTTATCAAGTAATCGAATCTTAATATAATAAGTTTGAAAAACAAACCTTTTTATTTCCATACGTCGTTATTATTTTAACAAATGGTCACAAAAATGCTACTCATTGGCAATTTTAACAGTATTTCTCAATCACTGAAGGGAGGGGGCGCCACTATCAAGGTTTCGCCCCGGTTCGAAAAAATCGTAGATCCTTTCAGTTGCGCCCATATAAGTTCTATAGGTTTTAGTTCGCAATGATGTGGCGGTGTGCGCAGCACAGTTACACTATGTTTTCAGCTATATCTTCCAAGGCATATTTCATAAGACGACGTTTGTGTAAATTTGCTATAGTAGCTAATAGTTCCTTCTTTATCAAATTGTCTTGTTTTCTTCTTTGGTTAGTTATCATAAATAATTTAATGCACAAAATTTTCCTGCGCCTATGGCCGACACCGAAATTGAGCCGAATTGGATGGAATTTCCCATTTCATTACTCTGCACCTTTCTGAAATAGACTATAGTGACATACATAGATATGTAAATGCATGCCTAATTGAGGTTATCATAACTAATTTATTTTTAAAAAGGGTATAACCTAATAATTTATTACAATAATAATTTAAAATGTATGAGCGTAATGTATGTAACGGTTTTAAATTAAAAAGTTGGCTCCAGACCAGAAAACTAATGTAAATAATTTAAAGAAAAACCTCTTTATCAAGCAGAGAGTGTTAATTTATGTGATACATATATTATCAAAAGATTAAATTAATTAGTACATTTTTCAGGAGCTTCGAAGATAATTTAAACTGCCATGCATCTAACATAAACTTTTTATTTAATTATATGACGTCTGAACATCCGAACTTAATGTTTTTGAAACTTATTTCTAATACGATCTACCTATGATAATGAGAAAAAAAGCACGGTTAACTTTTGGCTCGAAAACGCCGAATATCACACGCGTGTCGAAAAAAATATTTCGACACTAGTGTTGAAATACAAGGCACACTATTTAATTTAAACATATGGTGCCAATTTGACAGACAACCCCTATTTATTAAAAAGAACAAATTTTAGAAAGCAGTAATTGTAAAGTGTTTAACTTATTTATCATGTATTTGTCGAGTGATTCAGAATTAGAACGTGAAAATAAGCCATCTGAAATTATAAAAAATGTTAATAATATACTGGAAAATCTATTACCAGAAAAAACAAATCACGCTGAAGAGAGTGTCATGTAACAAAAAATCTTTATCGATAGCGATAGCGTAGAGAATAGAGCTCTAGCCTACAGATCGCAAGGTCACAGGTTCAAATCCCATCAGGAGTATTTGACTTTTTTTTTATAAAAACGTTAAATAATTTATAGAATTATTTTGAATTGAAATGTTTATTGTTGGGTGGATTTTTTAAATTTATGATTAATGCATCTTAATCTAGAAGTCAATCCAGGATTAGTTCTTCCTATCGATATATAAAATATGATAAAATGAAAAAGTTAAATTACAAAATAAATATAAAGGAAAAGCCTATTGACAAACTATGAAACCAGATATTAAGTGGAACATAATCCTAAGTATGCTAATTTCAACACTAGTGTTAAAATATTTTTTTCACAAATCAAATTTTAATAATTCTTTGTGTTCGTAGGAAAACTAGTGTACATTGCTCGTGTACGTGAAAGTGATTATTCTAAAACTAGGAGAATTTCCGCACTCGGCGGACGCCTCGTGCTAAATATCTCCTCGTTTGACAAGTATCACTTTCATTACATGCAGGCCCGCGCCTAGCACTTTTGGCGCCCTTGTGCAAATTTAAAATAACGCCCCAAATTCGTTCAACGTTCATATGTGAGTACAGATACGGGTTAAGTTAGGATTATTATCCACTATTGAATTGAACAATAATTTTAAAAAGTATATTCATAAATTTATTTTTATATTTTACAAGTACAAGCCATACAAGTATTTTCTCATTGAGATACATAACATAATTATAAACTTATAGAAAACAGAAATATATTCTAACAGTATTACAACTCAAAATTTTTGTATTTTAGTTGTAAAACTACAAAAAACTAAAGTTTAAAAAACATATATCTTTTACCCCATGCACCTTTTCACTTCGCTAAGTTAATTATCGATCGAGCATCTGGCAACAAATGAAATCGCGACCGATGCAGCGCTTAATATATAAAGTTTCGTACATTGCAAGCTCAGACAGGAAAAAATTGCTTGTCCGCTCGTTGGCTCGTTGCAAGCCAAATTTCAAGCTCAAACATGAATAAAATCAGATTTGTTTGAGTTTACACAATTCATGTTATCATGCTACGTATTCGATCGAATAAATGCTATTATTGCATACTCTCATTTGGAAAATATATTATTTTCGAGAAATTCGGTTCCCTCGTCTCAAAGAGAAAAAATAAAATAATAAACAAATAAAAAACAATGTAATAGCTAGCAATTCCTAACTGTTTTTTTTTATCATTATAAATTTTGTTTTGACAATGTTGTTTGTTGCTTTATCTTTTTTTTTACTTTTGAGTTTTAAGGCTTTTCGGCGCCTTCGGCGCCTCGGCGCCGTCGTGCACCACACGACTTTGCCCTTATGTACGGCGCGGGCCTGATTACATGTTATGTAATATACTAGTTTAGGTTCATTACTTACTCTGTCCTATTTTTAAAGGAGAAAAAGAAACAACATTAGACCCATACCTGAAAATTAAAAAAAAATGTTAATCGACGTCTTTTCAGTGTAAAAATCAATTTAATACAAAAATTAGAGCATAATTCGGTTATAAATACGGGAGTCCCGAACTTAGCGTGTTCTTTGATCGTAAAGGAATGACAAAAATATCCAGTAAACATACCTCCAGAAATCCTCCTTTAGTGGGATAGAGAGAAAAAATTTTAGAATATGATTCTTGACATCACTTTAAGACAAAAAATCAATATGGACATATTACCCTAAATGTTAAGACATCGCTGATTCAATTTCTTTCAAAGTAGGTTAAGGGTATATGTCCATAGCCACTTCTCGTCTTAAAATAATAATAATAAAAGTCTTTTATTCAAAGAAAAAAAAAAGTTTACACAAAATCTAATCTTAACAAAGATATTCTTGATCGAGGCGATATTTAGCCGTAATGGCTAGCCTTACATAGAACCTCTAACTAAAATATATAAATATTATTAAGATATCTTAAAAATAAACAAAAAGCTAAAAACAATAATTAAATAACAATTTTTTTTTCCACACCACAAACTTTACAATTAGAGTTGTGAGTATTTATTGGCCAGTAAGTAAGTGAGATTTATACCTTCGTTTAAAAGAGAATGGGCTTGACAGTTTAAGATCATTTGGAAGTTTATTATAGATGTGAGGAGCCTGATAACTATAACATGGCTGTAGAATGTGTAAAATGAAGTCAGGAATTATATCCTAGATTTTCTTTAGGTACTTAAGGATCACCCTATATAGACCTATATTTTTTTATAGTCTTACGTTCTATTTTAAATAAAAAAGCAGCGTCAACCTATTCATAATCTTGTCTAAACACAACATGTTGCCTTATTTTTTGTCAATTTATTTGAAGTATATCCCTCCGGTCTAATTGAATCATATTATTCATATTCAGCCAAGCAATTATGTATTTATTGAGCATATAATGTCACATATTAAATAACTTCTATTATATTTCAAAAGTTGTTTGTCACGCGTCTCGAGACTCCTTTAGATAACGTAATATGAGCCCCTGAAAAAACATATTGAGTAATGAGTAATGTGTAATGTGCACCTCCGCGTGACAACTGAAATAACAGAGAGAGCTATTTATTTAGAAAGTTCTTTTGTTTTGACTTCACTTGAGTAATTGGCTTAAAACTGTTTGGAGCTAATCCAAAATGGTTTCAACGAGATTAGGAGAAGTTCTATTGTTATAATAAGTCTGGAACGGGGAGTCATAAATGTTAGGCCATTGTAATACTTTGTAAGAAGTAAAATTAATAATAATTATATATATCAAAGTAATTATTACTTTGAAAATACGAAAGAAGTATCTGAGAGAATATGAAGTATAGGACAACGATACAACATGTATACGGTACTCAGCTTAAGAGACATAAGAAGACGAGGACGCAACCAACAAGCTAACAACTGTGTTTACTGGATCTCCAGTGCAATGGTGGAACTTGAAGGAAGCTGCTACCATACACCAGCACCCAGGTTGTTTTACTAAGGCCTCATTGTGCTCCAAGGTGTACAGTACAAACAAGATGCCATAAAGACAGGGAGAACAGCACAGCAAACACTTCATTGGGGATACAGACCCAAGACTAACGAAACAGCTGCCTCAAAAGAATAGGAATCATCTGAGAACTATTACAGGAATTCCGACAGGACACATGACTGTCAAGAACTATCTGCACGGAATGCAACTGTACAATGGAGATCTTAACTGCAGATTATGGGGACAAGACAGGGAAACTGTACAGCACATAGTTTGCCATTGCGAGTTACTAGATCGGAAGAGGCAACAAATACTCGGGAAACCAAAATTGGAACCAGACTGACCCTCTCCCCAGTTGACCTATACAAACTAGTGCAAGGAACTGGGATTATTGAGTGGATGTGGAAATCAAACAGGGTGAGCCCATTGGGCCAAACCAATATACCGATATGCGGACTGGCACTCGGAAGGAAAAGAAGTTATCGTGCACAATTTCGATCTCCATAATAATCTCACTTGACTAGACTTTATATACCGGGTGTTGCATCGTCGAGCGGGACATAGAAAATCCCATGTAATTTTAAATGGGGTCAATTATTGGCTTCCCTAATTATTTTAGAGAAAAATTCTATTTAGGTTTATTAAAGAGCACTAAAACCCACATTCAAAAGAATAACTTTAGATATTTTTGATGAGCCCGTTTACGGGTTATCGCCGATTTCTTTTTTAACTATTTCTCCTTTTTATGGCCCAGTATTTTCGGGCACCAGTCAAGGTAAAAGATGACTGTCAAATAAAGTTGTCATTTTGAAATGTGTTCTTTATTGTTATAAAAACTCGTACATCGAAAATATTAGCCATATATACACTTCTGAAGAAAAAATATTGATGATTAAATGGTATTATCAAGGAAATAGTTATCAAAATGTGTCAGACATGTTTGCTGCTCTGTATCCGAATAGACCGATACCCGCAAAATCTACAGTCGAAAGGACCATCAAGAAATTTGAGACAAAAGGCACTGTAATAAATAACTGCAGATGTGAAGAAAGGCAAGAACAAAGAAGAGATGCAAGAAATGATAGGGACTTGCAAAGGCAGGAACAAAGAAGAGATGCAAGAAATAATAGGGACTTGCAAGTTTTATTGTGCGTGGAAGAAAATGATGGGAAGATCAGCACAAGGAAACTTGAGGATGACATAGGATTAGATCACACCACAGCGTTACGAGCTTTGAAACGACATAAATATTATTCATACAAATATGAATAGCACCAAGAGCTAAGAGATAGGGACGAAATACGACGACAGGATTTTTGTTTTGGTATGATTAAAAAAGCACACACGGATAGGGAATTTTTAAAAAACATTTGTTTCACTGATGAATGCATATTTACCTTAAACAATGAACCCAATGTTAAATTATCGATATTGGAGCAAAGAAAACCAACACAGGTTTGTCGAAACAAGGACGCAATATCCACAAAAAGTTAATTTTTGGGCTGGGATTTTCGGAGAAAATATTATCGGGCCATTATTTCTTACACAAAATTTAAATGCAGAATATTTTCGGGAACTACTTGAATATCATATTGCCTACTTTACATGATGCCGCCAGGGAAAATCAGGAAGTTTGGTACCAAATGGATGGCTGCCCGGCACATAGTACCCTGGCTGTCCGGGAATTTTTAAACCGTGCTTTTAATGGAAATGTTATTGGCTTAAATCATAGAGTAAATTGGCCAGCCAGGTCTCCTGATTTATCGCCAAATGATTTCTTTCTCTGGGGCCATTTAAAAAACAGGATATACAAAGATAAAAAATACCCAAATCTAGACGAGTTAAAAAATGTTATTTCTGCCGAATGCAATAGAATTTCAGTTTACCAACTAGCGAATGTAAGAAGATAATTTTATGATCGCCTCGGTTATTGTCTAGCAGTCAATGGAGGAATATTTGAACATCTTCTTAAATCCTAAATTACCTTATTACCTATTAATTAGTAAAATATTGAAACATGTAAAATGTCATAATTAACCTTGTAATTGGATACTTTATTTTAGTTTTATTCAGATTAATTTGTACTCATAAATACCTTTTTTTCGATGTACGAGTTTTTATAACAATAAAGCACACATTTCAAAATGACAACTTTATTTGACAGTCATCTTTTACCTTGACTGGTGCCCGCAAATACGGGGCCATAAAAAGGAGAAATAGTTAAAAAGAAATCGGCGATAACCCGTAAACGGGCTCATCAAAAGTATCTAAAGTTATTCTTTTGAATGTGGGTTTTAGTGCTCTTTAATAAACCTAAATAGAATTTTTCTCTAAAACAATTAGGGAAGCCAATAATTGACCCCATTTAAAATTACATGGGATTTCCTATGTCCCGCTCGACGATGCAACACCCGGTATATGTAATAAGAAAATCTGAAAATAAGCACGAATCCGTATAGCGCTTGTACATACATTGTTTTTGCTGATATAAGCGTTTCCTTTTTATAAACGAAAACAATGGTAATTACTTCAATTACCTCTCCCATCACATGTTTGAATAAAATGCTGACCGAAATTTTAATAGACTCATGTTCTATTTTTTTTCTAGGAAATTAAAAAATAATAACCTGCAAACCCTAATTATTATTACAAGGTTTTTAAATAGAAAATAAAAATTATCAGTCTTATACCCCTTATTTTCATTCGATGATTAGATTCTGTAAATAATTCTCTTTTCAATGACATATCACATTTTATTATTTGTTTTAAAAGTGGCCGCTAAGATATAATTTCCCTTGTTTTCTAAAATGTCCGTACTCTTGGTAAAACAGGGTAAGCGGTAAAGAGTAGGCCATGGAAACTTTAAAATGGTTCATTTCAACCTGCTTTGTTATATAAAATTGACTTCCTTGAAAAAAATATATCCGTCAGGGCTATTTTATAGCTACAACCCATCTTTGTTTTACTATAATAGTATTATCATAAGTTATTAATTTTTTATTAGGTAATAGTAGAAATTAACAAGAAATATCATACATTTAATTTCTAGACCTATAGGATAGAGACATAATAATATATAATAATAAATGAATTGGAAACTAAGAACGAAACAGACATCTGCACTCTCGGAAGTTAACGAGGAGTAAAACGAGACAGGAAAGAGAGAAATCCGGACGGCGACTTCACCACACCGCCCATTCAGTCGGTTGGTTGTTCGATCGCGTTCAACAGGCATTTACGGAAACAGAGTCGAACAGCTCTGTGAATCATGCTTGCTATCGAAATCACAACTTTGCGTGAAGACATTTTAAAATCCGTTAAAAATAATTATTATGACAGGATAAACGTTTCCAAGCTTAAATCAGAATTGGAAATTATATTTAGTCGTGAAGATTTCTATAATAGTGTGGACCATTTAGCAGCTATTGTTAGAAATGAACCTCGGGTAAACGATTTCGGAAAGCGTAAAATTATTAGAAATTTTATTTTTTCTTGGTCTGAATTGCAAATTATTGAGCTCCTTTTCCTAGGGAAGAATTTAGAAATATTCGTTGGATGCCCGTATTATTTCCAAAAGTGTATATCATTACGGTCCCCGTCCTGAGTCATCCTTTGCACCCCAAAACCAATAAGATTGTAGGCTTATCCGATCAATTCGGCTGCCATTGTTAACAGTTACGACCAAATATGACAGATGGGTATGTACGGCCCCCAAATTGGGACTTTAATTCTCGCTTAGAATGCACATAAACCATTGTTTACCTCGAGAGCGTCCCTCAGGAATTATTTACGCAGATTAGTATTGGCCGCCTGGCACATATTTCGCGTGACACTTGTGCCATACGACAGGAGAATGTTCTGCTCCCGCTTACATTCATTATTTGTTGCCATTAAAGTGGTTTTGCGTCTCTAAGGGTGGTTTTTATTAGAATTGCACTTGTTATGCGAAATTGCTAAAGTACGTTCTGGATAAGAATACGCTGACACACCAAATGAGAGCGACTACTAGTATATCAAAGCTTGTTATAAAAATTCTAATCCGGTAAGTTCTAGTCTGTTCTACACTCATACTGACCATATATACAGGGTGTCTCTAAAAGGTGCGGAAAAAAAGCTACCACAAGTTACTGAGGCGTAAATATGACGATCTAACCCAACTTATCTTAGTCCAAAAGCGAATGATTTCGAGGATACAGAATCTACTATTCCATGACACGACTAGCTTTTATTGCTAGGCCCATTCTGGCATTGGCCACTAGTCATAATGTCATATTTGTCATAAGCAAACTAACTGCTTGTTAGGTTAGAGTGTATATTTGTTGCCAGGACTAAGTTGTATGGAAACTACACAAAAAATAATATAAGGCCATATTTTGTCAACACTGTGTTAGATATTGAAATACAAGTTAGATTGCACCACCAAGAAGTGAAGACTTTACTATTGATAGGATGGAAACACCTGCAGACCGGTTTCGAACTCTTTCGTTCTTGTCCGTACAGGGTAGGTGTCTATACCTTCCTAACGACAGGCTTAATACCAAAATTTAAAATAATATTAACCATCTGGGGTTGTATATAATTTTCAACGCCATCTCTTAGTAGTCCTGGTGTAGGTGTTTGGTTAAAATACATATTTAACTTAACTTGTTGTGGAAACTAGAGGTAAGATAACCTGTTGGTTGCAACATGCCGACTTGTTTGCCAATACTATAATATACTTAAGAATAATAGTTAGTTTCCAAAATGAAAGAATTTTGTTTAAACAAACCAAATCATAGTTAAAATTCGTTTGGGAAACTAAATATTATCGTTAGGTATACCACTATCAACTAATTTAGAGTGTAATAAATCACGTAGTGTACTAGTCAGTTAGTTGTGAACTAGTCGCTTGGTGTTTATGTAATGGGATTATTTTGTTACTGTGCGTTTGCATCTTAAATTAAAGATGCATTTTTGTAGCGTAAAAATGGAGGATAATTTCTGTTCTGCATACAGCTTATATCCGAGTAAGCCAAGCTTACTCAATTTTGTACAGACATTAGTAACTTAAGAAAATATTTTTATTGGGTCTACGATACTTTTTTCTGTCAGTAAAATGGTAATATTCAAAGCACTTACTTTCCACCATTGACAGAAGGGCCTCGGTAAAATTGATATTGCGTTTATATGTCTTTGATCCAAAATTGACGCTCGCATTAAAAAACGTTTTTTCTTTAAACGTAGAGTGTATTTCGAGTAAAAGCGTTTTATTTTATTTTTACAAGAACCATAAACCACTAAAGAAAATGGAAATAAAAAATAACATTCTCTTTTAATGGCTCCTTAAAAGGTGCAGGCGTATTTTCCTCTTATTGAGTTATGTCGGTAGTATAGAGGTACATGTGTTTTGTTCAGCCTGTTCGAAACATAAGGCCGTAAATGTATAAAATTTGTATTTTACGGCATTTCGCGCGGGTTGTACGTATGTACATCTAACTTTTACATTTTATTTAATATTAGAAATTCAATTGAAGGAGTCTCTGGTCTCGGGGGAGACAGCAGATCAGTAAAATTCAATATCCATTGAATTGAACTTACTTTTAAAAAAAAACGTCTTGGAGGTTTTTTTAATACGTTACTGTTGGAATAGTCTATTTCAGAAAGGCAGTGGCGGCTCGTCGGGTGAAGTAGGTAAAGAGGCTCTTTACCAAAAGGAAAATACAACCAAGAGGAAAGTTTTTCGACAATATTAAATATTATAGTACCAATACAGCTACCATTTTAGCCCTTAAAAAATAATTATGTTCGAATTAATAATATTAATTTAATCCGAATGCAGCTATGCATAATAGGGCCAAGGTTAACTCCGATGGACAATAATTATAAACACTCGTGCATTTTGGCGCGCCCCAGCGACCGTGTCCGTTAGCTCAAAGCAAGTGAAGATCCAACGCCCAACATGGCTTTAAGATTCACCGTTGCTATGGTTAAGTGACGTCAGTCACGCAAAAAGAATGTAACAATTTACATGATGATGAAGGGCAATTTAAAAATAGATCAGTAGTATGCACCATTATTTTAGCATTGGTTCGCCTAACCTTAAGGTATTTATTTTGAGGCTTCGCGAAACTTACGGTTATAGATATCGTTTTTACGTGATTTACTGTGTGATTAAAAAGTTTTGTTTTTATTTTTCAGTTAATTCAGTAGTGTACGTACCTACTTAGTTGTGTGTTTTAAAAATGAACCCAATTAATACCATAGTTTGTAATTTGTTGGAAATTCCATTCAGTCGTTGGACAGATGAGGATAAGAGAGACATTTTGTTACACGGGTTTGTTTAAGTACCCGCACTATACCTAGCTCTTCACTATTTTTTAAGACCGCGAGCCGTCACTGCAGAAAGGTGTAGAGTAATAAAATAGGAAATTCTTTTTTAATCTGTACTGTTAAAATTACGGAAAAAATTGGGGAGGAAGCACTTTCTTGTGTCACCCGGTATACTTTTTTTACATTACGCAAGATAGGACTTACTTATTAATTCTTATTATTCAAATTCAAAATATGCTTTATTGATCAAAAGAGCTTATACTCTTGTTGACAAAGCTGAAAACTTAGATCTAAATAAAATAAAGTCCAAATAAAAGTCAACCAAAAAGTCAAAGTGAGATGTACACTGTGGCTCAAATTAAAGGAGTACACTTTTTAATTTTGAATATTTTTCTAGATTTTGCACTGATTTAATTTATTTTTGGAGTGATGATGAACTGAAATCGTCTTAGTAAAATGTGCAATTTTTATCAAAATATTTTGAACAGGGCCGGATTGAAAGGTTTTTTTCAACAAACGTGCACTTATGCTCGTTGCAAACAAAAACTGATTTATTCATAATTCAGATAATACGTTTTTTTGGTAGATTAACTATCGAAACTTCTTCAGTATAAGTCTCACTCTAAAAGATTCTTAAATTCAAGAAATACAATTTATTTTGTTAAATATTAATAATAAATTTAATAATATTAACAATTACTGATATCAAGACTAACTATCACCTAAAATTGAAAGTAGTATAAATATTTATAGGATAACATTATGAATATGACCACCATGATTTTCTATCACGGATTGCAGTCGCCTTCGCCATAGGTCAATAGCTGTATTCATTATGTCCTGGTTAAAATTATTCCAACAGAACTGTAACTTTTCCATTAGCTCTTCGATGGTGTTAAACCTTTGACTATTGTGAACATTTGCCTCGAAAATTCCCCATATGGAATAGTCAACAGGGTTTAAGTCTGGACTATTGGGTGGCCACATCTCCGGTTCAATATAATCAGGGCATTGCTCAAACAAAAACATTCTTGTACTCCGAGAATATGGGAAGGAGCACCGTCTTGTTGGAATACGTAATCGTCGCAAATTGCTTCAATTTCAGGAAGCAAGTGATGTAAAAGTTGTTGTTGATACGCGTCCGAGTTGAGTTTTACTCCGGCATCTACAACAATGAGACTTGACTTCCCCAATTTGGAAACTGCCACCGCGACCATTACGCCAGGTGAAAAGTGACTTCTCTCGATTAAAAGATTTTTCAATGGGATTTCCCTCTTTACTCGCACATTTGCGTATACCCGATTATTTTGTGTAAGTATTCTTTGGCGGCATCAAGTAAACATCTTCTCAACTGAAAACCATATCTTTGCGATATTTTGCCGAGAACGGAATCCTCGTAGTAATAGATTACATCTTTCTAATCGTTTCTCCTATAATATTTCTTACCATGGTAATATTTCCTTGAGTTCTTAAAGTTTTTCTCCTTCCCCTTCCAAATTTTATTTTTATCGATCCATTATTTTCTGTAAGATGTCTTAAAAACTTGCCAACTGTTCCAACATACCAATTTTTTTCAGGAAACTCCTTTACAATTTTTCTTGCGCCGTAATTATGTGTTTGTCGAAAATATTTTATAAGAATTCGATCCTCTTCACTTAAAACTGCCATTGTGTACGGATTAGCTGTCATGAAGCGCACAAAACGTCAAAAATAACATTGTTTATTATTTTAATAATAGTCATGGAAACTTTGATTTTTAATAACTGTCATGGATGCTGCTATCATGGTTTAAACGACTTCAAATTTCCAAAATGATATCCGGAATGTTTTAGTACATCAATGAACGAAATAAATTGTATTTCTTGAATTTAAGAATCTTTCAGAGTGAGACCTATACTGAAGAAGTTTCGATAGTTAATCTACCAAAAAAACGTATTATCTGAATTATGAATAAATCAGTTTTCGTTTGCAACGAGCATAAGTGCACGTTTGTTGAAAAAAAACTGTCAATCCGGCCCTGTTCAAAATATTTTGATAAAAATTGCACATTTTACTAAGACGATTTCAGTTCATCATCACTCCAAAAATAAATTAAATCAGTGCAAAATCTAGAAAAATATTCAAAATTAAAAAGTGTACTCCTTTAATTTGAGCACAGTGTACATAACAATAATAAAATCTATTGAACTAAGTATTCCAAGAGACAGCCCGCGCAATAATCTAGAAATGGAATTAACTGATGAATTTTGATGAAAACGGGGTCGTTTGAAATTCAAATATTGTTTTACGTTTTAAATCCAAATTTTAATGGACGCAGTGTAGATGAGAGGGGCAAAAAAAATACCTTAAAGCAATGAAAGACCCTCAAATGAAAATAAAACATCTGTTAACTTTTTTTTTTTTGTTTAACCCAACGAGTTCTAGGGTTAATTTAATTATCAAAAACCCTTATTAATTATTCGGCAGCTTTTTTGTCTATATTGTTATACAATTTTTAATGTTGTGTTTTCCAGAGCAGACAGCATAATTTATGTAAAAATCAAAAGATAATTAAAACTTTTTGAGGCGAATATATAATTAATGCTGCCATGAAGGAAAAAGGTTAAGGGAGGAAACCAAGCCACATTTATTTTTAAGTTATAGTATATTTCAGAAAGGTGTAGAGTAATAAAATGGGAAATTCCGTCCAGTTCGGCTCAATTTCGGTACAAATACATTATACAGAAATTAAATTATAAAAAATCATAATATTCTTCATCATCTGAGGAACTGTCATCTCCTCTCGACGTTATAATTAACGGGTCGACGGTCCGTTGATCAGGTGCGTCAAGATCTCACTTTTTTTCCTCTTCTTTAATGACATGATGGACTGCTTTTCGCCATTTCTCTGGTGTCACTTCCTTAATGGCTTGATCCAACAGTAGCTTAACGTCTTTCATTTTGAATGTTATGTTGTGTCTTACTACAAATCCTTTCACTTGCGCCGATATAAGTTTTATAGTATTTAGTTCGCAATGATGTGGCGGTGTGCGCAGTACAGTTACACTATGTTTTTCAGTTATATCTTTCACGGCATATTTCATTGAACGATGTTTGTGTAAATTTGCTATAGCTAATTTTCTTCTTTATCAAATTATCTTCTTTTTTTTCTTTGGTTAGTTATCATAAATAATTTAATGCACGAAATTTACGTGCGCCTATGGCCGACACCGAAATTGAGCCGAACTGGACGGAATTTCCCATTTTATTACTCCACACCTTTCTGAAAGAGACTATAGGGGAGCGATCATCACTTTTTTAAAAATGTTGCAAATAATGCCATTTGATAAGTTCCTTTATTTAACAATCTACTTTCCCCAGTAGGTATTTTTTTCTATTGTTAGCCTAGTACCCGTAGCAGTTTATAAAAATAATCCCAAATAAAAAACTTTTTAAGGATTTAAAAAAATCTGCAATAATTCGGTCGAGTCTGGAGCGCCGACAAAGAGCAAAATTAAAAGGTCCGCCTGCCAATTCAATTAAAAAACAAGCTTTTTTACTCTCGTTCCACCTGAATATGAGAGATCCTGGACATTTTGTCTGATTTTCAGAGCGGAAAAAAAACCCAAAAAAATCCGGAATTGTTGAAACAAACTGAAATAAAACATTTCGTCTCGCGCGGAAATCAACGTCGGTAACAATGAAATTTTTTGGTAGGGAACACTAAAATTTACCATACCTTGATGATCACACTTGAACAAACTCAATATTTACCATATTAAATTTTAAGCGCTATTTTGGATTCTGGATAATAAAAGCGTTGGTAAAGTTAATGAAGATTTACCAAAATAAAAGATGTTTTGAATATTTACTGTAGTTTAGTCCAGTAGCCGGCTATATCTCGGAAACTATTGGGCATAGAAACTCGAGAGAAAAAAATATAACTAAAGTGGCTATGAGAAAATCCTGGAATTAATTTTTAAGTTCCGCATTTTGCCGCAAGAGGGCGTAATTGAAAAGTAAATTTTAAAATTTTACATATCTCCGAAAATTCCACATTAAGGTATATCTTTGGTAACATCATTAAAACGCTTGGACAATTATGCATCATTTTGGTCTGATGCTCATTGGCGTACCGACTTTAATAAGAGAGGGGGAAGCTGTTGAAAGTGTAATCATTTAAATCGCTGTAACTTATAAACGACTTATCCGATTTTAGCAAACTAAAGACTGTTTGGAAGAGAAATGTATGCACTTTCACCAATCGTATTTAGTTGTCCATAATAATACTCAAAAAAATTGCTAGAGGGCGAAATTTGTAATAATAACACATTTTTTGATTTTACTCCGAAAAAATAAATCATACGGTATAATTATGATACCATAATCATAATAATAAAATTTGCTAGGAAAAATATTTAAACCGCAGCTCGATATCTAGGTTCGTTTCAGCGTTATCGCCAATAGAATAATTTTTAAAACTTTAAATGAAGAAGCAGTTATATATTTTTTAAGAAAAAGAGTGGTACGCCACTGATATTTTTCCATGTGGATATTAATTCTGATTAGCCTGGTCAATGCTGCATAAAAATGGTTTCTTGACTTTTTTCTCTTCAGGCACACCGTTCTTAATTAAAATGATTAAATTAAATTAGCTTCATGCATGCCTATTAAGTGAAGGTGGTTATTTCCAAAAATTTTTATAAAACGAAATTTTTCATTATTAATTTATAATAAAAATAAATATTATGTATCACAACAAAGAAAATATCTTGTTTTCATATTAGTTGGAAGAAATAAAATATTGGTTTAGCTGAATTTTACTCTGTATATATCTTATTTCAATTTTACATCAAGGTTCCTACAAACTTGTATTTATCAATTAAGCTTGTAATAACACATTATGAATTTGTAGTCCCTATCATTTTGTTAATTTCGATTAAGATACTTTCTTAGTTACCAGATCTAACTTTTCTTTTCAAGTAATATTATTCTTCATATTTATAACTAACGGCATCAACAGAGACTTGACGCCCTTGCCCGGTGGGTGATATGTAACAACATTCTAGCCAGGACTGTCAGGAGGTTATGTTTATGTTAGGGTGCTTTTGCGGTTCCGTGTCCATTTTTTCGTGTTTTTAAGGCAATAATTGGCCATTTTCATGGCCGTGCCCGTGTGAAAAATGGATGTGACAATATTTGGTGTAATTTATTTGTGTGTATTTTCTTTCTTGTATACCTTCTTATAGGCAGAAGGAAGTTAAATCATAAGTAAGTAAAAATTCAAATTTTTATCATTGCAGTTGTACATTAGAAAGTTTAAATGATATTTTTATAAAGCATGGCAAGGTGACCCGATGAGAAATAACTTAAAAAAAATTGTTTTTGTTCTATGTTCCATTTCTATAAAAGAACGTCATTTTGATGACTTTTTAATCTGACCAAGTACAACAAATTTCATATAGCTGTATATTTTAAATAGAAAGTCCAGGGGATATTTTTTGTTTTTTAATAATCGCAGTTGTAGATAAGAAAATTTAAATAAGGACAATTCAGTTCTATAAGCAATTGAACAACCCAAAAGGTTGAGTAAAATAAGTTAAAAATCTAGTGTTTCTGTTTTGTATTGTATACGTATGTATTATAAAGAACATGAGAGAACAAGGACATTGGAAATAATTTTTTTTTAAAGAAACCATAATATCCCTGATAATTTATTCCAATTAGTTTACTCATACCTAATAGAGTAGTAATACCAAGGCATTTTTTTTTTTAAATGGGGACCTAGGAAGGAATATTTTTCGTTACTAAGTATAAATTACATTTGACATATTTTTTAGAAATGAAACAGACTTTTTTTAAAGTTATTTCTATCAAATCAACTTGCTAATTTTGCCATGCGTTATACGCAGTTGATTCAAACTTTCTAATGTGCAACTGTAATGACAAAAATATAAAATTTGTACTTATTTATGATTCAACTTCTTTCTTACAATTAAAAAGTACAGAAGAAAGATAATAAACAGAATGTTGTGACTACACGTAATTGTTACTCTATGAAAATTTCAAGTTTGTCCCAAATAAATGATTGTTTTGGCAATATTTGTAGATTGCATCATTAACAAAAACAATATTGCCTTACAAAAAAAAATTCAATTTTCCATATTTACACATTAGTTGTGACAACTAATTTTTAAAGCGAGAGTACCATATAAATTTAGTTATCCGTATATAAAATTTCGTTGTGACAACTAAAATTTGTAGGTTGGGTTGGTTAATGTTATTAATTAGTTCAACAGTTCAATAACGACAATTTTTTTTGGTTGTACAAACTAATTTTTGGGTTGAGTCCGATTTCACGAAAATAAATAGTTGTCAGAACCAAATTTTAGTAATGTTATTTTTAGGAGTGTTCAATAATTGTTTTAACACCGGAGTCGACGCTGATCTAAAATATTTATTCGAAAACTAACATTATTTATTTTAAGCCTTTTAATCTTAGACAAGAAAAATTGTGATAAAAATTAATAGACGCCGTTTATCACAACCCAATTGCCTTGAAATATTAGGAAAAACCTGGGTAATTTTATTAATTGTAGTCATTATTTTTGTAACCCGAAACAATCGCTACGTTAATTAGTTTTATTTTTCTCGGATAAAAGGAAACATCGAAATAAGCCGAAGATACGCGTCGGACAAAACAATTTACCGCCAATAATTGGAACTTCAGTCCGAGTGAAACAAAATTCACGCCGTGTCTCTCTATTTTCTAATAATTCTTGTCTCCGGATTTTACAAAAGACATCACGTGAAATAGGAACGCCACAAAGTAAAAATATTTTTCTCGATATTATTTTACAGCATACAAACTAAATAAGATACTTTTATAGACGTTTTTGTGGTATAATAGTGGATTTTCCACGATGTCTGAGAAGTATTAGTTTTGTAGATGACACTGTAGACTTATGGTACACAAAAACCACAAAGAAAATGTACTATTGTGTATATAAAAATAGTATATATAATAGTTGAGATCATTTCATTTGCATTAAAATCTATTTATTATTAAGTTAATACCAATAAATTCAAACAAGATTTAAAGCACTTAATAGTATTTTATCTACTTTCATTTAGTAATATGACTTTTACAGTTCTGTAAATCGTTTTGTGAGGGCATCTATTACAGAACTAGAGCTGTAATGAAGAAAAAACGGTTTAATTAAAATTTTGCTGTTAAATAAAAGCACACTTTTTAGAAGAATGATTTATTATTAACAATTATAAAATTAATTACCAATTATTAATTAAAATATATCTTGATTGTTTTGACTGAAATCCTAGTTCTCAACATTGAGAGTGAGTCCATAGTGTAGATGGTTTCTGGGAGCGTTGCTTTGTGGAAAAATAACCCAAAAGGATTTTCTCAGACACCTCCTTTATTTTGTTAGCTTTGCACCATTCTTCAAACTTCTGATACTCCAACTCATACCGCGCCTTGGATTTTGTCGGAACTAAACTTGAGATCGCTTCGTTTGCCGCTGCCTCTATATCAGAGGGTAAACTTCCATAAGAAACGCTCATTTTGAAAAACGCTTTTTATATTTTTGAATTTGTTTGCCAAAGTTTCGACAGTAACCATGCGAAACAGTAACTATGCGAAAGGTAACATAAAAAACTTGATTAGTAAACTTAATAGCAGGTGTATTTTTACAGGTGCATTTTTATTTTTAGAAATGCCCTTTGCCAAATATTTTTATTCATAGATGAAAGTAGATAAAATTTTGTACAATATTCTTGTTGTAAATTCATATTACTACACTCGATGTTTTATTAAACTCGGCTGACGCCTCGTTTGACAACTTTAACATCTCGTGTTGTAATATGAATCTTTACAACACTAATTTCGTAAATAACTATTACATTACTTGGCCGGTAGGTGACTTATTACGAGTGCTGTAATAACACCTAACGAACGTGTATCGTATGATATTTTATTTCATTTTGTCATTATAATCCTTTTTAATAAGATTTAATAGAAATGTTTATTACAAATTTTAAAATATAAAAGCGACTGTCGTTTGCTTGTCACTGTCAAATAGATAAAATTATAATATTTGAGTAAATAACATAAATATAGTTTAAATAAAATAAAAATTACTAACTTTAGTTAAGTAAACTATTTAAAAAATTGTAAAAGAGAGCCTATTCTGTAGTTGCGTAACATTTTTCATTTAGTAAAGTTGTTAGTTGGTACAACATGTGTACTTGAACATTTTGTTTCCTATAATTTTAAATGACAACTTGTCAAAAATCCAAAGTAAAAAGTCATTATTTCTAAAAACAAAAGATGGTTGCTAGGCAATACATTACAGTACCTGACACTGTAATGTTCCGCTTACCGGCCGCAAATGAGTACATGGTAAGTTGATTTACTGGACAAAATGAAATAAATAATAATTCTAGATTGTGTCTAGTATAAAATTCTTTTATTGAGTATTGGTTTGTTTTCTGTGGAAAAATTGTATCATAACAAAACTGATACCGATGTTCATCATATCATCAGCCCCCAACGGAGCGAATTCCCGTTAGAACGAAGTAAATAAGGGTTTTAAAAATACATGCCGATACATAAACAGGCTGTTGATGTGGGGATCTATTTATATTCAAAGGTGGTAGTGTAAGCCAATGGAACATCATAAAATTCAAAATACTTTTAAATATTTGATAAAAGAAAATATTTCAGTGTTAACTGAGACACAAAATATATTTTTGCACTCCGTTACTACGCAGCTATATAGAGCATCTTTTTGGAACTATTTTTTACTCCTTAGGAACTAATGTTAATTTTAACAAACAAGTCCTTTTGCAGAACTTTTAATTGCCTATAGTCTATTTCAGAAAGGTGTAGAGAAATAAAATGGGACATTGCGTCCAGTTCAGCTTCATTTTGGTGTCGGCCATAGGCGCAGGTAAATTTTGTGCCTTAAATTATTTATGATTATTAACCAAAAAAATAAGAAGATAATTTAATAAAGAAGGAACTTTTAGCTATAACCAATTTACACAAAACAACGTTTTATAAAATATGCCGTGGAAGATATAGCTGAAAAACATATTGTAACTGTGCTGCGCACACCGCTATATAATTGCGAACTAAATCCTATAGAACTTATATGGGCGCAAGTGAAAGGATTTGTAGCAAGACACAACACCACATTCAAAATGAAAGACGTTAAGGTACTATTTGATCAAACCATTAACGAAGTGACACCAGAGAACTGGCAAAAAGCAGTCCATCATGTCATTAAGGAAGAAGAGAAAATGTGGGATCTTGACCACCTGATCGATCGTTCCTCAGATGACGAACAATATTATGATTTTTTATAATTTAATTTATGTATAATATATTTTTGTTATTTTGTATTTTTTTATAATGCTTAATAAAAAAAAATAAGTGTAACTAATACTTTGTACATAATGCACGCCTTTATCGCACCATTTTTAGTGTTTGTGAATACATAACAATAGAAAAAACCCATTAAGTGACCCAAACTCGGGTGGTACTACCTGCACTTGATGAAAATAAATAATTTTGCAATGAAATCAATGCCAAATTAGAAAAGTGGCTTAAATATTCGTTGGGTCACTCTGTAGTCCCTTTGCATAAGTAATGAGATTTATTATTCTACACCTTTCTGAAATAGACTATAAAGACATTCTCGCGGGTATATCTTACTTACTTTACACATTTTTTAGTTTGTGTAGCTTTGTCTCCAATAGAATAACTGTTTATATATTATTATTAACATATTTTATCCAACACCATCCTCATTAAATCAATATTTGTAAACGGTATATCATATTGTCAATAATTATGAAATAAATGATAAAGTGTGTATCATGATTTAAAAAATTGTGAAACTACAAATTTTTTATAACTTAAAAATTATTAACGGCATGTTCAAATAACTTAATTTGCACCCTCCTTTGTCTTCGAGTTACCAGGGATTAGACCATACAAAGAACTTTAATTAATAAAAATTTAAAGACCATCTTTGATTCTGGGTTTATCAGGTAATAGATTTTCAGATTTGTTTTTTACAGTACACACACCAATAATTGTGCATTTATTCTTAAAACACTACATCGTTAAAATAAACCTTATCCCTGGTACACGCTCCATGTAACTCAGTCGAACAAAACATTTAAAAATAATTTTATAGTTTAAAAAATCCTTTGCAAAACATTTTGTTCTGCAAACATATGCGAAACTACTTTAAAAATAATCAAGATTTTACTTGGACGAATACAGCGAGTAAACATTTTAAACGGAAATTAGTGCCGGTAAATAAATAGCAAGGATTCAGGCTTGAAAATAATGATATTTACAAACATTATAAAGGGTAAAAAATATTTAAAAAAAACTATGCAAATTGTTAGTTATATTTTTGTATTAAATAAAGAGAAATTTCTGTACTACGACTGGGTTACTTTAACTTCGAACACTATTAAATTAACTTCGCTGTCTTAGCAAGTTTCCTCGGAAAAGCCAGCAAGTAAAAATGAGCCAATTTAAAAAAAACTGCAGCAAACGTCATGTGGTCAAATTATCCCAGTTTTAGGTATTTTAATAAAATTCTAAAATGTACTTTTTAACTGTGTATTAATCCGGGAAATTACACCACATTACAACTTCAACAAGAAGCATTTTTCAGAGTTAAAACCAATATATAAGTTTTATAACTTTTTCTAAAAGTTTTCGTGCTCGCGGGCATATATAATCCAGACTTAAAGTAGTTATATTTTGCTTAGTTAAACTGATATTACCTACGTAGTCTTAAAATGGAAACTGTGGTTGTAAAAATATTAAAATGGTAAATGTAAGACTGTAATATTACGTATATTAAGGTTAGTAACAACCAAAAATTATCTACAAATAAACTAGAAGAAGTTTAGTGTGCGTAATAATTAATATTTATATAATAATTATTACACGATTTGGTCAACGGATAGTGTCGCATCCTAGTGGGTACTTCGGCTCGATCTATTTCAGATCCTGCGAATTGCAGAGAGGTATAGTGAAGCGCAAACTGTCATTCCCTATACTAGATGCGTGGATTTCACGTCAGGAGGCTTTGTCTTCTGCATTGGTGTTGATTCCACCAGTGACGATGCCGCGTTCTCACCAAGCGCGTTTTTATTGTTTCTGGAGTTGAATATGGGTTATGGCTTTCCGTAGAGTCCTACATAGGACGAAGCAGCTGTCATTTACCTGTGCCCCGGTGAATCCACTATAGGGAAGAGTGTAAAATATATCATCTTTCAACCCACCCTATTCATGCCGTTAACCAGGCCGGATGAGATCGAATATTTCGAGGGGTGCGGAAGAAGGTACACACTCCCCAACCGGTAGGTCATGCAATGGTAAAAAACCAAGGGTTGATAGCCCTTGGGGGATGTCGCATGACTGAGAATCGTGGTTCGGAACCCATGTTAAGCTATAGGTGCCCTCGGAAATGGTCCTGGTAGAGAACGAAGAGGAAAAAATCATGTGAAAAAAAATCCCCTCCTCGCTACGGTCCTGATTTTACTCAATAAATTTAACACTACACTCGTTATCATTTTGAACATTTTAATTAAAAAATTATATCCAATTTTAATTATTAATATTCAATTAAGCCGACCCAGTCCAATTTAACTTTTCTACTAATCCAGTGAAAATTATTAAACCTTAACTTAGGAATTTTGAACTTTACTTCTTCCTCGAGATTTCCAAACTTTTCCTTATCGGAAAAAAATGTTCAAAAGTATTTTTAAACTAATAAATTGCTACTGAGATGTTCGATATTACTGTTTAATTACTGCTTTTCAATGGCAAAGTAATATTTTTTTTAGTAGATCAATTATTAAAAAAATTAATGCATGCACTTATACAGGCAGGGACTTCTTCACTAAATATTGATTTTGACCCATTTTATGTTTTTAAATTTTCTTTTTCCGGGCCGTATCTTTGGTTTTTTTTCTCTGCAAGTGGCGATTGACGGGTTTCTCTCAGACACCTTCACCATCAATGCCGGTGTTCCTCAAGGGTCCATATTGTCGCCTACCCTCTTTTTACTGTATATTAACGACCTTCTAGTGAAAACCCAAAATCCAATTTATAGCTTTGCTGATGACAGCACACTTGTCTCATCTTTTACCTTAACTCCCCAAACATCCGCTGCCGACGCACATCTTCGCAGGCAGCATGAAGTATTGCGCCTCAACAATGACCTGGAAGAAATTTTGGCTTGGGGTGACAGTAACCAAGTCGAATTTAATGCTAAGAAAACCCAGGCAGCAGTCTTCTCCAAAAAGGTTAACATTGCAGAACCGGATATAGTCATGGCAGGACACGCAATTCCCCTGGCACCGTCTATTAATTTGCTGGGGGTCAATCTGGGAGGAAATATGTCTTGGCATGATCACGTTGCCGCAATTGCCAAGGCAGCTGCACAGAAACTTGGTGTACTTTTCCGCACCAAAAGGTTGTACACACCTCATCGACTTTTGACACTCTACAAAGCCCAGATTCGACCATCATAAGAATATTGCTCTCATGTCTGGAGCTCTGCACCCAAGCACACCCTTCGACTACTGGATTCCATTCAAAGGAGAGCCGTTCGTCTGATCGGCGACCTCGAGCTGACCAAGACCCTCGATAGCCTGAAGCATCGAAGACAGGTTGGTGATTTGGCTCTCTTTTACAGATATTTCCATGGCAGGTGTTCGACTGACATTGCCCACTTGATTCCACCTAGAGCAATGCAAAACAGAAATACACGGCGAACCACTGCCGCTCATCCATATGTTGTTCAGCTTAGTACTCCTCGAACTTCATTGTTCAAGAATTCTTTCATCTGGAGAACGTCATCTTTGTGGAATGATCTTCCTGAGGTCGTGTTTCCCAATGAATACAATCTTCAACGTTTTAAGACCAACGTTAATCGCTTTCTTCGCACTCGCACCGCTCCCAGAGCGCCTTAAAGGATTTTTCCTACAGTGCAGGTGTTTTATCATAAAAAAAAAAAAAAAAAAAATAGAAATGGTTTGTGATCCTAATATTTTTTCATTTTAGTTCAAGATGTTAATGCTGAATATCATACATTCGATCATACCGAAAAAGCCCATTATGGCCAAGGAAGTACTGGCCAATATGATAGACTGTCCTTTATAAACAGCGAGTTGTAGTCTCTAGAAGAAAATACGTTCATGACTATGTCTATATAAGTTCTTATAGCTTATTAAATCAAAGCTCGTAAAGCGATGCCGCAACAATCTATGCACACTTGGCAACCAACATCGGGTTATTCTGTGCTGGGTTCCTGGACACTCCAAAATAGATGGCAACGAGGCTGCCGATGCGCTCGCAAGAGAGGGCGCAGGCATGCCAGCTGATCTAGCAGACAATACAGTAAACAAACCACTGGGATTGGTCAAAGAGGAGATTGACTACACGGCCAAGCAGCTTGCACAGAACAGATGGACAGGGTTGACAACCTGTAGTACATCCAGACAACTGTGGCCCACATTCGATAAAAAGAGAACCGCAGAGCTATTGAGACACAGTCAAAAAGACGTGAGAAATATTACTGCGGTTGTTACCGGACATTGCCTCTTCGGTAGACATGCCGAACATATGCAAATACCCACTAACGACTTCTGCAGAAGTTGCAGAGATGAGGAAGAGGAAGAAAGTATTCAACATTTTCTGTGTGAATGCCCTGGCCTCGCAAGAAGGAGGTTCACTACTCTGGGTGAACCATCTTTCGATAGCCTGGAGGAACTAAGCAACTTACAACTTGGACGGCTGAGCAGATTTCTGAACAGTAGTGGCTGGTTTGAATGAGTTGTTAAAATCCTTCCGCGGTTACGTCGCACTAACCATCAGAGATCTGATGAAGGTGGGTCTTACGGAACACATGTGGTATCACAACGGACCTAATTAGGACTTCGTGAGACTGTTTGGTCAGAACCAAGGGTCTGCCACTCTTACCTAACCTAACCTAACCTATAGTCTATTTCAGAAAGGTGTAGAGTAATAAAATGGGAAATTCCGTCCAGTTCGGCTCAATTTCGGTGTCGGCCATAGGCACACTCGGAAGCGAAGAGGGATTTAAAAAAAAAGGTTTGCTAACCTTTCAGTCATTCAATACGGGAGATTACCACGTAGACATAAATTCGAATGTTTTTGAGGATTATTTTTGTGAAATGACAAAATATCTTCTAGCTTCTTCAGTAATAGTTATGGATAACGCCAGCTATCAATATTGAATTTGAATAAAATTTGATAAAGAAGGAACTATTAGCTATAGCAAATTTACACAAACATCGTTTTATGAAATATGCCGTATAAGATATAGCTAGAAAACATAGTGTAACTGTGCTGCTACACCACCGTATCATTGCGAACTAAATCGAATAGAACTTATATGGGCACAAGTGAAAGGATTTGTAACAAGACACAACACGTCATTCAAAATGAAAGAGTTCGGCTACTGTTTGATCAAGCCATTAAGAAAGTGACACCAGAGAACTGGCGAAAAATAGTCCATGATGACCTTAAAGAAGAGGAGAAAATATTGGATCTAGACCACCTGATTGGTCGGACCGTCGACCCGTTAATTATAACGTGAAGAGGAGATAACAGTTCCTCAAATGACGAATATTATTATGATGTTTTATAATTTAATTTCTGTATAATGTAGTTTTTGTATTTTGTATTTTTTTTTATAATGTTTAATAAAAAATAAGTGTAATATACAAAATATCATTTGTAGTCTATTTCAGAAAGGTGTAGAGTAATAAAATGGGAAGTTCCGTTCAGTTCGGCTCAATTTCGGTGATGGCCATAGGCGCAGGTAAATTTTGTGCATCAAATGATTTACGATAACTAACCAAACCAAAAAAGAAGATAATTTGATAAAAAAGGGACTATTCGCTATAGCAAATTTACACAAACATCGTTTTATGAAATATTTCGTGGAAGATATAGCTGAAAAACATAGTGTAACTGTGCTGCGCACACCGCCATATTATTGCGAACTAAATCCTATAGAACTTATATGGGCGCAAGTGAAAGGATTTGTAGCAAGACACAACACGACATTCAAAATGAAAGATGTTAAGCTACTATTTGATCAAGCCATTAAGAAAGTGACACCAGAGAACTGGCAAAAAGCAATCCATCATGACATTAAAGAAGAAGAGAAAATGTGGGATCTAGACCACCTGATCGATCGGACCGTCGACCTGTAAGTAATATCGTGAAGAGGAGATGACAGTTCCTCAGTTGACGAAAAATATTATGATATTTTATAATATAATTTTTATATAATGTATTTTTTGTAATTTGTATTTTTTTTATAGTGCTTAATAAAAAATAAGTGTAACTAATGCTATGTACATAACGCACGCCTTTGTCGCACCATTTTCAGTGTTTGTGAATTGATAACAATAGGCAAAACCCATGAATTGACCCAAACGCGGGTGGTACTACCTGCACTTGATGAAAATAAATAATTTTGCAATAAAATTAATCATATTCTAATAAGAGCTGAACATCTCACTTGACATACGAAGGCGCTACCCAAAGGCGCTTCTCCATTATTAAAATTCGTTTTATTCAGAGTATCGGTTAAAATTAAAATATCCTTTTTTGCAAGGAATTTCTGGGTCAAATTCAAACAAGCCTCCAATACCAATATTATTTTTGCACAGGGCTTCCTTTAACTTTCGTGTTGATCTTGTCAAGTTGCTTCCCTCTAGTGGTTATTAAAATTAATAACCTATCGATCAGGGTCGTACCACGAGAAAAAACAGTTTTTTTTTTTAATTTTAACATTTTAAATTTTTCTTAGTCGACAGATTTTTTATATGCGATTTGGTCCTACATTTTTAATTTTTTCATAAAAATAAGTCCAGAAAATTTCTCCTTTAATTATTATCTACCTAGACAGCGGCTTTGTTATTTTCTTGAGACGCCGCGGACAACGCAAAATCTTTTAACCGCTTCTCGGCTAAGACAATATTAGCATTAGTCCGATACACATACACCACATATTGCATCGAAAATCGAAACAGCCATTCTAAGGAACCAACCCGAGCAAACCCGACTAGGATCGTATTAATAAAAAATAAAAGTTGGTAATATTTGGTTACTTGGGAACCTGGGGTGGGTGGTGGAGCGCTTTAAGTAGATATTTTCCACTCCGTTATTTCATTTCTTCCATCCCTTATGCCTGACTGCGTCACTGGGTCTGGCGCTGGATATTTTAGAGGACGGATTGCTTCCCTTGCTTTCTTGGACCGTACGCCTCTGCTTGCACCCCTTCAAAAGTTAATACAAAAAGATCGGAAAAAGGGATACGGCTTTATTTTTCGAAACCTTTACATCAGGGATATGGTTATTTTCAATTATTCCGAACTTAAATGAATAAAAATAAAGTTATTGCTTTCGGGGAATAAGTATTATCGCTTTGCATTTGATGCTTTCGCGGTTTTAAATTATTTTAGCTCTTCTTAGTAGTTTTATTATTTAGTATAGCGGGCAAAAATTGATACGTGGCCTTTGCAATAACGGATATTCTTATAGAAAATGTGTACTCTAATTAAAGGGCTGTAAGCAGTTTAAAACAGTTTTTTATTCCTCAGAAAAAAACGATTTGTCTCTTAATTCAGGTTGTACATTATGTGAAATTATTGGATTTTTGAGGTATTTTTTATTTATATTTACCTGTTTACTATCAAGTGTTTACTACTAACTACTTACTACTTTACCTTGCGTTTTCTTGGCCCGAGTCCTTGCCATGTTTATTAACGGATTTAAAAAAAAGGAATTCCTATAATATTGCTTCTTATACAAATAAAATTCTAAAAGATATAAAAAGTCTACATTGTAGGGTCACAATTTACTACAGTAAAATCCAAATAAATCCATTTTATTGCAAATCAAACTTTGGATGTAAAATTTTTATTACTTTTAACGATGCACTTCTACTTATAGGCGTTATATTACTAATATGCACACCAGATAAGATCAATTTAATTCAGTGAACGATATTAAGGAACATATAATGATTTTATGGATGTTCAGTAATAGTTTATTTATCGAAGTTAATCCCTATTTTGTATTTTAATATTATAAATTTATTGTTATAGTTTATTTCAAAAAGGTGTAGAGTAATAAAAGCTCATTAGGTATGCAAAGGGACTACAGAGTGACCCAACGAATATTTAAGCCACTATAATAATTTGGCATTGATTTCATTGCAAAATTCTTTATTTTCATTAAGTGCAGGTAGTGCCACCCGGGTTTGGGTCAATTTATGAGTTTTACCGATTGTTATCCTATTGTTATACTAAAAATCGTGTGATAAAGGCGTGCATTATGTACATAGCATTAGGTACACTTATTTTTGGCGGTCAAGATCCCACATTTTCTCCTCTTCTTTAATAACATGATGGACTGCTTTTCACCAGTTCCTTGGTGTCACTTTCTTAATGGCTTGATCAAACAGTAGCTTAACGTCTTTCATTTTGAATGTCGTGTTGTGTCTTGCTACAAATCCTTTCACTGGCGCCCATATAAGTTCTATAGGAGTTAGTTCGTAATGATATGGCGGTGCGCGCAGCAGAGTTACACTAAGTTTTTCAGCTATATCTTCCACGGCATATTTCATATAACGATGTTTGTGTAAATATGCTATAGCTAATAGTTTCTTCTTTATCAAATTATCTTCAAATTCAATACTTTTGGTGGTTAACCAGTCGATAATTGCTTGCTTTCTCCAAGATGAAGTTGGAGTCTTCTCTGTGCGTCATGAATAATATCTAGCGGTATCCATAACTATTACTGAATCAGCTGGAAGATATTTTATCATTTCACCAAAAAGTTTACAAAAACATTCGAATTTATGTCCTCGTGATAATCTCCCGAATTGAATTTTGCAATTACTTGAAATTTTAATATTACAAACAATACTGTTTTATCTTAATACCCGTTAACCTAATTCTCTAACATTTTCGGTTAGATACTATAACACTTATATGAGCGCAAGTAAAAGAATTTGTAGCAAGACACAACACGACATTCAAAATAAAAGACGTTAAGCTACTGTTTGATCAAGCCAATAAGGAAGTTACACCAGAGAACTGGCGAAAAGTAGTATGTATTAAAGAAGAGTAGAAAATGTGGGATCTTGATCACCTGATCGATCGGACCGTCGGCCCGTTTATTGTAACCTCAAGAGGAGATAATAGTTTCTCAGATGACGAAGAATATTATGATTTTTTATAATTTAATTTCTGTGTTTTTTGTATTTTTTTATTATGTTTTATAAAAAATAAGGGTACTTAATACTATGTACATATTGCACGCCTTTGTCACACCATTTTCAATGTTTGTAAATGTATTACAATAGGCAAAACCCATAAATTGACCCAAACCAGGATGGTACCTGCACTTGATGAAAATAAAGAACTTTGCAATGTAATCAATGTCAAATTATGAAAGTGGCTTAAATATTCGTTGGGTCACTCTGTAGTCCCTTTGCATACCTAATAAGCTTTTATTACTCTACACCTTTCTGAAATAGACTATAAATACAAACTTTTCAATATGAGAACGATAGTCCTTGAAAATAAATACCTTATAAGGTTTTGATCCAAATACTGTACACTTGTATTAAGTACTAAATTATTTATGTTATATTACCTTACGCTTGGTTAAGGGTTCGGTTTATCACCGTGTAACAGAAATTAAGGAAACAAACAGGTTAAGGTCCAGCTTTTTAAATCAGAAATTGAACATATTGTTAGTGTAATATAGGTTTCCATACAGGGCCGTAGCTAGACGTTATTCATGGGGGGGGGGGTTATTAAGTTAAAAAAAAGTTGCATTTTTGGGTGCCATGCCCTGTTAAATTCGAAAAAAGCGCCGCAGGCGAAAAATTTTCGGGGCCACGCCCAAAGTTCGTTTGAAATTCACCTAACTAGTATCAAATTTCGAAAATAAAATTATTACCTCTCTCACTCTACATAGTTGGATTAAATTTGTTTTG
Source organism: Polydrusus cervinus (assembly GCA_935413205.1). Lineage (NCBI taxonomy): Eukaryota > Metazoa > Arthropoda > Insecta > Coleoptera > Curculionidae > Polydrusus > Polydrusus cervinus. Next base: position 29,976,859 of record OW284519.1, read on the forward strand.
GTAAATGTTATTTTTTACATTTTTTTTGATATTCCTAGCTGGTTCTTTATTAAAAAAAAACATTTTTTATATTTGTGAAAATATGAATATTGATAACAAACAAAATTTTAATATAAGACTAATGCATTACTGTAACCAGCGTTTTTCGGGCTCAGTTTTTTATAATTAAAAATAAAGTAAATATCGCTCACCACGCCAAAATTGATGATTTTGTCAGAAATCATGTTTTCATTTTAGGATCATAGATCTAACAGCAGTATTTGGTGCAAATGCTTATAGGTTTTAAAATACTCCTTGTTAAGTGCCGTTTTGTATATTCATAATAAAGCATTCTCGTTTCTTCACGCACTTTTTTTTTATTATAAATTATCACACTTCTTCCATAAAAAATGTTTCAATTAATTATTTTTTGGTTGGTTGTGCAAATATTTTATTGCATTGGGTTATATTTTTGTTGATTGAAAATAGCGCTAAAAAAGGCAGAACGGAAGAGACAAGTATATATTGGAAAAATGCTATAAAATATTATTCTTTTTACTTGGTTTCCTTCAAAATTGCATCAAAAATCAATAACTAAAACGATATGCGTCTGAAAACCCTAATCTCTATATAAAATAGGACTTTTAGAAGGAAAAGTTTAAAAACTAAACGTTTCCTACAAAACCTTTGTAATCTAGGCTAAGAATACATTATTTAAAGATTTAAATTAAGCGTTCAAAAATTAGGTTGCAATTGGATTTTTAGAGCCGAGCTCGGGGGGAGCTGCAGCCCCCCCCCCCCCCCTCAAATACGCCAGTGGGTCGGACTGACCACAAAACAGGACTGACTAAACGCACTTGTCGGAAATGGAAGTTGTCCAACGGACGGACAAATAAAATTGTTAGTAAATCTTAAGGTGACGAATAAGGTAAAGCGAACGTGGAAGGACACACCTTGATTCATTTAGGTAATATTGTTTTTAGTATCTAATATATTTTAGTAATATTTTTTTTAGAAAAGAATCTTTTCTATCTTCTTTAGTAAGGCTCGGGAGACGATTTTTGAGTTGGGTAGTTTAGTCAAGTAATATATCATGAGGGGGGGGGGAAACCCCTAACACCCCCCCCCCCCCCCCCCCCCCCCCCCCCCCCTTACCTACGGCCCTGTCTCCATGTGGTTGTGGATACAGTAAAGAACGCTTTTACCTGTTTGTCTGTTTGTTAATACTGCTGCTTATTTTGGACACGGCCGCTAAAATAACCCTAATTTTATTACACCCTTTTGACCCTTCAAATTGAACTAATTAATATTTTATGAGGCAATCTTCGCAAAGCTCGTATCCTAAATTTAAGGTTCTTAATACCCCTAATTAATTTAATAAATTTATGTAGCACAACAATTTGGCATTTTAAATTTAATCCGAATAATAAATGTTTAATTTATGTGTTGTCGTTATTTTGCCAGTGTTCGTAGTGTAGTCAAACAAAATATTTCAAAAACTGCTGAACACACACCGAAAAAAAAATATTGTCATCATAAGCATGGATATGGTTAAATTAACCACACCGCCTGATTAGTACACAGACATACATGTTGTTATCAAATTTAGATAACGTTTGTTCTATTATTTTTAGAGACCGGATTCCAATATTACATGAGTTATAGGTCAGGGTAGTATTTACATACAGGGTGTTTCAAGTTAAGTGCGCACTATTGCTAACTCATTTATTATTATAGATACAAAGTCGGTTAAATTAGCAAAGTAGTAACATTTTTTCTGCTGATTAAGATAGTAAAAACAAAAAAACAATTGAATACAGCATTTCCGATTAAACGAGAAAAATGCATTTTTTTTAAACGGAACACCCTGTATATTTTTGACACAAATGTTTGCAAATCGTCTACCGAATAAAAAAGTTTATATGCAATATTGGCCTAAAACTAAGAATAATCTTATTATTGCCATATTTACTTTTTAGACATGGTGGCTGTGCATTTTTAAAATAAAACTCAATTTTATCATAACTGTTTGGTTTAAGCGTAATAAAAAATACTATATTAAATGTGCAAAGACATCGCCGTTTTGTGTAATACATTTTTCGACATTCTTTAAAACCCGTCTTATGGCTTTTAGCACTGTTCGGCCATCAATGGATGATATGATTAATCGAATGCTTTCTTGAAGTTCCTTCAGGTTCTCGTATCTCCTTTTATAGACTTCTCCTTTGACATAACCTCAAAAGTAAAAGTCTAGTGGAGTTATGTCAGGAGATCTTGGGGGCCAACGTATCGGACCATTTGTTGGTATCCATCTATCTTGAAAAAGCCTTTCTAATGATATTCTTACTTCGTGAATCTGATGAGGGGGGGCTCCATCTTGTTGAAAGTAGATTTGGTTAGGTGCCTCTAAGTTCACATTATCTAAATATGCTTCCAGTAATTCTGACAACATATTAACATATCTCCTGCTTGTTAAATTGCCTTCATAAAAAATTGACTCAATTATTTGACTGCCTATTGTACCAAACCAAACATTAATACTAAATCTTATTTATGGATGTCGGAGATGAGAAAGAAACATATTTTCTCTAGACCAATAATGCATGTTTTTACGATTAAAAAATTTGCTTCATCGCCCAAAAAAATGTGCTTTAAAAAGTTAGGATTTTGCCTGCACAATTTAACAAACAATTGACAGAAATGTAGTCTTCTTTCAGAGTCCCCAGGTAATAATGTTTGCACTGGTCGGTACTTATGGGGTACAACTTTATATTTTTTTTAAAACTCTCCATATTGTAACTAAGCTTAAACCACTGTCTCCTGCCAAATCTCTGGTTAAATTATTTTTGTATGCTTCAAAATATGCCATTTACTTGTACTTGTTCACTTATTATAAACTGGCGTTTAGTTATAGCCTACGCAAAGACTCCTTCGTTACTTCTAAATTTTCCATACAGCTTTAAAAAATACCTTTTGGTTGATCACGTTCAGGATACATTTAGGAATATTGTTCCTGTGCCCGGAAACTATTTTTTCTGCATACAAAATACGCTTCTAACGTATCGCCTTTTCCTAAATGTGTGAACACCATTTTGTAATATTTTTAACAAAAAATTTAAAATCACAGACCAGTTCAATCACTTACAATAACATAAATGCTTACTTTTGTTGACAGCAGAATAATCTACTGACGCACCGAATAAAGCTTTTGTTTCAAAAATGCACAGCCACCTTGTCTAAAAAGTAAATATGGCAATAATTCGATTATTTTTAGTTTTAGGCCAATATTGCATATGAACTTTTTTATTCGGTAGACGATATGCAAACATTTGTGTCAAAAATATACAGGGTGTTCCGTTTACAAAAAAATGCATTTTTCTCGTTTAATCGAAAATGCTGTATTCAATTGTTTTTTTGTTTTTACTATCCTTATCAGCAGAAAAAATGTAACTACTTTGCTAATTTAACCGACTTTGTATCTATAATAATAAATGAGTTAGCAATAGTGCGCACTTAACTTGGAACACCCTGTATACCATATTTGTTTATTTTAAATTAAGATTGTGCCATGTACCGGGTGTCTCACTAAGAATGACTCTCGGCCGTATCTCGGAAACTACTGGGCATAGAAACTCAGGAAAAAAAAATTATAACTAAAGTGGTCATGAGAAAATCCTGGAAATAATTTTTAAGTTCCGCATTTTGCCGCAAGAGGGCGTAATTGAAAAGTAAATTTTAAAAGTTTACATATCTCCGAAAATTCCACATTAAGGTATATCTTTGATAACACCATTGAAAAGCTTGGACAATTATGCATCATTTTGGTCTGTTGTTCTCTTGCGTTTTTCTCCTCAGGCACACCGTTCTTAATTAAAATAATTAAATTAAATTAGACAGGCGGAAGTGAAGGTGGTCATTTCCAACAATTTTTATAAAACTAAATTTTTCATTATCAATGTTAATAATGATAATAATAAATAGTAGAGCTAATTTATTTTAATTAAGAACGGTGTGCCTGAGGAGAAAAACGCAAGAGACCATTTTTATGCAGAATTGACCAGGCTAATCAAAAATAATATCCACATGACAAAATATCAGTGGCGTCCCACTTTTTTTCTAAAAAATATATAATCGCTTACTTTTAAAAATTATTCTATTGGCAATAACGCTGAAACGAACGGAGATATCGAGGTGCGGTTTTAATATTTGTTCTAGCAAATTTAATCTACTTTTCGAATATGGTGTCATAATTATACCGTATGATTTATTTTTTCGGAGTAAAATCAAAAAATGTGTTATTATTACAAATTGCGCCCTCTAACATTTTTTTTGAGAACTATTATGGACAACTAAATACGATTAGTGAAAGTGCATACATTTCTCTTCCAAACAGTCTTTAGTTTGCTAAAATCGGATAAGTCTTTTATAAGTTACAGCGATTTAACTGATTACACATTCAACCGCTTCCCACACATTTATTAAAGTCGGTACGCCAATGAGCATAAGACCAAAATGATGCATAATTGTTCAAGGTTTTCAATGATGTTATCAAAGATATACCTTAATGGGGAATTTTCGAAGATATGTAAAATTTTAATATTTACTTTTCAATTACGCCCTCTTGCGGCAAAATGCGGAACTTAAAAATCATTTCCAAGATTTTCTCGTAACCACTTTAGTTATAATTTTTTTTCCTGAGTTTCTATGCCCAGTAGTTTCCGAGATACGGCCGAGAGCCATTCTTAGTGGGACACCCGGTACAAACAATATGACAGAATGATGAGTCAAACATCTTGAGTAACACATAAAACTTGGGTGCCGACACCCACCTTGACTTGGGTGCCGACACCCACCTTAACTTGGGTGCCGACACCCACCTTGACTTGGGTTGGTGTTATAAAGCGAAAAATATGATTCAACGTTAACACATTTTAAAGAGGCATTTTTAAATTAAATACTGAAGTATTAACCTGAAGACGACTAGACATACTTACCAGTTGAAAAGTTGTAATTCAAAGCAAATAAAGAGAATGCAAGTCCAAAACTGCTGTTCAGGAAACATCATTGTCTCCAACCTTGAAACAGACCACAGACAGATATTACGTTAAGTGCATCTTTATAAAATAAAATGAATCAGTGACATACATAGTGGTTTATCCATTCAGACTTATCTAAGAAAAAACCGCCCACAAACTTTTACCATGTGTTTAATGAAAGAGAAAATAAAAAACGACCCTTCACAGCCACAAAAATACTTTTATATTTTCAGTACAATCGGAAAATTTGTTGATGTGCTAAAAGTCGCTGACAGAAGGGTTTTCAAATCCACAAATTCTTATCGAAAGAAACTTTTGAATTCTTCAAGAAAGTTCTTTAAGGATTATTTTTTGTAATTTTCATAAAAAGTAAGGAATTATTTGGCTGCAAGTATAAAATAATATTAAGGGTAAGTATATTCCAGTTGTTTGTGAGTGAAAAATACACAAAAGAGACCTTAACAATTTATCAAAAATTATTGTTTTTAAGTTGAATAATAGTGTTTTCCTACAACCACCTATCAAAATAAGAAAAAAAGCACGGTTCATTTGGCTAGAAAGCGCCGTACATCACACGCGTGTTCCTTCTGCCAACAAGAACGTACACAAGAAAGACAATAAACACAAATAAATTACACCAAATATTGTCACATTCATTTTCCACACGGGCACGGCCATGGAAATGGCCAATTATTGTCCTAACAACACGAAAAAATGGACACGGAACCGCAAAAGTACCCTAACATAAACATAACCTCCTGACAGTCCTGGCTAGAATGATGTCACATGTCACCCACCGGGCAAGGGCGTCAAGTCTCTGTTGATGCCGTTAGTTATAAATATGAAGAATAATATTACTTGAAAAGAAAAGTTAGTTCTGGTAACTAAGAATGTATCTTAATCAAAATTAACAAAATGATAGGGACTACAAATTCATAATGTGTTATTACAACAAGCTTAATTGATAAATACAAGTTTGTAGGAACCTTGATGTAACATTTAAATAAGATATTATACACAGTAAAATTCAGCTAAACAAAATATTTCATTTCTGCCAACTGATATGAAAACAAGATATTTTCTTTGTTCTGATGGCATCATTTTTTGGTAAATATAACCAAGAAAAAAATCTTTTTTGTTTTCCTAACTAAAAATAGTTATTTTTGGTAACGTAAACACGAGAACAAATAAAAACTAGTACCAAATACCAAGTCATTTTTAAGAGTGTTGGTTTCCCTATTTGAGGAAAGTATAAAGCCTTATTTATTCAAGATCATGTTTGAAGTACAAAAAACGCCCACTTAAAAAAAAACTCAAGGACAACTTCCAAAGTCATTTAAAAATATTTCGGAATTTTAAGGGTTTTTCAGGTTTTCATTTAATTTGCCCTTTTATATCTCGTTCCCTTTTGTACGAGTTGGGGAGCTCCAGCAGTTATAACAAAGAACCAGTTATTGGATTTGGGGATACACTTTGGATGATTTAATGTTACAATATTGGGTATATTTGTTAAAGTTCGGCAATCGGTACTTAAAGATGATGTTTATTAAAGAACTCTCGTCAAATAATAAATATGGTCTTAAGCGGGCCACTAAAATAATACCCTGTACAATAATTTCTGATAATATTAAATTACGGTATTTTCTAATAAGAAATATAAGTTTTTTTTATGTGTTTTTACTATATTTTATCTACTTTCATCATTGTTTTATTGTTTAAAGCACTAGTGCTGTAATGGAAAAAAAACGGTTTTATTAAAATTTTGCTGTTAAATAAAACCACACTTTTTAGAAGAATGATTTATTATTAACAACTATAAAATTAATTACCAATTATTAATTAAAATATAACACTTATGGTTTATTATAAACATTAATAATACACTTTTTATAGTTAGAAATTTGTATACCAGAAGTGGATGTGATGGAGCCCTTTACTTTCGAATTTCCAATCATTAAATCCGTGTCTGACCCCATGATCTTCTTTGCTATTTGTTTCTTATTTTCTAAAGAATTCTCAACTTAGCTTTCTGCCGTAGAAGAGGATTTTCATCCCCCATGACGCTTTAACATCTGCATATCTGCACCACCATCAACTAGAATGGTGACTGAGGACCTCCTAAAACAATGTCCACTGTATCCTTTGGGATTATTCAATCCAAGTTTTGTTGCAATCTTTTTTGGTATACTTCCAAAACTATTAATTCCGACAGGCTGGGAGGTGCATTTTCCTTTTCCATAAAATACAAAAAACCGCCTGTGAGTTGCATTAAGAGGACGAAGTTTAGCATACTTTCGAAAAATACTTAAACAGTTGACACCAGACCTGTCACATTTACTTCTGTTATAACAAATTCTCTCAATTTTTATATACAAATCATTGTGTTCAATATGATCCAAAATTAACTTAGCTAGTTCTTCGCGCCGATAAGCCCCAAAAATGCCGATTATCATAATAACCTTCATAAGTAAATATGTTTCATCATCTGCAGTACAAAGAAACTTACATACGTCTTTGTGAAAATTTTGGACTTTTTGGCCTTGTAACCCTCTGAACTTTTTTTCAAAAATTCGATTAGTTGAGAAAATCTGCTTATATCTTGATTTTTCTTGACTGAAATCATAGTTCTCAACATTGAGTAATGAGTCCATAGTGTAGATGGTTTCTGGAAGCGTTGCTTTACGGAAAAATAACCCAAAAGGTTTTTCTCAGACACCTCCTTTATTCTGTTAGCTTTGCACCAATCTTCAAACTTCTGATACTCCAACTCATACCGCGCCTTGGATTTTGTCGGAACTAAACTTGAGATCGCTTCGTTTGCCGCTGCTTCTATATCAGAGGGTAAACTTCCATCAGAATCGCTCATTTTGAAAAACGCTTTTTATATTTTTGAATTTGTTTGACAAAGTTTCGACAATAACCATACGAAACAGTAACTATGCGAAAGGTAACATAAAAAACTTGATTAGTAAACTTAATAGCAGGTGCATTTTTATTTTTAAAAATGCCTTTTGCTAAATATTTTTATTCATACATGAAAGTAGATAAAATTTTGTACAATATTCTTGTTGTAAATTCATATTACTACACTCGATGTTTTATTAAACTCGGCTGACGCCTCATGTGACAACTTTAACATCTCGTTCTTTACAACACTTATATCGTAAATAACTATTATTATATTTCTTGCTCTTCTTTCGAATTAAGCTCTCTTCCTCTTCTTTCACTGCCCGGGTCATTTCCGAGGGAACCTACAGCTTAAGTCATGTGACCCCCCCCCCCCCCCAGGGCTATCAACCCTCGGTTTCTTGCCATTGCATGACCTGCCGATTGGGGACTGTGTAACTTCCTCCGCACCCCACTAGATGTCCGATCTCATCCGGCCTGGTTACCGGCGTGAATGGGGTGGGTTGGGAGATGATACATTTTACACTCGTCCTTGCATTCTTAAACCTACTAAAATTCGGACATACTTTTTTATTGTGCGTATGCCCACTCCGGGGATCGAACCCGGACCGCCACGGTCGAATGCCAGTAACTCACCTCTGAGCCACTGACGCGGTTAATATATTTCATTGTAAAATTCTGCATAAAAATGGTCTCTTGCGTTTTTCTCCTCAGGCACACCGTTCTTTATTAAAATAATTAAATTAAATTAGCTCTACTATTTATTATTTTTATTAACATTGATAATGAAAAATTTTGTTTTATAAAAATTGTTGGAAATGACCATCCCGCCAGTCTAATTTAATTTAATTATTTTAATTAAGAACGGTGTGCCTGAGGAGAAAATCGCAAGACACCATTTTTATGCAGAATTGACCAGGCTAATCCGAAATAATATCGACATTGAAAAATATCAGTGGCGTCTTACTTTCTTTCTAAAAAATATTCTTTATTTAAAATTTTAAAAATTATTCTATTCGCGATAACGCTGAAACGAACGGAGATATCGAGCTGCGGTTTAAATATTTTTCTAGCAAATTTTATCTACTTTTCAATTATGGTATCATAATTATACCGTATGATTTATTTTTTCGGAGTCAAATCAAAAAATGTGTTATTATTACAAATTGCGTCGTCTAGCATGTTTTTTGAGAACTATCATGGACAACTAAATACGATTGGTGTAAGTGCATACATTTTTTAGTTTGCTAAAATCGGATAGGTTGTTTATAAGTGACAGCGATTTAACTGATTACACTTATTAAAGTCGGTACGCCAATGAACTTAAGACCAAAATGATGCATAATTGTCCAAGCTTTTTAATGGTGTTATCAAAGATGGAATTTTCGGAGATATGTAAAATTTTATAATTTACTTTTCAATTACGCCCTCTTGCGGCAAAATGCGGAACTTAAAAATTATTTCCAGGCTTTTCTCATGGTCACTTTAGTTATAATTTTTTTTCCTGAATTTCTATGCCCAGTAGTTTTTTTTTTTTTTTTTTTTTTTATTTACATCAAATTTTTTTTTTTATGCTAAAACACCTGCACTGTAGGAAAAATCCTTTAAGGCGCTCTGGGAGCGGTGCGTGTGCGAAGAAAGCGATTAACGTTGGTCTTGAAACGTTGAAGATTGTATTCATTGGGAAACACGACCTCAGGAAGATCATTCCACAAAGATGAATCACCCGGTACAGAAATTAACTTATAAAAAATCATCATCTCCTCTTAACATTAACGGATCGACGCCGACGGTCTAATCGATAAGGTGATCAAGATCCCACATTTTCTCCTCTTTTTTAATGACATGATGGACTACTTTTCGCCAGTTCTCTGGTGTCACCTTCTTAATGGCTTAATCAAACAGTAGCTTAACGTCTTTTATTTTGACTGTCGTGTTGTGTCTTGCTAGAAATCCTTTCACTTGAGCCCATATAAGTTCTATAGGATTTAGTTCGCAATGATATGGCGGTGTACGCAGCACACTATATTTTTCAGCTATATCTTCTACGGCATATTTCATAAAACGATGTTTTTGTAAATTTGTTATAGCTAATAGTTCCTTTTTTATGAAATTATCTTCATTTTTTTCTTTGGTTAGTTATCGTAAATAATTTAATGCATAAAATTACCTGCGCCCATGGCCGACACCTGAATTGAGCCGAACTGGATGGAATTTCCTATTTTCTTACTCTTTACCTTTCTGAAAGAAACTATAGTAAATCTTACAAGAAAATATAATAAAAAAAACATTTTTCTTCACGTAATAAAGATTGAAGGTGCCATTTTTTTTGTCCGGTCGTAGGGTAGTGTTGTGTGTCCACTGGTATTTTTAGTGTTTATTAATGACCTAGCGAAGGATATAGAATATAGGCTTAACGGTTCGCCTGTTTGCAGACGACTGACTTATCTACAGATCCATCACCTCTATGGAAAACTGCCTCCGATTGCAGAGGGAACTTAGATCAATAGAACAATGGGTATCTCGGAATGGCATGAGTATTAATGCAAATAAAAGTCAACAAATTACTTTCGGTGTAAAGAGGGTATCTTATGATTATGCTGTTGGCAGTGACACCGTAGGTTCCGCTCCGCGGCCCTCGACCTGCGTCCTCGTGATTATTGCCTCGGCTAGAAAGCTCAGCGGGCATGTCGAGCTCCGCATCTCGACGCAGTGAGGGTTTACCTAGGGTAACTTTATCAATGATGTCCTCCTCAGGGCCGGCAACACCTGATGTCATCATTGTTCCTACAGACATAACTGGGATATTATCAATGTCCGTGAATTCCATTATCTTAGCCGCGATTTCCTATCTTCTCGTATCTAGGGTGATAAAAGTGAATCGGCTGCCCGCGGCTAAGCAGCAGCCGATCACTGTTCACTGCAATGTTGCCAGGTCAAAAAATTAAAAATCACCAGACCCTTGCTTTAAAAGTTGCCAGAAATCACCAGATTCTTAATTTCTTCGCATTATCACATACAGCACCATATAATTAATGTAAAATGAAATAATAATGCTGTGATTTCTAAAAAAAAAAAAAGGTCATACCTCGACATACCTCTCATTTAAGCTTTTGACGCCAGGGTGGGCACTCATGTTTGTTTAAGCTATAAACATGAGTGCGCACTCCGGTGCCAAGACCTTAAATCAGATGTATGTTATTTCCGAGGTACGACCTTTTTTTTTTTTTAGAAATCACTATATAAAAAACAGTATATATAAAACAGTCACAGATACAAATTCTGTAAATCCCTCGCTACTAAGAAATATTCGGCGCAGAGAAGTAGAGAGTTTCCAGACAAAGACAAACGCTTTTCGCTTTTGAAACCAATAAGTTTTTGCGTCGATGTCACCATTTTTAACAAAGAAGAATAAAACACAATCAAGCCATTTTTCTCTCGTTTTTTTTAAGATATAAGCTTATCATCAGTGTCGAAAAATCACCAGAAATTAGACTTTTTTAAAAAGTTTTCACCAGATCACCAGATGGGGTTCAAAATCACCAAATCTGGTGAAAAATCACCAGACCTGGCAACATTGGTTCACTGCGCCCTGAAAGTGTGTAAGTCTTAATAAAACAAAGCGCTGTCTTGAATGTTAGTCGGAGTCGGAGATTTCCAATGACGAGTGTTAGCGGATCGTGAGAGCCGGCGAGGTCTTGCTTTCTTTGGACCTCGGTAGGCTATTAGTAATTCTCTCTCATCGGCCGTATGCGAGCCGACTCCCAGATACATTTAAAACACGTTCTTAAGATTCAACATTATAATATTTAGATGGCGACTTACTATACGTGGCGCCCTCTATTGACAAAAAATCTAACTTTATACTTGAGAGAATATGGGATTCCGTAACACTTCCCCCCCTAGATTACACTTCGGGCTTGTAAAACAAGACCGGAGGGGAATCGATAACAAAAATCGGGATCCCATATGATCGAATACCTATCTCCCCTTCTCATTGGATACCTCTTTCGCCCTTCTTTATTTATAAACTCAAAGTCAAAAATTATTACAAACTTCAGTACAAACTTCAAAACCTAAGATTAATCAAACTTAAGATATTTCAACTTAACTTAACTAGAAGGTTATATTTAACTAGGCTATCCAATTGATCTTATTTCTAAATCCCTATCCTGAATCTTTCTCAATAATAATTTACACTATCTTTCATTAAAACTCTACTTCCCTTGAACGCCATAACACCCAATACCTAAAACATCAAAATTTTATTCTCTGAACAAAAAATAATTCCCAAATCCGAAACTACACTGAATTCTCATAACATTATTTCATCTTAACTAGATCCTCAATCTACCCACTAAGCAAAAAAACAACCCAATTTCGTTAGATTCATGTTTTTACGTTACATTGTTACGTTGTACAAAAGGGGTTTGATACGGCGCTATTTCGAAACGTACTGGTCGTAATGTCCGCCAACATAACAAAATCGCAGTTGCATTTAGAAATCAACGTGTTTGATTCGAAAACTATAAACAACCTGGTTTCGTTTTTGAGATGTTTATATTAAGGACTTTTCAAAAAGTTACAATTACGTTGCTTATAACACGTTCTTGCTACGAAACTATAACAAACTAATTTTGTTTTAAAAAGGCAATAAATGCAGGCACAATAAACATTATATTGATGACGAAGTAGATTCATCCTTCGAAAATGTAATATTTTTGTAAACCGTTAAATGTAATTATTTCTTATAGTAAATTAGGCACATACCGTTCCGCAACGAGATAACAAAAATTATATGGATCAAGGTAGCTCTAAAATGTTAATTTTGTCAGTTCCTATAGAAATTATCTTAAAATTAATATTTTACAGCCCGCTTAATCCATACAGAGGGTGATTCACTACAGTTGTTTGTTGGAACTTTTGGGAAAACTACTGAAAATATTTTCTTGAAACTTTGGGATTTTATATTTTTTAATGTGTTCTCTCTAACAAAAATATTGGCGTCTTGCTTTTACTTCCCGTTATATACCGGATGTAGCCGTGAACTTTGTTATTTCCCATTTATATAAAATAACAAAATGTACAGCTACTTTCGATATAATCGGAAGTATAAAATATGAACTCCCAAAGTTTGAAGAAAATAGTGAATGGCCCTGTATATCTATACCTAAAACTATGGATATCGACTGTACTTTAATTTTAATTGTAATGAATATAATAACAAAAAAAATTATATACATATATAAAATATTTTTGTTATCTTTTGGTTTTATAAATATTATTGCATTTTCCATGTGTATGTTTGATTATAGTGCCACTTTCTAATTAAAATAAGGTTGTCACGTTACTGAACATATTTTTGAATTCATGGTAAGTATGCAGGTAGCATAATTCAAATAAAAGGATGTTAATTCTGTAAGGAATGTTTTTTATTATTTTTATTAGTGACATTTATACATTATTACAGTTACATTATTTTGTATAAATAAAAAAAAAAAATGTTCTGGTAACCATACCTGAAACAAAGTATAATATTGGTATTAATATTCATTGATTCATTTAAAAATTATTTAATTCGATTCGATAATAATTAAAATGGCACAGTTTATGAAAACATTATAAATTAATCATATAAAATAAAAAAATACAAAAATCATACCATTTAGGTACCTCTAAATTGTCCTGCTTCAATATTAAAATACAGTATTCTGAAAAAAAAATATTTTTTTTATCTCAAAAACGGTAAGCGATACCAAGATGGTGACATTGAGGAAAAGTTTGTGTATTTTGAGGCTTAATTTGGTGAAAGAAAATTGTAAATATTCTCTACCTCCGAGATATCAGAAAAAAAAACAGGAAATATCAGGTTTGGTCTGTTTCTAAATTTTTATGTTTTGTTATAAAACCCTATATGTACTATGTATTTAAAAAGCAAAGCTAATATTTGTACATAAAAGTATACCTAGTAAATAATTGATCCAAAGAAAGAAAAATAGGGGAAAAAGTACCAAACTGTATGGATTATGTTATGACCCATTTCTAATCCTCGTCTACCTCTACTACTTTTATTAGAAAATTTAACAATAACTTACCAAGAAATGCTAATTTTGAAGGCCATTTTGAATAAAAACCTAACCTTTACAATAGAATCTTTAAGGAATATTTCAACAAACTAAAGGCATTTCCAGAGAAAATGGTTTCGAGATACGTAATCTAGGCCTCAAACTTTTTTAATTTAATTAGTTATAAAAATATCAATTTTTGGCATAGGGGCATAATTGATCATTTTTAAACAGCTGACTTTGACATGTCGGCCATTTTGGCTGGAGGACAAACAAACACCGTATTTCCATGCAAAAGCAATACAAATCAGTTGAGTTTACTAGTTTAAAAAGTGGTTTAAACCGACGCTTTAGATGATTGATTGTGATTAACTGATTTTATTCTTAATCTGCGTATACCTATTTTAGTGGAAATAAGTGTTTTAACTCGAGTAAAAGCAAATCGAAACGACTTTTAGCAATGGAGGGAAGTGCTTATCATGAACATTTATCTCAAAGTGTGAAAGACATATACAATTAAAAATAATCGATGACGAAGATCCATACCTTTTGAAAGACTTTAGTGTAGATTCACATTCCCTGCCTAAAATAACTATGATTGACAGGGTAAATTATTTAATCCTAACACATAGTGTTTATACTGGACAACAAATGAAGAAAAATGAAAGTGAAATGTCCATATTTTCTATGCTTCCTGGATTTCGAAGAGTTTGCTGCAAAAGGAACGTTATGTTTTATGGTGGAAAATGGTAAATACAAACTGAATAAAAACCACATGTATTTCCACCAAGTTCAGTGTCAAATGTTTGCAACCGAAACAAAATATTGTGACTTTGTGCTATGGTCAAAACAAAATTTGTTCGTTGAAAGGATTTTGTATGATGAACATTTTACTACTGTAAACTTAACAAAAGCATTGGACTTTTTTAAATATATTAACAAACCTGAACTACTGGGAAAATATTTTACACAAAAAGCCGGAACAGCAAAGGTCTCTGTGTTGTGTGTGTAAAAAGGTAGATGACAGTAGCCCCATGATAAAGCGTGATAATGAAAAAAGTGACTGCTTCAATATTTATGTGCATATAGTTATATAAACATACTTTTAAATGTAAAGTACTGACATTTGTAGTATAATATTATTACATATTTTTTTATTTGTATATGGTAGGAAGACTTCGGTCATTAGCCGTTTGGACCAAGTGCCAAAAAAAGTTTATTATTGATTGATAATATATTTAAAAGGTACATAGATACACCAATTTGTGTTTTAAATATTGTTTATTTTACTTAGGAAAATTTGAACATTTAGGGCTTAAGCTTCGCTTTGTTCAACACTTAACCAAGCTTAAGCCGTAATTGTACAACCGGATCTTAATGTTGATATTTTTGCATACACCTTGCATACTTTAAAGTAGAAATTTGAATTATATATTTTGTAAATTAAACAAATGTACAGAAGATAGTTTTTACGAAATAAAACACATCAGTAAATTTGGTATCAAAGTTTTATTAAAGATTAATAATAATAATAATATATTAATGGATTCAGCCAATTACAAATTCAAAACACACATAGATTAGGATTACATGAGCCATCTATATATTAAAACAAATTAAAACTAAATAGGGAGCAATAATACTCGACGGCAACCTTATTTCTCCCTATTTAACTTGCCACATCACTTCAAGTATGGACTAGTACACTTAATGGTCCCCTTTTAATTGCTTTTATCCATATCTCGTGTCTGGATAAGGCATGTGTTCATTTCAGCATTTTTCAAGCAGCAGGTATTCTGAAACACCTTACATTGTCTCGATTTCCTCTCATCCCACAACTGACTACTGCACAAAATGATGGTATTACTAAAGTATTTAAGTTTATTATTTTATGATTTAAAGAAAATAGTACATCAAACCACTTAAATAACCGCGAAAATACATAAAAACTCAACACTTCACTTAACCTAGTTTTGTATTGTTTGTCCTCCAGGCAAAATGGCGACTGCCTTGTGACGTCATGTGAAAATGGTCAATAGGGCCTACGCCTACATAAAATAAATGGCCGGCAATTACCGAAAATTATTTTTCTATTTAGTTTAATAGCTATGAGCTATATACTTAACTGTGATCATTTACAAAACATCGAGATTTCCAAATTAATAAACGAATCTAATAGGTACTCACCTTATCCATCTTTTTTTTGAAATTGAAAACTAAGAAAACTAAGTTTTAATATAAAACATGGACAAGAAAGAAAAAACTAATCAAAGTTAGAGGTTATGTTGACCGCATCGCATTTGCGCGTCGTGTCTAAAGTAACGGCACCGGAACGTTATCAGTAAAATGGAAGGTACATTACTGTTGCGAAATTTTATACATTTTAGGGCGTTTTTAATTTAATTGGTGATATTTATTAACATAATTATTTCTTTGTAGTAAACCTGTTTCAGGAACGTTAATAAAATTACGTTATTGGACGAGACAAGATATTTCCTTTTTAAAAACGTTTAATACATAACGTAACAAAGAAATTAAAATAAAAACATGTATGTGATGGTAAAAACAAAACGTATTTTAGTCTAACATAATTGCTACACTACTAAAAAGTGCCGTTAATAATGTTATAATTCCATACTTAAAATTAACATGTCATTGATGTTATTTTTTTAAACGTAAATAAAATCGTCATTAATACGTCAATGAACTGTTTGGGAAAAAACGTTTTTTAAATTCCTTTAAATTAACGTTAGCAAACGTTAGAAAGATGTTTCTTGCTTAGTGGGTAACACAGGTAACTTCTCTATAAACTCCTTACTTAACTTTGCTGATTAAAGTTCCCCTTATTATTCCGCTTTTTAAGTTCCCTGAACTCCTACTACACAGGATCCCTGATCCCTATATTCCTAAAGTTCCCTGAACTTTAATTCTCCGAAATTCCCAGAATTTCTAACTCCTCACTTCCAAACTTCCTAACTAACAAAAACCTTAATCAGCTTTCCCTTATTTCTCGATTTGACTATAATATCATTTATTACCCATGCCTGACTTGATATCTTTCTAAACTTAAAAATTCCCTACATATGAAACCTCCAAAATAATTTCAACTGAATTTCATTCAGATCCCACGAAAATTTCCCAATTGAACGTTGAGCGCCAGAATTTTTTTAATAAAAAATCCAAAACTTCCTTTTTTAAAACCCCTGACCATTTTAATCTATTATCCCTTTATTAAACATCATATTATCCATTCCCGTCATGATACACATTAATTTCCTTATTCCAAATCTTACCCCTCATTAATTTTTTAAAACTACATCAAACTTTACTGAAAGATATTTTTACCTATTATTCCTGATACTGAACCTTCTAATCAACCTAAAATGAACTCCTAGCTTCCTACTGCCCTAACATAACTGACACTTTTGATGGATTCTTAATTCTACCATCGGCTGCCAGCTGTTAGGCAGCGGCCGATGTAAGCGCATTACCTTTGCAACTTACCTTCTTAACTTAAACCTACCTAGCACCTTTACAAATCAACTTAACTAAACTAATTAACGAACTATTTACAAAACTTAATACTACTTCCTAGCCTGATCTATCTACCACTCTTCCTTTTCATAACAGTCTTCTACAATGCTTTCCAATAAAGTCCTAAGTCGTGGGCTTCTGGGTGGACTCTGTATAAATGCCTCTACTTGCTGATGTGTCCGGGCTAGACACATTAGTATTGCCTTGACTTGCTGCTGTGTCCGGGCTAGACACACGGGGTTTTCAATTTCAACTTTATAGTACCTTGGTGATGGACTTGGTTCCGATCGTGACCTGGTCTCGGCCACGTCTCTTCTTGACACTTCCAGTGGTGGGGACGCAATGACTTTCGCCGGCGCCACTGGTCTTCCTTCCATTTTTCTGTCTATTTCGGGTTCTGTCTTCATCGGGTATTCTTTGTCTATTTCGGGTTCTGTCTTTCCATTGATAGCCTGCCGGTCGACTATCGTGGCGTGGATTCTCCGGCATTCTCCGGTAAGTCCCATTACTTGTGGTAATGGGTTGCCCCATATGTTGGGCGACATGACACCGTAGGTTCCGCTCCGCGGCCCTCGACCTGCGTCCTCGTGATTATTGCCTCGGCTAGAAAGCTCAGCGGGCATGTCGAGCTCCGCATCTCGACGCAGTGAGGGTTTACCTAGGGTAACTTTATCAATGATGTCCTCCTCAGGGCCGGCAACACCTGATGTCATCATTGTTCCTACAGACATAACTGGGATATTATCAATGTCCGTGAATTCCATTATCTTAGCCGCGATTTCCTATCTTCTCGTATCTAGGGTGATAAAAGTGAATCGGCTGCCCGCGGCTAAGCAGCAGCCGATCACTGTTCACTGCAATGTTGCCAGGTCAAAAAATTAAAAATCACCAGACCCTTGCTTTAAAAGTTGCCAGAAATCACCAGATTCTTAATTTCTTCGCATTATCACATACAGCACCATATAATTAATGTAAAATGAAATAATAATGCTGTGATTTCTAAAAAAAAAAAAAGGTCATACCTCGACATACCTCTCATTTAAGCTTTTGACGCCAGGGTGGGCACTCATGTTTGTTTAAGCTATAAACATGAGTGCGCACTCCGGTGCCAAGACCTTAAATCAGATGTATGTTATTTCCGAGGTACGACCTTTTTTTTTTTTTAGAAATCACTATATAAAAAACAGTATATATAAAACAGTCACAGATACAAATTCTGTAAATCCCTCGCTACTAAGAAATATTCGGCGCAGAGAAGTAGAGAGTTTCCAGACAAAGACAAACGCTTTTCGCTTTTGAAACCAATAAGTTTTTGCGTCGATGTCACCATTTTTAACAAAGAAGAATAAAACACAATCAAGCCATTTTTCTCTCGTTTTTTTTAAGATATAAGCTTATCATCAGTGTCGAAAAATCACCAGAAATTAGACTTTTTTAAAAAGTTTTCACCAGATCACCAGATGGGGTTCAAAATCACCAAATCTGGTGAAAAATCACCAGACCTGGCAACATTGGTTCACTGCGCCCTGAAAGTGTGTAAGTCTTAATAAAACAAAGCGCTGTCTTGAATGTTAGTCGGAGTCGGAGATTTCCAATGACGAGTGTTAGCGGATCGTGAGAGCCGGCGAGGTCTTGCTTTCTTTGGACCTCGGTAGGCTATTAGTAATTCTCTCTCGTCTCTCATCGGCCGTATGCGAGCCGACTCCCAGATACATTTAAAACACGTTCTTAAGATTCAACATTATAATATTTAGATGGCGACTTACTATACGTGGCGCCCTCTATTGACAAAAAATCTAACTTTATACTTGAGAGAATATGGGATTCCGTAACAGCAGCAGTATCGTGAGGCCTTCCGGGGTTGTTAAGTATCTGGGAGTTTTTCTTACTTCCAATTTGAGTTGGGAGTACCATGTAAATAAGACGGTCGCGCATGCGTACCAATGTCTTAATTTCGAAATGAGAAACCCAAAGAATGCCAGGCCGGAGGCGAGAATATAGGCATACTTGACTCTGATAAGACCCCTCCTGGAATACTGTTGTATTATTTGGCACCCATGGCAAGTTGGCCTTATTGCCGAGGTTGAACGAGTTCAAAGAATGGCTGCTAGGTGGGTCTATTTAAATTTTGGTTGGGACTTAAGTCCGACTCAGGCAATAGCGGCCCTGGGCTGAAATTCTCTTCTAAAACGCAGAGAATATTTTATTGGGACCGCCATGTATAAAATTTATAACGGAAATTCAGCGCATGTTGAGATCAAAAACTCTCTTCAACCACCATCATATGATCAGAAATGATCATCACTTTAAAATTAGGGTGCCTAAATGTAGGACATATATTGGTCTTAACTCGCTGGTTGGGGTCGGTGTCAGAATTTGGAATGCCCTCCCTGATAATGTTTATCTTCAGGGCATGCCCTCTTTAGTCCGTTTTAAAAAATTAATTAAAGTGTAATTAAATTGTTATTTTTTTGGTATTATTGTTGCTACTTATTAAGATATATTATTAGCGTGTTATATGTTATAAAATACTTATTGTAATGTATATTTTAAAGTACTTTGCATTAATTTTGTAAACCACAAGTCCTTTGACTGCTGTTGTGATTTGAATAAATAAACAAATATTACTATTAAAATGTAATCGATAAATTTTTTCATTTTTGATTAAATGTCGTAAGCGCAATGCGTTAATGGAAAATATTCAACAACCACGATAAACCACTTAATAAATGAGGGAGAAAAGTTAGCAGGCAGACACGAGCTGCGACGCAACTTAATTAAAAAAAAGTTATTCCTTTAATGAATAATTTAATAATTGATGATCGCCCAAACATTACAACGAAAATTAGAGGGCACCAGAATGCACGCAACTTTTATTTAAACAGACTTCCTTCTTTATAAATTAATTACTTGGTTGTGTCACTTTACAGCGTCCTTTATATTACTACATAACTTCAATTGTGACTTTTTTATTAAAATTAAGCAAATTAAATAAATTACAAGTTAAAAAATTCCCTTGTTCCCATCAAAGGGTAGAAACAGGATAAATGTGTCAGGCATATTAGAATTTTAAAGAGAAAAACATATTTTCCAGGTAAAAATGTTCCTAATTAACTTTAGTTAATTAAAAGAGTCGCAATTAATGAAATGGACACCTTTGTTTAATTAGATTTAAAAATGAGGTATTCTGTAAATAGGTACTTCATGAAAATGTGGTAAATTATTAGGAATATTATTTTTTTACCGGTTTCAACAAGCGAGAGATCGTACAATAGATTCTGTAACGAGGCTGGAAGGAAAATTTGATCCGAGTGGAAGATTAACCACGAGTATCGAATTTTCATTTTAACCGAGTAGCAGACTATATTTTCTCCACGACCAAAAATACTACTCGCAATATTTGTAACTTCAGGTGGAGTATTATCCAGTTCCATATCTGATTCATCCGATTTTTCACTCATATTTTGACTTGCACTAAAATTTGTCTGCTGACATTGACAGTTTCGAAATTCATGGCAACCTATGTCGTTTAGATCAATTACAGAATATTCATTCCGTATCTTGTTATGGAATGAAAATACACGCAAAACGCATAAGAAGCAAGTGTTTCAGAATAAATATTCCAACTCAAGAGCGAGAATTTTTACATTCTATTATCAAAAATGATTTTGGAATTATTGCATTCAGTAATGTCGTGGAGAAAAATAATCAACCCTGTTAATGACGTCATTCCACCAGCTGTCAATCATAAGTTCATATATCACTACATGCCACTGGTACACATTTGCCCCGTATGGCTCTACCTACTTAATTGATGTATATACCCCGTACATTCTTGTACAACCCTTTAAACTATCCTGTAATTAAACAACTGGAAAGGATGTAATTACATGGAACGTAAGTTAAGTTATGCTGTCATTATCTTTTCTGAATTAATAGCAATTATCCTCGCGAGATTTGGCACGAAATCCAATAGAAGACACGCGAGTATTCCTGAAAATAGCCCCTTGGAACGGATACCGCTGTCTGAAAAGGGTGTTTTTTGGAAAATTTAATTTCCAGTGTGTATATCATGAGGCATTTTCATTGTGCATTAATGCATGGTTCGTTTTTGGGTGTCAAAAATGCCTGAGATATTTGGAAATGTTTTACTTACTTTAAAGAATATTATAGTCTCAAACATGGAATGATGTGACAAAGGCGTGCATTATGTACATAGTATTAGGTACACTTATTTTTTATAAAAAATTATAAAAAAAATACAAAATACAAAAAATACATTATACAAAAATTAAATTATAAAAAATCCTAATATTCTTCGTCATCTGAGAAAATGTCATCTCCTCTTGACGTTATAATTAACGAGTCGACGGTCCGATCGATCAAGTGGCCAAGGTTCCACAATTTCTCCTCTTGTTTAATGCCATGATGGACTGCTTTTCGCCAGTTCTCTGGTGTCACTTCCTTAATGGCTTGATCAAACAGTAGCTTTCATTTTGAATGTTGTGTTGTGTCTTGCAACAAATCCTTTCACTTGCGCCCATATAGGTTCTATAAGATTTAGTTCGCAATGATATGTCGGTTTGCGCAGCACAGTTACACTATGTTTTTTGGCTATATCTTCCACGGCAAATTTCATAAAACGATGTTTGTGTAAAGTTGCTATAGCTAATAGTTCCTTATTTATCAAATTATCTTCTTTTTTTTTCTTTGATTAGTTATCTTAAATAATTTAATGCACAAAATATACCTGCGCCTATGGCCGACACCGAAATTGAGCAGAACTGGACGGAATTCTCCATTTTATTACATCTTTCTGAAATAGACTTTAACAATACAGTGTTAATAATAGGTTCCCTACAAAATTTAAAAAAAGTAACTACATACGTCTATCAGATCTAAATCACAAAGCTTTCAATAAACGTCTTTGAAGACTTTCAACATTGTCAATGTGGACTTTATAAAACGGCGACCAAATGATTGAAGATTAATCCAATTTAGATCCAAACAAGATGATACAAAGTTACTAAAGGATCTTTTTTTTTTTTTTTTTTTTTGTACGGTTCGCCGAATACGTAGGCCATCTTGAACCGGTCATCGACCACAAATGTGATCTACCGACTGGGGAGTGTGAAACGGCACCTTCATCCTACGAGATATTCGATCTCATCCGGCCTGTCCGGCGTGAATAGGATGGCTAGGTGTCGATTCATTTTACACTCTTCCCTGAGGCCAGAGCACGTCGTGTTCCTAAGCGGTCACCCGCCCAAGTACTAACCGCGCTCGACACCGCTTAACTTCGGTGATCTGCGGGAACCGGTGCTTAATATGTCGACAGGCTCTTGCCCAAATAAAGTTATCAAATCAGTAAATTCACGAAATGAGTTCTTAATTTGTGATATCAATTTTTTTTATTACGTGCAATGGTCCAGAGTTTTTTAACACCCTGTATGTTATCAGCAACGTGTTTTTTAGCTCTGGGTAAAACCCTTTGCAAAAAATGTAAATTATAAAATCTAAACAGCTGAATCAATATAATCAAACAGTTCTTCTAAATATACGAACGATGTTTTCAAGTGCCTTTGTTAAATTTATCGATTTAAATTAACTTTTTTATTTACCCAAACTGTGTTACTAATCTTGTGTATAAAAGAAATCGGTACTTCTGGTTGTTTCTCATTTCGTTTGTTAGTTCTATTTGCCAGCAGTAATACTATTTTCATAGGAATTAATCAAATTTGTCCAATGAACATAATATTAAACAATTTTCATAAACTTATTTTTGGGTTTGTTAATTACAAATATTTTTAAACATTTTTCCTCATGTATTAAACACCAACAAAACACACCAAACACACCAAAACAACAAATCTTTATCGGTAGCGATGGCGTAGAGAATAGAGCTCTAGCCTACAATCGCAAGGTCACAGGTCCAAATCCCATCAGGAGCATTTTACTTTTTTTTTTAAAAACATTAAATAGTTTATAGAATTATTTTGTATTAAAATCTTCCTTGTTGAGTGGATTTTTTAAATTTGTCTTCATGTATTTTTCCTTAAATAAATTTAAAATTTTTCATTCTGGTTAATCTAGAAGTCAATCCAATATATAAAATATGAAAAAATGAAAAAGTTAAACGACAAGAAAAGGAAAAGAATTTTAACAAACTATGAAACCAGATATTAAGTGGAACAAAAGGCTAAGTATGCTAATTTCGACACTAGTGTTGATACATTTTTTTAACACTAGTGTTGAAATATTTTTTTTACAAATCAAAGGCTTTTTTAATAATTCTTTATGGTCGTAGAAAAAATAGTGTACATTACTTGTGTGAAAGTGGTCATTCTAAAACCCTTAGAATTTCTGCACTCGGCTAACGCCTCGTGCTAAATATCTCCCCGTTCGAACAGACCCGACAAGAAAAGGAAAAGAATATTAACAAACTATGAAACCAGATATTAAGTGGAACATAAGGCTAAGTATGCTAATTTCGACACTAGTGTTGATACATTTTTTTAACACTAGTGTTGAATTATTTTTTTCACAAATCAAAGGCTTTTTTAATAATTCTTTATGGTCGTAGAAAAAATAGTGTACATTACTTCTGTGAAAGTGGTCATTCTAAAACCCTTAGAATTTCCGCACTCGGCTGACGCCTCGTGCTAAATATCTCCCCGTTTGAAGGGTATCACTTTCATCACTTGTTATGTAATATACTATTTCTTTTACATCGACAGAACAATGTGACAACTAACCGACTTTTCGTCAAGCTTACATTCATATTTGTGGAACTATAAATCTGGAAAGTCATAAAACTTTGTTACGACCATGTAAATATAATGCATTGTCAGCTTTGCTTAGGTAATTCACGGTTTCAAGTTTTAAATGCTTTACTGCATGTTAATTTTGGTATGCAAGGCTGGTAAAGTGTGATTTTGTTGCCCGTAGACTGTCTGAAAAGTGCTGATTTTTTCAGAGACAAACATGGAAGTGACACCAGAGAACTGGCGAAAAGCAGTCCATCATGTCATTAAAGTAGAGAAGAAAATGTGGGATCTTGACCACCTGATCGATCGGATTATCGACTCGTTAATTATAACGTCAAGAGGAGATGACAGTTCCTTAGATGACGAAGAATATTATGATTTTTTACGATTTAATTTCTATATAAAGTAAGTATTTTGTGTTTTTTTACAATGTTTAATAAAAAATAAGTGTACCTAATACTATGTACATAATGCACGCCTTTGTCACACAATTTTCAGTGTTTTTGAATGAATAACAATAGGCAAAACCCATAAACTGACCACAACCCGGGTGGTAGGTACTACCTACGCTTGATGAACATAAAGAATTTTGCAATGAAATTAATGCCAAATTATGACAGTGGTTTAAATACTCTTTGGGTCACTCTATAGTCCCTTTGGATACCTAATGAGCTTTAATTACTCTAGACCTTTCTGAAATAGGCTATAGTAATATAAAAATAAATTAGTTTTGAGTCACACCATCCTTTAAATTTTATTAAATCTACATAAATTTTTTAAATTTATTTAATAATAAAATACATTTATATTTTTCACCAAAACTTATTTCTCGTGTCGTAAGATTCTATAATACAAAAAAATCTTTATTACAGTGCTTCCCTGATTTTATAATAGCAAAGTGTATCGCGTGAGCTATAAAACGCTTTCTTTTGTTTCTGCCATGAAGTGGAATAGTGTTTTTATTGCCGAGATTACTTAGCTATAAAACCTATAAAATATTTTACTTTTGAGATTTTTCTTTCTTTGGCGGAGTGTGAAAGAGAAAAGGACTATACCGAAATGAACATTGGCCCATTTTTGCGAGCTCTTTATTACAAAGAATAAAAATAAGTGAATATGATACGTTGTGATCGATAGGGTATAAAATTTGGAAAAGAAAATAATGTTACTGACCCACTGCGGCCATTAATTAATAGTTAAAAGGGACTTGACTTCCAAAAACCCATGTTTTCATTAATCAATCGATTCTATTTTCACTTTACTGGGTAGGCTGTCTTTTGTACCAAAAATCAAGCGTTGTAAAATATGCTCATTTTAAAATTAATGGTTCTAAAATACGAAGCTACAAAAATTAAATATCATTATTCTGTTGATTACAGCATACTGGGCACTTACTGCAGTGGGGTGGCTGCAGCCCGGCAGCCCCCCCCCCCCCCCCCCGAGCCTAGAAGCTCGGGTCTAAAAGTCTAATTGCAACCTAATTTTTCGTCTCACGCTTGGACTCTTAATTTAAATTTAAAAAATACGTATTCTTGGCTTAGATTACAAAGGCCTTGTAGGAAACGTTTAGTTTTTAAATATATCCTTTTAGAAGTCCTCTTTTATATAGAGATTAAGGTTTCGGACGCATATCGTTTTAGTTATTGATTTATAATGCAATTTTTAAAGAAAACTAGTAAAAAAATAATATTTTAAAGTATTTATCCATTATATCTGTTCCGTTTTCCCTTTTTTAGAGCTATTTTTAATCAATAAAAATATAACCCAATGCAATAAAATATTTTTACAACAAAAACAAATAATAATTAATTAGGTATTTATTTTTAAAGTGAAAAATTAAAGTAAACATTTTAATTGAAAATTTTTTTATGGAAGAAGTGTGATAATTTATAATAAAAAAAATAGTGCGGGAGGAAACGAGAATGCGTTATTATGAATTTACAAAACGGCACTTAAGAAGGAGTATTTCAAATCCTACGCATTTGCACCAAAAATTGCTCTTAGATTTCTGCTCCTAAAATACATGATTTTTAAAAAAATTATCAATTTTGGCGTGGTGAGCGATATTTACTTTATTTTTAATCATGAAAAACCGAGCCCGAAAAACACTGGTTAGAGTCATACATACGTCTTATGTTAAAATTTTGGTTTGACACCAATATTCATATTTTTCGCAAATATAAAAAAAAATTTTTTTAAAATAAAAAATTAGGAATATTAAAAAAAAAACAGTTACAAAAACAAATTTAATCCAACCATGCAGAGGGGGCGAGGTAAATCGAAATTTGATAGTAGTTAAATGAATTTTTAACGAACTTTGCTATAATGGAAAGAGGAAGTACCCAACACAAACCTGTAATTAACACTTCCATATTTTCCATCCTCAAAAACGGAGATCACAGTTTCATGGACATTTGTTATAGGGTTGCCATCCGTCCGGGTTTCCCCGGATTTGTTCTAGTTTGGAGGGTGTCCGGGGATCGTGCGGGCGAAGTTTTCTTTACAGTTTGGGTTGTCACCCCTTACCGTCTAGTCATGGGTCACGGAACACTATATACCCTAACTCTACCCCACACAAGAGTATGTGTAGCAGACGTAGTTGAGCCCCGAAAGAAGCTGAATGAACGGACGATCGATCGAAAGAAAATCGTTTGCAGTGGCGTATTTAAGGGGGGGGGGGGGGCTGCAAAATCAACAATTTTGGCGTGGTGAGCGATATTTACTTTATTTTTAATCATGAAAACCCGAGCCCAAAAAAGGCTGGTTAGAGTCATACATACGTCTAAAGTTAAAAATGTTTTTTTTAATAAAAAATAAAGAAATTTGATAGTAGTTAGGTGAATCTTAAACAAACTTTGGGCGTGGTCCCGAAAATTTTTGCATTTTCACTAACTAACACTTCTTTATTTTGTAAAACTTACGCCAAAGACGGTAACAACCAATTAATACTGATTGTATTTCAGTAGTTAATTTGAACTTTGTAATGCTATGGTATCTTTCATAAGTAGATACTTTTATAAAATATAGTTTATGAAGATAAATAAAAAATGACAAATTAGAAGAATTTCAATTTATTGTATTAGTGAGTAAGATGAACATTTTCTGCCAGCAATATCCGGGGTTTAAGCTAAAAAATCCGGGGTTTTCAAGCTTCTTGTCCTAATTTAATGATTTTACAGATGGCAACCCTACATTTGTATAACAATTATAAACCCGAACAGAAAAAAAAACTATATGGTTTATTGTGTTCGTGAAAAGGGTTGTTGACCCGCTCTAGTTGTGGCGCTGTCTGTATATCGCTCCTTTACGAAGTAAATTATTCAATGAGTCCTTTATTTTGCTCTAGGACTGTGGACTAAATTGCTTTAGTCACTATAGTGTTTATACTCCCATAAACAAACAGCTTTCCGCTATATTCGGTTTCGCAGTTAAATTTTGTGCGATCTGCTTCTGCATCAGTTTAAACTGGGTTAAAGCTCGGGTTTAATAGTTTAAATAAATAACTATTGCAGTCGAAATTTACATGTTATTGAATTTTAAGAGCATCCGACATATTTCCAAATTATTCTCAAGTTACCAGCCCCATGCGAAATTACATATTTTATGAGAAACTTTTTATTTAATGATTTTACAAAAAAAATTTTAATCTATAGATATTTCAGAAAGGTGTAGAGTAATAAAATGGGAAATTCCGTCCAGTTCGGCTCAATTTCGGTGTCGGCCATAGGCGCAGGTAAATTTTGCGCATTAAATTATTTATGGTAACTAACCAAAGAAAAAAAAAACATAACTTCATAAAGAAGGAACTATTAGCTATAGCAAATTTACACAAACATCGTTTTATGATATATGCCGTGGAAGATATAGCTGAAACACATAATTTAACTGTGCTGCGCACACCGTCATATCATTGCGAACTAAATCCTATAGAACTTATATGGGCGCAAGTGAAAGGATTTGTAGCACGACACAACACGACATTCAAAACGAAAGAAGTGAAACTATTGTTTAATCAAGCCATTAAGGAAGTGACACCAAAAAAGTGACGAAAAGCTGTCCATCAGATCATTAAAGAAGAGGAGAAAATGTGGGATCTTGACCACCTGATCGATCGGACCGTCGACCCTTTAATTATAACGTCAAGAGGAGAAAAAGTAGTAATGAGAAGGTAAATTTTATTTTAACATATTGTTGGATATTGATTGGTATCCTGGAGGATGGATTGGTCATCTAATACTTCGCTGTAAAGTTAAGACTCTGAATAGGTGATAAGATTGATAAAAATAGGTATAGTGGAAAGATAGTTCATAGAACAAGGACAAGAACATTTCTAGTTTCGTAGGATTAGTAAGTAGACAAATGTTCATAAAAATGTTTGTAATTGGTTGAAGGAAAGGTTTCATTTTGAATAGTACCATCGCGCCGATAAAAAACTGGGACAGGAAATTTTTCTATTTTCTCCTAGACTATTAAGAATAATTTTACATCAAGCCTGGTACCAGTAAAATGTCATGAAAATTTGCATGTCAATAAAGATTGTCACTTTATGATTGACTCGTCAAACATACAATCATATATTATTTGTAAATATGCCACAATTAACCCCCCAGCAAAAGGCAATTATTTATAGTCGGTTGCGAGATAGTGTTGCTATTAGGGATATTGCAGATGAACTGGGAGTAAGCAAGAATACCGTGCTATTGGCAAAACAAAAAATAGCAAGACATGGGACTATTATTAGGAATGCAGGTTCTGGTCCCCCTAAAATTTCTACTGATGATCATGATAGAAGACTGGTTAATTATCTAAGGGATCATCCCTTCGAAACTGCAATCAAGGCAAAAGAAGAGACGAATTTTCCAGGTTCTGCAAATACCGCTAGAGACAGGGTTCGAAATTCCGATATACGAAGCCGTTGTGCTGGCAATAAAATTTTTTTAACAAAAATAAATAAACAGGGCAGGTTAGAATTTGCACATGAATATATTAATCAAATAAATTTATGGGAAACAGTTATATTTTCTGACGAGAAAACTTTTCAGTCATGCAATAATGGGAGAATTCGGGTGTATAGGCCTTCCGGCATGCGGTATGATGAGAGATACACCCACAAAACCAACCAAAGTGGGCGTTTCTCCATAAATGTTTGGGGCTGGATTAGCGCTAGAGGACCAGGACTTTGCCAAATCGTCGAAGGAAGACTAACTGCAGCAGTATACGTTAATATACTAAACGAAGTGATGATACCATCGGTAAACGCTGTATACGGTCAAAATTACACATTTCAGCATGATAATGCTCCAATACACACAGCGCGCATTGTACAAAATTTTCTCCAAGAAAATAACATAGCAGTTCTTCCCTGGGCTTCGAAGAGTCCCGATTTGAACCCGATAGAAAACATTTGGGGTGCCATGGTCAAATCTATGTATAAACATGATTTTCAACCTAGAAACAGGGATGAATTACGTCATAGGATAAATCAAGCTTGGGATGAAATAACTGTCGAATTATGTAGAAACTTAGTTTTAAGTATGCCACAAAGGCTCCAAAAAGTAATAAACAGAAATGGTTCTATGACCAAATATTAATTTTGTGTTGTTTTGACAAACTTTGTGTTCGCAATTTTTTTCTTTTTATTAAATGTATTTTATTACCTGTATTAGCTTTATTTATTATTTTGTGTTAATGGTAAATATAATAATTTATAAAATATTTGACTTTAAAAAAATCTAATAAATTTACTTTATCCATATTATATGATGTCTCTCAAATTTAACCACCCCGTATCGAAAAATACAAAACATTCCATTATGTAACCTAGGTTACTTTTTAAATTGAGAATGTTTTTCCTTTTTAGCTCTAGACACCTTTTATAGTCTAGGGGATATGTATTTCTTACATTGTTTTTGTAAATCTCTTGTCCCAGTTTTTTATCGGCACAATAGTACATTTAAGAAGCTTTTCTCCTAATGTTAATAATTCCTGATACAGCAAAAAGAACCCCTTCTTTAATTTGATAGGGCTATAAAAACTCAAAGAACTACTTATTTAGTGGATTTGTTAAAGAATTCAAGTGTAAGGGTAACCTCTGCCCGTTTGGTCACTCAAGTCTCTTTAAATAATGTAAACCATATCGTCAGAACCAACATAGTTTCCAGCCAATGAGTAAGTGATCTTTTCAATGTTTATATAAGTATACAGAAGAAGAATTTCTCTTTATTTCGTCAGATCCATCCCTAGACGCGTTTCGTCATATCATGACTCATCAGTAGAGCTAGGATCCGACAAAACAAAGAGAACTCAAAGCTGCTTATGGCAGCACAGTGGTGGGACACACCAGTAAGATGTGGCACGGAGCGCCATCTGTATCGTTATTAGACACTCTTGAGCATACCAGCACCTCTAACAAACTTATAGAAATAAGTAAAAATGTTAAGAGGAAATCTCCTGTAAAGACATTCGTCACAATTACAGGAGTCCCGCTAGGCAGCGCTAACTCGCATCGGTTTATTAACCGAAAACAAGAATACAGAAGAAGAATTTCTCTTTATTTCGTCAGATCCATCCCTAGACGCGTTTCGTCATATCATGACTCATCAGTAGAGCTAGGATCCGACAAAACAAAGAGAACTCAAAGCTGCTTATGGCAGCACAGTGGTGGGACACACCAGTAAGATGTGGCACGGAGCGCCATCTGTATCGTTATTAGACACTCTTGAGCATACCAGCACCTCTAACAAACTTATAGAAATAAGTAAAAATGTCATGATATGACGAAACGCGTCTAGGGAAGGATCTGACGAAATAAAGAGAAATTCTTCTTCTGTATTCTTGTTTTCGGTTAATAAACCGATGCGAGTTAGCGCTGCCTAGCGGGACTCCTGTAATTGTGACGAATGTCTTTACAGGAGATTTCCTCTTAACATTTTTACTTATTTCTATAAGTTTGTTAGAGGTGCTGGTATGCTCAAGAGTGTCTAATAACGATACAGATGGCGCTCCGTGCCACATCTTACTGGTTTATATAAGTGTTAAATTGTTTATTTCTCTTTTGGCACGAGTTGACTGTAAAGCGGAAATTGTTTCTCTTGAATTTACTTGAAACAGCGTCGTATGTGAGTTTTAAGGGAACAACTCTTCTTTAGAGAAAACTCTCTAAATTAACTGATTTGATAACTTTATTTTTATTTCTTAAGACTTGTATGTTATTAATTATAAAGTAATCGTCAATTGCTTTGCTTTGCTTCGTTTAATAAAACTATTAAAATATGTGTGGTGTTTCAGTAAATAAAAAGCACACAAAAAGTTAAATAAATTAAAACGTAATTTCAAACTATCTAAGCTTCACTTTTTTTTTAATTTAACGATCTCTGTATTTTCTATGGTTTACGAGATCCCTATAAAGTGCATCCTAATCTGGGACAACCTGTATGTATTTAATTACTTTGGCTCTTGTTTTTCTGCTTTTTTCTTTAGAAAACGAAACTTTTCAACCAAATATTGTAATGAAAAATATAAAAGCGACTCCAACTCAAACAAAAGTAGCTTTAAACATTTTTCTTTAAAAGGTTTAGCCATTATGCAATTGGTTAAAATATTTACAACAGTTTAACTATTCCTGGTACACAATAGAAAAATGTTTACAATTTTACCAGAAGTAGATTCCCTTTGTTACATTTTTACTTCTACATCTATTTTATGCCCGTTGCTCAAGCCTTAAAAACCCATAGAATTAGCATCATCTGCTCGTTACACACTTTAGCCTATACTGGCGTGCAGTAGTAACTGTCTTTGATTTTTTTAGTCAGAAAATATTAAAAAAACTTTTGGACGTTGTAACATTTAACATTTTTGGGCAGAATAATTAAGTTTTGTTGTTGTTAATACTCATGTTGGGTATTTTAAACAAGGTTCCATTTTATAGCTTTGTTGATGACAGCACACCTGTTTCATCTTTTACCTTGACTCCCCAAACATCCGCTGCCGACGCACATCTTTGCAGGCACCATGAAGTATTGCGTCTCAACAATGACCTGGAAGAAATCTTGGCTTGGGGTGACAGTAACCAAGTCGAATTTAATGCTAAGAAAACCCAGGCAGCAGTCTTCTCCAAAAAGGTTAACATTGCAGAACCGGATATAGTCATGGCAGGACACGCAATTCCCCTGGCACCGTCTATTAATTTGCTGGGGGTCAATCTGGGAGGTAATATGTCTTGGCATGATCACGTTGCCGCAATTGCCAAGGCAGCTGCACAGAAACTTGGTGTACTTTTCCGCACTAAAAGGTTGTACACACCTCATCAACTTTTGACACTCTACAAAGCCCAGATTCGACCATCATTAGAATATTGCTCTCATGTCTGGAGCTCTGCACCCAAGCACACCCTTCGGCTACTGGATTCCATTCAAAGGAGAGCCGTTCGTCTGATCGGCGACCCCGAGCTGACCAAGACCCTCGATAGCCTGGAGCATCAAAGACAGGTTGGTGATTTGGCTCTCTTTTACAGATATTTTCATGGCAGGTGTTCGACTGGTATTGCCCACTTGATTCCACATAGAGCAATGCAAAACAGAAATACACGGCGAACCACTGCCGCTCATCCATATGTTGTTCAGCTTAGTACTCCTCGAACTTCATTGTTTAAGAATTATTTCATGTGGAGAACGTCATCTTTGTGGAATGATCTTCCTGAGGTCGTGTTTCCCAATGAATACAATCTTCAACGTTTCAAGACTAACGTTAATCGCTTTCTTCGCACACGCACCGCTCCCAGAGCGCTTTAAAGGATTTTTCCTACAGTGCAGGTGTTTTATCATAAGAAAAAGGTTAATAACAATAACTAAAAAAATGTAGTAACATGTTTTAAGGTAACTACGGCAACGTAGTCCACGAAGTAGGCAAAGTTTAGCGTTTATTAAAATATTGTTTTTTGTGAATATTTTCCCAAAAGTTATTGTAATTGTGCTTAATGTTGAGTTTAGAGAAAAAATTATTTATTTATTTGATAAAAGGTAAATTATACAGGGTGATTCCTAAGTTGATACTTTAGCTTTAGCTGTGTATAGAAGGCATTAAAATAAACAACATTTTCAAATACCTTTTTCAAAAAACTTTAAAACAGGCAAGATCCAGAAGTAAAAATCTAAGTGCGGACCTGGTCATCAAAACGTAGCCTGCTATACTTTATGTTGTTTTTGTTTTATTAGTCATGCAAATTACGGGTCGGTGGTCAGTTATTTATTAGGCAATCCGCTGCGGTGTGTTTTTCTGAAGCAAGTTAATTTTAAATTGGTAAAACGTGAAAATGGTAAAATTTGAAAATCATAAACTAGTAGATATGGTGATAATTTACGGTGAGTATCGTCAAAGTGTAGCTGCTGCTTCGCGATTATACGCAGAACGTTTGCCCTTGCGGGCTCATCCTACACTCAGAAGTTTTCTTAATGTTATTCAACGGGCAAGTTAGGCAGAACCGTATTTGATCCATAGTGTAATAAATGAATGTAAGTACCTTATTTTGGGTATTTGAAAATGTTGGTTATGTTAATGCCTTCTATATACAGCTTAAAAAAAGGTATCAACTTAGGAATCACTCTGTATGTCCAATTTAGGAAAATTGAGTGACTGTAGTGGATAAAAATAGGTTTATTTGACGTGCGATTATAAACTCTTAAGTTTACCCCCATTTTTAGCCCACCGACATCCCGTTGTATACCAAAAACTCATCACAGAGTAAAAAGAAAAATCGCAAACAACTCGGCGAACCTTTTCAATGGGATTTTTTCTATTTCCCGTGCCACTTTAGGCCATTTCCATCAATTGGCGAAGAGGCGCGATTCAAGTGGACGAAAAGTGCAAAGTTCGCTCCCAACCTGTCGATTTTTATTGCTGGAAAGCGGCCAAAAAAGCCTAATGCATTTTCTCGGCGTGTAGAGAAAGAAATAATAGCGATACCGGCGAGTTAAGTAATTTTCGAAAGCTTTTCTCTATCGAATCGAACACTAGAAATAATGTAATTTTCCTACCTGCGAGAATATCTTTGAAGCAGGCGCGGCGGAATAAATATTTAATTTTTTCTTGCAGCACAGCGACAGAATTTGCCAGGGCTTAGGTGTCTATATGGAAAATAAAGGATAACGTGTAGTAAGTGTTGAACCAGTGGCGAAGCCAGAAAATATGTTCGGGGGGGTGTCATATGTTCTAACCAGATTTTTTAAGGGTTCGGGGGTTTCAAGGTAAAAATGAAACCATGTTGATATGTTTATATACATAATGGTTAGCTTAATTCTTGATCTACTAATCAGACAGATTCACCCGGGGAATAATCTACGAGACCCGACTGATTACTCTGTCCCAATAACATGCTTCGATAGAAGGTATTCTATACTCATTCCGAGTAGGGAAGAGTGGGAAGGCAATCAAAATATAACGAAAACAGATCACGCAATCTTCACAGACGGTTCAAAGATGGACGTTGGTGTGGGAGCCGGGGTCTTTTCCGAAAGTTTACAAATACAGAAATCGTATAGACTCCCCAACTATTGTAGTATTTTTCAAGCGGAAGTACTGGCAGTAGAGAAGGCGGTCAATATCCTGCAAGAACACCTTGGCTTGGGAGTAGCCTCGTCAATCACCATCTTCAGTGATAGTCAGGCGGCGATTAAGGCAATCTGTTCCAGCAGCGTCAAATCAAAGCTCGTAAAGCGATGCCGCAACAATCTATGCACACTTGGCAACCAACATCGGGTTATTCTGTGCTGGGTTCCTGGACACTCCAAAATAGATGGCAACGAGGCTGCCGATGCGCTCGCAAGAGAGGGCGCAGGCATGCCAGCTGATCTAGCAGACAATACAGTGAACAAACCACTGGGATTGGTCAAAGAGGAGATTGACTACACGGCCAAGCAGCTTGCACAGAACAGATGGACAGGGTTGACAACCTGTAGTACATCCAGGCAACTGTGGCCCACATTCGATAAAAAGAGAACCGCAGAGCTATTGAGACACAGTCGAAAAGACGTGAGAAATATTACTGCGGTTGTTACCGGACATTGCCTCTTCGGTAGACATGCCGAACGTATGCAAATACCCACTAACGACTTCTGCAGAAGCTGCAGAGATGAGGAAGAGGAAGAAAGTATTCAACATTTTCTGTGTGAATGCCCTGGCCTCGCAAGAAGGAGGTTCACTACTCTGGGTGAATCATCTTTCGATAGCCTGGAGGAACTAAACAACTTACAACTTGGACGGCTGAGCAGATTTCTGAACAGTAGTGGCTGGTTTGAATGAGTTGTTAAAATCCTTCCGCGGTTACGTCGCATAAACCATCAGTGATCTGATGAAGGTGGGTTCTAGGGAACACGTGTGGTATCACAACGGACCTAATCAGGACTACGTGAGACCGTTTGGTCAGAACCAAGGGTCTGCCACTCTTACCTAACCTAACCTAACCTAATCAGACAACTTTGATTCTAGAAAAATAATGCCTGCTAATGTCATTAATGCCACAGTCAAAGTTGCTGGTTAGTTAATCTTAAATAATACCTGCTTATATATCCACCGAATTGACCGAACTTTATAGCAACAACATTCAAGGCAAGATGAATGCAGTCATGTTAGTATAGAAGGGACCATCGAAAATTCGTTTATTAAGGTTGCCGACATCAAGCAGCTTAACCGGCATCTACCTGGCCCAGAAATGAGTTATTCTAAAAGAAATTCTGTTTTCCTGATCGAAAATTCAGAAAAAACGTTAAAATATATTTTTTTCGGCGCTTGTGTAAAAATTTCTCTATACAGATAACTAACTATATATTTAATAATTTTATGTCGATGGACTCGCTCAATATATGATTTATACATGATGACGCAGGTGTTGATATTTCAACAAAAATATTTTTGCCTTTTTTTCTATGCGACTTCATCAAAAAAAATAAATTTTCGATGGTCTCCTCTATACCTGTCTAATTGCATCGTTGCTGCTAGACCAAATAAAATAGTGAGGAGTGACCAACCGATTTTGTGGTTAGGTTCATACATGATTACTGTCTCTACATTTAAAAGCTGTAAAATTCACATTTGAACTAACGGCAATTACGATTATTTGTTCGTCACACGTAAATCTATACAAAACCAGCTGATACAATGATTTGGCTTTTAAGCGAGGGAGTAGGAACGTAGTTTTAACAAATTAATGGTGCAACTCGAGTACTATGCATAGCCGGCTTGGCGGACAGCTCGAGCTTAGTGCTAGTGCCACTATAACGATCGAGAAACACTGTTGCCAGAAGTGGCAAAATTCGACTATTGATAATAGTGAATTTTGAGAGTTTGTTAAGAGGTAGCGGAATGTAGCCGAATATAAAATATTAGTAAAAGGTGTAAGAAGAACAATTAGTTTGCAATCAGACTTAATTAATAGTTCACGGAGTTTAAGCTTCAGAGCTCTGGGGGGGGGGGCTTTTCCTAAAGACGCCACTGTGTTTTCGGACCTTAAATAATAAATGAAAAAAAATTTGAATTTTTTTTAAAAGCCTATATTTATCCATAAATATGAATACAAAAACAACAAAAAAAACCGCCATTATCCCATCTATATTATTAAACCCCAATCAAACTCGTTTCAAAGGCTCACTCAATATGATTTAGATCTGACACGTTGTAATAGGTTCCTTCAAGCACGGATAAATAAAATCGTGTCCTTTCCATTCAGTGACGTAGCTCATGACAAAAATTAACCTTTAAAATGTAGGTATTCCAGTACCATAATAGTAGATTTTGTAACGAGGTTGGAATGAAAATTTGATCCGAGTGGAAGATTCCGAACACGAGCGTAGCGAGCGTGAGGAACCACGAGTATCGAATTTTCATTCTAACCGAGTAGCAGACTATATTTTCTCCACGACCAAAAATACTATTCGCAATTATTGTAATTTCAGGTGGAGTATTATCCAGTTCCATATCTGATTGATCCGATTTTTCACTCATATTTTGACTTGCACTAAAATTTGTCTGCTAATATTGACAGTTTCGAAATTCATGGCAACCTATGTCGTTTAGATCAATTACAGAATATTCATTCCGTATCTTGTTATGGAAAGAAAATACACCCAAAACGCATAAGAAGCAAGTTTTTCAGAATAAATATTCCAACTCAAGAGCGAGAATTTTTACATTCTATTATCAAAAATGATTTTGGAATTATTGCATTCAGTAATGGTCGTGGATAAAAGTATTCTTTATAAGCCGCGTGATTTTTTAAAGTTGTTTTATGGCCAACATAAAAAAAAGGATAGTTAAATATACATTTTATAAGACTCTTGTTTGGCTTTAGAGAAAACGAAGAGAGGAAGACCATGCTCCAAACATAGTCGTATAAAATTACTAACACTTTTCGTATTTAAAAAGAAAAAGGGTATCGTATCTTTATATATTGTGAAACAAATTATGATAATTAAGAAAATGTGAATCGTACTGTCAAAAATTGTACTCAACTATTTCTTCCATGAGGAACACTCGAAGAGGACTATAACCTTCGGGATTCGGGCCCAGATAACGCAATGTTTTTGGTTTAATTCAATATGAAGCTAAAAATTTAGAAATACTGGTCCGATTTGGCTTTTATTTACCAGGATTTTCCTTGTGTCCCTTTTTCCCAGTTACCCCGGGCCCTGTGCGCCCCTGATTGCAAACCGTTGTCCTTTATGACGAAGGGCCCATTTTAGCAACTGTTGCAAAAAGCCCAGTGACATTTATTAAAGGCGATCCGAGGTTATTTTGCGTGATTTTGTGTACGTGCTTTTTTGGGGCCTGAAAGACGTTTTATATTAGGGAAAATGAGACGGACTCCGTTTTTCGGTATGTTGGGTCAGACATTTTGATATAAAGATGCTTCATTATTTGAAATTTAGGTTATTAAAATGTCGTTAATTATTTGTATTTTTTGGTATAGTGAAAAAACTGGTCCATTTTTTTTTCCGAAGGCCAGTTCATATTTTTACACCCACTCTGTGATCTCAGTTCCTTGCACTAGTTTGTGTAGGTCAACTAAAAAGAGAGTAAGGATATCCTCTGGTCCGAGTATTTGTTGCCTTTCTCGATCCAGTGACTCGCAAGGGCAAACTATGTACTGTACAGATTCCCTGTCTTGTCCGCATAATCTGCAGTCAAGGTCTTTGGGTCTGGATCCCCAATGAAGCTTTTGCTGTGGTGTAATCCCCGTCTGTTCTCCAGTGGATTTTGTGTTAACTTCTGATCCATCGCTTAATGGCATCTCGTACTGTGCCCCTTGGTACTTTGAGTGCCGATTCTGGACCAATGAATGTATTTTCTAAGCCTTTCCTTGCAAATTTATCGGCTTTTTTGTTTTCCTGTAATACCTTTGTGTCCTGGTTCCTGCAGTGTTACTTTGTTTACTTTTGTCAGAACCTCCAATTCTCCTTGACATTCCCATACCAACCTTCAGGTTATCTTTTTGAATATAAGTGATCTAAAGACCGCTTGACTGTCAGAGTATATATGGATCTGCTTATTGAGGTAAGCCCTCATATTGTTTTCATACGCACACTGTAATATGGCGCACGCTGTAATATGGCGTAGATTTCTGCTTTAAACACTGTATGAAAGTTTTACAGGGGGAAAATGCGTTTTTTCCGGTTTTATTCCGTATATTCCCGCCCATATTCTATAGTAAAGGTGTCTAAAAAGGCTGGAAACTAATACCCTGCAATACTAATTAATATCTAGTAATAACTAAATGCTTACATATATGAATTTTATAAATATTTTAATGAAATATCCAAAAATATATATTTACACAAAACGTATAAAAATATTTGAAATATTTCAAACAGATATCGGAGTCTGTTTGCCAAAGCATGTGAAATGACGAAATTCCATTTGTACCCTTTGATATGTATTAATAAATTGTTAAAATAACGCTTGTTAGTTTTGTTTAATTTAAAAAGACTAACTAATGGAAATCAAATAATGTTGTTTGCATGTTAAGGAGATCTATGCAATGTTTCTATACAGGGTAATGAAAAAGAAACAGATCAGCCTTTTTTATAGAGTATCACTCACTGAATTAAGGATCGTTCCTACCTATCAAATTAATCAAGCTTTATCCCTACAACCCAGTAATTATATAAGAGCTCTTGGACGATTTTTTTTTTTTTTTTTTTATGATAAAACACCTGCACTGTAGGAAAAATCCTTTAAGGCGCTCTGGGAGCGGTGCGAGTGCGAAAAAAGCGATTAACGTTGGTCTTGAAACGTTGAAGATTGTATTCATTGGGAAACACGACCTCAGGAAGATCATTCCACAAAGATGACGTTCTCCAGATGAAAGAATTCTTGAACAATGAAGTTCGAGGAGTACTAAGCTGAACAACATATGGATGAGCGGCAGTGGTTCGCCGTGTATTTCTGTTTTGCATTGCTCTAGGTGGAATCAAGTGGGCAATGTCAGTCGAACACCTGCCATGAAAATATCTGTAAAAGAGAGCCAAATCACCAACCTGTCTTCGATGCTCCAGGCTATCGAGGGTCTTGGTCAGCTCGGGGTCGCCGATCAGACGAACGGCTCTCCTTTGAATGGAATCCAGTAGCCGAAGGGTGTGCTTGGGTGCAGAGCTCCAGACATGAGAGCAATATTCTAATGATGGTCGAATCTGGGCTTTGTAGAGTGTCAAAAGTTGATGAGGTGTGTACAACCTTTTGGTGCGGAAAAGTACACCAAGTTTCTGTGCAGCTGTCTTGGCAATTGCGGCAACGTGATCATGCCAAGACATATTACCTCCCAGATTGACCCCCAGCAAATTAATAGACGGTGCCAGGGGAATTGCGTGTCCTGCCATGACTATATCCGGTTCTGCAATGTTAACCTTTTTGGAGAAGACTGCTGCCTGGGTTTTCTTAGCATTAAATTCGACTTGGTTACTGTCACCCCAAGCCAAAATTTCTTCCAGGTCATTGTTGAGGCGCAATACTTCATGCTGCCTGCGAAGATGTGCGTCGGCAGCGGATGTTTGGGGAGTCAAGGTAAAAGATGAGACAAGGGTGCTGTCATCATGATCCTGATATTCTAGTTAAATTTTGTTAAATAATGATTGAGCCAACAGATAATCATGCACGAATTGTCACTTATAATACCACTAGAGGGCAAAAAATTTCCGGATTTAATTTGGCCTCGTGTGGTATTCGGTAAGAAAATTCCACATCAAATTGTGCTAAAATAATTAAAATTTATTTTTCGATTTCCAAAACATAGAAGTTTGTTAGACTTAATTATTTAGTTACCATGTCAACTAAGTAAAACCCTAACCTAAAAATTATGTCAGGTTTTAAACTGTCAAGCGGCACGACGTAAAAAAATGTTTCGCTTCGGTCAAGAAAGCAAAGAAAATATTCGCCAGGAGATTAAGCAGTTGACACCCACGAATTTCTACTGATTGTAGTAGTTCAAAAGTGCCATTTTAGGATCTAAAATATTATATTTTTTCATTTTATAGTTACTTGGGCTTACTACAAGTTGTAGAAAATCATAATTTAAAAGGTTTTTCGGAACGCTGCATGAACAGATTTACAGGGAGTCACAGTTTTGGCAGCAATCTAGACCTTTAAATTGTTGATTTCTACTCGTTGTAGTTGCGCGAAAATACCATCTCAATACACAACACAGTATATTCTTTAATTTTACATATGTTTTGAGTAACTACAAGTAGTAGAAAATTGCTCTCCTGTGTTTTTATTGACTTTTCATACGCGCTTTATTGGTATGGAATTCATACTACTTGAAGAAAGAAAATTTGTTTCGAATTGTACCCGAATATTTGCATCTAAACTATTCAAAATTCAAAGTGCTAAATGAAAAAAAGTGAATAGAATAGTGTCTAAATAATATATATATTTCATTAGACATAGACATTTAATTCATTCCATTCCAAGTCCTGCATTTTTACTATTAAGAGGAAAGGAGGTGTTCAAAGAATATAGAAAACATCTTAGCTTTGTAATTGAAATGTAAAGTGTAAATGTAATTGTCTCATCTTTTACTTTGACTCCCCAAACATCCGCTGCCGACGCACATCTTCGCAGGCAGCATGAAGTATTGCGCCTCAACAATGACCTGGAAGAAATTTTGGCTTGGGGTGACAGTAACCAAGTCGAATTTAATGCTAAGAAAACCCAGGCAGCAGTCTTCTCTAAAAAGGTTAACATTGCAGAACCGGATATAGTCATGGCAGGACACGCAATTCCCCTGGTACCGTCTATTAATTTGCTGTGGGTCAATCTGGGAGGTAATATGTATTGGCATGATCACGTTGCCGCAATTACCAAGGCAGCTGCACAGAAACTTGGTGTACTTTTCCGCACCAAAAGGTTGAACACACCTCATCAACTTTTGACACTCTACAAAGCCCAGATTCGACCATCATTAGAATATTGCTCTCATGTCTGGAGCTCTGCACCCAAGCACACCCTTCGGCTACTGGATTCCTTTCAAAGGAGAGCCGTTCGTCTGATCGGCGACCCCGAGTTGACCAAGACCCTCGATAGCCTGGAGCATCGAAGACAGGTTGGTGATTTTGCTCTCTTTTACAGATATTTCCATGGCAGGTGTTCGACTGACATTGCCCACTTGATTCCACCTAGAGCAATGCAAAACAGAAATACACGGCGAACCGCTGCCGCTCATCCATATGTTGTTCAGCTTAGTACTCCTCGAACTTCATTGTTCAAGAATTCTTTCATCTGGAGAACGTCATCTTTGTGGAATGATCTTCCTGAGGTCGTGTTTCCCAATGAATACAATCTTCAACGTTTCAAGACCAACGTTAATCGCTTTTTTCGCACTTGCACCGCTCCCAGAGCGCCTTAAAGGATTTTTCCTACAGCGCAAGTGTTTTATCATAAAAAAAATTTTCATGTAAATAAATAAGAACCAGATTTTCAAAAAAATATTCTGTCATTATAAACGTCAAAAAATTTCCAGTATAATTCGCTATTGGGTACCAAAGAGAAAAACATTTCCACTAAAATTTATTCGTTGCCATGGTAATCTGTTAAAAATACAAGTTTTGATTGGTTAAAAATTACAGGTGTGGAATTTTCCAAAAAATTTGTTTTTCAGATGAATCTATATTTTCTTTAAATGGTCAGGTTATAAGACAAAACTACCGTTACACTGGGCACAGGAAAATCCAGGGCACGAAGGTATTACACGAAACAAAAAAGCCGACAAACTTGCAAGGAAAGTTTCAGAAAATACATTCATTGGTCCAGATCCGGCACTGGGAGTACCAAGGTGCACAGTACGAGATGCCATAAAGCGATCGATCAGGAGTGAATACAACATGCACTGGAGCGACAGACAGGGATTACGACACAGCAAAAGCTTCATTGAGGATCCAGACCCAAAACTTATGAAACAGCTGCTTCAAATGAGCAGGAACCAGCTGCGAACCTTTACAGGAATTCCGACAGTACACATGACTGTCAAGAACTATCTGCACGGAATGCAACTGTACAATGGAGATCTTAACTGCAGATTATGCGGACAAGACAGGGAAACTGTACAGCACATAGTTTGCCATTGCGAGTTACTAGATCGGAAGAGGCAACGAATACTCGGGCAATCAAAATTGAACCAGAGGCCATACCAACCCTCTCCCCAGTTGACCTACACAACCAAACAGGGTGGGCACAATGGGCCATATTTTTAAAAGTTTTTTCTAAACTTTAACTGCATAGATGTATACATTACCCAAAAATTAAATTCCGATAAAATTATTTCTTTACTGTTGTTACTTTACAATGACACCCTGTATGTGGCTAATATCGGGTTACGTGTATGTGATAAATTATAAATTACTTAATAACGGACCAGCATTTACTTTTACATCTGATTTATTAATTAAACATATCA
This sequence comes from Polydrusus cervinus, assembly GCA_935413205.1. Classification (NCBI taxonomy): domain Eukaryota; kingdom Metazoa; phylum Arthropoda; class Insecta; order Coleoptera; family Curculionidae; genus Polydrusus; species Polydrusus cervinus. The sequence continues at coordinate 30,020,081 of OW284519.1, forward strand.
ATTATTACATATTTACCATAATAGTTTATTCACAAATTAGTTTGCCTATGTAATTGACATTTACCATTTTGGTTTTGAAACAGTTTAATTTATTTATTTCGATATTTTTTTTTATTTATTGCTTTATGTAATAACATTTAATTTCGTAATTTATTCTGTTATCGTATTTCTTGGCATTTTCCTTATAATAAGACGTTTTTTCGACATAAGTGGCTAACTTTAGGCCCAATGGGTTAAGAAGTTTACGAGTTTTCATGGAGAGAGATGGAGAAAGTATATAGTTTGGATAAAATTTATAATATAATGAACAAATTATATCAATACGAGCGAAGCTGCGGATGCAGGTAATTTTTGGTATTTTCCCCGGAACCGGACGCCTCTTTTACATAAGTAAGCCAACTTTAGGTCAAAACAGTAAAGGAAGTCAGAGGCTATCCTGGGGAGAGACGGAGAAAGTATATAGTTTTGATAAACTTTATAATATAATGGCAAATTATATTTTTACTAGCGAAGCTGCGGATGCAGATAATTTTTGATATTTTCCCCGGAACCGGACGCCTCTTTTACATAAGTAAGCCAACTTTAGGTCAAAACAGTAAAGGAGGTCAGAAGCTATCCTGGGGAGAGACGGAGAAAGTATATAGTTTTGATAAACTTTATAATATAATGGCAAATTATATTTTTACTAGCGAAGCTGCGGATGCAGATAATTTTTGATATTTTCCCCGGAACCGGACGCCTCTTTTACATAAGTAAGCCAACTTTAGGTCAAAACAGTAAAGGAAGTCAGAGGCTATCCTGGGGAGAGACGGAGAAAGTATATAGTTTTGATAAACTTTATAATATAATGGCAAATTATATTTTTACGAGCGAAGCTGCGGATGCAGGTAATTTTTGGTACTTTCCCCGGAACCGGACGCCTCTTTTACATAAGTAAGCCAACTTTAGGCCAAAACAGTAAAGGAGGTCAGAAGCTATCCTGGGGAGAGACGGAGAAAGTATATAGTTTTGATAAACTTTATATTATAATGGCAAATTATATTTTTACGAGCAAAGCTGCAGATGCAGATAATTTTTGGTATTTTCCCAGGAACCGGACGCCTCTTTTACATAAGTAAGCCAACTTTTGGCCAAATCGGTAAAGAAGGTTACGAGATATCCTGGGGAGAGACGGAGAAACTATACAGTTTTGACATAAATAAGAAAAAATATATGAATCTGTGGTGTTAAATAAAAATTCGCTGTCAAATAAGATTACTGATGAGCTCAAAATTTGTATAACTATCTAATGTCTAAATTTATTTAAATTTTTTTTCAATTTTCTATATTCATTAATAATAATAATTAGGAGTACAACCCCCGCTGCTGCTTAGTTCATAAGTGAGAGGCAAAAATAAATGTTAATTTTTAACTTTATATTTTACCTCAATAATATCAATATTTTTAATAAAGTGCATGTAGAGCCATGAAACACAATATAAAATTTAAATTAGGGGCAATAATAAAACACAATTTACTTGATTGTTTAGTTTATTTTAAATATGAATTATAATAAATACGTTTCAGGATAATGATGTAGATATAAAAGCAATATAAATTGAAAAATTATAATAAATTTAAAATACATACATACATATTTTTTCAAAATATTTGGATTATCAAGATTCGGAGGTGCATAGTTTAAATATAAAGACTATAGTCCATTTCAGGAAGGTGTAGAGCAGTCTTTTCCAAAGTGGGCGATAACGCCCCCTTGTTGGCGCTGCAGGCCTAAAGGGGGGCGGTAAGAGACCTAGAAAAAAAATGGGGGTGTGTGTAGAGGCTTGGGGGGCGATTTATAATTTCATCTAGCTAGGAGGCCTCTTAGACACCGACTGAGCTCTCAACTCTCGACTACAACTTGTGAACATCTTAATATTAGTAAAATTGCTCAAACTCGGTTCGATATTTCTCTCCGCGTATTTCATATATCTGTCCTATTTTATTGATAAATAAAATAAAAATCATGTCAATCGGTCGCTCCGTTTCGAAATGAAAGTAGATACAAACAAACAAATAAAAAGGCAACAGACACACTTTCGCATTTTAATAGTTATTAATATTCCTAGATAGGTAATTTTCGTAGATAATAGACCGCGGGCAATCATGTTTTAACAAGTTTTTGTTAAATAACCCGATTTGTGCTTTCCTGTATCAATGCGGCTGTTCTTGAGTAAATTTGGAACCTGATATCAACAAACTTATTAAACAGCATCAGATTCATCCTTCACATTACTTTTTATATAGGAATCGATTATGTTTGTTTTATTTTGAATAAAAGATACTCTGCCTGAATACTATAAAGTTGCGTTTCAATAATCATTCTCATAGGCAGGTGTAGCCCGTAAGGGTTAACTTGAGATCTGAGCGCCGTTGTGTACTACCTACTGCGCTCAGGTCTCAACTTAACTCTTGCAGGTTATAGTAAAACTCTCGTTTAGAATGAATATTTAATCTCCGCTAATATAGCTCACAATAATTAATTAATTTAATTTGAAGTTATAGTGGTTTTTAAATAGGTGAAAAAATGGGGGCGCTAAAAAATTATTTATTCTCAAAGTGGGCAATAGACAAAATAAGTTTGGGAACCCCTGGTGTAGAGTAATAAAAGTTCATTAGGTATGCAAAGGAACTATCGAGTGACCCAACGAATATTTAAGCCACTTTTATAATTTGGTATTGATTTAGTTGCAAAATTATTTCTTTTCATCAGTTGCAGGTGGTGAATTTATGGGTTTTGCCCATTGTTATCCATTCACAAACATTGAAAATGGTGTGACAAGGGGTGCATTATGTACATAGTATTAGGTACACTTATTTTTTATTAAACATTATAAAAAAATACATTATACAGAAATCAAATTATAAAAAATTATAATATTCTTCATCATCTGAGGGACTGTCATCTTTTCTTGACGTTATAATTAACGGGTCGACGGTCCGATCGATCAGGTGGTCAAGATCCCACATTTTCTTCTCTTTTTTAATGACAAACAGTAGCTTAACGTCTTTCATTTTAAATGTCGTGTTGTGTCTTGCTACCAATCCTTTCACTTGCGTCCGTATAAGTTCTATAGGATTTAGTTCGCAATGATATGGCGGTGTGCGCAGTGTTTTCAGCTATAGCTTCAACGGCATATTTCATAAAACGATGTTTGTGTAAATTTCCTATAACTAATAAATCCTTCTTTATCAAATTATCTTTTTTTTTGGTTACTTATCATAAATAATTTAATGCACAAAATTTACCTACACCTATGGCCGACACCGAAATTGAGCCGAACTGGACAAAATATCCTATTTTATTACTTTACACCTTTCTGAAATAGACTATACACTGTGACATTTTGATATGACAGACTTATCTCCTCTAAATCAGTGTCATATTTATGGAAAAATATTGTAAAAATTACAGAAAATGTAGAATCGAAAAAAAAATTTAGTTGGTTTGGTTTACATTGACAATTATTTGAAGTCAATTTTGATGAGAATAAAAAGACATGCGAATAAAATATAAGTAACTATGTATGAGCTAAACATAGGCCTCTCACTGACTGTATTAACATTACCAATTTAAGCCGTTAAACAATGTAATGAATAAGGCACAGCTACAACAATCTGACACCAATTTAGTGGTTTACAATTATTTCAAGCCTAGTTCGAATATGCCGGCTTCCAATACGTCCGTGTGAAGCGCCATTAAAGATCCTGTTATGAGGTTTGTTCGGGAGTTTCCTCTGTGGTTATGCCAGCCACAGAATATGCTGCTGTGTATAAACCTTAAAATGTCATAACGGCGTTATAGATAAACACCATTTTTACCCTCTGCTGTTTTCATCACTCTAATTCTGAACCACTTGACAAATACCTGATAAATAAGTTAACCACTTTACAATTACTGCTTTCTAAAATTTGTTATTTTTAATAAAAAGGGGTTGTCTGTCAAATTGGCGTCATATGTTTAAATTAAATAGTGCGCCTTGTATTTCAACACTAGTGTTGAAATATTTTTTTTTCAACACGCGTATGATATACGGCGCTTTCTAACCAAATTACCCAAGCTTTCTTTCTCATTTTCATAGGTGGTCGTAAGAAAAAGATATTTAAACTATGATTTGTACAATTGCAAGTAACTTTACAATACTTTACCTGCATTTCTCACCGTATACAGAACTTACAAGAGGTAAAGCCATTGGTAACAGAATTGATTACTAAATTTACGCCGAAATTAGTGGTCTACATTTTGGGTCTCAATGTAACCCTTTAACGCTGTTCTAATTGATCTGATTAAGGGCTGTGTAAAATGTAGGGTTGCGGTCAGGCCATTTAGTGTTACGCCCTTTCACCCTATATGTTCTTACATGTCAATAGCTAAGGTTATTTTAGTGGTCAGTGGAAGAAATTAAGGTTATTTCCATTTAAATACAGTGGAAGCAAATGAAATTTGAATGGTTCATTTCTTAACGTTTTTGATGAATGCATTTCGCAATAGGGTAACGTGAGGTCATCTGTTACACTGGAAGTTGTTATTTTTAGTTACAGAATTAAATACTAATCTATGGGGTGGCCCAAAGAAATGTATCGAGTTAAGCTAAGGTTTTTTTTTTAAATGGAACACCCTATATATTGTAATAGTTTCTAATTCCCCACTAAATTCTACGCTTATTTTGTATAAATTATTATATAACTAAATTTAATAGTTTCTGAGATTTTTTTTTATGATAAAACATCTGCACTGTAGGAAAAATCCTTTAAGGCGCTCTGGGAGCGGTGCGAGTGCCAAAAAAGCGATTAACGTTGGTCTTGAAACGTTGACGATTGTATTCATTGGGAAACACGACCTCAGGAAGATCATTCCGCAAAGATGACGTTCTTCAGATGAAAGAATTCTTGAACAATAAAGTTCGAGGAGTACTAAGCTGAACAACATATGGATGAGCGGCAGTGGTTCGCCGTGTATTTCTGTTTTGCATTGCTCTAGGTGGAATCAAGTGGGCAATGTCAGTCGAACACCTGCCATGGAAATATCTGTAAAAGAGAGCCAAATCACCAACCTGTCTTCGATGCTCCAGGCTATCGGGGGTCTTGGTCAGCTCGGGGTCGCCGATCAGACGAACGGCTCTCCTTTGAATGGAATCCAGTAGCTGAAGGGTGTGCTTGGGTGCAGAGCTCCAGACATAAGAGCAATATTCTAATGATGGTCGGATCTGGGCTTTGTAGAGTGTCAAAAGTTGATGAGGTGTGTACAACCTTTTGGTGCGGAAAAGTACACCAAGTTTCTATGCAGCTGCCTTGGCAATTGCGGCAACGTGATCATGCCAAGATATATTACCTCCTAGATTAACCCCCAGCAAATTAATAGACAGTGCCAGGGGAATTGCGTGCCCTGCCATGACTATATCCGGTTCTGCAATGTTAACCTTTTTGGAGAAGACTGCTGCCTGGGTTTTCTTAGCATTAAATTCGACTTGGTTACTGTCACCCCAAGCCAAGATTTCTTCCAGGTCATTGTTGAGGCGCAATACTTCATGGTGCCTGCGAAGATGTGCGTCGGCAGCGGATGTTTGGGGAGTCAAGGTAAAATATGAGAGGTAAAAGATATTGACGTTTAAAATATGGAAATTTCAGACTTTGACAGACCGTAACATTGGAATGGTTTATCTTAGAGAAAAACGGTGTTTACCTACCTATCTTAGTTTTTAATTCTGTATCTAAATGTTACAACTTTTGGTTTAACATGTTAAACCGTTAAAACGGGTTTCTTGGTTTAACATGATAAATCGGAAGTTGGTTTCTTTGGATAGAGAATAAAAATTAAGACAGGAAGGTAAAACCCTTGTTCTCTAAGATGAACCGTTCCAATGTTACAGCCTGTCAAAGTCTGAAAATGCCATATTTTAAACGTCAATATCCCAAAAACTATATAACATTTACAAAATAGGCATAGAATTTTGTGGAAAATCAGAAAATAATATAATATATAGGGTGTTCCATTTAAAAAATCCAAATTATATTCGCCACGTTTCTTTGGGAATTTTTGGAGTATTTTTTTATCTAATTATTAAGATAAAGGGGCAAATAAACTTAACTCTATCGTTAACTCACCCTGTACAGTGTACAGTAATACTATAAATAGACTTTTAACGAATTATTTTTAATTTTAAATGTTTAGTATTTAAAATTTGATTTTTTCGGCAAACGTTATATCCAACACAAATTCCCAAAAATGCCGTATTTTTCAATAAACAAATATATCTAGAAATAAATGCGGTATCTTTAGTTGTTCTTCAGTAAAAAGTATATTAATGGAACGCTGAAAAATGTCCCATCTAACCCTACCTTCCCCCAACTTAAATTAAATCATTAATAAATTACATTAAATCTCAATAATCGTTCAATTACATATTATATACCGATTACTTATTAATTAAAGTATACCTTAGGGGTATTCGATCAACTCGGAACACAAGGAAACTGATTCCAGATATAATAGCCGTATTTGAACCGAAATTAGTGGTCTGTGTCTACAGTCTACAGTGCCAAACTCGGTTGAGACCTATCGAACCGCAGCAGTATGGCTATGTAATGAAAATTAAATAGATGTACCTAATTAAAGACTGTTGGGGGTTTCCGGATGTGGTCAGTTCTCTTATACAGGGTGATTCCTAAGTTGATACTTCTTTTTAGCTGTGTATAGAAAGTATTAGGTTAGGTCAGGTAAGAGTAGCACACCTTTGGTTCAGACCAAACAGTCTCACGTAGTCTTATAATGTCCGTTGTGATACCACACGTGTTCCGTAGAACCAACCTTCATCAGATCTCTGATGGTAAGTGCGGCATACACCGCAAAAGGATTTTAACAATTCATTCAAACCAGCTCAGTTGTCAAAGTTGTAAGTTGCTTAGTTCCTGCAGGCTATCGAAAAATGGTTCACCCAGAGCAGTAAACCTTCTTCTTGCGAGGCCAGGGCAAATGTTGAATACTTTCTTCCTCTTCCTCAGCTCTGCAACTTCTGCAAAAGTCGTTAGTGGTTATTTGAAAACGTTCGGCATGTCTACCGAGGAGGCAATGTCCGGTAACAACCGCAGTAATATTTCTCACGTCTTTCCGACTGTGTCTCAATAGCTCTGCGGTTCTCTTTTTATTGAATGTGGGCCACAGTTGCCTGGATGTACTACAAGTTGTCAACTCTGTCCATCTGTTCTGTGCAAGCTGCTTGGCTGTGTATAGAAAGCATTAAAATAAACAACATTTTTAGATACCTATTTTCAAAAAACTCAAAACTAAGGTACTTAGGTACATTCATTTATTACAATTTGGATCAAATACGGTTCTGCCTAACTTGCCCGTTGAATAAAATTAAGAAACCTTTTGGGTGTAGGATGAGCCCGCAAGGGAAAGCATTCTGCGTATAATATCGAAGCAGCAGCCGCACTTTGACGACACTCACCGTAAATTAGTACCATATCTACTAGTTCATTGTTTTCAAATTTTACCATTTTCACGGGTCACCAATTTAAAATTAACTTGCGTCAGAAGAACACACCGCCGCGTATTGCCAAATAGCTCACCACCGATCCGTAAATTGCATGACTAATAAGAAATAAAACACACAACAAAAAGTATAGCAGGCTACGTTTTGATGACCAGGACCGCACTTATATTTTTTTATTTCTGTATCTCGCCTATATTTAAGTTTTTTGAAAAAAGGTATTTGAAAATGTTGTTTATTTTATTGCCTTCAGTACACAGCTAAAAAAAAGTAGTATCATCTTATGAATCACCCTGTAGTGTAGTATTATACTTCCCATAAACTTTTAATGGCTGACGATGACACACATCATTTCTACTAACGTTCATTTTATAGAACTTAAAGTTTGGTCAGGTCCGGACTTTGATTAGAAAAAAACATCAGAATAGAATTTCATTTTATTTATGAGTGTTGATATTTTGATTTAAAACAAACATTTAATTTACAATATAAAATATCGATACAACTGGCAGTCGTGGGTCTAGTATTATCAACAATTCACTACGGTTTGTCTAACTAGTGTGAATATCTAAAAGTATAAACAAATGTTACAAGGAAAACTCAAGATATGTACTATTGTCACCTACAATAAAAATAAAATAATTTAAAATTAAAATTATTAGTCATTTGTCAAATTTTCAAGACCACATTTTACACTTTTTTTTATCCTATCCTTAATTTTTTTAAATTTTCCACAAAGGACCCATCTCGGTAACCAACTATACCACATACAATAAAAATGATCAAACTACAGATAAAATTGATAACATCGTCCTATTTAGGGTCAGTTCAATTACAGTATTGAAAGAGAAAAATTATATGCCACAATAAAAATGTTTGTATGATAGATTATGCCACATATGTATACGGCTATGTTACTAAACCAAACCAAGATTAATTATAACAACCCCGCCTTATAAGGCTAGTTTAGATTGGTAATATGTAACGCAAAATATATTCTTCTAGCAAAATGATTTCATTTTATCATGGTGTTCCTGTATTATTTAATTACAAAATAAACAATATATTTACTTGCTTTTTCCTACATAGAATACTTCCCAGATACACACAATCTAACAGTTTATAATCAGAAAGTCTAAGTCTACAAAATAATAGCCATATAATATCTAAAAATACCACACAACAACAACACTGCACTTATTCAACACTTGAACAATCAAAATGGAATGAACGGATGCGGTGCAGAGCGAGCGAAGCGGCTCTGTATAATTGAAAGAACTCAATGTAGATACGCGGATTGCTGAAGTACGAAAAGAGATATGCGAAGCTCGAAGCGTCAGAAAGAGATACACATACCAAAGGCATCGATATTAGGTTCGGTAACCAGTGGCTGCTCGTCAGGTGAAGTAGGTGAAGCTTCACCAAAAAAAAAATAAAACCAGAAGGTAAGTTTTTCGACAATATGAAATGATAAAGTACCAATACAGCTACCATTTTAGCCCTTAAAAAATAATTATGTTCGAATTAATAATATTAATTTAATCCGAATGTAGCTATGCATAATAGGGCCACGGTTAACTCCGATGGACAATAATTGTTATACATATTCGTGGATTTTGGCGCGCCAACGTCGGCTGTGTCCGTTCCCGCTTAAAGCGAGGGAAGACCCAACGCCATAACATGGCTTTGATATTTACCGTTGCTATGGTTACGTGACGTCAGTCACGCAAACAACAATTTACATTATGATGAAGGGCAATTGAAAAATAGATCAGTCGTATGCACCATTGTTTTAGCATTGGTTCGCCTAACCTTAAGGTATTTATTTTAAGGCTTCACGAAACTTACGGTTATAGATATCGTTTTTACGTGGTTTACTGTGTGATTAAAAAGTTCTGTTTTTATTTTTCAGTTATTTCAGTAGTGTACGTACCTACTTAGTTGAGTGTTTTTAAAATCAACCCAATTATTGACTTAGTTTGTAATTTGTTGGAAACTCCATTCAGTCGTTGGATAGATGAGAATAAGAGAGACGTTTTGTTACGCGGGTTTTTAGTCAATGTTTGTTTAAGTACCCGCACTACACCTAGCTCTTCACCATTCTTTAAGACCGCGAGCCGCCACTGTCTGTAACAATAATTTCTTATGTTTTTTTACGTGTTTCTAGAAAATTCTATTATAGCAAAGAACCCAATAAAACTTCATGTGTTATATTTGTACATTTTCCACCAAAATGGTTTAGAAAAAATATGTTTCTATTATTTATTATCCATCCTGATTTCCCTTTTGAAGACATACTAAAAATGTGTACTGTCCTTAGAAAGTTGCTGAATAAGCACAAAAAACGGGAACGGTGTAAAATAGGATCTCCAACGGTTCACTAATAGTCTAATTATAAGGTTTGTTGGGCTTAGGCTTCTACGTTGGGTCGTTGTAAATTAGGGCCCTTTTCCCCACATCCTAAAACCTAAGGGTTTTCTAATCTTTTGCAAAGATGGACGAAAATTAAAATGAATTATTTACTACCCTTGAGGATAGTGACTATATAGCACCTTTCTTAATAAACATGGAACTTCCAGAAAAAATTCTTAATTCAAAAGGGTCACTACTGTTACTCAAAAATCTCATCATTAATATTCAGGATCTTTTACACTGTAGTATGCCCAAATTTGGAGAAGTTCGATCTCAGTGAACACCAAATAAACTAATATTTAAAAAAAACTTTTATTTGAATGCGCTAAAAAGAAGTAAATAAATTTTGAAGAAAATCAAACCCATCATTTTGTTGCATTGTAAAAAATTGTATGTTAGAAAAGCCTGTTGGGAGACAAAGCTTTATATTTCTTGTGTTCTATTGACCTGTGTCCAAATTTATTTTCATGACAAGTTTTTATATCATAAAATTTTTTTAAAGTAACAAAAAGATGGGTTTGATTTACTTCAATGTTTATTTTCTTCTTTAATATAACCATTTTTTAAATCTTTTTTTTAATATCTGGTTTCATAGTAGAATTATTAAAAAGCCTTTGATTTGTTAAAAAAATATTTCAACACTAGTGTTGAAAAAGAAACATCAACACTAGTGTTGAAATTAGCATACTTAGGATTATGTTTCACTTAATATCTGGTTTCATAGTTTGTCAATAGGCTTTTCCTTTATTTGTAGTTTAACTTTTTCATTTTTTCATATTTTATATATCACAGGAAGAACTAATCCTGGATTGACTTCTAGATTAACCAGAATGAAAAATTTTAAATTTCAAGGAAATATACATTAAACCAAAATTTAAAAAATCCACCCAACAAGGAAGATTTCAATTCTAAATAATTCTATAAATTATTTAATGTAATTATAAAAAAAAGTCACATACCCTGATGGGATTTGAACCTGTGACCTTGCAATCTGTAGGCAGAGCTCTATTATCTACGCTATTGCTACCGATAAAGATTTGTTGTTTAATACATGACACTCTCTTCAGCGCGATTTATTTTTTCTGGTAATAGATTTGCCAGTATATTATTAATATATTTTATAATTTCAGATGGCGTATTTTCACACTCTAATTCTGAATCACTCGACAAATACATGATAAATAAGTTAAACACTTTACAATTACGGCTTTCTAAAATTTGTTCTTTTTCATTAATAGGGGTGGTCTGTCAAATTGGCACCATATGTTTAAATTAAATAGTGTGCAATGATATTATTTCAACACTAGCAATGATATTTTTTTTCAACACGCGTGTGAAATACGGCGCTTTCTATCCAAATTAACCATGTTTTCTTTCTCATTTTCATAGGCGCTCATAGGAAAACAAATATTGCTAACATAAATAAACAGTAAAGAAAAGCTCTCAAAGTTTTCGAAATTAAATCCAATAAGGAAAAAGCTTTTAATTAAATTCTGAATAGGAATTTTATCGCCGCGTGTTATAAAATATAGATGTCGAACTTGTAACTGCAAACACGTTTATGTATAAAGTTGCATATGTGCCTAATGTGCGTGGAATTAATTAGATCCACCCACTTAGTAATATCAGAGAAAGGTAATAGCAGCAATGCAAATAGCAGGCCAGAGGCAGGAAATTTTTCAATATACTTAATATTACGAGCAGTGTCATAGCCAGAAAATATGCTCCGGGGGGAGGGGGGGGGGACTCAGTGAGCGTATGGACATTGTTTTCTGGAGAGAGGAACAGTCGGGACTACATGTATTTTATAATAATGTACCTGGGTGAAGAAGGCGGAAAAGTGCCGCAGGCGAAGAATGTTTGGGGACACGCCCTAAATTCTATTAAAATCCACCTAATTACTATAAAATTTCGAAAATTAAATTATTACCTCTCCCCCTCTGCATGGTTGGGTTAAATTTGTTTTTGTAAATGTTAATTTTTCCTTTTTTTTTAAATTGTCCTAGCTGGCCTATATATTTAAAAATACAGGGTGTCCCGTAACTAATGGGCCGTAGAGTAACTGGAGATACTAGACATCAAACTAAGCCGATTATGTCATATAAGTTTTTTCGGATTGTCACTTGTTTTTTTTGTTATTTTAATTTTTTACTATGTTTTTTATGCTTTGGGATGTTTAAAGGGAATATCTCGAAACCCGTTAAAGATATTAAGATCAATCAAGTACACATTTTTGACTCAAAAAATGCCTTTTTCAAGAAACTATAATTGAAAAACACCTAATATCACAGGTAAGAAAAAAAATCATAGATTTATGGAGCCCCGTGTATGCAACTAGCGCCCTCTAGTTTGAATTTCTTGCTCATAAAAACATAATATTGCCAACTTTCAATTCGATTCATTAAACCGTTTTAAAATTATGGCCTATTTTTGAGAATAAACTTTTACTTTCAACACCCTGTATCTCTAGAACGAGTAACAATCCGAAAAAACGTATATGACTTAATCGGCTTAGTTTGATGTCTAGTATCTCCAGTTACTATACGGCCCATAAGTTACGGGACACCCTGTATATATTTTTTATATTTGTGAAAAATATGAATATTGGTGTCAATCCAAAATTTTAACACAAGACGTATGTGTGAGTCTAACCAGCGTTTTTCGGGCTCGTTTTTTTTTTTGATTAAAAATAAAGTAAATATCGTTAACCACGCCAAAATTGTTGATTTTTCAGAAATCATGTATTTTAGGAGCGTAGATCTAAGAGCAGTTTTTAGTTCAAATGCTTAAGTTTTGAAATACTCCTTCTTAAATGCCGTTTGGTTATTTATAATAAAGCATTCTCGTTTCTTCCCGCACTATTTTTTTTATTATAAATTATCACACTTTTTCCATAAAAAATGTTTCAATTAAAATTTTTACCTTAATTTTTCTCTTTAAAAAGAAATAGCTAATTGTTTTCGTTGTAAATATATTTTATTGCATTGGGTTATATTTTTGTTGATTTAAAATAGCTCTAAAAAAGGAAAAACGAAACAGACAAGTATAGAAAAATGCTACACAATATTTTCAAAATTAATTTAATTAAATAAGATTTATTTATTAACCAATAAGCATCGTCTAATTTAAAATGTAAAAAATATAAAAAATTTGCATTCATTTGAATGGCAAAGTCTGCAAAGTTCACCAATTTAGGGAAAAAAATTACAGTCATTAGTGATGTTGTTGAATAAAATAGTTACCTAAATTCCGCTAATATAAGCAAATGAAAAAGTTCTTTTTCAGCTTTTCATTATTTTAAATGAAGTAGAATTGTTGCATTAAAAGGACGACTAAGCTTCGCATTTTAGTGAATGGTTAAAATTTACATTTCATTCGCAACATTATGTTTAAATGATAATTCGGTTTATTTTTGAAGAATACTGACGGATAAGGTAAGTAGTTTTTGATATAGTTAACTTTTAAGCCGTTCTATTCGCCATTTTATTTAGTAAATTGATAACAGAAAAATTATAAAAATAGAAATGTAGAATATACTTTCAATTAATAGGTATTTTCCTACGATCACCTATGAAAATGAGAAAAAAAGCACAGTTAATTTTGCTAGAATGAGCCGTATATCACACGCGTGTTAAAAATAAAAGTTAACACTAGTGTTGAAATATCAAGGCACACTATTTAATTTAAACATATGGTGCCTATTTGACAGACCACCCCTATTTATTAAAAAGAACAAATTTTAGAAAGCAGTAATTTTAAAGTGTTTAACTTATTTATCATGTATTTGTCGAGTGATTCAGAATTAGAGTGTGAAAATACGCTATCTAATAACAGAAAAAAACAAATCGCGCTGAAGAGTGTCATGTATTAAATAACACATATTTATCTATAGCAATAGCGTAGAGAATAGAGCTCTAGCCTACAGATTGCAAGGTTACAGGTTCAAATCTTGTCAGGAGTATTTGTCTTTTTTTTATAAAAACATTAAATAATTTATAGAATTAGGTATTTTGAATTAAAAACTTCCTTGTTCGGTGGATTTTTTAAATTTATGTTTAATGCATCTTTCCTTGATTAAATTTAAAATTATTTATTCTGGTTAATCTAGAAGTTAATTCAGGATTAGTTCTTCCTATATGATATATAAAATATGAAAAAATAAAATGACGTTTTAACATCTGCATATCTGCACCACCATCAACTAGAATGGTGGTTGAGGACCTCCTAAAACAATGTCCACTGTATCCTTCGGGATTATTCAATCCAAGTTTTGTTGCAATCTTTTTTGGTATACTTCCAAAACTATTAATTCCGACAGGCTAGGAGGTGCATTTTCCTTTTCCATAGAATACAAAAAACCGCCTCTCAGTTGCATTAAGAGGACGACGTTTAGCATACTTTCGAAAAATAATTAAACAGTTGACACCTGTCACATTTCCTTTTGTTATAACAAATTCTCGCATAATTTTGGTTTTCGAGAATGAAATCACAATTTTTATATACAAATCATTGTGTTCAATATGATCCAAAATTAACTTAGCTAGTTCTTCGCGCCGACAAGCCCTAAAAATGCCGATTATCATAACAACCTTCATAAGTAAATATGTTTCATCATCTGCAGTACTAAGAAACTTACATACGTCTTCCTTTATGAAAAATTTGGACTTTTTGGCCTTGTAACCCTCTGAATTTCTTTTCAAAAATGCGATTAGTTGAGAAAATCTGCTTATATATTGATTTTTCTTGACTGAAATCATAGTTCTCAACATTGAGTAGTGAGTCCATAGTGTAGATGGTTTCTGGGAGCGTTGCTTTACGGAAAAATAACCCAAAAGGATTTTCTCAGACACCTCCTTTATTTTGTTAGCTTTGCACCAATCTTCAAACTTCTGATACTCCAACTCATACCGCGCCTTGGATTTTGTCGGAACTAAACTTGAGATCGCTTCGTTTGCCGCTGCTTCTATTTCAGAGGGTAAACTTCCATCAGAATCGCTCATTTTGAAAAACGCTTTTTATATTTTTGAATTTGTTTGACAAAATTTCGACAGTAACCATGCGAAACAGTAACTATGCGAAAGGTAACATAAAAAACTTGATTAGTAAACTTAATAGCAGGTGCATTTTTATTTTAAAAAATGCCTTTTGCCAAATACTTTTATTCATAGATGAAAGTAGATAAAATGTTGTACAATATTCTTGTTGTAAATTCATATTACTACACTCGATGTTTTATTAAACTCGGCTGACGCCTCGTTTGACAACTTTAACATCTCGTGTTGTAATATGAACCTTTACAACACTTATATCGTAAATAACTATTTTACTCTGATTCCAAATGTTTCAGATAAAAACAGAAGAAATGGTGAACATTTTAATGTTCAAACCGTTTTTAAAACTAGTAAAAAAAAACGTGTATTAATTTAATGCGACACCTACTTTACGATAACGTAATAGGGAACCAATTTTATTCATATAATCTTGTATAATAGATAATTTCCTTTTTATTATTAGGCAATGCCTTACTAGCAAAACATTTTGCTCATGAATATAAATTGTTGACAGACTTCTTTGAATGAACCTGCCCACGCGAAGTTTACCTTTCCTTGTACGTATTTAAAGTGATATTTATTAATTAAATTGGTACCATAAATAGATAGGCCAGTGGCGTACTTAATACAGGTATAGCTGTTTCATAAGTAATTGTCAAAAAATATATAGTAGTCGTTTTTTTTTTTTGCTTTAGCATAAGGGGGACATTATTTTTGGATTCTTTCCTTCATGGATATAAGACATACAACTTGCAACAGCTGATCAGAACATAGAAATGCGAATGCGCGCAATAAAAATTGCTGAAATTTTATTAAAAAAAGTGTCCTAGTGGGAAGCGGTCACAAACGATTTTTTTTTTTTATGATAAAACACCTGCACTGTAGGAAAAATCGTTTAAGGCGCTCTGGGAGCGGTGCGTATGCGAAGAAAGCGATTAACGTTGGTCTTGAAACATTGAAGATTGTATTCATTGGGAAACACGACCTCAGGAAGATCATTCCACAAAGATGACGTTCTCCAGATGAAAGAATTCTTGAACAATGAAGTTCGAGGAGTACTAAGCTGAACAACATATGGATGAGCGGCAGTGGTTCGCCGTGTATTTCTGTTTTGCATTGCTCTAGGTGGAATCAAGTGGGCGATGTCAGTCGAACACCTGCCATGGAAATATCTGTAAAAGAGAGCCAAATCACCAACCTGTCTTCGATGCTCCAGGCTATCGAGGGTCTTGGTCAGCTCGGGGTCGCCGATCAGACGAACGGCTCTCCTTTGAATGGAATCCAGTAGCCGAAGGGTGTGCTTGAGTGCAGAGCTCCAGACATGAGAGCAATATTCTAATGATGGTCGAATCTGGGCTTTGTAGAGTGTCAAAAGTTGATGAGGTGTGTACAACCTTTTAGTGCGGAAAAGTACACCAAGTTTCTGTGCAGCTGCCTTGGCAATGGCGGCAACTTGATCATGCCAAGACATATTACCTCCCAGATTGACCCCCAGCAAATTAATAGACGGTGCCAGGGGAATTGCGTGTCATGCCATGACTATATCCGGTTCTGCAATGTTAACCTTTTTGGAGAAGACTGCTGCCTGGGTTTTCTTAGCATTAAATTCGACTTGGTTACTGTCACCCCATGCCAAGATTTCTTCCAGGTCA
The DNA here is from genome assembly GCA_935413205.1 of Polydrusus cervinus. Lineage (NCBI taxonomy): Eukaryota > Metazoa > Arthropoda > Insecta > Coleoptera > Curculionidae > Polydrusus > Polydrusus cervinus. Next base: position 30,036,728 of record OW284519.1, read on the forward strand.
TTGTTGAGGCGCAATACTTCATGCTGCCTGCGAAGATGTTAATTCAATTCTCTCCTCTAAATATTCCTTCGCCACCGTGTAAAACCTAACTATTTCTTGAAATTATGCGTCAAGGAAGACCGTTTCGTTTGCATCTCTTGCAAAAACATTTTTTCTTGCCAGCCACTTCAGATATCTATCGTTTTCTGACAAACGACAGCGGTAATTTGTCATAGATCGGCTGATATCGGGACCTCATACATAATTATCCCAGATCTTTAGTGAGCTGTAATTAGCCAACACGTCACGTTGTAAAGGGTGTAATAGAAAGTAAACTTACAAATATGCAGTGGCAGCTTGCGGTCTTTAAAAATGGTGAAGAAACATTTACCAAAAACCCGTGTAACAAAACGTCTCTCTTATCCGCATCTGTCCAACGACTGAATGGAGTTTCCAACAAATTACAAACTATGTCATTAATTGGATTCATTTTTAAAATACACAACTAAGTAGGTAGGTATACTACTGAATTAACTATCACACAGTAAATCACGTAAAAACGATATCTATAACCGTAAGTTTCGCGAAGCTTTAAAATAAATACCTTAAGGCCAGGCCAACCAATGCTAAAATAATGGTGCATACGACTGATCTATTTTTAAATTGCCCTTCATCATAATATAAATTGTTACATGCTGTTTGCATGACTAACGTCACGTAACAATAGCAACGGTAAATATCAAAGCCATGCTGGGCTTTGGGTCTTCACTTGCTTTGGGCTAACGGACACGGTCAGCTGGGGCACGCCAAAATGCACGCGTGTTTATAATTATTGTCCATAGGAGTTAACGTGGCCCTATTACGCATACATTCGGATTAAATTAATATTATTAATTCAAACATTATTATTTTTTAAGGGCTAAAATGGTAGCTGTATTGCTACATTAATATTAAATATTGTCCAAAAACATTCCTCCTGGTTTTATTTTTTTTTGGTGAAGAGCCCCTTCACCTACTTCACCTGACGAGCTGCCACTAGTAATCGGGACCTCATAATTATCCCAGATTTTAAGTGAGCCGTAATTATCCTACGCGTCACGTTGTGAATTGTGTAATAATATAAAGTAAACATATAAAAATGGAAGTGTCTTTGACTTCATCTTTATCTCGAAAAATCTACTATAATAAAACTGACTGACTTTTTTTACCATTAATCAACATAAAGAAAACATACATACAAATATTTTAAAAATTTTAAAACCTCACTTTTTGTTTAAATTATTCAGCTCTTAGTGTGATCTATAAAATAGCACTTTAAAGATATAGTCACAAAAGCATCATAAATAAATCTTTTTATAGCGTAAAATCACCACATTAAAGAACTTCGGCTTGTCAAAAGGTCTAAACTACAACTAAGTCAGTCGACACTCTTAAAAATAACTATTTGTCAAGACAAGAATAAAATGCTTTTTTCTAGGAGCTCTGTTTGATGTTTTAATGACCGATTAGTTAAAATGTCGCGACAGTTTACTGCATTTTAAATTTTAGGATTAAAATACTTTTAACAAAAACTATTAGAAAATATTTCTCCGTATCAAGTTTGCACCAAGACCCATTCCTACCACTAAAGGGGTCATGAAAAATCCTTCCCTAGCGAGTATGTGCAAATTTTGGTTTTTGATGAACGAAACATTATGGAAAAGCAAAACACAAGAAACTACTCTCTGGTACAGAGACGGCTCGAAAAATGCGTTTTTCTCTCTGGGAAAGTCTCCCACAGTGTTCGAAGCAGAAATCTACGCTATACAGGGTGTCCCATAACTTATGGGCCGTAGAGTAACTGGAGATACTAGACATCAAACTAAGCCGATTAAGTCATATAAGTTTTTTCGAATTGTTACTCGTTCTAGAGATACAGGGTGTTGAAAGTCAAAGTTTATTCTCGAAAATAAGCCATAATTTTAAAACGGTTTAATGAATCGAATTGAAAGTTGGCAATATTATGTTTTTATGAGCAAGAAATAAGAATTTGTAGAAATTTTTAGGTTTCAAACTAGAGGGCGCTAGTTGCATACACTGAGTTTTATAAATCTATAATTTTTTTTCTTACCTGTAATATTAGGTGTTTTTCAATTATATATCAAGTATATCAATATAGCATTTTCTGAGTAAAAAAGATATACTTGTTTGATCTTAATATCTTTAACGGTTTTCGAGATATTTCCCTTTAAACATCCCAAAGCATAAAAAAACATAGTACATAATTAATAATCGGCTTAGTTTGATGTCAAGTATCTCCAATTATTCTACGGCCCATAAGTTAAGTATGTATTATCTTTTTTTTTTCTTTGGCGAGTTATCATAAATAATTTAATGCACAAAATATACCTGCACCTTTGTCCGACACCGAAATTGTGCCAAACTGGACGAATGATCCCATTTTATTACTCTACACCTTTCTGAAATAGACAATAGAGCAACATATTTATATTGGTTGGTTGGTTTAAGGCGGGGGCCAGGCGTTCGGCCCAAGCTTCTTGTACTGCAGCCTAGTGGCTTATTGTGCTCTCCTATCTTGCTAGAAAAGATTTGTTCCTTTTATAAGGTCCAGCAAATTCCTACCAAGTTTATCATGCGGGAGGTTATCCCCACATTGGATTCCTCCGAAGATTTTGAGTCTTCTTCGGGTCAGTACTTCGCAGTAATATGTTATGTCAGGCGGTTTCGTCCTCTTTGCCGCAAAGCCTGCTATCAACGGGACCATTGTAAATTCCTACTCGCCGTAGGTGTTTTCTTGTGGCAGTGGCCTGTTAGTAAGCCGACCACTTGTTTTTGCTGGGTGCGCGTTAGAGGCAACATTCCAGTTGATAGCTTTTTGGAGGGTTTCCCAATTGTGGCCCTCGCTTGGGTTTGACCAGCTATTCTGTTGGTTCGGGATAGGTGTTGTTGTTGCGCCCACCTGTCTGGTGTTGCTTTGGTTGCCTGTTTTAATATGCCAGGGGCGGGTTCAGGGCCCCTGAGTTTTTGAGATGATCCGGCTCTAAGCAGTTCATCGGCCCTTTCGTTGCCCGCTATCCTGAGTGACCAGAAACCCATAGGGGTTCTATCCTGTTGTTTCTTGCGGCTAGGTCTTTCAGGTTGTTTAGGCACTCCAGTGTGATCCTCGATTATATTTATATTACTTCTCTCTAGTCGTCATTTTATTTGTACTCTGCACATATTGGAAAATGTTAGAAAGTTATTTTTATATATAAAAAAAATTCAATATTTTTTACAATACACAGGACTTTGGTAATTATTTTAAGGGTTTTCATTGGCCTATAATTACTTAGCTTTTTTTGTAATTCGGACAAAAAGAACCGCAATTAATATGGTAAATTTAAGCGCGCTCAAATCCATTTAATATAACAAGATTTTTGTTATATTAAAGATAGCCAAGACAAGAAATTAATCTTTTTGTAAAAGATAATCGGTCCGTCCGTTCTCTAATCCGATTCGACCCAAAATAACTTGATGTTCTAATAAATTTCCAAGTCTTTATCAGCCACTTTGTACAACCCTAAACTTGAGTCTTCCCAACTTTCTGGCTGGAATAGTTTTGCAAGTCTAGCAATCATTTTTCGGTTTATAAACGGTCGCGGATATGTACTCTTTTTTTTTTAACATTTTCGCGGTGGCGGCTCGTCAGGTGAAGTAGGTGAAGGGACTCTTCACCAAAAAAAAAATAAAACTAAGAGGAATTTTTTTCTACAATATTAAATATTAGTGTACCAATACAGCAACCATTTTAACCCTTAAAAATAATTATATTCGAATTAATAATATTAATTTAATCCGAATGTAGCTATGCTTAATAGCGCCACGGTTAACACCGATGGACAATAATTATAAACACTCGTTCATTTTAGGGCTTCCCAGCCGACCGTGTCCGTTAGCTCCAAGCAAGTGAAGACCAACCGTTGCTATGGTTACGTGACGTCAGTCACGCGCCAGCATGTAATAATTTGCATTATGATTAAAAACAGATCAGTCGTTGCACCATTGTTTTAGCATTGGTTCGCCGATTAATCGTGAGATTACACGATTTTGGTTCCGATTTCACGATCTCACGAATAAGGTAACAATTCGCATTCAGTAGGCGGGATACAGTCTCTCATCAAAGTATCTTCTCTACTTATATTACTTCTTAGACGAGCAAGTAAGTAATCGAACGTTGATACTGTCATTCGAAAGTAGTTAAAAAATTTGTCTTCATGTTGTCTCAATTTCTCAAAAATAGTGTAAAAAGCTCCTTCGACGTATCTTACTTGTAAAAGTGGATGTACCCAGTAACGTCGATTCTCTCGATTGCTAGCAATAATTTTACGTTTCCTTCGCATTCGATGTAGCGATGCCAATAAAATAATTCGTCTTCTAGTATACATGCTGCAAATACACTCCACTCACTGCGAAGATCACCTGAGCAATGACAACACTGCGCACAATGTTTTATTTTTAAATCGTTGGAGAAAAAATTATCGCCTTGTGTGAAAGCTTTCTGCGAATGCGATACGATATGTCGCAAACGGAAAATCGCATCGCAGTCGCACCGTGTAAAAAAGCCCTAAGAAGGTATGTTAACTTCAATTAATAATTTAATGTTGTAAATGTGTTAGTAGTGGAAAAATAATATATTTACCACGGTTTAGACAACTATTATTGCCCTCACGTTTTAAATCCCTCGTCGCTGCGCTCCTCGGGATTTAAAATCGACGCTCGGTCAATAAAAGCATCTGTCTAAACCTTGGTCAATAATATACTATTATAGTATTGTCTACTGGTGGTCCAGCATCGTAAACTCTGGCATACTGCCTTGATAAAGGGCAGAAGCCAATAGAAGAAGAGGTCTAAGAAGTGAAAGAAGAAGAAAAATGAACCAAAACACCTGGTATAAGTCTGTAGTGTTAGAAGAATAAAAAAAAATTGTATTGTATACAATATTATCATTATTATCTAGTACAATACCTGGAATTAATAAAAGACTCTTCTAAACGCGGTCAACCGTTCAAAATGCATCTTTTGTCGCGTCGTCATTGCAAAACGAAAATTGAATAGATAGAAACTCCCGAATTTCACTTGAACGAGCATTCAGAACTGTGGATTTAAATTTCGATTAGCCACGGGATTCTTGCGGCTTTAGGAACTTCCTATCTTCCTGCAGGATGGCAGGAAAATTTATATTTCGGTAGTGCGGAACGTTGTGCATCTGCAACTGCCGGATTTCGGTGATCTATTGCCATTGTCTTTTCTATTTCCGCGACAGGGAGCTGGAGATTGTTGCATAGTCCGGGAACGTGTCACTTTTTCTATTTAATAAGTATAGTTCAAATGTGTATTGTATCTTTCAACTAGACAGCATCGTACAGTACAGGCACACTCTTAAAAATAACATGGTATGGATTACTAAAATTTGATTCTGACAACTATTTATTTTCGTGCAATCGGACTCAACCCAAAAATTAGTTTGTACAACCAAAAAAAATTGTCGTTATTAAACTGTTGAACTAATTAATAACATTAACCAACCCAACCTACAAATTTTAGTTGTCACAACGAAATTTTATATACGGATAACTTAATTTATATGGTACTCCCGCTTTTAAAATTAGTGGTCACAACTAATGTGTAAATATGGAAAATTAAAAATTTTTTTTCAAGAAAATATTGTTTTTGTTAATGATGCAATCTACAAATATTGCCAAAGCAATCATTTATTTGGGCCAAACTTGAAATTTTCATAGAGCAACAATTACGTATTTAGTCACAACATTGTGTTTATTATCTTTTTTCTGTACTTTCTAATTGTAAGAAAGAAGTTAAATCATAAATAAGTAAAAATTTTATATTTTTGTCATTGCAGTTGCACATTGAAAGTTAGAATGAACTGCTTATAGCGCATGGCAAAATTGGCCAGTTGATTTGATAGAAATAACTTTAAAAAAAGTGTGTTTCATTTCTAAAAAAAAAATGTCATATAAAATTAATACTTAGTAACGAAAAATATTCCTTCCTAGAGTCTCCATTTATATAAAAAAATGCCTTCGTATTACTACTCTATTAGGTATGCGTAAACTAATTGAAATAAATTATTAGGGATATTAGTTTCTTTTAAAAAAAAGATTTCCAATGTCCTTGTTCTCTCATGTTCTTTATGGTACATACTTATGCAATACAAAACAGAAACAATAGATTTTTAACTTATTTTAATCAATCTTTTGGGTTGTTCAATTGCTTGTAGAACTAAATTGTCCTTATTTAAATTTTCTTATCTGCAACTGCGATTATTAAAAAACAAAAAATATCCCCTGGACTTTCTAAATAAAATATAGAGCTATATGAAATTTGTTATACTCAGTCAGATTAAAAAGTGATCAATATGACGTTCTTTTATAGAAATGGAACATAGAACAAAAACAAAATGTGTTTAAGTTATTTCTCATCGGGTCATCTTGCCATGCTTTATAAAAAGCTCATTTAAACTTTCTAATGTACAACTGCAATGATAAAAAATAAAATGTTTACTTACCTATGATTTAACTTCCTTCTACCAATAAGAACGTTAACAAGAAAGGCAATAAACACAAATAAATGACACCAAATATTGTCACATCCATTGTCCACACGGCCATGAAAATGGCCAATTATTGCCTTAAAAACACGAAAAAATGGACACGGAACCGCAAAAGCACCCTAACATAACATAACCTCTGGCAGTCCTGGCTAGAATGATATGTCACCCACCATCAAGGGCGTCAAGGCTCTGTTGTAAAGTGAGTACAGCGATGCCGTTAGTTAGACATATATGAAGAATAATATTATTTGAAAAGAAAAGTTAGTTCAGGTAACTAAGAATGCATCTAAATCAATATTAACAAAATGATAGGGACTACAAATTCATAATATGTTTTTACAACAAGCTTAATTGATAATTACAAGTTTGTAGGAACCTTGATGTAACATTTAAATAGGATATATACAGTTTAAAATTCAGCTAAACAAAATATTTTATTTCTGCCAACTAATATGAAAACAAGATATTTTTTTGTTCTGATGGCATCATTTTTTGGTAAATATAACCAAGAAAAAAATCTTTTTTGTTTTCCGAACTAAAAATAGTTATTTTTGGTAACGTAAACACGAGAACAAATAAAAAATTAGTACCAAATACCAAGTCATTTTTAAGGGTGCACGTTTCTATTTGTAGTTAAATCTGGAATATATGGATAAATTTGTCAAATTTTTTTTTTTTCGAGGGTACGTCTGTGCGCCGGATGCACTTAGGCCAGGTTTGGCCCATTGTGCTCACCCTGTGTACCTAATACTATGTACATAATACACGGAATAGACAACAATGTGCAAAACCCAATAATTTCCCCAAACCCGGGTGGTACTACCTGCACTTGATGAAAATAAAAAATTTTGCAATGAAATCAATGCTAATGTAAGAATGTGGCTTAAATAGTCGTTGGGTCACTCTGCAGTCCCTTTGCATACCTAATGAGCTTTTATTACTCTACACCTTTCTGAAATAGACTATAACAGACTCGATAAATATCATTTGCCGCTGAAATATTTCTTTTGAGATTTTTTTTTACCACAAAATAGGTATAATGAATTTTTCGTTTAAGAACAAATCCCCTTTTTGATGAAGTTTAATTAATGAGCTAAGCCGGTTCCACTTCGCCCCTTGAAGCTGTTTTTACCCCTTCATTTTATTGGAAAATAGAGTTTTTCAATTAAATCCAACATCAAGAGAGACTTAATTAGGAGTTTTTTACCGATGCCTGTACAAACAATCTGGTAGATTTGTAATTTAAAAAAGATTTCGTAATTGCACTAATAAAAATGCAAGATACACAATAATATACTTACTTATACTACGTAAAAAAAATAATATCTTGTTTATTGAGCAAATTGAGCCAGACCCTTGTGGTAAAAAAAAAAATAATTAATTGCAGAAGCTTCAAGTCAGGTAGTCGCTTTATCTCGTTGAGGCCCGTGTTATCCATTTTCTGGTAACTCTATAAGCAAAAAATGTCCAAAGAAACCATTGTTAGACAATTGTTTGCATAGAAATTATCTGGCTGGTAAAGTTTTTTTTCCGAGGGCCCATCCATGCACCGGATGCACTTAGGCCAGGTGCTCACTCTGTTTGGTTGTTACACCTTCTCCGTAATACCAGTTTCTTGCACTAGTTTATGTAATCCAACTAGGGAGAGGGTAAGGATGTCCTCTGGTTCTAGTTTTGGTTGCCCGAGTATTTGTTGCCTCTTCCGATCTAGTGACTCGCAATGGCAAACTATATGCTGTACAGTTTCCCTGACTTGTCCGCATAATCTCCAGTCAAGGTCTCCATTGTACAGTTGCATTCTGTGTAGATGATTCTTGACAGCCGTGTGTCTTGTCAGAATTCCTGTAATGGTTCTCAGCTGATTCCTGTTCATTTGAAGCAACTGTTTCGTAAGTTTTGGGTCTGGATCTCCAATGAAGCTTTTGCTGTGGTGTAATCCTTGTCTGTGGATTTTGTGTTTATTCCTGATCCATCGCTTTATAGCATCTCGTGCCGTGCACCTTGGTACTTTGAGTGCCGGTTCTGGACCAATGAATGTATTTTCTGAGCCTTTTCTTGCAAGTCTATCGGTTTGTTCATTTCCTGTAAGACCTTCGTGTCCTGGTACCCACTGTAGTATTACTTTGTTTACTTTTGCCAGGGCTTCAAGTTCCTATTGACATTCCCATACCAGTCTTGAAGTTACCTTGTTGCATATTAGCGATCTAAGTGCTTCTTGACTGTCAGAATATACAGGGTGTGTCAGTAAGGTGTCTGTCTTAGATAGCACCTAAACTATCAAAGATAGGGAATAGTGTAATACAAAAGTTAAAGGGTTTTTTATGATGCATAATCCAAAAATACTTTTTAATCTACAGGGTGGTCCTAAAAAGTGGTACTGAATAATAAAAAAGAAAATTAAATGGGACACCCAGTATAATTTTCTAGAATATGATTTAATGGAATAAGGACTTTGCAATCCTATTAAAATTTTTGAAGTAAAATGCAACGTTGCCAAGTAATTAATTTTTTTCCGAAATTTTAGTAATTTTAAGGGTATCGTTAAAAAATCATAGCAACCTGTGGATTTACCCTAGGCAAATATAATTTACGTTGTAAGTACTTTAAGGTACGATATATTGATCTATAATAATGTTCTTTAAATCTCTTATACAGAGCGTTCGTTACAAGTTGGACAACTCGATAGTTTCTAAAATGCTTTTTTCAATATTTTTAAATGGGACCCCCCTAATTTTTTTAAGGCAAAAGAATTTACCTTTCGAAAACCTTACTTTTTTGTTAAACATGTCATATATCTAAATATCAGTTTTTGAAATATTTTAGGATTTGTCTTATATCAGGGTAAAAAAGGAAAGTTCTAATTAAACTATTTAGTCAAGATTGCTTTGGAACAAAAAATAAATAATTTTCTTTGTCACAGCTGTCATTGCAAAATTATTTCACCAACATTTTGTGCTTTATTACTGTTTAAAGTTTGGTTTCCCGAACTAACTTTATCATAACTCATATTTTTCTATTTCGATAAAGTTAGTTCGGGAAACTAAACTTTAAACAGTAATAAAGCACAAAATGTTGGTGAAATAATTTTGCATTGACAGCTGTGACAAAGAAAATTATTTATTTTTTGTTCCAAAGCAATCTTGACTAAATGGTTTAATTATAACTTTTCTTTTTTACCCTGATTTAAGACAAATCCTAAAATATTTCATTTTAGGTCGAATGTCTATCTTTACTTGTATCACTTAATAGCCAAAGTGTCAAACTTTATTCCGTTTGTAATCGATCAATTCCTAAAAATAACCGTATTGGCATAAGTAATTGCATATTCCGAGAATGAAAAGTGAATTTAAACATTCATTACGTGACAAACGTACCAGATATTAAAGTTAGAAAATCTGTTTTAAACACGTTTTTAACTCGTCTTATTGAGGCTACAATTTTATTTTATTTAATTTAAAAGTGCATAAAATAAAAATAAATTTTTTTTTTTAAAGGTAATTAAAGCGAAAAACTTCTCACTAATTAATTTAACGAGACTTTATACCTTGCTAAGTTGTCTGTTTGTTCTGCGATAACAAGTTGTGATAAAGTTATTCAAAATTGGTTTTTTATATATAAAAATAACGTCCTGACACTCTTCAAATTTATAAAGCTATTAATAAATACGGCCCGGATTCGCGCCAAGAGAAAGCAATGTTTTTGGTATAATTTAATGTATTAGTGTTGATTTTATATTATTTGTTTGACTCTATGTTTATTTAGCGTTGATTTTATATTATTTGTTTGACTCTAGGTTTCGTAATGACACGACTTTTAGAACTATATGTAGTAATGTCCCTTAATATGTTTCCGTAGTTTCTATTTACATTTTTTTGAATTTTAGAATATAAGAGTATTACTTATTGTAAAACTTTTTTTTTGCTGTGTCAACGAGACATTGTCTTAGACGATAACGCTTTTTTGATTTTATTTGATTTGATTTAGATATAATTTTACATGAAGCCGGTAACTTGGAGGAGAATTTATCAGTAGCGGCTCGTCAGGTGAAGCGTCTCTCCACCAAAAAAAAAAAATAATAAAACCAGGAGGAAAGTTTTTCGATAATATTAAATATTATAGTACCAATACAGCTACCATTTTAGCCCATAAAAAATTATTATGTTCGAATTAATGATATTAATTTAATCCGAATGTAGCTATGCATAATAGGGCGACAGTTAACCCCGATGGACAATAATTATTAACACTCGTGCGTTTTGGCGCGCCCCAGCCGACCGTATCCGTAAGCTCAAAGCGTGTGAAGACCCAAAGCCCAACATGGCTTTGATATTCACCGTCGCTATGGTTACGTGACGTCAGTCACGCAAACAGCATGTAACAATTTGCATTATAATGAAGGGCTATATAAAAATAGATCAGTCGTATGCACCATTGTTTTAGCATTGGTTCGCCTAGCCTTAAGGTATTTATTTTGAGGCTTCGCGAAACTTACCGTTATAGATATCGTTTTGATTGGATTTATTGTGTGATTAAAAAGTTTTGTTTTTATTTTTCGGTTAATTCAGTAGTTTACCGGGTGGTCAACTAAGAATGACCGCCGGCCATATCTCAGAAACTAGTAATCGTACAGCATCCGGGCAAATTTTTTTATGACAAAAGTGTCCAAGAGAAAATGCTGGAAATTATTTTTAAGTTCCGCATTTTGCCGCAAGAGGGCGTAACTGAAAAGTAAATTTTAAAATTTTACATATCTCCAAAAATTCCACATTAAGGTATATCTTTGATAACACCATTAAACAGCTTGGAAAATTATGCATCATTTTGGTCTGATGCTCATTGGCGTACCGACTTTAATAGGAGGGGGGGAAGCTGTTGAAAGTGTAATACAGCGACTTATCCGATTTTTGCAAACTAAAGACTGTTTGGAAGAAAAATGTATGCACTTTCAACAATCGTATTTAGTTGTCCATAAGAGTTCTCAAAAAAAATGCAATAGGGCGCAATTTGCAATAATTACACATTTTTTGATTTTACTCCGGAAAAATAAATCATACGGTATAATTATGATGCCATAATCGGAAAGTAGATGAAATTTGCTAGAAAAAATATTAAAACCGCAGCTCGACATCTTTGTTCGTTTCAGCGTTATCGCCAATAGAATAATTTTTAAAACTAAGCGATTATATATTTTTTAGAAAAAAAGTGGTACGCCACTGATATTTTTCCATGTGGATATTATTTCTGATTAGCCTGATCAATTCTGCCTAAAAATGGTCTCTTAAGTTTTTTTTTCTCAGGCACACCGTTCTTAATTAAAATAATTAAATTAAATTAGCTATATGCATGCCTATTAAGTGAATGTGGTCATTTCCAACTTTATAAGACAACATTTTACATTATCAATGTTAATAATAATAGTGGAGCTAATTTAATTTAATTATTTTAATTAAGAACGGTGTGTCTGAGGAAAAAAACGCAAGAGACCATTTTTATGCAGAGTTGACCAGGCTAAACAGAAATAATATCCACATGGAAAAATATCAGTGGCGTACCACTTTTTTTCTAAAAAATATATAATCGCTTAGTTTTAAAAATTATTCTATTGGCGATAACGCTGAAACGAACAAAGATATCGAGCTGCGGTTTTAATATTTTTTCTAGCAAATTTCATCTCCTTTTCGATTATGGTATCATAATTATACCGTATGATTTATTTTTCCGGAGTAAAATCAAAAAATGTGTAATTATTGCAAATTCCGCCCTATAGCATTTATTTTGAGAACTCTTATGGATAACTAAATACGATTGTTGAAAGTGCATACATTTTTCTTCCAAACAGTCTTTAGTTTGCTAAAATCGGATAAGGCGTTTAAAAGTTACAGCGATTTAACTGATTACACTTTCAACAGCTTCCCCCCCCCCTCTTATTAAAGTCGGTACGCCAATGAGAATAAGACCAAAATGATGCATATTTTCCAAGCTGTTTAATGGTGTTATCAAAGATATACCTTAATGTGGAATTTTCAGAGATATGTAAAATTTTAAAATTTACTTTTTAATTACGCCCTCTTGCAGCAAAATGCGGAACTTAAAAATAATTTCCAGCATTTTCTCTTGGGCACTTTTGTAACAAAAAAATTTACCCGGATGCTGTACGATTACTAATTTCTGAGATATGGCCGGCGGTCATTCTTAGTTCACCACCCGGTACATACGTACCTACTTAGTTGTGTGTTTTAAAAATGAACCCAATTCATGACACAGTTTGTAATTTATTGGAAACTCCATTTAGTCGTTGAACAGATGAGGATAAGAGAGACGTTTTGTTACGCGGGTTTTTAGTACCCGCACTATACCCAGCTCTTCACCACCCCGAGCCGCCACTGTAATTTATAAATATATGTATGCTTTCAATTAAAATAATGTCGACTTCAAAAAAATTGTTTAAATATAATTCCCACATTATACAATCCCAATATTTATCTCTACCTTAATTAAATACCTATTCAAATCGCCTGGGTATATAATAAGCCCTTTCGTTCGGCTGTTTCACAATTTTCACAATAATCCTCCAAGTTGGTTGAACCTCACGTGGGAAATGCTCTTTAAATTCGTATACTTGGGGAATTTATCTCAAATACTTATATAAATATACACAAATCCGTATAAAGAGGTAAATTTAATTAATACTATAGTTTATTTCAGAAAGATGTAGAGTAATTGTAGTGTCTTGCCCTTTACACACACACCCTCACCCTCTCCCTCACACACTAACACACCCTCACACCCCCTCACACACCGTTTATATCTATCTAAATAATACTCAAATATATTGTTCTGCACAAGCTCTTGCTTCCACACATGCATGTAATAGACTGCCGCAGTCGTGTTATTTCCTTTCGTGTGTCACCAGTTGCCCGATTTATTTATTTACCATTATGTAATAATATTATTCATAATGTTACAGTAATAAAAGCGTATTAGATATGCTAAGGGACTACAGAGTGACCCAACGAATATTTAAGCCACTTTCATAATTTGGCAGCGCAAAATTCTTTCTTTTTATCAAGTGCAGGTAGTAACGCCCGAGTTTGGGTCAATTTATGGGTTTTGCCCATTGTTATCGATTCATAAACACTGAAAATGGTGTGACAAAGGCGTGCATTATGTACATAGTATTAGGTACACTTATTTTTTATTAAACATTGTATAAAAAAATACAAAATAAAAAAAATACATTATACAGGGTGTCCCGAAATTAGGTGACAATATTTTAAGGGGATAAAGTACATCCAAAAATAGGACTAAAATCCTCTATTAATATACCTTCAAAAACGCTTCGTTATGGGGCTAGAGCCCCCCCGATGGAAGCTATGATAAGCGGTTTATTCACAATATCTCAGAAACTGATTAAAGTATTGAAACAAAATTTGATACATGTTTTACCTATGACAAGACGCAATAAACGGTTTGTTTAGCTTAGGTGTATTTCTTCCAGTGGCGTCCCACTGGGTAAGAAGTGAGGAGAATATTGCCCTAACTTTTTTATTTGTAGGATTTTTTAACGCCAGGTGCAATTTTTAAAAGCACTAAAGTCTTCTATTAAAAAAAGATACTCTTGCTTCATTTTGGTAGGATTTACCATTTTTCAGTAAAATCGATTTAAAAATTTTCGGTTTTTTACAAGCCGTTGAAAAGGCTAAGGTGTTTTTTGCATATCTCAGCAAACACTTGATATTAAAACATGAAATTTATTAGAAATTCTACTAGCGACAAGGCATATTTATTAAAGGATGTAACATTAAAATATCTTTTCAGTGGTGTCGCACGGATTGGAGCCTAAAGTAAATATTACTATTTTTTTTTTATTTGAGGGGCTTTCCTTTTATACCATTTTCAAACTCTCCGTGCTTCACAAAACATAAAACGCAGGTCTAGATTTTGCATCCAACAAAATGGAAATCATTTCGAACATTTGCTTAAGAATTAGTTTCCCGTGTGGTTTTACAATTAAATTTGATTTGCAATTCGTTATTCTTTTTTGTTTTATTTTAAGTCTCTTATACAAATAATTATTTAAAAAACAAGGTCTAAAAATCTGTTGAAAACCTTATATTCTGTCAAATTACAATAATAGAAGGTTTAATTGAAAAATTAAAAAAATTTAAAAATTTAAAAAAATTACATTAAAAGTATGAAAGCCCCTCAAATTAAAAAAAAAATAGTAATATTTACTTTAGGCTCCACCCCGTGCGACGCCACTGGAAAAATATTTTAATATTACATCCTTTAATAAATATGCCTTGTCGTTAGTAGAACTTTAAATAAGTTTCATGTTTTAATATCAAGTGTTTGCTGAGATATGCAAAAAAACACCTTAGCTTGTAAAAAACCGAAAATTTTTAAATCGATTTTACTGAAAAATGGTAAATCCTACCAAAATGATGCAAGAGTACCTTTTTTCAATAGAAGACTTTAGTGCTTTTAAAAATTGCATCTGGCGTTAAAAAATCCTACAAATAAAAAAGTTAGGGCAATATTCTCCTCACTACCTACCCAGTTGGACGCCACTGGAACAAATACACCAAAGCTAAACAAACCCTTTATTGCGTCTTGTCATGGGTAAAACATGTATCAAATTTTGTTTCAATACTTTAATCAGTTTCTGAGATATTGTGAAAAAAACGCTTATCATAGCTTCCATTCGGGGGGCTCTAGCCCCATAACGAAGCGTTTTTCAAGTTATATTAATAGAGGATTTTAGTTCTATTTTTGGATGTACTTTATCCCCTTAACTTATTGTCACCTAATTTCGGGACACCATGTATAGAAATTAAAGTATAAAAAATCATAATATTGATCGCTATCTGAGGAACTGTCATCTCCTTTTGACGTTATAATTATTAACGGTCTGATCGATCAGGTGGTCGAGATCCCACATTTTCTCCTCTTCTTTAATGACATGATGGAGTTCTTTTCGTCAGTTCTCTGGTGTCACTCATGGAGGGAAGAGTGTAAAATGTATCATCTCCCAACCCACCCCATTCTCGCCGGTAACCAGGCAGCATGAGATCGGACATCTCGTGGGGTACGGAAGAAGGTACACATTCCCCAATCGATAGGTCATGCAATGGCCAAAAACCTAGGGGTGTCGCATGACTGAGGATCGTGGTTCGGAACCCACGTAAAGCTATAGGTCCTTTCGGGAATGGCCCCGACAAGAGGAAAAAAATTACAAACAATAAA
Source organism: Polydrusus cervinus (assembly GCA_935413205.1). Classification (NCBI taxonomy): domain Eukaryota; kingdom Metazoa; phylum Arthropoda; class Insecta; order Coleoptera; family Curculionidae; genus Polydrusus; species Polydrusus cervinus. The sequence continues at coordinate 30,052,563 of OW284519.1, forward strand.
AAATACGAATTATTTCAGAATAATCACACACTTTTTTTTATAATTTGAGATTCATTAGAGACGTGATGTAGGCACAGGCTTAAAATAATTTTTGTGACAACTATATTTTTAAAAACATATTTCACGGTTATTGGGTTATTGCTCTAAAAAGATATAAATACAACTAAGTCACTAAAAATATCGCGAAATTTAATTTGACTCGTGGGAAAAGTGTAAACCTCGGAAAATATAAACATTTTATAACTTTCTAAAAACGCTTTCTACCTTTACATCTGGGATAAGGTCCAATTCAGAAAGTTTACAGGATCTCTTAAGGGGGATTTCCACTGTGATGGTTTTCAAAAAATCGAAATTTTTTTCCGAGGGTTTTCGACTCTCTATAGCCTCTAGAATAACCGTATGTAAACGTTTTTACCAAATCTACTCCAAAAAAAAGTTACATCCAATTTTATGATTGCCGGTCAGTTCTCACCATTATCCGCTTTTGAGTTAAGCCGCATTCTCAGAGCTACGTTCTGTCGCCAGCGACATCATCTCGACCAATCAGGATCGTCAGGCCAGGCTCGCAAAGAGGCAGGAAGAATCAGCTCGTTTATTGTTTTTCGAGGATGGGGAGGGTGTAATCTACGGGCCAGGCATCGCAGACTAAGTGACAGTGAGACTATTTTGTTGTGAGCCACTGTTGAAACTTTAAAGTTGTTTTTCTCGAAACTCTGTTTTTCGCGCTGGCGGAAAGTACTTCGGTATGTTCAAATTATCAGAATTTAGTGATTTTGGTCTTAAAATGCTCAGAATACAAGTGGTTATAGCCCCCTCCAGAATCAAGTATTTTGCCATATTACAAAAAATGTTACGGCCCTTAAAATATAAAAAAAAATGGTAAATTTAAAAAAAAAATTTAATCTCGCGCCATTTTAACAGTTACTCGAGTTTTGACTTGAATCTAGTGGGGGTTATAACTACATGCTTACAATTGAAGAATCTGGGTCAATTTTATTTTTGTCATGAATAGAAAAATTTATTTGAATTCCGCCAGCAAGTTACGTTTTTTTTGAGGGGCACCTTGTAGCGCCCTGTAGCACTTTGAAGTTTTTCATTTGATTGAGTGTTATTGTCACCTAATTTCGGGACACCCTGTATATGGATCTGTTTATTGAGGTAAGCCCTCCTATTTTTTTTGTATGCACATTGCAATATGGCTTAGATTTCTACTTGGAACACTGTGGGAGACTTTCCCAGAGAGAAAAACGCATTTTTCTCCGGTCTTACTCCGTGTTTCCCCGCTCCGGTAACCTCTTTGGTTTTGGAACCGTCTATGTACCAGATTATTGCTACAGGAGTAGTTTCTGGTACTTTGTTTTTCCACACGTTTCGTTTATCGATTACGATCTCATATAGTATGTCATAGCGAAATCTTGAATTTATGTGGTCTGATCTCACTTCTAACTCAGGTTGCGGGAGATGATACCCAATCTCCAAATGCCTGCGTCCCACAGCAATCTATCGGAAATAGACAAGTAAATATAACATTCCTGGATATTTGAAAAATGAACATAAAGTATTAGATTAAAACCTTTTAAAAACTTAAATCCGGAGTAAAACTTTTTAATGGACATCCTAAGCCAGAAATAATTCCAATTTTAAAACACAATTATTTTCTCGGCGCTAAGAACACATTGAAAGTTTTTATAGTGATTCCGGAAAATTCCGGGAAATCTATTTGATTCTGGACAGTCGTGGCCTTTTAATGGTTTAAAAACGTTTTGAAAAGTTGGAGGAACTTTACCAAGTCTATTCAAGTATCGCGATGGGGGAAGTAAGAACCAAAATGCTCAATTAACCAAAAACAATCATAAGTATTAAGTTAAAATTGTAAGTTTATTAAAAAATAATTCTTTAGAAAAAACCTAGGTTTTTTTTAAGGGATCCGACGCGCGGCTGGTACAGTGGCGGCGCTAGGATTTTTGGGATGGGATGATTTTTGAGTGGGCACTACCCAAAACAAAAATGACATGTAAAAAAAAGGTCGCCGCCTCCCCCATGCTATATAACACCATAAGCAGGGACAAACAAAACTTTCCTCTTCTCCAAAGTGACGTCTAAAAAAAAGGTCATTGTTCTCTTGAAAATAACATAGAATACCACACCTTTCTTCTCCAAACTTTCATAGCCAAATCCCCCCCCCCCCCCCCCCCCTTTCCCCGGAAATTCCATTACAAAATTGAATCCATCAATTTTGGGTGGGCACTAGGGTGGGCCAGTGCCCACCCTGCCCACCCCTTGGCGCCACCGCTAGGCGAGTATTCCAGCTCAAGAATGGGATGAACTTCTGGTGATATTCGATCAGTATCCAATTGTGATAAAATGAAAAAAATGTAACGTTATATTTTTAAAAAACATCATGCTTTAAGCCTGTCCAAGTAAATGATGAGTCGTATTCTCTTTTCTATGCCCTTTCAAACGAACTATCACAACACAAAATTTGATATTTGAAAAAAATAGTTGGGGGCAGTTTTTACCCCCAAAAATGGGGTAAAATTCATGATGGCGCGAAAAAGAATGCCAAACTATAGTCCATTTCAGAACGATGTAAAGTAATAAAATTCGAAATTCCTTCCAGTTCGGCTTAATTTCGGTGTCGGCCATAGGCGCGCGTAAATTTTGTGCATTTATGATAACTAACCAAAGAAAAAAAATGGAAGATAATTTGATAAAGAAGGAACTATTAGCTATAGCAAATTTACACACACATCGTTTTATGAAATATGCCGTGGAAGATGAAAAACTGAAAAACATAGTGTAACTGTGCTGCGCACACCGCCATATCATTGTGAACTAAATCCTATAGAACTTATATGGCCGCAAGTGAAAGGATTTGTAGCAAGACACAACACGGCTTTTAAAATGAAAGACGTTAAGCTACTATTTAATCTAGCCATTATAGAAGTGACACCAGAGAACTGGCGAAAAGCAGTCTATCATGTCATTAAAGAAGAGGAGAAAATGTGGGATCTTGACCACTTGATCAAAAGGGGATAACAGTTCCTCAGATGACGAAGAATAAATTTTTTTAATATAATTTCTGTATAATGTATTTTGTGTATTTTTTTTATAATGTTTAATAAAAAATAAGTGTACCTAATACTATCTACATAATGCACGCCTTTGTCACACCATTTTCAGTGTTTGTGAATGGATAACAATAGGCAAAACCCATGAATTGATCTAAACCCGGGTGGTACTACCCGCACTTGATGAAAATAAAGAATTTTGCAATGAAATCAATGCCAAATTATGAAAGTGGCTTAAATATTCGTTGGGTCACTCTGTATTCCCTTTGCATAACTAATGATCTTTTATTATTTTACACCTTTCTGAAATAGACTATAAAAAGAAACGCAACGGAATAGATCTGTCTTTTTTACAGCAGCTTCTTAATACTTGATTTATTCCAGTTAAAACCTGCACCCTGTATATTAAATATTCTAAAAACTTATTTTAATAAAGTAAAAAATTGTGTTTGGTTAAATCCTTTTTTTTTAAATGAATTCCTCTCAATATAAAAAATAACTAATGAACCATTCCAATACATGCCTAACCTAAAGTTCACCTGAACATAAAGCTTCGTTTCAGTGAAATAAAAGCATTTTTTAATAGTTGAATAAATGGAATTTTATGATTTTTCAATGCATTCAAACTTCCATTCTCAATTAAATCGATTTGATTGTAATTAACTTCCTTAATTAAATCGGCGGAAAGTTTGGTTATTAAATTCTATATTTTTTATTAATATTTATTAGGTAAAAGCTATTAGAAATCATTCTTCCTTGTAAACTAAAAACTTTTTTCCCTCTGTTGTCACTGAATTTTATTAAATTGGGAAATACAATTTACACAGATGGAAATGCCCAGTTTATTATTACTCTACCTTTGGTTGGATGGTTTAAGGCGGGGTTCGGGCGTACGGCCCAAGCTTCCTGCACTGCTGCAGCCTAGTGGCTTATTGTGCGCCCCTGTCTTGCTAGAAAATATTTGTTCCTTTTATAACGTCCAGTAAATTCATACCAAGCTTGTCATGCTCTGGGTTATCCCCTAATTGGATTCCTCCGAAAATTTTGAATCTTCTTCGTGCCAGTGCTTCTCAGTTATATAGATATGTGAGGCGGTTTCGTCCGCTTCGCCGCAAAGTCTGCATTCAATGGGACCATTGTAAACTCCTATTTGAAGTAGGTGTTTTCTTAAATGGCAGTGGCCTGCTAGTAGGCCACCCACTTGTTTTAACTGGGTGCGCGTTAGAAGCAACATTCCAATTGATAGTTGTTTGGAGGGTTTCCCGATTGTGGCCCTCGCTTGGGTTTGACCAGGTATCCTGTTTCATCCGGATAGGTATTGTTGTTGCGCCCACCTGTCTGATGATGCTGCTCTACCGTAGACTTAGATTAAGTTTATTTATACACAACATCTATTTATAAAAAATTTAGGTGGCAAAAATTTTTTATATACACAAATCAAATATTTATTATTTAAAAAATTATCTTTTTTTTTTGTTGTGTAATTTTTTCCTTTTCGTTCGATGCCAGGGCTATTCCCGAGAGGACCTACAGCTTAACGTGGATTCCGAACCACGATCCTCAGCCATGTGACACTCTTCCCCAAAGGACTAACCCTCGGTTTCTTGCGCCATGGGATGACCTAGCGATTGGGGAATGTGTTCCTTCTTCCGCACCCCACGAGATATCCGATCTCATCCGGCCTGGTTATACCGGCCTAAAAGGGGTGGGTTGGGAGATGATGTATTTTACACTCTTCCCCGCATTCTTAAATCTACTAACATTCGGACATACTTTTTTTATTGTGCCCACTCCAAGGTGCTGTGAAATTTACCCCACTTTTGGGGGTAGAAGCTGCTCGTTAGAAAAGGCATAAAAAATGGAATACGACCCACTATTTACTTTTGCATTTAGGTAATCTAGAAACCTTTGGGGTATACCTACGTACTTTGAATTTTAATATTTAAAGAAAGACGGATTAGTGCAAAAATGTGACAACCGTTTTTGGAGACGAACTAATGTTTGTTTCCATTTTCGATCGATTTCAGACACAAGATATTGTACTATTTTATGCAATAAAAGACGGCGCGCTCCGAAGTCACGTCGGTTCTTACGTAGCGAATGATCTATTTATTAGGCTTTCTTTAAATGTTGACATTCAAAGCTAAGTGTATTATGTATTTTATTTTAATTTTTAATTTTTTCAAGCTTGTTTAGGTATATTTATTTTTCCTTTTATTGTTTTTTATTGTATATGGACTTCATTAGTCAATAATAACCATATTTTGTTAGCAAAAAATATAGTCCCTTTTTGCTTCTGCTTTTTGGTCCCTTAATTTGCCTAAAAGCGTCAAACCGGGTTTCCCAAACAACGCATGTATAGCAAAGCTTAATTTCCGTTGACAAAAAGCTCTATAAGCTCCTTTGAAGTAGTAATTACCATATGTAAATTGTCTCGAAAATACATTTTGGATTGATTTTTAGGATACATTTTTTTTTTTAAATGATTTAAAAAGTCTATTTTCTATGGTGTCGTGCCAAAATTGAAATTTCAAGGGCATAAGAAGGTTCTAGAACTTTCTAGAAATCGCGTATTCTCACACGGTGGGCTTTAAATTTTATAATTGTTTTCTCACAAAATTTCCAATCCCAATGATTATTAATTTTATTTTTGTACCTTTACGTGAAAAATAAACCATAATTTATAGTCAGCCAAATATTGTATTATCGTAGCTTAATTAGAGTTCCAAATAAACTTCATGTAGTTTATTTTCTAATTCACACGCCGCTTCCTCAAGAACAAATGTTGGTGTGAAATTTTCAGGTAAATAAAGCCATGCTCTAAATTTATACACACTTAGAACTTGAAATAACTTTTTCAAAATTAAAATTTCTGGCGAAAAACGCCGTAGAACATACAGAATATACCCAATTTTTTCCGTAATGATTTAAAAATGTGAGAAGTTAATAAGTGTGTAAATTACCATTTTTCGGCCAATTCAAACCATCAAATCCACTTGGAGTTAACTAAATTTTAAAAGGAAACCACCCATTTTTATTCGATACTTGATTTCTATGAAAAATTCTCTTTTCAATGACATTAGCACACTGTATCATTTGTTTTAAAAATGACCGTCTAGATCAATTTTCCTTTGTTTTCTGAAAAGTCCATAATTTTAATAAAACAAGTTAAGTGGTTAAAATGGTTCATTTTAACCTGCTTTATGATATAAAAACCGGGTAAACCGAAAGTAGTTTCGATGGTTTAAATTGGTCGAAAAATGGCATTTTACATGCTTATTAATGCCTCATATTTTCAAATCTTTACTGCTGGGGTAGCACCTTGTTGTGTCACCCGGTATTGTTGTGGTATACGACAAACCAGTGGCGTATGCAGCTCCCCCCCCCCCCCCCCCCCCCGCGAGCCTCGGAGCTCTAAAGGTCTAAAAGTCTAATTGCAACCTAATTTTTCGTCTCACGCTTGGATTCTTAATTTAAAATCTTTAAATAATGTATTCTTGGCTTAGATTACAAAGGTCTTGTAGGAAATGTTTAGTTTTTAAATCCTGTTTTATAATAAAGATTAAGGTTTCGTACTCATATGGTTTTAGTTATTGATTTATGATGCAATTTTAAAGGAAAACGAGTAAAAATAATAATGTTTTATAGTACTTTTCTATTATATACTTGTCTGTTCCGTTTTCCCTTTTTTAGAGCTATTTTAAATGAACAAAAATATAAACCAATACAATAAAATATTTTTATAACAGAAAACAATTAGGTAGGTATTTATTTAAAAAAAAATAAAGTAAAAATTTTAATTGAAACATTTTTTATGGAAGAAGTATGATAACTTATAATTTATAAAAATAGTGCGAAAAAAAAGGAGAATGCTTTATTATGAATATACAAGACGTCACTTAAGAAGGAGTATTTCAAAACCTAAGCATTTGCACCCAAAAATTGCTCTTATATCTACGCTCCTAAAATACATGATTTCTGAAAAAATCATCAATTTTGACGTGGTGAGCGATATTTACTTTATTTTTAATCATGAACAACCGAGCCCGAAAAACACGTGTTATAGTCATACATACGTCTTATGTTAAAATTTTGGATTAACACCAATATTCATATTTTCACAAATATAAAAAATGTTTTTTTTTTTAAATAAAGACCAGCTAGGAATATCAAAAAAAAACCCAAAAATTTTTCAACGTGCAGAGGGGAAGAGGTAATAATTTAATTTTCGAAATTTGATAGTAGTTATAGGTGAATTTTAATGGAACTTTGGGCGTGGCCCCGAAAATTTTTCGCCTGCGGCACTTTTCCGCCTTTTTGCACTAGGTGTCCCTATCTCCAGAAAAAAAAATGACCTACTTACGCCTATTTACGCCTACTGAGCCCCCCCCCGAGCATATTTTCTGGCTACGCCACTGATCTGGACTTATCCTGTTTAGGTCAACTAAGAAGACTTTTATTTCAATATCCAGAAAGTTAATACCAAAGCCTAGACTTTCTCGGTTATAGCTAAAACAAACATTAGCTATGACGAGTAAGCATATACAGAAAGGATAGAGAAAACTTTCCTTCGTTTAAGACAACTGAACCAAAAGCTGAAGAGTTAGACGAAAATATTCCAGATACAAATGAAAAGTTTTCGCGAACATTTACAAAATGTTGAACAATACTGCCTTTCTGTAAAGCATATGTTACACGGTCGTATTTTATACGAAAACAAAAGTTTATTGTATGAAATGACATTATTAAATACGGGCTTTGAGTGCCATGAATATATATGCAAATGTACTTTTAGTTACTTTATGTTAAACATTCAAATCTGAAAGTTTAGAGCTCGTTTGTGACTTTATCTACGTTTTCATAAAATGTGTCCGATTGAAACAATGGAATGTAATAAATTAATTAACACATACAGTGGCGTATTTCCGGGAGACAGTCGGGCTTACACCCCCCCCCCCGATCTCAGAAGCTCAGAGTCTAATTGCAAACTAATCTTTCGTCTCACACCTTTTACTAAAATATTATATTCGGCCACATTACGCTACATCCTAACAAACTTTCAAAATTCACTATTAGCAATAGTCGAACTAATAACTAAGCTCGAGCTGTTCGCCAAGCCGGTTGTGCACCGTACTCGTGTTGCACCGGTAGTTTGTTGAAAACGACGTTTCTACTTACTCGCTTGAACGCCGAATTATTGTCTTAGCTAGTTTTGTATAGATTTATCGGTTGAACGTTGCTAAGTAGTTTGTGAGTTGTGTGACGAAAAAATAATCCTAGTTGCCGTAAGTTTAAATGTAGGTTATATCAAGTGTATTTATTTTCAATTGGCAGCGACAGTAAACATTTTCAACCTAACCACGAAATCGGTTGGTCACTCCTCACTCTTCCACTTGGTCTAGCAGCCGATCCAATTGGACAAGTATTGAAGATACTATCAAATATTAATTTTTATTGATGAAGCCGCATAAAAACAAAAATCAAAAACATTTTCCTCGAAATATCTACACCTGCGTCATTATGTGCTAGTCATATAGAGAGCGAGTCCATCGACAAAAAAATAATAAATATAGGGGTAATTCTCTGGATAGAGAAATTTTTACACAAGCACCGAAAAAAATATATTTTAACGTTTTTTTCTGGCTTGTCGATCAGTAAAATAGAATTTCTTTTAGAATAACCAATTTTTGGGTCAGATAGATGTCTACGGCTAAACTGTTTAATGTCGACAATCCTTATAAATGAATTTTCGATGGTCTCTTCTATACTAACATGACTGCATTCAGCTTGACGTGAAAGTTGTTGCTATAAAATAAGTACATTTTGTAAAAAAAAATTAAATTGTTTATTCAAAAGGTTACTTACATACCTTTATTTCTTCAGAATTCCATGCCAGGAAGAGATATTTCTAGCCCGCGTGTATTTGTAAAAATCTACAAAAAAATATATGAGTTAATGCTATATTGTGACATTTTTCCAACAAAAGTGCCTTTCAAAAATTGTTACACCGCGCGATTGCACTGTATATTTCTCTCTTACCATAAAATATATCAAGGATAAATCAAATCCGTCATTTTTTCCAGTTATAGTCTATTTCAGAAAGATGTAGAGTAATAAAAGCTCATAAGGTATGCAAAGGGACTATAGAGTGACCCAACGAATATTTAAGCCACTTTTATAATTTGGCATTGATTTCATTGCAAACTTATTTCTTTTCATCAAGTGTAGGTAGTACCACACGGGTTTGGGTCAATTTATGGATTTGTCATCCATTTACACACACTGGAAATGGTGTGACAAAGGCGTGCATTATGTACATAGTATTGGGTACACTTATTTTTTATTAAACATAATAATAAAGAAATGAAAAAATACAAAAAATATATTATACAGAAATTAAATTGTAAAAAATCATAATATTCTTCGTCATCTGAGGAACTGTCATCTGCTTTTGACGTTATAATTGACGGGTCGACGGTCTTATCGATCAGGTGGTCAAGAACCCACATTTTCTCCTCTTCTTTAATGACATGAAGGACTGCTTTTCACCAGTTCTCTTATTTTGAATGTCGTGTTGTGTATTGCTACAAATCCTTTCACTTGCGCCCATATAAGTTCTATAGGATTTAGTTCGCAATGATACGGCGGTGTGCGTAGCACAATTACACTATGTTTTTCAGCTATATCTTCCACGGTATATTTCATAAAACGATGTTTGTGTAAATTTGCTATAGCTAATAGTTATTTCTTTATCAAATTATCTTTTTTTTTCTTTGTTTAGTAATTATAAATAATTTAATGCATAACATTGATGTGCACCTATGGCCGACACCGAAATTAAGCCGAACCGGACGGAATTTCCCATTTTATTGCTCTACACCTTTCTAAAATTGACTATAATTATATTCTAATTCTAAATATTAATATTTTTCTTATCGAGAATATTGTTGGAGTAACCAAATTTAATTAAATTATGTTAATTTTGTATAATTTCGTAATAAATTGATTAATATGTTCGGAACTAGATTTATATGATGCACATATTATTATGACACTAACAGATTTGTAGCATATTATTTATTTTGTAGGTTTTTGAGTTTAAATAACTTGAAACGCTTAGAATTAATATTGTAGTTTAATATATTGGGGTGACTTTTACAATAAATTATCAAATACACACAAAAAAAACACTATTTAATATTTTTGTAGCTTTTCATAATATTTAATGAATTTATTTTATAAAGACACTTTTTAAGAAGCTCTAATATTTATAGTTGTTTATAATGTATTACCGTATTTTCTAAAATAAAACTATTAAATTTAACCTTTCTTTCAGTGAAACTTCAATACATTTCTTATTATATTGATATAAAAGGTGTTCCTTAATGACGCACTAATATTTTAAGGTGTAATTCTACAAGTCATTTTATGAAGAAAAGTTTATATAAACATATGTCCTAAACGGCTTAAATTTCTTGCTACAGGGTGTTAATTTTTTTTTTAATACGTTTTTTGTAATATCTCCGAAAGTACTTTAGATAATATTTTCAATTTTGGCATGTGCTTATAGAACATAAAACCACATGTTTTAATTATAAAAGTTATTTTTTTGTCCCACCAGTGGCGTCACTGCAAACATGTCCTCTGATATATATTAGAAAAAAGTGGTAGGTACGCCACTGATATTTTTCATATTATTTACGATTAGCCTGGTCGGTTCTACATAAAAATTATCTCTTGCGTTTTTCTCCTCAGGCACACCGTTCCTAATTAAATTAAATTAGCTTCATTTTGCAGTATTGACGAATAATTTTTGATAAATTTAGTTATCCTGGAATGGTGACGTCTTAAAAACATAATATTTATAAAATAATTATTGACTTAAAGTAAGTTGTTGATGACTATAACCATCATAATATTGTATTATTTCTTCGATTTTTAGTGTTTAATTGAATCCATTTCATTTTTTCGCTGTTTTAATTCATGTATTTCATTAAATATGGTGAATTATACGAATGCAGGAATGGACAGTAATGCATTACGTATATGCTATCGCAGTCACGCAATCTTTTACCTGGAACACCCTGTATTTAAAAAATGTGCAACTAAAAATTTTTTTTTTATGATAAAACACCTGCACTGTAGGAAAAATCCTTTAAGGCGCTCTGGGAGCGGTGCGTGTGCGAAGAAAGCGATTAACGTTGGTCTTGAAACGTTGAAGATAGTATTCATTGGGAAACACGACCTCAGGAAGATCATTCCACAAAGATGACGTTCTCCAGATGAAAGAATTCTTGAACAATGAAGTTCGAGGAGTACTAAGCTGAACAACATATGGATGAGCGGCAGTGGTTCGCCGTGTATTTCTGTTTTGCATTGCTCTAGGTGGAATCAAGTGGGCAATGTCAGTCGAACACCTGCCATGGAAATATCTGTAAAAGAGAGCCAAATCACCAACCTGTCTTCGATGCTCCAGGCTATCGAGGGTCTTGGTCAGCTCGGGGTCGCCGATCAGACGAACGGCTCTCCTTTGAATGGAATCCAGTAGCCGAAGGGTGTGCTTGGGTGCAGAGCTCCAGACATGAGAGCAATATTCTAATGATGGTCGAATCTGGGCTTTGTAGAGTGTCAAAAGTTGATGAGGTGTGTACAACCTTTTGGTGCGGAAAAGTACACCAAGTTTCTGTGCAGCTGCCTTGGCAATTGCGGTAACGTGATCATGCCAAGACATATTACCTCCCAGATTGACCCCCAGCAAATTAATAGACGGTGTCAGGGGAATTGCGTGTCCTGCCATGACTATATCCGGTTCTGCAATGTTAACCTTTTTGGAGAAGACTGCTGCCTGGGTTTTCTTAGCATTAAATTCGACTTGGTTACTGTCACCCCAAGCCAAAATTTCTTCCAGGTCATTGTTGAGGCGCAATACTTCATGCTGCCTGCGAAGATGTGCGTCGGCAGCGGATGTTTGGGGAGTCAAGGTAAAAGATGAGACAAGTGTGCTGTCATCAGCAAAGCTATAAATTGGATTTTGGGTTTTCACTAGAAGGTCGTTAATATACAGTAAAAAGAGGGTACTAATGTTTAAGCGTTTTTCCGATAATGAAATATCTGAATTTTAAATGAATTTGTGCGAGACTTTATGGACGCACTGTATATTATTCTATGTCTAGTATTTTTATTCAATATTATGTAATAATCTGTATTGCAAGCAATATATTGTCCAGTTTTCCAGAACAAAAGGCTTACATACAGTCATACATGGTTTTCAAAATCAATAAATGGGTTATGAAAATTTCATTAGCTTTTGGTTTAATCCAAATGATTTCAAAATTGATAATTACCAAATTTGGATAAGCTATTATGCGTTCGCAATTTACAAATTGTTTCAATTAGAATATTTCTCCTGGTTTTATTAGTTTGGTAAAAGTTCCATAAGCAAAGGTTAACATAACTTATGTAAAGCACAAAACAACATTTTAAAATTTTGTACGTCCATATTCTTGTGAAACAACTTAGACATTGTCTGTTTAAAGGTTGGAGACAATGACGTTTCTTGAACGGCAGTAGAGTTTTGGACTTGCATTGTCTTTATTTGTTTAGAATCACTACGTTTCAACTGGTAAGTATCTCCAGTCGTCTTCAGGTGAATATGAATATAATAGTATTCACCTGAAGACGACTGGAGATACTTACCAGTTGAAACGTAGTGATTCTAAACAAATAAAGACAATGCAAGTCCAAAACTCTACTGCCGTTCAACTTAGACATTGCCATAGGCGCCAGAACTTCAGAATTGCTTTGGGGGCTTGGAGCCCGGATCTCAACGAATAAAAAAAAATTCCTTTATTAAATATACACATAATATAATGCAATATCTAATAAATTTTAAATATAATAAAGCTCCCTCCACAGTAACTTCTAAAAAAAAAAGGTTATCGGTCCAAATTTTGGGGCCCCCCTCCAGTGTAACTTTAAAAAAAAAGGTCATCGATTCAAATTGTGGGCCCCAAGACGCGCGGGGCCATTCCTCCATCCAAAGTGACTTCTAAAAAAAATTTACCGGGCCCGTACGGAAAGACGGCTCTGGCCAGTTAGTTCCGAATGATCCAATGTTTTTGTGTACATTTGTGAATTATGTAGCTAAATTACCTCTTTGGTATTAAAAAATTTTCAACAGGAGATTTGAGGGTGAAAACAGTAGAACAGTAGTTTAAGAGTGAAAACAGTAGATCTTCTGTTAAAACAGGAGATCTGGTAACACTGGCTCCAACTTGACCGCGACGATGCTTGACCTCGCTGACTAGGCCGTGATGTCAGATCTGCATGATGCGCAGATCTGACATCACGGCTGCCAACGTTTAGAAAATATAGATCGAGCGGATAATTAAAAATAGCCGTGTTTTTGAAAAAAATATTTTTAAAATATTGTATTTTTGTATTGTATTTTAGACGACTTTGTCTTATTTGCTACAAAATCCGAGAAATCACTAAAACTGGGGTATTTAACGAAAGTTTTCACTAAATCACTTTGGATTGGTTTCGAAATCATTAAATCTATTGAAATTTCACCAGACCTGGCAACCTTGAGACTTTGAGACCAGGGACTTTTCCAAAATCTCTACGTGCTCTAAGCAAAGTGACAGACCAGGGTTGCCAGATCTAGCATAATTTAATTTTCAAAGCCAAAATAATTTTTTCCTAAATATGATAACCTGCTAAATTAAAAAAGGAAACGACAACTGTAGATAAATTTTATAGAAAAAAATTAAATTATAAAATCTCAAGTAACGCACGTTCGCAAACGAATTGCTATTAGTATAATTATTATGTAAACGTACTGTGAGGGTTAGGCTATGGGGGCTACGCCCCCAAAGAAATATGGCTCTGGAGGCCCAAGCGCCCAGAGCCCCCACGGAATCGGCGCCTATGGACATTGCGATTCTTATCTGCCTTATAAAATACCGCGGTTCATCATATTGTTGTTATCAGGGAATTAAGAGAAAATATGTGATTTTTTCTTTAGTTTTTAAATATTTATAATCTAGCTAGATCTAACTATTCATAAAATAAAACCAAAAAAGCACACGTTTGCACCAAAATACCTTCCCTAATACATATTTATTGTTTGTTGTTGTTTGTTCTGGGTTACTAATATCCACTTGTCCTTTCGAACATTCAGCCAGCTTGCTCTTGGACCTACCGCTTAACTTGGGTTCCGAATCACGATCCTCAATCATGCAATACCCTCCAAGGGCTATCAAACCTCGGTTCATTACCATTGCATTACCTACCGATTGGGGAGTGTGTACCTTCGTCCGCACCTCGCAAGATATCGGATCTCATTCGACCTGGTTACCGGATTGAGAGATGGTACATTTTACACTCTCCCCTGTATTTTTGAACCTTTTAAATTTCGGACATACTTTTTTTATTGTGTGTATGCCCACTTTGGGGATCGAACCCGGATCGCCACGGTCGAATTCCAGTAACTGCCGTGGTCTAATACACATTTATCAGAATTTTTGCTAAAATCTAAATTAGGAATGTAGCAATTTCTCCTTTAAACAAATCGTTATGATTGTATGCCAAATTTTGGCTGCGATACGGGATTTTTTTGCTTTTCCAGTGACCGCCATTACAACAAAACACTGCCCTATTATTTGTGGTTTAGTTGTTTTGTCATTGTGTATGTGAAATAGACTGGAAATTGATAAATGATTCGTATTTTACTAAAAAAGTAGTGGATAAAACTTCATTCAGTAACAATTGTTGACAATTGGTGTTATTTTCATTCGTTAGCAGTTTCTACGGTAAATCTTTAATAATATTTAATAATTTACAATGTCAGTTAATTCTATTCCATATTTTTTTATTTTTCAATAACACAGTCGGTTAGTTCAACATTCAAAGTACAAAAATCTTTGTTAGTAAAATTATAAACGATTTTATTGTCTATGGTCTATTTCAGAAAGGTGTAGATGTAGAGTAATAAAAGCTCATTAGGTATGCAGAGGAATTACAGAGTGACCCAACGAATATTTAAGCTACTTTTATAATGTGGCATTGATTTCATTGCAGAATTCTTTATTTTCATCAAGTGCAGACAGTACTACACGGGTTTGGGTAAATTTATGGGTTTTGCATATTGTTATCCATTCACAAACATTGAAAATGGTGTGACAAAGGCGTGCATTATGTACATAGTATTAGGTACACTTATTTTTTATTAAACATTATAAAAAAAATACAAAAAATACATTATCGTCATCTGAGGAACTGTCATCTCCTCTTGACGTTATAATTAACGGGTCGACGGTCCGATCGATCAGGTGGTCAATATTCCACATTTTCTCCTCTTCCTTAATGACATGATGGACTGCTTTTCGCCAGTTCTCTGGTGTCACTTCCTTAATGGCTTGATTAAACAGTCGCTTAACGTCTTTCATTTTGAATGTCGTGTTGTGTCTTGCTACATATCCTGTCACTTGCGCCCATATAAGTTCTATAGGATTTAGTTTAGTGCCATAAATTATATTGGAAGGCATTATTAACTCATAATTAAAGGTATCTTTAAATTAAGGTAGCCAGGCAACTATGATTGTCACTGTCAAAAATACTGGTTCGTAAATTATGATTAACAATCATTACATAACTCGACATATAAGATTGGTAGTCTCTCATTTTTATGTCACAGCATTTGTAACAGAGATTTTCCTCAAAAATATTGCTCTTAAATTTGATTACTTATCTTTGCTGTAGCCTTTATCTTCTGGCCCAGATAAAACGGCGTTATTATCAGTCTAAACTAATCATAATTTTTAAACAAGAATTTAATAATCGAAAACGTATATCAAAAACCAACAAGAACTTTTCTGTCAGTCTTATATCCCCACGAAATTTAATTAACCAAACCTGATTGAAATTCCATTAAAACTTTAAGTTTGTTTTTAATTTTGAACGAAACTTTGTTTATCTATCTTTCATATTTATTTTTACTCAGAGTAGATTTTTAATATTACGGCAGTGGTATAAATAATAAATATTTTTTTCTTCTGTCGTTATAAAAGCTACAGTTTGGGAAGCTTAATAACATCGGACCATTAATTGTAAATTCTTCCTAAATATTACCAGCTCCTTGCTAAATAATATCTATACAGAGTGTCCCAAAAGCATGCAGGGCGTAAAGTATATCCAAAAATATGACAAATATGTCCTATAAACATATCTCCACAAATGTTTCTTTAGAGGTCTCAGTGGCGGCTCGTCAGGTGAGTAGGTGTAAGGCTCTTCACCAAAAAAATTAAAATAAAACCAGAAGGAAAGTTTTTCAAAAATATTAAATATTAATATACCAACACAGCTACCATTTTAGCCCTTAAAAAATAGGTATGTTTGAATTAATAATATTAATTTAATCCAATTGAACCTATGCATAATAGGGCCATGGTTAACTCCGATGGACAATAATTATAAACACTCGTGCATTTTGGCGCGCCCAGCGACCGTGTCCGTTAGCTCAAAGCAAGTGAAGACCCATCGCCCAACATGGCTTTGATATTCACCGTTGCTATGGTTACGTAACATCAGTCACGCAAACAGCATTTAACAATTTGCATTATGATGAAGGACAATTTAAAAATAGATAAGTCGTATGCACCATTGTTTTACCATTGGTTCGCCTCACCTTAAGGTACTTATTTTAAAGCTTCGCGAAATTTACGGTTATAGATATCGTTTTTACGTGATTTACTGTGTGATTAAAAAGTTTTTTTTTTCAGTTAATTGAGTAGTGTACGTACCCACTTAGTTGTGTGTTTTAAAAATGAACTCAATTAATAATATAGTTTGTAATTTGTTGGAAACTCCTTTAGTCATTGGACAGATCAGGATAAGAGAGACGTTTTGTTACACGGGTTTTTAGTCCGCACTATTCCTAGCTCTTCGCCATGTTTTAAGACCGTGAGCCGCCACTGAGAGGACTAGATCCCTTCAAACAGGGTCGAGGGGAATTTTTTTTGTAATAGCATGGAAACCGTTAAAGATTATGGCATGAAAATTGATACATGCCTTACAACCGATAAGTTGTAAATTACAGTGAAGTTAAAGTGATAATCTTTCTCCAAGTGACGTCGCAAGTAGTGAGGCTTACGGTAAATATTATCCTATATACCACAAATTCAATAAGTACCCAGGTTTGTTGAGTTTTGTGAGCAGCTGATAAGCTAGATCTCGCCGTCTGGTTATATAAAATATCTGTAAATTTTGCCTAGCGTAATATAAAGTCATGTTTATTTTTTGAAATCAAATTTATATTAAAAGTTTTGTTGTACTTCATCCCTTTTGTATATAGTAATATTGGTAATGGACAAATTGGATTATTAATTTTAACCATATTGATTCAAATATTAAATTAAATTAATAACGACTATCCTGATAAATACAAGTTTTATTTTTAAAATTGTTGGAGAGTAATTTCATAAATATTAATTTAATATAAATATGTGCTCATTGTTCAAGTAATTTATTTAATTTAACATGTATTATAAAACAATTAGCTACATTTAATTTTTTTGGTTTATACATACAGCCAGGAGAGCAATAGATTCAATTTTCAATTTTATATACAATAAAACACAGTTACTTTTGGAAACGGATGATTTCATTTAAAAGTTTTTACAGTTTCAACAATTGTTTTAAACTTGACGACTTTTGAAACTTTTCAAAGAAGGTACGAAAAGTTCACAAGTTCTTATTTTTATTGGGGAATTGTTGGACATTTGCCATGTTCATTTAACACCGGAAACAAACGTCGCCAACAACTTTTTCCCATCCGAAGACAAACATTCTTGATGGCCTTCGAATATGGGCACCAATCTATGGCGCTAATCTTACTTTGTTTTAAGCAAATGAACCACCAGAAGTAATAAAAATGTATTTAACATTTTTTTAAATAATAAGCAAATGTGTATCATACTTGACCAGATTGTGAACTAAAGAGTTTGTGAAGAGTTGCGAATCATGATTTATTTAATTATGAAAAGTATTAAATATTTAATTGCAGCTACTAATTACATGTTGTACCGTTTTCTTCTATATTGTATGTAGAATCTGCAGCTTAGGTCACTGTTCCATGCAAGAACTTCTTAACAATCCTGTCAGAATACCTGTGGTAATTCTAAGCTAATTTCTGCTCATCAGAAGTATTTATAGTCCAGTTCAGAAAGATGTAGAGTAATAAAAGCTCATTAGGTATTCAAAGAAACTATAGAGTGACCCAACGAATATTTAAGTCACTTTCATAAATTGGCATAGATCTCATTGCAAAATTCTTTATTTTCATCATGTGTAGGTAGTACCACCCGGGTTTGGGTCAATTTATGGGTTTTGCCTATTGTTATCCATTTACAAACACTGAAAATGGTGTGACAAAGGCGTGCATTATGTACAGGGACATTATTTTAAGTGTCTCACCCGATTGGCGACTTTGCTATCGACCACAATAAAAAAACAATTATGTATTCCCCAACAGCTTTTAGTGAAGAAGCCAAATTTGATGTCAAAAAAAATCTATGTTTACAAATTTGACAGATACGACGCCATATTGGATTTTCTTAAATGGCAACCCCACCTTATAGTTAGCCAGCTGCATTCACCTATTTGTTCCAACATTAAAAATGTATAATTGCCAATATTTATTTTCAGCCGTTCCGGAGATACGAGGCTTCGAAGTTGGTGATTTTGTTATCATCGAATTAACAGAAGCTTTGAGATTAGAAACTCAATTTTTTCTGGAGAGACGTAATTTCTTGTGGCGGAGCCACTCATGCTATTGTCAAATATGTCAGATGTCAAAAAATGACAGTTACGACGCCATTTTGAATTTTTTTAAATGGCAACCCACATTTATAACTACACCAATGTATTGCATTTCGCGATCTGATTTCAAAAATATATAGTTGTCGATATTTATTTCCAACTCTTACCGAAATACGACCGTATCAAAAACTGTATCGTACAATTATGTCTTTTAAGTATCTCACCCCATTAAAAAATAGAAGCTTTGTGATTAAAAAATCAATTTTTTCTGAAGATACGTAATTTCTTATGGCGGACCATGCTATTGTCATATATGTCAGATGTCAAAAAATGACAGTTACGACGCCATTTTAAAATTTATTTTTTAATCACAAAGCTTCTATTTTTTAATGGGGTGAGATACTTAAAACTTAAAACACATAATCATACGATGCAGTATTTGATACGGTCGTATTTCGGTAAGGGTTGGAAATAAATATCAACAACTATATATTTTTGAAATCGGACCGCGAAATGCATTACATTGATGTAGTTATAAATGTGGGTTGCCATTTAAAAAAATTCAAAATGGCGTCGTAACTGTCATTTTTTGACATCTGACATATTTGACAATAGCATGGGTGGCTCCGCCACAAGAAATTACGTATCTCCAAAAAATTGAGTTTCTAATCTCAAAGCTTCTGTTAATTCGATGATAACAAAATCACCAACTTCGAAGCCTCGTATCTCCGGAACGGCTGAAAATAAATATTGGCAATATACATTTTTAATGTTGGAACAAATAGGCGAATGCAGCTGGCTTACTATAAGGTAGGGTTGCCATTTAAGAAAATCCAATATGGCGTCGTATCTGTCAAATTTGTAAACATAGATTTTTTTTGACATCAAATTTGGCTTCTTCACTAAAAGCTGTTAGGGAATACATAATTGTTGTTTTATTGTGGTCGATACCAAAGTCCACAATCGGGTGAGACACTTAAAATAATGTCCCTGTACATAGTATTAAAAAAACTTATTTTTATTAAACATTATAAAAAAATACGAAATACAATAAATACATTATACAGAAATTAAATTATAAAAAATCATAATATTTTTCGTCATCTGGGGAATTTTAATCTCCTCTTGACCGTCGATTTTATTACTTTACACCTTTCTGAAGTCAAGGAACATAGAAACAACACGCTTAAAGCGGAAACCGAAAAATCAGGTGCAGCTGACCATGCCTGGACACACGGTCATCACATCAAAAAGAAAGAAGCTCAAATCCTGCATAAAGAACCACATTGGAGGAAGATGAAGTTCAAGGAAGCTGCTACCATATACCAAAACCCAGATTGTTTTAGTAAGCCATCTCGGTCAGGCTCCAGTGCATCTAGCTAGTGTAAAGAGAGCTGTAGTTACTTTACTTATTTAGTATTCACCTGATGACGACTGGAGATACTTATCAGTTGAAACGTTGTGATATAAAACAAATACAGACAATGCAAGTCCAAAACTCAGTCAAGAAACATCATTGTCAAATATTTTTAGCTTAGTGCACGCGAACTTCAGATAAGAATTAATACTTTTTATTTTTCTTTTAAGCTAGGATTGTGATATAACATAAAATATGTACAGTGACTTTCCCTCAGATATATTTATTACAACCCATATTATATTAAAATTAAAATCATCTGGAGCATATTTATAGCCAGACTCATATTACTGTTTCGCTGTTTCAACCCTTTTCCATTAGTAATCCCTTATGTTTCGGTTAAACCCTACGAGGGAGATGCTCTTTAAATAAGTATTTTATGTGTTTGTGAAATTTTTCTTGAAAACTTCGGGGAATACGTATAAAAGCTGAGTAAATGAACAGAGTAAATAATGTATCTTTGCTGTTTTTGGTTGTGTTACTAAGTAATTTAGCTTGTGAAAACATTTTTTTTACTCCTACATGGAAATTTGCTATTTCCTTTATACTAAAGTAAGTGCAAAAGTGGGCTATTCCGGTTAACTGAACTGATATGATTTCATATCAGTCCTAGTTAGGTTATGCAACTGACCAATAACAGTGGTCAATTACAAAGAAGTCAAATTTTACGAGTCGTTTTCTGACATTATACAGAAGTGAGGTTAAGAATAAAAAATATTCGAAAAAATCGTGATTTGTGATTTTTGTCTTCCTATTTATCTTGAAAAATATGTAAATCTGTCGTGCGGTGTCGTGCTCAATTTACTTTATAGTGCGATGTGGACATCATATGCACTCTTGTTGTACAAGCTTTTATTTCTGAGGCAGTGGATCGGTAGACAGGGTCAACAGAGTTGCCATCCAGATGGCCCGATCTTAACCCATCAGACTTGAATTGAACCTTATGTTGTTTAGTGCTTATAAAGAAAATAATAACTCTCAAGGCTTTATTTTAATTAAATCGAGCACTTTGTATATTAATTTATGACAATAATTTTACTTTCTCTACTACTGACAATACTTTTGCACACAGCTTTATAAACATTTTCTTTGGACATTAATATAAGCACTTTCATCCATTATAATGCTGTTTTCAGAGAAGGTATAATCCCCAAAATTGGTTTTATTTTACGGCAGAAAACCTCCAGAGAAAAAATAATTTGATACTGGAAAATTTCTCTTGAAAGTTTAATAAAAAAAAGAGGAGGATAAAGAGCCGGAAACTGCCAGACACTGATGACTCTGAAAAAAAATTTACAGGAAAATAATTTCTTATATTAATATTTTTACTGGAACGTTACAAAATGGGTATATTAGTACATGCTTTCAAAAGGAAATTATTAAAGAAATATATATCGGGTGTTGCATCGTCGAGCGGGACATAGGAAATCCCATGTAAATTTAAATGGGGTCAATTATTGGCTTCCCTAATTATTTTAGAGAAAAATTCTATTTAGGTTTATTAAAGAGCACTAAAACCCACATTCAAAAGAATAACTTTAGATATTTTTGATGAGCCCGTTTACGGGTTTTCGCCGATTTCTTTTTAACTATTTCTCCTTTTTATGGCCCCGTATTTGCGGGCACCAGTCAAGGCAAAAGATGACTGTCAAATAAAGTTATCATTTTGAAATGTGTGCTTTATTGTTATAAAACTCGTACATCGAAAATATTAGCCATGAATTACACTTCTGAAGAAAAAATATTGATGATTAAATGGTATTATCAAGGAAATAGTTATCAAAATGTGTCAGGCATGTTTGCTGCTCTGGATCCGAATAGACCGATACCTGAAAAATCTACGGTCGAAAGGACTATCAAGAAATTTTAGATAAAAGGCACTGTAATAAATAACTGCAGATGTGAAGAAAGGCAGGAACAAAGAAGAGATGCAAGAAATGATAGGGACTTGCAAAGGCAGAAACAAAGAAGAGATGCAAGAAATGATAAGGACTTGCAAGTTTTATTGTGCGTGGACGAAAATGATGGGAAGATCAGCACAAGAAAACTTGAGGATATACAAAGATAAATAATACCCAAATCTAGGCGAATTAAAAAATGCTATTTCTACCGAATGCAATAGAATTTTAGTTTACCAACTAGCGAATGTAAGAAGACAATTTTATGATCGCCTCGGTTATTATCTAACAGTCAATGGAGGATAATTTGAACATCTTCTTAAATCCTAAAGTTCTAATAATTTAATAGTACCTACCTAATTATTAGTAAAATATTGAAACATGTAAAATGTCATAATTAACCTTGTAATTGGATAATTTATTTTAGTATTATTCAGATTAATTTGTACACAGAAATACACCTTTAATATTTTCGATGTACGAGTTTTTTAACAATAAAGCACACATTTCCAAATGAAAACTTTATTTAACAGTCATCTTTTACCTTGACTGGTGCCCGCAAATACGGGGCCATAAAAAGGAGAAATAGTTAAAAAGAAATCGGCGATAACCCGTAAACGGGCTCATCAAAAATATCTAAAGTTATTCTTTTGAATGTGGGTTTTAGTGCTCTTTAATAAACCTAAATAGAATTTTTCTCTAAAATAATTAGGGAAGCCAATAATTGTATTATTCTCTAATTCCTCACTAAATTCTACGCTTATTTTGTTAATGTCATAGTCTAAATTCAATAGTTTTTGAGATATTGCATTTTCAGACTTTGACATGCTGTAACACTGAAACAGTTTATCTTAAAGAAAAATGGGTTTTACCTCCCTATCTTAATTTTGATTTTTTATCTTAAAGGTTTTTTGGATTATCATGATAAATCGGAAGTGGGTTTCTTTGGATAAAAAATATAAAACCAATATAGGGAGGTGAAAACCATTTTCTTCTAAGATGAACCATTCCAATGTTACAGCTTGTCTAAGCCTAAAAATGGCATATTTTAAACGTCAATATCTCAGAAACTATTGACTTTAGACATATGATATTTACAACATAAGCGTAAAATTTTGTGGGGAATCAGAAAATAATACAATATATAGGGTGTTCCATTAAAAAAAACCCCAAATTATTTTCACCACATTTTTTGGGCCACCCCATATACTCCATCATAATTTTGAAATGTTCACCTTAATGGTCTCTACAACTTTTGTATTTTATATTTTTTCTAATTCTTAAGGTAAAGGAGAAAATGAACATTAATCTATCGTTGACTCACCCTGTACATAATTTCTTTACATGGATGGCGTTATAAACATCACCTGATTTATGTCTAATAAGTAACCATATGTTCCTCTCCTATTTATCATTTTTCTGATTAGTTAGAATCAAATTTTGCGTTTCTCTCTTTTATATCTTTATTCCGATTTTTTTTTTATCATATTACTGTCATTTATCTCTCCCTCGTAAGAACTTAATCTTGACTTCCTTATAAATATTAAATTTTTTAAATTACAGTTATATGTCCGATAAAGAATTCCCAGATATAATTTGTTTTAAAGAAATAAATTTTCAGTTACCTGGAAGTCCGTAAATGCTTAAGTTTCTAACAGAGCCGCTCGAAAACGCCTTGAGGACTTCTTTTGTCTATGCTTTTGCCAAAAACCCGAAAGACTTCTTATGGAAACGCCCCCCCCCGTTCTTGTCGAAATAAGTGATTTAAAAAAATGACTTCGTCATTTCCCCTGTAATGAAAAGTGCTCTCTCAAAAAGAAGTTGTTCCTGCTGTATATCTACGCCCCTTCCAAGAACCAGGGGGGGGGATTGCCGTACCCTGCCCCTCCTTATGGGCGCCCATGTTTAACGGTAGCATAAGAAATTTGTTTTAAAAGGTGGTCTTAACTCCTATTATTTGAGGTCTATATCGATCAATACTAGGTTTTATTTTAAATAATAATTAGTGTTATATAAATTTATTCTTTCATAGCTGACACGGCAAAACATTAAATTTACATACTTACTTTTAATCCTTTATAAATATCAAGATTTTGTCTTTCCAAATACATAATTAGGGGTGAGTAGAGTGAGTCAACTAACGTGAATAAACGGGCAAAAAAAAAACACTATCCTAACTTGGCGGATAGCTCGAGCTTAGTTGTTAGTGCTACTATGACGATCGAGAAACACTGTTGCCAAACGTAGAAAAATGTGACTTTTGATAACAGTGAATTTTGAAATCTTTTTAAAATGTAGCGGAATGTGGCCGCGAATATAAAATATTATTAAAAGGTGTAAGACAAAAAACTAGTTTGCAATTAGACTATTAGACAACGAGCTTCTGAGCTGGGGGGGGGGGGGGGGGGGGATGTTGTAACAGATAAATATATAGAATGTTCTTTAATAAACGCTAAGTCGCAGGGCGAACGTTAGATATAATAGTAGCACATATCTGTGTTCAATTATGATTCTTGTCCATAGCTTTATGTACAATGAACCGTAGAAACCAAATTTTGTGTGTTTATTTAATGCCAACAACAGACACGAAATGTAACGAGTAAAGCAAACAGCTTAGAAATTTGCAGAACCTTTAATCTTCAAAGGGGTAAAACTTATAAGATAAGGAATGGAGTTGTGAGAAGTTTTATTAAATATGTATATTATTTCTATAAAGTTAAAGTGGAATTAAGGAATCGAAAAAATATCTCAATATAAGGCAGTGACGTATCTAGACGTCAAAAATAATCTGCGCCCCCTTAAACTTAATTAAACGCTCTAATTCCTTATTTTCTCCTGGTCGCCAGAGCCCCTGGTTGATTCAGGCCCCCATAGCGCTGCCCAGCCTTGCCCTACCATACGCTATTGCTATAAGGAACTAAAAAAAGAGAAACTGAAGAAAATGTTTTCTCAATAACTCAACCAATAAATGTTGCCAGTGGCGTATTAAGGGGGGGGGGGGGGCTGCCGGGCTGCAGCCCCCCTCGTGCATAGGAGCTCGGAGTCTAAAAGTCTAATTGCAACCTAATTTTTCGTCTCACGCTTGGACTCTTAATTATATAGGAAACGTTTAGTTTTTAAACTTTTCCTTCTAAAAGTCCTTTTTTATATAGAGATTAAGGTTTCGGACGCATATCGTTTTAGTTATTGATTTATGATGCAATATTAAAGGAAAACGAGTAAGAACAATTATATTTTATAGTATTTTTCTATTATATACTTGTCTGTTCCATTTTCCCTTTTTTTAGAGCTATTTTAAATCAACAAAAATATAACCCAATGCAATAAAATCAATAAAATATTTTTACAACAAAAACAATTAGGTATTTATTTTTAAGGAGAAAAATTAAAGTAAAAATTTAAATTGAAACATTTTTTTGGAAGAAGTGTCATAATTTATATTAAAAAAAATAGTGCGGGAAGAAACGAGAATGCTGTATTATGAATATACAAAACGGCACTTAAGAAGGAGTATTTCAAAACTTAAGCATTTGCACCAATAACTGCTCTTAGATCTAAGCTCTTAAAATACATGATATTAGAAAAAATCATCAAAATTGGCGTATTTTTAACCATTAAAAACCGGGCCCGAAAAACGCTGGTTAGAGTCATACATAGTACTCTTATGTTAAAATTTTGGATTGACACCAATATTCATATTTTTCACAAATAAAAAAATGTTTTTTAAATAAAGAGCCAGCTATCAAAAAAAAAAAGGATTGATGAAATTTGTTAGTAAATAGGTGAATTTTAAACGAACTTTGGGTGTGGCTCCGAAATTTTTTCGCCTGCGGTGCTTTTCCGCATTCTTTACTAGGTACTATATCCTGAAATACATGTAGTCCCGACTGTGCCTTTCTCCAGAAAAAGAAATGTCCTACTTAGGCCCATTAACCATTTATAACATTATTACCCATTATATTCTAAAGCTGGATTATATTGATTTAATATTTCACCAGAAATAAACAACCTTCGTACAAACATTTTCAATCCACGGACCCTGCGGATTAAAAAAAAATAATTACATCTTCCTTTTCCTGTAACAAGGATCCGAACGGAAGTGAAACCGCGTTTTAAAACGAAATAAAAAATGGTTTAACATGGATAAATAAGGAACGACGGGGTGGAAAAAACACGTTTCTTGAAAGCCTTGAAGATTAAAAAGTAATTTAATATTCTTTTTAATTTGGCTTTTTATTATTTTTCATTCGTTACACACAAAAATATTTACGATCTAAATTATCTGTATACATACACATTATTAAATTTATATGGCATCAAATACTTAGTACTTACTTATCTTCCTTGTAATATTACATTGTACCATGTGATTCAATAAGAAAGGACGTCGGCTATATCTCGGAAACTACTGGGCATAGAAACTCGGGAAAAAAAATTATAACTAAAAAGCGATTATATATTTTTTAGAAAAAAAGTGGGACGCCACGGATAAAAATGGTCTCTTGCGTTTTTCTCCTCAGGCACACCGTTCTTAATTAAAATAATTAAATTACTATTTATTATTATTAACATTGATAATGAAAAATTTTGTTTTATAAAAATTGTTGGAAATGACCACCTTCACTTAATAGGCATGCTCCCGCCCGTCTAATTTAATTTAATTATTTTAATTAAGAACGGTGTGTCTGAGGAGAAAAACGCAAGAGACAATTTTTATGCAAAATTGACCAGGCTAATCCGAAATAATATCCACATGAAAAAAATCAGTGGCGTCCAATTTTTTTTCTAAAAAATATATAATCGCTTCTTCATTAAAATGTATTCTATTGGCGATAACGCTGAAACGAACGGAGATATCGAGATGCGGTTTTAATATTTTTTCTAGCAAATTTAATCTACTTTTCGATTATGGTATCATAATTATACCGTATAATTTATTTTTTCGGAGTAAAATCAAAAAATGTGTTATTATTACAAATTGCGCCCTCTTGCATTTTTTTTAGAACTATTATGGACAACTAAATACGATTAGTGAAACTGCATACATTTCTCTTCCACACAGTCTTTAGTTTGCTAAAATCGGATAAGGCGTTTACAAGTTACAGTGATTTACACTTTCAACAGCTTCCCCCCTCTTATTAAAGTCGGTACGCCAATGAGCATAAGACCAAAATGATGCATAATTGTCCAAGCTTTTTAATGGTGTTATCAAAGATATACCTTAATGTGGAATTTTCCGAGATATGTAAACTTTTATAATTTACTTTTCAATTACGCCCTCTTGCGGCAAAATGCGGAACTTAAAAATCATTTTCAGGATTTTCTCATGGCCAGTACAGCGAGACTATGCTTTCAAGGCATTTTTAAGAAATAAAAACGCGATGAAAACCCAGTAATGCCATCTATAGGGGTCGCTTACAGGTTATGGCTTTCTGATGAGTTCTTATAAGAACGAAACAGCCTGTCATTGTCTACCTGTGCCCCAGGGAACCCATTAGCTTTGGCGTCCCTGTGTACTCAATGCAAAAGATCGATGCACTACTTTGTACGCCTGCTGCTAAAAAACACGTGGAATATGGTAAAATTTGAAAACAATGAACTAAAAAAAATGGTGCTAATTTAGAGTGAGTGTCTTCAAACTGCGGCGTTTGCGTAATGTTATTCAACGGGCAAGTTAGGCAGAACCGCATTTGATCCATAGTGTAATAAATGAATGTAAGTACCTTATTTTTGAGTTTTTTGAAAAAATGTATTTGAAAATGTTGTTTATTTTAATGCCTTCTATATACAGCTAAAAAAGAAGTATCAACTTAGGAATCACCCTGTATAGTGCGGGGGAGGGACGGAAGGATGGACAACATAAACCACCCTTGTTTTCGCTGTTGTAAAACATAAAATTTTCATATTTTGATGGCAAACACATTTTTTTTGCCAATTTATTAATAAGTGATGTCAACAGCAGTCGCTGAAAGCTTTCGAGAAAATAAGTATAAAAACATGAAACAGAAAGCTTAAGTTACCTTTCTCGTCAAGCAAATTATTATTTTTTTGATGTATATAAAAGTTCCGTGGCCTAAAATATCCTGAGTAAGTTGTTTTTATAAAACTGAAATGAGAGCTATTGATGTTTATTTTTGGTAATATGTTTGTTTAAAAATAATGATTATATGGTCTTAATTAGTAAACAGTAAGCACTGAAGACTACAGAGCTTCTTCTAGAGGGATTGAATAAAAAGGTTTAAAATTATTTTTTTTATACGCATTTGTTTATAAAAATACAGGAAATGAAATTAATATTTATATCGGCGGGGTTGACACTAATCAACGACGAGAAAACAAAGATAGACCCCGCATTCCATTTTTTAAATTTTATTTATCAAACCAACCCGATAAGGACTAAAATTCATGCTACCACTTAGTTCCTGACGAGTTCCATGAATGAAACCATATGGAAATAGTAGGAAATTTTTACGAACATATAATACGCTGTTGCCAAATGATTAAAAGATTCTCCTATTGTAGGTTTAATTTGGGCTCAAATAGGTATATTCTTTTTTCGCCGGTGAATTCAACCAGTGGTGGAACTGATGAACTTATGATTGACAGCTGGCGGAATAATGTCATCAAGCGGTTGGTGAATTATTTTACGATTTCTATCTCGTTGGCGTTGATAGAAATCACCAGAAATCCACCATGAATATAAAAACATGATTTATATCCAACCGGTAGTACAATAGGCAATTTAAGAACACGATTCGGCTCAACCGGTGGAATCGCCGGTGAAAAAAGAATATACCAAATTAGACACATCGTTGGATTGCTTAAAACATATTCTAACCTCAAACTAGTCAAATTACTAATGACGACAAACATTTCGAGAAAATTTCTCATAAAATGACAGCTAAGAGAGGTTCTGTGACTGCCACCAGAGGTGATATTCTCGTATTCCTAATAATTTACCACATATTTATGAAGTACCTATTTACATTAATCGACCCGAATCCACCTAGCTAATAAAAAATATTACCAACACAGGTATAGAGTTCGATTATTCAAGGTCAATTTGGCATATTTTGTAATTGTATCCGTATCAAGATTTAAATAAAAATCGCAACAGAATCTAACTTGGAACGTGATTGTCAGTTCGACATAACTTAACCTAACTTTTGAACTGAACTACTGTAGAAATTAATTATAAGTCTTTACAGGCGATTTCCTCTTAACATTTACTTATTTTTATAAGTTTGTTAGAGGTGCTGGTATGCTCAAGAGTGTCTAACAACGACACAGATGGCGCTCCGTGCTACATCTTACTGGTGTGTCCCACCAAGTGCTGCCTTAAGTATCTTCGAGATCCCTTTTCTTTTCGTCGGATCCTAGCTCTACTGATGAGTCATGATATGACGAAACGCATCTAGAGATGGATCTGGCGAAATGAAAAGGAAAATCTTCTTTAATTATAAAATAGTTATCTTGTCAAAACGATTTGAGTATACTACATAGTCATCTATTCTTCATGAATTCGAGAGGTAAATATATATGTTAAAACACAGTGAATCAGCATTTCGATGACATTTTATAATTGCCTTTAACATACAGTCAACAAACAGTCATAATAAGTTTACTTTTATGATTGATCGTGCAAAACATGGCAACGTTTGCCTCCAAGAAATAGCAAGTGAAAATACGAAATTGAAAATTGACAATTTTGACATAAAGAACCATAAATTATTTATTTCCAGCTTTATTAAATAAAAAGTGGTGAGAGTTTAGTGTTTAAAAGTTTTGAGGGTTAATTATAAAAAAAAATATGGTGAGACAGTGTCAGGTTTGCGAAGTAACCGATTCAGTTATTAGAGTTCGTAGTAGTCTACACATGTTATCGCCCTCTTATATACAGTGAGTTATAGGCTCGGCACAAAAGTAATTTTATGAATGAGATACGGGGTCTATATTTGTTTTCTCATCGTTGTGCTGTGATGGGATAATCGCTATTATAGCACTATGAAAATAAAAAACGTTTCGACCAATTTCTATTGGTATGCTTTGAAAACTTATCATTTTTTGATATTAGATATATTTAAATTATAAAGAACATTAGCATCATTGTCAAATTGCTTTCTTTATGACACATATTTAATAGCCCATTAGTTATATTTTCGGCGGTATTTTCTAATTAAATATTTTATTATTAAACGCTGTTTTTTACAATACAAGAACCGAAATACTTTTCTTTTTAAAAAAGCCCTGAAGCTTGATATCACCCTTTTCTTACTACCAAACAAAAGCCTGACCCCAGCGAGTGTTTGTCAACTTTCTCTTTTGTTATTGCAAAATGAACAAAACAACTAATAAAAAATTAAGTTCGGGAAAAATATCAGCTTGCAGGTGTATTAAAATATTCTTTACTGAATTTGTGTTTAATTTTCCCTTCTGCTTTTTTACAAGAAAAAAAGGAAGCTTTCAGTCGTTCGGTTGGTAATGTCGCTCTCACATAATTTAAAACTTTCAGTTGGTTCCTAAATAAAGCTAGGAAGGTATGTGAATAAACCCACGTGTAAACCTAGCAGTGGAGTATTTAGGGGGAAAGGGGGGCTGCCGGGCTATAGCCCCCACCCGAGCCTAGGAACTCGGGTCTAAAGCCTAGAAGCTCGGGTCTAAAAGTCTAATTGTAACCTAATTTTTTGTCTCACACTTGGACTCTTCATTTAAATCTTTAGATAATATATTCTTGGCTTAGATTACAAAGGTCTACAAAAGGAGACATTTAGTTTTTAAACTTTTCCTTCTAAAAGTCCTGTTTTATATAGAGATTAATGATAATATCAGTCGCATATCGTTTTAGTTATTGCTTTACGATGCAATTTTAAAGGAAAATGAGTTAAAAAAATAATATTTTAAAGTATTTTTCTATTATATACTTGTCTGTTCCGTTTTCCCTTTTTTAGAGCTATTTTAAATTAATAAAAATATAACCCAATGCAATAAAATATTTTTACAACAGAACAAAAACAATTCGGTATTTATTTTTAAAGACAAATATTAACGTAAAAATTTTAATAAAAACATTTTTTATGGAAGAAGAGTGATAATTTATAATAAAAAAATAGTGCGGGAAAAAACGATAATGCTTTATTATGAATATACAAAACGCACTTAAGAAGGAGTATTTCAAAACTTAAGCATTTGCACCAAAAACTGCTCTTAGATTTACGCTCCTAAAATACATGATTTCTGAAAAATCATCGATTTTGGCGTGGTGAGCGATATTTACTATATTTTTAATCATGAGAAATCGAGCCCGAAAAACGCCATTTAGAGTCAGACATAAGTCTTATTTTAAAATTTTGGATTGACACCAATATTCATATTTTTCACAAATATGAAAAATGTGTTTTTTTTTAAATAAAGGACCAGCTAGGAATATCACAAACTTTGAGAGTGGCCCCGAAAATTTTTCGCCTGCAGCGCACTCTTCACTAGGTACAATATCATGAAATATATGTAGTCCCGACTGTCCCTTTCTTCAGAAAAAAAATGTCCTACTTACGCCCACTGAGCCCCCCCACCCCCAGCATAATTTCTGGCCACTGAAACCAAGTAAATTTTTTAAACTCCTGTAATATGTCAACGGATCCCTCCGCATATCGGTTTTTGCATTACATATATATTTAGTATGATACAGGCCAGTTTCTTTACTAGTTTTCTACACTGGTATATGAAAAGTAAACATTTTTTTGGGGGAGCTGGGAGACTTGGCCCTATATACCAGGCCCCCTGTCATTCCGCCTCTGTCGAACATGCAATAAGGGTATTCGACCAATATTTCTAAAAAAAATATGGCAT
Source organism: Polydrusus cervinus (assembly GCA_935413205.1). NCBI lineage: Eukaryota > Metazoa > Arthropoda > Insecta > Coleoptera > Curculionidae > Polydrusus > Polydrusus cervinus. The sequence continues at coordinate 30,084,614 of OW284519.1, forward strand.
TTTCAAATTTTGACAGGCTGTAGCACTGGAACGGCGCATCTTAGAGCAAGCTGGTTTTCACCTCCCTATCTTGGTTTTCTATTCTCTATTTAAAGAGATTAACATGTTAAATCAAAAAAATGGTATTACGGTTTACCATATTAAACAAGAAGTTGGAACTTTTAGATAGAGAATTAACATGGAAAATTTTAGCGCGAACTGATACACTTAAATAAAATTATCCGATATAGCTAACTCTATTTTCATTCCTCTGAAAGCCCTTCTAATATATCTAGGCCAAATTTATTAAATATTCCCTCAACGAATTCCTGCTACGTATTCGCTATTGCTTCTCGTTTTGTACTGCTATTTGACACCATATCCGTATATTCTAGTAAAATAAAGCCGCGTTCTTTAAATCAAAAACCCAATTTTATTCCTGAAATCAGGTTCTTATGGAACGAAGTGAGTTCCTTTCTTTTATCGTAAGTTTTTGAACTATAACCCATGTGTTTTCTTAAAGATATACTGCTCAACATATATTTTTAAGAAGAAATATATGTATTATTATTTCGTTAGGCCCATATTTTAAGGCGTTGCACCATGTCATGGCTCATCATTAAAGGTAGGGTCTAACGAACGAAAGAAATAGTGGTGCAACTCTCCGAATAGCGAAAGGTAATTAAACCTTTAGAAGAATGCAGAACGTAGTGACATCGTAACCTCAAATTTAACTACAGAAATGAATATACTGCTTGAAAAATAAACTCCTGTAGAAAAATTAAGACCTAACAAGAGAAATATAAGGTATTAAGAGACATTTTATATAAATAAAATATTACTACTCCTTGTTTAATATTTATTTTAAAGGAACTCACAAATATTTATTATAAATCAAACAATTTTATAATCTATCTCTATTATAAGCACTTCTATCAGTGTAAGGGGTGTTTTTTGCTGTATTTTGTTTAGTGCCCCTGGCGAACGACACATTAGAGAACAAATTATTATACAAAATATCATTTGTAGTCTATTTCAGAAAGGTGTAGAGTAATAAAATAGGAAGTTCCGTTCAGTTCGGCTCAATTTCGGTGTTGGCCATAGGCGAAGGTAAATTTTGTGAATCAAGTTATTTATGATAACTAACCAAATTAAAAAAAAGATAATTTGATAAAAAAGAAACTATTAACTATTACAAATTTACACAAACATCGCTTTATGAAATATGCCGTGGAAGATATAGCTGAAAAACATAGTGTAACTGTGCTGTGCACACCATATCATTGCGAACTGAATCCTATAGAAGTTATTTAGGCGCAAGTGAAAGGATTTGTAGCAAGACACAACACGCGACATCCAAAATGAAAGACGTTAAGCTACTGTTTGATCAAGCCCTTAAGGAAGTGACACCAGAAAACTGGCGAAAAGCAGTCCATCATGTCGTTAAGGAAGAGGAGAAAATGTGGGATCTTGACCACCTGATCGATCGGACCGTCGACCCGTTAATTATAACGTCAAAAGGAAATGACAGTTCCTCGGATGACGAGGAATATTATGATTTTTTTTAAATTTAATTTCTGTATCATGTATTTTTGGTATTTTGTATATTTTTTATAATGTTTAATAAAAAAATAAGTGTACCTAAAACTATGTACATAATGCACGCCTTTGTTACACCATTTTCAGTGTTTGTGAATGAATAACAATAGTCAAAACCCATAAATTGACCCAAACCCGTGTGGTACTACCTGCACTTGATGAAAACAAATAATTTTGCAATGAAATCAATGCCAAATTATGAAAGTGGCTTAAATAATCGTTCGGCCACTATGTAGTCCCTTTGCATACCTCATGAGCTTTTATTACTCTACACCTTACTGAAATAGACTATATTATACACTAGATTATACAGAGTGTTTGGAAACTTCGTCCCTTAAGGAAGCTGTTACTGTCCCAGGGTTATTAATAGTTGTAAAGATTTAAATAAAGCCCATTTTCTCTTAAAATATTAGCCCAATTATTTTTTTACAAGAACACCTTTTTTACCAATAGTTTTCGGGCATGCAGTGTATCATCTTCTACAATAAATTTATAACAAACTAGAGCGACGCGACGCGACGGTACGAAATAAGAGACGAAGAGAAAATTCATTCCCCTCGGTAGCTTTATCTAAATTGTATCAAAATGCAAAATTGCTTGTTTAAAAGCGATGATGCTGCCGATACTTTTGGCGCTCTTTAAATAATGAATTCATTGAAGTTATTTTGAAAACTTTAGTCATCGCTGTGTTTAAAAGCTGAAGTTCGCCAGAGATAAAAATATTTAAAAAAATATTTTTAAAGCTTTTGTTACTAAGAACCAAAATATTTAAAGTGCAATGACTTCACATTGGTTAAAAATATAAAATATGTTACACAGAAACATTTAACTATTATTACAATATAACAAGCGCTACACTGAAAAGAAATTAACTAGTTAAAAAATATTTTTTCCGCTGTTTGTTATGCAAAATTACAGCTATTTGTTTTTTAAAGTCTTTATAATAAAAATATTTTTTTAACTTATAATTTTTTTTGGTTTTGGTGTGGGACTATCAAGAGAACGCGCTTCGTTTGGTATGGTATGAAGACCTACCCTGTAATGATGAGAACAACAGAGTTTGAAAACGGTCTACAGGTGGCTGCTACCAATAGTAAAGTTTCATTTCAGGCTGTTTGAAATTTATTTTTCTTGCATTTCCCAAAAAATGAGTTAATTTTACAACCAATATTTATGTGAAGCGTACTTTTACAAAGAACTTCTGTACAGGGTGAGTGTCAACAAAGTTAATTTCGCCTTTATCTTTAGAATTAGATAAAAATTCAAAATACAAAAGGTGTAGAGACCATTGAGGTGCACATTTTAAAACTATGCTAGAGTATATGGGGTGGCCCAAAAAAACGTAACGAATATAACTTCGGTTTTTTTAAATGAAGAAACCCTATATATTGTATTATTTTCTGATTCCCCACAAAATTATACGCTTATTTTGTACATGTCTAAATTCGGTAGTTTTTAAGATATTGACGTTTAAAATATGGCATTTTCAGACTTTGACAGGCTGTAACATTGGAATGGTTCATCTTAGAGAAAAATGGCGTTCACCTCCCTATCTTAATGTTTTATTCTCTATCAAAGTGTTACAACTTCCGGTTTACCGTGTCTAACCAAGAAACCTATTTTAACGGTTTAACATGGTAAATCGGAAGTTAGTTTCTTTGAATAGAGAATAAAAAACTATGATAGGGAGGTGAAAATCATTTTTCTCTAAGATAAGCCGTTCCAATGTTACAGCCTGCCAAAGTCTGAAAATGCCATATTTTAAACGTCAATATCTTACAAACTATTGAATTTAGACATATGACATGTACAAAATAAGCGTAGAATTTTGAGGGGAATCAGAAAATAATACAATATATAGGGTGTTCCATTTAAAAAAACCGAAGTTATATTCGTTACGTTTTTTTGAGCCACCCCGTATACTCCAGCATAATTTTATAATGTGCACCTCAATGGTCTCTACCACTTTTGTATTTTCAATTTTTATATAATTCTTAAGCTAAAGGAGAAAATGAACTACTATATCGTTGACTCACCCTGTACTATTACTATATAAAAATACTTGACAAAATTACATGAAATCTACGGAAATTTCTTACACAACTAATAGTGTAATATTTTCACAGTATATAGTGTGATTCCTAAGTTGATACTTCTTTTTTAGCTGTGTATAGAAGACATTAAAACAAACAACATTTTCAAATACCTTTTTTCAAAAATTTTAAAAATAGGCGAGGTACAGAAGTAAAAAATCTAAGTGCGGGCCTGGTAATCAAAACGTAGCCCTTTACTTTATATTGTTTTTCTTCGTTTTTTGTATTGTTAGTCATGCATTTTACAGATCGGTCGTCAGTTATTTATTTTCGCTGCGCGGTGAGGTTTTCTGAAGCAAATTAATTTTAATAAATTGGTGAAAATGATTATGGTGCTAATTTATTGCGAGTGTCGTAAAAGTGCGGATGTTTCTCCTCTACACCCAGAAATTTTCTTAATGTGGTTCAATGGGCAAGTTAGGCAGAACCGTATTTGATTTGTAGTGTAATAAATGAATGTAAGTACTTTATTTTTGGGTTTTTTGAAAAAAGGTATTTGAAAATGTTGTTTATTTTAATGCCTTCTATACGCAGCTAAAACATTGGTATCAACTTAGGAATCACCCTGTATATTGTGGTTGTAAATTGCCAACGATTTTGAAATAATTGATTTCTGCTACAAAATTATATTTTTTTTCTTTAGACCTGCTTATTATCTTTTTGAATGCTACGGATTAAGTTATAACATATTCCATAACTAAAAATCGTTTTCGAGATATTGCATTTGAACTAGTGTTTTTTATTGATTAAATTATGGACATTCCGCTTTCCTTTTCAGTTCCTTTCATGTTCGTTTGGTATATTAAGGATATGCATTTATTGTCTTTTGTGTTTTTTCAATGTAAACAGAAAACCCAGAGAAAACTCTTTATTAAAAAAATAGCTGATATAACACTTGCAGGCTTTGTCAAGAAAACGAAAAGGCAAAGGGTAAATTAATGAACAAAAAAAAAGGTTCGTCTTATAAAACAAAGAGGACTGATTAACGAGATCCTTTTGTCTTAAGAAAAATATTTTTAATGCAGCCCAAGGTCTTTTTATTTACTTTCCACTCTTGTCCTAATATTAAATTTTAGTTAAACTATTAATCGGGCTCAGCTTGTTAAAAGGTTATTTATGTATTTATTTACACAAAAAATTGTACTTTTTGATCGAGCAGCTGTACTTTCAATAAAGATAATTTCGGTTCAAGTCCCACCCAGAAAAAAACTCTTTTAATTCTAGATTTGTTATTGTCTGAAAAATATTTATTTAACTATACAAGGTGCTACAAATTCGTGTGCGTACAAGGGGATCTCGAAAACGGTAAGATTGAGGCAAAGTTGCATATTTTGAGGCTTAATAATTTGGCGAAAAAAAATTCCAATTATAAACATAAATTTCCATTTTTGGTTTTTAATTTTTTGCGCTTTCATTTTTGACTTGGGAAAAAATAAAACACACTTTTTCATAGCCGTTTTTTATGTTCTGTTAAGAAACACCCTTAAATTAAACAAAAAACATTGGGTTCTCTCGGCCCAAATCCTGACCATGTGTATTAATCGATTTGCATGAAATAACTTTTCCACATAGATACCACTTTTCTATTGGTAAAAAAATTTTGCATTTTGCCAAGAGGAACTGCAATTTATAATAACTAATAATAATACTAATACAATAATAATATCAAATTCGATGTTCTAAAAACTTTTTAATCATCCAGCTTTCCTTTCCTTTACGTACAGTTTATTCATCATCGAAGCGTAACTATTTCAAAATCTAATATTACTCGCCAGCGTAAAGATTTCGCATACATATCACGTATCTTACGCTGGAAGTACGCCCCGGTGGGAAATAGTTTCTGGCAAATTTGGCTAGTTTGATTGCACATTTAAACGAACGATGATAAATTGCATATTAAACTTTCAAAACGTATAAAAGTCAGTTTATTTAGAAGATTCTTGCTTTTTTTCGGTTTATGTCTGTTTTGCTGTTACCAGAGCCAGATCCTACAAGAGGGGGAGGAGGGGGATTTCCGCGAACCCGCACTGTTTTGAGTGATCTGTAACTCAAAGTTTACTATGTCTTAATTATTTACTGATATCTTGGGTGGCCTGCTCTTTTACAACTCTTAAAATCGTACACGGAGGAAATTTATAATAAAACGTATTAGAAATATAATAATACTGGGTGTCCCACCGGGAACCGAATCTATCTATCTATATATAGAAAACTATACATAGGAAAATTTTGAAAATTTGACAGTATGCTGATGCTGATGGAGGCGACCGGGCTAAAATATTTTCATAATGGTGGCACTTCCGGTTTTACCGGAAGTAAGTGTCAACTTGCTTATTTTAAAAGGGACACCCTATATATTATTACATTTTTGCATTCTACGCAAGATTCTAGGCAGATTTTGTATACCATGTCCTATACCTATGTCTAAACGTCTTTGACATATTTGAATTTTTATGTCAAAAATGACGTTTGCAAGCCTTAGAATAATTATCAATTTTTTCTTTAAAGAAGCCCTATTTATTTAATTTAAGTTATACAAACTTACCCTTATTTTTAATGCTAAATAAGAAATAATTATAAAATTTGGGTATTTCCATTTGAAAATCTGGACTTTATGGAGTTTTTTTATTTTCATTTTTAATCTTATTTTTTAAACACCCTGTATTAATAGTTATCAAAATATTATAAAAAATCTATTAAAGCAGATCCTTTATAACAAGGAATCCCACTTAAATTAAATAAATAAGGCTTCTTTATAGAAAAATTTGATAATTATTCTAAGGCTTGCAAACGTCATTTTTGACATATAAATTCAAATATGTCAAAAACGTTTAGACATAGGTATAGGACATGGTATACAAAATCTGCCTAGAATCTTGCGTAGAATGCAAAAATGTAATAATATATAGGGTGTCCCATTTAAAATAAGCAAATCGACACTTACTTCCGGTATAACCGGAAGTACCACCATTATGAAAATATTTTAGCCCGGTCGCCCCTATCAGGATCAGCATACTGTCAAATTTTTAAAATTTTCCTATTTATAGTTTTCTATATATAGATCGATTCGGTTTCCGGTGGGAGACCTTGTATATTTTATAATTTCTAGTAATCCAGAATAACACCATTTATAATAAAATTATTATATTTCATTTAGTGACGGGTATTGTTTTTTACTGTGTACATATCCTACTGACCTTTCTAAACTATTTCAATAAATAAAAGAGGAAATGTCCGCTGTCATATTATGAAGTTTAAATTACGATCACGTCCTCTTCGTATACCGGGAATACTCTTCCAGGTTACAGCAGTTCCTGGAAAATTTTATAAATCTTCGGGACAATTTGATTGAACTTTTAAACATGTGATGAAAAATTGCTTATTTGCTTTTAAAAATGTGTAAAACTCTGTTTTGTGGGCAAATAACTTCTATAACTAAAGCAATTTTAAAACGTTTTCGATTTACGTTTTTTTTTTTAAATTTTAAAAAGAGTTTTTATTGCCAAACTTTTAGGTTTTTCTATCCAACACTGTAATTTTACGTACATAATCTAACACTAACACTGACAGACCTGAATATAGTATCAACATGAGAAATGACTAAAGTGAAATAGTGAAATTATTTTTTACTACACTCTTAAAACTACCATACCAGAATATTAGTTTCTTTGACAAGAAAAAATGGTTAATAAGGCATTAAGAGGAAACTTAGTAACTAATAACGGAGACTACATTTTATTACTAGGCCGATTCTAAACTTTTGTCATTAGAAAACTAACAGCTTGTTAGATTAAAGAGTATGTTTGTTGCCAGTTCTAATTTGGTTGGAAAATGCATATAACATAATACCTAGAATTCGTTAGATGTCAAAATACAAACAAATCAGATTGCACCACCAAGAAGTAAAGTCTTTACTATTGGTAGTATGCAACCACATGTAGACCGGTTTCGAACTGTTTTGTTCTCGTCTATACAGGGTAGGTGTCTATACCTTCCTAACGATAGTCTTGATACTAAAAATTATAATAATATTATCAAACTTCTAGGGTTATATATAACTTTTAGCGCTATTTCTTGGTACTCTTGGTATGTTTGGTTTAGATAAATATCTAAACTTGTTGTGGAAACTAGGTAAGCTAATATCTGTTGATTGGCAACATGCCAACTTGATTGCCAATACTATAATACAATTAAGAATAATATTTAGTTTCAAAAACTAAAGTATTTTGTTTCAATCAACCCAGTAAAAGCTAAAATTCGTTTGGAAACTAGAGACTATCTTTAGGTATACGAAAGTGAGCGATCCACTCATATTTTACAGTATAGATAAATACCAATAGTAATGTATTTATTTTGTTATGGATACCCTTCATAGACCATTAAGAGTAACAGTGTTGACAATAGAATGACAGTAGAACTGATCGTGTTAGAGCAAATATTAAAAAAGTAAGAAAATTTATGGGATTGCCATCATTCAGGACTGACAGTATTACTGTCATATTGTAAGGTCAATATTATTGCGAATAAGACAGCACAGCGTCAAGCGCGTTATTTTTTTTATCACTACTATTAGTAATAAAAAACGAATCGTACTAAAAATAATTCGATATAGATCTTGTACATGGCATTCTTTTTTTACATCGTTAACCATGTTTGTGTCTAGACAATAAGAATTGGAAGAGATTAAATTATTTCGCGTACATGGACAAATACCGCGTCTGTCGCGGTTTCTTTGTTCTTAGGAATTGCTTGGCCGAACGTGTCATTATTTTATTATATTTATTTTTAGATTTGCGCTTTTGCACGGGTTAATGGTGACATATGTGACGACTTTATTATATCTTTAGAACCTAGTAAGTAATTATTAGTATTAAGGCCGAGGTCGAGAATGTATTAATGTACTGGTAGCTCCGCTATCTTCCAGAGACCAAACCTATAGTCTATTTTAGAAAGGTATAGAGTAATAAAAGCTCATTAGGTATGCAAAGTGAGTGCAGACTGAGCCAACGTATATTGAAGCTACTTTCATAATTTGGAAATGATTTCATTGCAAATTTCTTTATTTTCATCAAGTGCAGGTAGTACCACCCAGGTTTGGGTCAATTTATGGGTTTTGCCTATTGTTATCCATTCACTAACACTAAAAATGATGTCCCAAAGACGTGCATTATGTACATAGTATTAGGTACAATTTTTATTAAACATTATAAAAAAAATACAACACCCAAAAAATTACATTATACATAAATTAAATATTCTTCATCATCTGAGGAACTGTCATCTCCCTGTGACGTTATAATTAACGGGTCGACGGTCCGATCGATCAGGTGGTCAAGATCCCACATTTTCTTCTCTTCTTTAATGACATGATGGACTGTTTTTCGCCTGTTCTCTGGTGTCACTTCCTTAATGGCTTGATCAAACAGTAGCTTAACGTCTTTTATTTTGAATGTCGTGTTGTGTCTTGCTACAAATCCTTTCACTTGCGCTCATATAAGTCCTATAGGTTTTAGTTCGCAATAATATGGCGGTGTGCGCAGTGTTTTTCAGCAAAATCTTCCACGGCATATTTCATAAAACGATGTTTGTGTAAATTTGTTATAGCTAATAGTTCCTTCTTTATCAAATTATCTTTTTTTTCTTTGGTTAGTTATCATAAATAATTTAATGCACAAAATTTACCTGTGCCTAAAGCCGACACCGAAATTAAGACGAACTGAACGTAGTTTCCCATTTTATTACTCTACACCATTGGTTCCCAAAGTGGTCCAGGTGGACCCCCAGGGGTCCACGGGAGACTCGAAGGGGGTCTACGTAGGTGTGACAAAAAAATGGGGGTCCACAATTCGTAAGCGGGGGCCCACGAAAATGTATCTGGTTTCGATAGTGAAGAACTAAAATGCTGGCTTGACTTTACCTAGGCAGATAACATTTTAAGAAGTTCAGCGACTGTTACTTGTAAAAACTTGCATCGAAAATCGATTCCATTCACAAACGTTCTTTCGGTGGCAATAGATGGAGCTCCTGCCATGGTCGGGCGATATCGCGAGTTAATAACCCATCTTATAAGAATTATACCAGAGGTAACTGCAATTCGCTGTGTCATCCACCGACAACATCTGGTAGCGAAAAATTTCAGTGATAGATTGCACAATTGTGCGATGAAAATGATGAAGACTTCCAGCGATTGCTCTTACATACTGAAGTACGCTGGTTATCGAAAGGTGCATGTTTAACAAGATTTTACTCACTTTTTGAATCAGTTTTAGAGTTTCTGGAAAGTAAAGATCCAGATTTAAAAGAAAACCTGATCAGTTGGAAAGCAGACATCGCGTATTTGACAGTTTTGTTCAAAAAGTTTAATTAACTTACAATTACCAAGGAGACAGCCTCAATCAAATATTTTGGCTGCAGGCAGAAATAACCAAAAGATATCCTGGACTGTGGGGAATTGCGAAAAAGCTTTTGATAGCGTTTCCCTCGTCATATCTTGTCGAAAAAAATTTTACCTTTTGACGAAAAAAAGGAGCAGATTGAATATCACAGAACGGGGAGACTTGTGGTTATTCCTAACAAAACTGAAGCCAAATATTGATAATTTGCTGTCAAACCATCAAGTACGTCCCTCCCATTAAAATTTTAATTTTTTAAAAAGTTACGTTACGTTATTAATGTTTAATTTTAACTATATCATGACTGTTATCATATTACAATGTAATGTAAACACAAGAAAATATACTATTTTTCTTTTTATTTTTACCACTCCGGGAGTTTCTGAATAAAATAAGTGAGAATTGATTGGTTTCTTGTACTGTGAGTAGATGTCAAAGTTGGATGAAATCACTTTCTTGATTGGCCAACTTTATTTTTTTGACATCCACTTACAGAAAAATCAATTAATTTAGTAACCAATCAATTCTCACTTTTTTTCGGAAACTGTTAATTCGTGGTTGGAACTCAGCAGCAATGCAAATTTTCATAGTTAAATCTAATTTTCACATATTTTGTCAAGTTTTGGGAATATGGTAGAAATGGAGCTGTAAGGGGTCCACCGGAACCAGCAACATTTTTAAAGAGGTCTATGGGAAGAAAAAGTTTGGGAACCTCTGCTCTACACCTTTCTGAAATGGACTATAACAAATATTTTATAGTATAATTTGGTTGCTCTAAGGCCAGTGGCCAAACTAGACATCTATATAGGGGGGGGGGGGAGAGGGGGGATTAAACCCCGTGTAGAAATCCTTCACAATCCTACTACCTCCTGAAGATGTATTCTAAACCCGAACATTTTCACCATAACGTAAACTTTTTTTAAGTCACACAGTGTTTCGCGTATAGTCTAAGTGGACAAAATTCTTTTTTAGTACATTTTTGGAGTGCATTAATTTTTAATTACTGTTTAATCATATCTAATATAAAACTTAAACCCCTCGTAAATCTGGTCGTTGTGGTGTTTTAACCGAATTAAAAAACAATCAATTTAAACACAAGGAAATGAAAAAATTTTCTCAAGATAAACGCAACCGATTAATTTACTTTTAAAAGGAAAAAAATAAATAAAAATTCCGAACGATCAATTAGTTAATTTTAGAGAATCAACAAGAAGGCTTTGTTTAGAAACAATTAATTATATTCGTTTTCTTTCCCCTTTTTTTGAGATACGTAACGAAAAATTTACAAAGAACGAGATAGAGATACTATCGGACAAATTACAGAGTAAATAATAATAGAATCAGTGGCCCAAATTACCCTACTAGCTCCTTGACCCTTTTTTTATGGTGTACCGAAAAGTACCTACTGGGCTAGAGAATAAAAAATATGGAATACCTACAATAATTATTAGAAATAATATTTAAAAAAATACATAAAAATATAATGAACCCTAAATTTGAGGATCATGGTTTTACCAATTATACTAATTGTGGTAGAATTAGCAACATCGTCAACACTGTTGCTTCGATTATTCACGTGAATGAATCATGGTCCGACCCCATAGTTGTCCAGTTTTTTGGTTTGTACATACGCATACAAGAATTGAAGAAGGTCAGGGGCCCGTTCTCGACAATAATCCAGGACAAAAGTCGCCTCTTGTTAAAATGGTTTTCGATCACGACCACTAAAGCCCCCTTTTATCTGACCCGCATTTTAGGTCATTTTTCTTTAAATCTCGATGACAGAATAGGGTTTTATTGATCACTAGTTAGTTGGAAACAAAAAATTTATGCGCATTCGAAGACCGTTCCCTATTACAGAGAAAATCAAAGAAGCGTATTCGAAAAATGGTCTTTTTCTTGACGGCAATGAATAATCGTTTGTAAGGAAATGTTCAGGTCTTTCGCTGGTCCGTTTATTTAGGCCGTTAGAAGATAAATTACACTTTTATACTATTAAACAAAATAATTTAATTTTTGCCTTTTTTTTTTAAAGATTTTTAGGTTTTTTTAAAATTCACTAAACTATAAGCGTTTTTCAAATCAGGAGGAAGAGTGTTAAATAATTTAGGTCTCAAAATATTTGGAGAGTGCCTGGTAATGCTAAGATTACAGTGCGGAACCAGTGGCGACTCGTCAGGCGAAGTAGGTCAAAAAATAAATAAAACCAGGAGGAAAGTTTTTTGACAATAGTAAATATTAATCTAGCAATATAGCTAACATTTTAGCCTTTAAAAAATGATGTTCGAATTAATAATATTAATTTATAGGGCCACGGTTAACTCCGATGTATAATAATTATAAACACTCGTGCATTTTGGCGCGCCCCAACCGACCGTGTCCGTTAGCTATTGAAGTCCCAACGCCCAACATGGCTTTGATATCCACCGTTGCTATGGTTACGTGACGTCAGTCACGCAAGCAACATGTAACAATTTGCATTGTGATGAAGGGCAATTTAAAAATAGATCAGTCGTATGCACCATTGTTTTAGCATTGGTTTGCCGAACTTTAAGGTATTTATTTTGAGGCTTTGCGAAACTTACGGTTATAGATATCGTGTTAACGTGATTTACTGTGTGATTAAAAGGTTTTGATTTTATTTTCCAGTTCATTCAGTAGTGTACGTACCTACTTAGTTGTGTGTTTTAAAAATGGACCCAATTAATTACATAGTTTGTAATTTGCTTGAAACTCCATTCAGTCGTTGGACAGATGAAGATAAGAGAGACGTTTTGTTACACAGATTCTTAGTCAATGTTTGTTTAAGTACCCGCACTATACCTAGCTCTTCACCATTTTTTAAGACCGCGAGCCGTCACTATGCAGAACACAAAAGTTCGATTTATGTCTGGTGATAAAATTAGGAATCATATAATGTTTCTTAAACTTCGTTTGGTTTGTAAACACATAAACGCACATTTCAAAGATGTACACAGATATAACAGTCAAGTTATTATAGGCCTTAAAAAGGTTTCTACATGAGTACGTAGAAGGTACATTATTAACAATTCTTTAAATTTTCTTTTGGCATAAAAGAATATCAAAAGCCATAGGTGACCCACCCAAGAAACAGACGCCATAGAAAATTCTGCTACCCACTTGTACATGATAAAGTGTCAAGAGCTGTTGGGTAGTTAATCCAGGGTGTAACATTTTGAACTGGTAGGAAATAGAGTTAAGCTTAGCGCAAATAGATTGACAATGTTGTTTCCACGAAAGAAATCTATCAATAATAATACCCAAGAAATTGACATTTTCGGTAAATGAGATGGGATTGCCGTTGATATTTAGAATTGGCGGAATTTGGATAGGTCTTTGACGCAACTGACAAAGGAGTGCCTGAGTTTTATCGGCATTTGCGTAAAGGTCATTACTACTGAACCATTCATGCAAAGCTTCCAAATCACGGTCACACTCTTCCTGCTAGGTAATAAGGCCGAAGCCTGATGGTAACTTGAACTCAAGAGTGGATATGATTGAAAAATGTTGTTGCCGGCATACAGACACGATTAAAATTGAAAAAGTTTTATGTCTCCGCTGGGAATCGAACACAGAACCTCTCGATTAGACCTCATGCGCGCTGCCAATTGCGCTACGGTCGACCTGATATCCTCTCACCAACTTCGGTCATATAACTTATTCAATTTTATGTTAGTAGTAATAGTCTGGAATCTCCTGTGATTCACAGACCGAGGAGAGTATTTTAGGGGAAAAGGGACTCATTCACTAACACTGAACATTAAGATATATTTTTTTTTTATCCGTACTTCCATAGGCGCCGATTCCGTGGGGGCTCTGGGCGCTTGGGCCCCCAGAGCAATATTTCTTTGGGGGCGTAGCCCCCATAGCCTAACCCTCACAGTACGTTTACATAATAATGATACTAATAGCAATTCGTTTGCGAACGTGCGTTTCTTGAGATTTGATAATTTAATTTTTTTCTATAAAATTTATCTACAGTTGTCATTTCCTTTTTTAATTTAGCAGGTTATCATATTTAGGAAAAAATTATTTTGGCTTTGAAAATTAAATTATGCTAGATCTGGCAACCCTGGTCTGCCACTTTGCTTAGAGCACGTAGAGAATTTGGAAAGTCCCTAGTCTCAAGGTTGCCAGGTCTGGTGAAATTTCACTAGATTTAATGATTTCGAAACCAATCCAAAGTGATTTAGTGAAAACTTTCGTTAAATACCCCAGTTTTAGTGATTTTTCGGATTTTGTAGCAAATAAGACAAAGTCCTCTAAAATACAATACAAAAATGCAATATTTTAAAAATATTTTTTTCAAAAACACGGCTATTTTTAATTATCCGCTCGATCTATATTTTCTACACGTTGGCAGCCGTGATGTCAGATCTGCGCATCATGCAGATCGGACATCACGGCCTAGTCAGCGAGGTCAAGCATCGGCGCGGCAAGTTGGAGCCAGTGTTACCAGATCTCCTGTTTTAACAGAAGATCTACTGTTCACTCTTAAACTACTGTTCTACTGTTTTCACCCTCAAATCTCCTGTTGAAAATTTTTTAATACCAAAGAGGTAATTAAGCTACATAATTCACAAATGTAGGTACACAAAAACATTGGATCATTCGGAACTAACTGGCCAGAGCCGTCTTTCCGTACGGGCCCAGTACATTTTTTTTTAGAAGTCACTTTGGATGGAGGAATGGCCCCGCGCGTCTTGGGGCCCACAATTTGAATCGATGACCTTTTTTTTTAGAAGTTACTGTGGAGGGGGGCCCCAAAATTTGGACCGATGACCTTTTTTTTTTTAGAAGTTGCTGTGGAGGGAGCCATATTATATTTAAAATTTATTAACTATTACATTACATGTGTATATTTAATAAAGGCTTTTTTTTTATTCGTTGAGACCTGGGCTCCAAGCCCCCAGAGCAATTCTGAAGTTCCGGCGCCTATGCGTACATCGACGACATATAGCGCTATCTGCCGGAATCAGAAAGAGATCTCTGAACAGTGACATCTAGCCGTAGCTCACCATAAATATTGCATGCTGAAAATAATCTAACGCGTCTGATAGCGTTACAATGTATTAATGAACGTAGGTCCCTAGAAGAGGTAGGCAACCATTAGATGGTAAATATAGTAGACGTATTATGGTAGTTTATTAATTATTGTGAATAAGTATTTTGTCCACTTCTTTTTTTTTAACTAAAAACAAAAACATTTTTTTTTACATTTTCAATTTGGAAAATAAACCCTTGTATTGCCGTTTAAAAAACCTTGTATAACATGAATTAATTATTGTTTATAAGGCCTTGTTCCTAATT
Organism: Polydrusus cervinus; assembly: GCA_935413205.1. NCBI lineage: Eukaryota > Metazoa > Arthropoda > Insecta > Coleoptera > Curculionidae > Polydrusus > Polydrusus cervinus. The sequence continues at coordinate 30,100,008 of OW284519.1, forward strand.
ATATACGACGGAACTTAAAAAAAAACTTAATAAGAAATTATTCAATTAGTATAAATATACAAGACCCCATATTCTAGGGCTTTTATTGATTAACGCAGGCACGCAAAAGTCATTTGGGCAGTGATGTATGTCACTGTGGAAACTTCTATACTATTAAACTTAATTTATATGTTAATTTGAAAATTTAAATTATAGTTTGATAAAAAGAAATTCGATTAACTTTATAACCTCGGCAAAATTAGTTATATTAATGCCGTTCATATAAGCGGATAAGTAGTATTAAATAGTATGTATAACATACGCAGAGCTGTGAGTAACTTAAGTAACTAGATACTTTTTAGTATCTAGTTACTTAAAGTAACTAGATACTTAGTAACTTAGTTCTTTTTTGAATCATGCCAAGAGGAACTGTAACTTCGTTACTTTTGAAAAGTAACTTGTATCTAGTTACTTTTTAGGAGTAACTATACACTTAAAAAGTAACTAGATACTTTTAAAGTAACTAAGTTTCTTTTAAAGTAACTAAGTTACTTTTAAAGTAACTAAGTTAGGTACTTTTTAAGTTCCTCTAGAATACCAAAAATGCACACGTGCCGTCCATCAGATGATGACCAAGGGACGATCGGCGGCCGTTAATCAGATTTTTACGAAGGGACGAATGGCGAGTCGCGAGCGTCAAACAGCAAACTGGTTGGAACGCGAAATTTCTTGGAAAACATTTTATTCTACTTGTTTGTTGTCCGGGTCTGTTAGGTACTTTTAAAGTTCCTCTAGAATACCAATAATGCACACGTGCCGTCCATAAGATGATGACCAAGGGACGATCGGCGGCCGTTAATCAGATTTTCGCGAAGGGACGAACGGCGAGTCGCGAGCGTCAAACAGCAAACTGCTTGGAACGCGAAATTTCTTGAAAAGCATTTTATTCTACTTGTTTGTTGTCCGGGTCTGTTAGGTACTTTTAAAGTTCCTCTAGAATACCAATAATGCACACGTGCCGTCCATTAGATGATGACCAAGGGACGATCGGCGGCCGTTAATCAGATTTTCGCGAAGGGACGAACGGCGAGTCGCGAGCGTCAAACAGCAAACTGGTTGGAACGCGAAATTTCTTGGAAAACATTTTATTCTACTTGTTCGTTGTTCGAATTAATACTTCTTAGTTTAGTTTTCTGATAGTAATAGTGGTAGTGTGTACAGGAAAATGAGTTATCACTACCTGGTAAAAATTTATGGTATCTAGTTCAAAAGCATCTTAGTTACTTTTAGAGTTTCGAAGTTACTATTAAAATAACTAGTTACTCAAAAGTATCTTAGTTACTTTTAGTAACTACTTACAATCAATGTAACTAGTTACTGTAAAAGTATCTTAGTTACTATAACTAGTTACTTTAACTAAGTAACTAAGAACTAAGTTACTTTTAGATAAAAGTAACTATTCCTTATAAGTATCTAGATACATTTGTGCAAAAGTATCGAAAAAGTAACTAGTTACTTTTCTGAAGTAACTTTCACACCTCTGAACATACGAGGCACGGATGAAAAGCTTTAAAAAAAACTTTAGAAAAAATTTTAAAAAGTATTATCCGCCAAACTAGAAGTTCTTGTGTGAAATTTCCGGAAACGTGAAAAATAAAGATCCAAAGCACTGAGGAATGATAGGTCGACGCAGTCTCCAAAGGGAAAAAGGAAATTTTTGCGACAGTGTCAACGTCGTATTATTTTTAAAGGTTGCAACACTGTGTACTGTGTAGCACTGACAGTAATGAATATGAAACTTTGCCGTACAGTTAACTAGAATAGCCCACTTTTCTCGTGTAAAGGAAAGAGCAAATATCAATGTGGGAGTAGAACTTTTTGTTCTCGTCTCTCGTTTGTTAAAAATATAAAAGCTGTAAACATTTAATAAAAATTCTGTTCAAAACACCCTTATTATGTTACCTTAGAAAGCATTTTAACATAAAAAAATAATAAGCTGTCATCTAACCCTTTCATAATCCATAAACAAGGATTTAAAGGCTTCTTGGTAAAATTATATATATATATATAATCACGAAAAACAATCTATCCTTATTTATTAGATACGATCTTTCGTGACAATGAGAAAGACAGATAACAATTGAGTGGCCAAAATGCAGGGGTAAACATGTTAATGTGGGACAAATTCATAGTTTGGACCCTGTAATGTTTAAAAAAAAATAACTGATGGGAATGGGACAATATATCACTTAAGACAATGAGTAAATTTACATCTATATTACAGGAAGATGAAGCTCACTGGTGTCCCTCAATTAAAAAGAAAATTTGGCATAAAGACAAGTAGTATATAGTAAAAAATAGATACACATTTTTTTTAAAGGGCGATGTTCCCGTTGATGATGTAGAAATTAACTTAAAAATTTTGCATAAAAATACAAGTAGGAAAAGGGAAAAAGGTGGTGGAAGGTAATTATTTTGTATTACTTTTCTTGTAGGTAGGTTAGGTTAGGTTAGAGTGGCAGACCTTTGGTACTGACCAAACAGTCTCACGTAGTCATATTGGGTTCGTTGTGATACCACGCGTGTTCCGCTTATTGCGGCGTACACCGCAGAAGGATTTTAACAACTTATTCAAACCAGCCACTACTATTCAGAAACCTGCTGAGTCGTACAAGTTGTAAGTTGCTTAGTTCCTTTAGGCTATCGGAAAATGGTTCACCAAGAGCAGTGAACCTTCTTTTTGCAAGGCCAGGTCAAATGTTGAATACTTGCTTTCTGTTCCTCACCTCTGCAACTTCTGCAGAAGTCGTTAGTGGGTATTTGCATAAGTTCGGCATGTCTACCGAAGAGGCACTCTCCGGTAACAACCGCAGTAATATTTCTCACGTCTTTCCGACTATGTCTCAATAGCTCTGCGGTTCTCTTTTTATCGAATGTGGGCCACAGTTGCCTGGATGTACTACAGGTTGTCAACTCTGTCCATCTGTTCTGTGCAAGTTACTTGGCCGTGTAATCAATCTCCTCTTTCACTAATCCCAGTGGTTCCTTGTAGGTAAATATATACAAAGATTTTCTGTAGATGTAAGCTTGAATTTCATAAACATAGCAGTTAGAACACATAGTAGAGCCGAAATAAACCTAACAGGCTTTTAATTATGCACTTTTAGGCCAGCATGGCAACGACAGACAATTGTAATCGACAGTTTGTCGACAATTTCCTCTTACGTCTCTCTTCGTCTCACCCTGGCTCAAGGTTAATCTACAAAATCGCTACCACCGACAATCGTTTTACGGAAATATATCGATTTAATTGAATCGCCACAAAGCGACTGACAAGTGAATCCCGCTAAAGCTTGTCGATAAGTAATCTAACCTCAAAATTAGTTTTGTTTGGGTTTGTTTATGTGGTTTTTTTCGGCAAAATTTTTTAAAAATTATTTGCCATTCTTTCACACACGGTAAGTAGAAATATTGGTATTTTTTGGTATTGGTATAAACCTCTGACCCAAATTATTTGTTATGATGGAAGAAATTTCTTTAATGCAGTTTGACATCGAATTTTGGCTTTGTACTGAAATATCTACGCTTTGCCCCATGAGCCTCTGGTAACTGCCAGTAGCGAAAAATTGCAGTGGGACAATGCACCTCTTCGCGGAATATTCCTCATTTGGGGCAATAGCATATTTACCAGCATTTGTGCCTGTGGCTTAGTCAGTCGGTATCTTCGTCTAAATTCCACGTCGTCCACAGTAAAAGAATTAAATGAGTCCCACATTCGCATCCTCTGCAAATTAAAACGTTGTCGCAGACGGCAACCTACGTCTTTCGCGGCCCATTAAAATATTTACTGGTAACATTTTGATCAATAAACTATAATAACTCACAAAATAATAAACGATTGTAACTCTCCAATTATTTAAAAACGACCATAAACGCGAGAAAACAAACAACATTTTATTCTTCTTGATTTCTGTAAACTATTGGCCTTGAATCATAACCTAGGAAACATAGGGAATGTTTTTAGAATGGATTATAAGTCTTTATCGACAGAGCGGAAACACCCGAATAGATGACGATTTCGGTAAAGCGATTGACTGTAGTACGAATTTTCGATCGCTTCGACAAGAGAGTCGTCGACTTCTCCTTGTCGATCCGACTTGAAAGCGATTGTTCGTGGTTCCGCTACTGGTCTATAAGTGCACCTTTAGGATTTGACATATAATAGGTAAGGTTAGGTTAGGTAAGAGTGGCAGACCCTTGGTTTTGACCAAACAGTCTCACGTAGTCCTAATTAGGTCCGTTGTGATACCACACGTGTTCCGTAGAACCCACCTTCATCAGATCTCTGATGGTTTGTGCGACGTAACCGCGGAAGGATTTTAACAACTCATTCAAACCAGCCACTACTGTTCAGAAATCTGCTCAGCCGTCCAAGTTGTAAGTTGTTTAGTTCCTCCAGGCTATCGAAAGATGATTCACCCAGAGTAGTGAACCTCCTTCTTGCGAGGCCAGGGCATTCACACAGAAAATGTTGAATACTTTCTTCCTCTTCCTCATCTCTGCAACTTCTGCAGAAGTCGTTAGTGGGTATTTGCATACGTTCGGCATGTCTACCGAAGAGGCAATGTCCGGTAACAACCGCAGTAATATTTCTCACGTCTTTTCGACTGTGTCTCAATAGCTCTGCGGTTCTCTTTTTATCGAATGTGGGCCACAGTTGCCTGGATGTACTACAGGTTGTCAACCCTGTCCATCTGTTCTGTGCAAGCTGCTTGGCCGTGTATAATATAGGTATATATAATAGGTAAACACTTTAAACATTTTCCTTTATTCACTTTTGCTCTTCTTCGCTGTCTCCTTTACCCCGTTTAAGGAATTTCAACCTTTTAGCCAAGCTTCTCCTATTTTTAATAAATCATAAAAATTTTATGTGTCACGCACAAAGATTTTAATGAATTAATGAATAATTATGAGCAAAAAGGGGCATTAAAAGTTTTATGATCTTTATCTTATAAAGAAATGCTAAGGGATGAATAAAAAATCCTTTTACGGTGCAAATCAGTAGGTAATTAAACCCTGATATAAATCCTCTATGGGCACTATTAACTTTATTTTTAGCACATAAATCCGGTCTTCGAGAAAAAAGAAAATATAAAAAGGAAAATTTGTCAAATAATAAATTATTATTAATATAACAGCGTAGCTTATTTACCTGAAATACCATTTTAATTTCAGTTCATTATAATTTTTCGCTCTATAAACGCGATCCACCGCCCTTTTTTTACATTTTCCGCAACAACGGCGGCAAGTTTCGGCTAACGAATTCATTCATGAAAAATTGATTTGTCTTGACACTGTTGAATAATGATTTTCGAAAAGCAGGAAAAACATTATCTGTGCGACCAGTTCAGGGATAGTAAGGGTAAGTAAATTTTTATTTTTTTTTGTGTCAGGGAGGAAGCCCTTTATGGGCACCGGTTACTTGTTCTACCTTTCGCCGGTAGTTTTTCGAGTCTAGAGGCTGTCCTGTTTACGCGCTAAAACCTCCCTCCTCTACGGGACTGCCCCGGAATCACCAAAAGGTATTACCGTCAGGGAAGCCCCGGGCTATGTATCCTCTACTGCCTTTCTTCTGCCACTTTGGTCTCCAGGATAGTTTTGAAAAATTCTTTCAGTATGGTCCACTTGTGTCCTGACTCCAGCATCTCTTCTACAAAAGTATCTACTTCTAGATTTTGCACATGTGTTCTGCCTCTGTATTACCCATCTCGGACCTGAGTAAGGCAATTGGCTCATAAAGGTAATTTTTCTTCGGTGTTGAACTGGGCCATCCCTCTCTTCAGTCCGGATTTACTACCGTCTGACTTCTTTATTTGGAAATTTAAAAACTCAACTGTCTGGGGCTACATTCTTTAGACGTTGACCTTAATAGTTTTTTAAGATGAGGAATGGGAGTGGTGTTCTAAGTAAATATAATTTTCCTACGACCACCTATGAAAATGAGAATAAAGCACGGTTAACTTGGCTCGAAAGCGCCGACTATCACACGCGTGTTGAAATAAAATATTTCAACACTAGTGTTGAAATATAAAGCACACTATTTAATTTAAACATATGGTGCCAATTTGACAGACAACCCCTATTTATTAAAAAGAACAAATTTTAGAAAGCAGTAAATGTAAAGTGTTTAACTTATTTATCAAGTGATTTAGAATAAGAGTGTGAAAATACGCCAACTGAAATTATAAAAAATGTTAATCATATACTGGAACATCTATTACGAGAAAAACAAATCGCGCTAAAGAGAGTGTCATGTATTAAGCAAGAAATCTTTATTGGTATCGATACCGTAGATAATAGAACTCTAGCCTACAGATCGCAAGATCACAGGTTCAAATCCCATCAGAAGTATTCGAGTTTTTTTTTAAAAACCTTATATAATTTATAGAATTATTGTAAATTAAATTCTTCCTTGTTGGGTGGATTTTTAAATTATGTTAAATGCATCTTTCCTTGATTAAATTAAAAATTTTTCATATTGGTTAATCAAGAAGTCAATCCAGGATTAGTTCTTCCTATAATATATGAAATAATGAAAAAGTTAAACTACAAATCATGGGAAAGCCTATTGACAAACTATGAAACCAGATATTAAGTGGAACATGATCCTAAGTATGCTAACTTCAACACTAGTGTTGAAATATTTTTTTTACAAATCACAGGGTTTTCTAATAATTCTTTGGTGTCGTAGAAAAATAGTGAACATTATTCGTGAAAGTGATTATTCTAAAACTCGGAGAATTTCCGCACTCGGTTGGCGCCTCGTGCTAAATATCTCCTCGTTTGAAAAGTATTACTTTCATCACTTGTTATGTAATATACTATAAATGAGGCTTTTAGTTATTTGTAAATAGATTTATAAATATTATCATAATTTATAAAATCATGACTTGCAACTCTTAATAGGCTTTTAAATATTACACAATTTAGTGAAGTATGATTTACATTTCTTTGAAATTTATTTGTCTGCGTGTCGAATTGCTTAAAACAAGGTGTGATTTTAGTCAAATTTTTGATTATACAGGGTCTCTCATATTAACTGAAAATAAAAAATCAGGGAATAATGTTTCGACCAATCAATTTTTATTTTCAATTGTGTATTATTTGATATAAAAATAGTATACAGGGTATTTCATAAAATGGTTATGGCGTTTTTTTTTTTTAATAAAATATCCCAGTTTTTTTTAAATTCTACCTGAAATTTCTTCATTAAAAATAATACCTGAAAAATTTGATAAAAAATCAGCTATTGTTCCCACTTAACACAATTGTTGAAATTGGATTCTGATAACAAAGTACAGTAACCATTTTAAATTTTTTGAAAAGTATAACAATTTTTTGCAAAAACTCTACAACTGATCACTTTCTTTTCCGTGTATGTACGTAAATTTGTCGCTTAAACCTCGCATAGAAAAAATTCAATAATTAGATACCTGGTAATTAGTTAAAATTTTGTAAGTTCCTCTTTTCTCCTTTAAACAATTCACATGGTGCAACTTTTTTGCCTAACTCACAAAACACATTACGTCACAAAAAACCATCCACCCCTAAAACATTTTCTTCCTCACCGAGTAAACCTGAATCGCGTGAAAGTCGCGAATTCCCCGGAAAATTCGGTTACAGACCGCACGTTTAGTTACCGCGAATCGCACTGCCCATATTTCTGCAACATTGCACCGATAGAGGCAGGTCACGGAGACTTACGAACAGATCCGAAAAGACGCGAGGGGAATAGAGAAAAGTTGGAAAAATTAATAATCGTATTATTAATTGGAAAATATGTTTCGAGGGTAGTTTTCGTGATGTTTTGCTGTAACGAGAGCTTGCTGCAAATTAGATGTGTAAAATGTTTCTCTAAAAATCCATATTTCTCGCAATGGAGCGCAAACTTTTGGTCATGTAAGAAACAAGAAATTTAATATGTGTTTGAAGGTCCGTCCGTACGCCGGATGCACTTAGGCCAGGTTTGGCTCATTGTGCCACCCTGTTTGGTTGTTACACCCACTCCGTAATCTCAGTTCCTTGCACTAGTTTGTGTAGGTCAACTGGGGAGAGGGTCAGGATGTCCTCTGGTTCCAGTTTTGGTTGCCCAACTATTTGTTGCCTTTTCCGATCTAGTGACTCGCAATGGCAAACTATATGCTGTACTGTTTCTCTGTCTTGTCCGCGTAATCTGCAGTCAAGGTCTCCATTGTACAGTTTCTTTCTGTGCAGATCAGCTGGTTCCTGTTTATTTGAAGCAACTGTTTCGTAAGTCTTGGGTCTGGATCCCCAATGAAGCTGTTATTGTGATGTAATCTCGGTCTGTCGCTCCAATGGATTTTGTGTTCACTCCTGATCCAACGCTTTATGGCATCTCGTACTGTGCACCGTGGTACTCCGAGTGTAGGTTCTGGACCAACGAATGTATTTTCTGAGCCTTTCCTTGGAAGTTTATCGGCTTTTTCATTTTTGTAATACCTTCGTGTCCTGGTACCCACTGCACTATTACTTTTTTTACTTTTGTCGGGGCCTCCAGTTCCTCTTGACAATCCGATATCAGTCTTGAGGTTACCTTGTTGCATATTAGCGATCTAAGGGCTGCTTGACTCTCAGAATATACAGGGTCCTGCACCCCACCTTCCTTCTTCTATAGCTCACTTATTAATTAAGTTAGGATTTAGATATTTTGCAGACTTTACCTGTATCCTAGGGCGCATTTCAGGAAAATATGTTTGTTTATACAGGGTGTTCCAAAAAAGTGTGACGTCATAATAATCTATTTTTTTAGATTACATGCTATATATATTTTTACATATTTGGATGCCTCTTATAGTTGACTTCGTACTCCTAAAATTTTAATGAAATCGGTTCAGTTTTATAGGCGAAAAAAAAATAAAAACTAAAAAAAATCAGTTTTGCACCATTGGTTTAAAAAATTAATAAAAATAAAAATAATGCATCGTTAATAAAATTTTGCAAAGGTACTTAATAAATAAGGTTAAACAGTCTCGTTAACCAAGTTTGATTAATACGAATTGTACAGGGTGTTCAAAGTTTATTGTCAAACTTTGAAAACTTTAAATCAATTTATTTTTCTTATTTTAAATTGGAACCCCTCTATATTAATTTATGTCATTCGATGCAGAATTAAAATTCAAACATTTGTTCTAATTACAACCCTATTGCAATTTCTAACGCATTAAGACTTATTTACAGAAAACTCGTTTTATTAACCTTTCCACCAGTCATTATTATATAATAAATATCGAAGGTGGCTTTGGAAAACAATTTATTGATAATAAAGTTTATTGAAGTGACAAAAGCCCATTTTGACTTTAGTTATTTTATAGTTTCAAATATTGTTAGATTAGTATTAATTATTTAAGCTATATTATTTTTTGTGATGGAATACAATCAAGAAGAGCTCGTAGATATGATTTTCATATTAGGAGCATGCTAAAATAATTTTTATTTGTCCTTTTAGTAAACTTTAATATCTATAAATTGTTTTTCAAAGTCACCTTTGATATTTATTATATAATAATGATGGAATAGTTAATAAAATGAGTTTTCTGCAAATAAGTCTTAATGCGTTAGAAATTGCGATAGGGTTGTAATTAGAACAAATGTTTAAATTTTAATTCTGCATTGAATGATATAATATGATACAGGGATTCCAATTTAAAATATAAAAAATAAATTGCTTTAATTTTGCAAAGTTTGACACTAAACTTTGGACACCCTGTACAATTCGTATTAATCAAACTTGGTTAACGAAACTGTGAGACCTTATTTATTAAGTACCTTTGTATAATTTTATTAACGAGACATTATTTTTAATTTTTATTAATTTTTAAAACCAGTGTTGCAAAACTGATTTTTTTTAGTTTTTATTTTTTTTTTTCACCTATAATACTGAACCGATTTCATTAACATTTTAGGGGTATGTAGGCAACTACAAGATGCATCCAAATAAGTAAGAAAATATATGACAAAAAAACATATCCTTATGACGTCACACTTTTTTGGAACACCCTGTATAAACATAAATATTTTCCTGAAATGCACCTTAGGATACAGGTAAAGCTTGCAAAACGTCATAATCCTAACTTAATTAATAAGTGAGCTACAGAAGACGCGAGGTGAGGCGCGGGACCCTGTATATGGATCCGCTTATTGAGGTAAGCCCTTCTTGTTTTCGTACGCACATTGTAATATGGCGTAGATTTCTGCTTGGAACACTGTGGGAGACTTTCCCAGAGAGAAAAATGGATTTTTCTCCGATCTTACTTTGTGTATCTCCGCTCCGGTACCCTCTTTGGTTTTGGAGCAATCTGTGTACCAGATTATTGCCCTAGGAGTAGTTTCTGGTGCTTAGTTTTTCCACGCCAGAAGTTTTGGAAAGAGCAAGGAAAGAGTTCTACCATAGGTTTGGTCTATGCTAACAGATTCATGGAGCATATTTTCAACAATTGCTAAGCTAAATAAGTGATATTAAAGTTAATGTAATTGCTCCTTAAATTGGTTTTTATTAAATTTCTCACATATGGTTTGATAGCTAAGCCTACAAATGTTTAAAAAGAAGTGAAAGTGGTTGCTTATATATATTTGGCTAAAGATGAGCTTTCTTTCATGTAGAACATTCGATTATAAAAGCCAGGCACGTAGCAACAGGGGGTGCGAGTGGTGCCGCGCGCCAGGGCCCGGGCCCCTACGGGGCCCGCGAATCCGATCGGAATCATAATGCGAAACAAAAAAGCGACAACGCCGCGAGCTAAACAAACAAGCGACAACGCCGCGCGCCGCGAGGCTGTCATGAGTCAAGGTTCTTAGATACTATAGGTTGTAGGCCGTGGTACTAAAGGATATCCTTACCCTCTCCCAGTTGACTTACACAAACTAGTGTAAGGAACTGGGATCACGAAGTGGGTATACCTTGCCTGCTTGCTGGCTCGACGCCGTTCACGCCAACCGTTGCCGTTGTTTGTCAATTTCTCTTCTAGCCACGCACCGAAAACGAGCTACGCTACGACGCTACGACCCGCATTAGAGCTCCTAGTTGGGGAATTGATCAAAGTTTTAAAAATAACAGAATTCGCAAAGTAAAAAAACAATTCGATGAGTTGTCGTGTGACGAACGACTGTCCAATGCCAAGTGTCGGTGTTTAATTTAACGTTGGACGTTATTATATCACAACTGGAAAATCGATTTAAAGATTTAAACAACGTAGTTCTAAAGTTTAAAGCACCTTTTCCTTCTACCTTAAGAGAGTCCTCTGATGCTAATCTAGTACTTCTATCTGAGAATCTAGTTAAGTTTTATTCCAACGATTTATCACATTCGCTTGTTCAAGAAATTTTATCATTTAGGCGCGTTTATAAGGATCAAATCCATGCAGACATTTCCATTAATGACTTGGCGAAATTAGTTATTTGCGATGAAATTATTTCAAGTTCATTTAAAGAAATATGCTGTGCTTTTATACTTTTTCTAACGATTCCCGTATCGGTAGCCACTTCGGAGAGATCATTTTCAATCTTAAAGTTGATTAAGAATTATTTGAGAAATAAAATGTCGCAAAGCAGACTTTCTAGTTTGGCAATTTTATCCATTGAGAATCAGATAGCCAGAACGTTAGATATCAGTAAAATTATTTCATTGTTTGCTAATCAAAAGGCAAGAAAAGTAGATTTTTCAGCGTAAATAAAATAAGTAAGGTTATTTAGAATTAGGTTTGTATTCGTTTAATTCGTTTCGTTATGTTACCCACCATGCACTCGCCATGCATTTTTTGTGCAATAAAATTTGTAACCCATAGTAGACTATTTTTTTTTAATGATGAAGGGGGCCCGCTGTGGTCTTGCACCAGGGCCCGGTTGTAACTTGCTACGTCCCTGATAAAAGCTTACAAACCCATCTTTTTACAGTGTAAACTTTTTTAACAGACTGTTTTCACCTCATAGAGTATTCAACCCAAAACACGTCCTATGTAAACTATACGCCTCTATCCTGTATAATATTATATCGACTAGAGAATTCCCAAGAGATGGTGTGGTTATTAACAAAGCTTTGTAACCACTGACAATAATGTGGTTAGTGGTATATTTACGATCATTCTGGATAAACATATCCCGCCAATTTTCATGGTCGAAGGATCCCATCCGATTAGTATTATGTGGATACAATTTATTACAAGGATTTTTAGCTTGATTGGATTGTAACCATGGACGTGCTGTATCTTTTTTATTCAAGGTAAATAGGGGTAGTTACAAGAGAGTTACTTATTATGGCGCTAGTTCCATTTTTGAGTATTGCCACCTTGGACATCGTAAAATTTTCAGTGGCGACTCGTCCGGTAAAGTAGGTGAAAAAGAAAATAAAACCGGAAGGAAAGTTTTCCGACAATATTAAATAATAATGTATTAACACAGCTACCATTTTAGCCCTTAAAAAATAATTATGTCCGAATTAATAATATTAATTTAATCCATATGCATAATAGGGCCACGGTTAACTCCGATGGACAATAATTATAAACACTCGTGCATTTTGGTGCGCCACAGCCGACCGTATCCGTTAACTCAAAGGAAGTGAAGACCCAACGCCCAACATGGCTTTGATATTCACCGTTGCTATGATTACGTGACGTCAGTCACGCAAGCATGTAACAATTTGCATTATGATGAAGGGCAATTTAAAAATAGATCAGTCGTATGCACCATTGTTTTAGCAATGGTTCGCCTTACCTTAAGGTATTTATTTTGAGGCTTATTGAAACTTACGGTTATAGATATCGTTTTTACGTGATTTACTGTGTGATTAAAAAGTTTTGTTTTTATTTTTCAGTTAATTCAGTAGTGTACGTACCTACTTAGTTGAGCGTTTTAAAAATGAACCCAATTAATGACATAGTTTGTAATTTGTTGGAAACTCCATTCAATCGTTGGACAGATGAGAATAAGAGAGATGTTTTGTTACACGGGTTTTTAGTCAATGTTTGTTCAAGTACCCGCACTCACCATTTTTTAAGACCGCGAGCCGCCACTGGACCCTTTTGCAGGCGCGTATAAAATATGGGTAAGGGGGGTGGGGGAGCAATGATCTGATTATATAAACTCTCAACAAATAAATATATGGGGGTCGAAAAATTAACATTTTTTTTGATAGCGTAAATTTTTTGAAATTCAGCTTTTGTACAAAGATGTTTACTGACCAATTAGACATACGCTACCGGGTACATAACTCAGGCTTAGACCAAAGACAAATGTTTTGCTTTAATGTGCGTCTCTAATTAATGTACTCGCCCTCTGATGCCAAAATGGCGATATTCCGAATACAATGGCTGAATACCTACGTCTGGAATGTCTTAATGTTGTTTATTATTAGTAATTGACATTCATTAGGACTTCAAAGTGTGTTCTTTATGGTTTTATATGAATTCTATACTGCATATTATATCACAGCATTGTGTTTGATAATACCCTTATTATATAACTATGGAAATATTCTTTAAATGTCATAAATTGATGAAAATTGAAACAAACATTTATATAAGGGAATATTTATATTGTAAAATTATGTACACTAAATAAAAAAAACTTAGAAATTAGGTTAAAATTGATTCTTGAAAATAAATACATAATCGGCTAGACACAGAATATATCTTTAAACTTTGGTAAAATAATTATCAATTACAGGGGCGTTCCTTAATGACTGGCTAATATGTCAGTGGCGTCCCTGCAAACATACAAGCCTATATTTTTTATTAAAAAAGTAATACGCCACTGACATTTTTTCTTGTGAATATTTTCCTAATAAGCCTTCAATTCTACATAAAAACGGTATCTTGTGTTTTTTTTCGACAGATGCATCATTCTCGATTAAAACAATTAAATACACACTTGAAGAAATAGTCCATACTTAAAGTGGAGTGGGAATTTAGAAGGTAAAAAATAAGAACACCAAGTCTTCCTCCACTGCTATAGTATAGAAATATTTTAAGCAACTTCTCTACATGTTTCGAATGCAGAAGCATTCATCTTCAGTAGAAAAATTAAAAGAAGAAAAGACCAGTAGATATCACCCTAACTGAGCAACATAATTGTAGGTTTAGTGTAAAAATGAGTGGAACGGTGAGGAAACCGATACACACATTGCATTGTGAGCAAGAAAAGTATGTGGGTTTGAGGCATAAGGCACTGTGAAAACTTTAAAGGTAGAAAGAAAGGTTTAACGTCTTTGTGTGAAAGAACTGTCGAAAGTGAAAGGGAATAAGTTCTTTCACACAAAGATGTTAAACCTTTCTTTCTACCTTTAAAGTTTTCACAGTGCCTTAAGCCTCAAACCCACATACTTTTCTTGCTAACGATGCAATGTGTGTATCGGTTTCCTCACCGTTCCACTCATTTTTACACTGAACCTACAATAATTATGTTGCTCAGTTAGGGTGGTCTTTTCTTCTTTTAATTTTTCTCCTGAAGATGAATGCTTCTGCATTCGAAACATGTAGAGAAGTTGCTTAAAATATTTCTTTAATATAACAGTGGAGGAAGACTTTGTGTTCTTATTTTTTACCTTCTAAATTAAAAACATAGTTTCATATAAGCTTTTCTTCAAAAAATCACCTGCACGAAGAATCACACTCCCACGTCATTGAGAAAACCCTGTATATATTTTATTAATAAAAAATAGAATCGCAAGCTCATCACAGATGATGGTCAATTAAATACAGGCTTAAGATGAAGGAACGAATAAACCTTTTATACAGGGTTAGGAAAAATTATCAGATCGGTCGATTATTTTAAAAAATACATGAGTTATCAAATATGTCTTATATAAAAGTTGTAAGGGTTATAAAAATCTACATATCTGTAATAAATTGATACATACAGGTTAGCCCAAAACGTTGTGGTGAATTAAAGTTCTATTTTATAAATGGAACACCCTGTATAGGTATGCTGGTCATGTAAGGAAGTACTAAAATACAATATTTCCAGAGCGCTGGATAGGTAGACGGGAGTCAATAGAGTGGCCACCCAGATCACCCGATATTGACCCATTGAACTTTCTTTGTGAGGCTACGTTAAAAATGTAATTTATAAATCTAAACCCAACTCGATAGTTCTGTTTAGGGAGTCCATTCCATGTTTTTAAAGTTGATACACATAGGATTTTTATGTTTCACCCTATATAATACATTTTTCTAAAATAAATGAATTTAAAAAAAAATTATTTGAGGTGTCCGAGCGATTGTTAATTAAATGGGCGGTATTATATATAAAAAAAGGCTGATCCGTATCTTTATCATAACCCTGTATTGTAGTTCAATATACAGGGTTATTCCTAAGTTGATACTTTTTTTTAACTGTGTATAGAAGGCATTAAGATAAACAACATTTTCAAATACCTTTTTTCAAAAAACTTAAAAATATATGAGATACAAAGTAAAAATTCTAGGTGCGGGCCTGATCATCAAAACGTAGCCTGCTATACTTTATGTTGTTTGTCTTATTAGTCATGCAATTCACGGGTCGGTGGTCAGTTATTGACCAATCCGCTGCGTGTATTTTTCTGAAGCAAGTTAATTTTAAACTGGCGAAACGTAAAAATGGTAAAATTTGAAAACAATGAACTGGTAGATATGGTGTTAATTTACGGCGAGTGTCGTCAAAGTGCGGCTGCTGCTTCGAGATTATGTTTAAGTTAGGCAGGACCGTATTTGATCCATAGTGTAATAAATGAATGTAAGTACCTTATTTTTGAATTTTTTGACAAAAGGTATTTGAAAATGTTGTTTATTTTAATGCCTTCTATACACAGCTAAAAAAGAAGTATCAACTTTGAAATCACCCTGTATTACTGCATTTTTAACGATCTTTTATTACATGATGATAAGAATTTAAGTACATATTCGCTATAGACAAAAAATTGGTTAAAACAAAAAATTAGTATTGTACTATGAGTATTTTTCCTTCCATTCTGTAGAGTGGTATATTTTCCTAAATTAAGTTCTGCTAGTTCTTCATCCCCAAAAAAATCGGATTGGATCAACTCAAACCCCGTTTTTTTTTTCAGAGACTGGACGCTTACTTTCCAAATCCACAATAACATATTTCCTAATCCAAGGCACGGTTTCCAGTTTGTTGCCACTAAAACTTACCACCATATGAATGGTTGTGTAAATAATCAAACAGAAGTAGCCCAGTGCTAGTAGATACACTACGGCTAAAACAAAACTGTTCAAATTGTATCCTGCGATGGTAGATGACACAAAGAATATGTTTATTGATATTATTAGAGCTCCCAGAAATATGGAAGTTATCTTGTAAGTCCTGAAATGAAAAAAAAAACATTTTAATACATTTGAAGAAATAGTCCATATTTGAAGTGAAGTGGTAAGTTAATAATAGGGAGAAATAATACTCTAACAGTAGGTTCCATCAAGAAATATCGTTCTCGGTTATAGTATATTTCAGAAAGATGTAGAGTAATAAAATGGAAAATTCCGTTCAGTTCGGCTCAATCTCGGTGTCGGCCATAGGCGCAGGTAAATTTTGTGCATTAAATTATTTACGATAACTAACCAAAGAAAAAAAGATAGTTTGATAAAGAAGGAATTATTAGCTATAGCAAATTTACACAAACATCGTTTTATGAAATATGCCGTGAAATATATAGCTGAATAACATAGTGTAACTGTGCTGCGCACACCGCCAATCCGTTACGGACTAAATCCTATAAAACTTATATTGGCGCAAGTGAAAGGATTTATAGCAAGACACAACACGACATTCAAAATAAAAGACGTTAAGCTAATGTTTGATCAAGCCATTAAGGAAGTGACACCAGAGAACTAGCAAAAAGCAGTCCATCATGTCATTAAAGAAGAGGAGAAAATGTGGGATCTTCACCACCTGATCGATTGGACCGTCGACCCGTTTATTATAACGTCAAGAGGAGATGACAGTTCCTCAGATATTATGATTTTTTATAATTTAATTTCTGTCTTATGTATTTTTTATATTTTTTTATAATGTTTAATAGAAAAATAAGTGTACCTAATACTATGTACATAATGCACGCCTTTGTCACACCATTTTCAGTGTTTGTGAATGGATAACAATAGGCAAAACCCATAAAATGACCCGAACCCGGTTGGTATTACCTGCACTTGATGAAAAGAAATAATTTTGTACTAAAATCAATACCGAGTTATTAAAGATGCTTAAATATTCGTTGGGTCACTCTGTAGTCTCTTTGCATACCTAATGATCTTTTATTATCCTACACCTTTCTCAAATAGACTGTAGCTTAACCTTAGACTGTGACATAACTGACATTGACGGGCATTATAAACTCACAATCAAAGATGCTTGATTAGTAAATTAAAAATGAAAGTAACCGGACCAGTATGATTGTTAGGAAATTATTTCTGTCAGTGTCATGTATGTTATCGTCAAACTTGCTGGGTATTTAATTATTATTAAAATTCATTGTGCAACCCGACTTAGAGTATTATTTCTTTCTATTTTAGTACAACATGTGTGATACAAGACTGCAGTATAAAATTACCATGGTTATCACGCGAAGGGTTTCTTTCTCTTATACTTTCAATACTTACAGGCCATTTACAAACTGTCCCATTATTCTTGGATTGCTAGTAAATGCTATGGTAGGAATTAAGGCAAACGGTAACTGTAAACTCATGACTGCATTGAGAAAATCGTTTAGCGTTGTTAGTTCTGAGAGAGAACTGAAAAACGCTATGCAAAATGTGGGTACCATCGCTATACTTCTTGTGAAGAGAACTCGCTTCCATTTTGGCCATTTGAGATTAAGAAATCCTAAAATAAAATAGTGTTTGAAATTTGATATAGAGTTTTTCCTTTTCTTCGACAGTTCCATCCCCAGATTGGTTTCGCTATATCATGGATTATGAGTAGGACTAGGCGTAGCCAGGCTACACTCAAAAGCGAAACTCAAGTATCGTTGTAAGTATAGTACTTGTTTTCCGCGTTCAAGATTGGCCTTTATTTGGGTTGCAGTAAAATATACATTCATTTTTTGATATGATGATTTAAAATTATAAATTTAATGTAAGAATATAATCTTTAATAAATTAAAATTTCCTTCTAGGAATTTACATCAAGGCCTTGAGTGTCGCTTCAGCCCATTTACGTGGGATGTCTAGTTTACTTAGTTCATGCTTCTAGATATAGAATTATTAGAAATGGTGTTTGTAAGACCCATTCTATTATAACTAGAAATTCTATGTTCAATGGAGGTCATACCTTCCATGGCAAACTGTCCTGCATACGTTCCTGTCATTGTCGAACTTTGGCCTGCAGCAAGGATACCTACAGCCCAGATGTACATGGCTACTGCTCCGTATGTACAGCCTAGAAATATGCCACCCTTGTAAATGTCTGCGTCTATGATGTCGTAATTGTCCTGAAAAAAAATAAAATGACGACTTTACCAGAATAATAATAGTTGTATAAACTGCTGGACAATTGCTTTCGAGCAAGAAAAATTTCGCCTAAATTTAACTGTTAATATTTTCTGAACCAGATATGATATCGACCTACGGTTTTGAATGGTTGATATCCCTTGAGAAACAATTGTCAATGTTGGATTTGCTTTAACTGTCAGAAAATTTTATATACAGGCTGTTAAAGAAGACGATGATTTTTTCTCCAATTTTAATGGCGTGTAACTTTCACAATAATATTTTTAAATTTTATCACTCTACGTCAATTGAATCACTGGTTCATAGCAAAGAAAGTAATTTGTCAAATTTTTGATATCTGCTATATTTTAAGAAATACCGATTTTTTTGGAAAACCTTGCTTTATTTTAACTTATTGGTAGCTAGATCTCACTGTGCGTTGTATCGTGTAAACTTTGCGATTGATTCTTATACCTTATGGCAAGCTTGATTATGTTCAGTAACACTAGTTGTACCTAAATGTTATGATGTACAGTGACGTACTTATAAACACCTATAGGTCTATGGTTTATGAGTATAGTGTTAGAAAGTTAGAAATTAATAAATACATTTTTTCCAAAAATTAAATTAATAAAATTATCTTTGTTAAAATTTTGTAAACACATTGTATAATATACCTGTAATGCGATATGAAAAACTAAAAATTAAGAAAAAATTGACCTAATCTAGGGGCGAGTACTTTCCAACATAAAACAATCGTGAAAAATTGTGAGATACTCATAAACCATAGACATATAGGTGTTTATAAGTACGCCACTGTACATCATAACATTTAGGTACAACTATTAATACTGAACATAATCAAGCTTTTTATAAGGTATAATAATCACTCGGAAACTTTGCACGATACAACGCATAGTGAGATCTAGCTACCAATAAGTTAAAATAAAGCAAGGTCTTCCAAAAAAATCGGTATTTCTTAAAATATAGCAGATATCAAAAATTTGACAAATTACTTTTTTTGCTATGAACAAGTGATTCAATTGACGTAGAGTGATAAAATTTAAAAATAATATTGTGAAAGTTACACGTCATTAAAATTGGAGCAAAAATCATCGTCCTCTTTAACACCCGGTACATAAAATTTTCTGACAGTTAAAGAAAATCCAATATTGACAATTGTTTCTCAAGGGACGAATCTATCAACCATTCAAAACCGTAGATCGATATCATATCTGGTTCAGAAAATATTAACTGTTAAATTTAGGCGAAATTCTTCTTGCTCGAAAGCAATTGTCCAGCAGTTTAGTTTGTAAATTGAATATTTTCTAGTAGTATTATCACAACCTATTAATTAAGTCATCTTATTCTTGTTAATGCTTACCGGAAATACATCTTTTGCCTTGTCAAACATTGAGCTGCTCGTATTTTGACACGTTGCCAACTAAAAATAATAATGTTATTAATTACATTTTTTGCTTGCATATGATAAAACGAAAATTAAGATTCCATATATGCAGGAATGCAGGTTATTTCATTTTCATTTAGTCTTGCAGGAACATACTTTAGTGTGTAACCAAACTAAATAAGTTTTATGTTTATTTTAATGGTCTTTTATACTAATTCATACAATGTTTTGTGTCTGCGTTTGGTACTCATAATTTTCTCTCCGGTTCTCCTTTTCTTATTTTTCTGTAGTCATACATACAGTTCTTTTATTAATCGCTCGATTTATCGGACTGACTTACCTTAAATCATCTACACAAAACCACTTCGTCTTAAAATAGGATTATAATGATTGTATGTCCTGGGTTGCATTGTATCATAGTGTAGAGTCATTATTTCTTGCGTAAGTTCCATTTTCTTTACTCTTCTGCATCATTGGACCATTTTGTCAACTTACCTTCACTATTTCAGATAGTGCTTATCCTCCATCTTCTTTTTCACAAAACCATATTACCAATCTAATCAGGAGAGTACATATTCATTGCTACCTAAGTAGAAAAATTCCTAGTTTATTCAATTAACTACTTTCCTACCTCCTGTTAGTTCTTCTTGTTACCTTTCCTGTTTTTATCTGTTTCTTCTTTTAAAAATAGAACTCCTTGGGATTAGTAGGGTTAAATATTTCTACTAGTCTTAGCAAAAAATTTCAATAAATTAATTGACGAGGCTTACCAAATCATGGTTAGTTCTGTCGAATAGTCCATAAGCAAATACAGACACTACGAAAATATTTATAATAAGGCTTATCACCAAAGCCCCAGCACTTTCTATCGAGTAATACATTCTAGCTTCGCTAATTTTTTTCGGTTTACTCCTGTCGATATTTCTTGATTTGACTAAAGCGGAATGTAAATATAAATTGTGGGGCATTATTACCGCTCCTATTACTCCTACTGCTTGTAGGAGGACGGTTCTATCACAATTTTCACACCTAAAAGTAAGCAACAACAATTAACATTCAGAAATATTTAAAATATAGGAATTTAATGCCCGTTAAAATATATAGAAAGAAACTAAGCAGCAAGCGGACAGAGTAGTGTGTCTATCTTTTGCATTAAAGTATACAGGGACCCCAAAGGTAATGTTTCCTGGGGCACCGGTAGATAATGACAGGCTGTTTTGTCCTTATTGGGACTCATCAGAAAGCCATAACCTGTAAGTAATTCCCATTACAGCGAAAATATGTTTTCAAGATATTATTACGCATAAAAACCCCCCTGGATATCTATGGAAAAAGTATAGCTGCAAAAAGTGCCCTGCGACTGAAAGAGTCGAAATTCTGGAAGGAAACCAACTACGCACAGCAGTATACTAAAGATCCACCAGGGGAATAATCTACGAGACC
Organism: Polydrusus cervinus; assembly: GCA_935413205.1. NCBI lineage: Eukaryota > Metazoa > Arthropoda > Insecta > Coleoptera > Curculionidae > Polydrusus > Polydrusus cervinus. The sequence goes on from OW284519.1 coordinate 30,121,329, forward strand.
CGACTGATTACTCTGTCCCAATAACATGCTTCGATAGAAGGTATTCTATATTCATTCCGAGTAGGGAAGAGTGGAAAGGCAATCAGAATATAACGAAAACAGATCACGCAATCTTCACAGACGGTTCAAAAATGGACGTTGGTGTGGGAGCCGGGGTCTTTTCCGAAAGTTTACAAATACAGAAATCGTATAGACTCCCCAACTATTGTTGTATTTTTAAGCAGAAGTACTGGCAGTAGAGAAGGCGGTCAATATCCTGCAAGAACACCTGGGCTTGGGAGTAGCCTCGTCAATCACCATCTTCAGTGATAGTCAGGCGGCGATTAAGGCAATCTGTTCCAGCAGCGTTAAATCAAAGCTCGTAAAGCGATGCCGCAACAATCTATGCACACTTGGCAACCAACATCGGGTTATTCTGTGCTGGGTGCCTGGACACTCCAAAATAGATGGCAACGAGGCTGCCGATGCGCTCGCAAGAGAGGGCGCAGGCATGCCAGCTGATCTAGCAGACAATACAGTGAACAAACCACTGGGATTGGTCAAAGAGGAGATTGACTACACGGCCAAGCAGCTTGCACAGAACAGATGGACAGGGTTGACAACCTGTAGTACATCCAGGCAACTGTGGCCCACATTCGATAAAAAGAGAACCGCAGAGCTATTGAGACACAGTCGAAAAGACGTGAGAAATATTACTGCGGTTGTTACCGGACATTGCCTCTTCGGTAGACATGCCGAACGTATGCAAATACCCACTAACGACTTCTGCAGAAGTTGCAGAGATGAGGAAGAGGAAGAAAGTATTCAACATTTTTTGTGTGAATGCCCTGGCCTCGTAAGAAGGAGGTTCACTACTATGGGTGAATCATCTTTCGATAGCCTGGAGGAACTAAGCAACTTACAACTTGGACGGCTGAGCAGATTTCTGAACAGTAGTGGCTGGTTTGAATGAGTTGTTAAAATCCTTCCGCGGTTACGTCGCACTAACCATCAGAGATCTGATGAAGGTGGGTTCTACGGAACACGTGTGGTATCACAACGGACCTATTCAGGACTACGTGAGACTGTTTGGTCAGAACCAAGGGTCTGCCACTCTTACCTAACCTAACCTAACCTACGCATAAAAATATGATGAAAACCTAATATCGCCATCTGTTGGAATTAACTCAATGCAAAAGATAACCATTTAACGTGAAAACGAACTATAAATAAATCAAGCACAGACGGCCACCCATCCAGTATAGGAAACATTTTTGCTCTCTCCTACACACGGTTGTATGCAACTGCAGCGCGATCTACATCTGAATCTACCAACAGATGATATTACTAGGTTTTCATCATATTTTTATTCGTGATAATATTTTTTAAAGATATTTTTGCTGTAATGGGAATTGCTTACAGGTTATGGCTTTCTGATGAGTCCCAATAAACAGCCTGTTATTGTATACCTGTGCCCCAGGAAACCCGTAACCTTTGGCGTCGCTGTGTACTTTAATGCGAAAGATACCTAGATGCACTACTCTGTCCGCTTGCCGCTAGGTTTCTTTCTGTATCCGGAAATATTTTTTAATTCTAGGTCGTGGCTAATTTAAAATGATCTTATCTTTGGAAAACCAATGTTCTCTGATAAGACTAACTATTTTTTTTAAATCACCAAACTTACCATGGTATAAATAATCCCTTGGTAACATCTACAGGGCTTGGACCGGAAATAACGTACTCGTATCCAAAAGTAACGCCCATGACGGAAATTAAAAGGGCAAAAAAGATTTCGAGCTTTCGCAAACCATATTTATCCAAAAATAAAAATGTGAATGTATCAACAATAGTTATAAGACATCCTCCCCATAAAGGAACACTAAAAAATCGATATTTACAATAAATAAAATCTATTCTAACAATAAAATATAGTCATAACCCTGTATAAATACTTACGCCTTATTAGAGAGCATGTAAATAGCAATAGAAGTTCCTATAACTTCTTGCATGTCAGATCCTATGACAGCTATTTCCACCATTATCCATAAAATCAGTCTCGGTAGTTTTTTGTATTGTCTATAGCACATTTCAGCTAAATGTAGCCCAGTTACAACACCTAAAATCAAATAAGCTATAGTAAGCAATAGAAGTAGAATCAGTACAGATAAAAATATCTTTTAAAAGTTCTGCTTATACGAAATCTACTTTACTACTAACTATAGTCTATTTCAGAAAGGTATAGAGTAATAAAATGGGAAATTCCGTTCAGTTCGGCTCAATTTCGGTGTCGGCCATAGGCGCAGGTACATTTTTTGCATTACATTATTTATGATAACTTACTAAAGAAAAAAAAAGATAATTTGATAAAGAAGGAACTATTAGCTATAGCAAATTTACACAAACGTCGTTTTATGAAATATTCCGTGGAAGATATAGCTGAAAGTAACTGTGCTGCGCACTCCGCCATATCATTACGAACTAAATCTTATAGAACTTATATGATCGCAAGTGAAAGGATTTGTAGCAAGACACAACACGACATTCAAAATGAAAGACGTTAAGATACTGCGTGATCAAGCCATTAACGAAGTGATACCAGATAACTGGCGAAAAGCAGTCCATCATGTCATTAAAGAAGAGGAGAAAATGTGGGATCTTGACCACCTGATCGATCGGACCGTCGACCCGTTAATTATAACGTCAAGAGGAGATGACAGTTCCTCAGGTGACGAAGAATATTATGATTTTTTATAATTTAATTTCTGTATAATGTAATTTTTGTGTAATGTTTAATAAAAAATAAATGCACCTAATACTATGTACATAATGCACGCCTTTGTCACACCATTTTCAGTGTTTGTGAATGGATAACAACAGGCAAAACCCATAAATTGACTCAAACCCGGGTGGTGTGCTACCTGCACTTGATGAAAATAAAGAATTTTCCAATGAAATCAATGCCAAAATATGAAAGTGGCATAAATATTTGTTGGGTCACTCTGTAGTCCCTTTGCATACCTAATGAGCTTTTATTACTGTACACCTTTCTGAAATAGACTATAATTCTTTTTTCATTAAGAAATTAGCATCTGAGCAAAGATAAGTCCTAGAGTACTTTTTGTGCCAAAGCTTACTTAATTTAAAAAAATAATAATAAAGATAAAAAAATATTACAACCAACTCCACACATTTACTTTAAAAAAATATTACCTAATTTAGTGGCAAGACTTTGCATCACAAATCCTAATATTGTTGCCCCAAAAAGTACCCACAACAATCTGTATCTTCCTATGGAGCCTGACTGTAAATCGCTTTCAATATTTCCAGGATCCAAGTAGGCTATGGACATCAACAGTCCTGGACCCGTGAAAGCCCATAATTTTCTAAAACTGAATCCTACCTAAAATTATTTTTTGAATTAATATCTTGTTATATAATTTTTACATCACCCCACAAATAAAACTCCACTAGGGTGAGGTCTGGAGATTCGACAGGCCAGTCGAATTTATCTCTTCTATTTATCCTTTGATTTGGAAACATTTGGTTCTGTATAATATGTTTTTTCATATTTTTCTAATTAATAATAATAATAATAATAATAATAATAATAATAATAATAATAATAATAATAATAATAATAATAATAAAATACTTTATTGTAAAAAAATTTACAAAAAGCGCAGTTGAGGCAAAGCCTCTTAGCTTAACCTAGTTAATTAACTTACAGTTTCTGTCTCTGGAATATTGACCCTATTCTGTGCAAAATACGTGTCCACTCCTTCATCCGCCTCATAGTAATAGGTCGATTTATTGTATACCCCATTGGCTTTTTTTGCACCGGCTTTCTGAAAATACACAAGCGTAGATGATGGAAGATATTTTTATCAAAAGCCAAAATTTGCCGTGGTAAATTCTTGGCCGGTAAGATATTTGCATGCAGAAAGAAAATCGAAGAAAAGAGATAGAAAACCCTACAAATAATCACTACAGTTCATTGTATTGTAAAAAGTTGACAAAATATATGGTTAATAAGAACTGGTTATTATTAAGTCAACCTGTATATCTATAACACTGGTCAACAAAAATTAAGATTTTTTTTGTCCCACGAGCTGAAGTGGGTGTACTTGGTAGTACTTTTTAAACATATTTCATATATGTTTTCAGAATTTTTCCATCACGCAGGGTTTTAAAGTGACAAAGCAATGACTTTTTTTGAACGTATATATTATAATATGGGTATAAGTTATGAAAAAATAAAGTACAAAGTGATATATTTACTTAGAAAATGTGGTCATATATGACTTTCGACTGTACTTTGCATCAGAAACATCTCTCTTCAGCGTCCAGCAATAGTCTGCCAACATAGCGGGGCTCCATTTTCCTTGGTATCTCTTCTCCATGTCCAGAATGTCCTGGTGAAATCGCTCGCCATGTTCGTCACTTACTGCTCCAAGGTTTTTCGGAAAAAAGTCCAAGTGTGAATGAAGAAAGTGTATTTTTAGACTCATGTTGCAACCCATGGCTTTATATGAGACCAATAAATTGTTAACATTCTCTACGTAATTTTCGGATTTACGATTTCCCAAGACGCCGTTGCAAATGTCCTTGAAAGAAAACCATGCTGCTTTTTCGGACAAGGTCGTTAAGTTCTTCTTGACTTAGAAGATGCGGCGAACAAGAAGACGAATCTGGTGTAAATGTTGGATCCAGATCAATATTTTCGGCTGAAAAACTTTCGTTGTTTACTTCGTCATCGGCAGTTTCATCGTCGCTCGGTGTCATATTTTGTGGGGGGTCAGGCACAGGTAATTCCGGACTGTGCGGCACTGGTCTCAGTGCAGATGGAATATGAGGATATTTAACAGTATGTTTGGATTAAGAAGTTATACCACTGATATTTGTAAGACAAAAATAGCAATCGGTAATATGGTCTGATGGTTCCCTCCAAATCATGGGAATAGCAAAAGGCATATTATGTCGTTTACCTTTTGCCCACGCTGTAAGAAGTCTGACACACGTAACACAGCAAATATGGGGAGCCCAGCTTTTGTCTTGATCGCCGACTTTACACTTGAAATACTGTTCATAGCATTTATTAACGAGAGGCGTGAAAGACCGTTTTTGAGATTTAAATGTCAATTCACCGCAGATGTAGCAAAAAGAGTTCGGGTGGTTTACACAATTTCTTGGCATTTTTACAGGTGAGTTACACTACAATAGCTTAAAATGCACCACAGCACATTCTTCAAAACGTTAAAAAAGTCTGCGTATATGTTCATTCACCGAGCTCTAGCCGATAACTAAAACAACAATAAATGTTATGTAGGACTCGGAACTGCTTGCAGGTCTCAACAAGCCAAGACATGTTCCGCGTGACACACAGAGCACACTTTGTTATCAACAAGTTATTGTTACAATACACAAATAATAAAATAGCAATGCCTGACACAAGTTTTTTGTTAGATGACTCTTATAGTACAGACCTATGCGTGCATTTTATAGGTAAATAATCACATATACTGGAACATAAAAACTAAGGGTGATGGAGAAATTCTGAAAACATGATTGATTTCAGTATGCAAAATTATATTGAAATCAGACATTTTTGCGGTTGGGACAAAAATCTTGTTAACCAGTGTAATCTGTTATTATTTATTAACTATTCCATTATTTTTTTTTTATCATGGACTATAACACTTGCCTATTATCTTTATTTCTATTATTATAAAAATAGAATTGTTAAAATCAAAGTCAATATTTTCAGACAACTTAAGAACAATTTTTAGTGATAACAACAAAAATATTTACTTTATTCGGTTTAGGTACTTTCTCCTGTTTTTCAATTTGTTACAAAAATACAATGTACAAAGTATTTTTTAAATATCTCGTGGCAAACTTTATTTTAATATTGGGCACCTACTTAATTGCTACGAAAGACCTATAGGTGCTCCAGGCAGGGCCCGCTCTAGCAATAACGCCGCCCTGGACAAAAAAAAAATTGCCGCCTTTTTTCTAGTCTCGCACATAATTTCGAAAGTGTTTTTTCTAATTTAAAAAAATAAAACACTTGCCAGGTATTTTTAATAAAAAAAAAATATTGATTTTTTTTTATTGCGTATTTATTGCACATAAATAAATTCTAAATACTAACAAAGTGAAAAAAACCAAAAAAACATTAAAATTTTTAGGCAATCTAATTGCACATTATAAACATATGTTTAAAGAAATTAAGCCCTTTGCTGCGACGTCGTCATGACCGAAAAAAGCACCGCTGCCGGCGTTGTTCGGCATGCTTTGTCGCGGAATTGCTTGATATTTTTTTAATATTAAAAAGAAAAGGGATCGGTTGAAATAGTCACTGTTTAAAAAATAAAACAGCAAAACAAAGGAAATTAATGTTGTTAACTGAGAATTGGAATGTTTCAAACTTCAAATATACGTAGGAACGTAAGTAGGCAAAACCGGGATATATGATGTTATTTAGAATTATCATGCCGCTCTTCCAACTTGCCGCCCTGGGCAGGGGCCCAGGTTTTTCCCCCCTAGAGCAAGCCCTGGCTCCAGGTCTAAAATTACAGTCACTGTATACATCGCTTTCATATACAGGGTGATTTCTAAGTTGATACTTCTTTTTTAGCTGCGTATAGAAGGCATTAAAATAAACAACATTTTTAAATACCTTTATTCAAAAAACCTAAAAATAAAGTACTTACATTTATGTATTACACTACAAATCAAATACGGTTCTGTCTAACTTGCCCGTTGAATAACATTAAGAAAACTTCTGGGTGTAGAGAAGAAACATCCGCACTTTTACGACACTCACAATAAATTAGCACCATAATTAGTTCATTGTTTTCAAATTTTACCATTTTCACCAATTTAATAAAATTCATTTGCTTCAGAAAACCACACCGCGCAGCGAGTTGCCAGAATAAATAACTGACGACCGATCCGTAAAATGCATGACTAAGAATACAAAAAACGGAGAAAAACAATATAAAGTAAAGGGCTACGTTTTGATTACCAGGCCCGCACTTAGATTTTTTACTTCTGTAACTCGGCTATTTTTAAGTTTTTTGAAAAAAGGTATTTAAAGTTTATTTTAATACCTTCTATAGACATCTAAAAAAGAAGTATTAACTTAGGAATCACCCTGTAGATAAAAGCAGGTTGTGCGAAGTTAGAGGAAACATTATTTATGATAATCCGCCGGTTATCATATAATGCGCTTGGTACCGAGTTGTCTGCGCCCCATCCTCGACGAACACGTAAGAACAGTGATCTCTAAAGCCCATATTCGAGTCTGTGACTTAAAAAACTCAGGGGGGAAAGCATCCCAACAAATTCTCTCAAAATCTGTATTGGGATGTTCTCCCCCCGGAGTGCTGTAATGTAGTGCCCCCTAACTTAAAAAACACTGATGATGTATAATGTATTAAAAATGCATTAAATTTGTATTCAAATTGCATAGCGCTTTCGGCTTATTGGGCCATCATCAGTGTTTCCTAAGTCAGGGGGCAGTACATTCCAACACTCTAGGGGAAGAGCATCCCAACACAGACAACAAATTCTTTCAAAATCTGTATTGGGATGCTCTCCCCCCGGAGTGTTGTAATGTACTGCCCCCTGACTTACGAAGCACTGATGATGGCCCAATAAGCCAAAAGCGCTCTGCAATTTTAATCAAAATTTAATTCACTCTTAATACAAGTTTTCTTTCCTTAAGAGGATGAGTTTGGTTTCAACTTAAATGCATTGGTGCATTATAGTAAAAATACAAACCCAAACTGGGGATTTTTAACAACTTTTATAGTTTTAACGGTGAATTGACTAACCTGTGAATTTTCGTTGGTTATTTGGTTCATTTCTATGCAACCTTTATCTCCATGTAGACAACATTTTCCTCCACAAGGTGCCTGTGTTACTTGTTTTTCACTTTCCATTTTTCAAGTTTGTATAATGCAACAAAATTAATTTAATATAAAATTTTGCTAGTATAGTTTAGTGGAAAATGTTATTAAAATTCCTCTACACACACGAGAACCTTGGGTGGCTATCACAAACAGTAGACCATTAAAAAAAATGATTGTAAAATTTTAGTACAATATAAATTTTTAGATAACTTTTAATTTATTCCGCGACCAGTACTTTTTCCGGTAATAATCACTAGCTTTTATTATTTCATAGCAGGTGCATTAAAAGTAATAATATTAATTATGATTTCTTAGTTTTGTTACGCCAAAATTAAATATTAGGCATGGAAAAAAATGTCCCGATTTATATACAACTTGTTGGAACTATTGTCAAGTGGGTACTAGATTTAAATCATTTCAAAAGGTAGTACTGTATCTACTTATTATTTATTGTTAAATAAATATAGTTTAATTTGTTTGTTCGGGATCTACATGGATTAAGTAAGCCAAGTGATGACTCTTGCCACCTGGGGATATTTGCCCACCCTTATCATCTGGAGAAGGTCCTGAAATTTCTATTTCTTTCTGACTGTTTAAATTTATTTTTAGGAAAATTTATATACAGGGTCCTGCGCCTCACCTCCCGTCTTCTGTAGCTCACTTATTAATTAAGTTAGGATTATGACGTTTTGCAGGCTTTACCTGTATCCTAGGGTGTATTTCAGGAAAATATTTTTGTTTAGACAGGGTGTTCCAAAAAAGTGTGACGTCATAAGGATATGTTTTTTTAGATTACATGCCATATGTTTTCTTACTTATTTGGATGCATCTTGTAGTTGCCTACATACCCCTAAAATTTTAATGAAATCGGTTTAGTATTATAGGCGAAAAAAAATAAAAACTAAAAAAAATCAGTTTTGCACCACTGGTTTTAAAAATTAATAAAAATTAAAAATAATGTCTCGTTAATAAAATTATACAAAGGTACTTAATAAATAAGGTCTCACAGTTTCGTTATACAAGTTTGATTACTACAAATTGTACAGGGTGTCCAAAGTTTAGTGTCAAACTTTGCAAACTTTAGAGCAATTTATTTTTCTTATTTCAAATTGGAACCCCTGTATATTTTTATGTCATTCGATGCAGAATTAAAATTCCAACATTTATTCTAATTGCGATAGGGTTGTAAAGTTATAGAAATAAGCTAATTGTTAAGAGGAAATCACATGTAAAGACATTCGTCACAATTACCAATTACAGGAGTCCCGCCAGGCAGCGCTGACTCGTGGTTAACGGTTTAAAATTCCTAAAACTAATGCCAAAACAAATAAAGATTTTCCTTTCATTTCGTCAGATCCATCCCTGACTATTACATTTTATTTCTAGAAAGGATCCAGTTTAAACCTGAACATACTATAGATACAAATTGTTTGTATAAATAAAATCGGATGTAATCAAGTAATCACAATCACAACTAATGGCTGTGATTGTGTTATACAAGAGTTATATCTTTTAAAACTGGCCAATTGGAAAGAATTGGTGATATTATTCAGTTGGATTTTCCTTGTTACTTATCTCAACTCTCTAGATAAGCAGTGGGGAAACAATTATTTGTACATCTTTTAATTACTATAACAACAATTTACCACTTTATTCTTTTAAATAGGATGTGGTTATTTTTATTATACTGCTCGATTTTGCTCACGATTTTAAATATATTTATACTAAATTAAATAGTTGTTGAGATATTCGTATTTAAAAAAATACGTTTATGAGCAATCATTGGTAGGCTATGGTATCCTAATGGTGCAACTTAGAGGAACCACATACCCATGTTGGTTTTCAATTTTGTAAATTATTATTCGAATAAGTATAACTACCGGTTTAACAGGACATCCGAAAGTTAATCGGAAGTTTATTTTTATATTACCATTACAAATTTAAAAAATAGAAACGTGAAAGCCGTTTTTTTTTAAATACTTTGTTAAGATGCCGGTCAAAGTCCAAGAACTGTAATTTTCATATTAGACATTTTCTTAAAATAAATCCTAAAATGCAATAAAAATTGTATTTAAAATATCAGAGCTAGCAGCTACTTTCGGCAGTGGCGCAGCCAGAAAATATGCTCGGGGGGGCTTAGTGGGCGTAAGTGAAAAAGGCGGAAAAGCGTCTTTCGGGGCCACGCCCAAAATTCACCTAACTACTATCAAATTTCCAAAATTAAATTACTACCTCCCCCTCTATTTAATATATAAATTTGTTTTTGTAAATGTTTTTTTCCTTTTTTTTTGGTATTTCTAGCTGGCTCTTTATTAAAAAAAAAAACAGTTTCTATATTTGTGAAAAATATGAATATTGGTGTCAATCCAAAGTTTTAACATAAGACGTATGTATGACTCTAACCAGCGTTTTTCGGGCTCGGTTTTTCATGATTAAAAATAAAGTAAATATCGCTCACTACGCCAAAATTGATGATTTTTTCAGAAATCGCGTATTTTAATAGCGTAGCTTAGATTTGGAAATACTCTTCTTAAGTGCCGTATATTTATATTTCTAATAAAGCATTCTCATTTCATCCCGCACTATTTTTTTATTATAAATTATCACACTTCTTCCATAAAAATGGTTCAATTAAAATGTATACTTTAATTTTTCTCTTTAAAAATAAATACCTAATTGTTTTGTGTTGTAAAAATATTTTATTGCATTGGGTTATAATTTTGTTGATTTAAAATAGCTCTAAAAAAGGAAAAACGGAACAGACAAGTATATAATAGAAAAATACTATAAACTATTATTTTTTTACTCGTTTTCCTTTAAAACTGCATCATAAATCAATAACTAAAATGATATGCGTCCGAAACCTTAATCTCTATATAAAACAGGACTTTTAGAAGGAAAAGTTTAAAAACTAAACGTTTCCTACAAGACCTTTGTAATCTAAGCCAAGAATACATTATTTAAACATTTAAATTAAGAGTCCAAGCGTGAGATGAAAAATTAGGTTGCAATTAGACTTGTAGACCCGAGCTCCCAAGCTCGGGGGGGGGGGGGGGGGGTGCAACCCGGCAGCCCCCTCTAAATACGCCACTGACTTCTGGTATAACCGCCAGCCAGTATTTTAGGTAAAGGGAACACAAAATATAGCGTCGCAAAGTTTGAAAAAAATATTTTGCCCTCCTTGATATTACACAAAAATTGAATATTTAAAAAGTCCCACAGAAATAACGCACTTAAGACCTTGCAAGACCGCGAAATAGCACTTACAATAAGTATGGTAAAGCTTACTATTTATTTTTACAGAATTTAAATTTTCTTTACTGCGGTGTCATCCGGTATATTAATTCTGCAAAAAAATCAGTTTTGCAACAATTTTAGGAACTGTTGTTTGACGCTAAGCTTGGATTTTCAAAAATTGTTATCGATAATCTTTTTGGAGGTCATTCAAATGCCTAATTTTACCACTTTGTGACCACTTACACAATCATTATTAATCATTAAAATTACATTAGTTCTGCGTTGAACCAAGCTGAAACTTCATTTGTACAATTTCAACATAAATTTAAAGCTTGGCTAAAAAAAAATAATTGTGTAGTAAAAATATAGAAAATTAATTTTTTTAAATAAAAATATGTATCTGATACTCGCGAACGTTAAAATTAAGTTAATAACATATTTATATCAGAAAAACAATATTTTCTTGTCAACAAGAACAATTTAATACATATACAGTCTTTTAAATTTTCTACACACTACGAAATATTTAAAATGAAATGTACAGTGTTGCTAATAACAATACTATATTACAATAAAAACAACAAAATGAAAAATAGAACCAGTAAAAGGTATTAATAAAGTTTAAGAGAAAAAGAATCTAAAGAAATACTATTAAGGAAAGCTACATTTGTATATAAAATCATGGCAGGAAGAAACATAGTCGTAAATAAAAAAGAAAGAAGAATAAGGATAAATGAAGTCTAACGAATACAACACAGTTAAGAATATTCTACAACAACAATCTAATAAGTAAGAAAGAATAAAGTACCTATTTAAAAAAAAAGAAAAAAAGAAGAAAGAAAATACGAAATTAAAAGTTTAAGAAATAAAATATGAAAATAAGAAGAAATTGTAACCTTTATGATAAATGTTAAAAAGAGAATGAAATACTACATATTTAAATAAACGCCTAGATTGAAAAGGAAAATAAGTTTTGAAGTATTAAAAATTAAAAAAATATTTTATATTTAATTTGTAGTGTCTATTGTTGGCCTGTTCTAAACTTAATCTTCCTCTTCTTCAGCTTCTTCACTTTCTTCGGCCTCCTCACTTTCCTCGCTAGCCTCGCCGTCGCCTTCTCCTTCTCCATCATCACCTGATTAACGAGTAAATAAATTAATACATATTTTGTACATAAATTGTTAATTTTTTTTTACTACTACAAAGAAGAATCCATTAATAGGCATGGCCAGGATTCGGGGCAAGAGAACGCAATATTTTAGTAGTATTAGATACCAACAGATTAGCGTAACTAGTTCCCAAACAAGTAATATTAAATATTAATCTTAACTAAACAAACCAGGACTACCAAGAGATGGCGCTAAAAGTTTTTTATATTTGTGAAAATATGAATATTGGTGACAATCTAAAATTTAACATAAGACGTATATATGACTCTAACCAGCGTTTTCCGGGCTCGGTTTTTCATGATTAAAAAAAAAAGTAAATATCGCTCACCACGCCAAAATTGATGATTTTTTCAGAAATCATATATTTTAGGAGCGTAGATCTAAGAGCAGTTTTTGGTGCAAATGCTTAGATTTGGAAATACTCTTCTTAAGTGCCGTATATTTATATTCCTAATAAAGCATTCTTATTTCATCCCGCACTATTTTTTTATTATAAATTATCACACTTCTTCCATAAAAATGTTTCAATTGAAATGTTTACCTTAATTTTTCTCTTAAGAAATAAATACCTAATTTTTTTTGTTGTAAAAATATTTTATTGCATTGGGTTATATTATTGTTAATTTAAAATAACTCTAAAAAAGGGAAAACGGAACAGACAAGTATATAATAGAAATATTCTATAAAATATTATTCTTTTTACTCGTTTTCCTTTAAAATTGCATCAAAAATCAATAACTAAAACGATATGCGTGTGAAACCTTAATCTCTATATAAAACAGGACTTTTAGAAGGAAAAGTTTAAAAGCTAAACGTTTCCTACAAGACCTTTGTAATCTAAGCCAAGAATAAATTATTTAAAGATTTAAATTAAGAGTCCATGCGTGAGATGAAAATGCAGCCCGGAAGCCCCCCCCCCCCCCCCCGCCACTGGGCGCAGCCACAATTTTTGGTAGCCTTCGCAAGCAAATAACGCCACAGCCTAAAATTTTTTATAATCATGCTCAAATTGTATCAAATTATGTAAATAATAAAGCACCCGGAATTTTTTTTTATCAGTGGCATGAATTTTATAGTTTTTTTGTTGGGGGGTCCTGGGCCCCCCCGTAGAACCGCCTCTGCTGTTACTTATTTAATTCGCAAAAACTTTATCGTAAGTTGTAAAATTAATTAACGTAGGACAAATTTACACTGACCCTTTCCTAAATACATGTACCGAACATTCGCAAATTCAAATTTGTGGCATTAGCCGTGCTAGAACGTCTGTTTGCGATATATGGCGAACTAAACTCGAAGTCTGGGCTAGATTTATACGTCAGCTAGGTATAATAATGTAAATTAAGTTACTACCTAGTCTCCATGTCTCCATATCGATGAATAATAGACTGAAACTTTATGGGTTTGGGTCCTTTGTGTAATTGTTTATTACTCGAGCAATTCCGAAATTGAGACTCGAGTTTATTAGTGGTATTATATGAGAACTTTCAACTCACTTAAATTGTCATCTCGTTCAAAAACTAGCACATTTCTACAAATGATGAGAAACTTATACGATACAGTAAGTAGTTACCGTTATTCTGACTATAATTAAGCAAAAAATTATTTTACTTTTAGTAATTTTATGCAATTTGAATAGTATTTTGATATATTTATTAAAAGATGGTACCGGAGCGAGGAAACACGTAGTAAGACCAGAGAAAAATGCGTTGTTCTATCTACACTCACCGGCACAAAATTCCGCCACCCTGAAATTTTAGCCAAGTTTGATGTTTTATAACTTGTTTATTTTTTATCCGATTTTCATAATTTTTTTATCAGTTTGTAGATCCAGTTATTCTGGTTTTCTTTAATTATTTTATAAAGTATCATTTTTCGATTATACTATATTATACAGGAGGAAATCAAAGTGTTGTTTTTTGTCGTAACTTCAAAACACCCTGTAGGGAAATTGAGGTGGATAATTTTGTTTACATACTATCTCTTGTAATCGCTGATGTATTCTAAACATTCCTTTTTTTGATTCATTCCATTATCTAATTTTTGCTGAGAGCTGCAAAATTTTAAATGAAACGCTGTTATTTTTTGAAAATGTATGTCAAGCTTTAGGGTAAAAATTATCCAGGTTGGATAAGGCCGCGATTTATTGTGGCAGAATGTTTGACAGTCACAATATTATAATTTGTTGTGTGTCAATATGGTATTAACTCCAGCAGACGTGGGTAGAATTGTTGCGTTAATAGAGGATGGTCGTAGCAAAAGTTATGTCGCCCGTACTCTGAGAATTCCGCGGTCTACAGTTCGAGATGCCTGGAATAGGTATTTACAGACGGGAATTTTTACTAGACAGCAAGGCTCTGGCAGAAGGAGAATGACCACTGCAGCTGATGATCACTTTGTTATCATTAGTTCTTTAAGAGATCGAAGATCTACTGCAGTGTGTCTAAAAAATGACTTGCAAATGATTCGTCGAGTGAATGTAAGTGAAAGAACGATACGTAGAAGATTGGCAGAAGATGGGCTTCATTCACGAAGGCCAACAATATGTCCACGATTAATTCCTCGGCATCGACAACACCGACTGAGGTTTGCAAGATCGCATTCTGACTGGACTCTAGAACAGTGGGAAAACGTACTATTCACAGATGAATCCAGGGTTTGTTTAAGGTCACCGGAAGGTCGTAAGCGGGTATACAGACGTAGAAATGAAAGATATGCTGACTGCACCATATCAGAACGAATCTCATATCATGGCGGTTCAGTCATGATTTGGGCGGGTATTTCTACCGAAGCACGCACCAATCTTGTATTTGTTGAAAATGGAGCTCTAACCGCCCACCGTTACATTGAGGAAATTCTCCAAGAAGTTGTTGTTCCATTTGCTCCTTTTATTGGGAACCAATTTACATTAATGCATGATAATGCACGTTGCACATGTAGTAAGCGAATATCTGGATGAAGTTGGACTTCCAAGATTGGAATGGCCTGCATGTAGCCCGGATCTCAACCCAATCGAACATCTTTGGGATCAACGTAAAAGGGCCCTTCGTCGTCGTCCTGTACAACCACAAACCTTGCAAGACTTAAGACTGGCGCTAAACGATGAATATCAAGCCATTCCTCAAGAAAGAATAAGTGATCTTATTCATTCGATGCCACGAAGACTGCAAGCTGTCATTGCTACGAGAGGAGGAAATACACGTTATTAAATTGTTTATTAAGTTTATGATATAAATAGTGTTTGTTTTTCTTAATAAAAATAGGCTTCAAATTAGCGTTTCATTTAAAATTTTGCAGCTCTCAGAAGAAATGAGATAATGGAATAAAAAAAAGAAATGTTTAGAATACATCAGAGATTACAAGAGATAGTATGCAAACAAAATTATCCACCTCAATTTCCCTACAGGGTGTTTTGAAATTACGATAAAAAACAACATTTTGATTTCCTCCTGTATAATATAACCTAATCGAAAAATTATATTTTATAAAATAATTAAAGAAAAACAGAATAAATGCATCTATAAACTGATAAAAAAGCATGAAAATCGGATAAAAAATAAATAAGTTATAAAACATCAAACTTGGCCAAAATTTTAGGGTGGCGGAATTTTGTGCCGGTGAGTGTATATCTTCGACAGTATTCCAAGCAGGAATCTACGCCATATTGCAATGTGCGTTTTTTTTATGATAAAACACCTGCACTGTAGGAAAAATCCTTTAAGGCGCTCTGGGAGCGGTGCGAGTACGAAAAAAGCGATTAACGTTGGTCTTGAAACGTTGAAGATTGTATTCATTGGGAAACATGACCTCAGGAAGATCATTCCACAAAGATGACGTTCTCCAAATGAAAGAATTCTTGAACAATGAAGTTCGAGGAGTACTAAGCTGAACAACATATGGATGAGCGGCAGTGGTTCGCCGTGTATTTCTGTTATGCATTGCTCTAGGTGGAATTAAGTGGGCAATGTCAGTCGAACACCTGCCATGGAAATATCTGTAAAAGAGAGCCAAATTACCAACGTGTCTTCGATGCTCCAGACTATCGAGGGTCTTGGTCAGCTCGGGGTCGCCGTTCAGACGAACGGCTCTCCTTTGAATGAAATCCAGTAGCCGAAGGGTGTGCTTGGGTGCAGAGCTCCAGACATGAGAGCAATATTCTAATGATGGTCGAATCTGGTCTTTGTAGAGTGTCAAAAGTTGATGAGGTGTGTACAACCTTTTGGTGCGGAAAAGTACACCAAGTTTCTGTGCAGCTGCCTTGGCAATTGCGGCAACGAGATCATACCAAGACATATTACCTTATAATATGAGAACAATAGGAGGGTTTACCTCAATCAGCGGATCCATATATACTCTGACAGTCAAACAGCCCTAACATCGCTAATATGCAACAAGGTAACCTCAAGACTGGTTTGGGAATGTTAAGAGGAACAGGAGGCCCTGGCAAAAGTAAATAAAGTAATATGGCAGTGGGTATCAGGACACGGAAGGTATTACAGGAAATGAAAAAGCCGATAAACTTGCAAGGAAAGGCTCAGAAAATACATTCATTGGTCCAGAACCGGCATTTGGAGTACCAAGGGGCACAGTACGACATAAAGCGTTGGATCAGGAGTGAACACCAATCCATTGGAGCGACAGACCGAGATTACATTACAATAACAGCTTCATTGGGATCCAGACCCAAGACTTACGAAACAGTTGCTTTAAATAAACAGGAACCAGCTGATCTGCACAGAATGAAACTGTACAATGGAGACCTTGTTTGCAGATTACGCGGACAAGACAGAGAAACTGTACAGCACATAGTTTGCCATTGCGAGTCACTAGATCGGAAGAGGCAACAAATACTCGGGCAACCAAAACTGGAACCAGAGGACATCATTACCCTCCCCCAGTTGACCTACACAAACTAGTGCAAGAAACTGGGATCACGGAGTAGGTGTAACAACCAAACAGGGTGAGCACAATGGGCCATACCTGGCCTAAGTGCATCCGGCACATGGACGGGCTCTCGGGAAAAAAAATAAGAACTTAAATTATTACAGCTTAATTTTTTGGATGAATGGTACCGGATTCGATGGTACAAGGTACATATTACAGTACTGTAACTGGCACCAAATAATGTTGTTAACCTTCTAAAAGGTACATGACACCATCACAATTAAAAAGAAATTCTTTTCTTCTTTCTATATTTGTTTTAATTAGAATATCACAAGGATATTATATTTTATTTTATTCCAACCTTCACATGCATGCGTCTAAGTACCAGTCCCATTCATAATCAAGAAATCTATCTTATCAATACGTGCTACAAAGTTAATATGTTTTTAAGTGTCTATACTTTGTAGTGACAAAATTACCAGATTAAAAAAAACTGAATATTGAAAATGTATTGAAAAGTTAAGATGAACGTTTGCTATCAAAATAAATCTGTACTTAAAAAGATGAAAATTTTTTAAGTTTTTAAAAATTTTTCTTCTTAGATAGTTATTTTGTCTCTGCATTTATTTGCAGTATTGAAGTTTTGGGATTTACGATTACTACTATTGAGGTTGTTGTCAATACCGAAGGTCACAAGAATTTTTCTTAAGGAATTAAAGTTGTAATTGTTGCAAAAATATTTTGTTTGTTAATTTTTATACGGATATTATATTTAACTTGCCTTCCACGGATTCAGATTCAGCTTCACCATCGCCTTCAGATGATTCATCCCCGTAATAACTACCTCCATCATCACCAAAGAAACTGTAATCAGATTCTATCTTCTTCTTGGGTTGTTTCTTCTCATCTCTGGTAAAATAAAATCACGATTTATTTGCTTTCAAAATTAAAATTATATAGATACATTTAACAGTATGGTTTTTCCATATTATTTGCAGATTGTTAAGTTTAAAGCACAAGTTTACCAGTACTAACGTTTACAATAAACCCGGGCGTCTGTTTATTTAAACCAAGAAATCAGCTACTGTGTTTATTAAGTTCTATTTCAAAAAGTGCGCCTTTGCATAACATTATGAAAATTTGTTTGGTCAGCGTCCGTGCGTTATATCATTTGTATCGCATGACAGAGCGCAGGTGACTAAATACTATGTGTGTGCGACGCTGTATTTTAACCAAGACCACCAAGCCTATCTATAAGCGCTGAAGTTATTATTCTCAATCAATTTTAAATAATTTCTTTCATTATTAATTTTGTCATTTTTGTTGTTAAGTTTTTTTTAGTTTCTATGGCAATTGATCCATTAGTTAAAGCGTCGTCGTCGGCTAACGCACTTTTTTACTTATAAATATTTTTTTAATTACTCCCAATTTTATACTTACTCATTTAATTTTTCAAAAACAGCATATGATTTTCTGGATTCTTTTCCATC